>OU452275.1:21560492-22859997 GCA_911728535.1 Pammene fasciana
TGCTTGTCCCCCTACAGACATAATAAATTTCGGAATACATTGCGTGTTCGAATAAACTTTAAAGGGTACTAAAAATCATCCCGCAAATTATTTTTCAAAGTCAGTTGTTGTTGTTGTCTGGTTTGATTTATTGCTTCTATTACAGGAAAACTGCTCAAAAACAGTAATTGCGGATGTTGGATTCAAGACCGCTAAGCTGAAATGGGACTGGGGCGGCTATGTCTGTCGCATGCACCCACAGAGATGGGCCAAAATAGCCACAGAGTGGGTGCCACAAGACGGGCGGGAGGCGGGCAGGCCCAAGAGATGGCGGGATGATCTGGACGCATTTCTTAACGACTGGCCAGAAATCGCGCGGGACCAAGACGGATGGAAATCGAGGGTGGAGGATACAAATTTTATGTATCCCTGCTAAAGCCCCAAGAAATTTCATAAAGATCAGAAAAACGTTACTAAAGTTATCGTCAGACAAACTACCGAAATCAAAAAGCCATCCAAATGCCGAGACGTCCCAGTAGCCAGGTGACAGTTCGGTCTGGAGTTGTTTGTAAGAACTCACTTCGCTTACGCTCCGCGAGTTCGAAAACCGACAAAAGATTGTAAAACGAGAACCAATACAGGAAAGAGGCCTGGTGAGTAAGTGGTTTTAAGTTCTTCATGAAAAATAGTAAGGCGCTAATTTTACAAATTACCATTATCTCGGGTGAGATAAACGTTAGCCGATTACGAATAAATTAGACGTTAAATTGTTAACAATCGCTAACAAGGTGGAAAGAATTATGCGAACATTTTTATAAAGAAAGAACTCATTTATGCGCGTAATCCTTTATTATATTTTGAGCTGCCATTGTCAATCACATGCGGTTAAGTTCACATTTGGTGGTTGAAATAATAGCCCTCGTTAGCTCCAACAAAGACTTGGGAGATATGTAAATGCGAGAAAGGATCCACAAAAAAGCCAGGCTCATGCGTGTAACAGGTGAGTTCCTGATTTCTAATAGCAGCCGGATTGTAATTGTGATGAATCTTGTTTTGAATTTTACTTTTTAATATTCTGTTGTCGTCGGGACCGCAGACTTTCGATTTCACTCTTTAAAAAATAAGGATATATTATTTTGATTGCGGGAGGTAACTGAACTATATTATTCAATTTTTTGTGTCCGCAATTATGGGGGTCGAACATAAATTTCCCTGTCATTTTGTGGTTGGTTTCACTTCCATACATCTCAGCTCAAAATACGTAGCCTGTACAAATGGAAGGTGACTCTATTATAAAGAAGAGTGGTTAAATATTTTTTATGAGCGTGAGATCAGAAAACATACGAAACGGTTACACTATGGCAGTATATGTACAACGCAGGAGTTATTTTCTATAACATTTATGACTTTAGTCTTCCAATCTTTATCAGTTCATTACGCCTACCTGCTGAACGGAAAAGCTTTGCTTGTTTATTTCATAAACATTTCATTTCACGTCATAAAACGTGAATTCGCATAGTGGCTCCTAACAGTCCTAACAGTGACTGTGTAGAGTCGCGCACACCTCTCAACCGCTCACACCGATGTTGTTCCTAGCCGTCTTCACAGCGGCTGTTTCAAGGGCCCATAATATATTGTCGCGCAAGTCATCGCCTGTTAAGGCATTGACATGGCACGGGTCCGCAGTGTCCGGATCTATTTTCAACAGTTATATATTTTTATTTCACGCCGTTAATCAACAATACTACAGCTACGTAGGTACTCTTTAAATTTTATTTGCAGTAGGTACCCAACGCCGACTGAGGCCGATCCAACCAAGGGGTCATCTATTAAGGCACCCATGCAAGAATTAGTTATAGCACTGTAGGTATTATTAACTTAGATAGCATAATGCTGCAAACGGCCTCTTTGTGATGGATTTGTATCCCGCGAAAGCCTATCCAAAGACCGGCTTGTATGGCCCTTAAATTACTATGGTTTTATCTATATGGATCTAGTCAACAAACGATGGCATAAGCGTCACTCACTGGCCTCAATTATGTAGTAATTTATATGGTGTGTTTTGCATCTTAAATAAAATTAGGCTGATAGAACTTATTTATTAGTAAATGATTTAGTACCTATGACTTATCTATAGGTATTTTGATTTGACCTTGTTTACGAGTAAAAGAGTAAGCTATATTTAGTTTGCTCGTTTCTAATTAGATATATGAGTACCTATAGCCTATGTCATCTTGTAAAATTTGAAGCCATTGAGATATAACCGTTTCAAAATCAGTACCATTTCTATATTTAATAACAAAGAGATATTATATAGGCGTGCATTATTATCAGCGGCTCCTGAGATGCGCGGCGTGGGCGCCGCTCTCGCAGATTTATAGCGATGGACCTCTTCGCGCCTGCGCAAGGAACCACATTCTCTTATTGGCCATGGAAGTATCGAAATGGTATCAAAACCTAGGTCTTTACGTTAATAGTGGTAAGCAATTTTGTGTAAGTGGAGGAGAAATAGGTACCTACAAAGTTAGGTACTTATTTAAAATCTTACCATTATTTATCCCTCAAAGTTCTTTTTTTCTGTAAGATTTTGTCAGATATTTTTGCGGCCTTCGTTGAAGAAGATACTATTGGAGGTGACCTATTTACTTAATTTATTTGTGTTCCGAAATCATTTGTAAAAGTTTACTGATTACGCCGAATTTATAGAAATCTTAATGTTAGATTGTATAATACTATTTATTTGAATACATTAAATATAGAACCAGTCAAAAATTATTTGTTTAGACATGTCAATACAACAATAATTTTAAACAAAAAAAGAACCGACTTCACTTAGGATCCGCTATTCCAAGAGGAAGTGGCCGAGTTGCTGTAAAAAATAGTGAAATCACTATAGGTGTGCCTATAATAGTTGAAGAGTTCCCTCGATTTCTCCAGGATCCCATCATCAGATCCCGACTTGGTGACAATGGGACCATCTAGGGGTTATACCTGTTCGATTTAAAAAAAAAATTGAAAATCGGTTCACGATTCACGGAGATATGGAGTAACATACATACAAAAAAAAATTATGATAAAAAAAAAAAATTCAGTCGAATTGAGAACCTCCTCCTTTTTTGAAGTCGGTTAAAAATACAAATCAACTTTAAAGTAGGTACAATAAGATCTAACTTAAACTAACTAGTAAATTATAATACAAAATCAAACGGAAAAAAAGGTGTCACAAATAAAACATAGCTACAAACATACATATTCCAAAAAAATTACACTACAACAACAACCCTAAGTCAAACGGCCCACCTCGCGACATTCCAGGTGCAAAGGTGCCCAACACGCTCGCCGCGTTTCCACGTTGAACCGCGATGACAACCTTTGCAACAAAAATGACCCGGAGCGGGATCAAGGCCTCGCTCGCGCAACCGACTCCCGATCTCCTTAAAAAAAGGTCCTTGCCTCTGAGCAGCAAATATAGAACTAATATTGAATTGGCATTATATTGACATTGAACTTTCGTTTTGAAATAGGGGCTGGGCGCTCGGCGTTCACACTGTCAGAGATTATTGGCTTTTCAAAAACGAGGGAACTCTTAAACACGGGACATTAATATAAGCTCTTTTAACCACTTAACAAGATTGAGTTATGTCTTATTACACTTTTATTGCACTAATACCGGACATTTGAAATATACGTGCTTAAGTAAGAATAATAGAGAGAACATGAGAAATATTGTACAGTCGACGTCAAAGATATGTTAACACTTCTGCACCTTACTCCGTTGTAATAAGGTGAAAAAGTGTAAACATATCTTTGCCGTCGACTGTACCCAGCTACATATTGATTGATTATGATGATCTTGTTATAGTTACGATTTGGCTTGTAAATAATAAATTAGTTAAGTAAATTGTAATATATATAAACCACATGCGTTCATTTCAATTATAGACATTATAGTGGGTAGGTACATATATTACTTACTTACTGAATCGCTGTGAGAATACGATTGAGTTATATACCTTGTGCAACCTAAGAAGCAATTTTTGACACCTGTCATCTCAGGACATTTTATAACCTAAAATCAGATTTTAGGTTATAGAATGTATACTGAGATGACAAGCATCAAAAATTGCTTCTTAGGTTGCACAAGGTATAGCTGTCCACCCATACTAATTTTGACGTAAGTAAGTATCTGAGAAATCTGTCAACTGTAATCCTATTCTAATCGCGGTTCAGTAATATTAACGTGCGAACAGTAGCGCCATGACAGTAACTGGCGCCATCTAAAAAAAATAAACAAGAACCGTAAAACTACAAAACTATAAATATTTTTTTTTAATATTTAAATATTTGGGGACAACCTTACACATATCAACCTAGTCCCAAACTAAGCAAAGCTTGTACTATGGGTATTATAGGCGACGATATACATACTTATATAGATAAATATATACTTAGATACATAGAAAACACCCATAACTCAGGAACAAATATTCGCGATAAACACACAGATAAATGCCCTGACCAGGATTCGAACCTGGGACCTCCTGCTTCGTAGGCAGTGTCACTACCAACTGGGCTAGGAGGCCGTCTAATTAATAAATTATAGTCCAAAAGCTCCCAAACTATGGTCTAAAACTGAGTCGAATATCTACGATTTCGTGTTTCTTTTATTTAGCGTTTAATTTTACAAAAAGGTTCATAAATGAATAATTTTAAAAAATTAAACTAAAAAGGAGACTGGGATTGATATTTAAATAACAAATTGAAGCCGTGGACCATAGTTGCAGTACTGGACTATAGTTGTGTAGTTTTACGGAATTTGACACAATTGGTAGGACTGACAGGTACAAGCTATGCTGGCGCCATCTGTAAAGACTTTCGACCGAAAAACCCCATTTAAATCATACCTATCGTAAAGTCATGCGACCGCTTCCCTGATTGCCACATTGTCGCTGCGCTTGCAAGGCACGTAACACGCAGTTAGGCTCCTACAGTAAAGCAAAACGCTAAGCTCGTATTTCATCCGCCAGATAGCCGCTATGATTTATCGTCTACACCGCAATTACATTATTTGTGCGTGTCCGAGTATCAACTCGGCCACTTACCTGTACGTAATTTTATTATCACGTCTTAAAGTGAATATATTATGCGTCAATAAGTACTTTCAGTTGTACAGTCGACGTCAAAGATATGTTTACACTTTTTCACCTTACTCCATTGTAATAAGGTGCAAAAGTGTAAACATATCTTTGACGTCGACTGTACCATGAGTTTTAATGTTTGCGGTGTGTATGCTGTGGAGTTTAATATTGCAAATCAAATCGAGTAGGTATAGGCTTTTTTTTCAATAGGCTACTTACATATACTCTTAATAACACTTAAAAATCTTCTCCCTAATCTTACTCTTTTCTTTCTGGAAATACACTAACCCGCTTATTCATAAACGTGTTTCAAACCTCATTTAGTTAAAATGTATTTTGTCTGTTTCTAACAAACACAACTGTCAATGTGACAGATAAGGACAAAAGATGATTTAGTTAAATGAGGTTTGCAATACGTTTATGAATAAGCGGGTAAGTGTATAATAGGTACAGTCGACGTCAAATATATTGTAACGACAAGAGTAGCCAAATAGTTCGTCACACCATACAAAATGTATGGTGTGACAAACTATTTGATCACTTTGGCTGTTACAATATATTTGACGCTGACTGTATATAGTGCTCGTTTGTCTATCTTATAATATTTTCTCTCAATTTCTCAGAGTTTAACTGGAAGAGATCCCTTACAGGGATAAGTTCGCCTTTGTACGTTTTTTTATCATGTTTGCATTTTAAACAATGTAATAAAAAGTGTTTACATTCATGCTTACAAATTAGACTGGGTGTTTCTGGCATTCTTAGTGCGTTTTTTAAAAGGTGTTTATTTTCAATAGAATCGCAAAACTTCGGCGTAACAACCAGTGGCGGCGCGTCCATAGAACACGATTCCCGTCGGCTTGCCTAAGTTTCAGGCACCTTAGTAATTTTCCTACAGCTCATGAAGAAATTTTAAGCCAAATTCAGCATCGGCTTGCTTAAGAACAATTTTGATCCACCGCCACTGGTAACTATTGAACCGACGAAATTCGGCAAGTAACCTCTGTGACACGTACGGCAGCAGTGGGAACACGCCCGTGTGCGGTCCGGGCGCCTGATTGATGGTACGGCTCAATCCTGGCTGCCATTCTTACCGACTGTCGCGACAGGCAAGCGTTCGCCTCGGCCGACAAGCGAGGTTTCTATTAAAATGATCTGAACCTAAAACGGCATTTATTGAAAAAAAAATAGAAACTACAGGAAGGTCAGAAATCAGGTGCCTAGATTATTTATTTACTTACCTACATGAAAATTTAACTTGTGGGAGACACATTAAAACTATTAAGTTCATTATTTGATTTAACTAAATACACGTGGGCTCGCGTGAACTCGCGTTCCCATGCAAACGTAGTTTAGCTCTAATTTTAAAACGTTATGCTTTAGAACTATGAAATTTGGCATGGGCATTCTAGTAGTATAGATTTGGGTCGGACATTCTTTTCGTTGCTAAAAATTGTAATACAAAGAAACTATAGCAATAATAAATTTTGTATGTAAATCTGTAACTGGCTGTATTTTCTTTGTATTACAATTTTTAGCAACGAAAACGACCTAGATCTGTACTACTAAAATGCCCATGCCAAATTTCATGGTTCTAAAGCATGTCGTTTTAAAATGAGAGCTGAACTACGTTTGTATGGGAACACGAGCGTCCTGGCGACTCTTAAACAGTAAAATTCTATATTATAATATTCATGGATGTATAAAATGTCTGAAACTATTGAAATCTAACTTGGGTGATGTTTCTCAAAAGTTTTGGGAACCCTTCATTAGGCAAGACCTCGCTAAGCTGTAATTCCGAAGAGCAGATCGTTGAGAATAATGCGACGGGGATGGTATCTGGATGAAGATGTCATGGGACCCAATGGACTGGTTTCTTTGAGTTAAAGTTACGTTAATTGAAAGAAATGTGTTTTAAAACTACATTGTATCAGGTTACAGACTAATTTACTTAGTAGCGTGTGTGTAGAGTGTGATTGATTAAATTATAAAGTTACATAAATCCATATTTTGACTTTTATGTTCAGACACACGTAATATAAGTATCATCATCATCATCATCTCAGCCATAAGACGTTCACTGCTGAACATAGGCCATGTTGCCATACGCGTCACGCTTGGCAGGCGGGTTGGCGCGCGCAGTTTTTTTTTATTATTGTTATTTAGGCTTTCGGAAGATGCTGCTGCC
Source organism: Pammene fasciana (assembly GCA_911728535.1). NCBI lineage: Eukaryota > Metazoa > Arthropoda > Insecta > Lepidoptera > Tortricidae > Pammene > Pammene fasciana. The sequence continues at coordinate 21,567,795 of OU452275.1, forward strand.
CATCTCCCGGTATATTCCCTTAGCAGACTCCTACTGCAACCACGGGACGATATGGTGGGGGACAATTCTAAGGCCGGGCACTCCACGGCTATAAAAGTATGTCAAAATTTAAACAACTCAAAAAGAAAATTCTAGGTATTTTAGTTCCTTCTTCCTCAATAGAATATAACTGTAAAGATGATGAACATTTTAAGTCCATACCCACGATTGTCTGTAGGTAATTCTCGTCTCATTCCAAAATTTTATGAATATAGGTAGGTACTTTCTAAGTTTGTTCGTAGGTTCGATAGTTTAACTCAAGCTACCTATTGATTGCTACTACCATGTTTCACCAACATCTAAGGGAGGAATTTATCGATTTACTACCCTACAGGTGTGTAGATTTTTATGAATGATAGAAATTGATCAAAACCGTTCTCCTGCGTAGCATCCCTTTGCGTTCCGTCTGTGTCGTTCACCGTGTCCTTACACGCCGCACAAAAAAGCCCTTTCAAATGTAAATCAGCATGAACCGACAAAGCAAATTGTCACAAATAAACACTGATACTTTGGGTTTTTTGTGAACTGCTGCTCGGTAAAGGGTCAGGTTGAACCAATCAATCTGAGATAAAAGTGTCTTTTTTGTATTTTTTTCTGCTCTATTTTTAACTGTCTGCGAAAGATGTAACTCTGAACTTTTGATTGTTATCTATATTATTGACTTTGGGATTGATTAGGGACAGGTAGGGATAGGGTGCCGTTGTTGTGCTTGTATCACTATTTTAAACGTCAAAGGTAGCCAGGTTTTTGTACGTTTGATACGGCGAGCGATTTTTCTCACGGTTTTTAAGGTGACAGATGTATTTAGAGTTAAAACAAAGCCTATACTTCATTTGCCGAGTCGAGCTAGCAAAGCGTCATCTCTTGTGTACTTTTGTATGCAATTGAAACCGCCATTTAAACCTATCTCGTGTGTTTGGGCTACCCTTTTCGCTGACCAATTACGTGCTTTCTTAGATTTCTGGAGTTCGATTTTTGAATCTCACCGGGTGACTTATTTCATACTAAATAGTCATCGGCTGCATACAAAAAAAGGCACCGGTGAGATTCAAAAATCGAACTCCTGGTACTAGCTCGTCTCAGTAAATAATAGTATACTGTAAGTATAGTACTGTAACCGTTGATTTCAAATGCCGTTTTGCTTTAGATTTCATACGCGATGTGAACGAAAATTCTTTAAGTGAACATATATGTTTTCATAAATAAACTATCAATAAGCAGGTAAAGTAAATCTTTAACTATTCTAATCACTGAAGTAAACGAGAAAAAAAAACATGAAAATACCTACCAACTTTGAAAGCCAAATATTGTTTGAGTTTAGTAAAGGTTTAATCTCTGGTTTTCTTGCTATATCTTGTTTAATATTCTCCGACACATGGGAAAATACTCTTTTCCGGTATTTAAGTCACGAATATGTGTGCCTCGGCTACAAGTAGGACACTACACTATCTATCAAAAGCCAATAAAAAAATAAGAAGATAGTGATTAAAATACGTTAGTCCAAATATTGATTTAACCCTCTCCGCGACGGAAGCAGGTGCCCGCGCACGCGTCGCTCACTCGGTGATCCTCTAACTATGAAATTAAATGATAATCACGTCTTTTTTCATATTTATATAAAGAGTTTTTAAAGTACGTTTGGACTGTGAAGCAGGGGTACTCAACATTGTAGACAGATTATTCAATCTTATATATATTTTTAGGCTGGACTTATTCATTTTAAAGCCGAATATTTAAAAACAAAATAACGATAAATAAAATAAAAACTATCGATTACAAAATCTACATGGGTAATTTTTTTCATTTATTTATAAATTAGTCAGAATCCATTAAGTCAATACTATTTTGGTTTTTATTGGACATTTTACAACATTCACAACTAATTGCACTGTTAACAGGTCATTTTGCTTTAAAATCTCCACATAGAGTACCTATCCCATTTGCATTTCAACTTGATACGTTGTATTATTATCGTAGTTAACTTACCAAGAGAGGAATTAGCTGGGTTTTTATACTTAATACCTAAACAATCATGAAATCTAAACATATTCTCGTGTGCTGTCTGTATGTATAATAAATATATCATAGTTTCCTGCATGTGATATTTACCAGTAAAGGGTTGGGTGTACTTTCTTGGCCTCCCATTTAACCTGGCATGGCATCAATATATCTTAATACGCAGTGAGCTGTATTTGCAGATTTTATTAAAAACTAATCCACAAAAGTTGACGACCACTCCTAACGCCACAATCACTCATTTTAACGGTTCGGGAGGGCGCGTCACGGCTGCGATGCCACGCTAGATACGTAAGCCTTTCGGGCAGATGTGCTACAATTAGAGCGTATCCAAACATTAGTGTGGGACACTGGGGTCTTCGAGCCATCCATTTTTATTGTAGGTGGTCAGCTTTTTGTCCTCACATACGTATAGGTACACAGATAAAAGGATATCTTAATCCAAGATATTCATTCTTGTATATAAGGAAAATCGATAATTTCTTAAATCAAGTAAAAAATATCTTGAACCGAGTAAGTTCTATCCTGGATCAACAAAATCATACTTGGTTCAACAAAATCATACTTGGTTCAAGAAATTATCGATTTTCCTTATATACAAGAATGCATATCTTGGATTAAGATAACTTTTTTTTCTGTGTACGTGATGATTCTGGAACGTAAAACAAGGTGCGTCAAAAACATATGCTACTTATAACTTCTTGCAAAAAAGTAGTGATATAGTTTGGCTAGAGTTTGTTCCACTTCAAGCATAGACAGGGAGAATCATACTGTCTTTTTCTAATGCTAGTACTCTCACTACTAAAAAAGGGATGGGTATAGCATGTTACTCTGACTGTTACTGCGCTTTTGGTTTGCCAGACTATAATTATGATGCTGCTACCCTTTGACTATACAACCAACCGGACCGGCCATGTCTGTCATTTATCTATACAAAAAAGTTTGCCGGTTTTTGCGGGGGAGGGGAACGTCAAATGTATGCGAAACGTCAAAATAGCCGCGTCAGATAAACGTCAGTCAAAACAATGAGTATGACCACTGGTCATTTTCGACAGAGGGGAACGCCTGGCAATGGCCACTCCGGTTGGTTCAAAGCTCTAAGCTGCTACCTATGTATACAAAGTGCTAATAAGCTTAAGATATTATGTATCAAAAGATATTATATTATTTTTAGTCCATTGAAAATGTATTATTCGTTAATAATCATTTTCATATGTAAGTAAGTACCTATCTATGGAACATGAAATTATGTATCTTATTTCTCCTAATTAATCGTTATGACTTATGACATATAAAATTATGAATTTTGTTGTTATGAAAATCGTTTATTATGCTTTTCAAGGGTATGATAACTGAAAATATGAATTTTGTTTGTATGAAAAGTGAACTGCACCCCTTATTTCTAACATGGTCTTTGTTTTGCATGGTCTTTACATGCCAAAAATATAATTTCAAGGTAAAAATAAAAATAATTTTATCATTATCTACTCATGAAAAACAATGATGAAAGGTTTTGCGCCTCTGCAGAAAAAAACTACACGAATTGCAAACATACCTATAACGATAAAATATCGGATTAATCAATAATATTTCCTTTACGCCCATAAAAAAATCATAACCACCGGGAAAAATAATATGCCACTACCGGTAGCCACGGTATCTGGGGCGAAGGATATAGACAATTATGTCTCGTCTGTAATTTACTTGCTACTGTCACAACCGGACATACTACTTACTAGTATCAAATATGAATAACACAGTCAGACGTAGCTATACCTTGTGCAATCTAAGAAGCGGTTTTTGACACCTGTCATCTCAGTACATTTTATAACCTAAAATTGATTTTTGGCTATAAAATGTACTGAGATGACAGGTGTCAAAAACCGCTTCTTAGATTGCACAAGGTATAAGCGGGCATGCTGCTCTAAATGATCCTGGCATACTCTTGTTTTCTTCAAGAAAGTCTAGGTTGTTTTATCACCTCATAGACCAGTGAAATTAGATATTAAAAGCGTTCTAGTGCTAAAGATCACTGAGCTTAAGCCGCGGACAGACAGACGGACATAGCGAAACTATAAGGGTTCCTAGTTGACTACGGAACCCTAAAAATCATAATGGTGTACTAAATTTCACCTCGATCAAATAATGATCGGTCATCAGCTAGCTTTCAATAGGTATGTTTTACCTATTTGAATCAATATTTGAATACAGAAAATACATTGTTTTAATTATAAAGTTAATATACCGGGTGTACAATCCAAATGGGTCAGTATGGAGAAGTTGGAAACTATGAGAGATAGCGAGATCTGTTCTTAGGAACCATGACGTCGATTTTAGATTTAATAATAATTACATTCAAACTTTTTTATTAACTCTCATACATAACCGGGAATCGAACCTGGTCAAAATCAATGTGTATAAATTCTGCAAGTCAAATGGCTCCACCATTTTGAACATTTACTGAAATAAAATAATTATCTTATTGGTGGGTTTTTCTTTCAATTATTTAAACAAGATTCCATTAGTGTTGTGCTTCTTGCGACTTGCAGAATTTATACACATTGATTTTGATCAGGTTCGATTCCCGGTCATCTATGAGAGTAAATAAAAAAGTTTGAATGTAATTATTATTAAATCTAAAATCGACGTCATGGTTCCTAAGAACAGGAGTTCGATTTTTGAATCTCACCGGTGCCTTTTTTTGTATGCAGCCGATGACTATTTAGTACGAAATAAGTCACCCGGTGAGATTCAAAAATCGAACTCCAGATCTCGCTATCTCTCATAGTTTCCGACTTCTCCATACTGACCCATTTGGATTTTAAACCCGGTATAAGTATATAAACTCATAAAATACCTACAGTTTTATTGTATGGAAATTTTTAATAGTATCCTAACGATTGAGGCTGTCAAAATTAGTTGGTGCTAATATATTAAAACCTGGATTAAAACTTAAAAGTTAAAGTGTCTAAGTAGATTTGATTTAGATACGTAGGTATATCACTTCAATACTTTCATTCTGGAAACTTTCACACATGAAATATATTTAGCTAACCGCCCTCACGGTAAAAATCTCTATCATTTGTTCAAAATCTCATGTAATGACATAATTTGTCAAGTAAACCAGTATGCATATGAATTGGCGTCACCCGAGGGCGATCTTAGGCACACGTGCTACCTCCCGATAATGAGACTGATGGCACCCTATTTGTGGGATGGTACTGATAAGCATACTTTATTACAATATCGTGACTGCTTACACAATTTACACGAGTTTTTCAAAGCATTTATGCCTAACAAGTGTTTGTCAAAGAAGTGTACGCCCTAATACTAATCGTATCAGGTGGCACTTCAAAGGAATGCCTCTACAGGTTTAAGGATGCATGTGACACTTCTGGAGTTGCAGATTATTATGATATACAAGATATAACAAAAATGCTGGTGCCCCACTGTTTCTTAGCCGCAATTGGATACAATTTATGGCCTTAAACGGGTCACCAGTAATTTTGTTACACCATGTATAATCATTACAGATGAGTTATGAACGCTCCAAAAGTGAAGAACTTAAAACGAGTGACTTCAAACAATTGTTTCTAGTCGCGCACCAGCACGCGAGAGAGGCGGACGTGCAAATGAGCTTCCGTCACCCGCGTCAGAAAGAGACAAACTGTAATTTTCTAACAACGAGAATGACAAAGATGTGATGATTGTCAATATAGATATGTTCCACTTCAAGCATAGACAGGGAGAATCATACTGTCTTTTTCTAATGCTAGTACTCACACTACTAAAAAAGGGATGGGTATAGCATGTTACTCTGACTGTTACTGCGCTTTTGGTTTGCCAGACTATATAATAGGTCATGATGAGCTGTACAAGATGGACAGACGACCTTATAAAGGTCGCCGGAAGACGCTGGATGCAAGTCGCTTCCGACCGATACTTATGGAGGTCCAAAGGGGAGGCCTATGTTCAGCAGTGGACGGCTTATGGCTGAGATAATGATGATGATGATAAATAGAGGTCATGAAACTTTGGAAGTATGTATTTCTGTGCTCATTATGTTAGTTACATTATCATTAGCTGCAGACTTCTTTTTTTTTGCAGAACGATAGAGCCTTGCAATGAAAGAGATAACGTGGTCAGCATAATTAGGACAAAAAGCGGGTGATTTTTAGTTTCTATATTCACCCGACTGCAAAAGGAGAGTATCTATATTATGTACCAATATGATAACAAGATGTTAATACAGTTGCTTTCTACGAATACCTTTGCACCATTCACCGTCGCCAGAGCGTCTATTCTAAGATAGTGCCCCTTGTATACAAAATAAAGCCGCAAATCGATGTACAGTTTAGCCGTTTGGCACACATATACTAGAGGCCAAAACAAAATTTTTGATCCGCAGTTCTTTAAAAAATTTCCCTTAGGAGGGGGGTGCTGATTCATCATTTTTTTTGTATGAGAAAAAAAAATTTTTTTTTCAAAAACCTATCGTGTGTGGTATCATATGGAAGGACTAATAGAGGCGGTTCTAAAAATATACCACATCATTACATTTCAGCCGCTTTTTTTTATTAAAACAAAAATAATTTTCAAAACATACCAAGTTTGGGCTCCTCCAGATACGATATGGCTGATTATCTTTTTGTACAATATATCACAAATGATACTTGATACCCTCATATCTAACCCCAAGACAGCAATTTTGAAAATAACTTCATTTAGTATTTTTTTTTAATTTTTCAAAATTATCAAGTAACGCTTCTTCAGTACATTTCTTCTCTACTTCAGTACATTTTGTACTGCGTTATTTTGTAATATTGAAAAATAAAAAATAAATACTTAATGAAGTTATTTTCAAAATTGCTTTCTTGGGGTTAGATATGAGGGTATCAAGTATCATTTGTGATATATTGTACAAAAAAAAATCTGCCATATCGTATCTGGAGGAGCCCAAACTTGGTATGTTTTGAAAATTAATTTTGTTATAATAATAAAAAAATGGCTGGAATGTAATGATGTGGTATATTTTTAGAACCGCCTCTATTAGCCCTTTCATATGATACCACACACGATAGGTTTTTAAAAAAAAATTTTTTTTTTCCTCATACAAAAAAAATGATGAATCAGCACCCCCCTCCTAAGGGAATTTTTTTAAAGAACTGCGGATCAAAAATTTTGTTTTGACCTCTAGTATGTGTGTGCCAAATGGCTAAACTGTACATCGATTTGCGGTATCTCTGTAAAATTAGACTCGTGCAGGGTCGACTAAGACCCTGAAAGTTCAGTCCAGCTCATTTTGAACAACTCACTCGCTTAGCTACTTCTAATGCTGACTCTACAGTCAGTATCTAGGTACTCCAAATTTAATACTTAGTTTAGTAGGTAGATTATTACATACTAACATACCAACCACAACTTTACATATAATTCTTCAAATATTTAAAAAAATAATACTAATACAAGGTACTTAAAAGAGTTCAACGGCTCAGGTTTTTATATTTTAAGTGTCGGCAGAGACTATAGAGATATTAGACGACCACAGCCGAAGAACTTTTTGAAGCTCAAGTCGATTGCGCCATCTATGTCAAAGACCCCTAAAGATACCGAATATTTAAGAGAAATGTCACCTGCACTGCTACTCCACCTAGTAACAAATAGCGTACTAGTAGTACACTAGTAGCTACTAGGTGGAGTATTTAGCAGTTCAGGTGACATTTCTCTTACATTTTTGGTATCTTTAGGGGGCTTTGACATAGATGGCGCAATTGACATGAGCTCAAAAAGTTCTTAGGCTGTGGTGGTCTATATTTCTATAGGCTCTATTGCCGGTAAGTAACAACTATCAATGAATAGCGCACACTAAATACTAATCAGAATCACTTTAGCATGCCGAAAGAGAATTGTCGTATAATTCATTAATTCCCATATATAAAACACGACATTTCTTACTCCGCACAAACCTGTATTAGACGCTTCACACACTTGAGCGGAATTCAGTCGATCACAAACAAAAATCCGAAAAAACCCAACATAAATTCAGTCACCATTATTAATTTTAAGTTTTAAGTGAATTATGGTGAATTATTTTGACGCATTGCGCCATCTATCGTACTTCATTAGTACTCATACAAACTCTTATAAGCCCCTTAAGTTTGAGCGTTAGAATAAAATTATTCTAAGCTATGTCAAATAGCAAGTCGTTTGAGCTTTGTTCACGAGATGGCGCTAAACTTAAATATGCTTGAAAGTACGGACGGGCCAGGAGTTCTATAGTTTACCTCTAGATGTCGTTTTTATCAAAACATATTTTTACGGTATGTAAATAAATGTGTAATACTTTACCTTCTTAGTTTCAGTTTGTGAATGGGGTTGGCCGGTGGAAAGTATTTACAGATGGCGCCAGCATAGCTAGGTCCCTGTCAGTCATACAAAAGTGTCAAAATCACGTTTTTTTTTAATTTTTTTTGACCTGGATGGGCTAGCCTTTAAGCCAAATCCCATACAACAATACTAGTGAAAGGGACCTAGCTATGCTGGCGCCATCTGGCCAAACCGTTGACAGTTGCCAACCCCATTAGTACAAATGCTACAGATGGCGTAACAAAAAAAGAGAAAAAAAAAATAGTATTTTGGCTTGCATTGCATTGTAATGAATGATTGATATTCAACAATTGTACCATTTTTCTATATAACAATACAAAGGTACTTATCTTACATAGAAATGGAAAACCAAATTAGCTCCTAAGCTCCTGCTTACCACGAATATTATTGACCCCGCAGGCCAGCACCTCTGGTAGGTAGGTATACCGTTTGGATAAATTGAAGTTACCTACTACAATTTATCCAAACGGTGTACTTACTGAAGTATAGTGAAGTAACGAAATTTCTTACCGATACCGAACAATATCTTATCGATAAGTAAAATCATAGAGTAACATATAATATAATAGAGCAGTACAGTCTAAGAACTTTTTGAAGCTCATGTCTGAAAGCGCCATCTAGTTCAGAGTCCCCTAAAGGTAGCTCGTAAGTGGGAAAAAAGCTAGCTTTTACTACGGTACGCTATTTGTCCCTAGATGTCGCTGCGACGCAATATAAAAATAGGAAGAAAAAATGGCTACTTACGAGCTACCTTTAGGGGACTCTGGACTAGATGGCGCTTTCAGACATGAGCTTCAAAAAGTTCTTACACTGTGGATGTCTATATTATCTATAAGTCTCTGGTAAAATTAAGTACCTAGTACCTACCCACCGCAACCACGTGACACCTTCAGGCGTGTTTTCTATAAATTGGAGTAGGTACCGTACCTACCTATTTAAGCGCGAGTCCACAGTTAAGTAGGTATTCAAATTATTCAACTGTACTTCTCATCATCATCATCATCTCAGCCATAAGACGTCCACTGCTGAACATAGGCCTCCCCTTTGGGGTTTGCCATACGCGCCACGCTTGGCAGGCGGGTTGGCGCGCGCAGTTTTTTTTTGTTTATTGTTTGTAGGCTTTCAGAAGATGCTGCTGCCCTTCTCCCGGTATATTCCCTTAGCAGACTCCTACTGCAACCATGGGACGATATGGACAATTTTAAGGCCAGGCATCCCACGGTATTTCTAATGCACACAATTAGACCTGCACCTTAGCGTTTTTAGGCTTAAAGGATTCAAACAACCGGAGTGGCCATGCCTGTCATTTTCTTTACAAAATAAGTCTGCTGATTTTTGGGGGGAGGGGAACATCAAATGTATAGGTACGTAACGTCAAAATAACCACGTCAGTCTATACAATAAGTATGACCACTGGTCATATATTTTCGGCAGAGCGGAATGCTTGTCAATGTCAATTTTTAGGCATATTTTTTACTGGATTCAGTGATAGAACATTTTGGAAAAAAAATGGCTGCAGTTTGTAAAATCTGATGCTACTGCTACTCTTCTTTCCAGGTTCTCAGCTCATAGCAAGCCGTGGCGATAATGCTGGCCATACACGATCATCCTATCATCCAATCGGCATGACGCTACCGATTGGATCAGTTAGAATTGACCGTGTGTGGGGTCCAATTGGCATGAGTCATGCGTCATGCCAATCCACTCCCACATTCTAACTGATCCAATCGTTAGCGTCATGCCGATTGGACGATAGGAATGATCGTGTATGGCCAGCATAAGCCGGGACACATACTAAGAATAAATACGAAAGATTACTGTTCAACGCTAGCTTTCTTACTCGAACAAGGAAGTGGAACTCACTTCCCGCATGCATATTCCCTGCCTATATAACTTGGACCTTTTCAAATCAAGAGTGAATATACACTTTCTAGGTGAGCATGCTCCATCCTCGGCCTCATCATCACTTACCATCAGGTGAGATTATTACCTATTTTCGTTAGAAAATTACGCTCCTATTTCCCTCTCCCACATGTCCCAACTAAATGCATACCCTGTATGTATTCAGGCTGAGAGGAAGTTTGGCTACATGTGTACCTATTTGTTTGCGGCTTAATCAGAATGGATGTACACTAAGAGCTGGCTGCGTCAGGTATGACACAATAATAAGAGCAACAAAATCCGTCTAGTTAGATTACTTCTTCTTATTAGGTAGGTACAACCTAAACTTTTGAATTTTATTTCATATCGCCTATTTTTTCAATAAATAATTTCACTAATTTCCTTAATTGATAGCCACACGTCCTAGGATAGCTCGGTAGGAAGAGAAAGTATATCTTACTTCGTACCGTTAGTAACAGAATACATATTACTGGTCTAAAAGAGAAAAAGGAGTTAAAAAAGTTATCATAAATGAAATCGAGCGATTTCTTTCAATGCAGAATTTCCTTTAAAATGTTGATCTCGAGTCTGGAGGGAGCACGATTAAACGACGTCTTGAATACCTAATAGGAGCAGAACCAGAGTGCTCTCCGATTCACTCGGCAGCGCATAAATTAGCGGCGCGGGCACACACCGCCCGCAATTCCGCAAAAACTCCAATCGTACGGGAAACTGGGCAAAGTTTGGCGATTAAGCCGTGAGGCGTGGCAGGCCAGGTCTGCCCGTGACAGTTAGTGCCGCCACTTGTTATAATCCGTTAAACTTTCGACCCTCGTCAAGGTATGCCAGGAATTAATGGAAACGCTCTTTCCTGGATTTATCATATTCTTTTCACCTACATTCGGGCGCTTTGATATCGCTCTTGTGTTATGCAATTACACCGGCGCATGCAGCGCTCATCTTAATGGAATTAATTTTCATCCTCTCCGATGTAAAACCTTGTTAGCTATTTTGCATAAGACTTGCTTGTTTTGCTTTTAATTAGGAAAATGTTACTTTGACCGTGTTGCTTTAGTGCCTAGATTTTTAAAGTTACACCAGTACACCTATATTAGTCGTTAGCAAAATTATGTGTACACTTTAGCTAGTGAGCTAAACAGTAAACAGCTTCTTAGAAGTCTGCGAGGAAAATAAATAACGATAGCAACTTACGGGCGGCGCTAAAAGCCCGCCAACTTTGAAATATCCGTTCTTACACCACCATTCTCGTCTGATGACTAAAACACCTAGACACATTCCCCCGAACACTAGCGCAATGCAGCTTCAAGTTTTGTACCTAATAGGTAGGGCCAAATATGTATCTCCATTTAGTAAAGTTATGAGACGCCCTTCGACAAATCTCTTGGATTCTCCATAGCGTAATTGGAATACCTGAGAGTTGCCAATCATCGGAATTTTGTTTAATAGTCGATGATATTTTGGAGCAGGCACTCCATTAAATATTATTAAAGCGTTTAATGTTAAACTTATTCGATAGGTTCAGCTACAAACACTTAATTAAAATATTTAAATTAAAGTTATTGTGTTTGAAGCTAGCCGTTTTTAGAGCTAGGTAACTCGACGGGAAAATTCGTTATGTTGTTGCAAGCTCATTTAGTTGTTCACGAGTCGATAGTGCACTGCAAATGTACTTATCTATAGATCTTGTAGCGTTAAAGCTTTAATGAAACCTGATTTACATTCACAACGCGGATGCCAGTAACTAACACCGTCTCGCTAACAAAATAATCATCCCTGATGCACGGGATCGAACGTTTCACTGGTGCGATAGACATTATGATAATCACAGGTAGAACGAAATCACAATAGGATCGGTCGGATATAAGAAAAGGGAATTCCCAGAGACGATAACATGGTGAGAAAAAAGCCTAACATAAACCGGGGGCAATAAAGACTGGCAACAATTTATTTATATGACGCTTCGGGGAGAAGTTATTCCGCAGAGCCGGGGAAAGAACGAGGTAAAATCAAGTTGATGCGTGCCGAAGCCGGAATGGGAAAATGGGATGTTTCCCTATATATTGTAAGCTTGGTTAATCTTCTTACGGGAACCGATTGAGCGATGCAATTTATTAGCTAACTTGTAAGCCAAGCTTCGTCGGCGAGATTCAACTGAATATAGGTACTAACCCACATTTAATCTTTCTTCATGTTTAGCGAAACATTGTATCTGAAGTAATGAAATTGTTTATACTTAATATTATGATGGTACCAAAGTTTAAAGGCATGTTCTTGTTGTATGAACGGTTTGTACTTTGGCTTTGTAAGATCGTCACGCCCAAGTAAACAGCCGCGCACATCGCACAAGTGACAGATTACGAGCGAATCGGCGCGGCGCAAGTTTTCATAAGTTTAGATTTTCCCTCTTCCATTCGTACGGAAAATTTATTTTAGATCAAAATTCAACTCCGTCTTATAAATGATACTATTAAGTATATCTTCATTATACGTGAAAATATCCTACATTACATACACACATACAAGTGATACCAATCTGATAATTATAACAAAAATATGATTTTGGTTTTCAAAATATTTTTGATAAAAGATACGGAATATTATTCAATTTTATTACGTCCTTTATAAAACGGCCTCTTTGGCCTAGGAGGTAGTCCTCTTGTTTTGTTCATTAATGTTGTAGAGCTAAACTGTTCTTCGCGATAGTGCAACCCTCTTGTTGTGCTTCAAGTACTACTGTTGTTTGCTTCTTTGAGTCGTTTAGCTACGAGAAGTCTACACTTATAAGTACGCTTGGATTCTTAGCGTTAATCTAATTAAGTGGAGCGCCTTTTCTCCAAAACGGTTCATGCCTTTATAATAAAAGATTTATATTATAAACGTATAAGTACGACAGTTTCTTGGGAATGTACTATTCGCCGGAAGCGCTTACCTTGTACTTATGTTGTACAGCCCTCAATAGTTCTATCAATCTAGTAAAGGCAAGCAATTGCAATGACTCTATTCAATCAGAGGAACCCGCAGCTTAGACGAGACGTGTGAGGAACGAACGAGCCATGAAATTAAGAATCTGGTAGAGCGAGGCATGAGACAGACAGCAGGCAAATAGGAACTGTTCAGCAAACTAGTTCTCTCAAACTCGTATCTTGTCAGTTGCATCATCACAAACAGAACTTACGAGTAAATATAATAAGTCTTAAATTGGAATGCATTGGAAGGACAGTTACGAGGTTGGTAAGAGAAATGGGTTAGCGTATCAAGTTAGCAGCACGCCAGAGAGCCGCACGATTGATCGGCCACACTAATCACTGCCGATGCATCTCTTGCTAGTTTTGCTTTCCAACTTAATGCGATGATGGTTTTAGATTTTTCCTATTCAAAAATAAATAAATAAATATTATGGGACAATTACATATACACAAATCAACCTAGTCCCACAGTACGCTCAATAAGGCTTGTGTTGTGGGTATTAGGCGACGATATATATAATAGATACACTGAGAAAATGAAACGGCTAGAAATAAATAAGTTTTTGCTATTTACAACCGAGTGACTCGCTTCGCATGGAGCCTGCAAAGTTCGTTGCTTAAATCAAAGAAGTCAACTTGGCTAACTTACGTATGTGAAACTACACCATTAAATTAGTTAAAAATAAATAAGGGAATCAGGGAAGGGTTATATTTACTAGGACACTTATTTGGATTTAAAAAAGTGCTTGGTAAAAATAACCAAGAATAGTTAGCAATAATTGCTTGTTTGTAATTAACAAAGCTTAATTGCGTGATTTAAATAAGACTTGGTTGTATATAACCAAAAATATTTTAACCGAGCCAAATTGGTACTTTGCTAACACACTATTTTTTCCGTGTAGGTATAGATAAATACTTAAATACACAGATAACATTTATAACTCACGAACAAATATCCGTGATAAACACACAATGCCCTGACCAGGATTCGAACCCGGGACCTCCTGCTTCATAGGCAAAATAGACGTCTCAAACTAGGCAAAAAAGACAATAACCTACAACAGATGGTGCTGGATTTAAACTGGAATTCAGCCATCGCGACTTTCTTTATCCGAATTTATAATAATATTATGTACTTTAGCTTTTATACAAATACATTAAAATACATTAAATAATTATTCAAATTAATTCAATATTAAAAAAAAATATTATTGCTGCTGCTTGACAATTATATAAAATTTGATACAATGCAACAAAATTATTTTAATTAATTATTAATGATATTTAAATGATTTGTTTTCCCAAGAATTAATAAAGCTATTTATTATTTACTAGCTGACCCGGCGAACTTCGTACCGCCAACCGCCAACTATATTTTTTTGCCAATATTTTAATAGTTATTCTGCTATTCGGGGCGGGGATATTGAATCGTTCTTGAGTTATAAATGGTGTAACCGACACAATTTTGTTTTATATAAATAATATAATTATGGCTATGGTTTAATTTAATGCCTAGGCTGGTCAATAAAGATTACCTATATTGCAACTCTTCGCCATACAAGAAAGTGATCCAAATATTCAGCATCAATAACTAACCACTAATTGTGGAAAGCTTTATAGGTTATGTTATGACATGAAACGCCTAAATTTATCCCAAACTGCCTGAGGCTTGCCCGTATCGCCCTTACTTCGCAAGTATTTTTCACCCTTACACTTAGGAACGGTGAAATGTCCTTATTACATACATATTACAGTTTATTTTTCAAAATCAACCAATACGAAGATTCGATGATGGGAAAGTTAGACGCGGTTACATTGGTTACTTAATTGTTTGAACTTTCAGTGTGGGTTTGCTTATTTGTTGGTTTTACTTAATCGATTAGATTATGTTAATAAACTACATAGATAGCTGTTGAGAAGTTTATGCAAGCCCTTCAAACAAATATTATGGTTTTACACAAACAAACATACACACCGCACAAATACTTTAGGTATTGGATCTTGAAGAATTATTTACGTAGATGAAATTTGAAAAAAATATTTGAGTACCTACCTAAATAATTTTGCATTGAGAAATAGAATAATGAAACACTTTATAATTAGGTATATTAACCTTTTTATAAACTTTTAGTTGTCAAAGAAAGATATGCTAAAAACTAACTAATTTTATGTAGGTTTTTTTTGGATAAAATTTATACACTGAGAACTTTAAACAGCTAGAAATAAATAAGTTATTGCTATTTACAAACGAGTGACTCGCTTCGCATGGAGCCTGCAAAGTTCGTTGCTAAAATCATAGAAGTCAACTTGGCTAACGTACGTATGTGAAACTATACCATTAAATTAGTTAAAAATAAATAAGAGAATCAGGTAAGGGTTATATTTACTAGGACACTTATCTGGATTTAAATGAGTGATTGTTAAAAATAACCAAGAATATTTAGCAATAATTGCTTGTTTGTCATTAACAAAGCTTTATTCCGTGTTTTAAATATGTCTTGGTTGTATGCACCCGAAAATATCTTAACCGAGCCAAATTGGTACTTTGCTATCACACAATTTTTTCCGTGTACCAGCTTTTTAAAGTTGCGCAGAGAAATGTAGCCAAGGCGATGAGTGACAAAAAAGAAGTTGATTCACTCATATAATATATCTGCCGTATAACTCAAATATCATCTTAGCGGATGAGCATGTGTTGCCGACGTGAGTACATTTAAACATGAGCGATGATGTTCTCGCTCATCTGCTTGCAAATTAACTGTTCCTTTGATGAATAGTATACTGCAAAATAGTCAGCTGTAATATAGACAAGTAAAATAGAGTGCTCAGTTTATACATTACTGAAGAAGACCTTGTTTTTATTTTATGAGCGAGCTATGTTAATATTTATTTCTAGTAAAAATTAAGTTTACTAAGTTTTAAGTTTTAAGCGGGCTATAAACTTACGAATTTATTATTTTTACTGTACTTGTATTTATTATTACTGTATCTCCCGTACAAGTTATTTAAATAGTGTAATTAAAGTGTAAAACATGCAGACTCATCGTTTACAAGTAGAAAAATAAAATTTGAATCATATTATATTTTTCAAGTATAACGGACATTTCCTAAAATACTCTTTGTTTGGTAAATTATTTATTTAGGAACATACAAAGACTAGCAACTACAAACTTAGATATAAAAATAAAACTAAATAAACTAACTAAAATAAACTTAAATATAAACTTACAATAAACTTATATATAAAACTAAAATAAACTTATATATAAAACTAGAATAAACTTACAGATAAAATATGCTCCCCAGGTCGCCTTCGTGAGTCATGGTACCCAGAAGGCTGGCAGCGTTGCCTCTTTGGATGGCCAGGCTTATCCTCTGACCAAAAAAGCTGCCAGCCCTCTGGTTGCCTGAGACATCCACGAGGCGCTTGGAGATCTCTTTGAAGAGGGATTTTGCACTTAAACTCTTTGTTTTAAAAATATTAACCCTTGATGGGGCGAGTGAAAAGGGTCGAAATTTTTTACCTATTTTATGCCGTCAAAATATTGGGTACTTAAACATAATTTATTTTTGTAAATTGGGACAATTTTTTGGAGCGTAGTCTTACGCGATAAAAATGACTTCAATTGAGAGTACGACTAAATAAAAGCTGATAAAAAAATGCACCAAATCGTTAATCGTCACATCGTGACGTCATATTCATATTTTACTCAATAATTAGCAAGTCAAGGTCTAAATATTGGGACCAATAATTGGGAGGTTGATATATTGTGTCATGGCCTTAAGCGGCATTCTAGCTTTAAAATCATGTTTTGTCACGTATTTGTTATCAATATGGTATTTTGTCATCAATATTACATATGTTGAAACGAATTATGAATCTAACTAATGCCACAAAAATATTTGACGTATCGTATTGAAGTCCAGCCATTTCCTTTTGATATTTGAGTATTATGAAGTTGATAAGTGATAATTATGACCAATTAATTGTCAAAAAGAAAAGTATGATTGTAATAAGGTTGTATTCACATTAGCTGTGGATCACTACATGCCGCTCCGGTGTAGAAGCGGGCTATTATTGCTATTTCATTTATCTAACATCAATACACACAGTAAAATCAGTGTATTATCTGTGACAGTGTGGTAAGTAAGAACGTATGAGAATTCAATATCTACGGTAACGTAATGACAATCCGGCCTCCTGCCCGACCGCGGTCATGCACGTCACTATTAATAGGTCTGTTCAATATCAAATTATAATCAAACAAATGACAAATCAGTTTCGTTGAATAGACTTCGCTCTGTTAATTAGTATCAGATTACCCGGGTAATGTTTTTCAGGGTGAGGCTGTTGAGAGATGAGTTTATTCTACTGATACTCTGTCGACACAAATTAGCTTTCAGGATGCTATGGGCGAGCGAAGGTTGCCGTTTAAGGGGTTTCCTGACGGAAAAAATAACATTGATTCTGAATTCTGAATCTAATAATTTTTTTAATTCACTGCCTTTCAGATATCTCACATCAAACTTTGGCTATTTAACGTAAGAAACTACTTTCTGTGTTTAAAAGTTAAATAAATCCCATGTCAGTTTTTGGAGAGGTAATGTGTAGATAATGAAAAGTGATAATACTAGCGTTGGGACAGGTGGTGGCATTGTAGAGCAGTTTAGATTTCATTGGGTATAAAAACATTCTTCCTCCTAGCGTTTATCCCGGCTTGGGGTCCGCTTGACAACCTAACCCCATGAATTGGCGTAGACACTGGTTTTTACGAAAGCGACTGCCATCTGACCTTCCAACCCATAGGGGAAACTAGGCCTTTTTGGGATTAGGTCCGGTTTCCTTACGATGTTTTCCTTCACCGAAAAGCGACTGGTAAATATCAAATGATATTCCGTACATAAGTTCCGAAATACTCAGTGGTACAGTCGCCATCAAATATATCGGAGCGGCCAAGGTACTCAAAAATATCTGAACATGCACTTTATCGCCTTGACAATAGAGGCGTTGTTTAGATATTTGTGACCCCCTCGGCCGCTCCGATATATCTGATGGCGACTGTACGAACCGGGGTTTGAACCCGAGACCTCCGGATTGAAAGTCGGACGTCTTACCGCAAAGGCTACCAGCGCTTCATTGGGTATAAAACATTAAAATATGAAAAAAGAGTTGTATAAACCATGTTTAAAGAATTCATAATATAAGATGACGATGTAGATATCAGTGGCGGTGGGTAATTTTTTTTTCTTAGGCAAGCCGGAGCCTTATCTGGCTTACAATTTCTTTATGAGCTGTAGGAAAACTACTCAAATGCCTGAAAATCAGGCAAGCCGACGGGAATTGTATTCTATGGACGCGCCGCCACTGGTAGATATACTTACTAGGAGTACGCTATTTGTTACTAGATATTATAGTCTCTGCTAAAATGAACGCACTGAGCGTGGAGCCTTAAGCGTTTCCGCGCCCTTCGACAGCTAATGATTGTATCTGTCTGTTTGGCCCATCAGCGTCGGTTGCGCAATTTTTACTCCATAACGTTTAAGTACTTTCTTGCATTTATTGGCATAAAGTACCTTGAGGTAATTAAGAAAATATTGTCGAGCCGTTTTGTACCATTTTGTGTTTTGAATCGTCAGACGTTTGGACATCGGACGAGACAATGACTGATGATATGATTAAATTTCTTAGATGGAGTACTTACGATCTGAGATACAATGTGCCTAAACAAAGATACGACGTGACTTTGACTTTCATAAAATATCAAAAGGTAGTTAAAATTCGGCGGAAGGTACTTATGCCATATATTGTACAGATTGAATATTGCATTCGAGCAATAAAAGTCGTACGTAGTCGTATACGTCAGCGGCCAAATGGCCTTTTAATGTATTTTTTTTTGTCTGGACGAGAACAACCTAACGTTACTGTAAATTTAGAGCAGCGCCATCTAGTAATTGACTCCGTTACTATTATTACGATACTATTACTACAATAACTTTAGATTGCTCTTCAAAAAATTCTTAGACTGTGTCGCTCTATTAAATATATACGTCTTTGATTGTGTTGTAGGTACCTCACTGGCAAAATAACCCAGTCAGGTGGTTTAGTTTGTTTATGCATTTTAAGAAATTCCAAATATATGAACGGAATGGACTACTTACTAATAAATAAAATTAAAACAAGTTTAAATGATTATAAAACGTTTAAATTTTTAAATTACCTAAGTACATATAATTATTATTCATGGGCGTAGTAGGGTAACTACCTGTATTTTGAAATTAGCTCAAAGTATTGATTGAACTTTGCGTTCACTTATATCTTTTAATTATTTGCCTATAATCGAAATATCGTTCCCAAATCGAGGCAAGAAATGCAATTTCGCTTCACGTCCAAAGTTTTATTGACCTTTTACGCGGCAGACTCCTAAAAGCGTTTATAGTAGCGTCGCTAAAGAGTTCTTTAAACTGTGGCTCTCGTAATTCAAGTCAGGATTTAAACCTTAGAAGAAAGTAAGTTGGTCGGGACAACAAAGAGGGCCGCTCCCCTCAGAGTAATTTATACGTGACCGCGGAGCGCGGAGTCGGGACTCCTCTGGGACTGCCCGCTTGCGTGTCGGCTCGTCCGAGTCCGACCTGCCACCTGCCTGCTACAAGAAACACACTCTGACGTGTTTCATTTAAGTTTTTTTACGAATTAATCGCATTTAAAAATTAATACTGGTACGATGATGATAACCAAATTAAGGTAGGTGTAATATTGTATTTTCAACGCATATTTAATGCCGTCCGTTCAATGTATTTATTTATTTATTTATTTAAACTTTATTGCACATAAAATATACAAATGGCGGACTTAATGCCTTAAGGCATTCTCTACCAGTCAACCACTGGGCCAAAAAGAGATATGTTTGGTGCAGGCTTTATGAAATAATGTATTGAAACGATATCACAGTTACTAAATATAAAATAAATACTATATACTTAATCAAATATAAAGAATAAAATAAACTTACACATATACTTCATATAATAAACTTACATACATATTTTTATATTTTATGTGTACCTACAGTGAAACATCATGACGATAATCAATCACGCAATTTATCACATAAATGCTTGCGCAACATGCGCTTGAAAGTGAACTTGCTCTGAGCTTTCCTAATGTCAATCGGAAGGTCATTCCAAAGGCGTATTGCCTGGAGAGTGAAGGAATTGGTCATGAAACCGGTGTGATGAAGGGGAATGGCGAGCTTAAGGCTGCGAGAAGTGCGGAGATTACATCCAGGGCGTGCAGTAATAAATTGAAATTTAGATCGAAGATGTAAGGTACCTGTACCTGCCAAACTTTATCAGTTTTCTTTCAGAGCTAAATACCACAATTTTTTGGGAATAAAAAGGGAACGTAACCGTGTATATGAAATTTAAAATTAACGTCAACGTTTCGTGGACAAGATTGTCCTCGTAGTCCTGAAGAAAGACTGGCTAAAGTGACATCAGCATCTCCAAGTCGCGTCTTGTCGTTATCTGGCCTTGATTATTGCCATCATTATTAACGAAAATATACTTATTAAATATACTTGGTTTATATTCAATACTCACCATGTCCGGCTTTTGAACCGGGTGTAATTTATATACGAGTTTGATCCTGATAGATATATAGATTAATGATTCAAAAAGGTATAAGTACATTGCGTTATCTATACATTTCCCTGCAAAACTCCCAGACACTCACTTTCCATAGTTTCTCTTCAGGTGGGATAGTTATACTTATGTTGCAACCGAAAAGCGAAGATGGGGACTACCTACAAGTTATTCAGATTAAAATAGTTTTATACCAGCAATATATTATTTTAAAGCATAAAAACAAAATGCGTTTGAAATTGATAGAAATGTTTCTGAAATTGAAAAACTAAATAAGCCGCTAAACTTTTAGTTACATACCAATACCTACATCTTTTATTGATAAGAATTTTTCATAGAGGCTTTGATTGCACTCACGAAGTAACATTCGCAAAGCGCAGTATTGATGACGCGCGGTGCACGGTGGATTAAACAGTCAAACTGAAATGCGACCATTTAGATTTTATCAACCTCGTATTATACACTATGAATCTATTTGTAAAAGCTACCCGTACCGTATTGTGAGGAATGGAAAGTCTATTATTTAAAGGAAAATTAATATGATGTTACGGGCTTACCGAAAAGGTGAATTTTCCGTTACCCCCTCGGACGTACATACACGTGCCGGCAGCGTTAACGTTCAGCTTTGTCAAGATCCGGTAATATTAAACATCTGTCAGTGTAGCTTTATGCGTTAAATAACAATCACATGTCCCTTTTATTTTTCATGAAGTTATTGAGTGACTTTTGGAACATAGAATTTAAGTTTGTCGTAAAAAATATTTCTTAACGGTAACGGTCTTCACTTTCTGTCAGATGAGACGAGTCAACCACCGGTCAGCAGTTTATTAATAAAATTGCGTATTGGTCCATTTTACGATATTTGAATTACGGTCGAACCAATAAATTAATTACACAAAAACCGTTATCTCTTGATTCAAATATTTGATTCCCCAATTCTGAAATGATAATGACTAGTCGGCACGCATCGCGTAAGTATTTCGCCGCATTTCATGGATAGTTTAAAGGCCCTATTCAGTCCACTCCTCCTCATTAATTTTCACTAGTCCGTAGGTACGTACTGTGGCCTTCGCGTGGCCCTCACATAAATTCCAAGATAACTTGGACAAACAAGTGGAAGTTCAAATAAGTACAGCCCTTTCGAATGCGTCCCCAGTGACATACTCGTTTCTAAACTCGGGTAAATTATTGAAGGAGTTTGTGCGGTAAAGTGTTTTAACCCCCGAATTTAAACGAGTGTAGTAGTAATGTTTAGAATAAAAATATATTTTCTTGCTTTTATTTACTTCTAATATCGGTATTATTTTCATACAAGTTAGTATTAGTGGAGTACTGGAACGCCTTTTTAACCTATAAAAATGAAATAACTCATAAGTCTGATTTTATTTTATGACCTGTTAGAATACGTTAAGTACTAATAATGAAAAATATTTCTAACAATTGTTAGCATTGCGCTAGGTATGATACATGTATTTGTTTGCTACACAGAGAAAATATTTTGCAAGTTTTATTTTTCTCCACCAGGCTATTATATTTTTACAAATTGTTTTCGAATATACTTACATAATCTATTGACCAAACTGTTATGAAATGACAGGTGATGTTGAAATAGTGGAATGCAATGGTATTGTAAAGAAAAATATATCTTGTATAATATTTTCTTATTTTTATTAACAAATGTCTATATAATCTCGCGCAACGTCAGAAACTGTTAGAAAATATTTTTCACTATAAGTAATCAGATTATTTTCTCTAACTAAAAAAGAAAATCGCACCTGTGAATTACAAAAGCTCAAAACTGTTCGCGTACCGTAGTATATGGTTAGTTGTAGTACTTGTAGTCTTGGTAAAAAAATCGCCCTAATGTCCTAAAACAACAGCAATATCAGTAATTCTTTAATATTTAAGCTGCAGCGTAATAACGCGGTGGTGATAATCATAGCATAGGCAGTTTGGCAGTATGCGAGTGCACGCAACCCTGTTAGTTCAAGAGCCCTTGCCTCAGCGGGGCTCAGGACAACGGTGTGAGCAAGAAAATGCTTCAAGCATTACAGGACTACGTTAAAGCATTCTGTATGCACTTATTTAGATAAACCAAGTGACGGAAGATGTCATTAGGGGTTCCACGACTAGGAAGGATACTTTTTTATGTAGATTGTCCCTTCTCTTCCAGAATTTAAAATAATGGTTTTGCAGTATTCTGTTTCGCTGCATTCTTTTTTAAATTTCGTTTCGTAGACACACATTAAACAAACTATATAAAAAGTTATAAGGAGGTAGTTTGTATACGATACCAAACAAAAAAGTGTAGATATAACGAATTATAAAGTCAGGAGAGCGATGCACATTTTTACGGCAGTTGAAATGAAAAACAAATTGGTTTAATATTCAGGTCAAAGTGTAACTTAACCATTATCATACTCTGGAATAAAACGAATAATTCCTACATAAAAGCGCACTGCCTATTAGTTCAACGTAAATTAATTTACCTATAAACCAGCACATTTTCCAGCAGATTAAACCCACTTTGTCAACAAAAGCTCGCCATAACAACGTACACAACTAAATATAAGACTATCGCAATCCCGTTTATTGAAGTTGAACAAACGCAGAGTAATCCGTGGAATCGAATCGCGGAGCCAAAGCAAAATATTCATAGACAAAGATATTATGATAGCCACCCGGCGCGCCCCGGCTATTACGCGGTGATATTAAAACTTAATTAAAATTTGTTTATCACGGCTCGAAAGCGATTAAAACTTTAAACGAAGCTGCGCCGATCTACGCCTTACGGAATGAATTTATATTCGCGAGGAAAATAGTGCTAAACGAAGTGCTGATTAAACATGTGTTGCCGTAAAAGTTACTTTCTTGCTTTTGATATTTAATAGCTACGAAGTAAAAATGTTTAATTCTGATATGTTTAGGAGACTGTTTATGCATAGTGCTTCATACTAAATATTTTACCCATCATCGTTATGTACGTTAGATGTATCGTATATTACGTAACTATCAATTCCATTTTACATTGATCAGGTACACGGAAAAAAAGCTTCCGGGATATTCTCAATTCAAGACATTATTATTATCTTGGAAATATTTCCTCGTGACAAGTATTTATTTAATTTACCAAAAATATGATTCTTCGCTTAATAAAACCACGTTTTCTTAAAATAGAAATACAAAAATGTATTGTTTCAAGAGTATATTGAGTAAGTAAGAGAGATTGTACTTTAATCAAACAAGTATTATCTTATGTGAAAGAAAACTAGAAAATCTGTAAGAATATGTTCGCTTCGTTATATTTAAAACTTTATTTTATTTTCGTTAAAGGAAATAAATACTTGTCACGAGGAAATATTTTCGACATAATAAAATAATGTCTTAGATTGAGAATATCCCGGGAGCTTTTTTTTCCGTGTCTGATTAGTTTGAACTCTTTTGGAATAATGTATAATTTATACTTTTATAATTTATACTGTTTTAACTAGAAACGAACATCAACAGGGGGGCGATTTTTGGCAGCCGAACGCTCGAATTAAAAAAAAAATAAGCTCGAAAATAACCGCACACATAAGTTTGTCGCCATTTTTTTCGCATGGAATTAATAGTTTGAATAATCATGATATAAAATTTCCATCGCTGTTATTTTTCAAACATAATTTCATCGTTTCTTTCAGAGTTTTAAATGTCACATTCGAGTGCTCGAATCTCAAAAATCACCCCCCAGTACCATTTGCCAATTGAGCCAGTGGTTTAATGGTCATGGTCGGTGACGAAGTACACACCATAATACAAGTGGGACTATAAAATGGGAAAAGTAGATATTCTTATGCTAGGTATCATAATATATAAACGTGTTTCCAGAATGTTCGCATTAAGCGCCGCCACAATGCCGCAAAACTAGGGCTTGCAATTCGAATATTCGAATATTCGAATTATTCGAATATTCGAATATTTTTTTTCTATTTGTTGCAATTAAAATTGTAATAAATAAAATATTTTTAAACATTTTCAATCGCGTATCATAACGAAATAGCTATATCCGTAATGTTTAGAGCACTTTACAGCGCCCATTAGCACAGGTTTTACATCCTGTAATCCTTAATATACGCGATTTAATCCTTGTTTCATTTAATTGGAATATTTTTCAGTATTTAATATCTCTCTCTGTAGTCACTCCTTCACACCTGAAGACAGTTATCACCTGCCGTCTTTCCGGATAGTATGACTTGTTTGTAATGAATCCTTTTTTCTTGGCTATTTCACACAACTTGTTTCCTTCTTGACCTGATCACTCCACCGCGTCGGAGGTTTACGTTCGCTGTTGCCTTCCACCTTCACCACTATGACTACTTTCTCAAGGTTGTTATCCTCGCGTCTAGTAATGTGGCCGAAGTATGACAGTATGCGGCGATGTCAGATAGTGGATAGGCAGTCTTTAACGTGGAATCTAGTAAGCATCGATGCACTAGTTCGTCTAGCTGTCCGCGTTATACTTATACGTAACATTCGCCTCAAGCACCAATTTCTGAATGCATTGATTTTAATTAATTATTTTGCCAGGATAGTAGCCCACGTCTCTACACCATACCATTTACGGGGAATATGAACACTCGAACCAGTCTCATCCTCGTCTTAATCGTAATTCCCCACCTTTTTCATATTTATTGACGTGCTTTGCGTCTCTCCCCATGGCGATCAGACTTTTTTTTCTGGGCACAGCTACCGTTGTTAGAGATGTAAAAATCGAGGATATGTGAAGTTGTTTACTACGTCGATACCCCTGCAATCCCTGCATACCGATGGTCCACCTAGATTTTCAGTTCGGTCTACTATCAAAAGGTTAATAAGTTTAGTTTTTTTAAATTGAGTTTTGACTCTTGACGGGTTTTGTGACCGAGATAGCTTTTAATACTAAACAAATCATATAATGAGTGTATGTAATGAGTGTGAGTATGTGTAATGAGAATCAAGTCACAAAACACGAATACTCTGAGGCTTCAGGGTAATTGTCTTGAAAATACTCTGTCCTTCGCGTATCTTGGAAGCACAGTAACTATGCAGGGCGGAGCAGATGCAGATATTGCCGCTAGAATAAACAAAGCGAAGGCCGAGTTTGCTCAGCTCAAACCAGTGTGGGAGTCAAACGTATTTACCCGCCGCATAAAATTGGGCCTTTTTGAATCAATCGTGAAGTCGGTCCAACTTTTTGGTTGCGAGACTTGGAGACTAACTCAAGGCTAACAAAACAAGCTTCAAGTTTTTGTTAACAAGTGCCTAAGATCGATCCTCCGTATCTTCTGGCAAAATAGGATTCGCAACGAGGAACTGTGGGCCCAGTGTAGACAAATCCCGATGGGGCAAGAAATCGCAAAGCGAAAGTGGAGACGGTTCGGGCATACGATACGATCCGCCGCGGCGATGATAATATCGCATGCACTGCCCTGAACTGGAAACCCCTAAGAGGCGAAATCATATAAGCTGTGCATTAAAAGATGATTGTTTTGTTCTTTTGATTTGCTTGCGCATCGGTACAATAATTTGTCGAGGTTTTTTTACATATATTATGAGTAAATTGACGATTTTGTTAATTATAGAAGATTTTATTTGATTAAAAAGACTTAAAATACACAAATACAATCGTTATATGTGTTTTTTTTAAAAACCCCAACTATTCGAATAGTATTCGAATAATTCGAATATCTCCAAAAAAAATGTCGAATATTCGAATATCTGAAGTCGTCGAATATTTGCAAGCCCTACGCAAAACACAAGGATATAAGCGGAAGTTTTTCTTAAACTCTCAAGTTTCGTTCCCGCATTGGCGTCCATTTGTCCCTTGGTATATTTTTTATTTACAAACTTAGTATTTCCCTGTTTTACGATTTTTTGTTAATTTTGTGGCTTGTTTAACTTTATAAGTACGATAAACTTTTGGGGTATAGGTACGTAATTACGTAAGTAGGTACGGTTAGTGTGCCAATTTCGTCTATGGGGTGTTACTGTACGACAACTTTTACGGCTTAATAAACAACAGTGCTTACACCCTTGCTGACTTGATCGATAGAGTGTACCATATTCTAATTTTAAAATACATAGTAATTGCATTAAAAAACCACACACCAACACACAACAAATAATTAAACAATAGGACTTAATTAGTAGTAAAGGCTTCGTAGGGACTTCACAGAGATGGCAATTTGTATGTGTCCAGGGCAAAAAATGCTTGATTTTACTGTCTAATCGTTCTGATCCCATGTACTGATGCAGTCACTAGTTATAACGGAAGCGCACGCCATCTGAACTTCCAGCCCAGAGGCGCAACAGTCCTTATTGGGATTAGTTTCGATTTCCTCACATGTTATCCTTCACCGAAAAGTGGTACGACAGTGCTATCTCAGGGGCACGACAGGAGCCGGGGTCTAAATCCGAGACCCCCGGCTTCTAAAGTCAGGTGTCTTACAGCCAGTCTACCAGCGCTTTTAAGGGAATATTTAAATGCAATGTATAAAGCTTTGTAACATAAATATTAAAATAAATATAAACGGAAGAGCAATAAAAGCGTGTCACTTTATTTGGATAGACATAATACCAAATACCTAAACAGAAAAGCGCTGGTATCGCGAACGATGTTCCCTATTGTGGTCAGATTGTACCTCGAGGCTTGAATTTAATCTCACCAGTCCTCGAGCTTTCAAGGAAACTGACTTTTACTAATAATACGTCGGGTTCTTGAGTGTAACTAGTTGGAGAAGAACTTGGTATATAATAAATTATTAACAATTTACTTGTCGATCAACTCACCCCTCAGGATATGGCCACAGCAATACAGTAGGTAAAAAGTAATTTTGCACTGATCAGAAACGTCTGCTGGCGAAATTTCAATTCAGTATCGCTAGAAGTAATGGAACGCAAAGAAGGAATCGATGGAAAAATTCACCAAGAGTCAAGTTAGCGTCGATAGCTCAGTAAGATCGCGAATGTCCGTCAACGCGGTGAATTTATCCAGTTTTCTTTCAATCATAAAATTGGAAAAAGACTGTTATTCGTCAAAAACCCTTTAAAATAAAGAACAGCGAATAATTAATAATGTACTACAATAACTATTTAATACGGGATATTTACCATGTACATAAGTTTGTTTTGATGAGCTTCCGATATTAAACAAACTTACATGGTAAATATCCCGTAATAAATAGTTATTGTACTGTTAGTGACCATGTTAGCTTAAAATCGTATATCAATAATGTAGGCAGACAAAACACCGTTCAGCAAACAACTATAATATGTATAATAATACTCATTGCGAACAATAACAAGTCCTAATGAGAAATAAGGGTGCAGACGGGAGATTACAAGTTGCACAGACAACGGTCGAACATGCTAATGAGTGCCAGCGGGATTATCGCTACTATCACTCACAGACAAAACAATACAACCATCCTTTATCAACATGACGAGATAAAACGGGACACAAAACGGAGATCGTACGACAAAGCTTACAAGTAGGTAGTTGTAAAATACACGATAACACCATAAAACTACACTCGCTCCTGACACGACCGCTCGGCGCCACAGCTATCAGCAGACTACCCCCACTCCCACAGGTGCAGTATACTACATCCCTTCCTTATTAACAAAATAAAATAATATTCATTTGCTTAACATGTAATCATTTAATTGAACGTAAATCATTACATTTTCATTACGGTATTAGGATATTGCGCGCTATCATAATCATATTAATCTTCATTTCCGTCAGAGTCCGGACGCGTCGCGTTTTCACTACTCTTATTAACAACAGACCATTCTCCAGCTTCAACTCTCTTTAGGTGGACTACATTTCTGCGATATTCTTTTCCAGTCGAATCATTCTTTACCTTTACATCGCCACCGCTCACGTCTGTAACTGTGTGGGATTCTGGGTTGAAGTTGGAAGTAAGTTTGTTGTCCCTTATTAGGTTTTTGACGTATACCTTTTCTCCTACTTCAAGGCTGCTGTCTACAGCCTGCCTCTTCCTATTCGCATATTCCCGACCCTTTTCTTTTTTTTCTTTATCCCTGTCCCTTACATCCGAATCAACTATTTTGTACTCCATATCAGCCGCTGTAGGTATTTTGTCGCGAAACTGCCTTCTGAAGAAAAGTTCCGAAGGTGTTTTACCCGTCGTGGTGTGTGGAGTGCTGTTGTACATGATGAGATATTCAAGAAGGTCATCTTTCCACTCTTTTTTCTCTAATTGGCTGATCTTCAACCGCTTTAGGATGTCCCTATTCTGTCGTTCAACTTCGCCGTTCATCTGTGGCCAATAAGGAATCGTATTGTACATTACAATATTACATTCCTTACAGAAAGTCTTAAAGGTCTCGCTGGTAAACTGTTGGCCATTATCGCATGTCAGTGTCGCAGGGTAGCCTAAACGGGAGAATATTTCTTTTAATACTTTAACCGTGTCTATAGCTGTGATATTTCGCATGATCTTGATTTCCTTGTAACGACTAAAGTAGTCGATGAGGACGAGTAAATAATCGTTTGATGGCAGGGGCCCTAAAAAATCTACCGCGACATCAATCCATGGTTCGACCGGAAGCTCTCGTCTCTTGATTGGGTGTGGGGGGTTAGGCGTTGAAACAAGTGTGCATCCTTTACACGCTTTGACACGATTTTCCGCATCCTTATCTATTTTTGGCCACCACACTTTAGTTCTGAGACGAGTCTTCATGGCAACAATACCGGGATGACCCTGATGAGCAGCCTCCAGCACTCTGTCTCGAAGTTCTCTGGGGATAATCAACTTGCTACCTCTTAAAGCAATATTTCCTTGAAAACAGATCTCAGCTTGAAAAGCTTTATACGCGTTTACAGAATCATGCCATTTGTTTTCGTAGATTCCTTTTTTGAGCGCCGTTAGTTCTTCATCTGTAGCACAGACGGTGTCAATTTCTTTTAAGGGAACTGCTATCGGTCTGCTGTATTCAACGATAGCATTTATATAATTTTCATTGTCAAATGGCTCGGGACTGGCTGAATGACAAAGTCGAGAAATTGAGTCAGCAATGTTATCCTTGCCTGGTCGGTAAATAACTTTGTATTTGTAAGCCTGCAAGCGGAGAACCCAGCGTTCAATACGTGCGCATGGTTTAGATCTGGCACCAAAAATGGTTTCCAGGGGCTTGTGATCGCTTATAAGTTCAAACTCTTTGCCGAACAGGTATATTTTAAAATGTTCAACCGCCCAGACGAGTGCCAAGGCCTCCTTCTCGGTCTGGCAGTACCTTTTCTCACAATCAGTTAGGCTTTTGTTACCGAACGCTATCACGCGGGGACCCTTTTGATTTATTTGTATTAGTACAGCCCCCAGACCAACCGGAGATGCATCGGCTACTATTTGTGTTTTGTCAGCAGGGTTATAATATCCTAGTGTTTGTATATTTGTCAACCTATGCTTCAGGCTATCAAACGCTTTTTCTTGAGAGCTAGTCCAATATTTGCAGAGGTCCGTAGTTTTGCTCAGTTTCAGTCGTATCAGCTGTCGTAGGGGCTCCGTCAGTGATGCCAAATTGGGAATCCACTTACCCACATAATTGACCAAACCGAGGAAACTTTGAACCTCTTCGACATTGGTGGGTCTCTTTGTAGACTGTATGGCCTGGATATACTTGTCCAGGGGTTTTACGCCCTCTGCGGTGAGTTCATGCCCTAAGAACTCGATTTTATCTGTCTTGTAAATGCATTTATTTTCATTAAGCAGAACGTCGTTATCATTCAATACCTGCAGGACCTTCTTCAGCCGTGTATCATGTTCCTGTTCGTCCGACCCGTAGATAATGATGTCGTCAATGAAATTGGCAGTGCCTTCACATCCTAGCAACATCTTCTCTAGCACTTTTTGGAACATTTCCGGTGCACACGATACTCCGAACATTAACCTCTTGTATCTAAATAATCCCTTACTGGTGCTGAAAGTTGTGATGTGTCTGCTATCTTCGTCAATCTCTAGTTGATGAAATGCATTTTTTATGTCGAGCCGAGAAAATAATTTCGCTTGTCTGAAATTCGGTAGTAGTTCATCCATGGTGGGAAGGGGGTGGTTTTCCCTTATAATGGCTTCATTCGCCCTTCTCATATCGATGCAAATCCGAAGGTCGCCATTTTCCTTGAGAACAGGGACCATTGGCGATACCCATTGTGAAGGCCCATGCACCTCTTCAATGATATCAGCTTCTTGAAGCTCTGTCAGCTTTGAATTAACCTTTTCTTCCAAGGGTATCGGTACCCTTCGATATGGTTGGATAACCGGTTTTACTTTGTTATCGATTGGGATTTGAATTTTAACGCCTTTGAATTTGGGAAATGTGCTATCATTGTTGATGTGCACGTTGTTAACAGGTATGCCAAGCTTGAGAACTCGGAGTCGGATTGCGCTTCTCTTTCCCAAGAGGTTGCGCGTCCCATTTTGGACGACGTAGAAGGTAGCGGTTGTTTCAAGCCCATCACGAATGTATATCTGTGCTTCAAATGCCTTTATTACGTTCAATGGCTTTTCCGTGCCATAAGGCGTTAATGCCTTGTCCGGATTTGAAATTTCATTTGAGGTTTTCACCTTGTGGGTCCTTAAATATTCCCATGTCTTATCAGTGATGATATTGCTCTTACAGCCTGAGTCTATCAACATCTCAATAGTAACACCGCCAACTTGACACTTGATAATCTCATCGTCATCTAAATTGAATACGTAGTCCACTTCTTCAGTATCTTTTTTTTGATTGTCAAACTTTTGCCGTTTGGTTTTAGCAAAATGGTCGTCTTTTCCAACTTCTAATTTTCTTTTCAGGTTTCTAGTTTTACAGTGGTCTCTAAAATGTCCAACAATTCCACATTTCAAACATGCTTTGTCCCTAGCAGGGCATTCAGTCGCAAAAGCCAGGTGTTTATTACTGCCGCAACGATAGCATGCCTTTGAGGAGCCTCTGCCAGGTACTCGGCGTGGAGGTAGTTTCCTGGTGTCAATTTTATTGATGTCAGATTTATTTGTGTCACATTCCTTACTGGATCCTGCTTTTCCAAACGTATCTAGTTGCCTGTTAACAGTTTCAAGCGTAGTAGCTATAGTGATCACTTGCTGTAGGGTGATACCATCGCCTCCCGCCAAAATCTTTTTCCTTAATTCAGCACTATGTCCCTTTTCTATAATTTGATCGATTAAATGTTCGTCTCTTGCTGTAAATTTACATTTGTCGGCCTGTTGACGGAGTCTCACTAGAAAAGCTTCAAACCTTTCTCCTTCGTCTTGTTTCATAAGTCTGAAGATGTAGCGTTCATAATATCTACTCTGCTGAGGAGCAAAGTAAGCGTCTAATTTTTCCATTGCCACCTTATATACGTCGACATCATCAGTTTCTTCGGCGTGAGCGCCGGGCAAGTTATAATAGACATCTTGCAGAGCAAGCCCGCCAAGATGTAGAAGTGTGGCCCGCTTTACTACATCGTCTTCAATATTAGCGGCCATAAAATATATTTCTAGAGCCCGTTTCCATTTTTCCCATCTTACACCGACGGAAACTTGGTCACCTCCACAATCGAAATGGTCTAAGCTTGGAAGCGCTGATGTTACTTGGGTCATTTTGGTGCGATCTGTAACAACACGTGATTCTGTATAGTCTAATTGGGAACTACACAGGACCCACCGACCTTCCATCAACATCCAAACTTTTACGACTTAAATAGGTATCCTTAGGCATACACACAGTCTATCATATTGACACATCCAATTTCTGACCATTCAAACCCTTAGGTATAAGATGTACACAGCCTGTCATATTGACTGATTCACTTTTATTCCTCATAACAAACAGTCTATCATATTGACCTTCCATATAAAAGTCTTCCAAATCACTTTTATTACGGTCTATCAAATTGACCCTTCATAATCTATTTATTCACTATTAACTTTACCCAGCACAAAACCATGGTCTATCATATTGACCTTTCTCATGAAAGTCTTTCATATCACTTTCAATATTGACGTGGTCTATCGAATTGACCTCTCATATCAATACAAACACAAAACCGTAGTGAAACTATGGTCTATCATATTGACCTTTCATATAACAGTAGGTATCCACTACCCACAACGGTACATATGGTACCTACGATGGCCCGTCAAATCGACCTTTCAAAACAAACATTTAGTAGTACCATTAACCTGATTTTTTTCCAACCACCATTTAACTAAACAACTATATACTTATATGTAGATAGTACACATCTTAATACCTATTAGTAACTACCGAATAAGTACCGATCTATTAAACCTCTTCTGCAGCACGCGTCTTCGCAAAATTAGCGGATAAGTTGTAATAATCCTTATTATACATATACACCATAATAATTTAAAACTCAGTCAATCAATCCGTATTATAGGAATATTATTGGAATAGTTAATTATTGCGATGTATTTTAACTAAACCTTATAGTACTACGGAGTCAAAGGAATTTAATCACAATTTGTCTAATCATAATTTCCTGAACTGGTAAGCAAGTTTAGACATCTAGGTACTTATGGTTGCAAGTAAACAACACAATAACGCATCGAGCCATTGTGGTACCAGCTGGCCCGCTAGTGGATATTTCGATAAACAATGATATTTACCACCCGTCCTTGACCACTACTAAACTTCTAAATGTTGGTAAAAGTCGTTGTTTAACATTCAAATGAAAGTTTTATAACGAGTAAACAACACAGCGAAATATAGATTCCACTTTTATTCGTACCTACAACTTTTTTGCGTACTTGCTTACCTACTATTCCTTTCCTTCTTTTGACAGTTTTAACGATAAACAGTTACCGAATTGTACTTACATTTTCCTCGTTCGCCACTTGTAAAATACACGATAACACCATAAAACTACACTCGCTCCTGACACGACCGCTCGGCGCCACAGCTATCAGCAGACTACCCCCACTCCCACAGGTGCAGTATACTACAGTAGTTACGAATGGATGCAGGTTTGTGTGACATCGTGAATCTAACAAAATTGACAATCCTAAAACTCCTAAAAGTATGTGAAAATGGCAGCCACACGACGAATTTATATATTTTAAAAAAGATGATTATAAATGAAATAATGATTAATAGATGCCTCTTAATAGCCTTTTTGATGTAAGCATTATCATGCCTTAGTTATATTTATGGCAGTTGTTGACACATATACCAATAAAATAAGCTATAAATTAATAAACAGTTAGGTTATATAATTATTTTGTAGTTGTGTGAAAATGCTTCTTTAGTCCAAAAGTAATTCTAATTCGCTGGCCCAATATTACAGAGTTCTATGTTAGAAAAATAACGGTCGATTTTAAAAAATAATAATGAGACTGCTTAATTCCTATAGGTATTAGTAATACACTTAAGCCAATAACATGCAAAATAGCAAATTTTTTAATCGTTTTACAAATATCGCACTACGCCAATAGCACGATTTTTCTAATCTGGAAAAAAACATGATGACAATGTTCAAATTTTGATTCGATAAATGTGATACCTACAAACCTACATAGAACCAGGCAGAATAAGAATACAGCACACAAACCTATTTATATTATGAGAGCTCAGCAAATTATGCAAAACGATGAATTAAAAAAAAAAAACTACGCATTAATTGAGAAAAATAAGGCCATGAAGTTTTTAGTATTAGTGTGGTAAAATTTTGTCCTTAATTACAAATGTATAAGTCAAGAAACTAAATACATACAACTGTTTAAAGCTAATTTTAAGATGTAACTTTTTCATTATTTTCTATCGAGCCGATTTCGTCCAATCGTGTATCGGAATTAACAAACTTCATCGAAATATAATGAGTATTAACATATATTTTTTTACTTCCCCAAAACAAGTAGTTATAGCTATATGATTGTTTAAGTAAAATCAATTTGAAGGTCATCGGGTGTTGTCATCCTCTTAAAGTTCCGTTGAGTTCGGATTACTTTCCAGGTGAAATGTACATAACTGCTGGGCTATAAGCGCATGTGGCTTACTGTTCACCGCAGGTATATCCGATCGTAAAACATTCACCTGAACCTACTTTTATTTTCCACGCATCTGGGCTGCTATAACAAATTAAAATGCCAAACAACTTGTTTTCATGAGATTCAAAGTTGATATTGAATTTCCGTATTATTCATGAAAAAAATGTGTTAGTGTTACATGAAATTAATATTTCTTAATTGTTGTACCGTCAAGTCTGGCAACTTTGCCACTTTTCACAGGTGTTGAAAAGTCATAGTACATTTTTAACCAGAATTCATATGAAACCACTGAAGTATGAATGACGCGACACATAATTTATTTATCAACGAGTGCATAAATAAGATGGTTTATAAATTAAATGATAGATAATAAGCTTTTACGAGTAAAAAAAAACTGTCAAAGTTACCTGTACCATGTGGCAACTTTGCCAACTGCATTTTTACGTTGTATAGTAATTTAGTTGTATTTACAATATTAGTAAAGAATATTCAGTATTTAGGATACAATAGTTTCGGAATTTGATCCTTAATGATATATTATTACAAAAAAAGATACAGCAAAAGTGGCAAAGTTGATCACCCATTTAAGAAAATTTCATAGAAAGTCAGTGAATGTGGTCAGGGTTGACACAAATGAAAAAATATTAATTATTTAAGTACTTATTTATTTTGTTACATACGAGTAATCAGGTTACATAAGTACTCAGGAAAAACATCAAAGACACCTTAATTAAAATATTATCAAAAACGAAACATAGAAAACTCTTTAAGAGGCCTATCACAGGTCCACTCGTAAATAATTGTGATTACCTAGGTACCTATTTAAACTTGACGATAGATATTTAAAAAAAATTGTCACAAACTGCCTCGTCGCCTCTTAACAAAAGTATTATCGAAACAAAACACTTATATGTAGTAATTATTACCAATAAAATAAGTATGTCACAGTTAACTTTGTGTTTTTTTTACTTAAACAAAACATACACTCTGTATACAATTGTTAACAACAAAACCAATCACAAATAATTGTGATTCTAATGTTGAAATATAGGCCCTGTTCTCTATAAATGATACAACTTCAGCAGTTTTTACCTGTTTCGGTATAACTTTTTTCCAACTTAAAAACTTTGTTGGTCTGTCACTCTGTGCTCCACCCATTAAAAGCTGCCAGATGCCCCGATCTAGCAATAGGGATTGTTATGCAATCTGATTGGACTGGTTACAAAACTCTCATTATTGTGTCACATCTGACGTGGCCAGCTCTTAGACCATATCGAATAAATTATTATCGCAAGGTCGTATCTGCCTAAGTTTGTAGTTTTTTGGAGATAACTAAAAAACGCCTATACCGATAATGCTCAAAATAATTTTGGTTGAAATAATATTAAAAGGTGTATCTTCTTGATTTTTTTCATAATTTTTGAACTTACGGTTCAAAAGTTTCAGGGGGAGGGGACACAATTTTTATGACTTTCGGAGCGATTATTTCTGAAAACATCCACTTAATCAAAAAATGTTCAAAGAAACCTCAGTTATTTGAACATTGTTATTTTTAGAGACCTATCGATTGATGTGCATCATGTTGATATTTGTCAAAAAAAATTCTTTTGATAATTACTTACACATATGGAGTGCCCCCCTAAAAATATTTTTTTAGCAATTTCTCTACAAAACTAAGTAGCTGCACACACCATACACTTTATGTAAAAATTTGATAATGATACGTCTTATAGTTTCCGAGTAAAATGGCTGTGACATACGGACGGACAGACAGACATGACGAATCTATAAGAGTTCCGTTTTTTGCCATTTGGCTACGGAACCCTAAAAAGTATCTATCTTATGAAAAATGTAATTTAAATTTTATGCTTGTGTACCAACCCTAGGCCGCTACAAAACATGGCAAAGATGCCCGCCCATATTAGTCGGCATGGTCTGGTAACTTTGCCAAAACAATTATGGGACTCAATTCAAACACTACGGCATTTATAAGGTAATCAATTCATTCCTTACCATTTAAATAACATAATATCTAAAATTTACGTACCTGGATGCGATGTTTATACTCTAAACTTTTTAAAGTTCTTGAGCACTAACTTTTATGATTATGTGAGTGACGAATTTGGAACTGAAATGGTAAGAAAATGGTTGCCTTGGGGTTGTCTCATTCATAATAATTTTGCCAATTGATAACCATATTTTCTACTAAAAGTAGGCACAACACTAAAAAATATACGTTGTCGGTTGTATGAAAGGATTACCTTATGCACTCTGCTGGTGGCAAAGTTAGTAACCCTTGGCAAAGTCGCCAGACTTGACGGTACCTAAATAAAAAATAAGATTTACAAACAAACAATCTACTTTTTATTATTCAACATAGCAAACCTTCGACGCACTGAAGTGGCTAAAATACACGTACAATCGCCATCAGATATATCGGAGCGGCCAAGGTGATCACAAATATCTGAACAACGTCTCTATTGTCAAGGCGGTAAAGTGCATGTTCCGATATTTTTGAGTATCTTGGCCGCTCTGATATATTTGATGGCGAATTTACCGATGCAATAATTCAGGATACATTGGTGCAGCGGCAAATTTATATATAGTAAATCTGAAATAGCAGCAAAATTAAACGTATCGTATATTTAGGTATCTGAAAAAGGTAAATAAAGACTGTGTACGATAAAATCCGGGCAGGCATGATCTGATATATCTTTTTTTCGGATCCAGAAATTTAAGCAGTTCTTTTATTTTAATAATCTGTAATTATAGTAATAACTAATAAAAATAGAATCGTATTACAATTGTGTGGGCTTGTCTCAGTTTTTACTGAAGGTATTCCATCCTAACTTTAATTTTTTGTCCAGCGTTTTTTGATAATATTCACTCGCTTCCTGCTACAATTTCACAAGTGTATTTATATCTAAGAAAGAGTAGATAAATGTTTTGAAACTCTTTTCTACTTAGTACTACTAGGTAGTCAGGAAAACTTTCTACTCCAAGCACTGAAAGAAAATTTTATATGGGTGGCATTTTTTTTGTCAAAAAGTCAAACCCATAAAAGTTAGAACACCTCAGAACTATTTCAATCTAAATTCACTTAGAAAAATGTTAGCTATGGTGAAAAGATAATTGTATAATTTGAGTTATCTTCTCTAAAAAAAATAACAGTAAAAATTGGTAAACACCGTTAGAACACCGTGTACAAAAAAATATAGGCACTGTGGGATATATAGTGATCAAACTCATAGACAACGTAACGTTTATATTATGTTTTTAATTGTATTATATAGCTTGATAACCATAAATTATTAAAAATAATTGTTGCTTGAATATGCACATTCAATAAAAAGATCTACCGTATCATGCGTGCCCGGATTTTATCGTACACAGTCTTTATTATAGTAGGAATATCTGAATAATCTCCTATAATATGCATGTTGGATTAAATAGCATTTATTAATTAAAATATTCAAGAATACTTTGTGATTATCTTTAAATCCGAATTACGTGCCCCACGTATAATCAGGCGGCTATGGTGCCGTTTTAAACCTCTGCTCCTGTACTTTCTGTGTGCCTGCCCTTATTGCGTATTTAATATTATTTTTCGTTTGTTTTAAAACCAATTCAGTTTATGGTTAAGAATAAAATTAGGTGTGCATTGTGTTTCAAACCTAAGTTAGTAAAATTATCGATATATCGATCATACAAGTGCGTTTTCATTTAGCTAATAGGTAAAGCTCGACTTAAGGTATGTTTTCATAAAGGTACCGTAACCGTACATGCACATTGCAAAAGAAAAGTGTTTATGTGTAGTACGGTGGGGACAGAAAGTGTAAACAATGGATAAATTTGTTCTAAGGGAAAGACGAAGGAAATTGCATTTGACAATCTTATTAAGAAAGAGTTTCTGTGTTATACTTATCGTTTTCCTTTAATAAAAAGTAATAGTGAAAAAAAACATTTTTGGTTAATTCAGAGTGTATCTTGGAAACATTAATTTCTTATCTATCACGTGATTAAGGTTTTTATTTATTTACACTTCATTGTACAGTAATAAATAAACAGTCACTTACGAAAGGAGATCGTAATATCGTAAGGCATACTGTGGAAACAGTTTTGCGGGGCTTTGTATAACTTCATGTATACTTTTTGATTAATAAACTATCTATCTATCTATCTATCTATCTATCACCAGCCAAAAGTCGCCACATCCGCACCAACGATGTTTCTCTGTTTGGTTAGGACAAACAGAGTAACATGCGGACGTGACGCGTGTAAAGAACATATAAATAACACCTAACTTAAAACAATCCATCCATTTTTTAAACAAAAACAATAATTATAAGACGTATTGTTTATGATGCCCTCACAAAAATAATGTATCATAGAAGCCAAACAGGAAATTTGATAAATTTAGGCACCCGGGGCTACAGTACTATCATATCTTTACGATCTGTGCCAGAATGCGTCGAGGAAATTGCCACGTTACATCTCAATAGGAACGAGAAGGATGTCAACTGTTGAATTCACGGTGACACTCTGCTTCTGGGAAGGAAAATGGCAATTTATGAAATTGATTATGGTTGCAACCTATAGACGTTTGCAATTATTTTGGAGGAATTTTATCTTTTTTTAACCTTCAAGTGTGATTAGACATTTTCCATTTTATTCCCCAACTACGCTTGAACTGGCGTGGCGTAGGCACTATATATTCCGACCAAAAAGAGTAGAAATTAAAAAGTGGCAACATCGTAGTGTCGTCCCGTTTTTTTTAGATTGATTCGAAAGGGACGACACTACGATGTTGCCACTTTTTAATTTCTACTCTTTTTGGTCGGAATATACACGTGTCGTGTCTCAAGCCCTTAGCCAATTTAATTACAATATACTGTCTGTCTGCGACCACGGGCGTAACGACACGCTCGAAACGTCAGGAAAATTACAAAAGTAAGTGTACGCGATTAAGTCCCGTATTTTGTCAAAATTAATTACAATAGCTATGTAGTACAACAAATAAAAATAAAATAGGAAGAATACATAATATTTGTACAAAGGCGGACTTATCCCTTAAGGGATCTCTTCCAGTCAACCTTTGATAAATATATCATTTCCATTATATGCACTACCTCTAATAATGAAGGTAGAATCTGACGACCAACTGACGACTATAACTCTGCATAGACTCTGCAGCGGCGTTGTGTAACTGACACATGACACCCATGTCACTTTTTTAACCGACTTCAAAAAAGGAGGAGGTTCTCAATTCGACTGAATATATATATATTTTTTTTTTTTATCATAATTTTTTTTTTTTTTGTATGTATGTTACTCCATATCTCCGTGAATCGTGAACCGATTTTCAAAATTTTTTTTTGAATCGAACAGGTATAACCCCTAGATGGTCCCATTGTCACCAAGTCGGGATCTGATGATGGGATCCTGGAGAAATCGAGGGAACTCTTCAACTATTATAGGCACACCTATAGTGATTTCACTATTTTCTACAGCAACTCGGCCACTTCCTCTTGGAATAGCGGATCCTAAGTGAAGTCGGTTCTTTTTTTGTTTAAAATTATGTATTTATCGAAGAAACAAATTAATGGCAATAATTATAATTTTAAAAGTTAAGAATTAGGTAGAAATTAGGAGACCGCTCCTAATAGGCTAATAAAATTAGATTTTTTCGAAGAATTAATTTCCCAGCAGGCTGGAAATCGTTTTAATACCTGCATGTGGTCCTAAAGGCATAATGTCCGAGTTTGCACCGTTGCAGCAGGAACTTTTGAGCGAATTTTTTTCTCTTTGTCAGTTTTATTCTTGTAGCTCAAAAACGGCCTATAAGACCATTTTCGAGTAGCGGCGTTTGCGGCACAGTATCTATTATGTACCTGTTTCTCTACAAACTGTTTAAAAATATCTCCTCACTTTACGCCCCTATTACCTAATTATACACAGGATAAAACCATGAGGCTAACATTATAACTGTATGTTCATTCATATTATGCTATATCTACGCGCCTTTGATTTCATCACATAAATTGCACAAAAACACCTCAATCTTACGTGTTTGTGTATCCCGTCATCTTAGGACTACTACTGCCAACGTTAATTATTGGTATTT
The DNA here is from genome assembly GCA_911728535.1 of Pammene fasciana. Taxonomy (NCBI): domain Eukaryota; kingdom Metazoa; phylum Arthropoda; class Insecta; order Lepidoptera; family Tortricidae; genus Pammene; species Pammene fasciana. Next base: position 21,608,903 of record OU452275.1, read on the forward strand.
TTCTTAATTCAAAGCAAAATGCACGTTAATAATATGGCTCTATTGAAATTAAATTAAAATATTCTGTAAATATGCTGTAGGTAGTTCAAACAAATGTTTACCGTGAAATGTTCCAGTTTTCCATTAAAGTAAGCTCTTGCCTTTGTAACATTATGTACAATTAATACATTAAAACATTTTTACTCACACAACATGCACCAAGTACAAAGTAAATATTCACCGAGTGCGCGATGTCAAAGTAAAAGCTTCAAACATGTTAATGAAAAACCGGTTAAGTGCGTGTCGAACGCATAATGGTGGGTTCCGTAGCTATCTTAGCGTAGCTTCTACAATTTTTTCATAATTTTTTAGACTTTCGGAGTGATTATTTATGATCCGGTGAATTATTCCACTTAGACAAAAAATTTAAAAAGAAACCTCAGTATTATTTTTAAAGACCTATTGCTTGATGTGCATCATGTTGATATTTGGTAGAGGTTTGACAATTTGTTGCATGTATGGAGTGCCCCCCTAAAATATTTTTTTCAGCAATTTGACCACAAAACTAAATAGCAGCACACAAAATACATCAAATGTTAAAATTTGATAAAGATACGTCTCATAGTTTCCGAGTAAAATGGCTGTGTCATACGGACGGAAGCACGGACGGGACGGAGGAACGGACGGACAGACATGACAAAACTATGAGGGTTTCGTTTTTGCCATTTTGGCTACGGAACCCTATAAACCAGTAACGGTAGTCGCATTGTATCTTCGAGAACTTAACCTAATGAAAAATTATATAACTAGATTTTGTAAAATAATCCACACGTGTCATATTATTATAGTGTAAGTAACAGTTAAACGAATTAGGTACAATGCGTATTTACATTAATTCATTAATGTCTACAATTAGGCATGTATCCTCACCCTCATCAGATTAGTGGAACAATGAAAACTATTCGCACCGTAACATAGCTACATTGTTTCCCTTGGACCTTCATTTTTCAACAAACTTGAAATTAATAGAAAACGGCATTTTTTGAAAGGCCATAAGTTTAAAATGAGAATCGCTCAAACCGTCACCTTGGTGCATATAACTTTCTGTGTTAAATATAGTAGAACCAGCTTAAGATGATCACGTTTAATACGATTTCTCGGATAATACGCCATTTTGTATTAGTCCCTGCAACTTGAAGTACTGCAAGACAGTCCCACATAATAGGCCTGCAAAGTAACCGGCGGGCCGGGCGCGGTCGGTCACTGTCGGGCGGGCGCCGGCCGCAACACGGTACCCGCTTTATACCAAGATATACCGAGTGCGATAGACTTTTAGGATTTAAATATTAGGTTTTAGATCTTATTTCCACTCATTTATTTGAGAAAAGCAACATACATGCCTCGGCGTGAAAACGGATTCCCGGCCTCGTATCCCTATCCGGCCTCGCTACGCTCGGCCTTATATACCTACTTGGCCGGAGATCCCTATTTTCCCAGCCTCTGCTGTAATGTACTATTGCTTTAATAAAGATTATTAAATAACGTTCTTTGTTCTCTCACAATCAATGCATGGTCTTGGGAAATTTGGGAGGCGTAGGTAACTACCGTCAACTTTTAGACCCAGTGTCAAAATGTTATTTAAATTTTGGGGCACCGACGTATGCTACCGTTGACACGGGGCCCCATTCGCTCAGTGTATTTATCCCATTATTTTTTTTTATACAACGACGGTGGCAAACGAGCATACGGCCCACCTGATGGTAAGCAGCTACCGTAGCCCATGGACGCCTGTAACTCCATAGGTGTCACATGCGCGTTGCCGACCCTTTAAAAAACAGGAGGATTCACTGTGTCGACGGCTAAAGGAACAAGATAGGACCTGGGTCCTCTTTGAGCTCTTTGGCAACCTTACTCACCAGCAGGAACACAACACCACAATTTATTTATTACCAATTTATTTATCACCAATTTATTTATTACCAATTTATTTTTAACAGAAAATAAAAGATAACAATGCATTATATCACGTGTCTCCCAGGGTGTTTAGGTACCCTCTGAAAATAGTTGTAAAGGTGCCCACTAATACTCATTGTAAAGGCAACAAATACCCTCCAATCAAACTAACGCCCAACCGCAATTTGTCTTGGCCAAAGAAATATCGTGTTCGTAAGTAGTGCCGGCCGAACTAAATGTTGCGCTCTGAAGAAACGTGCCCAAAATGTCGGCTAATGGGATGTTTACTGTCGGTAGTTACACTTATGTTTTGTTGTGTTAAAGAGGTTAATATAATAAAAAAATATATCATGAATTAATTTGTAGAATTCATACCATTTAGATAATGTAGATACACGGAAAAAAAAGCTTGCGGGATATTCTCAATCCAAGACATTATTATTATCTTGGAAATATTTCCTCGTGACAAGTATTTATTTTCTTTACCAAAAATATGATTCTTCGCTTAATAAAACCACGTTTTCTTAAAATAGAAATACAAAAATGTATTGTTTCAAGAGTATATTGAGTAAATAAGAGAGATTGTACTTTAATCAAACAAGTATTATCTTAGGTAAAAGAAAACTAGAAAATCTGTGAGAATATATTCGCTTCGTTATATTTAAAACTTTAATTTATTTTGTTAAAGGAAATAAATGCTTGTCACGAGGAAATATTTTCAACATAATATAATAATGTCTTGGATTGAGAATATCCCAGAAGCTTCTTTTTCCGTGCATGGCGGTGCAATTCTAATGGTTCCTGGACATATTATTATGGAGTTAAAATATGTATGTATGTGTTTGGATAAAGCTCGTTTCATAAAACTACACTCGTGCCTATTTTAAGGACCCTCACTACGTAACATAAACTAATATTATTTTATTGCATCATATAAACGACACGAACGTAAACAAAAGTTACACAGATATTTTATAAGTGATAGTTTAACATAAATATATCAGGAAAATTAGTAGGTACAGTCAGTAGCAGAAGTAGCGTAACGGGTGAGGTGTTCGAGCCGAGCTTCACACGCTCTTATTATCCACAAAGTCGTGTCCGACTGATTTTGAACACCTCACCTGCTACTGACTGTACTTAAAAAAGAACGGTTCGCTTGTTGGTTTAAGAGTCCGGTAACGATTTGAAAACGAAAATCGCTAATATAATGACATTATGCATATGAATTGCATTTGGTAAGATAGCTTGAAGTCTTGTTATTGCAAAAAAGTACTTTAGGTCTATATATATTAATGTTTAATACCTTAAAACTCAATTCTTACAGAGCTTGTTTAGTGAAGACGTTGTCTCATGCAATTTTGTCATATGATTTTTAATTATTATTTGTCATGGACCCTAATATGATTTATATTATCTGAATAATGCATGGAGCAAAGTTTATTTTTGTATTATTATATTTGTAAAATACTTTAATATCTTCCCAAAAATATCACCTAAACTTCGGCAATTTTTAGCAAAATTGCTCTAGCAAAACATACTCTCTCTTAAAAATATATATGAAAATGAAAAAAACTGTTACATTTATTCCTCAGGCGACTCATTTTCTAATTTCTAATGTATTTATATATTTGACGTACTACTTGTATAACTTAATTTTAATCAATAAAAACCTTACTCTTTTCACCTCTCCAAGCAAAAATCGCGAAAATGGTGTTAGATTAGGGTGAATTATTTATAAATGAAGCATAAAATTAAAAAAATCGTTGTATTTATTCCATCCAAAAAGAAACGATCTTTCATAATATGCATACAAAATTATAGATGTTATGTTAATTACAGCAAAATAGCGTCAAAACTTTGAGCAAAATCGAAAAAAATTTTTACCGGACTGTTAAAAACGAATAAGTTTGCCCGCCTCCGGGTTATGAAGTCAGAGAAGAAGTTTAATCGTCGTTTTCAACGAGTTAATCCCCCTTTAATAAGTGGCGATGAGTCCTCAGTAAGCCTCAATCTCATTAGCCGGACTTGTAAATATTAGTCTTCGGAGGGGAAACTTCAGATTAATAATTACTCATCTGGTTGTGGTTTCAATGAAATCCGACGGTTTTTCGGGGCCTGGTAGTAATTACTAATTGCATTATCTACTGATGATAAAATAATAGATGGTTGTTACACCAGGGGGCCGATTTTTGACAGCCGGACGATCGAATTCAAAAAATTCAAGCTCGAAAATAATCGCACACAAAAGTTTGTAGCCAATTTTTTCGCATGGAATTAATAGTTAAATAAACAATATTTTAGATTTCTATCGCTTTTATTTTTAAAACATAATTTCATCGTTTTATTCAGAGTTTTAAATGTCACTTTCGAGTGCTCGAATCTCAAAAATCACCCCCTAGCTCCGCATCCGGATATAGTGAAGGTGTGAAAACCACCATTGCTTATAGATTTTAAAGATAATGTAGGAAATTAAAAATAAAAGATTTGTATCATTAATCTAATTTAGGAGTGTGAAAATTATACAAACAAATCACTTGTTTTCCGATGCGTATAAATAAAATGCATGTGTTTAATTGTACAATTACTAATTACCTAGTAATTATCAGCCAGTACGATAATATAACGCTTCGCGGAGCTTCTATTTCCGCTTTGAGGGACAAGTTGAACTCTGTATCGATAACGAAACGAAATAAATTCTATAAAGCTATAATATTAATATTTAAAAATAGTTTACCCGTGGAGGTATCAATTTTCTTTTTCAACGCAATAAATAAAATTTGGCAAGGAAGGTCTTACAGCACAAGTTATTGTTATATTCCAAATGAAATTGCTTTTAAAAACTTATTTGCAGCTTGTAAACTAATTGCGACCTACGTGGTTGTATGGGGACTACAGTTCTTCAAGGGCAAATTCATAGTTTGTCCCACAAACACCGTTATAAACGAGCTATTTACATACTTACAAGCTTGTACGGAATCCTCGGTGCCCGACTCCGACTCGCATTTGACAGCCTGTTTTTATAAAACTTCATATATTATACCTAATATACGATTTTAAGCTAACATGGTCATTAAAATTACAAAAACTATTTAAAACGGGATATTTACCATGTGAGTTTATTATTGTGAGTATCCAATATTTCGGCACATGGTGAATATCCCGTTTTAAATATTATATTATACCTAGTTAGAAAAATGGATCCTATAAAATAAAACAAATGTTACCGTTACCCATCCTTGAAAAAAAGAGAAAACCTTTTCAAAGATACTAGTAATCTCGGATTTTTCCAGATTCCAGTTGTTTCTCGAAATTATTTTTCGGGTTAGCGTTCCTTGTTGTAACAGTTTATTTTACCCAAAGGTATCATCCCTAGGAAATTGGTGCCACGTATCGCGTCGAGTTTTATAAAAAAGAACCTTTGGAATTAGGTACTGGAATATTGCTTAGCAGCCAATTGTTAGACAGCTATCTTTTTTGGGAAGTTGAGTTGAGGGATCGTATACAACATATACACAACTTAGTAAACTGACTAAACGGGAATGTGAAATAGTATTTTGTGCAACAGTTACATAATAAGGGTTCTTAAGACTCGAAGTTACAAAATGAGGCGAAGCCGAATTTTGTAAAAACAGACACGAGAATTTTAAGACCTAATTATGTACCGTTGCACACAATAATTTTTCTACGAGTGCTTCAGCAAGCCGGTAAGAATTGAGTTCGACGAATGCCGTGCACAACCTGCTGCTTCTATATAATTGAGTAACTTCGATCTCCCGGTGGATTGTGCCGGCGGCGCCCGCCCGACACGCGGGGCGGGGCCCGGCAACAGTGTCACAATATTGTATGGAAATCCTTTCTGTCGTTGTTATGGATGCTACAATATGCGACCATAAAAGCTCTATCGAAAAGTATGCGCTAGTACTTTCTCCAACACCATCTCAATTCAAGTATTACAGTCGCCGAGTATAAAAATAAACTTTTAAACAGGTTATATTTACGCGTATACTTTTTTAAATGATGTATAGATTATAGTCTAATATCAGACACACACATACACTCATACAGTTTTTTAGTATTACCTAGAAGGCTGACATATTATAATATAAATGAATAAATTAATATTTGGGGACTATCGTACACAACAATATAATTATAATTGAAGTATTTTTTTTTCACTTTAACCTTACAAATTGTAAAAATTTAAGTCAGTACGTTAGGAAATAATTGCTTCTAAAGTCCGCAAAATGTTGGTACATTCGAACTTTATAACCGCGGGTCCAATAAATATAAAAAAAACCTTGTTGTGATTGTGACTACGGGACCATAACCCTAGAGGTCGTGAATCAGAATTCAAAGTAAACTATTTTTAACACGTCAGTTAAGTAGTTTTAACTTATCGCAAATAGTTATGTAGCTGTACACAAGTAACGTACAAACAACTACGGAACTCTATTCTGAGTCTGAGCATGGCCGAACAGAGCAACAACCCCGTAACGGAAAAAAATTTTTGGTTTATTTTGTCACCAGGGTTTGATGTGGCTTGTTGTGTGTCTAAAAAGTTATTGACGTTATTGTATTAATAGTACTTAAATAGATCTTTCTAAATGCAAATAAGTAGAAAATAATAATAAAAATTGGTGACATATCGGGTTTGCAATCGAGATCCGAAATATAGTTATGTATACAAAGAAGATCCGTCGGACCCGGTTCCAGACCTGGATAATACATACATTTCGAATTTAGATTGCAAATCCTAGTCACATAGTTACATGTACAGCAAAGCTTTGATCTGAATTGCACACTCGCTTTCAGCGGGCACGGTCAAAGCCACGCTGCTAACGGTATCAACAAAATCAAATATACTCAACAAATGGGCCAGTGCCACTCGCGAGATAACGCCGGCGCCATCAGCGGACGGAATCATTTCCGTCGCGTCAATCATGTGTCCGTCCGAATGTACATACGTCCACTAATGAGTTCGCGAACTTGCTCCAAATACTCTACATTGCCTCTCGTACGGACCCGCTTATTAATTTTACGCTAAAAATTTGAAGCTACAGTTTGACTAAAAAGCTCAGGGGGCCGATTTTTGACAGCCGAACGATCGAATTCAAAAAATTCAAGCTCGAAAATAATCGCACACAAAAGTTTGTAGCCAATTTTTTCGCATGGTATAAATAATCACTATTTAAAATTTATATCACTTTTATTTTTAAAACATAATTACATCGTTTTATTCAGAGTTTTAAATGTCACTTTCGAGTGCTCGAATCTCAAAAATCACCCCCCAGATCGCTCAGTAAAAAGAGCATATTTGGGTCGACCGACTGGACGCCGTCCTGTCGGTCATCCTAAGTATCGCTGGGCAGACAGGGTAGCAGCTGATCTTCATGAGCTAGGTGCCGGTGAAACCTGGCGTGAAATAGCGCAGGACCGAGCAAATTGGCGTGCTCTAGTGTCGGAGGCCAAGACTAATTTTGGGTCGTTGCGCCAAATAAGTAGATAAGTAAGTAAGTAAGTTTGACTAATACTTATGTAGTACTCTTCGTTGCATCGGCCCCCTATAACTAAAACACCCTTTAGGCAAAGATAAACAAATTGTTCTCATAATACATGCATACACTACTTTAACAAGATATATTTATTTTCGTATTAATTAATATTTTTTTATTTTTGACTTAATTTAGGCTGAAAAGTAAAAAAATGCGTTTAAAATCTAAAAACGATAGTATCATAAGAGGGTTCTCTTGTTCTCAGTTAAAAATAGCTTTTTCACCTCAGCAGTTCGAACAAGCCTACTCTCCTCACTCCCTGGAGTGACGAAAGTGCGACTTTCATCACTCCAGGGAGTGACGAAAGTTGCTACTTTCGTCACTCCAGGGAGTGAAATTTTGTTTCTAGAAGCTTTTCGTCATAATGATGATGCCTTTCATTCGGGGATGTAAATAAATGTGTTTTTTTAACTTTAATATTTTCTCACTACATACTGAGGCGAAAAGTACACGAGAGGAAAGTTTTTTACATCTCGTGTTCTTGAGATCCCTCACTACGGTCAAGATTCAAACTTAGAATCACTCGCTTCGCTCGTGATTCAATTATAGAATTTATTGCTTACTCGGGAATCAAAATCAACACTCGCAAGAAAAACCAACTTTCCTCTCTTGTTGCACAAATAACTTTTTCCTGAATACAATAATTAGAACTGCGTTTTAAATCTATTTTAATTCAGATAACGTAAGAGACTACGTTTAGAGAGCTCGAAAGTCGAGCAACTCATCGGCCGGCGACCGCAAGCGGCGCGCCGTGAAGTCGGAAGCATTAGGCCCATCTCGGCCGAGTTTTCACGCCCGTGCCCGCTCTTCGACACGCCTTTGCACTCAGACGGTGCACAATGAAGTGGAATTGTGTACTCACTTGGCAATATTTCCACTTTTTGCAACTTCGAGGGAGGTTGTTTCTTAATGCTGCATCAGGCCATTTAACTCTGCAGAACGATTGGTATTCAGGCTGCTTATATTTTTTTATATTCTGGATGTAAAATCAGCACTGCTAAATGGGCCTGCGTAAACAATTAATAACTAATTAACATACTACTTATCTTAGACCTGTCCAGTAGTTACACACCTGAGCAAAAGTAAGTATAAAAACTATCAATAAATGTATTAGTAATTATGAAGCTTCAAATTTTGCACATCGTAAAAAATTTCGCGACTAGAAATTACCAAGCAGGGTGTGCAAAGTATCTTTTGTTCACAAAAAATAAACAACTTATAAGTAGGTGCTTTCAGTGGAATGGCACCTCTGGGCGTCTTCGCAGCCCGTACGAGCAAACGCCCCGTGAAATTGAAACAGACTTTACCATGCATTCCGGCGGCTCACGACATCGAAATTCTTTTCTTTGAATCTTTTTCCTTGGGTCATTTTCCGGGACTATGTGACATTTTTTTTTAGTTTATACATACCTACTTAATTTTGATGCTTACGCTATCGGTTGTTAGCGTTTTTTTTTAAATTATACATAGAGATATTTATTGAATTATATCCCTTTTAAATACCTTACCTACAATAAATCCTACCATCTTCTATCCGGGATTTCTGTCCGGAAAAAACTAACTAAGACTTTTTAATGCAGTTTTTTTCACAGGACAGCGAGGATATAATACAGAGACAGAGGCGAGCTATCGGAGTGCGCGCGAATATGATAGCCAGGAGATTCGCTAAATGCAGCAAGGGCGTCAAGAGGTGGCTATTCCTAAGTTTCTGTACCAGCGTCTACACCGTAGGATTGTGGTCGAATTACACCTACGCTGCCGCAAGAGACATGCGCGTTTAGTATAACGACGCGTGGCGCGCCATGTTCCGACTGCCACGCTGGAGCAGTGCGAGCGGCATGTTCGCGGAGGGGCGCTCGCCGGGCTGGGTCGCGCTGCTGCGAACGAGGAGCGCCAACGCCAGAAAGGCAATAAATGCCTCCTCCTACAGACGCCTGTCTGCGGTGAGAGAGTGGGACGCAAGTCCTCTTCAGGAGCGGTAGAGGAACTACCACAAGCCGGTTAAACGGAGTCGGGATGACCCGTAACATTGTGATATCGTTTAATACAATTTTAACGTAATTTTATTACAATTTATTTTATTATTAGTAAAATTAATTAGTTAATATAACCATATGGACATGTTTCTGGAATAAATTAATTTAATTTAATTTCGTTTAATGACGCTACTAACTAGCCGAATAATGAAAAAAATCGCAAGTTACCGTCCGCTATTCGTACCATGTTTTATTTTCCTATTATAATCATTATAATGAAAATAAACAGGTTCCTTGAGCAAGTAAATTGTCGATGAGTAAACGACGCCATCTTACCGCTGGTTAGACAGTGGTCTACTAGTCAGTCTGAATCCAAAAAACGCAGTTATTATTACTATATTGATATTTAATAATATTGATTATAATTACTGTCGCTATCAAGTAATAGCCTGCATGTTGAAGGAATGTGATTTAGCATCTTAGACCTCTAGTTTCATGGGTTATGGCTAAAAGTTAATATTGTTGCATTTTACTTAATCTTAAATAGTTATATATACTTATGTATACTCGTATTAAGAGACAATGATCACACTGACCAATGAAAATACATTATACCTTCATTCTGTTGCTTGCTCCAAATGGTTTTTAAAATGTTAGTGCACCCCTAACAATTTAATTTAAACCACCATCCACATCCTATGCAATTATGCAGCTTCCAACCGAACAGGAATATAAGTAACGGTTAGAAAATACGTTAATAATATCAGAATGATCATGAAATATCGGTATTCATAATGGGTATGGCTGCTTCATTAAAATGCGTGGAACAAACAGCGGGCCATTGTGGGGAGTTTTACCGTTTCAATCTGTTGTTATGATTGCCGACATTGTTAACCCTGCCCACTCGATTTATTTTAGCTCAACTGAATAACCGAGTAGCATCAAGCTTTTTGAACCGAGTTTGTATACAAACATGAGCCTGAGCAAATTACGTTTAAAAATGTTGTATCTACATCCTACAAAGGCGTAGTTTTACTTTAGTAACTTTCAGGAACTAAATAATTTTGAATAGACCAGTAATTGGGAAATGGCTGGCAGGTTTTTATGGCATGTTTAAATTGTGGAATATCTATTATAAATAAGCTGACTCAACTAATTGTAAATATTGAAAGTCTGTCATTATAAACGTACTAACTGAGACGCCTTTTTACACGACTGCCCAAAAAAAGGAGTGTATTGTTTTCAGGGTTCATGTATGTATGTGGCTAAAATAAAATTCTTTGTTCCACTAGAACAACTGAACGGCTGAACCGATTTAAATGTATGGGGTATCGTTAGAATCGTCACGTTATCCCAAGAAACATAGGCTATGTGACGTCACCGTAAAAACAATATGCCGGACAAAATATTCCAGATTGCGCAAACCTAAGAAAAAAAAATCTAGCAAACCTATCGAGTGGGGTATCAAAATGAAGAGCTTTTCACGCTGATGACAAAAATGTATATGATACATATATAAAAATATTCTTTCGTTAATACGAACATTTTAGAAATTAAATTAAAACAATAGGTTGGAAATTGAGTCGAAAGATATATAAAACTTACATGTTTAATTGTAATAAGTAGGTATTAGAGACTTGGGAGGAATAATATTAGTTAAAGCAATGGCGCATAGTTACAGTGTCCAAGAGGCAACCGGATGGCTCGCGGTATATAAGCTCCCTACGTGTTGTGTAACCAACTTATGCAACCCAAATTGACCCACGTTGTACTTAGTTTTTCATCGCCCCCCCCCCTCATTTTTCTAACAGCTGACGAAACGATTACCGACCAGCCGGTGCACATGGCCATTTGCATACTCGTTCTGGATCACATAAAGTACTGGAAATTGAGGGGAGGAGGATGAAAGCCAAGGTCCAACGTGGGTCATTTCGGGTTGCATAGGGTGCTTCCACAGCACGTAGGGAGCTTAAAGATCACAGCTCATTAGAGCGCCTCGGCATCCGCCCCTCACAGCCTCACCTCGAGTGGTTAGTTATTCTTTATATGAATTTGTATGGCCATGCACTCACTACAACAACTCGACAACGAGTGGACGCTGAGCAACGAGGCAGTGTGGGTAGGCTGCCGAGGCGCTCTAATGAGCTGTGACCTTTAATACCGCGAGCCATCAGGTTGCCTCGCGGACAGTGCAATGCAACTACGTGTAGTATGACGCGTCCTTGCTCTGAATGTAATGAAATGTTCTACTTCGCGGTATTGAGATACTTCTTTACAACATCACGTCCAGTCTCGTAAAAAAATGTGCTGCACTACGCCGCTTTGAGCCAAAGAAGCTAGTTCTTGTGGAGTTTGATGATAAAATCACCTATATTCAACAATACTGTAGCGTAGCCATGGTGTAGTTCTGGGAGAAACATTGGAGGCTAGGACAGTATGGTTTTATGCGTAGAGAGGTTAAGTAGACTGGCGTGTCCTCTGTTACACACTGTGTGTTATTGTCTATTGAAGACACAGACCACAAGCTAAAATAAACTAGGTACGCTGAACAAAATTGGTTTCGATCTTGGCACCAAGAAGTTTATTGCCATAGATATATGCCAACTCATGTCGCGCTAAGTCACGTATAAGGTCATGCAATTAGCCTCTTGGATCCTAAAAAATACGTAAGTAAATACGTATGTACAGTCAGCATCAATAGTATCTTTCTACACGAAGGCCGCAAAAATATGTGACCTGCTCTTATTTGTAGAGCCATAGGAGCGAGTCACATATTTTTGAGGCCTTCGTGTAGGAAGATACTATTGATGCTGATTGTACATGATAAAAAGTCATCATCCTCCTTGTGTTTATCCTGGCTTTTTGCCACGGCTCATTTAAGCATGAGGTCCGCTTGGCAACCTAATTCCATGAATTGGCGTATGCACTAGTTTTTTACGAAAGAGACTGCCATCTTTCCTTTCAACACAGAGGAGAAAACTGGGCCTTCTTGGGATTAGGTTCGGTTTTCTCACGATATTTTCCTTTACCGAAAAGCGACTCACGAAGGAATGTCGAAATCGAAGAGTTGGTGGCTAGACTTGGGTCCGAATATTGGTATCATCGGTGAAACAAAAGCCCACAGACTTCGCTGGTTCGGTCACCTACAGAGAATGGGTGAGGATCGGGCTGTCAAGAGAACGTTCTTGGGACGACCGACTGGTCGCCGTCCGGTGGGTCGGCCCAGATATCGTTGTGGGACAGTGTGGCGGCGGATCTGCTGCAGCTTCGCGTCAACAACTGGCAAGAAGTTGCGCAGGATCGGGATAGGTGGCGTGCTCTCATTTCGGAGGCCAAGATTCTCTTTGGATCGTTGAGCCAAAATAGTTAGTTAGTTAGAAAAGCGACTTGTAAATATCAAATGATATTTCGTACATAAGTTCCAAAAAACTCAGTGGTACAAGCCGAGGGTTGAATACGAGACCTCCGGAAGTCTTACTGCCAGCCAGGCTACCAGCGCTTTTTAAGTTAAAAAGTGTAAAAAAAAATTGTCTTTATACTTTTGATTACTAATCCAAAGTTCGCTTAAGTATTCTATGTCACGAAAAGGTTTTAAATAAATAAAATAATTAAAAATTAAAAAACACGACTGCGTTTGTTTTAAATGAACTGAAAAGTTAAAAATAAGCTCTAAACATGATTGAGAATGTCTTTGAAACCTTATGGTTGAGACTGTACCTTCCTACACCCTGACGTACGCTGGATCTTTTAAAATACATATTTTGCTTCGATTGCAGTCGGGGGACCTTTTTATGGCTATTGTGTTATACAGTTTAAAAGGTCCCCCCACTGCGATCGAAGTAAAATATGTATTTTAAAAGATCCAGCGTACGTCAGGGTGTAGGAAGGTACAGTCTCAACCATAAGGTTTCAAAGACATTCTCAATCATGTTTAGAGCTTATTTTTAACTTTTCAGTTCATTTAAAACAAACGCAGTCGTGTTTTTTAATTTTTAATTTAAGATTGCTGAGGGTAGAGTTCATTAAACCTTTACGTTTGATCAGGCATGTCATTATTACTGTTGCGAGAAAATTGGTAGGATGTTTCTTTAGCACTACGCCTACATTTATGTTTTTTTAATAATCTTCTCCAAATTTAACATTACTACCTACGTCTAGTGATGTTAAATCACAACATAGCATAAAACAAAGTCGCTTTCCTCTGTCTGTCCCTATGTATGCTTAGATCTTTAAAACTACGCAACGGATTTTGATGCGGTTTTTTGTTTTAATAGATAGAGTGATTCAAGGGGAAGGTTTACGAGTATATGTATTGTATAATTCATAGTAAATTTAGTATCAGCATTGCACCGGTGCGAAGCCGGGACGGGACGGGTCGCTAGTTTACTTATACATATAATAAATCAATATAGTTCATTTAAAACAAAAACACTAACAAATTGCAATCAATTTTTGAAAAGTGAAGCATTAGTGTAAGTGTAAGGCCTGAGTGGACGCTCGTGGCGGGGCGTGCAGCGGGGCGGGGCGGGCGGCGTGCATGTCAAACAAAGGACACTCGTACTGGTGTCCTGTGTCGACCCAGCACAAAGTGTATGGACGCTCGCCCGCCCCGCTGCACGCGCTGCACGCCCCGCCACAAGCGTCCACTCAGACCTTACACTAAGTGATCGAACTTTCTGGTGCTTAAACACTACCAAAAACCCTAAACTGTGTCTACATTACACAATTATAGCAATATTATTTTTCTCGTAATTTATTTACAAGTTCACACAATAATACGGGTGTTTCCTGTAATAGGAGCAATAAATTAAAATGTAGATTCTACTCCTCAAACTGGACAACGTTTGTTCAGCAACTTTTTAAAATAAGTTTTGGTTTGATTTTTAGGACATTTTAAAGTTTTTCCGAACACGCAATGCATTCCGAAATTGATTATGTCTGTAGGGCGACAAGCAATGTCAAATAGACGGATTTTAACGTACATTGTAAATACTATTTAGTTTGTATGAAAAAGAAGCAATCTTCAAAATACAATTTTTTAAAATGTCGTTGAACAAAAGTTTTGTTGTTTGAGGAGTAGAATCTATCTTTTAATTATTGCTCGTATTAAAGGAAACAGCCTGTATAAAACACATAAAAATAATCTTACCCATCATCATCATTCTCCTTGCGTTTGTTCCGGCTTTTTCCAAAGCTCAATTGAACCTGAACTCTGCTCTCATCCCATGCTTTTTTTTCTTTTCTAACCTACTGGAAAATACAGAGGTTAATTTAGGCCTCAACTATAGCGAGAAAAGCGGATTTAATACTAACAAGAAAAAACATCCACTCAGATATAATGTGAAAAGTCTCTAGATGGCAGCAGGAGCTGCGTGTTCCGCTGGCTACGCCCAGGGCTTGTTCCCATATCTATGAGCTCTAGGCCGGCCCGCCCACACCATTTCCATACAATATTAGCCCACATTAAATCTATTTTAGTAACTTACTGCATAATTTATACTCAAGTTACCGTTTGGCTGCTAATGAGGCGTTTCTATATAGAAAATACAAGTCACTAATTCAAAAGCATATTCCTTTGAATAATAAGAAAGTTGAAAAATTTACTGAGGTCGTTTATTTTATTAAATGTGGTGTTGAAAATTACAATTCTTTCTTAGTTTGAATAAATCACCTTTTAATTGCTTAACAAATCTGTCTAATGTACCTACTCCTTCTTGAACTAAATAGTTGGATCGAAGTACGCTTTCAACTTAAGTGAAACTTTAATTTCCTCGTGTTTTGGAGCAGGTTTTCGGCTTCGCTGGGCTCGACACCTTTCACGTTAGACTTTGGGAACGTACAGACGCTACATTGCCTCACCATACGTAAGAGCCGTCACAGTCTTTGGAAAACTCATTCAAATGTTGATAATATTTTCACGTATTAAATTTAAACTTTCGTGAGACATATTAACATTATAAAAAAACACCAAACCGAATGCAGAACCTCCTTCCTCAATGGAATTGAAGTCGGTTAAAAATAACACGGTTACACTCACGGCACTTTATTTAGTCACGTCTCGCGACATGTTTCGGAGAGCCTAGGTCTCCATCTTCAAGCAGTAGGAGTGCGCGTCGCGAGACGTGACTAAAGTGCTGTGAGTGTAACCGTGTTATTTTACTTACTGACTGACTGACTGACTGGTTGACTGGTAGAGAATGCCTTATGGCATTAAGTCCGCCTTTTGTACGATAAGTTTTCTTTTTGTGCAATAAAGATTAAATAAATAAATAAATAAATAAATTTTATAATGTTTATAATATTTTCAAGCACTAAATTTCAAACAAAAATGGTTTTCTAAAGTACGTGTCCTGTGTATTGTGGGAGAATACCTACACTACAGTCGCCATCAGATATATCGGAGCGGCCAAGGTGGGCACAAATGAACAACGACTCTATTGTCAAGGCGATAAAGTGTATGTTCAGATATTTTTGACTACCCTGGCTGCTCCGATTTATTTGATGGCGACGGTACAAGCGAGTTGTTTCAAACAGTCTACAATCGTAAGTTACGTTTCAATCTTACAATGTGAGATCATTTTACGCTTTGAAAGGTGGTTAAACCACATAGAATGCTGTGGTGATTTATTTAATTAATAGTCATCCGCATGGCGGCGATGCGGTTCGCCACCCATCAGGTCTCGTTCTTCACGGGGGCGAGAAGTGGCTCACGGAGAGCCGTTCTGCCGCATTGATCGTATAGCAAATGGAAATCCGTGATCTCTGCCTACCCCTTTTGGGATATAGGCGAGATTGTATATATGTATGTATGAACGTTAACCACTTATAAAATTAACAGACCATTTACTAGTGAGTGCTTCGTAGGTTATGGCCAGCACGTCTGAAAATATTGATACATTTAATGTGGCTAAAACATGTACGTAATCAAGACTTTATACCTTGGTAATAGAGTCGTGGCTACATATTTTTGTCACAGTAAATGAATCAATCCATGTTTTCAGACGTGACTGGGCCTTTTTTCTTAAGTAAGACAGGTATGCTTGATACGAAAATATTTAACCTGTCCGGCAACTCTTAGTGCGTGCTTCCTTGTAAGTTATTTTTATTTGAACGTCTTATGGATTAAATATTTCTACCATATATGATAGCAATAAGTATTTCTTTAAAGTGTTTTATGTATAAACACTTTAAAAAAGTTTTAATTATAACAAATCAATACAACGCGATGATTCCGACGATCGAGTATAAATTTAATTTACTTGCGACTTATGAAGTATCGTTAGCTTCACAATAACGCCACAGGTCGAGGAAAATAAATATGTCTGTGATCTATCAGAATTAGAAGACCCTTTTCCTGTCACTCGTATGATCGATGTGCGGAAATTAAGACGATCTTTTTCTAAGAGCACCAAATCGGCACTTCATCACGATGCCACATAATGACATGGTTATGCCGAAGTTTTACGGGGCGAGCGCGGGTGCTGATCTTTCTTACACAATAGGTAACCTTACTGAAGATAATGTTTATAGGGTAACAGCTTGGCCGAGTTCCTGTAGATGGCTACCCAATATAGAAACTAGGTAATACACGGAAAAAAAGCTTCCGGGATATTCTCAATCTAAGACATTATTATATTATGTTGAAAATATTTCCTCGTGACAAGCATTTATTTCCTTTAACGAAAATAAATTACAATTTTTAAATGTAACGAAGCGAATGTATTCTTACAGATTTTCTAGTTTTCTTTTACCTAAGATAATACTTGTTTGATTAAAGTAAAATCCCTCTTATTTACTCAATATACTCTTGAAACAATACATTTTTGTATTTCTATTTTAGTTAAGAAGACGTGACTTTATTAAGCGAAGAATCATATTTTTGGTAAAGGAAATAAATACTAGTCACGAGGAAATATTTTCAAGAAAATAATAATGTCTTGGATTGAGAATATCCCGGAAGCTTTTTTTTCCGTGTAGCGGTAAATCGAGTGACGACAGGCATTTGAAGAACGGGTGATAATGACGTCGATTGGGTATAATCATAAAACGTAATTTTCTACCTTCGTAAAAGTCGTCAATTAAAATTTTTAATTACCACCATGTTTCATGAAGCATTTTTTCTTCCCACTTTTTGTAGTAGTGAATGGAGCTGACGCCGTGTTAATTGAATTCATCCTAATTACTACCTATATACATTCTGGAAAATATACAATGTAGGTATATGTGTTACCTAATCACAGTTGAATCTAAATCATAAGAAGAAATAATATCATAAATTGAGTGTGTTTTTATTTACCCAGCTCTTATCGTCTGGCCGGCGACGCTGCGAATGCATCCGCTATTTACTAAAGGCTTGACCGTCCGTGTCGAGGATTGCCAATTCAACTGACTAGTGAGCGCCAGCCATTTGCGAGGAATCAAATGAGTCAATATTAATTAAAATCTATCCAGTAGTACTCAATCGTGTTACGACGGCCAAGCTGTAATTGTGCAAGTGAGAAAGATAATGTGTCATGCGTCACCTACGGAGGATAAATGGTATTTGACGTCACAGTTAGAACTATACACCGTGCTACATACAGTAGTGGGTACTTTTTATATACTATTCACTCCACAGTGCCCTTTTCCATCAGATAGGGAGAGAGTTACGAATGATTAAAATTATTTTTATCAATTCTTACACTAAGAATTTTTATAAAGCATACGATTAAGTAGGTCGTTCAGTGATATTCAGCTTAATATGATAAGATTAATAAATGATGGTATATAATTAAAACATTATACAGAGCTTTTTATGTTTTCTTTTTTACTTTACAAAAGTAACCTCCTTATTCATCATAAAAGGCCTCAATTCGTTAATTTATGTTTTTTGTGATTCTAACAAACATACCGTAAAACGGGGTGACTTTAGGAAATTTTGGGGCTACTTTGATAGATTTCAAATGGTCATAAAAGCGGCATTATTTACAATTTTCTTAATTTATATTGATAAATGGCTAGAATATTGGACATTCTTACATTTCACTAGACGTCTAGAGATTGAAAATCCATACTTTGGCGATTAAGTCGATTTTTCAAAGTCGCCCCTGTATTTTAAAGTCACCCCGTTTCACGGTAACTGTCAAAATAACAGATGTATTAAACATAAATTATCTAATTAAGGCCTGAGATACAATTGTGAAGAAGGTGGTAAATATAAATAAGCTTTAGGATTCTGGTTAAATCATTTTCATGGACTTCCAGAGTTTTTAATTACATTTCCATTAAAATCAATCAAGCATAGGTACCTCAAAATCCTGTAGGTTAATTAAAAATCCACAGAAAGAGCTATTAATTTTTTTTTAAAGCAGATAAATCGAGCTAGCGTAGACCCATGGGAACAAAGAGCTGCAGTGAGTGTGCACGGTGCAGTAGCGCGGCAGGTATATCTCCGCTGGATTAATTAGCCTGCTTCTGCAGTTTTAATCTTTATAAGTAATAACGGTACCTGCTGATACCGGGACGGTTATTATTGCAGAGACTAAAGCTGAATCGACGCGGAAGGGTGAATTGGTGCGAATGCATCTTCATATAAAATAGCAATTTTCTATATATAAAATTCGAATCGATGCTGATAGATGTGGTTCCACCCTAATGTTATACAGGGAGGATCATAATACCGACTTTAATTATATAAGAACATATAAATATGGCATCACAAGACTACACTTAAAAGGAATCTGTATCAATACAAATTATGCTAAATAAATTAGTAGTGACACTAGTGACGGAAGCATACTCTTAGCCGTGAGTGTGCACGGAAAAGAAAGCTTCCGGGATATTCTCAATCTAAGACATTATTTTATTATGTTGAAAATATTTCCTCGTGACAAGTATTTATTTCCTTTAACGAAAATAAAATAAAGTTTTAAATATAACGAAGCGAATATATTCTTACAGATTTTTTAGTTTTCTTTTACCTAAGATAATACTTGTTTGATTAAAGTACCATCTTTCTTATTTACTCAATATACTCTTGAAACAATACATTTTAGTATTTCTATTTTAAGAAAACGTGATTTATTAAGCGAAGAATCATATTTTTGGTAAAGGAAATAAATACTTGTCACGAGGAAATATTTCCAAGATAATAATAATGTCTTGGATTGAGAATATCCCGGAAGCTTTTTTTCCGTGTGGTGCAAAACAGGCGCCCAGCAGTGGGACACAAAATACCTACCATATAAAAAGTAGCGACTAATAATACTTGCTTTTAACCAAAGCTATGTTGTTTATAATGTTTATACTTTTAATACCGTTAGAAGTAATTGAGTGCATAATGTAAGTTGGGTTATCCGGGCCTATTCTCTATTACTAATTGTCAGTCAGCGTTCGGTTATTCAAGTATATTTTCACGCAGGCGGCATGTAATCGAATACTGTATTGTGAAAATCCGTGAAAAGTTCCTGGTGGGTAACTGGACATCAATTTTGCTGTACACGAAAAAAAAGCTTCCGGGATATTCTCAATCCAAGCGTCTGGTTGATGTAACTGGTGACCGAAGAGCTGGCGGTTTCCTCGCACAGCGTATCAGCATTGCGATACAACGAGGAAATGCCGCCAGCATCCTTGGTACAATGCCGCAAGGGCCTAGTTTAGATTTGAGCTAGTTATTAATTTAGTTTAGTATTTGTACTGTAGTACCTCTGTATATTTAGTTATGTAAATAAATGTTTTATCCAAGACATTATTATTTTCTTGAAAATATTTCCTCGTGACAAGTATTATTTACCAAATTTATCCTTTACCAAAAATATGATTCTTCGCTTAATAAAACCACGTTTTCTTAAAATAGAAATACAAAAATGTATTGTTTCAAGAGTATATTGAGTAAATAAGAGAGATTGTACTTTAATCAAACAAGTATTATCTTAGGTAAAAGAAAACTAGAAAATCTGTAAGAATATATTCGCATCGTTATATTTAAAACTTTAATTTATTTTCGTTAAAGGAAATAAATGCTTGTCACGAGGAAATATGTTCAACATAATATAATAATGTCTTAGATTGAGAATATCCCGGAAGCTTTTTTTCCGTGTATGTATTTGTGGCAAATATACATAATATCTTGACTAAAGTCTTAACAGGTACTATAAATCGCCGTGGGCCGCGAAGAGGCAGCGCCAACCTCTGGCCGTACATAAATCGCAGATAGAACCGCTGCGTCTGCGGTTCTAAGCTAACTACCCCCATTTGTTTACAGCACCTCTGATTACACAGCCCGATACTTACACAAAATAATAGCGTCGTATAAATTACGGTCAACGTACACATGCTCAATCCTGAACTCTCAGGCGACGTTCCGTCTAAAGGTCAGACTCCAACGAATGCATTGCCGCGTCGTGCGTAGAGTTTGCGCGAAAAAGAATAGAATAGAATTTTATTCAGACAACACATCATTACAAAGTAAATTTACATAAATGTTACATAACAAAAAAATTGTGAGGCTGAAATGGTCTCCACTCAGCAAGCTAGTTGGCACGACTAGCGATGTCAACGGCGCTGGTTTTCTGTGGAACCAGTGAGGTGTGCGGGCCAAAAAAGGAGTCTTATACATTTTATAATAATATTATGGAAACTCGTGAACTAGACAAAATTACTAGTCCCGCACAAACTAGTAGTTGCTAAGAATTAAAGTAACTATTAAGAAGCTTAATAGTTTTATTACTAGTAGCACTAGCAACCTCGTTGCCGTCGCGATTGGAATGTTCGAATCGGCCATACATTGATTACATTGCATCAAACAGAGAATCATTTCATTACCCATGCTGCTTAGTTGTGCGGCAGTGCATTCGTAACTGGAATTTAATCATAAATCCATGTAAAAGTAAACATATTTTAAACAAAGTATTAGGTATAACAGGGTTACTTCCATTGTAACAATGTTTACAATGGAAGTGTTGGTTAATTCCATTGTAAAGAAATTAATAAAGAAATACGTCATTCAGGGTTCTGATCTGAATGATTTTTCTCCATTATTTAATTTCTTCTAACTTTTGATAATAGCTTAGCTTCCTTTTAATCGCCAAAAATTTAACTTTCAATTTTTAACTCTGTCATAATTGAGGAAGGTGTCATTTATGTTATCACTTTGTCTCATGCAATTATATCAGACGATGGCTGTTAAAAGGTTAATATTAAGTACAGTCAGCAGCAAAAGTAGCTAAGTGGATAGGGTGTTCAAAATGAGCTGGACACGACTTAATTGTTAAGAGAATAAGAGCGTGTGTATGTCATTTTACCCTACCAGCTTAGCTACTTTTGCTGCTGACTGTACATCCTCTGTCAATTTCACAGATAAAGGAAATAGCTCGGTAGCTGAGCCGTAAGAGGTCCCCGTAACACTTTCAACCGGCGGAGATCGTCAGTCGATCCCTAGCTCGTTACGAGTTTCACGTTAAATGCTATGTTTGAAATAACATTTGACACATTCAGTGCTGCCTAGTGTTACGTGCTACGCTCGTAGCCCGTAGCCGTCAGGTATTCGTCGTATGGAGCGCGTCATAGCTACGAACAGAGAGCCCGACAGTCGAGTTCTCGACGCTGAATGTGTTAACGATGTGAGATTTATCCAGTTATGAAAGCTAGCAATAAATTGAATCGTCATACTAGTGCACGCGCACATTCCATGGATTACGCCACTTATAATGAGTGCACTCAAAACATGAAGCAGCTAGAAATAATAGTACATTACTACAGAGGCTGGGAAGTAGGGGGTTGCCGGCTGAGTTATATAGACGGCCGAGCGTAGCGAGGCCGGATAGTTACGAGGCTGGCAACCCCTTTTCACGCCGAGGTATGTATAGTGCTTTTCTCAAACATGCAATGAAATAAATATAAAAAAATCAAAAAAAAATTTTTTTTTCAAAAAAACCACAAAAAAGAACAAAAAAAGAAAAAAATTAAAAAAAAACAATAAAAAAAATTGAAAAACAAAACAAAAAAAAAACCCACAAAAAACAAAATAAAATTTTTCCAAAAAAAAACAAAGAAAACTAATATTATGATGATTATTGTTTTTTTTTAATATGCATAAGTAGTGGCAGAATGTCAAATGAACCAAAAAGTAAATATCGCCTATAACCTTAAATGGCTGAATGCCATGATCCGTTGCCACAAACATATGTGGAATGGAAATTAAAAAAAAAAATATTTCCCGGCTTCCGGCCGTCAATTTTATATGAAAATCGTTACCTGTTCTCTGGAGTTGATCCGCCCTAAACGTGACACTTTGAAGCGTATTATGACGCACATAACGAAGACATTTCATTGCATGTTTGAGAAAATAAGTTTTTGCTATTTACAACCGTAAGACTGGCTTCGCATGGAGCCTGCAAAGTTCGTTGCTAATATCAAAGAAGTCAACTTGGCTACCGTACGTGTGTGAAACTGTACCACTAAATTAGTTAAAAATAATTAAGGGAATCAGGTAAGGGTTATATTTACTAGGACAATTATTTGGATTTAAATTAGTGCTTGGTCAAAAGAACATAATTGCTTGTCTCACATTAACAAAGCTTTATTCTGAGCTTTAAATATGTCTTGGTTGTATGCAACCAAAAATATCTTAACCGAGTCAAATTGGTACTTTGCTAACACTAATTTTTTTCCATGTGTATGCCAAAAATACAGATAAAATATCTTTTAAACATCGCTTGTATTTGTCGAAGCGAAATTGACCTTTCGGATTCGCAGCGTGCAAATATGGCGTGGCGGTTGGTTGACTCAGCTCTTGATTCGCCGTGTCGTGAATGTATGCTCGTCCGCTGTTGTCACAGCCCGTTGCACCCCGAATACGTAGGTATTTATGGTCTAAGAGCTGGCCACGTTAGATATGACACAATAATGATAGCAACAAAACAATATATCCTTATTGCTAGATCCGGGCATCTGGCAACTTTTAATGGGTGAAGGTAAGAGTGATAAACTAGCAACATTTTTCAGTTGGGAAAGTGTAATACCAAAAATTGATAAAAACTGCTGAAGTTGTCTTATTTATAGAGGGCGAGGGCTTATATTTTTAACATTAGACCAAAAAAAAATGCATATTATTTCAGAAAATGAAACAGTAGGCGACAAACTATGAATTACATTATACATTGTTTTGGGATACTTTTCCGCATCAGAAAGTTTTGGCAATTATATAATCTAATTATTTACATATTTTCTCATAATACTGGCTCAAAACCAGAACTCTAAGATTTGTAATCTTAACAGTGGTTTACGTTTTTGACCTCCTCCACTTAACAGCTGCCGGATGTCCGGATCTAGAAATAAGCATAGTATAGCAAACTAACGAGTGGGGTTCGTCGCTCTCATTATTGTGCCATATCTGACGGGGCTAGCTCTCCGTCTATTATTAACAGATTACATGGTAAATACGCCAATAAAAATTCTGTAAAACAAAGTGCACAAAATGGTATAGACATAAATTATCATTCAGAAGTTGTCTATGCAATTTTGCAGCTAGGTGCTGTATAAGTTAACTTATTCTGATATTTAATTCTTTTGAAGCGTTTTACATATAGGGAAGACTTTTTTTATAATTTGCATAAAATCTTAAATACTATACAGATAATAATTATTATTTATTATATATGAAGCGCAATAATATCCACGAATTAATTAATATCCATTACAGCGAAACAATATCGCAATCATATTTATAATCTATTTGATTATCATTATCACATAGCTGAATAATAATATATAATTACTCGTAATTACGTCTTTAATGTGGGGACCAATGTGTGTTGCCGATGCTGCAATGCAAAAAACCTCTATATGTTTTTTTTTTTTTAATAAAGAGTCCGGTTTCTAGTCTAATAAGACTTAGATTTTCTTTGTTCTTCGAAGCAGGGGAGAGGTACACGATAATGTAGTGCTGCAAGCCCAAGTGCTGGGCCTTGTCATCAGTGGCAGCAGCAATGGGCGCAAGGTTTTGGCGTACATCTACAATCTTATGATGCTACTCCTACTGATAATATATGGTATATTATTACGATAGAGAGGGAATATGACTGATGTTTTCCTTCATCGAAAGGCGACTGGTAAATGGGCCGTTTTGCTTTTTTGCCGACAATTTGGTTAGATTTGTGTCAGTGGTTAAATTTGAGGTGAAAAGTTACAGCTAATAGTTCTTTACGTATAAGTTAAAGGAAAAGTAATAAGAATCTGCAGTCAAGCGTGAGTCGGAAAGAAGAAAAAAAATCAGGGTGCGAGTTCGACTCAGACTCAGCCACCCTGTAAATTTTAATAAAATCATGCTGAAAGCGCCTTTTTTTTTCAAATAATAAAAACACAGTTTGTACGGAACCCTCGCGCCTGATTACTCCATAATTTAAACCGATTATAGTTAAAACCAATAAATTTCATTAAAAACCAGTCGCGGTCGTTCTATAACGATCGCCTTAGTATAACAGTCTGTGGGCTCATTTGCAAAAAAAAGATGTCTACTATCTATAAAGTATGTACTGTACTTCAGTCTTCGGAAATGAAATCAAACGTGCTTGAGCAAAATACGTTAATATTAAGTTTATAGGACCCTCCGTAACAAAATTCAATTTAGCTGACGACAGTCCGACAGGCTATCTATGCACAGAAGGTTTTCTTATTTGATGGGCTCTCTGGGCACCGTTGTCCTACTGAAATACGGCAAATGATAGACTGAGCATGGATACGCCGAGAGATATTTTTTTCTTTATTTTTCATAAAACTTAGAAGGTTGTTAATTTTTATTTTTTTCGAATCGTCACAAGTGTCATTAAAATTACTGATTTTTAAATATGACAGACTTGTATATTTTTATCCTTTTCGAATGGTAGCATAATTACTGATTTTAAATGTAACAGATTTTCATAAATCCCTGCTTTAAAGATTGTTATTTTTTAATGCATTGAAATAGAAACTGAATAATATAATAGTATAATACAGTTAATCAACTTTTACTTAGTTCTGATATTTTTGGTATAGTTACTTTGTTTAATTATGTATTCACATAAGATGATTTTTTTTGTCTCAGAGTTTGAATACTTATTTAAATTATGTATTTACAGTTAAAGTTAATAACAAGTCACCGTGTAAAATACTAAATGATTTGGCAACAAAAATATGTTGCAAGCGTTGAGCATATCCACCTTAATCTAACGGTTTGAATATTCATCACATTTAGATGGTACAGGGCGATAGACCCACATCAGAAAAACATCAAAAATGCATCAAGCGGAAATATCCTTGTATATTGTAAGCAATATCAACTCACGCGCCGAGCCATGCCCCGTTCTTTCGCTATCATTTACTAGATGCCAGTCCTACGTGGCTTAATATATTATTAGCACAGAAGTTTCATTTATTGAAGGGTAAAATATAATGTTCTTATAACTTACTACGTAGTAAGCTCACCGTCACGTACAACTAAACATGTATTATGAAAATATTGAAACATTACCTATATTATTTAATTGAAAATTTTAACTTTTACACGAGTAAAAATTAAACGTAAAACTACAAAATGGTAACTAGATTTTTTGTTACAGTTGTCGAAATATACAAAAGTCCAATAATAATATTACGGTAGTAACATTTAGAGTAGTAACATTACTTTAAATTTCAAATTACTTTTCATAAAGCGGGCCACGAATATGTTCATTTTTGAATAAATATGCTAGTTCTTGCTTTCAATATTGTTTCGCCAGCGGGACGGGATACAATATCGTATCCGGTCGGCTGCGATGCTCTCTTGGTAATGTTCTCCTATCTCATAGAGTCGAAACATCAATGTATCCAGGTGAACTGTTTGCTTTATATTGTGTTATTTTATTTGATTCTCTCTCAGAATAAGTGCAAATACTAATACTTAATTTATTATTTGAAATGATAATGTGTTACATAAAGTGCGTCAGTATCAGCCAGTGTCTGGCGTACATCGCTATGTGCGAAGTGCATGGTGGGGGTAACGTGAACGATCGCGGCGCACAATGTGACAAGAAATTGGGCTCTTATATCAGATTTCAAAACATTTGACATCACCTATAGGGTCAACTGTTAAAATGGTGAATCAGCCAGAGACATTTCATATAAGCAAGGAGTATATGCCATTAATAAAAAATAAAAAATCCTTTTAACCCCCTGCTCAATAGATGGCGCCACACTCGTGCACACAGCGAATTGCATGTCTTTAAACTGTTATGGTCGCGCACGCACTTTTTTTATACCGAGACGATGGAAAACAAGTATACGGCTCGCTTGATGGTAAGCAGTTACCGTAGCCTATGGAAGCCTGCAACTGGACTTATACCAAATGGAGGTAGATTGAACACTGTTCGGTTCTCTTGATATGTACTTTTGTGTTTTTGGAACACTGTTCTCCCAACCGCCGTACACCGGCTCCGATGATTATTGCTCTGCGTACAAATTCACATGCTAACATCGCTAAAATGAAAGGAAAAAAAAACTCATAAGTATTTAGTAATATATATATGGGTGTCTTTTGTTTTCTTTGTTTTGTTTATTCGTGTTATTTTAATGTTATTTTCTACTAGGAGCTTTTGTCCATCTGAATAATCCATATTTATATGACAGATATACAGGATGGAAAAAATCATGGGCTTGTGAACTAGGTACTTTAAACCGTTGAGATAGCTCAGTTCACTGAAAGGAAACATTTTTTTTAACTTTCCTAAAAAGTAAAATTGCATAACAGTTTTTTTTAATTTTCACTTTTTTCCATACTACTATTTTTTATTATTATTTTTGGCTCCTCTTGTGCCATAAACTTGGTTGGTATCAAGAAGTTTTATCTTTGTTGGAAATAGGATCGATTGGCATCAGTTGTCATAAAAATTGTTTTTGGCAAAAATGACAAAATAAGTAGTTTTTTTTTGGGAACTTCTTATATATGAAAATTTGTAAATGCGGTTATGCCCTTTATTTAAAATGAAATAATGTTTCCGTTCAGTTATTTGAGCTATCTCAACATTCTAAGGTAGAATTAAACTATCTCACCCCATTTTTCTCCCACCTGTAATATATCCTAAATAATACATATAAACTCACATACCGCTGCTAGATCTTTAATTTATTGAGGAATTACATATGTGGGTCAATCAACTTTTTCTTGTTTTTTGCGAGAATTGCCCTTATTCATTATTAGTTTAACTTTTGTGGGTTATAACAATGTCAACATGAATCAAGATCCTTTACACGCATACCAGATCAGGAAAATAAATAATAACGACACATTATTCATTAAAAAAATGGGTGACCCAGCGGAAGAGCCGTTATTTTCATACAAAAGTGAGGGACACCTATGTCCACTGGGTCACTGGCATTAACGAAGATATAACGTATTAAAATGTGATAGAAGAGATTGCAATTCGTAGCATGTTTATCTGTATTTTATATAAAGTGCATAACTTAGTTAAATATAATCCGCATAATTTATTTTTATCACTATTAGTCGAGGTATGCGAAATTTTGCTGACAAAGAATAGTTGATTGACCCATGTAACGTGTGTTGTCATGCTTCCAATCATGTCATTTAAATACCACTTACCTCAGAAAAGGCGATAAGGCAACTCAATTAATTGCATATACCTAGACCTGGGGTTCTGTTTATTTCTTAATTCAAAAGAAATTCGTCCATATGTTAAGGTAACTGCTTACCAGGCGTATGCTTGTTTGCCACCGTTGAGAAGAGAAAATAGCTTAAACCGTAAATGCCTCTGCAATTAAAGTCTGTCACTGTACCATTCACCTCAATTGTCTAGGTACGATAACAACAATAGTTCATAACCTTTTCCACAGTTGTGAAGTTACCATATAAAATTAAAATCTACAATAATTAATTAAAAATACTATTCTTAATATTATATATAAGCATGATCTAGAACAGTCACTGTGGAAAATCTAGGTAGCTACGTAATCATCTACTTTTAGTTACATGACAAATAACATTATCAAAAGTGGTTCAGGTTAAAACGCAAAACTTACCGTAAAGTAGGTAGGTTATTCGTAAATGTTGAATCCCGGGCGGCGAAGGGTTGATGTACTAATATTAACAGGTACATAATAAACCGCAAGATCATGAAAATGTTCCCCCGAACCCTTGGTGTACCTAGCTACGTTAACTTCCCCGTTTGGGCCCCATACATTATTTATTACATTAGTTATACGTTGTTTACGGTAACCGGTGAGCAAACTAACCGTCCTACCGCAGTTAATACGTACAAATGAATCACCGTCCACTGTTTCCTTATAATACTAAAGCGAAAATACTTTAACCCTTTAACGGGCAAGACTGAAAAAAATCCTCGATTCTAGCCTCATCGCAAATCTATAGTCCTAAAAATTCTGTACCTACAAGAAAAAAATACAAAAAGATGATGTTACAGGTGGTCTTTTTTGAGACCATTGCCTAAGGGTTAAAGGTCTTAGTTGTCTAGTTGATAAAGACCCCGCCTATGAAGCTGGAGGTCCTGGGTTTGAATCACACTGGCGCTGTAACCGTATGCAAGCGTGACAGTGCTATAGTGCATGTAGAGAGCTATCTCACTCGCGCACCGGCGCCGCATGCGGAAACCGCAGGAGTGCGAAAGACGCCTAAAGCTGCACGCACGAGACATGCGACCGGCTGTCGCTGCTAGCGGCGAGACGAGCGGCGGCACGAGCGGCGAGATCAAAATGTTCAGCAATGTATGAAATTTTATAAAACCGTTTCCGAAAACAGCGGGGAGCCGCGCGCGTGGCCGATATTTTCACTTTTCGTGCCTGCAGCCTAATGGTTTGAAATATATCATAAGTTAACGTGGTTATCGGACACAGTCTCCTTGGCTTCGATGCCATGAAGCCTGATCCCCGGGGATACATAGATTCATGAGTTTACTAGGATCCCCTTAAAGTAAACGCATGCAAAGTTGCGTTCACATTGCGGCTATAAATATTTTCACTAAACATATTTAATCAATGTCAGGTTAAGTATTACTAAGCATAATCAAAGCGTCAACATAATGACCAAATCCACAATCCCTCACCAACCAACCCACCAACAAAGATAGCTAAAATTGGTTCAGGAAGATCTCCACTTGTTGCAAGATATCATTTATATTTTAATCTGACACGCTCGAGTGACTCCAAAAATCCCCTCGTTTAATCCCCTATCGTGATTACGCCCAAATTATTCGTTTTGAGGAATCTAATACATATGCCTCCCTCGCTTTTTCAAATAAATTCAAACTCAACACATATATTTGTCAAGTAATTAATTATCGTTTAAACGATAATGCCAACACAATCATAGTAAAATCGTAAATCTGGTAACAGATAGGACGGCAAACGCCGTAAATCAGACGTATCGTGCGTTTAAGGCAATAACGCGACCAATACAAACTAGAGCGTCGTATAAAGTGATTAAAGTAACATTTCGCCGGCGTCAGCGGTATTTCGGGGAATTATAATGCTGTTATAATGCCGTTCGCAACGAGTTTCCTACATTATTTTGTGCCAGTTGACGATATAATTACTGTGTAATTTTATTGTCACGATACTTACTTGTTTATAAATGGATCCATCATAGTGTTTCTTGTCAAAACGCAGCAAAGTATTCCCTTATAGTATAAAAAATTGTTGCTTAACAGACAATTTACAACAAATAAATGATCCTAGCTAAAAAAATGTACTTTCCTAGCCGTAATACCCTGTATACGAGTACACGTGAAATGCAATAAAGTATTTGAACTGAATTGACTTGAGTGTAAATATGTACAGTCACCGGCAATAGTATATTCGTACACAAAGGCTGCAAAAATATGTGACACGCTCTTATAGCCCTACAAATAAAAGCGTGTCACATATTTTTGCGGCCTTCGTGTAGGAAGATACTATTGCCGGTGACTGTACGTACATACCTACATCGCGTCAGAACCAGTCGTAAGGAAGGTAAAAATAACTTGTAAAAAAATTTGGGCAATCTAGTAAAAATTGAGTTCCCTGGACGCAACGCAAGGACGTCCTGTTGCTGATACCCAAGTTTTCCTGATCCTGCACCAATTACAAGTTTCGGTTTGATCGAAAGGTTGACTGGTAGCTAATGCTTTATGGCATTACGTCCGCCTCTTGCAATAAAGTTTAAATACTAATAAGAATAAATAAGCTTTCGATAATGACCGTGAACAAAATCCTCATTTAAAAAATACTTATCTATCATACTGAAATTGGACGACCTCCCACAACAGGAAGATAAGACACGCTTGCCAACTGTTAATTAATTCACCGCATTTTGGAGTATTCTTAAACAAAATTCAAACTAGAACGTTGAACAAAGTAGCATTAAATTTACGGCGAAGTAAGCGCAGCGTAAAACTCGTAAAAGTGCCTCATATGTCAATACCTTTTGAAATACGGTAATGGAAATGCGAAATAAAACAGAAAGCAAAGTATGATTAGTGAGTGCCATATGTCCCATAGTCGAGTTTTACTGCCTCCCGGCCGGCGGCCATAATATAGACATTTCGTATTATGCCAGAATATTATTTATTAATTCGTAGCTTTTTAACGATACAGTCAATACATTTCAAATCTATAAATTAACATAATACACTTTTTAAATATTTCAAAATAATGACACAAATATGTGATATGTTTACCTTAAATAACAATAACGACATATCACAATCAGGACACATGTAAACAATGAAAAAATCTAGGAGACTATTTCTTCATTTTTTTTAAGTTACAAGCGTAATCAGCAACTTCAAGTCAACGAGTTCGAATCTCGACCGAGATTAAAAGTCCGGTGCAGTTGTTTGCGGCGGGCTGTTGCGGTGAGACCAACCTGAATGCACATGCACTCGCTACACTGACGCTACCCCTGTTCTTTATGATTAATGTTCACCACAAAACTGCAAACAAATATCGCATGATTCATACAGTAGTTTTCCTGTGCAATACCACTTCGCTTATGCAATTTATGCATCTGATCAAAACATGTATGTTAGTATTTTATACAATCGAGACATAATTAAGAGCTTTTCAGTCGAGTACCGTGTTTAGGCCACGAAGCTTGCTGAGTGGCCTAAGTAAGGTACGAGATTGAAAAGCTTGATTATATCACTATTAATTAGTATCAAATAATACAGTACAACATAAAATACAAACAGGTAGGCACTTTTTTCGTTTGATATATTTAGGGTTACGTTTACGTTCACATTTTTAACTTTCATTTGCGAGAAAGTCATTAAAGTCAGCTTGTTAAATTGTAGTCAAAGCGATGGTTCGAAACTTCCAACGTCACCGAGGAAATAAATTAAAGGGCGCTGACAATTAAGACGCAAACGTTGTTGTGAAATCATTTATAGAAAATCACTGAAGTGTTTTATAGGTGTTCTCAAGGCACTGGGAGATTTATCGCGCAGGCTTGACCGCTAACGACGGCCGGCGCCCCACCGCTGACTGATGCTCCACATTTGTTTCAACTGATTTACTTCCCGCTTTCACACACATTTCCACAAATTTATCGATCTTCTGCAATATTTATTTTCACAAAGTAACAAAACAGACTTACATTGAAGGCAGTCATATTTGTATAAAATTCGGTAGACAAAGTTTTCATTAGGAGCGGGCATAAGTTGGCGGTGAGTGTGCGGATGGAAACGTTTGGCTCGGCGCTGATAACACAACAAACAACTTGTTACAAACGTGTTTAGTTTTAGTTATTGCCCCGAGTTCGACGCTTTAACTCATTGGTCTGATAATGAAGAGGGTAGAGGCGGGCGCAGTAATTAAGCTCGGTTTTGTACCTATAGTATCCGCGAGGTTGGAAAGTTTGTTATTCGTGGATGTTTTAAACTGGAGCTAGGTCGAACAATTTAACGAAAATTGATATGTCGGAACCATCAGCGAGCTCACCCGGGATGAATGTTACACAAAGCTTCGCCAAAGTGATGCAAGATAAAATTACGAGCAGCCGTGCCATCGCAGTGCCGCCGGCGGCTTTAAATTTTTTGTACATTCGTTATTCGGAGGTCAAACAAATCTGTAAGCTGGACTGAAATTGGGGAGTTTGTGGGTTCAATTTATGCACCGATTGATGCCATGTATACAAATCGTAATTTGCTGGATTTAAGCACCGTCACAGTTCAACAGCTTTTTAACTCGTTAGTGGATATTCGTATGCCTTCATTCAGTGCAAACAATTCAAGTACGTAGTTTTTGCAGAAGCCACATGGTTTCATAGGTTTCTTTATAAATAGGAAGCTTAAGGTCAGGAGGGTATCGTGCAGGTATTCAGGTATATTTTGTCTCCCGCCACGTCCGCTACACGCCGACAAGCAAAGGGCCAGGAAGGGGAAGCGGTTTATCTCGGCGCCGGAACTCAGGAAGACGTACGCTGCTCCGGTGAGAGGATTCCTTTAGACTTTACTTTATATACATTTACGAGTTTCCATTTGCCGATTTACCTGTTTTACGGATGGGCTAATTGTAAAGCTACGTTTCCATATCATTTATGCAGTTTATATGCAAATTTGATGTAACCATCAAACTTAACAGTTAAAGGCAGAGTAATTTACAGTTTTGTATATTTAGATACGATTTAATTAATATGTATCATCTACTGGAAAACATAAACGTCTTCTGCAGCCTCTATCTAGGCCACCCGGGTTACGACGGCACCCGTCAACATTTTCTCGAGTAGGTAAGTAATCCACTTAAAAATATAAAGGATTTAAAACTCTCAGTTTTGCTGCATTATACATAATCTGTATCCTATTTGCACAACTAAATAAAAAAGTGAAAACTATAATTTTAAAATAATTTTACTTTTGGTAAAAGTTATCATACTGATCATTTACTGAAATTATAATAAAAATTTACATCCATAAGTCTTACTACTCTTACAACAAATACCTTAAGCAAACCAACCAACAAAAGGGGGATAAATACTTTAATCTAAAAATATATTTTTACAATTTAAAGGCGGTAAAATCCGGTTGCATTTTCTTATCTCAAGAAATGCTCACGTGACTTTGACTCTGGGAGTCACAAAGCGTGCAACAGACGGACTTCGGGGAACTATTCTACAAAATGGGATATTACTAACGCCTCAATATACCAAGTGCTTTTCGACATATCAGCAATGTATTATAATTCTATACTAAAACAAGCAAAATTTTATAAAATAAAACGGTTACTCACGGCAGTTTAGTCAAAAATAAATAAAACACAAAAACCTAAAACGAAATATGCTGCAAAACACGTTAGCAGCGTCGGTGCGAGATCGCTTTCAATGAGCTTTGCCAGAGCGCGCACGACGTGCCGCGCGCTGCGCCGGTCGGCCGGCAGGTCGGTCGGCACTCGGCAACGCGACGTGTAACAGTGCGCTACGGGCTGGTTCAAGTAGGCTCTCCGAAACATGTCGCGCGAAGTGACTAAAGATAAAGTGACCGTTTTATTTTATAGTGTTAGGGTGGGTTGCACCACGCACAATTAACAGACTCATCAACGTTAAATATGGCGACGGAGCTGTCATCTCATAGAAAACTGTCAAACTTTTCATACAAGATTCTTTTTACGATTACGTTTACGTTCACAGACAGTTTGGTGCAACCGGCCCTTAGTATGTCTCACGAAAGTTTAAATTTAATAGTGTTAAGTTGTGTCATCATCATCATCATCATTTCAGCCGAAAGACGTCCACTGCTGGACATAGGCCTCCCCCACTGAACGCCACAATGACCGGTCCTGTGCCACCCGCATCCAGCGGACTCCAGCGACCTTCACCAGGTCATCAGTCCACCTTGTAGGGGGCCTACCAACTCTTCGCCTTCCGGTGTATGGTCGCCATTCGAGAACCTTAGTGCCCCAACGGCCATCGGTTCTCCGTGCAATGTGCCCTGCCCATTGCCACTTAAGTTTAGCGATCCGACGGGCTATGTCGGTTACTTTGGTTCTGCTACGGATAGTATCGTTTCTGATACGGTCACGCAAAGAAACTCCTAACATAGCCCTCTCCATTGCTCTTTGGGTGACTTTAAGCTTTTTAATGAGGCCCATTGTGAGCGACCACGTTTCAGAGCCATAGGTCATCACTGGCAACACACACTGGTCAAAGACTTTCGTCTTGAGACACTGCGGAATATTGGACGAAAAGATATGTTTCAGCTTCCCAAACGCTGCCCAACCGAGACGGATTCGACGATTGACCTCTTTCTCGAAATTGGACCTACCTAGCTGGACTGTCTGTCCGAGGTATACATAATCGTCTACAACTTCGAGCGTAAAGTCTCCGACTGTAATAGGGGTTGGTACTACATGGGCATTAGACATGACTTTCGTCTTATCCATGTTCATCCTTAGACCAACCCTCTCAGAGCCTTTACTGAGGTCGTCGAGCATCGTACTTAAGTCCTCCATGGTCTCAGCCAGGACTACGATATCGTCGGCAAATCGAAGATGAGTGATGTACTCGCCGTTGATGTTGATGCCAAGCCTTCCCCAGTCCAAACCCTTGAAAATGTCCTCCAGGGCAGCGGTGAACAGTTTTGGAGAAATTACATCTCCTTGCCTGACTCCCCGCTGCAGCGGTATGGATCTCGAGTTCTGGTCCTGGAGTCGGACTGACATAGAGGCGTTCTCGTACAAACACTTCATTACCTCGATATAACGGTAGTCCACTTGGCACCTCTGGAGAGCCTGTAGTACAGCCCAAGTCTCGATCGAATCGAAGGCTTTCTCGTAGTCCACAAACGCTAAACAGAGGGGCAGGTTATACTCCTCAGTCTTCTGTATAACCTGACGCAGCGTATGAATGTGGTCTACGGTACTGAACCCTCTTCGGAAACCGGCTTGTTCGGGAGGCTGGAAGTCGTCTAACCTGTACGAGAGTCGATTTGTAATGACTCTAGAAAACAGCTTATAGACATGGCTCAGAAGTGTGATGGGTCGGTAGTTCTTCAGCAAGGTGCTATCACCTTTTTTGAAGAACAACACCACCACCCCTCTGTTCCATGCCTTTGGCGTTCTCCCTTCAAGTAAGACGGAATTAAACAGCTTCTGAAGGGCCATAAGGACCGGTTTTCCACCCGCCTTCAGGAGTTCGGCTGTAATTCCATCTTCACCTGGTGCCTTGTTATTTTTGAGCTGCTTCAGGGCCATTCTGATCTCGTACAAGCTGATGTCCGGGATGTCATCGGTATAGTGTCGGGTAAGCCTAGCTCTATGGTCATTCGCCAGGCTAACTTCGGGTCCACGAGTTGATCTATATAACTGTCCATAAAAGCGCTCTATCTCTCTCAGTAGCTCGGGTAGGTTAAGTTGTGTATTCATTTAGAATACTAGATTTAAATATACTTATTAAACATCTTTTTATGAATTTAGAATGGACTGGAATTTAGATGAATTTATGAGGTTGAGTTGGTGTGGTTAGGTGTATGTACCTACACTCTACAGTAGGGTGGATCGAATTTTTTTTTGGATATCAGATGGGGTGGTATTTCAGAAAGATGCTGTAAAGGTATTCAATCAAAACTTTATAAGAAGACTTTGTAAAATTTTGAGTGGAAATACTGCCGCAACCACAGTCAAAAGTTTCAAATTTGATATATTTTGCAAAAAAAAATTAAGAGTGGGCTTCATTGTTCGTCAAAACAAAGTACTTACAATTATATAAGTAAAGTCGTATTGATGTTATAATTTGGTTAAAAAACGAAACAAAACAAAAATAACAAAAAAAAACCTTCAAAATCAGGGTTTACGTGTCGAACAACTTGTAAAAATTAAATTAAATTATATACAACGAGGAAATGCCGCCAGCATCCTTGGTACAATGCCGCAAGGGCCTAGTTTAGATTTGAGCTAGTTATTAATTTAGTTTAGTATTTGTACTGTAGTACCTCCGTATATTTAGTTATGTAAATAAATGTTTTAATTATATATTTCACTATATGTAATTTTTTATATTTTATACATAATTGTATATTTTAACTAAGTGATAAAAGTTCAAAATAAACCCGCTAAAACTATGTGGTGATATTTTTTTTAATTGTAATTTTAGAACAAATACGATTTTTTATTATTGATTGCGGCAGTCCTTGTACTCGTTTAATTATTATTATATTTGGAATATAAAATGCTATTTTGTCAAATAATCATTTCCAAGAACCGCCATTTTGGAATTCGGCAAAAAAAATTTTTCCATACTTCAGCGACCCACCCTATTCTTTCAGTCACCATCAGATATATTATAGGCGATATAGTGCATGATCAGATATTTTTGAGTAGGTACCTTAGATGCTCCGATATATTTGATGGCGCCCTGTACCTACACTACCTACACAGTCATATACAATATTTTTAGGATTGTCAAAACAGAATCATTAAGACTTTTTATTGATTTTTTTATAGTTTCATATAAATAAGAAATAGATTCCAGATTTTTCTCACCACATTGGTCTTTGAAAATTTCTTATGCCAATAGCCGATTAAACAAAAAGACCGATCCCTTTCGTTTAATATTAGCTTCACTGTGGTTAATTTATGGTTAAATAAATAATAAATAAATGAAATTGGTTACATTTTTAATTTGTGAGTTCTAAAGTTATTACCAGCTAATATAACACAAATTATTTTTCGAAAGTTTGTTTGTGACCATATTCTACTCAAAAGGGTCATAAAGTTAAAAGGATATTTAGCTGACTTGATCACAGGAAACCCCAAAATAGGCTAGTCCCGGCACAAGATGCACGTAAATGTCTGCTCTTAAGAAATACGAGAAAAGCTAATGACGCTATTTCCCCGCGAGCACCGCAGCGGCGCTGCAGGCAATCCAAACAATCCGAGTATAATTTCAAAAGGTGTTCGATATACTCATAAATTTCTACGGCAGAGGAAACTGGACGAGTTTATCTTGGAATCCGAACACAATGTAGTTTTCTCAACACTATTTCACGATAAAGATTTACTGTAAACAAGGTTTTTAGAAAGAACAAAACTTTTCGAATATTTTTGTAGAAATCAACGAGATAGTTGAAACCAAGTCAAACGTGAGGAAGCAGCTATATTGCAGAACAGATCTTTTGTCAGCACAATGGTAACAATAAGTTATACTTTACGTGGTTGCAGTAGGAGTCTGCTAAGGGAATATACCGGGAGATGGGTAGCAGCATCTTCCGAAAGCCTAAACAACAATAAATTTAAAAAAACTGCGCGCGCGGGTAAAGGGGAGGTCTATGTTCAGCAGTGGACGTCTTATGGCTGAGATGATGATGATACTTTACTTATTAGAAACTCGATATTCATTAATTCGTTATCTGCGTCTCTTTCGCTCGTATTAGCAAGTGAGATAACTATATTTTGATTTTCGATTCGCCATTCGATTTCGGGAGCCCTGAGTTTTGGTAAGTTTTATAAAAATAGGTTTTTTAAAATAATTTCGTTTCGAAGTGACCCGTTTATTTCCCCTGATTATATTTATCTTCCGATGTATTTTTTCATACATTTCATCAAACCAAAGCGTGAGCGAAGCGAGTTCTTACAAACAAGTTCTGGCTACTGGGACGTCACGGCATATCGATGGTTTTTGGATTTTGAGAGTTTGTTCTGCGACTTCTGCGATAACTTCAGTAACGTTTTTCTGGTCTTTATGGAATAATATAAATTTGCTATCTTCCTGTGGTAAGCTATATCACAGGAAGATAGCAAAGTAATGTACCTACTGCTAGTAATTTTACTGTTGCTCCTTACTTAAGCGTCCAAAATGACCAGCGTGCAGTACATTCCACGCTGTATTTGTTTGGCGTGTAAAACACTTGCCTTGCCCATTTGGAGCGCTGCGTATTATCTAGCGCGAGGTTAGCTGTTGTGTGATGCCTTCTTCCCTAACTAATGTTAATTGAAGTTAATGTTAATTGAGTTTACAACTTAAGGCGCTGTATGATATCCTTATCTCAACTAAAACAGCCGGGGGCGGAGGCAAATACCGACACAAAAGAAATGGGGCTTTTTATTATTTTTTCCATAATGTCATAGAGTAACTTATACAATATAATAGAGCAGCACATCCTAAGAACTTTTTGAAGCTTAAGTCTATCACGCCACCAAGTTGAGATGCCCAAAATGTAAGAGGAAATGTCAGTACACTAGTCGTTACTAGATGGAGCTGATATTTCATCTTACATTTTGACTATCTTTAGGTCGCTCTCAACTAGATGGCGCTAAATACTTCTACTCAAAAAGTTCTTAGACTATGGCCGTCTATTCTATTATATAAAGTAAAGTAAAGTAAAGTAATATTTATTAATCAAACAAAGTTTAACAGATTACCGGGTTGTCTGGTGCATTCCAAACTAGGCTGAAGCCTGTATCTTGGAATGTTGATCTTTAAGTCTATGATAATGTGAACAGCTCTTTACAACAAATTGTAACTAAAAGATACAACGCCATTGAGATCAGAAGCAAAACTCATTTATTCCAACTACCTTCAGCTGTCATTACAATTCGATCCTAGAGGTACCCATCTAAATACATAACATACCTTTCCACCATAATCAACAAGTAGGAATCAACATATATTCATCAAACAATATTATTATTTTTAATAATTAACATTCATTAGGTATGCCTATGATGTCACGCCATAACTCTGGCGGTGGTATTTCAATAAGAGGGTCATCATCGGTAGTAGAAGACTGAGAGCCAAATTCAGGTGATTGTTGCTCGCAATTAGGAGCTTCTGTTGGCTGTGCTCGAGCTATGATTTGATCTGCGTGGCGACGATGCAGCTCTCCATCTTCCGTTCTCACCAAATAAGTGCTGGGCCCCTCCACTGTCTCAATCTGGCCCTTCGCCCACTTGGCTCCCGGCGTGTACATGCGCACAAGCACGGGCTGATGCAGACGGAAGGCGCGCGCGCAAGGCCGCTGCGCTGCCTGTTCCAGCTGTTCTTCTGCTCGGCTTGGTGTGCTCACAGGGTGTAAATTTGAGACAGCTGTTCTATATTTGCGTCCGTTTAGCATTTCCGCTGGTGTTTTATTGGTAGAGCTGTTAGGGACGGTACGCAAAGCGTATAAAGCCTTCGCCAGTTTTTCACTCCAGGGCATGGTTGTAGTTGCCATTTTCTTCAATTTATTTTTGAAAGTCTGTACGGCCCTTTCTATTTGCCCATTCGATGCCGGGTGGTAGAGTGGGGTGAATAAGTGTCTGATATGGTTCCTCTTCAAAAATAAATTAAAATCTTCAGATGTAAAAGTCCTGCCATTGTCCGACACCAAAACGTCTGGCAAGCCTTGTGAGGCGAAAATGCGTCTTAAAATTGTAATTATAGAATCCGCGCTCATTGATGGAACGATTTCTGCCTCAATCCACTTACTGTAAGAGTCGATTAGTAGCAAAAAGGTTTTTCCCTGGAAGGGTCCTGCAAAATCGATATGGACTCGACTCCACGGTTTATCAGGCATGACCCATATTTGCGGATCTTTAGGTGGGTTGTTTCTTACAGACTGGCAGTCCTCGCACTCAGCCACCACCTTCTCAATTTCCTTGTCCATGCCGGCCCACCAAAGGTACCCTCTAGCGTATGCTTTGGTTTGTACAATACCTGCATGAGGAGCATGTAGCAACTTAAGTACCTTTTTGTGTAGCGAAGCAGGTATAATGACTCTGTTACACCACAATAAACATTCTTTATTGTGTGAAAGAGCCTCTCTGCGGATCCAATATGGCTGCATTTCAGGATCTGTATTGGCGGGCGGCCACCCATGGAGTACGTTGAACAATACCCTCTGTAGCACCTTATCTTTCTTGGTTTCTTCGGCAATAGCTTTTACATCAAGATTCCATCCCAGTGGTTGCTCTTCTAGCAAAAGCACCTCGCCTAAACAGTCCATATTCGGCCCTACAGAAGAAGTTTCCGGTTCCGTCCACCTGCTCAAAGCGTCCGCATTTCCAATTGACTTGCCGGGTTGATATTTGATCGAATAACTGTATCCGTTAAGCTTTAGCGACCATCGTAACATTCTAGGCGATATTTGGTCCGGGATTGGTTTTTCTGGATTGAACAGGCCAACCAAGGGTTTATGGTCGGTGATAATGCAGAACTTACGTCCGGCTAGAAACTGATGATACTTAGTCAGTCCGAACATTATCGCGAGCGCTTCTTTATCTATTTGCCCGTAACGTCTCTCGTGTGGTTGTAATGTCCGCGACGCCATCATCACCGGACGTTCGGATCCATCTTCCATGACGTGAGACAATACGGCTCCCAATCCGTAATCAGACGAGTCGCAAATCAGTAACAATTCTTTATTTAGGTCATATCCGATTAGTGTACAATCCGACGACAACAGAGTCTTAGCCTTATTAAACGCCGTTTGTTCTTTGTCGCCCCATGTCCACGGTGTCTTCGCTTCCAGCAACCGGTACAGTGGTTCAAGCAACGTTGCTTTGTCGGGTAGGAATTTCTCGTAAAAATTGTATAAGCCCAAGAATGCCCTTAACGTGTCTCTGTTTGTAGGTGCCGGTTTACCTTGAATCTCTTGTACT
The DNA here is from genome assembly GCA_911728535.1 of Pammene fasciana. Taxonomy (NCBI): domain Eukaryota; kingdom Metazoa; phylum Arthropoda; class Insecta; order Lepidoptera; family Tortricidae; genus Pammene; species Pammene fasciana. The sequence continues at coordinate 21,649,932 of OU452275.1, forward strand.
TTATCCGGAGACGGGTGGAGTCCGTCTGCGTCCAGCATATGGCCCAAAAAGGTAATACTCCGTGAGGCAAATATGCATTTGTCAATATTTAACCGAAAACCCAAGTCTTGAAGTTTTCTCAGTACTGCGTCTAATCTCTGATTATGCTCTTCCATATTTCTTCCTGTGACAGCTACATCGTCCAGAAGGCACGCGACTCCTTCCATATCCGCCAGTGCAGAAGACATAACCCTCTGGAAGATGCCAGGCGCAGCGCTTACCCCATAAGCCAAACGATTCACCTTCATGGGTGTATTTAGTGTCAGCAGCATCGCTGTGTCATCGTCAACCTTGATCTGAGTGTACGCCTGTTTCAAGTCCAGTTTGCTAAATATGATTCCCCCGCTAAGCTTCACGAATGCCTCTGTCGATGTAGGGAGCGGGTATGTATCTACATCTATTGATGCGTTAACTGTCGATCAATAGTCGCCACAAATCCGCAAAGAGCCGTCATCCTTCTTGACAATTCTTAAGGGAGTAGCCCACTTTGAATATTTGACTGGTGTTAAAACGCCAGCCTTAACCATTTGACGCAGCTCGTCCTCCACTTGACGTTTCAGCGGGAAGGGTACAGGTCGCGCTTTCATGAATCGTGGCGCGGTCTTCGGTCGCACGTGTAGTGACACTAGTGGTCCCGTGTACTCTCCTAAACCCTCCATAAACAAATTCGGGTATTTATTTTTCCACGTAGCTACTTCATCTTCTGACCAACAAACGCCATCTACCCGGAGCCCCAGCTTCTTAAACCAGTTTCTCCCGAGTAAGCTCGGTCTTCTGCCCGCGGCAACAACAAGGTCACACTGAGCCTCCCTGTCACCTAAAACCACTCGTACGTGTGCCAATCCTAAGATTTTTAAAGGATCACGGGTCCATGTGCAGAGGTTCACCTTTGAGGGATTTAATGGGGGCGGGTTAGACCACATCTTTTTATATGTTTCTTCTGATATGATAGATCTCGCTGCACCGGAGTCAATTTCCATTAATATTTTCGCACCGCTAATATCCACATTCACTTTAATTGGTGGACTATGATCTTCAGTACATACATAAATACCATTCATGTCTTCTTGATCCAAGTTGGAGTCACATGAACATTTCTCCTCGGCCTGATGAACCTTGCCCTGTTTCTTGCTGCAGGCTGTAGCAATGTGCCCATGGCGCTTGCAAAAAAAACATTGAGCTTTACTAAAAGGACACCGCTCATTTGGTTTATGAACCAGGGTACAATGTTTGCAATTCATTGTTTGTATTTTGTCAATTTCCATCTGGTCACTTTCCTTCTGTGGTTGTGGAGTTTGCTTGGATATACTAGCACTAGCCTGAGTTTCAGGGTACAAGTCAGGAAACGTCGCCTGGTAGTTAAGACAATACTGCACAGCCCCCGTATATGTGAGGTCCTTGGTCTTCAACAATTCGCGGCGCAGGCGGTCGTCGCGCACCCCAAGTACTAGTCTATCTCTCAACTGTCGCTTAAGATCGGCAAAGTTGCATTTAGAACCGAGCAAACTTATCGCGCCGATAAACTCTTGCACGCTCTCTTGTTGTAATTGTATGCGTTTATGAAACTTTCCCGCTTGTAAAATTTCATTTACTTCCGGTTCAAAAAACTGGTCCAAAACTCTGATAATGTCATCAAATGAAGCACTAGTAGGCCTCAGTGGGACCAGAAGTGATGCGATGAGTGAGTAAGTATCCTTGCCACACTGAGACAGGAACAATGAGCGCGCCCGCGCAGGGTCGAGCGCCACACCCGCTACGTCCAAAGCACATAGTAATTGTTCCTTATAATCACACCACTTGTCAGTTTTTGGATTAAACTGTCCGAGAAGCACAACATTTGAAAGATTACTGTTCATTTTCGCACCAAATTACGTTAATTTACCGCAGTCGCCAATAAAAGATACAACGCCATTGAGATCAGAAGCAAAACTCATTTATTCCAACTACCTTCAGCTGTCATTACAATTCGATCCTAGAGGTACCCATCTAAATACATAACAGTAACAAATACGAAATAATTGAAGGACTTCCATGTTTTCCTGCACTTAGGTAGTAGGCACCTGCCTACTTCATCAAGTGTGATGCATTAGACAACAAACGTTGAAATTGTAACCAATCTTTTCGTTACAGATTTAATTATACTATTTTTTAGACAAGCCATTTCAGATGGTTTTCTTTTTTTATCAGAATAATTTTAATTTACCTATACGGTGAAAAATTACCTCGTGTTCGTATGAGACATGAACAAGTAAAATATACCGATAAAATATAACTTTGTTAAAAAATAAAAAGCACCTTGGTGAAAAGCAGATTATTTATCACACACAATATTCTTACTCATATCTAAACGAACGGAAAAGTTTCCAAGCGAAGGGTTGGATTACATAAATATATGTCACCGTAAAATTGTCAAAACCGTTAGTTTATAATCTAACTAGAGAGATTGTAAACTATCGAAAGATTGTGAACCGTGAAGTACTGCTTACAATTTAACGGATTATTTTTCGTTAGATTATAAACTATCGACGAGGAACCGTCATATTGTCAAACGTAAAGCTTCTCGCGCTAATTGGTCGGTCTTACAGTAGGTTGTTAAGTGTTAATAAACTTTGCAATCAAAAGCAGGTTGTGTAAGTGAGAAACTAGTGCCATTTTAAAAAAAGTAGGTTCTGGCGCTCGCCGGCCGCTGCTGTGGCACGCTCGATTCGTTCGCTCGGCTTCGCGCGTTGTTTGGTCGCAGTTAACCTAACACACTCCTCCTCGCTTCGCTCGTCATCGCACCTATCTAGACTCTAGAAACCGACCAATCAGCGTGCGAGAGGTTTTACGTTTGACAATATGACGGTTCCTAGTCGATAGTTTATAATCTAACGAAAAATAATCCGTTAAATTGTAAGCCGTATGTTACGGTTCGCAATTTTTCGATAGTTTACAATCTCGCTAGTTAGATTATAAACGAACGGTATTTACAATTTTACGGTGTCATATATAAGATAATCGATTCTTCATATTCATATGTATAAGTTAATTACTTGTTTTTCTGCAAATGAAAGCTGCATTAGGACTATTATATCATATCAGCTTTGAGACTGACAAAAAACGAGAGTCCAATCTATTTCACTTTTTACGATAAATTTTATCACCCACAGGGGCTGCCCAGTACACGCTTTAATTAACTTTGCAACCTAGAATTTTAAGCATAAACGGAACTCAAAAATATCCACTAGATGAGATAAAAGGACCAAAGAATGTCACGGGCAAACCGATTGGAATAATAAGGATAGTATGATTTGCTGTAAGTTATGTCTAGTCTTATTTTTATCATAATAATGACAGCATACCAGCAATAAGGGCAGCAATAAGGTATTGATGGGTAGCACTCCCGGTGTAGCTGCGGGTGCAGTTTATTAGAATTCGAGAAAGTTGAACTAGCAAATTGCATGGTTATTTTTAGAGTAGTATCTTCTATTATTTTGTATTATCGGTACTTGTATGTGTTTCAAGTTGGGCTGTAACTTTTTTTTGTAAGTAATCTAGATCTATAAGTGAGAACCTGTAATTGGATTTCTAGTTTAATTGTATTTCTATACATATTTTATGCTTTTGGTTTTCCATACAATAAATAATAATAAAGCCTAATCTAAGAAAGAAATGAAATAAAGGACATAATAATAAATAATAATAATAAGGTAAGTATGTTAGATATTAGATTATTACACATATTGAATATAAGCACAAGTGTTACAATCCTCTAATACATGATAAAAACAATATGTAATTTTAACGACGCTATGGAGTCAGCAATATTTTTTAATCCTTGCCGTACTGAACTTAATCTTTTTTTCAGAGGGGTAGGTTACCCTTACAGGGAGGCACCTGAAGTGTCTACTCAAAAACTTGGGACACTCCAGTATTTAAATATTTTGTAGAGTGTAGGCGTAGCCGGAAATATTCACGCCTGATACAAATTTACGGGAATTTTAACATACATACATACATACAATCACGCCTATATCCCAAAAGGGGTAGGCAGAGATCACGGATTTCCATTTGCTACGATCGATGCAGCAGAACGGCTCTCCGTGAGCCACTTTTCGCCCCCGTGAAGAACGAGACGTGATGGGTGGCGAACCGCATCGCCGCCATGCGGATGACTATTAATTAAATAAATCACCACAGCGTTCTCACGAGCAGTAGGGATCAGAGGTTTCCTTATTCCTTATCCCTTTGTCGCCTCTTACGACACACGCGGGAAGAGACGGGGTAGCACTATTCTAAAGCCACTAAGCAGAATTTTTTGCGGGGAATTTTAAATCGATAAATATTGTCAAGTGGGTTATATTAAGACACTCGGGGCAACTAAAGCTAAAAAAACGAATTTAAAATTTGTAAGTATCCCTCAGAATCATTATTTTCAGGTAATATGAAGATGATTGTAGCTAAAAAATGTATGTAATATTGCACCTTGTTATATTTGACATGGGTCGACTTGCATGTATCACCTTGACAGGGCTAGTATATCCCGAGTTTTAATAAATTATTACATATTTGGTGGATGACAAAGATTTATGTCACGAACTTGAATGTAACAAAGGTTACAGGGTAAAAATATTTTATTTTAGACCGTACATTTTCTGTAATTATTATTTTCAGGTATTTTTCAGTTCGCAACAGAAGTATTTAACTACCTATTGGAGGTATTCAAAATGATCTTGACACGACTTTATTGTTGATAAATTGAGCTTGTGAAGTTATCTTTAAACCTTTCACTGCTTTAGCTACTTCTGCTGCTAACTGTACACTTGTACAGTTAACACATTCAGCACCGAGAACCCGACTGTCGGGTCATCGGTGCTGAATGTGTTAAGTATTGCATTTTACAATTACCTATATTGAAATACTTATGTAATTAATGTCGAATAATATCATTGACTGTAATTTTGCTGAATTCACGCAAAATTAGTTTATTGTATTAATGAACTAATGTGTTCTATACATTTACAATCACAACTTTGTTATGAATTCCCTTTAATTAACGGTTTCAACGACTGCTACAGAAAAAATGCTATTAAAATGTAGGACGCCGCCGCCAAGTCTAACACAGTGAATTGAGAAACTTTCTTTTAAGTAGGTGTCACTAGCCGTATTTATAATTTAATTTATTCCTGCAGGCCCTGGGCGGTATTTGTTAGTAAACAGCGGGCAAGTGGCAAACAAAGACGTTTTGGCCAAGGCACCGTAATATATTAGGTGCGAGCACGCGACCCGGCAATAAGTCTGCCTCGCCCAGTTCGCTGCTAGATAACAATTATAAATCTCACTAATACTTCTTACTGTCCACACTACGTTTACTGATGTTAACAAAATATAACTTGACTCTCCTAGCGACTTATGTTCACGCAGTTGTGGGTAAAACTTTAAGCCCCATTTTCATTGTCTTAAGGTTTAAAAAAACTCCCTAAAAGAGTTTTGCGACGTAAAATAAGTTACGGATGATTGCATGTAACTATTGTTAGCTATTAGGGTTTATTTTAGTAATTTTCAACTGTTATATAATGTTTTTATTTAAAAAAATATTAATTATTACAATGGCAACACTATTTGATTTGATTAAATGCGTCTCCGTTGACATTTCTCTAAAATAAGATCTAAAACGATTATTGTATGGTTGTCATTGGTCACTGCTCAGAGTTCGATTTCTATTGGTCAGTGGCCAGTGATGGCGCCACTAGCTGGCAGTTGGTTTTGGCATTCATTCGCTTGCATTCATTCCGTTATGATAACTCGAGCTGTGAACATGGAATTACATTAAGTTGGTAGTAAAGTATAATTAAGTTTTAATGGATGTATTGAAGGATTAATAGTGATCCGTATTAAAGCCACAGTCAAATGTCTACGTGTGTATCATTGTCACTCCAAATTCCCGGAAGGTTATAAAGAAGGATTTTACAATTATCAGAAGACGGGATAACTAAACGCTCACAAGGTATGGATAGTTTTAGTACCCATTTATTTATGTTATCAAAAAAAAAAACCATCAGCTGTTCCTTTCTATGCGTACCCTCAGTTAGTGCATTAGCTAAATTATGGGTTAAATTCCCGGGTTCCATTGGCATTCGAGTTCATGATTTGAACATGGTTTTCTAGACTTACTTAAATGGACCAGGCATAGCGTATAACAAAAGTTATTTTTTAATTATACGTGATAGTAACTAGGTATTTTATGTTATTCATTGTTAATACCAACAAAGCTGGATGGCCTAGGTCAAATACCGGCAACGGTTTTAATTTGTGTGTTATCTATTTTTTTCTTTCTCGAAATATTAGTCATAGTTTAGCAAATCATATTACATGCAATATCTACTGAGCACGAGTATATATATATTTAAAAAAAATATCAGCATAGTCTGAACGTAAACAATTCGTAAAGTATATAGGTAATTATATGATTATGACACAATCATTTTTGGAATATTTTCTGTAAATTGATTAAGTGACTGTAAAATGGGTTACATTTACATTGGAATATACGTTTTAGTTGTTTTTTTTAATTCTATATATACATATATGTTAAATTTCTGATGTGGGACGGTAGAAAGTGGTACAAAGTGGTTTTAGAGAGATGCCTTTCTTAAATGTTCGGACTATCTATAGCTTTGATCCTACGACGGATGGTTTATCTTATACGTGTATTATAATTATGAGTGACTTCCATGATTTAAAATTAATTTTACTATTATGGATTGCTAGCAAACCATTAAATATAGTAGTAGTAGTAGTAACACTTTATTGTACACAAACAAAAATACAAAACAATTTTAAGAGATATAGGTATAAAGGCGAACTTATCCCTATAAGGGACCTCTTCCAGCTAACCTTACAGTAACTGACTGGAGAATGTTAAGAAATAGATAGACAAACTATCAACGGTATAGTAATTAATTCAATGTACATACTTGTTGGTCACATAGGTATTTTTTTTTGTAGATTATACAAGTGGATAGTTTCGTTTTATTCTCTACAATGGAAAGTAATTTGGTACAAGATTTGACTCGTTTTTCATGCGATGCGTTAGCTTGTTAGATATACTTTGATGCGATGATTTAAAGATTGTTTACTTTTGGTTAGTTTTTAATATTTTACACCTTTTCCCTAACTATTAGTTCTTTTAGGCCGTGCGTATTCAAGACATGCCTATTTCTTGTGCAATAGCTTGTGAATATAACTGCAATTATATTCTAAACATAGAAAAATAATAATTAGATGTTGTTGAAATAGACACGCTTGTGATTTATAACTGCTTGACGGTCTTACTCGTATATGTCTACACATATACGAGTAAGACCTGTCCTACTACTAGGACATGTATAGTCGGACATGTGTAGTCGGACATGTGTAGTAGGACATGTGTAGTCGGTCATGTGTAGTCGGTCATGTGTAGTCGGTCATGTGTAGTCGGACATGTGTAATCGGTCATTTGTAGTCGGTCATGTGTATTCGGACATCTGTAATCGGTCATGTGTAGTCGGACATGTGTAGTCGGACATGTGTAGTCGGACATGTGTAGTCGGACATGTGTAGTCGGACATGTGTAGTCGGACATGTGTAGTCGGACATGTGTAGTCGGACATGTGTAGTCGGACATGTGTAGTCGGACATGTGTAGTCGGACATGTGTAGTCGGACATCTGTAGTCGGACATGTGTAGTCGGACATGTGTAGTCGGGCATGTGTAGTCGGGCATGTGTAGTCGGGCATGTGTAGTCGGACATGTGTAGTCGGACATGTGTAGTCGGACATGTGTAGTCGGACATGTGTAGTCGGACATGTGTAGTCGGACATGTGTAGTCGGACATGTGTAGTCGGACATGTGTAATCGGACATGTGTAGTCGGACATGTGTAGTCGGAAATGTGTAGTCGGACATGTGTAGTCGGACATGTGTAGTCGGACATGTGTAGTCGGACATGTGTAGTCGGACATGTGTAGTCGGACATGTGTGGTCGGACATGTGTGGTCGGACATGTGTAGTCGGAGATGTGTAGTCGGATTTGTGTAGCCGGATATGTGTTTAATTAATATTTTATACGTGAATAAATGCGTGTTATCAGACATACTTACTTGGTCAGACCTATAGTCTGAGACGTTAAGTTAGACAGATGAAATTGGATACCGGGTTCGAGCCATCGGATACGGATTTATTAGGTGCTGATTATTAGACTTGGGCAGAACAGAACAGAAGTCGTACATGCGTTGATTATCGTTCAAACAAGGGTAATTGGACATGGATATTCATGTGTATCGTTTGTCACACAATAAACGCAGTCTAAAGGTGAAATACCAAAGTTTATACAGGGACATTTGTGAACATGTCATCGGCGTTGAAATTCTAGTAACCACGCAAAATGGATGAAGACTATCGCTCGAGATCGCGCCCTCGCAGTACCAGTCCAGCGGTTGAAGGACGGTGGTCAGGGCCTCGGTTGCGCAGCCTGGTTCTTCCAAGTGGCATCAGAAGCGGCGTTGTGCGTGCGCGAGGGGAAGGAGCCCGACGAAGACAACTCCGGACACCAAGCTGTACACGAAGCTGGAGCCCCCCACATCGATTGGTGAAGACTACACGCTTGGATGAACGCGCATTTCGGCGTCGCAACAGACCGGGGAAACCGTTGCGGCGCTGTGACTGGTCCAGGGATGCCTTCGTGTGGACGGGCGGCGAGCTCCAAATACCGGATGGATGGATGTTAATACTCTTTATTTCAGAGGGATGATAATATTTTTTTATTTTCAGAGGGATTATGGATGATTTGGATATTATGAAAAATGTATTTATATTTTTTTTTATCCAGATGGATAATGGAAGGATGTTAATACTCTTTATTTCAGAGGGATAATGGATAAATGATAATACTTATTATTTTAGAGGGATTATGGATGATTTGGATGTATTATGAAAAATGGATTTATATTGGGTGGATATTGGGCGGATATTGGGCGGATATTGGGTGGATACTGGATAGATATTGGGTGGATATTGGGTGATAATTGGATTAATATGAGATGGATATTGGGTGGATATGACGTGGATATTGGGCGGATATTGGGTGGATATTGGGTGGATATTGGGTGGTAATTGGATTGATATTGGATGGATATTGGGTAGATACTGGATTGATATTGGGTGGATATTACGTGGGTATTGGGCGGATATTGGGTGGATACTGGATGGATATTCGGTGGTAATTGGATTGATATTGGATGGATATTGGATAGATATTAGAAAGGAATTGGAAGGACTTATATTGAAATTGTGTTTTCATATGAAATTAATTGTTGTTGTTTGCTAAAGGGACGATAAACGAATATTTGTGACAGGTTTAATGTAATTGTAAATGTAATTATTATCACATACGGGATGCTTTCGGAATCGCGTAACAAGATGACAAAGCATAATGCGGAATTGAAAGACGAACATAATGTTGTTAATCATTAGTTTTTGTCACCAATATTGACAACTATTTTTCAAATGAAAGTAAAAGAATACATTTTAACTTACGATTTGATCACCCTACTCAATGTGACTTGACACTTTCTATATATATACATAGCTTATGCCAGGGGTCAAGGGTGACCATGATTTACTTAGTTTGAAATAAATTTTTCTATTTACTTGTTTTGATAGAGTATCACATGATTCTATTGCTGACCACTTACAGGGTCGGAAGGAGTGGTTCTGGATCACGATCCAGAAATCGCCCTGTATTGTGTATATACCAGGCCGTTTTGAGATTCGATGTTGTGTTGGAAATCTTGTTGCACAAATTACCCATACATATATTAAAATGTGAATTTATTATAAAAATTGTACTACGTACATAACGTTGGGTAGGGTAGGCCCTAGCTTTCACGATCATCTTAGCCAAACTGAGTATCAGAGCAAGCTAATATTGCTAAAGCTGTAATACGGCGCATGGTGGTTTTTCATTTATCTACTTGGTTTTCCATCATGCAAAAGCCTAGGAACCGAAGTAGATACCTAATGACGTCATCAAAGACAGCATTAGGGGTAAATAGTCAGTGTTTCGCTTTTCAATAATAAAATCCAAAATGAATTCTTACATAAATAATTTTCTTTTTAAACTTCAGTTAAAACATAATTTTCGAAATAATATGTAAACATTTATCATTGTCAATAGTTAATCAAGACCTATCTTTGTAATTTAGAGAGTTGCAGAAGATAAAATTGTAATATATGTACTCTTGTTTGTAGTATTGTGGCATAAATGAAAATAAATTCGATTTTCACACAAGTCACGAGGACGTGAGGAGGTAGTCAGGATGGACGAATTTGTTAGCTATTAGGGTTTATTTTAGTAATTTTCAACTGTTATATAATGTTTTTATTTAAAAAAATATTAATTATTACAATGGCAACACTATTTGATTTGATTAAATGCGTCTCCGTTGACATTTCTCTAAAATAAGATCTAAAACGATTATTGTATGGTTGTCATTGGTCACTGCTCAGAGTTCGATTTCTATTGGTCAGTGGCCAGTGATGGCGCCACTAGCTGGCAGTTGGTTTTGGCATTCATTCGCTTGCATTCATTCCGTTATGATAACTCGAGCTGTGAACATGGAATTACATTAAGTTGGTAGTAAAGTATAATTAAGTTTTAATGGATGTATTGAAGGATTAATAGTGATCCGTATTAAAGCCACAGTCAAATGTCTACGTGTGTATCATTGTCACTCCAAATTCCCGGAAGGTTATAAAGAAGGATTTTACACTATGTTCCTTTATGGTTCTATTTTCAATAGTTTATGTGCATTGGCTGACAGTCTCTGTATAACGTTATACCTACCTGAGCGTTTGCTATGAGGCCTATGATAATTTATGTCAGTCGACCCCACCACAGTTAATGTAAAGTAAGTATGTACTTATATGAAGTTTCTCATTTTTTTTTTACTTCTATTTTATGAATAATTAATGTGTTTTATTTAACGTTAACAAGACAGTTCACCATGGTGCCATTTTCAGTGTACTATCGTATATTAAACATTCTATAAATAAATATCTAATAAATTCGTCCCTATTCATCATCATCATCATCATCATCTCAGCCATAAGACGTCCACTGCTGAACATAGGCCTCCCCTTTAGACCTCCATAAGTATCGGTCGGAAGCGACCCGCATCCAGCGTCTTCCGGCGACCTTTATAAGGTCGTCTGTCCATCTTGTGGGTGGACGTCCTACGCTGCGCTTGCTAGTCCGTGGTCTCCACTCGAGCACTTTTCGACCCCATCGGCCATCTGCTGTGCGTGCAATGTGGCCTGCCCATTGCCACTTCAGCTTGCTAATCCTGTGGGCTATGTCAGTAACTTTAGTTCGTCTACGGATCTCCTCATTTCTGATTCGATCACGTAGAGAAACTCCGAGCATAGCCCTCTCCATAGCTCGTTGAGCGACTTTGAACTTTGTGATGAGGCCAATAGTGAAAGACCACGTTTCGGAGCCGTAAGTCATCACTGGTAACACACATTGGTTGAAGACTTTCGTCTTGAGGCACTGAGGTATGTCGGACGAAAAGACATTACGTAGTTTCCCGAACGCTGCCCAACCGAGTTGAATTCGGCGGTTGACCTCTTTTTCGAAGTTGGACCTACCTAATTGGACTACTTGTCCTAGGTAGATGTACGAGTCAACAGCTTCGAGTACCGAGTTCCCAACAGAGACTGGGGTGGGCACAACCCTGGAATTTGACATAAGTTTCGTCTTATCCATGTTCATTTTCAAGCCCACCTGTTGTGAAACTCGGTTGAGGTCATCGAGCATCATGCTGAGTTCCTCCATCGACTTTGCCATGACTACAATATCGTCGGCAAACCGAAGGTGAGTGATGTATTCGCCATTGATGTTGATGCCAAGTCCTTGCCATTTCAGGAGCTTGAAGGCGTCTTCCATTGCGGCAGTAAACAGTTTCGGAGAGATAACGTCTCCCTGTCTTACGCCTCTTCGCAATGGAATCGCCCTCGTACTCTGCTCCTGTACTCGGACCGACATGGTGGCGTTACTATACAAGCACTTCAACACTTCGATGTACCGATAGTCAATATGGCACCGCTGAAGAGACTCAAGCACCGCCCATGTTTCCACCGAATCGAAGGCTTTCTCATAGTCCACAAACGCTAAGCATAATGGCAGGTTATACTCTTCAGTCTTCTGTATAACTTGCCGCAGCGTATGTATGTGGTCTATGGTACTATAGCCTCTTCGGAAACCGGCTTGTTCGGGAGGCTGGAAGTCATCAAGTCTGTGTTCGAGACGGTTCGTGATGACCCTTGAAAACAGCTTATAGACATGGCTCAGAAGCGTGATGGGTCTGTAGTTTTTCAAAAGGGTGTTGTCACCTTTTTTGAAGAACAGCACCACCTCGCCTCTGTTCCATGTTTCAGGCGTTTTGCCCTCGGATAAGACGGAGCTAAAGAGCTTCTGGAGGATTTTAAGTACCGGTGTTCCACCCGCTCTCAGAAGTTCTGAAGTGATTCCGTCTTCACCCGGTGCCTTGTTGTTTTTAAGCTGCTTCAGAGCCATCCTAATCTCGTACAGACTGATGTCCGGGATTTCTTCGGTATAATGTCGGGACAGCTTGGCTCTTGGATCTCCTACCAAGCTGTCAACAGGCTGTGCGACCGACGTGTATAACTGTCCATAGAACCTCTCGATCTCGCCTAAAACCTCTGCTTTGGTCGACGCTATGCTGCCATCTTCCCGTTTCAGCTTTGTCAGCTGGCTTTGCCCAAAAGACTTATCCTTTGCGAACACTTTGGAGCCTTGGTTACGCTCAATAGTCTCTTTAATACGGTTAGTATTAAAGAGACGTAGATCATGTCGCAAGGACTTAGATATACGTCTATTGAGCTGCCTATATGACTTCGCGTCATCGGGAGACTGCAACTGTAGCGAGCGTCGTTCAGCCATGAGGTTTAAGGTTTGCTCGGTCAATTTCTGAGGCCTATCTTTACGGCGGGGTCTAAAGAATTTTGACCCTACTGTGTGGGCAGTTTCCACTAGCCCGTCGTTGATCTCGTCCACTGAAGTTAAGTTCTCTAGGCAAGCAAAGCGGTTAGAGAGCTCAAGTTGAAAGCTTTCGGGGTTTTGAAGATGGGCTCGAGTAGGTCGGAGCGTAGACTTCATCAGGCTGGACCTTTCAAGTTTAACATTGATATTCAGTGAGCCTCTTACGATTCGGTGATCGCTACCGGTCTTTACCCTGTTGATCACAGAGACATCACTGAATATCCGTTTCTTGTCGGTCATGATGAAGTCTATCTCGTTTCTCGTGGAACCATCAGGACTCATCCAGGTCCATTTCCTGTTAGGCGGCTTCTGGAAGAAAGAGTTCATCATGAAGAGTTCCTCTCTCTCCAGAAAATCGGCCAGCCTCTGACCCCTAGGGTTCCGTTGCCCATACCCAAATTGCCCCACTCTCAACTCATCACCGTCTTTCTTGCCCAACTTTGCATTGAAGTCCCCCATAACAACAGTGAAGTACGTTTTCGAAGTATGTATGGCCCTACTTACGTCCTCATACATAGCATCTACTTCATCATCGGAGTGTGACGAGGTCGGTGCGTATACCTGAATGACCTTCAGCGAATATCTTTTCGATATTCTGAGTATTAGGTATACCACCCTGCTCGACACACTGTCGATGGTTATTATGTTGTTTACGAGGGACTTGTGAACGAGAAACCCGACACCACCTTGGGACTGTTGGTCGCCCTCCCGGTGGTAGAGCAAGTTACCAGACTTCAGGGTTACGGTGTCCTCCCCCTCTCTACGGACTTCGCATAACCCTACAATGTCCCAGTGTAACCTGCTCAGTTCCTCTTCCAGCTCGCAGATCTTTTCGTCAGTCCTCATAGTGCGTATGTTGTGTGTTACCAGGGCCAGTCGTCGTCGTGGGGGTGGGTAGCCGGGCATCTGCCGGAGATTCTTAGCACCCCGTGCTCCGCCGTTACCATGACCGCTACCCGCGCCAGGAATAGCGGAGCTGCCGGGGACTGGGGGCCTGGTATTAATGGAACTTATCATTAAGGGGGGGTTTGCCATACGCGCCACGCTTGGCAGGCGGGTTGGCGCGCGCAGTTTTTTTTTTTTTTGTTTATTGTTTGTAGGCTTTCGGAAGATGCTGCTGCCCATCTCCCGGTATATTCCCTTAGCAGACTCCTACTGCAACCACGGGACGATATGGTGGGGGACAATTCTAAGGCCGGGCACCCCACGGCTCAAATCCCTCCCGTCCCTATTAAATTGAATTAATAAGTACAAACATGGTCATTAAGGAAGGCTGAAAAGTCCCGACTCACAATTTGCCCGCTGGCAAATTGTCGGTTCTACGAACTCCTAGTATGCTGCGCTCCATGGCTCGCTAGCCATGGAGCGCAGCATACTAGGAGTTCGTAGAACCGATCGGATTAGGAACACATGTGGGTGTCAAGACCGCCAAGCTCAAGTGGGATTGGGCTGGACATGTTTGCCGCATGCACCCGGAACGATGGGCTAAATTAACAACTGAGTGGACCAAACAAATCGGCCGGGGCAGAGGCAGACCAAAAGGGAGATGGCGGGACGACGACGACGAGGCTGGGCGCATTTTGTAGCGAGTGGCGAGAGCATACACTAGGCCGTGACGAGTGGGCCACTCGTCACGGCCTAGTGCATACTGCCCAGCAGTGGGACACAGTATAGGCTACGGAAAAAAAAGTACAATATACAAAGTCGCATTTAAATATACATACCTAATGTTGGAATGAAGTCCAAACAAACTCAATTTTCTACGATAATGTAGTTAAAAAAGTATACAAGTGACATAACCGAAAACCGAGAGATTTAAGGGTTATACAGAAACCCACGTTACGGAATATTCGCATCCTTAAGCCGTGGACATAACATCATAAAGGCATCAAGAAGCCATCAGAGCTAGTAGCAGGTTGTCCTCGCTCTAACGATATATTATTTTTATATTTAATGCCGTTTGGGAGGATCAGGATATTGTATTAAACTTTCATGTGACTTTATTTTCGCAATATTGTGGCGAATAAAAATTAAAAATTAAGTACTTAAGATGTCAAAGATATGTTTACACTTTTGCACTTTACTAATTTGTAACAAATTGCAAAAGTGATATGTTATCATTGCCGTGGACTGAACAATTAAGTATTCTGTTTGAATATAGTTGGGAAATAACCTACCTAGTCTACCTACCTTAGTTATTTATTACCCTGAAGTTTATTAAAATAAGTATCTAGGCAGGTATTAAACGTTTGATGGTGTTTCTTGTAACATGACTAAAACAAACGGCTGACTTTTCACTTGAAATTAAACACATGCCGTTCTCTGCATTTAACCAATTTTACCTATTAGGTACTCTATTGATTTAAATCACTCACATTTAGGTACGTCAGTGCAAATTAAATTCGAAGAACCAGTACGAGACACGTAAAACGTGATAGGTACCTCATCATCATCTCAGCCATAAGACGTCCACTGCTGAACATAGACCTCCCCTTTAAGGAGGAGGGGGGGTTGCCATACGCGCCACGCTTGGCATGGCAGGTTGGCACGCGCAGTTTTTTTGTTTATTGTTTGTATAGGCTTTCGGAAGATGCTGCTGCCCATCTCCCGGTATATTCCCTTAGAAGACTACTACTGCAATCACGGGACGATATGGTGGGGGACAATTTTATTCTAAGGCCGGGCACCCCAAGGCAAATAGGTACCTATTATAATATATTAATATATTTTCAGCGAAAATCACAACCAAATCGACTAAGCCAGTTTTGAAGCTAAATGACAACATTCATTTGTATTTTGTATGTCAAAATAAAGTTAAATAAACAGGCCCTTGTCTTAAATGCATATGGCGCATATAGCGCGTATAGTACAGTCGAGTTCGTTAATATCAACGCTCCCAACTCAACAAAAATATGTGAACACAACCTTATTTGTATGGTTTGGTCGTGTTCACATATTTTTGTTCAGTTGGACGCGTCGATATTAACGAACTCGACTGTACATATAAGTAGGTAAGTAGGTACAGTCAGCAGCAGAAGTAGCTAAGCGGGTGAGGTGTTCAAGATGATCCTGGCACTACTTAATTATCAAGATAATAAGAGCGTGGGCTTAGCTACTTCAGCTGCTGACTGTACCGTCTCGGTGCAGGGCACGAGGGAACAGAGCTTTAATGAAATTCAATAGGTAATAAATTCAATAGGTATTGTTTCATTTATTTATTAAACACATGCAAGCATAACAGCGTACAAGTCACCAAATCGCTTACACACTAGTATTCATTAAATCATTAAAATTAACATTAAGATAAATAATAAAATTAGCTGTCAAATTTTTTATTATAAAGAAAATTAAAATTTGGTAAATAAAAATAAATTATAACACTTAAAAATCACAGATTAGAGTCGCAGAGATACAAATTATTAAAATATTCGTTCAGGAATAATAAAAAAAACATTCGTTCAGGAATAATAAAAAAAACATTGTTCTACGTTTCGTTTGTACAATCAATTATATTAGGTACTACTACATATTGCACCTTGCACAACTGATAGGTACACCCTGTTATACTATAGGTATGGAATAATTTTAAACAAAAAAAGAACCGACTTCACTTAGGATCCACTATTCCAAGAGGAAGTGGCAGAGTTGCTGTAAAAAATAGTGAAATCACTATAGGTGTGCCTATAATGGTTGAAGAGTTCCCTCTATTTCTCCAGGATCCCATCATCAGACCCCGACTTGGTGACAATGGGACCTTCTAGGGGCTATACCCGTTCGATTAAAAAAAATATTTGAAATTCGGTTCACGACCACGGAGATATCGAGTAACATACATACAAAAAAAAATCAGTCGAATTGAGAACCTCCTCCTTTTTTGAAGTCGGTTAATAAAACTAAACTTCCTCCCTGTAGAATAAGCTATGTAAGAATTCAAACGACTACGTTATTATAGGGAAGGCGTTTAAATTTGTTAAAGAAGCATTCCGATCGGGGAAGTGAAGTTTTAAACTGATATAAACACGGAAGACGAAGCCTCACAGTCTCTCGGGCGTCGGGCGTCAGAGCCTTCCGGTGCACTCGATAGAAACGACAGGCGAATATTTACTTTGAATAACATTTATTTGAAGATTTCTCAAAATTTCCTGTTTTAAATTAAACGAGATTGCACAATTTTAAAAGGAAGTACGTGGACGTTGATATTTTACTACAAAAAAAAAGGATGTTTTATAGCTAACCTTTGGGATAAGATAAATAATTTTGTGGTTTTCGAAATTTCTCGAGTTTTTATACTTTTATTTCCAGAACTCCTTTTAATTGATTTATAATATAAGTAGATTTTACAGAGGAAATACTAGGCCTTATTGGAATTAGGTCTTATTTCCTTCACCAAAAAGCAACTAACATCAAAAGACATTTCGTACATACACGGAAAAAATGCTTCCGGGATATTCTCAATCTAAGACATTATTTTATTAGAGCTGGTTGTTTTACACGAGAGTGCATGAAAACTGTCCGCTGCGTTTTAGTGCCCAAAACGATATAAGTACCTACCCAATAATAGTTGTGAACGGTCCGCTGTAATCACGAGTGCATACAGTTATTTTTATATCCTTTTTATTTAGTTGTTTACCTTTCTACATATTCTATAATTAGTTTTATAATTAGTTCTATAATTAGTTTTATAATTAGTTTTATTCTATACTAGTAAATTGGTTTTTGAATGGTGAATGTCGCTGTCAGCAAACGATGTCGCCGCCCCTACTACGTCGTTGGACTTACTCGTACCTTGCCCACAATGCCCCCAGCTCCGTTATTTTAAAGGTACCAAAGGGTTGAATATACACATCGCGAGAAAACATAAACCCCAAGTCACATGTTCTGCTCCCACAGCCTCCGTAATTTCCTCATCGCCTATTTCTCACCAATCCGTTGGCTCAGACACCCCCTTTTGGGAGACTATTGGAAACTTGAAGAAAACCCTACCAATTCTTAAGCGTATTCCTAGAGGTGCTCGGGTTGCAGTTTCCCAAAGCCTAGGGGAAGTGATCAAAGCCGTTGTTACTGAAAACTCCACAAATGCATGGGAACAACTTTTGACATTCTCATATAAAATTCTACATATCAATTCAGAAGACAAGTCCCGTAAATCACTCACTTCAAAAATAAAGGAAAACTGCTCTCATACCGTTCAACTACACCCTGATAGCCCCCAGCAACATAATTACAGAGGGAACATATTTCAAACAGTAGAGAATAAGGTAGCAGACGGTGATATAAGGGGAGCCTCCCGCATACTGTTTTCCAACGACGTAGTAGCACCTAACAGTCCCGAAACCTTAATAGCACTTACCAACAAACACCCACCTCCAGCAGCCAACCTTGTCCTGCCCGATCCACCGCAAACCACCGACGAGTCTCTCAAAGCCACAGCAGATGATGTTTTGGGAGCCGTCTTGTCGTTCCCAAATGGCTCAGCCGGCGGCCTTGACGGTCTTACGCCGCAACATCTCAAAGATGTCCTAAGCAGTAGCTGCAACGGAACGCGTGACGAGCTCCTAAAACAACTTACATCGCTAGTAAATCTAATGCTGGCAGGTGAGGTACCCACGGACGTGACTGATATTTTGTACGGCGCCAACTTATGCGCCCTACAAAAAAAAGACGGTGGCATACGACCAATCGCTGTTGGATCCACCTTTCGACGCCTTACGGCTAAAATAGCCTGTCGCGCCATCCTGAAAAAATTAGGTAAAGAGTTTAGCCCTATACAACTGGGTTTCGGCTCCAACAGCGGTTGTGAAGCCGCCGTCCACGCCGTGCGTACCTACGTGGAGCACGGGGCGGGCGAGGTGTTGCTGAAGGTGGACGTTACGAACGCCTTTAATTCAGTGGACCGAGGCACCCTGCTGACTCAAATTAAAGAGAAAATTCCCGAAACATACAAATTTCTTTGGCAATGTTATAGTTCCCCTACAAAACTTTTGTATCAATCAAATCTTTTGGCCTCCTCCGTGGGTTGTCAGCAGGGTGACCCCCTAGGTCCGGCAATTTTTAGTCTTGCTATCCACCCTATAATCAAAACCCTAAATTCAAAATTAAATGTCTGGTACCTGGACGATGGCACACTGGGGGGTGACGCGAATACGGTTTTAAACGATCTACAAAACTTAACATCTGCCCTTAAGTCTATCGGTTTGACGCTAAATTCTTCTAAATGTGAACTTTTTGTCTTTAACACAGTATCCGATAAAGAAAGTATAACAGAAAGTTTTGCAAACATAGCTCCCGGAATCAAAATTGTAAATGAAAACCTGCTTCACCTCCTTGGGTGCCCAATTTTAGATCAATCTTTTGAAAATTACGTGAACGACAAAATTCAAAATTTTAGATCCGTTTCTGACCGCTTGTTAAAAATTAATATGCACACAGCTTTTACTATCATTCGGCATTGTCTGTTTGTACCCAAATTTACCTACGTTCTTCGAGGCAGCCACCTTTGGAAACACCCTAACCTGCTTTTAACAAAACAGTACCACCAGTAAAGCTGTTGGGAGTTCCCTTGAAAAGAGTCACCAAATTTAAGTACCTTGGTCACTGGGTTGTCGAGGATCTCACTGATGACCTTGACATGGAGCGTGAGCGGAGGGCTTTGGCGGTGAGAGCAAATATGCTGGTCCGTAGGTTTGCTGGGTGCTCTCGTGATGTCAAAATCACGCTCTTTAAAGCATATTGTCAGACATTTTATACATGCAGCCTATGGATCAGCTATGCTCAAAAAACGTACAACAGTCTGCGAGTTCAGTACAATAATGCTTTTAGAATGCTGTTGGGGCTGCCTCGCTGGTGCAGTGCTTCGGGCATGTTTCTTGAGGCAAACACGGATGGCTTTAAAACAATTTTGCGAAAACGTGTTGCTTCTGTCTGGTTTAGAGTGAGAGACAGCACCAACAGCCTCCTGAATGCCGTGCTGAACAAGTACGACTGCCCAATAGTAAGGCACTGGAACAAGGTGCACATGAGTGACAGGCCTGTTATTTTTAATATTAAGTAACTAGTCAAATTTTTGTTTTATTTTCATTTGATGTTTTGTGTTCACTATAAATTTTTATTTTTATTTTTTATTTGTATTGTAATTTATTAATTTGACATTTTAACTTAATTTATTTTATCTGTGTATTTTTTTTTTACGGTAAATTGGATAATTATAATTATACTAACAACTAGAAATAAGGTATAATTGTAGTACTAACATGCTTATGGGCCTAGAGCCTGAGATAAATAAAGAATAATAAAAAACTTGACAGTTTATTGGAAGAAACTTTGGAATTGATTCTTAACATACATCTCGATGATAGATCCTGGACCCAGGCTAGCCTGCCTATAAGGCATGGCGGCCTGGGTATACGGAAAATTTCTAGTGTTTCGTTGCCTGGATTTTTGTCATCGGTACACAGCGCCGGGAACCTGATCGGAAATATACTAACCCCTTCTCTCGGCATCCTGGAGGCTGCACACTGTACCGAGGCCAAAAATGTCTGGACATTAACCTGTCCCAACACAGATCTGCCTGCCAACCCCTGCTCACAGAGGCAGTGGGACGAGCCGCTCTGTCGACTAGTACGGAACAATCTTCTTAATACGTCAACTAGTTCGGCAGATCGAGCTCGTCTCCTAGCAACAGCGGAGTGGGAGTCAGGTCTGTGGTTACAAACCCTTCCATCACCTTCCATAGGTACTCTCCTGGACAACACAACCTTCCGTTTGGCGACCAGTTTGCGGATAGGGACACCAACCAA
Source organism: Pammene fasciana (assembly GCA_911728535.1). Lineage (NCBI taxonomy): Eukaryota > Metazoa > Arthropoda > Insecta > Lepidoptera > Tortricidae > Pammene > Pammene fasciana. Next base: position 21,670,847 of record OU452275.1, read on the forward strand.
TGCTCCACATCGCTGCCAATGCGGTACCATGGTAGACAGTCTCGGCCATCATGGGCTGTCCTGCTACAGAAGCGCCGGGCGTATTCCTCGCCATGCCAGTATTAACGATGTCATCCGGAGGGCCTTTGTCAGCGTCAAAATGCCAGCCGTCTTAGAGCCTATTGGTCTTTCGAGAGACGACGGCAAGAGGCCCGACGGGATGACATTGGTGCCTTGGAGGATGGGGCGGCCCCTTGTCTGGGATGCTACATGTGTAGATACCCTGGCGCCGTCCCATCTTCCAGGTACCAGCAAAAATGCTGGCAATGCCGCTTCTGTAGCGGAAGACCTCAAACGCCGCAAATACGCCGCCCTCGGCAGTGGCTACATATTTGAGGCGTTTGGGGTCGAAACGTTGGGGCCATGGGGGCCGAGCGCACGCCGCATCTACCAAGACTTAGCGGCGCGCTTAATTGAAACTACGGGCGACCAGAGGGCTGGCCAATACTTTGCCCAGCGTATCAGTATCGCTATACAACGTGGCAATGCGGCCAGCCTTCTGGGCACCCTGCCCATTGGCAGTGATTTGGAGTACGTATTTTATTTGTAGGTAGCTTTTAGTTTATAGTTATATATTAATTTTCTATTGTAATGTTATTTATGAATAAAATCATCATAATTTTATTATGTTGAAAATATTTCCTCGTGACAAATATTTATTTCTTTAACGAAAATAAAATAAAGTTGAAGCGAATATATTCTTACAGATTTTCTAGTTTTCTTTTACATACGATAATACTTGTTTGATTAAAGTACAATCTCTCTTATTTACTCAATATACTCTTGAAACAATACATTTTTGTATTTCTATTTTAAGAAAACGTGGTTTTATTAAGCGAAAACTCATACTTTTGATAAGGGAAATAAATACTTGTCACGAGGAAATATTTCCAAGATAATAATAATGTCTTGGATTGAGAATATCCGGGAAGCTTTTTTTTCGTGTAAGTTCCGAGAAACTTAATGGTAAGCGCTAGGGAAATTAATCACTTGCAACCTTCAGATTGTAAGTCACACGTCTTACCACAAAGTCAACGCTTTATAAGAAAATCGATTCAAAACTGCTGTTAATGAAACAAATGATGGATGGAAATCACAAGATGGACAGACGACCTTATAAAGGTCGCCGGAAGACGCTGGATGCAAGTCGCTTCCGACCGATACTTATGGAGGTCCAAAGGGGAGGCCTATGTTCTGCAGTGGACGTCTTATGGCTGAGATTATGATGATGATAAATGAAACAAATAGGTATATTATATGAATAAATATAACAGCAAACAAAAAATAAAAGTCCTTCCAACACCAAAATATTTATAAAGATAAAAATCTGTGAGAATAAAACAGTTCTGTCAGTTTTAACATTCAGAAGTTTTCTTGCAAAACAATTATTTAAATATAACATACGAGCTAAATAAAGCAAATTTAGAAATGTAATATATTTTGTGATACGTTATTATATGGTGTGAATTTCCCGCCATTAGCACAATGGCACCGCTCCAAGAAAAAACAGATTCTTTTTTACTGGGACGCTTTTTTACGCCATTGTAAATCTTGCGCGAAGAATAGCCGTTTGTGTTCCGGAATGCTCGGCATGTCTGGATTATTGAAAAATTTGTTCCTTTTCTTGAGCTACCAGGATTAGGGTGTGATTGTTTCAAGTGTCAAAATATTCGAATTACAATTTAATCACAGACAAAATAATTACAATCGACTTGGCACTTGACTTTTGGGACATCTGTATATATAGTTTAGCTACTAATAGTTTTTAAGTTAGGTCTAAATAGCGTTATCATATGAGTTGTATATTTATGTTTTTTTTTATTAAACACAGAAACACACAAAATAAAAGAAACTTTTAGAACATTTGTTCTGGATCGCTGATATCGAAAAACGACAATAATTTGTGACATTCCACGAGAAAAGGTACCTTATGGCGGTTGAGACTTACGCTATTTCTAACGACGCTGCAATACTAATGCGATGCTTCGCAACGTAAGCGCCAACCGCCATAAGGTACTTTCACCCGTGGGACGTCACATTTATCGAATCCTCTATATCTATACTGATGTAAGCTATCGATTGAAAATCTGCTATGTCATTTCTTGGACTGAAAAAATTAAACAGCTAGGAATAAGTTTTTACTATTTACAGCCGAGTGACTCGCTTCGCATGGAGCCTGCAAAGTTTGTTGCTAAAATGCAAAGATGTCAAATTGGCACTTATTTGGATTCAAATTAGTGCTTGGTTAGAATAACCATGAGCGTTTAGCGATAATTGCTTGTTTGTCATTAACAAAGCTTTACCCTGTGTTTTTAATATGTCTTAATTGTATGCAACTAAAATAGCTTAACCGAGTCAAATTGGTACTTTGCTAAAGCTCATTTTTTCCGTGCGTCTTGTCTATGTTCAATTTATTTTTACGATTAAAAATAATAATTTTATATATGTACCTATATATTCAATTATTTTACAGGTAAGCACCAAAAAAGAGGCCAAAAGCTCTTGAGAATAAAATTGTAAGGTAGCCCTCATTAAAATGTACTAACCAAAATATCGCTGAATTGTCCACTTACTGAGGAGTATGCTTCTTAAAAAGGTCTAGAGTTGCCGGTCGAAAGTTCGCTCTCATGATAATAAAGCTCTTCACGGAGCCCTCTTGAAGTCGCACGTAAGATAAACGAGATGGCTCTTGTTTTGGTTTAAATGAGGAGTGCTTTTAATAGCGCACTTCTTTATTCGGTAACGTTTCTTTAAACAATAAAAAAATATTGACAAAAACGGAACCTAATCGCGTACATTTATTACTTTTCTGACGACACGACATGCTCGAAACGTCAGGAAAATAATAAAAGCAAGTGTACGCAATCAGTCCCGTTTTAGTAAGTGCAATAAAAAATATACGGGATTTTTCTCGACTTACAAGGGTAGCTTCTGATAAACACAGTTTTATACAAACTAATACATATTAGTTCAGGCATTGAGAGATTAAATATGTACAAGAGTGTACTTGTTGATATATATATTTATGAAATTATGAACCCAAATAAGCAAAGTAGTAAAAAAAATAACCTGCAAGATTTGATTACAGACAACGGGACAGGTGAAAGTAAATAAAAGCTTATAATAACAAAATTTCTTTTACTTTTTCCTGTGATCCTCTTAATAAACATGTCCCAGTTCAATATAAAATTTTCTCTCTTATTTAATAACGAGGGAAAAATGTGATTTCCATTAATTATTTACCTACTACTATAAAAAAACACAACTGTTTAACGCGTTTGCGAAAGATACATCTGTATTTATTAAACAAACCTTTAACAGATGAAAAGAAGAAAGCGATGGGACATCATTCCGACCAATAGTGAATTATTTATATTCATTCAGCTGAATGGAAACTGAAGAGCGTTTTGACACCTATTGACTGTATTCTTATGACTTGTGAGTGATAGCCTCTTTTGTGCCAACTTCTGCTCTTTGTACTCTAAAACGTATCATTTCTCAAACCACAAAGTTATTCCGTTATTTCAAATACGATATACCTTCCAATTCTGGCTTCATTCCATTTAATTCTCCATCATTTCTTATTCGAAGTATCAAGATGTTGCTAGTTATACATTAATACATGCTTTCGTATTAGTATTAATTCATAATTTAAGTAGTAACCATTTTATTTTTAAATAATCATTTGACACAATTAATATCCAGGTCATTTCAGCGTAAAAACCCATTACTTTCTCGAATGCGAGAGCAATCCAGCAAAAACGTGCGAATCAAGGCAGGTGTGGATTCATATTTTTCATCTTTTGGAGGCTAACATATTCTCTTTACACATATACGTTGGCCTCATCTTCTATAATATATTAAACATATTAAAATAAAGGAAGTCAAAGCAAAATAATTTAGATTACAAATATATTAAAACAGGACATGTTTTCTGAAATCGAAAATTGCTAGACATATTTGAGTATCACGCTCTCAGAGAAGTATATTATTTAAAATATGTATGTATGAAATTCTTCTAGATAAGATATATATTTTATCAGTGCTTCATTCAACCAACTATTATTCATTCATTTTATTCATTTATTCAAATATTAGTTTACAGCATTACAGCTAGGGGCGCCAATGCGCTGTAAAACTAAATGTGTTAATAAAATAAAGCTATAGAAATAACATAATGTTTGTGATGGACATGAGAATAATAACTAACTATAATGACACTAATTACCGATACTGATAAGCTGAAGTTCAAAAAGTTTTGAAGCAATTTTGTTTACCTGTATTATAAATATTATAATACCTCGTACTTAAATATTTGGCGAACTCACAAAGCATTGAGAGAAATATCAAGTTGATAATCGGTTTTTAAAGTTTTAATGCCGCTCCAGGTACAGGTGATTTAGTGAAGTGCCACTGAAAATTTTATTACATTGGAGTGGAAATATTCCTATGTCAGTGCTGGAAATATACAATTATAAATAATATTGAATTGTAAATCGAAAGTACTAGCTGATGTCCGCGACTTTGTCTGAGTGGAATAATGTACAATAATGTTGTAATTGGCGTCGAGGCCCCGACCACATTGCAATTTTACTTTGGGAAGACACTGACGGTACGGTACGAGTTATTTGCATGCGCCATTATCACGGAGTAACTGAAGTTGCTGCGAGTGTCAGTTGTGGTCTACCCACAGACCATAGCGATCTACCCTCTTTCGTTAGGTAATGTGTACATACACTTATGTAGATAGTTCCCCGCACTATTGCTTTTCTGTTTGGCCTGATGGTTGACTACTAGAGGAAGTCCTATGGAATTAAGTCCGCCTTTTATCTTTTTTACTGTGCAATTAAGTTTACATAAATAAATAAACAGCCACAAACAACAAAAGTAAGCTTGCTCTTTCTAACTCTAACTTTTCGCGGTTTAACTCCGGAAAAATATTCGCCGGGGAAATTTCCGGTAAATGACCATCACTACAGGCGCTACGCCATGAAAACAAATCGCCGTGTACTCGTAACTGCGAACCGAGACGTTTTTATTTTGTCTGCCACGTAATTGAATTTTGTGGTCCGTTCCATCATAGGACCGATGCGCGGATAGATTTGTTTACCAGCTTTGAATCGGATTTTGCTCGGCGAACTGTATGCTTCGAAAGGCATGTGGGATGGACATCGGTTTATTTGGAACCGAGGATTTGACAATGTTATTTATTTGATATTACTGCACGTTTATGTAATGTCGCGACTACAGACTACTCCAATACAGCATTATGCACTGTTTACTTTTGAGACCCATGAACAGTTGTTTAATTTTGTAATTTTGAACCCTAAGGCGGTTATCACACTGGCGCCGCAAGCGCATGCGGCGAAGGTGTGCAAGCGTGACAGCGCTATACACACACAGATTGTTATCTCGCTCGCGCACCGGCATGCGGAATCCGCAGCAGTGTGAAAGATGCCTTAGTTATATTCAATTAAAGTTTAAAATAAATTGTGAAATATGTACAAAAATTTGTAGGAGGGGTTTTAGGCGATTAAAAAATGGTATGGTAGTCACATATAGGTACATTTTTACTTTTAAAATGTAACAAAGATAAATAAGCACCTATTCTACACCATTCTATGCTTCTACTGCTCCTTAAAACTAAACTTGTATTCATTTATTTTAAATATACATACCAGTATAGGTGAACGTAACTGTAATAATCAATCGCGCTCCGATACTAAATTACTACATACCAACGGGAGCGCACATGCTCCATCTAGACGTTGAGGTAATCTGTGGACACGTCTCATGTTTATTTAGATTTGGACGCGTGTCGACGTGTAATTGAAATGTAAGTTGTAAGAGAGCGGTGTCACGTAGTGTAGTGTAACACGTTCACAACTTGTGAGGGGATCCAGATTGTAACATAGAACAGACTATTGCATGCATCTTTTTACGATCTAGAATCTGCTAGAATTTCTCTTTTTGCAATATAAATTCGATTTTATAATCAAGTAAGTGTACTTATTATTAGTTATCCACGAGTGTTATAACTATGTAGTAGTATTTTTCTAGGTACGTAAGTACATTATGATGAGGAAAAAAAGCAATCCATGAAATTTTAATAAAATTGAAAAGTATATATTATCATTATTACTAAAACGTGTTTTTTACGTTTGCATATTTTTATTTGTATATTTCATCGTTAATAGGGGTGTTGTGACATGTATTAAATTGAAATGAACAGATACATATTCCCAAAATATACATAAAACGTACCTACCTAGTCCCTTACCTACTTAACGCAACAAATTGATAAGGTTGATGTTTTTTCATTTGGGTTATAGGCAGAACCACACCGACTGCGTGTGCGTCGTCGTTCACGTCCGTTGCGTTGTAAAATAAGAATTCTCTTAAGACATGTCACATTGCATGACGGCGTGTGACGTGTGCGTGCGGTTTGACATGTCTTATGACACTTTTTATTTCACAACGCAGCGGGACGTGCACGTCTACGTGCACGTGCATGCACACGCAGCCGGTGTGGTTCAGCCTTAAGGACGTCAATGCCGCTAAAAGTTATATTTAATGACAATTAACGTAGCTAAGACGCTACGTGCGCTAAGGCGTGATAATAAAAATAAAACGATGGAATTATTCACTAAGCTCAAATGAACTTTGGTAGCTCAGGTGGTTAGAGCCAGTGGAACGGTACTCTAGAAGGTACCGACACCAGCGGGCCAAACGCGAGTATCGAAAATCGATATTTTGTTATAGTCTGTATCTCTTTATTTCGAATTGGTAAGTGCGATAGAGAGGGGCGTAACGAAACTTCGATTTTAGACGTTCACGATAGCACCGCTACACGTCGTCTCAAGACGATTGAGTCTATACCATACTTGTCGACTATCATTAAACCCTAAGGCCCGCACCTGTGAGTTCAGCTCAAATATGAAAGTGAAAAATGATTAATTTGGCGACTATCGCCATCAAATATATCGGAGCAGCCAAGGTACTCAAAAATATCTAGACATGCACATTGTTGCCTTGAAAATAGAGGCGTTGTTCAGATATTTGTGACCACCCTGGCCGCTTCGATATATCTGATGGCGATTATATCTAGGTTACATCTTTTTGCAAAGTAGCACAATACATTAACAATCCTCTTTTATGAAATCAGGGGTTATTTAAACAAAGGACACGCGAATGATAAACAACGACTGACTTTTAAAGCACGAGGATTGAAAATAATATTAAACTATCTACTTAAGAATAAATAAAACACGTTTGGCTATTTTATTTCCATAGCAGTATTTACAACGTAAACGCGGTAATAATATTGTGAGAAATAATAATGTGAGAAAAAATTAACGTGCTACAAAATGGCCCTATTAGGTTCTACACTATTTTATATTAAATACCTAGTTAGTCATCTTTCACCTAACAAGTAGAAAGCGTATGAAAGTGTCTTCCTCGAATGCATCGTGAATTTTGCAAGAATAAAACGTTGCCACAGAGCCCCGCCATTGTGAAATACGTCAAGAAAATAATGGCGCGCAACTTTCGTACGATCCGACTGTTCAGTGAGATAATGTCTGGAGATGAACGTTGAATTGCTTGCTTCGTACCGTGACAGATGCTGCTATTATATGATAGCTCGTATTTTATTACTAGAGACGATTTAAACTGTACTAAAATTAATACCTACCTATATTTTCGAGATCATCATCATCATCATCATCTCAGCCATAAGACGTCCACTGCTGAACATAGGCCTCCCCTTTGGACCTCCATAAGTATCGGTCGGAAGCGACTTGCATCTAGCCATGTCCATCTTGTGAGTGGACGTCCTACGCTGCGCTTGCTAGTCCGTGGTCTCCACTCGAGCACTTTTCGACCCCATCGGCCATCTGCTCTGCGCGCAATGTGGCCTGCCCATTGCCACTTTAGCTTGCTAATCCTATGGGCTATGTTGGTAACTTTAGTTCGTCTACGGATCTCCTCATTTCTGATTCGATCACGTACAGAAACGACGACGTATGAGTTTCGTATTTTCGAGATACTGCAAATGAATTCTAAATGCAATCTAAGCATTGTAGTAGGTACCACAATATGAAATACAAACAATGACACAGTAATAGGCGTCGCGCAGGCTGACTTGCGTCGTAGACCGTCGATCGTCTTAAGGAAATTGCTAGTCTCAAAGGACCGACAAAACGCTTCGTTAAAATAAGTTTAGCGTAGGCAAGCGACATGAGGGTCCCTTGTCGTCATACACACAGTATTTTTTTTAGCTCTCTGAAAGAACATGTAATACAATTGAGCCTAAAAATGTACAGTTCTCCAGATAAAACAAAAATTTAAGTCAGGTGTGTATCTCTTGTGTTGTTCTATCTTACCCCAACGCACCTTATTAGTATGTCTCACGAAAGTTTAAATTTAATAGCTCCAATAAACTTTAAATACTGCTAGTATAAGAAAACGTTTCTTACAGAGCGAGCGAAATACCCCGTGAAATTAACTCCTGCATCCAACCGGACACCTCTCAGACGCGAGACTAACGGCCAGCAACGGAGCTACTCTCGCGAATGGGAATAAATACTTTACGAGATAAAAATGTATGCACTTTTCGGGATATGCAATGCATGCTATTGTCATATATACATACCAGTTTTCCTACTAGTAGAAGTGCAATGTTTAGTAAATTTGATATCGAATTATTTGCTACGGAATCATTTGCTATCGTATCATTTCTAGTAGCTGAGCTCGAATTTGTAAAAATTGTGCGCATCGAGAAAAAGTTGTGATTTTTTGACCACGGATAGAATGGCCCACGATAAATATTTTTTAGTATTGGAGGTCCGAAATTTTTTTGGAGCTTCACGTCAAAATCAGGGGCCCCGTGCAATAAGTTATTACTTTCTGGTTAAAGCTGCTAGGGGTTGTGTGGTGTCATTTCCTATTAAAACAGACATGCAGAATTCATTATTTATATTAAAAAAGAAAAAATCCGTATTAAAAAAAAAGTTTTGCGGAGAGGAAAATCACTCAAAAAAATATTATTTTTAGAACGTTATATAACTAATAAATATCATTTAAATGTCAATAAAAAAAATATCATAAGGAAGCATATTTAATGCAGTTTGTAAATATATAAAATTTTAAAGCATTTACCATACAAAAACTACGCGAAAAAAAATCATTCGCGTCATGGTGTATATGTTTTCTCCATAGTAAGTATCGAAAATCAATGTGAAACGTGAACATCCGTAGCGTATTGACCATAAAATGTATGTATTTACACATATTTCCTTACTAAATTAAGCATTAATTGCGAGCAAGTGTTTTTACTTTTTTTTAGTTTCTGCATTTTGTGGAAGGTACCTACTCTGAGCAAGATTGTCAAATAATAAGCAATACATACATTTGAAGGTCAATATGCGACGGATGCTCACGTTTCACATTGATTTTCGATACTTACTATGGAGAAAATGGGAAAACATATACATATACCATGACGTGAATGATTTTTTTTCGCGTAGTTTGTGTATGGTAAACGCTTTTAAACTGTATATATTTAGAAACTGCATTAAATATGCTTCCTTATGATATTTTTTTAATTGAAAAATAAATGATATTTATTAGTTATATAACGTTCTAATCAATAAAATATTTTTTCGTGTCTTTCCTCTCCCCAGTTCTTTTTTTTCAATACGGATTTTTACTTTTTTAATATCAGAAATGAATTCTGCATGTCTATTTTACACGGAAACGATACCAAACAACCCCTAGCAGTCTTAACCAGAGAGTAATAATATATTGCACGGGACCCCTGATTTTGACGTGAAGGTCCAAAAATTTTACAGACCTCCAATACTAAAAAATATTCATCTTTGCTCACTCTATCTATGGTCAAAAATTCACAACTTTTTCTCGATGCGCACAATTTTTTTCGCATTTGTACTGAGACAAAACCCTACTATAGGCTCTAAACGGCACAAAACGCATGAAAAATAATTTAATTGTTAGGTGAAAGGAAAACGCATTAAAAAGAGCCAATTTATTGTAGGTACCTTTTAAACAAAAACAAAGTAAATCCGCGTTACGTCAAGTCGTGCTACATACAACACTTACAACAACCCACCCACGCACAATCAACGGACTAATCAACGTTAAACATGGCGACGAAGCTGTTATCCCATTGAAAACTGTCAAACTTTTCATACAAAATTTTTTAACGATGACATTGACATTAATAGACGGTTTGATTGATACATGCTGAGATCTATGCGTGTGCAGAGATTTAATAATGTAACCAACAGACTATTTTTTGTCAACGTTCTCATACACAGCCCAATACAATTTAGTCGTGGGTCTTAAAGGTACCTTTCCACGTGGCGACGTGGCTAGCGATGCGCCGGGCGTTCATAAAAAAGACAATCTCCCTTATGGGCGCAATCCGTTACACATGCTCCGCCGGGTTATGTCTGCAGACTCATAAACGACAAAGTAAACCGTAATTTATTGCACAATTTAGGGTCACGTGTAAACCATAAATTGCTAGTGTATGATTCCGGTCAACGCTTTACGCAACTTTAAACTACATATTAATAAGTATTTTCACAATTTCAGGGTGTGAGTTAGGAGAAGTAACCATGGCAACCAAATGCACCAAAAAGTTGGTGCACCCGGCAGCTTTTGTCAATTTTTTTTATTAAACTTTTAACGCCGGCAGTACTTTTCTTGCAAAAGTTATCTACTTACTTGCTCAATGAGATGATTCTAACGACAATCACAGAGTTGCTATGACCACCTTCGGTTTACATAATCAGATCAGCTCCATGCCATTACAGCTCAATCGAAAACCGGGAAGGGGCAAATTTTACTTGCAAGATTTGATTACAGACGGATTTGGATACGAAAAACAAAAAAATCTTTTAGTTCCTTAATAGCTTATACCACTTATACATACATACATAGTATACATACATATAATCACGCCTATATCCCAAAAGGGGTAGGCAGAGATCACGGATTTCCATTTGCTACGATCAATGCAGCAGAACGGCTCTCCGTGAGCCACTTCTCGCCCCCGTGAAGAACGAGACGTGATGGGTGGCGAACCGCATCGCCGCCAAGCGGAATGCGGATGACTATTTAATTAAATAAATCACCACAGCGTTCTCACGAGCACCACCATACCACCATACCAGTTATAATCGATGAAATATGTACGAGTAGCTATTGCTTTGAAAAATACTAGTTGAACTTTTGAAAGTCTGAAGCATAGCTCTTCTTTTATTCATGACGGACATGTGGCGCTCTCCGTTGTATACAGGCTTTCTTAAACAAAATAAATAACATTTGCTTCGAGTTTAGTCCTTTGAGAGGCAGCTCCCTGTTTTGATGTTTTATGAATGAGTCTGTGCACTTATGTCTCACTTTATTGATGTGGAGTTTAAATTGAGTTATCTTTTAGAGTTGAACATTATCATTTTATCGTTTAATCAGGTAAACACCTATACACCTATGGTTTACTTTGTCATTGTGCACGAGAAGAGGCCTGTGCTAGCAGTGAAACGTATATTGACTATTCCAATAATTTTAACCAAAAAAAGAACCGACCTCACTTAGGATCCGCAATTCCAAGAGGAAGTGGCCGAGTTATATATAGGAAATCATTATAGGTGTGCCTATAATAATTGAAGAGTTCCCTCGATTTCTCCAGGATCCCATCATCAGACCCCAACTTGGTGACAATGGGACCATTTAGGGGTTATACCCATTCGATTAAAAAAAAAATTGAAAATCGGTTCACGATTCACGAGGATATCGAGTAACATACATACAAAAAAATAATAAAAAATAATGATTAAAAAAAATCTGTCGAATTGAGAACTTCCTCCTTTTTTGAAGTCGGTTAAAAACTAAGTATTTAAAACGCGGTATTTACCATGTGTACCATCGACAACACCGTTAACTGGCCATTTGTAATCCGTATTGCGACGGCATTAAGGTCTATCGATGGTCGGTTAAGTGTGTTGCTGATTGTCCTTTTTTGATTGAGTTCGCTATTTTTTTAGTTTTAATAGTTATTTAAAAAAAATTATACCAGTATCCAATTATGAAGAAACCGGGTAAATTTTATAAAATTTTATTAAAATTCTAAAACCATATTTTTTATTATTCACAAGGGTAAAAGTTATTTATTATACATGGAGGCAAAGTTGATGTTTAACCTCACACTTAATTGAGACTCGAGGGAGCAAAAGATCCCAAAATTGAGCCACGAGCGTAGCGAGTGATTAAAAAATGGTGACTTGAGCGTACGAGGGCCTCAAGGCAAGAGAGGTTGAGATAACTTTGCTGCCGAGTATAAGTACTACAATTTTTTTTTACCACACCACCACAGGAAAAATTATAACAATAAAATGTAAAAATCGAAGTCAATGAATGCTTTTATAATTATATAATTAAAAAACATATCTTTGAAGTCTATCCTATCAGAAAACATGAAAATAAACATGTTAAAGCTTGTACTCAATTACTTTCCCCACATGTGGATAAAAAGATTTTTCCGCCGCCACTTTCAAGGGATAAAGAGCGGGTTTCGAGGTAGAGCCGTGAAAAAACAAGTGTATTTGAATGAATGTATTTTTTTCTGACCCCGTTATCCCTCATAAAGCTATGTATTTAAGGGTCAATCAACTATTCTTTGTCAGCGAAATTTCGCATACCTCGACTAATAGTGATAAAAATAAATTATGCGGGTTATATTTAACTAAGTTATGCACTTTATATAAAATACAGATAAACATGCTACGAATTGCAATCTCTTCTATCACATTTTAATACGTTATATCTTCGTTAATGCCAGTGACCCAGTGGACATAGGTGTCCCTCACTTTTGTATGAAAATAACGGCTCTTCCGCTGGGTCACCCATTTTTTTAATGAATAATGTATCGTTATTATTTATTTTCCTGAACTGGTATGCGTGTAAAGGATCTTGATTCATGTTGACATTGTTATAACCCACAAAAGTTAAACTAATAATGAATAAGGGCAATTCTCGCAAAAAACAAGAAAAAGTTGATTGACCCTTAATGTTTGCTTAAATACACGCACTGACCGTATAAAAGCGTTGTCGGATACCCAGTGAACTATTTTTTGGTTCTGGAAATCTGAAGTCACATAAGTTTTCAAAGATTATCCCCACCAAGCCGCTAGCGTAGGCCGTTCCCTTTATCACGCAGAAAATTGTATCTATCTCTCTCTGGCATGAAAAAATTTCAAGTGTGTTCATACTCGCTGCATCGTTTTGATTGCGCACTATTTATTAGAAATTCAGTTTTTAACCTTTGTCACAACGAACAGTTTTCCTTGTCTAAAATCGTCGTACATCGATCATTTTGGAACTACGCTAAAAGCATTGTAACCCTTGTCTTCAACAAATGTCTTAAGATGAAGTTATAGCATTCGAATGTAGATTTTACTGCAGTGGTGTAGAGATTCTTATTGTCAAGCAGTGAGTAGAATGATTGGTCGTTTAGAATCGAGAGGTTGAGTGGAAAACTTGAAAGGTTGAAAGCGGGAATGTGTCGGCTGTAGCAGAACAAGGATTCAGTCGCACCGCGCACATGCTAGCGTGCGGACGAGCTCAGAGCTTGGGTTTTACATGACACGGCGGGAACTTTACGATAAATCACGAACTTCATTTTTACGTGTATTTTTTTAAAACTTATCAACTGTTTTTTTATTGTGTAGTTGTAACATTTAAAAACGTTAAATCTGTCTGTTAATTGTCCTAAAGTGATCTAGAACTGGGAAATAACACCTGATTTGTATCAAGTACGTACCTATGCATATTTAAATCTTTTATAGAATGCCTAGTTGGAGTCGGTCTGCAGTGGCATTTATTTTTTTAATAATAAATATCTCTTCAAGTGTGTACTTATTTTTTAATTAAATTGTAGCTCTTTAAAAGAAATTTACAGCTTGTTAAGCTTTATTTAAACGTATACTTAGTTATTTTTTTACATTATTTAGTATTAACTTTCTACCTAGGCATACGCATGATAAAACAGTTATAGAAAAACACTATTTTAAACTGGGGGCACAAAATTGCTTCTGGCCCCGCTATGACGAACAAAATCAAGTTCTCGTCTTAATTTTATTATGAAATTATACATAATTTTTTGCTTTGGTGAAATTGTATATTCTTAAACTTAAAAAAAAAATATCTCGCTCTTTTCAAATATTTAGTTAAAAGTAATGTTCCCTTTTCTACACTCATACAATTAATATTAATCACTTTCTAAATTAAATATTGTGGAAAACTTTGTGTGGTAAATCAAGAAAAAAAAGTTTTGCGAAGTTTACTGTAATATACTATGTAGTTTATATCAAACGGAAGGGCTCTTTTTGGGAATCTCAACTATATTCCTTTATTATCTCCGAAACTATCAAGCAAAGTTTTTTTTAACCTATAAATCGCAGGAAATCTTATAAGAAGTCAACGGTCAAGCGTGAGTTGGACTTAATAAAAAAACATTACAATTGTGAGATTGTACGGAACTGTTGGGGCGCGAATCCGACTTGCACCTAGCCGCGGTATTTTCTTGAAAGACGATACTTAATCAAATTATTCAATAGTATTTTATACAATCGTGACATAATTAAGAACTTTTCAGTCGAGTCGAGTACCGTGTTTAGGCCAGTACGCTTGCTGAATGGCCTAAGTAAGGTACGAGATTGAAAAGGTTGATTATGTCACTATTGTATAAAATACTTTTTCTACGAGTGCTCAATATAGGCAAGCCGGTAAGAATTGAGTTCGACGAAAGTCCTGCTGCCTCTATACAATTTATTAACTTTAATCTCCCGGCGGATTGTGCCGGTCCCCCCTGGCGACCGCGGCGGCGCAGGGCGGGCAGCGGCAACAGTGCTACAATATTGTATGAAAATATTTTATATCATCGCTGGCGATGTCACAATAAAAGCTTTATCAAAAAGTATGCGCTAGTAGTTCCGTCTACACAATCTCAATTCAAGTATTACAGTCGACGAGAATAACAATATCATTAAAATAATTTGATTTGCTAATGTAAAAAGTATTTATTTATTTCGAAATTTATAATGCTAGCTCTATGACTCGTTAATCGATCCTGCTCATAAACAAAATCTCAAATTCTACTTGAAAATTGCTGCTAAGCCCCAACGGAACAAGACAGTTAGTTAAAGCAATGGCGCGTAGTTACAGTGACCGAGAGGCAACCGGATGGCCCGCGGTATTTAAACTCCCTACGTGTTGTGGAACCGCTTGGTTTTTCATCCTCCCTCCGTAATTTTTCTTACGGTTTCCAACTCTGACGGATCGATAACCGACCAGCCGGTGTGAATAGCCATTTACATGCTAGTTCTTGTTCACATACCTACAGATACTGGAAATTGAGGCGGCGGAGGATGAAAAACCAAGGCAGTTCGGTTTGCAAAGGGTGGTTCCACAACACGTAGAGAGAGAGCTTAAATACCGCGAGCCATCCGGTTGCCTCGCGGATACTGAAACTACGCGTCATTGCTCTGCACAAGTTATTATCAGTGATCGTAGTTTTTCCAGCATTTTTGGTGCAGTGCTAAGATTGTTATTATTTTAAGGCTATTACATTTTTAAACCAAGTATCAAATAAAATCAAAGCCATTTATAACTAAGTAGTAAGGTGCGTTGGGGTAAGATAGAAAGGGTTTTTTTGGGTAAGACAAAAAATCGTCCATATTCCGGAGCATTACAGACTACTTTTTATCTTACCCCTAAAAAATACCTTTCTATCTTATCCCAACGCACCTTAATGTAGATATGGTTGATAAATAAACAACAATTTCACAAAAAAACCTCATTGCACCGGTTTTGCTGTATAATGTACGATCACTGGTTATTATTGTTACAACCCAAATTATCATAGTACCGTAAAATGGGGGGAGAAGGGGTGGTGAGGGAAGTTGTGTCATGAATGAGAAAAGTATAGGGATGACAGAGAGGTGAGTTGGTTTTTATAGGCTATTGCTACGAAAATAATATACTCTTTATACAAATTAAGCTATTGTAATTTTAATTACTTATCCAAAAGTGTTGATCCAACAATTTTCCCAACTCACATTAGTAGGAAATCCCACCTCACCCCTTAGTCACCTAACTACGAGGATTTACTACATTAATTCATTAAAAAAAACTAAAATATATACGGCCGGAAAGTTGTTTATGTATAAAAATCAACGTGCCACATGTAAAAAAAAAAAACATTTTTATCGAGGTTTGAATGTGGATTACTGATGTATTACCAAAAATTATTTGCCAGATTTTCACTTCCCAAATAATGTTTCCCAAAAACATAAATACCAAATAATCATTTCCCAACTAAATATTACGCAAACATTTTTTTGGCAACTCAACAATATGCAAATAAATGTTTCGGCAATTCCTTATTTTGACAATTTTCACTTTACCAATTCTTAACTAACCGAATGCATTAGTAGCAGAGCTCGAATTTGTAAAAATTGTGCGCATCGAGAAAAAGTTGTGAATTTTTGACCAAGGATAGAATGGCCCACGATAAATATTTTTTAGTATTGGAGGTCCGTAAAATTTCTGGACCTTCACGTCAAAATCAGGGGTCCTGTGAAATACGTTATTACTCTATGGTTAAGGCTGCTAGGGGTTGTGTGGTATCATTTCCGTTTAAAACAGACATGCGGAATTCATTTGTCATATTAAAAATGTAAAATTTCTTATTAAAAAAAAAGTTGTGTGGCGAGGAAAAACACAATTTTTTATTTTTTTTTAGAACGTCATACAACTAATATATATCATTTCTTTTTCTAATAATAAAAAATATTATAAAGGAGCATATTTAATGTAGTTTCTAAATATATAAAATTTTTAGGCTTATAGTCTACAAAAACTACGCGAAAAAAAATGTTTGCTTCTTGGTGTATATGTTTTCTCCATAGTAAGTATCGATAATCAATGTGAACGTGAACATCCGTAGCGTATTGACCTTAAAATGCATGTATTGCTTGTTATTAGTAAATTTTATTCATAATAACTTCACAAAATGCAGAAATAAAAAATACAATAAATAAAAACATATTTTTCCTCCTTAACTTTAACATAAACCGTCACAATTCAAACGACGCGACGTCTGTTTTCCGTTACTCAACTTAAGTAAAAAAAAAACCAGAAGTTTTTTGTATTAAAGGTGTATAAAATGTATATGTTTCTATAATCTATATTAAATATGCTTCTTTACAATATTTTTTATTATTTGAAATAAAGGATATATATTAGTTATATGACGTGCTAAAAAAATAAAAATAAAATTGTGTTTTTCCTCGCGGCACAACTTTTTTTTTAATACGAAATTTTACATTTTTAATATCAGAAATAAATTCTGCATGTCTGTTTTACACGGAAACGATACCAAACAACCCCTAGCAGTCTTAACCAGAGAGTAATAACATATTGCACGGGACCCCTGATTTTGACGTGAAGGTCTAAAAATTTTACAGACCGCCAATACTAAAAAATATTCATCTTTGCTCACTCTATCCATGGTCAAAAATTCACGACTTTTTCTCGATGCGCACAATTTTTTTCGCATTTGTACTGAGACAAAACCCTACTATAGTTGCCAAAACATACGAAACGCAAAACAAGTCATGGCAAACGTATCATTCAGCAAATAATTTTTTGCAAATGACCCGTTTGGTAATTTTTCATTTCACATTTCATATGCCAAATCATCATTCTGTAAACTAATTTATCCCAAATCGTCATTATTTAGGCAAATTATTTTTTAAATAAAAATCCGTTTGGTAGTTTTTTCATGTTACAAAAAATCGTTAAATTTGAATTTATTGATGATTTCAAACAAATTACGGCAAATAATAAGACAGTTAATGTTCTTGTTTACTAGGATTTATGACAGAAATTAATTTCCGTGGGGTCGCGGTTCTAACCTAACCTAACCTTCTTTTCTGACAGAAGTTAATTTCCGTGGGGTCGCAGTTCTAACCTAACCTAACCTACTTTTGTGACAGAAATTCATTTGCGTGGGGTCGCGATTCTAACCTAACCTAACCTACTTTTCTGACAGAAGTTCATTTCCGTGGGATCGCGGTTCTAACCTAACCTAACCTACTTTTCTGACAGAAGTTCATTTCCGTGGGGTCGCGGTTCTAACCTAACCTACTTCTCTGGCAGAAGTTCGTTTCGATGGGAGGTCACAGTTCTAATCTAACCTAACCTACTTTTCTGGCAGAAGTTCGCGGGCTTCTATTTCCGCTCTGAGAGGCAAAAGGTATCTAACAAACCTACATCGGTAATGGCAGGGACGTCTTCGTCTGCTTATGCCCGCCAACATGTCGACGAAGCCCCGCTTCGCGGGGTTCTATTTTCGCACTGAGCAACATATTCAAACTACCACCGGTATCCTATCGGCAACCTAACTTAACCTACTATTCTGTGGGGGTACTTTTCCTTTAACCTTAAGGAACAAAATATTATGTGAGCATTGGTTTGGAATGTTTGGAGAGTGTTTGTTTTGTTACTGTCATTTATTTGCCAAAATAAAAGTTGCTTATTCAAGTATATTTGACAATCACTATTAGCTAGGGGATACACGTACAGATCTGCTCGCTGGATTTTTTCGATAAATATGCTGCAATAAACAATATTTGACAATAAATGAGATTAAAAAAAAAACAATATTTGACTAAACTATGCTTTGGATATATATCATTTGTCCACTGATTTATTTGACAAAATGAGGGTTGAGGAAACATTTTTTGTCCAACTAATACTTTTGATAAACATTTTTTGTCTAAACATTTATTTGGATAAAAATAATTTGTGTAATCATCTATTTGACAAAATTAAAATTGTGAAACATTTTTTGTCCAAGTGAAACATTTGGCAAAACATCAGTTGGTCTATTAAAAATTTGCTTCAGTAATAATTTGGGAAATGATCATTTGTCGAAATTTTAAATTGACAAATAAGTATATGGGAAACATTGGGTTGACAAATGTGCGGTTGGGAAAGTTTGGTTGGGAAATGAAATTTGGTCAAAAATATTTTGGTCAAATGGCAGGATCCCTTTGAATGTCTGTTGACTCAACTCACCCCATTTTACGGTAATTAAACTTTTTTTAGCAAAAACATGTACTTACATGAATATAGGAAGTGTGGTTTACACGACAAATCGACACAACTATATAGCATGTTCCTATATCTCAGTATGTACAGCGATAATCGTAACGTATATAACACAGTTGCTACTATAAGCCGTTGATGAATAGGATGTTAATAGCCTTACCTGTGCATTCCCAGGATATCCTGCCGCAAAACAAGCTGCGACGTTGAATCGGATATTAGTGCAGCTTAGTTGCACAGGAAATTATAGCTTTCTAACAATGCCTTGAAAGAGCCTATTATACATTGAAATCTCACTTTCTAGTGAATAGGACAAAGATAAAATCTTAATGTTTCCGAATTTAATTTAGTAGTAGTTAGGTAATAGTTACAACTGAAGGAAGGATCTGAAGAATCTGAAGGAGATAGGAGTAGATAACACCGTAGCTCAAGACAGACCACAACGGAAAAGACAGACAAGGAGAGCCGACCCCAGATAATGGAATAGGGCTTAGAGAAAGAAGAGGTAATAGTTACAACTAATGTTCCTAAAACGTTTATTCTACCCATCGAGTTTAATCCTTGAAGTTTAGTAAGACTTTGTTGACCAAACTACTAGCGCATACCTCTAATTATTCCCGGCCAATCAAGTGTCTTAGATCAACATTTACCGGGAGAACAAGGTAGGTGGTTAACTGAAAGTAATGAATGCGATATTTTTTCAATATCCATTTTACATGAACTTGATAAGTATCAAATCAGTTGATAATAAGAAAAGTACAGTCTGACTGAATGGGCTTAATGTCACTTCGGACATGAAGCTCATTCAGTTTCATAATTTCATTATAACTTAAAATGACTTATTTACGAATACGCATTCAGATTAATTTCTAACGCTATTTTTTTACAGATTTTATCAACTATGTAAAATGTCTGTTTTCATGAGTATCTTTTAAAAAAATTATGTCGCAGCTCAATAAAGTCTTAGGTCTACTTGGTATTATAATCTGAAGAATTGATGTAAAAAAACCATTTACTCTGTCACGTTTTGTACTAAAACTTATTCGATACCACATTAACCAACAACATTTCGGAACATCATAATTTAGACCAACAAGCAATACCAGAATTAAAATAGAATAATAAAGCAGTATGGCAACTAATCCAATCAGTAATTTATTATTCCCGAGCACATAACAGCGCAACCATAAACTTGAACAAGCTACACTACAGAATTCTCTCCCGGCATAATATTCGGACCAATGAAAATTCCAACTGATGCATTTGAAATGACGGTGCGCGGAGGTTTTAATTCCCTTGACTCTACGAATTGGCGCATGTTTTTTCATTAAAACGCATTCAATACGACGAGCGAACATCGCAAAAGCGGACCCTTTCAAAAATATTTCCATGACATTCCGTCCGCTCTCGGTGCTCGCTCTGTTTATACGTTTTTGTGTCAGTCTTTTCTATCGACGCAATTTATGTTGCATTAAATAGTCAGTAATAACAAAGAATATTTAAGGCTAGTTTTTGTAAACTTAGCAAATATTATTTATACAAAGTGTAACAAAAATACTGGTGATCCTTTAAACGGCATAATTGATATCGTATTCTAATTACAAAAAAGTAAGAAAAAAAAATTTTTTGTGCGACAAAATTTTTGGTTTGGTATGGACGGTCGGCCGGCTGAGACCACCATGTCCCAAAAAAAAATTATTCGGGTCCAAAAAAATTTTTTCCTACTTTTTCTTAGTCATAATACGATACCAATTATGCAATGGCATAATTTTATTTAATTATTTTATTTAATAAAATGGATCACCAGTATTTTGTTACATCTTGTATATTTCTTAGCGAGTCAAATCAGGTACTCTTTATAGAATTCGGTTTAAGGACGTTTATTTCCCATAAGAAATTACATTTCACTTACATGAGAAATTTTTATAGCTATCTTAATTCTAGTTTATAGAAAGTGGGCAATTGGACATAGGTACATACCATTGACTATACAAATGACTCCACATGAGAGTAGCACAATCACTAGACAAATCAGCATTTAACGGGCATATGATAACTTCCTTCACAACCACTTATTAACAATAAGTACATATTAATAAATAATAATAAATAACGTTTTTTATTGACAGGTATACACCCATATTCAATATTAAAGTAATTTTAAAATAACAATAATAACAAAAATTAAAAACTTATTCAAATGCCTAAACTTACTAGTAGGCAATCACATATAGGAAGAAGTTACTTCCTGTTCCTCTCACGGTGCACGGAAACCCAGTGTTTATTATACAGGGCGTTCCAAAGCTTGACGTTCAAAAATTATTTTTAGATTCTCCACATCAAGGACTATCAGAATATACCCCATGTATGTTAGCCGATTTTTTATAGTTCAGGAGCTATGATTTTTTTTTGTCAAAAATTCTGGTATGATGCTTTTTAACTATACCAAAAGATTTCTTTTGTAACATTAAGCTTGCCTAAGGAGCAGCCGTCAGTAAAAAAATCATCATCATCATCAGCCGGAATAAGTTGCGAAATTGATAAGTAAATAAATAAAATGTATTCTAATGCTAAAATGAGATGGAATAACCTTGTTTTTTTTTTATTAATTTCTTTTGTAACAAGACGCCTACTTAAGAAGCAAATGCTGGTAAAAAGTTTAGGTTTATTACTTTGATGAAAATCAGACCTACATTTCGGGTTAAATAAATACAACCGAGTTTTAAGAGCTATGTGTCTTATTCAAACTTTGCTAGAAAGTCATGCAAGTTTTTGGGGTTGAAATCAAATAAAACAGTTTAGTTTTTTTATAAATAAAAAGCATCATACCAGAATTTTTGACAAAAAAAAACATAGCTCCTGAACTATAAAAAATCGGCTAACATACATGGGGTATATTCTGATAGTCCTTGATGTGGAGAATCTAAAAAAAATTTTTGAACGTCAAGCTTTGGACCGCCCTGTATATGGGATTGTCCAGATACCCGGACAGCTCACGGAGAATACTATTAATTTAAATTAATGCTAAACACAAGTAAAATGGTTACGTTATAACTACTTATTTTATTTTAATAGAAAAAATTGCTCAAGTCATCTTGATTACATTTATTCGCCTACCTTAAGAGTCGCCAGGACGCTCGCGCGAATGCCCATGGCAAATTTCGTGGTTCTAAAGCATGCCGTTTTAAAATGAGAGCTGAACTACGTTTGTATGGGAACGCGAGCGTCCTGGCGACTCTTAACACTTAAAAGTGAGCAATTGAGCATGTTTAGCAGGCCGCGTGGAAGTATGCCAACCATGCATACGTCGTAGCATTTAAAGGTGTGGATTTGATAAGATGTAGTTCTTTCAAGTTTGAAAGTGTTTATTTTTTCAGTTTTTTTTAGTTACCTACTAATCCTACTATAAGTATTCGTATGTAACACATTTTTTTTAAATATATCTTTCGTTTAGTTTTATTTTTAGAGATAACTGCTATTTGTGTATTGTTTTTTATATAAGTGTTTTAAGGTTTTAGTTTATAGTACATTTGTAATATTTATTTTATTCTAAGTACATAGTTTAGAGTATTTGTGTACATGGATTAAATTTATAGTGTGATAGTATATACGAGTAAGAGGATTAACAGAAGTTTCCCAAGTTTTATGAACGGGATAAGTGTGTAATTCGTTATTAATAGTCTCGCATGCGTAGCAAGTGGCTTACACAGATTATCCTTTTATTATGTTAACCCTCCACTGCCCGCCACGAATTACCGTACACATCCTAAAATAAATTTACACAATCTAATTATTTCACCTGCGTTGTAATTCAAGTTCAAAACTAGTTTTGGCTAGGTCATGATCATCATCATCATCTCCGCCATGAGACGTCCACTGCTGAACATAGGCCTCCCCTTTATCATTAAGGGGGGGTTTGCCATACTCGCTACGCTTTGCAGGCGGGTTGGCGCGCGCTGTTTTTTTGTTTATTGTTTGTAGGCTTTCGGAAGATGCTGGCTGCCCATCTCCCGGTATATTCCCTTAGCTGACTCCTACTGCAACCACGGGACGATATGGTGGGGGACAATTCTAAGGCCGGGCATCCTACGGCTAGGTAGTTTTTATCCGTTTTTTTTTATCAAAAACAGGGACTACTCTATCTTAACGAAGATGAGTCAATTAGACAAATTTTTATCATCAAATGCTAAATTTATGTAACTTTTGAATTAAATAGCATAAATTATCAGTGAATAATATTGACGAGATAGCGCTTGCAAAATTTCAATTGGGACTTGAAGGAAAAATATCGCTCCTGCTTACATTACAAAATATTTTTTAAAGGTTGTTAATTAACTCTGAAGTGTATATATTTTATGATATATTCCAATGCGAAAGATTATACCGGGAGTTTCCTGTAATCTACGTTTTAATTTATTGCTCGTATTACAGGAAACACCCTGTATACCAGAAATATAATGATCACTAACTTGTTTTTTACTTTACGGAACTGGCTTTAATATATAAAATCTGTGTATGAGCCAATTTCATTCAAATTAATTTAGCCGTTTTTGTGTCATGGATAAATTAACATCTAAATACCATTGCAATAATTTACATTTAATACCGTTTCTAAGAACCTCCTTATTTTCGTGTATTAGAAAAGACAGCAATAATAATAAAGTAAGTTAATAAAGTAACATATTACGTAAAATCATTATAAAATCTTAAAATAGCTACTGTGACATTGACCGCGCCTTGTCCTAAATATAACCAGCCTTACAATCTATATACATATAATAAACGCGTAAGGAGAAAAAAAATGTACATTGAAGATATCTGAGAAAATCTAATTTAGGGGGCCTTAGAAACGTTGACTGAATACATTTTGGTGATTTTTGGAATTCTTGTCTGTCTGTCTGTGAGTTTGTTCGCGATGTACGCAAAAACTACTGCACAGAATTTCATGAAATTTTGTATTATAGTAGTTTATACCCCAGGGTAACATATAGGGTAATTTTTATCCCGCTTATTTAAAAACATTTTTTTCCAATTCAAACAAGTCTGTTTGGAAAGAGAAGTGCCGTGGTTTATATGGAAGCTCATACATTCTACGACACTTCTCTTTCCGAACGAGTCAATTTCGTTGTGAAAGTTGAAAGTAACCGGAAATATAATTGTCGTCAACTAAAGGATGATGCACGGTGTTCCGGACCGTCTTCGACACGACAATTCCGAGACTTCATTTTGTATAGAAAAGCGTCACGTGTGATCCTAGGAGGTCCTGTATGTGCGGTGAAGTGTCGGAAGTGTCGTGTCGGAGTCTTAATACGTACCTTCAGTTTGTGGGATATTTTATTATATAAATTAAATGATAAAATAAAATGATCTATCTGGTTCATTCCTAGCCCTGTGCAGCGGAGGCCTAAGCCACTTTTTCCTTTGTATATTACATCTTCATAAGGTTATAATTTATAATTGTAGTGTGTCAACTTAAAATGAACAATTTATTCTTCATTCTTGACCGTTGAGTTTTTTCCGGTCCCGTCCACGCTGCTGAAGAAATTCTCGCTACGATGTTCCGTGGCTGAGCCCTATGCGGTACCTACTTGGCATTTGGCCTTCGCATACATTACCAAGACACTTAAGAATTAAGTTTTCTCCGGTCCTCTTCATGCTGCTGCTGTACCAGTTCTCGCTGCGACGTTCCGTGCTTGGGCCCTATACGGTACTTGGCATTTGGCCTTCCCATAGATTACATTACCAAGAAATTCTGGCTGCGACGTTCTGGGCCTGAGCTCAATGTGGTATTCGGCCTTTGGCCTTCTTATACGTTGCCGCTCCCTCGAGCCTTAGGCTTGGATTCGCGAAGACACTTGACAGTTGAGTATTGTCCTATCCCATTCATGCTATTGCTGAAGCAATTCTCGCTACAACGTTCCGTGCCTGGGCACTTTGCGGTACTTGGCATTTGGCCTTTCCATACATTACCGTTCACCCTCGGGCCTTCGGCCCTCGCGTTCGCGAAGGAACTTGACCACTGACTTTATACCCGGCCCTGTTATTCTACTGCTGAAAAAATTCTCGCTGCAAAATTCCGGACCTGGCCCTGAGCTCTATGTAGTATTCGGCCTTTAGCCTTCTCATAAATTGCCCTTTCCTCGGGACTTAGGCCCTCGGATTCGCGAAGACACATGACCATTGAGTATTGTCCGGGTGTTTTTACTGCTGAAGCAATTCTCGCTGCGACGTTCCGTGCCTGGGCACTATGCGGTACGTGGCATTTGGCCTTCCCATACATTACAGCTCACCCTCGGGTCTTCGGCCCTCGCGTTCGCGAAGGCACTTGACCATTGAGTTTATACCCGGTTCAGTCATTCTGCTGCTGAAGAAATTCTCGCTGCGACGTTTCGAGCCTGAGCTCTACGTGGTACAGTCACCGGCAATAGTATCTTCCTACATGAAGGCCATACATTTGACCCTTAAGTTTATACCTGGCCCTGTCATGCTGCTGCTGAAAAAAATCCCGCTACGACGTTCCGTGCATGGACACTATAATGCGGTGCTTGGCATTTGGCCTTCTCATACATTCCCTAACATATAATTAGTCAATGTTACTCTGCGTCCGTAGGAAATGCCTTAGACAACCCTAAACGTGATCCCTGGGCATTGCTAAAAGAGTAACAAACTTGGCAGCTGCACTGTCTCAGCTGGACCTCGCAACACTCACTGGATTTTGTTCATCATCTGCTTTTCTACTACTACTATCCGAGAGTATAAATACATATCTATATCCAGTGACATGTAGCCATACG
This sequence comes from Pammene fasciana, assembly GCA_911728535.1. Taxonomy (NCBI): domain Eukaryota; kingdom Metazoa; phylum Arthropoda; class Insecta; order Lepidoptera; family Tortricidae; genus Pammene; species Pammene fasciana. Next base: position 21,696,874 of record OU452275.1, read on the forward strand.
ATAAATAAATAATTAGCAACAAAAATGTACCATTTAACGTATAGAAAGCGTAAGTTTTAGAGTAGGTATTGGTCTGGAAATAGTCAATGAAAATACCAAACCGCCTAAACACACGCGGGCGAAGCCGCGGGCACAGCTAGTATAGCCTAAATCCGTTGAGAAGCCGCTTTGTTTCTACATTACATGTAATAATGTGCTCGTTGCTTGTTAGTATTAAATCCAGTTACAGCAACCCCCCAGCCCTCCCCCCGCCCCGCCCTTAAAGGGGAGACCTATGTTCAGCAGTGGACGTCTTATGGCTGAGATGATGATGATGATTAAATCCAGCTACACTGCCAGTCACGGTAGCAAGCCAAATTCGACCTTAGTGTGGCACTTTGAGTAAAACCAACCTTTTGGTTGCCGTAATTTGTAAATAAGCAATAGTGAGTTAGTTATTTTGTGAAAATAAATAAATGGCTCTGCATTAGTTTTTAGATTAGACACGTGCATATTGCCAGTTTGGGTCGAAATAATCTGTTGCTACCTATATAAACAATAATCTTTTTCGAAAATCTTTTTTTTTCACCACACCACCACAGGAAAAAAAATGAGTGCTTTCAAAATTATATCGTTCAAAGTCAAAGTTCGCTTTCAAAGGATAAAAAACGCGTTTCCAAGGTGGAGTTTTGAAAAATATTATAACACTCAAAGAAGACTAAGATTGGACGATACCAACCCTCAGTCATCTTAATGTTTTAGGAATCTCGCTTGCTTAGCGGCCACTGGGACACCTTCAGCCTTCACCTAAAGCTAACGACTGCTTCGCGTGACTCCGAACTTTTTTACGCTTATTTATACTCAAACAAACCCTCGATATTCAAATTTTGTAAGAGCGCGACATATCAATGCCCATAATTATTTAGTAAATCTGGACAATACGCGCCTTTGTACAATTATATTACTCCATAATGGAGCCTGATGATTAAGATGATTTATTCATAGTGAAACTGAAGTATGATATTATAATACCCAGTTTATTATAGACATATTATTCATAGCAGAGCTCGAATTTGTAAAAATTGTGCGCATCGAGAAAAAGTTGTGAATTTTTGACCAAGGATAGAATGGCCCACGATAAATATTTTTTAGTATTGGAGGTCCGTAAAATTTCTGGACCTTCACGTCAAAATCAGGGGTCCTGTGAAATACGTTATTACTAGGGTTTCTGCTCGAGAATTCTCGAGGCGAGAAATCTCGAGAAATTTGTCCTTTGTCGAGACGGGAAAAAAAACCGCAATGCCTCGAGAATTCGAGAAATAAATCGCAAGAGCGATAAGTAAAAAAACACGTGTTTAACACTTAATGCGTCTAGCTTATGCTGTCTGTGCTCTGTGCCTAACCTGTCGGATGAGTGGGACTGTAGGACCGGCTGTCCAGTCCAGAGTGGGGTCGCTAGAGCTGCGTTCTCGAGGGTAGATGTGGAAACCTAAGTGGCGAGTTGGCTATATTATATTTTTAAAGTCTAGTGTCACCTCTATACCCCGCACCGGTGTTGCCCTTGAGCCATCTTTGATGTCGCTTTTTATGGGATCCCATCTTGCGGAGGGCGAGTCACCGTCTGCCGGAATTAAAATTGGATACGGTTTTATTAAGCAGGCGTCCGGTTCTTCACCCAATAGCCCAGTAATTAGCCCATACTATTCACCCAATAGCCTAGTACATTTTAGACTCCATTAACTGAATAGTCCTTACACCATGGCGGGCGCTGTCTCTGCGTGCGTCCCATGACACGGGCAAGGGCAGCATCCTTTTAGTGTATCCCTCACTTTTCATTAAATTGTCTAAAGGGCCTTTGCGCGTTGGCTTTGGCTCCGCATACGCCTTCCAAAGGTCCGGAACACCATTGTTCCGTGGTCGGAAAAGACCTTCTAAAATTTCTCGAGATACTCGAGAAACTCGAGAAATCGTGGTCGAGAATTCCCGTGCCTCGAGAAATAAAAAAGGTCGAGAAACCAGAAACCCTAGTTATTACTCTATGGTTAAGGCTGCTAGGGGTTGTGTGGTATCATTTCCGTTTAAAACAGACATGCGGAATTCATTTGTCATATTAAAAATGTAAAATTTCTTATTAAAAAAAAAGTTGTGTGGCGAGGAAAAACACAATTTTTTATTTTTTTTTAGAACGTCATACAACTAATATATATCATTTCTTTTTCTAATAATAAAAAATATTATAAAGGAGCATATTTAATGTAGTTTCTAAATATATAAAATTTTTAGGCTTATAGTCTACAAAAACTACGCGAAAAAAAATGTTTGCTTCTTGGTGTATATGTTTTCTCCATAGTAAGTATCGATAATCAATGTGAACGTGAACATCCGTAGCGTATTGACCTTAAAATGCATGTATTGCTTGTTATTAGTAAATTTTATTCATAATAACTTCACAAAATGCAGAAATAAAAAATACAATAAATAAAAACATATTTTTCCTCCTTAACTTTAACATAAACCGTCACAATTCAAACGACGCGACGTCTGTTTTCCGTTACTCAACTTAAGTAAAAAAAAAACCAGAAGTTTTTTGTATTAAAGGTGTATAAAATGTATATGTTTCTATAATCTATATTAAATATGCTTCTTTACAATATTTTTTATTATTTGAAATAAAGGATATATATTAGTTATATGACGTGCTAAAAAAATAAAAATAAAATTGTGTTTTTCCTCGCGGCACAACTTTTTTTTTAATACGAAATTTTACATTTTTAATATCAGAAATAAATTCTGCATGTCTGTTTTACACGGAAACGATACCAAACAACCCCTAGCAGTCTTAACCAGAGAGTAATAACATATTGCACGGGACCCCTGATTTTGACGTGAAGGTCCAAAAATTTTACAGACCGCCAATACTAAAAAATATTCATCTTTGCTCACTCTATCCATGGTCAAAAATTCACGACTTTTTCTCGATGCGCACAATTTTTTTCGCATTTGTACTGAGACAAAACCCTACTACTATCATGGTTTTTCACTACTACAAATTAATGTCTGTTATTAAAACTTTAATGAAACTTTCAACCTCTTGATAATGCTACAAAGCGCCTCATTTTTTTTTGTAACATGGCTTTGGGCGTAAAACATGGCTTATAACCTTAATGCAACACCAGCTTTGAGGTTAATTTAGGCACTTATATATCACTAACGACCGTGACTTATTAGGAGTCACGTTTCAGTAAAACTCAGGAGTTAACTGTGTTCGTTCGTAATGTTAATTTTTACGAACCAACACAATTAACTCTTGCGTTCTTAAGAACTCAAGACATTTTAAAATGATGTTGCCCTCAGCTCATTTTATAACCTACCAATTCTTGGGAATACAATCAAAATTAGAATTGTTATATTTGGGGTCAATAGAAAAGTAAAATAATGTAAACAAACATACATGATATGCCATACGATAAATAAAACACCAAAACTTGTTATTTATATTATTTTTTAGTAAAAATATCCTTCATGTACTTACATATCGATACCTTTGGGTTCAATTGGCGTAAAGGACAAAATGCTGGTTTTCAGGAGACGCAAAAAACAGAGTTTTTTTTTTAATGTTGATAATATCTTTTTTGTTTATCGAGCTATATCTTTGATGTGTATTAGAAAAGTACTCAAATTGTTGGTATCTCTAATCTGAATTAGGAATCCTATCCATAAACTAAATACTTTAGAAGTTAATGTCCTTTACAATTGGTTAAAAACGCTATGAGTGTCCTTTATGCCCATGAAATTTATGATAATTTAAAAATGATGGGGTCGTAAGTGACGGTCCTAGATTATTTTACTCCAAATTCGGGGCGTTAGTAACGATCTTAGATTATTTTACCCTAAATTTGGGGCGTATAATTACCGGTGACAGTACACACGTTAACTGTATTTAGCTTAGTTTACTCTTAGGAAGCCTGAAAAGTGTATCAAAACGTGGCTGATTTGATTAGGTACATCCGGATTACATTTATAATAAAGAAAACGCAATATTTTTAATCAGTTATGAAATAGAAATGAATAGCTTGCTCAAAAACTAGCTAATATTCATTCATTCATCGCCATTCCGACCGCTGCAGCGCCATATTGTCCCAACGTTCAAATGCTATACGGTACCGTTGGGGCGTATTGGGGTGTTCAGCAGTACATAGTACCTTTACAAAGCCGTCGGTTGACCCGCAAGCAGGAGACGGCTGCTGCCTGGTCTGCAACACCTCATAATATGTTTACTTGTAGCTCGTAGTAGCTGTTGTGTGTGCAGCGGCCACGCCCTGGTAAACCACTTCGACTCGTGTGCAAAACCTAATGAAGGGTGCTATGATATGAACATCTTTGGTGAACATAGTTTGTAGCTAATATATTCCGGTAATGAAGATAAAGTAAATGTCCTATTGTTTAAATCTGTATTAATTGTTGATACCTTAAGTCATAACAAGGGAAGTAACAGATCGGAAGATGATTACTATTAGGATATCAAGAATTAGGACGTTTACTTATTGGGTAAAATTACTGTAAATATAATACTAATAATAATTAATATTCCACTATTTCAAGATATCGTATTGTAAAATACGAAAAAAACAAAGAGATTTTAATTTGAAAGCAATTATTAACTCTTCTATAGGTACTTAGAAATTTCTGTGTCTCTAGAGTCTCAAGTGAAAAGAGGGTTAACTTTAGCTAAGGCGCAAAATATTTCATTTAACGCCTATAATTTCCAATTTCACACAATAAAAAAATATAATTTCTATTATAATTAAAGAATATACGAGACAATTATATGAATAAATTAAAACCAAATCTATCATAACGTCCTATCCGGATACGTTTCAAACCTGTCACGTTTAATTTTCGACCGGGTACGTCCTTAGACTACTTGCATCTAAAAGAGGGGCATGGGCACTGCGAATGTCATCTAGTTTTGTGTGGTAGGGCACAGATTTGCGAATATCATGTTGCTCAAATCTGGAGCAGAGCCCGACTGGGAAAGTACCTCCACCTCACCAAAAACCTTAGATAAATAGGTTGTGTTCCTGTCGGTGAGTAAAGTCGCCAGAGAGCTCTAAATTGATGCAATATGTTGACGACGGGGGGACCCTCTTGTCTCTTTAGCCTTCAACCTAGTGTACCCTCTTTTCTAAAGGATACATATCTTCATCCATATCTTACTTTTTATTAAAAAGGTAACGTAGTGAATGAAAACGGCGTGTACATAGTGTAGCTTGATCGCAATGCTTTTTTAGATCTTATACTTAGCCGACGAAATTGGTAATAGTTCGGTGTAACTAGAGCAGTAGTTAATTTTATTATGTTAATTTAAATTGTAACTGATGTTTATGCTATGAATTAAAACGATAAAATATTGATAATTGGTGATAATATTACATTTTAACTGAACCGATTATTTATTTTCAAACAATTATTAGATTTATAACACGTTCAATTTAACTTCTCTCATTAAAATACAAACAAATACCTAATAACACTCACGTGCCCTTAATAATCTGGTAATTAATAAAAACATATAAAGGACGTGTTTTCCTACAAAACTTAACTGTATTCATGATAAGTGTCCTTTACACCGTTAGTTTACATTTGCACTGAGCGGAAATGTTTACTAATTTGAAGGTCAAACATTATATTATAGTGATAAAGGTCACATGAAACTACTTATTTAACATTATACACCTTTACATCCATGTTAAGTCTGTCAATTTAGGAATTTATAAACTCCTTTATAGCAGTAAAGGTCACAAAATATTAGAAAAGTCCTTTACAACCATGTTCACATCATTACGCTTATGGCAAAATCATTTTAAAGCAGGTCGTAAAGGACAAACGTAATAAAACATGCCCTTTACACCCATCTAGCCCATACGATTTGAAAAATACGCAAAAAAAATGAAGGGCTTAAAGGACGATAAACGAGATGAAAGTCACTTACGATAATATTTATGTTTAGGGGCTTCCTTTACGATTATATCTTTAAACTGTAAATTTTAACTGGTCATTTACGTCCCTTTAAATAAGCTGTTTTTGCAAGCTCATAGTATAAAAATTGGGTCGTAAAGGCACCTTTTTAAGAGATATCGAAATTTTAAATATACAGAACGATAGCGCTTGAAATTCTGAACACAGCTGTATATATAACTCATTTTCGCCAAAATGTCCTTTACGCCAATTGAACCCAAAGGTATCGATATACAGGGTGTAACAAAAATACTGGGGATCCGTTTAAGGACATTATTGGTATGTATTGCGAGTAAGAAATGGCAGAACAAAACTTTTTTGGACGCGAAAAAAAATTTTTTTGTATGGGACACGTCGTCCCGGCCGGCCAACCACCCATACAAAACCGATTTTTTTTTTGCGAAAAAAAAATTGATTCATAGTTTTTCATAATAAGAATGCGATACCAATTATGTCCTTAAAAGGATCACCAGTTTTTTTGTTACACCTTGTATTGACAGACTTACCGTGTAAACGAATTTCTTTTATAATATTTTGTCATGTGTCAAATGCTTTTTTTAATAAAACTAGAAGTAAAAACAAGCTTGCTATTAGAAGATAATTATTTAAAGAAATTAATACTCATCTAATAATAATTATTTTTTAACAATTGCGTCCCAATATATCTATGATAATATTATTTTTGTTGTAAAGAATATACACACATTCAAGAAGAATTCTGACATCCACAGCTATAACACTAGAAATAAAAACAAGCTTGCTATCAGAAGATGTCGTATCCGCAAAGCATATAAGTAATTTTTGGTCAGGATATTCATATTTATAACAAGTTATAACCCGTCGATGCTTTAAATCTATCATTTCCCGCTCTTAAAAAATACTTTAATGTTTAATGTCAAAGGGTTATTGCAGGGCCAAGGACTATATGACATAGATACATGGCCCAAACTAGAAACTACTACAAAATCATCTAGCATTTAGAGGACACAGTTCAGGCAAGAAAGCATATCAAACGTTTTGCGAAGCAATCAGATTTGGATTTTATTTTTTATTCGTTTCTTTTAATTACACAATAGGTAGGCACATTGTCTGTCTCTCAAGCTGTTTTGATATGCCTTCTTGAAGAACTATGCATTAATTGTATGTGCTATCTTTAAGATTTAATGTATTATTGTTTTGAAAAAATAAGTCCCGCCGAGTTTCTTGCCGGTAATAAGTAATACTACTCGGGACAGAATTGTAGGGTTAGAACCGATGGTAGTTTCTTCTTTCTCTCTGACGTTCATAAATGCATTGTAATGTGCCTAAATTGAAGAATAAATATCTTTTTCACGCCACCTGCTCGGAAATGTGGCAAAAGAAGATCAAAATCCAAGCTGGAAAGTAAGCAATTGCTGTAGCATCTGAACTACCACTACAAGAATTGCTATTTTGCAGCAATGAAATGTCATAGTAGAAAAGTAAAATCCAGATGTCATTGCATTGGACCCGCCAATGAGAATCATTTAAAACATTAAAAAGGTCTTTTTTTGGCACCACTTTTTCATTCTAAAATAAAATAAGGTTGTTTATCGAACCAATTTACTTGTTTAAAAAAAAGAAACGTCAAAATCATTCAGATCACCCTTAAGGCGTTTTTACCTTTTTAACCGTTTGTGGTTTTCTATCAAAAAGTGGGTAAGGAGTGAACCGGCTATTAGACATGGCAACTTGCAGGGACCAATCTGTTGTGTATCCTGCCTTTCCCTCTCCCTCCTTCAGCTCCCTACGGGCCCTACCTTTAATTATACCTACCAACCTGACAGATTGGGCCCTGCAGGTTGCAATGTCTAATAGCCGTTTGAGTCGGATTGAAGCAAACATCGTAAAACGCTTCTTAAAAGTGAAAAAAAAGTAATAAAGGTGGAGCGAGAAAAATACATATTGAATTGGATAATGTTTGACTGAAAAACAATAAAGTTGTATTTATGCAGTAAAAATGAGTTCAATAAGTGTAAAAAATGTTATTAATACGCTGGCGCCCACCGAAATTCAAGAAACTGCACAGGCGTAGAAATTTAATTTGTTACCAGTGAAATCGCGTCCTAAATAAGAAGGCCCGTGAACAGTGATATTTTGTATACAATTTAATATCCGACGAACAATTCATATTATGGAAGGATGGCGAAAATAAGCATTTATTTGCAGAATGTTACATGCTCGTTTACTTTATCGTGCTTTTGAAAAGCATATGAACCGTTAATATACCTATAAATAGTATCTATTAAAGTGTTTGTTTATGCCAATTAATTTTTTATTTTATTTCCTCACAGTAGTCGTGAAAAGCACTATGTAATATCTCGGCCGAAAGCGCTATAGGTGGACTCGTATCTTCGAGGGCCTCCCCTGGCGGGTCGGCCCTCGAACTAACTCGATCCACCTATAGCTTACTTTCCAGCCTCTACAACAATGTACTATTACATCCGTGGACACACCAAGCTTTAAGCGCGCTGCCGAAACTTTAACTTATGGACTAAGAGCTGGCTACGTCAGATATGACACAATAATGAGAGTAATGAAACCTCTCTAGTTGGTTGCTTTACCATCCTTATTGCTAGATCTTGGCATCTGGCAGCTTCTAATGGGTGGAGGTCAGAGTGACAGATCAACAAAGTTGTTCAGTTGAAAGAAATGAACACCAAAATAAGTGAAAACTGCCGAAATTGTGTCATTTATAGACGACAGGGCCTACTAGTATATTTTAACATTAGAACATAAAACATTGTTTATTATTGCGGAAACAAAACAGTAGTTAAACGACTAACTATAAATTGCAATAAACATCATTTGACACTACTTCCCCGAACAGAAACTTCTGGCTATGATATAATCAAATTAATTAGATAATTTACTATAATATTCCATCAAACCCAGAACTCTGGAATTTTTAGGTAGATTTCGAAAATCGATCTACCTATTTTTATTCAAGTTATTTGCATTCTTTGACCTCCACCACTTTACACCTGCCAGATGTCCTGATCTAGAAATAAACATAGAATAGCAAACTAACTAGAGGGGTTTCGTTGCTCTCATTATTGTGTCATATCTGTCGTGGCCGGCTTTCCGTCTATTAATATACAAGCTGTATTTTGATGCTCAAATTCTTAACAAAACTTTCCCTTGTTTCAGTACACTATGCAATCCAACAAAAGAATTCATCACTTCGAGGACTTAAGTTCAGTAATGATTGAACAACAAGAAGCAAGAGACAATCATAAAAGTATAAAATTATAGAGTATTTCCAATGTCGGGACGGAGAGGAAAAATGCCATAGACATGTACGGTCTACTTGGCGTGGCTGTTACCTCGGCATTGTTGCAGTTGATCTTATCAATTACAGGCAAGTACAAAGTTATATACAGTATACACACCGTGGGCCGTTAAAACCCGACAGATCTTAACCACGCATTTCTGAGACCAAACGAAGGAAAAAACGTTTCAAGACTTTAGGTAAATTTTGCAAAAAAAACTTTTTTTTTTAAATATTTTGTGCACATAAAAAGTAAAAGTTATTAATAAAACGATCGATATATTAATTTGAAGATATTTATTTTAAAGATATTAAAGTTTATTTTACTGACCCGAAATTTTAGCTCTCGAGTGTATTTATTAAAGCAATTCCAGCAATTTTCTTAGCTTTCTAAATTCCAGTAGTTGGTACCTACTAGATTTGTTACTTGCGAAGTAATATTATATTTAACAGGGTTATATTACCTATGTACAGTCGACGTCAATATTATTTACACTTGTGGACCTTATTACAAAGATGTAAGGTGCAAGATTGTAAACATATCTTTGACGTCGGCTGTACCTATAATCAAAACTTGAATGAAAATTATAAAATTAATTAATATTACTAGCTGCATTAAACAGTACCTAGAGTGACATGAATTTGTTCATGGTTTGCGAAAAAGCATAAAAATAACTGATTGGAAGGAAGGAATGTAAAAAAGCGGAGAGAGTTCCTTGCCGACTCACGAATGCTTTATTATTGTTATTATTATCATCATCATCATCATCATCATCTCAGCCATAATACGTCCACTGCTGAACATAGGCCTCCCCTTTAAAGGGGGGGTTTGCCATACGCGCCACGCTTGGCACACAGATAGAAACAATATCTTAATTCAAAACGCAAAACACTCTTGCACGCGGTTTCTTAAAGAGAGTAATAAATACCTTAGACCAATAAACATGACTTGAATTAAAAATATCATGATTTTTAAAAGAAGAATTAAAATTATTCAGCTTTAGCTTTACCCATTTTTAAAGCGAATAGTAATGATTTGAGTTAAGATAATAATTATTTACGGCAAAAAAGCACCAAAATTTTCCTTTAAGAGTTTTATGTGTTTACGTCAAAAGCGATTAGTTCTTGGTTTGATGTTTTCAATCTACAGCTAAGAGCCAAAGCTAATTCAAAGAAGTAGCGCCAAAAGTTTGATTTGAGATTTTTAAGTTTTTAGGCAAGAGAGATTAATTTTTGCTTTGATGTTTTCAACCTACAATCAAGAGCCACAGCTATTCCAAAGAAGAAGCACATAATTTTTGCTTTGAAACATTCAAGTTTTGGACGTTAGTTACCCTGCGCATCAATAGATGTCTCTGCGTGTAGGTTAGAACACGCGAACGTTTGTTCGACGTAACTTCATGACCCTCGGCGCTTTGCCCGGGCTTATTTGAGATTCACAATAGCAATCTCAGCTCTAGTTAATACGATTATAAATTGTGAGTATATAAATAAACATAATTTATATTTGTATTATCTACTTTTAGTTAAACTTCCTTTCTTGGGATTAGGCCCGAGAAACAGTTTCTGCTACTAGCTTTTTAAGTAGTGCACTGAGACACTAAGGCGATTATCACACTGACGACGGATCCGCATGCGGCGCCGGTGTGCGAGCGAGATAGCGCTATACACATGCAGAGCGCTATCTCGCTCGCGCACCGGTGCCGCATGCGGATCCGCGCCAGTGTGATAACCGCCTTAGAAAATGTTATTGTTTGTTTCAAGTAATCGATTTTATACGCCAAGAAATTTTAGATCTTGGTGTGAAAATATCAAATTTTACATCAAGTAACACATGCTCTTGAACTAATGCGTTTTCTTGTTTCCGTGGAGAAATTCAATTCTCAATTTAAACTATGAGTCTTCATCCAAGAAACAAAGTTTCTTGGCTTAAGTTCTTTATGTATTGCACTAAGACACATAAAGTTCAATTAAAAAAAAATACAATACAAAAACAAAATTCAAACGCTCTTCGTGAGAATATTAAGCTATTTTAAAAAGAAGATTTTTATATCTCGGATAAAGTATTGAATTTATTAGGTTAAGTAATAAACTTTGAAGCATTTTATATCTTAAAATAAAGAATTTTATTTTTTCCTTATATGGGAAACTGGATATCTCTTGATTCAAATAGGTTTCTTTGGTTGAAGAGATTTTTTCTATCTGTGCAGGCGGGTTGGCGCACGCAGTTTTTTTATTTTATTTTTATTGTTGTTTAGGCTTTCGGAAGATGCTGCTGCCCATCTCCCGGTATATTCCCTTAGCAGACTCCTACTTCAACCACGGGACGATATAATGGGGGACAATTCTAAAGCCGGGCACCCCACGGCCATTGTTAATATAGTTTCACAATTAATAATGCATTCGTACGCCTTTTTTAAATTCTGAGACACAAAATCGTGGACTATTAGGAAACCAAAACAAAGAAACAACAGTAATTAGCATTTTTATCGTGGCTAAGTCTCCTCCACCTGCCATGCGGTTAAGCCAAGTAAAATATTTCGCCATTAAGTTAGAGGGAAGGACTTCATGAGAGGGAAAATAAAAATTTCAGCTTACAAAAAATCACGAGTGAATACGAGTTTAATGTTACTTAAGCGAAATCATTTTCCTAAAATAAAAACTCAAAACATACTTATAAAATATATTGTTGTAGTACTAAACTTATAATATAATGATAACGTAAAGAGATAAGTTCGTTATTGCATCTAAGATTGCCTCATGTACATGTTTGTGCAAGGAAGTGTAAAAGTAAATTTATAATTTGCTCTTTGTCGCATATGAAGCCATAGATGACAGTAACAATTTTTTCTCTATTTGTAGTGTTACAACCTTCAAATTTAAACGTTATTTTCGCTATGCGCTAATACTTACTTAGAGCAAGCTGGCAAGCACCAGAACCGACTTCTAAAAATAGAGCAAATATCGTCGGTTGTAATATGAATTAATGTAACCGCCAAAATGACGAAATTGAGTTAAGTATACAGTTCGACTGCAAATTTCCCGCTCTGTCGAATGCTGTATATAAAATTTTGATATCTCGAAAAAAATGTCGAGTACGTTAACAAAAATTCAGCAATTTTATCCAGTTTCACCTTTCTTTTTAATGTATGTCAAGGTTTCAAAATATCATCGACAGTTATCTTAACGTAAACATAAATTTGTAATTCGTTTCTAATGTATTCACCTTAATTTATTAAATACCAATGATGTAAGAGTCATTTGCATTACAATGACTCTTACGCTATTCGATTTCTAAAATATATTTCATTTTTGACTGTTACGCTAACGTTAACAATAAATAAAAAATAGAAATGACTTTTACATCAAACGCCGCATACCCGGGATTTGTGACTATAATTTACAGGTTTTCAAGCAAATCAGGTTTAAAACAATTTTTCAAATTATGTATAATATACATTACATGGAAATATTACAAAAACAACGAAATAATTGTCTCAAGTGTCTTTACTGCAAGGGAACGTTACCTTAATGCTCAAATTTGGCGGTAACGCTAACTTTCTCGTACTTGGAGTAAAACTAATGACTCTTACCTTAGTAGTTACCATGAGTTTATATTTACGTAGTCGTTAAACGAGTGCGTAAACCTGCGTAACTTATTTGTATGGAGAATTGCACAGCGCCCCTAGCGGTCACTGAAAAAACTAACTATCGGTAGTATGAGTTCAACGGTAAATTACCTATCGAGTTTCAAACTGTTAACGTAACGTAACTTTAGCTGTCACTATGCGTTGCCTTAGAAAATCGGTACCATGAGTGGCAAGTTTGACAGCTGCCATCGAAAAATAGTGTATCGAGTGTAGTTTACTATTTCACTAGCAAACTCGCTCGTGAAACTGAAAACGTGATAAAATATATTTAGTTATAAAATAATCCTTACAGTAACAGTCAAAATAAATATGTCGGCAAGGAATTATTTTGCATGGGACATGTTAACGAGGGCTTCATACGAAGACGAAAGAAGAGAAGGAAGGAAACTTCAAGCGGAGATGAGGCATAGGTTAGATCCGCTTACGCATATAAGCGAAAACAATTTTATTAAAGAGTATCGACTCAATAAAGAAGCTTTCGAAGATTTGTGTGACTTGTTACAATACTACACAGATTTGAAAGCCTCGCAAAGGGTGTCGCTGGAATCAAAGGTAAAAGATTAGATTTAATTAGTATTTATACTATTCACAACTAACCCACGATAGTTGGTAATATGTACGAATCAACAAGGAAATGACTTACAGGTGTTATGTGCATTATTATTCTATGCACATGGAAGTTACCAGCGCATCACAGGCATGGCGAATCACTTTTCGCAAGAAGCGACTAGTGTTTTTATAGAAGAAGTTACAGCGGCTTTAAATCATCCCAACATTTTGAAGAGATTTGTTAAGTTCCCTACGACACAACACGAACGAGATGCCATTAGACAAAGGTACTTACCATTCAAATACATTTTGAAATGATTTATTCAATTTTGGTTAAAAAGCAAATCACACAATACAAACTAATCTTTTCATTTCAGTTTCTACATTAAATATGGAATCCCGGGAGTTATAGGGTGCATTGATTGTAGCCACTTCAAAATATTTAACCCTGGGAAAGAAGTGGAACACTTGTATTATTGTAGGAAGCATTATCATTCAATGAATGTACAGATGGTAAGTTTATGTAATTATGTACTTACTCATGAATTAAATAAGTATATAAAGTTTTTGTAAATTACTAGTATAATGTATACTTACTAATATATTATCTTTGTAGATATGTGACCACAGCTGTTACATTTTGTCTATAAATGCCAAGTTTGGAGGTGCTGCCCATGATGCCTTTATATGGGAAAGCAGCAATATCAATGACTACATGCAAAAATTACACAGATGCAATGAAATAGTTTGGCTTTTAGGTAAGAAGTGAGACAATGACAATGTTTAACAACTTATTGTTAATTTTATAATTGAAAGGAAAAATTCACCGCATCAAGCAAGACTCGAACCTGTGACCTCTTGGAAAGATTCCCCAAGGTTGAGTAAGCATTGATAGCACAGTTGTTAGTGCGATTGGACCGGTGTTCCAAGAGGTCGCAAGTTCGAGTCTTGCTCGACACGGTGAATTTTTCCATTTTTCCTTTCAATTATAAAATTGAAATATTGTATGCAGACGTTTCTGCTTAATACAAAATATACTTAAATAACTTATTGTTATTTATTTCAGCTAATTATTATTTATTTCAGTACCTGTTCTAAGACAAATCTAATGTTAACAGGTGATTCTGGTTATCCTCAACGGCCATGGTTGATGACACCATATTCCACCCCAACACAGAATGTCAATGAGGAGAATTTCAATGCAGTCCACACTTCTGCCAGGGTCATCATTGAAAATACATTTGGAAGGTTGAAAAATCGGTGGCGTTGTTTACTCTCGGACAGGTCCTTGCATTATATGCCAGAAAAATGTGCAAAGATTATAATGGCATGTTCCGTATTGCACAACATTGCTTTGAAATATAATGTTCCTGATCCTGAAGAACCCTCTCAAGGAACTGAGGGTAATTATTTATAGTATTTATGTGCAGATAAAAAGTTTTGAGATGGTAAAATATTTGGAAAGTTAACATACCTAAATTTAAAACTATTTTTATTTCTTGTGAAACTTTTAGTTGTTTAGATACTTTCTGCAAATGTGATATCCAGTTGACAGATTTGCAATACAGGGTTTCAATAACTAGCCATATTGTGCGAGATTATTTGGTAGGCCATACTAAACAACTTTTACTATGGGACCAACTCCGAAATCTCAAACATTTTTTGGAAATTTCATACAAAGAAAATACAGCCAGATACAGATTTACATACAAAATTTATTTTTGCTATATTTTCTTTGTATTACAATTTTTAGCAACGAAAATGAATTACCGACATAGATCTGTACTGCTAGAATGCCCATGCCAAATTTCGTGGTTCTAAAGCATGTCGTTTTAAAATGAGAGCTGAACTACGTTTGTATGGGGACGCGAGTTCACGCGAGCGTCCTGGAGACTCTTTAAGTTTACTCATTGATATTAATTTACTTATTTATTATTTTCAGAGCAATTTGAACGACAAGAGCTGGTGTATGAAAATCAAGGTGACAGTGATTTGGTAATGGGAAGAGCACTTAGAAATCAATTAGCTCAAAGACTTGCGGCAAGAAATCAATAAAATATGTACATATGTCATGTTTTATTCTTATAATAATAAATAATAGGCATACATAATTAAAATGTCTTTATTTTTTTTCTAAAAAATTGACAATCCTATCGCCGAGTGCCAAAAATTGTCCAAATAAATCCAGCCAGCGCTCTTGCTGCCTCAACTCCTCGTTCCTTAGTCTAACCCTCTCCCTCTCCGTCTCCTGCTGGAACGCACGCCATTCACAGTCGGATCTGACAAAGGCTTGCCTTGCGAGATCCGACTGTGTCTGGGTGCGAGTTCTCCTATTACGAGCAGGTGACGTAGTGTCCACAAGTCGTCCTGGTCGCCGCCGACGAGGTGTGGGTGGCAAGGGCAAGGGGCTCGGCGGTGCAGGCTGCCTAGCGCCAACTGGTGGTAGAGGAGTCCTTGCAAAAGTGTCTAGTGGTGGTGGTGGTGGTGGTACAGATGTAACGCCTGTAGAATTTATTATAATTGTCAGTCTCAAACAAAATCTACTTAAATGTTAATCAAGTCGATAGATTTTTTCTAAAATGTAATAAGGCTTAAATAATATTAAGACAAGATATACGGGGTACCATTTGGCCTAGGTACCTAAACTAATTTCAAATGTAGGAGTCTAGACAAAAAATAATGCACTTTTTAATTTGAACCATTTTTTGCCTTTGAGTATATTTTGAGAAAGGTATGAAAGATAATGTAATTTCGCTTATGTGGTAACCAACCCTAATAACATAGACTTAGATATAATAGACGGCCATAGTCTAAGAACTTTTTGAGGCTCCAAGTATTTAGATAGCGCCCTCTATCCGAAAGCCCCCTAAAGATACTGAAAATGTAAGAGGAAATGTCACCTGCACTGCTACTCCAGCTAGTAACGAATAGCGTACCTACTAGTAATACACTAGTAGCATAGACTAACTTATATAGTAGAGCAGCACAGCCTAAGAACTTTTTGAAGCTCAAACCAATCGCGCCATCTGCGTGAAAGCCCTCTAAAGATACCCAAAATGTAAGAGGAAATGTCATCTGTACTGTTACTCCATCTATTAACGAATAGAGCAGCAGTGCAGGTGACATTTCCTCTTACATTTTGTTATCTTTAGGAGGCTTTCGGACAGAGAGCGCAATTGACTTAAGCTTCAAAAAGTTCTAAGGCTGTTTATTTTTGTATTAAGCAGAACGTCTGCTAACGATACCACAATGTTTAGAAATAAAGGAAAAGTAGAAAAATCCACTGCCTCAGGCGAGACTCGAACTCGCGACTCTGGGAAACATGCCCATCGCTCTGCCAACTGAGCTACTGAGACTATACCTGATCCGATCCGATATATATCTGGTCCGATGGCCGGTTAAGAAGTGTAAGACTTCGTCGGCAGATGTCGCTAGGCGTCACCCTAAGGCGCGAATATAAAATAAAGGATGTGGTGGAGAAATTCGCAGCCATCAGGTATAGTCTCAGTAGCTCAGTTGGCAGAGCGATGGGCATGTTTCCCAGAGTCGCGAGTTCGAGTCTCGCCTGAGGCAGTGGATTTTTCTACTTTTCCTTTATTTCTAAACATTGTTCTAAGGCTGTGCTGCTCTACTATATAAGTTAGTCTATGCTAATAACAATAGGTACTTACTCATTTGTGCATGCTGCCTGGCTCCAGAAGATGGTAGGGGAGGGGAGACAGCAGCAGGATCACTACACTGTGTGAGTACACTGTCCGTGTGCGTGTGCGCTACATGAAGCTGACGGGCTGAAACATAAAACACCAAACACATTAACATACATTTAGTACAGTCACCGGCAATAGTATATTTCTACAGGACACAGGAAGGCCGCAAAAGTATGTGACACGCTCCCATCCATGGCCCTACAAATAAGAGTGTGTACATATTTTTGCGACCTTCATGTATTAAGATACTATTGCCGGTGACTGTACAATTATGGATTTAAAGCGAGGTTTAGACTAGCAAGTTTACTTGCGGCAAGTAGGGCCACAGCTATAGTTCAGAATGAGACATGAATATTCACTATTTCATTCTAGCATATAGCTGCGTCCCTAATACTTGCCGCAAGTAATTTGCTAGTCTAAACCTCGCTTAAGACTATATTTTTTTTTAAATGTGTGATTATGTTTTTAGGAAAGTAGGTAGGGTATAGCAAATGTAATTTCGCTTATGTGGTAACCAACCCAAATAATAATACTTACTTGTTAGCGCGTGCCTGGCTCCAGAAGATACTAGGGGTGTACGGAGGTGTCCGAGTTGCGCAGGATCGCTACTCTGTGCTAGGCCATTATTTTCTGTATGGGCTGTAAGATTTAAAATCTTTTTTGATTTAATGAACTCTAACCACAGTAAGGAGATTAAGTACAAAATACTATATTAATAATAAAATTGCAGAATTTATCAAATAATTGCACAGTCGCCATCAGATATATCGGAGCGGCCAAGGTGGTCACAAATATCTGAACAACGCCTCTATTGTCAAGGTGATAAAGTGTATGTTCAGATATTTTTGAGTACCCTGGCCGCTCCGATATATTTGATGACGACTGTACATCAAATAATTACGATAGGACAATATATTATAACATATATAAATCTAATGTCAAAGTTTCCTTTAAACTTAGAATTAGCTCAGAAAAGAACAGAGATAGGTCTTATTTATTATAAGCTTATGCAGTATAACTAGCTTCAAAGATCAGTCACTAATAATTAGTGTAAAATTATTTGAAATTTAAATCTGATTTTAAAGGAACCTGCAACAGATTTTACCTATGTTGTTAATTGTCTCTGTAACTGGTGGAAAACAAGTCGGTTGGCCAGAAGATCCTGGTATATTCCATTCTTCGACAGCTGCAATGAGAAATTAAGCATTAAAATGACAGTGGAATGCATATAACTACTACTTAAAATAAATTAATCCTAATTTGAAATTGTACAGAGTGGAATTTTCTTTTTGGGTCAGTGAGTGCAGCTACCACGTCCCGTGCTGCTACGCGAAAATGGTCTTAGAAGACTTTCCCTCGATTTCAAATTAATGCATATTCGCGTTTACAGATTTTGGAAAAAAACATGCAGGCTGCCTATGAAGCAGGAGGTCCCGGGTTCAAATCAGGGCATTTATTTGTGTGTTTATCATGAATATTTGTTCCTGAGTTATGGATGTTTCCTATGTATTTAAGTATTTAATTTATCTATATCTATCTATTATATATATTGTTGCCTAGTACCCATAACACAAGCCCTATTGAGCTTACCTACTATGGGACTAGGTTGATTTGTGTAAGATTGTGCCACAATATTTATTTATTATTGCCATCATATACAGGATGGCTTTTCTTTTAGGGCAGCTACCAGATCCCGTGTTGCTAGAGATGTGTGTTGTGTGTGGGTTTCAAATTAATGAAGGATCACATTTACAGATTTTGGAAAAAACATACAGGTTGGGAGAAAAGGCCATTTTTGACAAACTTTTATTTGATGCCATTTGATCCCAATCCTATCTAGGATCAAAAGCTTGTATTGGACCTAAAACAATTCCGACTAGAAAAGCCACAAATTGAGGAAAACTTTTCTCATACATTTTGTATGAAAATGAAAACTTTTATTTTCCACCAATTTTTTTATGTCAATCGATTCCATTCCTATTCAGTATCAGTAGTTTTCATGGGGTCAACTTACGGTAATGTGCCAAACAGCCACAAATTGAAGAAACTTTTTCGATATTAAAAAAAATTTTTTTGGTCCTATCCCATACAAGCTTTTGATCCTGTATAGGATCCTATTCCTATACAGGCATTAAAAAGTTTTTCAAAAATGACCTTTTCTCCCAACCTGTATGTTTTTTCCAAAATCTGTAAATGTGATCCTTCATTAATTTGAAACCCACACACAACACACATCTCTAGCGACACGGGATCTGGTAGCTGCCCTAAAAGAAAAGCCATCCTGTATATGATGGCAATAATAAATAAATATTGTGGCACAATCTTACACAAATCAACCTAGTCCCATAGTAGGTAAGCTCAATAGGGCTTGTGTTATGGGTACTAGGCAACAATATATATAATAGATAGATATAGATAAATTAAATACTTAAATACATAGGAAACATCCATAATTCAGGAACAAATATTCATGATAAACACACAAATAAATGCCCTGATTTGAACCCGGGACCTCCTGCTTCATAGGAAGGGTCACTAACAACTACGCTAGGTGGCCGTTAGCAATACTTACTAGAACATGTCTGTTGCTCTATTTGCTGATTGATGCCAAAAATTGTTGGGCTGTCATTCTGCATTTCAACATCCTCTTCCTGTAAAATAAATAAAATAAAATAAAAATGAAACTTTTATTCCATGCAGAAAAGTCATCAAAAATTAAATTATGTTAACAAAGACTAAAAGAATTATAACTATTATTTGTTATTATTATGTGATAACATGCTTTTATATTATATGTATTAGAGTAAATGTTAATGTAATGTGATAAATTGATAATGCAGATAGCAAAAAAAATACACAAGTAATTAAGGTTTTAAAAATAATATCCGGTGAGAATATATGTTTTTGCTTATTCTTAAGAACATGTCACATATGTATTCACACCTAACAATGTGAGTAAACATTAAATACATTAAGCAGAAACTACCACACCTCTATACCAATTTCTGGAACTTGTTCTAAACCTGTAGCAGCACGTGTGCCCATTATGCTGAGCACACGTTGCTCCAGGTCCGACAACCTCAGCCTGCAAGCTTCACCCCCACCTGTTTTTCTTGCAGCTTTATTTATCCGGGCAGCTTTTTTTTTTGTATTGTTCTTCAAATCGCTCCATACCTTAGCCCAACACACCATTATAACCCACACAATTAAGAAGCATAAAATGAGCATAATTATATGTAAATGCAAAATAAAACATAGTTAAGAATATATTTAAGCCAGAGTTAATATATTACAATACAAAATTAGTGGCGTGACTGAAATTAATTGTACCAAAAAACTGCACGTCACATTCCTGAAATTAAAGCATGCAATGCAACACAAACATATAAAATACTTACGAAATTAATTTCACGCCATTAATTTATATTGTAGTATGAAAATATTTGAAGATCCCACTCACCTTTCTCCATCTTTCTAACAATTTAGTGTCGCCTGTGGAATCCGCATTTAACATGTTTACCAACTGCGTCCACAGGCGAGTGTTGGTGGCCCTTCCTTGGGGCCCCTCAGTGGGCTTACTAAGGTCGCCATTTCTGTAAACACATTAATTGCACTTTAGTATGAACCACATTCCTGATGTAATCACTTTAAACAAAAAGTATTATGAGGGATATGTGTAAAGTATGAAAACTGTTCATACCAGGTTAATATGTAGGAAATTAACTTGGTATGAATGAAATGTTTATTAAAAGTACGTACCTTTCCATAAACTCCACGAGTAACAGAAATTGCGACGGACTAGTACGCATCGTTTAATTTTGTTTTGAACAACAAACATTAACAAACACTACACCTTTTCAAATATTCGCCGTTCACGTCTCAACTCAAGTGGCTCAACTGTCAGTGTCACTTAGAGAGAATAACCGAACAAATTTAAGAATCACTTGATAATTCATTAAAGGTTTACTATTCATCGACTCTTTAAATTGGCCGCATATGTCCCGGATACTAGTATTTTGGCCAATATGATCCCTTATCTGTCTTCTCGGTTAAGTTAGAAAGAGACAGTTTCGTATCATGTGAAGTTAGGCAAGATAGTCCGCAAGTATTCGAACTATCGAGTCAACGTTATCGAGTATAGTAAATTATTATGTGACTCATGGTACCATTTTGACCGTAACGTATTCGAACCGCGTTTACACGCTAGCGACTATAGTAACTTAAGCTAGTTTACTACAACAACTCATGGTAAGGGTTCTTATCATTTTGTTTCGAATTCCTCACGTTTTGGTGATTACGCTAAGCTTGTATTACCAATTTCAGTGAATGTTGTGCTTACGCTAAGTCACTGATTAGAAGCTGGTATTGTATCTCTTTCTTTTAAAACGTTTAGACGGCGAGCGTAAGCGAGACAAATGCATGTTTGTTCGCATAAGCGCATGTAGGGTTGCCATACGTCAGGATTTGTCCGGACATGTCAGGATTTTTGACCCTTTGTCAGGATTGCGGCCGGACTTGGCAAGTGTCCGGATTTTTTATAATTATCTCGTTATACGCTTATTACAAGGTTAAGTACAAAACAAAAGTGTAAGTATTAAATTCTCATAAAAATAATTATGAATTTGACAATATTTTGTTATTGAAATCGTATTGAAAGTTTTGATTAAATTACGTATATGACTTCAAATAGTACTTATAAGATTTAGTTTAGCAAAATACAAAAGCATTTTTGGAAGGTTTAGAAACCGAAAGTTAAATAAGTGGCTCTACAACTTAATGACAACTGTTGAATGTCTTCAACAAACTAATTAATTAACTGCTCTTATTACAAATATAGAAATATTGTGTATTTCAAAAATTATAATGTTTCTAAATGTTGAAAAATTTCGTTTCTAATCAATAAACTCCAAGTCATGTTATTTATAATTATGATTCCGGTGGCGTAGCGTTGTTTAAGCTTTAAGAGGGTATGGTCACTACGAATATATGTCATGTATTAGGGCACAGCTCAGCTAATGAGAACTCGATCAAATAGGGAGCAGAGCCCGACTAGGGAAGTGCCTCCATACAGAAAACCACAGCTAAATAGCACTAGACTGTTACTCATAGCGTTGTGTTCTCTGGTGACCTTAGAGAGCTCTGAAAGGATGCGGTGCGGCTCTTTAGCCGTCTACACAATGAATCCTCTTTTCTAAGGAGTCGGGTCGGCAACGCACATGAGACACCTGGAGCTGCAGGTGTCCATATGTTACGGTTGCTACTTACCATCAGACGGGCTGTGTATAGGGTTGCCACCGGCGTAGTATTTAAAAAAAGCTACGCTAAATCGCTGTTATTACAAATGTCAGGACTTTTGGCGTGATGTCCGGATTTTTATCAGGACATTTCATTTTTCCATATGGCAACCCTAAGCGCATGCATTTGTTTACGATTTGCTGTTATCGTCGGTTGTAATATGAATTAATGTTACCGCCAAATGACGATTTTTTCAGGAGAGGCAAAAAACTAACTGAGCAATCATAAAGTATGTTGTAACTTTTTAGTTACTTATTCTATTGCAATGATGTTTATGCTATTTGTCTTGTATTTGTGAGGTCTATTTGATAATTAGTAACTCACTGAGACCACTGCTATAGTTTAGGAAATGGCAGGCGCTTACGCTAATTTATTTTTTATTTTTATGGAGTTACGTTAAGAATTTTATGAAAAATATCAAAAGTGGTTCTCGTATTTTAAGGTAACTTACAAAAAAAGTAACAATGCTTACGTTATGCATCACAAGGTTTACAGAATATGGACTTACGCTACAAGGAGTCGAATATTGAAAATTCACACTTATTTACTTGTAATAAGGTTGAATTAAAAAAATGGAACATGTAGCTTGAAAGTATAAGGTTAATAAAAAAACAGTTTTTGAGTTAGAAATTTAGTTTAATCAAAACAAAAGCTTACAAGAAATATTTTTCTTAGTCTTCTGACATTTAATAACGCAATATTTTTTTTTTAAAGAAACGAACATTTTTCCCTTAAACAATACAAAATAAACAAACAAAATGATCTGCTCAATTCATAACAATCTCTTAATTGAGATGACGTTTTCAAACTAAAGGTATCAACCACATTGTCGGTCGGTTATGAGGTGCTAATGTCATAAATATTCATTCGCAAAAGATCATTATCAACAAACGATAGTGCGGTATTTTTAATCTGAAAACGTTACACAGTTTTTACTTATCTACTCGTATACTGGTAAAAATATAAATAACAAACAATATTACGCAGAAAAATCAAAAGTAACTGCAACATTTCTTAATCCTCATGATCGTCTTACATTTGAGTCAATTGACTACAGTAAAACAAGAAACGCCTGCTTAATAATTATAATTATCTCACGTTTATTTACTGCTTACTATGTAAAAATACTATGACAATATAAAAAAATCTTAATTCCTTGCTCTGAAGTAAAACAAACAATTTGTTTTTTTTATCTTATTTCTTACTTTTATTTATTGCTTTTACTATTTTTCCCTTTCCTTGCTTCTTCTCATCTTTTTCTGTCGTTATTTTTGCTGCAGTCCGAGTGTTTGTTTATTTTCTGTTTTTTTTTTCTTCTGCTGTTAGTGTGTGTTCTGTTTTAGTGGTCACAGTAGCCTTCTCTTTTCTTTGGTTTTTGGGTTTAGCTCCATTAACTTCTCTGCTTTTTTCTTCGATGTCACCATCGTTTGTGTCTGATAATGTCGTCCAAATAATCAACTTTGTCTTTACAAGGTAGTTGTAGATAATACTGTACGAACGATTTAGGTATTACCTCTTGGTCACACAATTTTTAAGATCCTTGATTTTTTTTGTAGAAATTGGCAGATGTTGTGTGTAAAGTTTTGGTAGAGTATAACTTGTTTGAGATTCAACCCTGATACATAAATTTTACTGACCTTTTCCTTTTCCCTTTCTTTTCCCTATCACCCGCAGCTAATTGACTGAGGAGCCGAGCGTAGCGAGGCGACGAACGTCTCCGTTTTAACTCACAAGGATAGGCCGTATGGCCGCGCGGGTGCATGTTGAGTCAGCTTTCACTGGTAAAACGATTTGACAGATTGATGTGTGTGTATTGGTTGGTCAGTGTCGGTCTAGAGGTCGCATTTTTCATCTGATTTCGATGAAACTTGGCATGTACGTTTCTTGATTTATTTGCCAAAAATTGTCGAGCCATTATTTGATTGGGGTGGAAATGAGGGAGAGAAGGGGGGAAGTTTGCTGTCACGTTATTTATCATATCATTATTCATTTTATCATTTTCGGGAAAAAGGTCAAGCCCACACTTCCTTAGAGGTTGTTGTAAAAAAAAAGTTTCGAGGGAGAGGGAAAGAGGGGAAAAAGGGGGGAAATGCTCCGAAGTCTACGGTTCACGGAACCACTAGTACTAAAAGATGTAAGGATTGTTACGTTCAAGAAACCAGATGTTAATGAAATGGAAGTGAAATACACAATGAAGGATGATGGAGAAGTTTATAAAATACGGTTGGGATAAGAAACAACGCAGGTGACACGGAAAGAAAAGGGAAAAGGAAAAGGTCAGTCAAATTTACGCCACAGGGTTGAAACTCAAACAAGTTAAATACTCTACCAAACTTTACACACAACGTCTGCCAATTATTATCCAGGGCAATGACACAAACGATGGTGTCATCGAAGGAAAGAGCAGAGAAGTTAATGGAACTAAACCCAAAAACGAAAGACAAGAGAAGGCTACTGTGACCACTAAAACAGAACACACACTAACAGCAGAAGGAAAAAAACAGAAAAAAAACAAACACTCGGACTGCAGCAAAAATAACGACAGGAAAATGTGAGAAGAAGCAAGAAAAGGGAAAAATAATAAAATCAATAAAGAAAAAGTAAGAAATAAGATAAAAATATACAAATTGTTTGTTTTACTTTAGAGAAAGGAAGCTGATCTGCAGAGAATTAAGATTTTTTTTATATTGTCTTAGTATTTTTATATAGTAAGCAGTAAATAAACGTGAGATAATTATAATTAATAAGTAGGCGTTTCTTGTTTTACTCTAGTCAATTGACTCAAATGTAAGACGATCATGAGGATTAAGAAATGTTGCAGTTACTTTTGATTTTTCTGCGTAATATTGTTTGTTATTTATATTTTAACCAGTATACGAGTAGATAAGTAAAAACTGTGTAACGTTTTCAGATTAAAAATACCGCTCTATCGGTTGTTGATAATGATCTTTTGCGAATAAATATTTATGACATTAGCACCTCATAACCGACCGACAATGTGGTTGATACCTTTAGTTTGAAAACGTCATCTCAATTAAGAGATTGTTACGAATTGAGCAGATAATTTTGTTTTGTTTATTTTGTATTGTTTCAAGGGGAAAATGTTCGTTTCTTAAAAAAAAATATATATATTGCGTTGTAAAATGTCAGAAGACTAAGAAAAATATTTCTTTTAAGCTTTTGTTTTGATTAAACTACATTTCTTACTCAAAAAGTGTTTTTTATTAACCTTATACAGGTGTATTAAAGTCGGTTTGCGATTGACAGATGAGTTTCATACGCTTGAATCTCCATTTTGTTGTCATAATCATAAAGTCAACTTTACAAGCATCACACCATTTGGTGCCGTGTTTTGAACGTGGACTTTATTTCCGTTTTGTAAAGGTAGAATATCAAATGGATGAATATCATCTGTCAGGTCCAAACTTACTTTGATCGTATTGTACTACTACTAAATGTTTCATTTTTTTTAATTCAACCTTATTTCAAGTAAATAAGTGTGAATTTTCAATATTCGACTCCTTGTAGCGTAAGTCCATATTCTGTAAACCTTGTGACTTACGTTATGCATTATAACTTTTTTTGTGAGTTACCTTAAAATACTAGTACCACTTTGAATTTTTTTCATAAAATTCTTAACGTAACTCCATAAAAATAAAAAATTAATTAGCGTAAGCGCCTGCCATTTCCTAAACTATAGCAGTGGTCTCAGTGAGTTACTAATTATCAAATAGATCTCACATATACAAGACAAATAGCATAAACATCATTGTAATAGGATAAGTAATTAAAAAGTTACAACTTACTTTATGATTGCTAAATTAGTTTTTTGCCTCTCCTGAAAAATCGTCATTTGGCGGTTACATTAATTCATATATTTTTATGTTATCGTTTTCATACAAACTGTTCTCAAGACGACTTCGTGAGATTCAACCGGAATCCGTATTTTATAAGAAAACTTGAACCTAAATCTAACCTGTTCCCTCACAATGAATCCTTTTAAATATATACGCACAAATGTCTATGTTTGATCCTGTATTTCCGCAGTTTTATGACTGCAATGATACAAAAAATATTTTTACACAAAGTAACTAGCAATGGTAGCAATTATTATTATTGTATCATATTTACAAAAATAGATAATGGTTTGGAGAAGCGATCGAGCAAAGACAACCGTCAGTTGCGGTCGGGGTCCGGAAGCAGCTGTGACGCTCGCGTGCTGTTTGCCAATTTATCACTAAGCTGATTATATATAGGCGTTCCCTGACGTGCTTTATGACCTTGTTTGATCTTCGCGTCTCTCCTTTGTTTACGCACCTTTTAAATCGAGAACAATAGTGTTTACACCTAGCATGTTGGTGTGGCGCATAAGACGTGCCACAGGCCACAGAACTGTTTTGTAACCTCGTTAGAAATCTACATCGCGGTACATTTAGGTACTGCATTCGTAACAAAAGTTCTTTATCCCCATTCAAATCATGACTAATCAGACGCATTGTCGCTTATGATTGTAATCTGAACGTTAATTGGTTTTGTTTAAAGTTAGATGTACACTCGCCGCGACTACCGACACAGGAATTGAGTATTTAGTGCTTCGTGGATAATAGCCGCACTGATAAAGACCAGGAAAAAAATTGCCTTTCGCCTTTATACGTACAAATCTACAGACATTGCAAGATAGAACTACAAATTCAAACCAAATTGCATCAAAGTAAACAAGAGCACAAAATGCGCCGCGAATGTTATTCAATGCTAGGTTGGAGGAGCAGGTGGCCCAGCCCTAAGCTGGCCGGACCAACAAATCCTCGTACAAATTTAATTTAACTTTACTTACTTCATACGGTATCACTATATTATAACAAGCTGGCATTTATTTTTACTTTTGTAATTTCATGTTCTGTAGTGACGTACCGTAACTAGTTAATATTCATGTTCGGAAACATTTCTGCTCACACAGTTTAGTGTCATCATGATCTAAAAAAATAGTGGCCACGTGCATGCATTTTTGTGACTTTTTACTCATGTTATTTGGTAAGTTAGTTCATGGCAGGATAATCGCGGTAATTTATACAAGCATTTGTAAACATCGTTTCTTTGAATGAGAAAAATAACAATAATTATTCACTTCTGTTCCAACAATGATTTCGGTAAATAAGTAAAATATTTTTACTATTTGTCATCATAATCTTACTAGTGTAAAATATGAAGTATACTAGACAGTTTTTAAATAATTTCCTGAAGTAGCAGTTTTTCAAATACTCACTATTTTCCTGATGCGACAAAAAGGTACTTAGTGCTCACATTCATTATCAGACAGGAATCTCGAAGCAAATTTCTATGACAAGTTGGCAGTATAGTCCCATATCATTAAATCAATTATCGATACTTTTTTCCTTTTACGGCCTCCTAGCCTAGTCGGCAGTAACCCTATGAACCAGGAGGTCCCGGGTTGGAATCCTGGTCAGGGCATGTATTTATGTATTATATATATCGTCGTACCACAACATAAGCCTTATTGAGCTTACTGTGGGACTGGGTTGATTTGTGTAAGATTGTCCCATAATATTTATTTATTTATTTATTTTTCCATATACCAATGATCGGACCCTGCATCATCATCATCATCTATTTAAGAGCTTTGCTTTTGTCGGTGGAGTAACCGCCACTCATCTCGCCTCTCCGCAATTGTTTTAAGCTCCCGATAAGACACTACATTAGCCTTTTCCTTAGCCTGGGTTATAAACGCCCGTCTAGGCCTCCCACGGCACCTTCTTCCTTTTATTTTCCCTTCTATTATGGTTTTAATGTAATCGTCGTGTCGTATTAGGTGCCCTAACATATTACCTCTCCTGTTCTCAATCGTCTTCATAAGAAATCTCTTCTCTCCTACCAAATCTAGAACTTCTTTATTCGTCCGTCGTTCTGTCCAGCTGATGCCTTCCATTCTTCGCCAACACCACATCTCAAATGCACTCAGTCTCTTTCTGTCTTGCTTTGTTAGAGTCCACGTCTCGCTTCCATACAGCGCTATGCTCCAGAATCTGGATGACGATTTATAAAAACTTACATCTGGAGTCCAGATGTAGGTTTTTATAAATCGTTTCCTTATGTTTCTGGATATCTTGGCTCTGAATAAGTGTACCCCTGCGCGGAGTGTGTGCGGACCCTGCATTGTGTGTATTTTTGTAAGTATTGTTTTGAAGACGATTATGGAGTTTACATAAAACATATCTCAATAACAAAGCATTTATAATCTAAACTAAAGAATAATTACTTAAGTTTTAACTGTAACCTAAACTTTGACGCTATACAAAATGGTGGCAAAAATGCTGTACAGTCAGCGTCAGAGATATGTGACCCCGCTAGATGTATAACTGGAACTCTCGTTCGACACGAGAATCGGCATTTACCACACTGTCATTTAATTCTTTCAAACATGAAATATCTCAAAATCTGCTTGTCAGCTAAGCTGGGATCGATCCTGGGGCCTCGGGCTCACACTCATTCGCTTCACTCATACATAAGTCCGGCTTTTTTCCGCTGGGCTATCGTAACACATGAACTACACAACAAAAATATCTATAATCTTAGTTTCCACCGTGTTTAATATTTTTTGAAGCGCAATACATTACTTACTTTACTTAACGATTAATACAAAAACTAAGATGATATACTTTAAATAAATAATGAATAAAAAAATCTATTACATTTTAATAAACTTAATAATTCTTACAAACAAACTATTCTTATAATGAAAATGACATTGTCACATTCACAAGTTTGTAGCTGGGCGTTTTCACAAAACGTTGTTGATTTTCGTGTTTTTGAAATTTTAAGAATTTTTTGGATATTCCTCCTTAGAATCGAGAGTACTATTCATTCTGCTAGGAAATGAAAAGTGTCCCAAAATTTTCATACAATTTTTATTTTCCATTACGCTACTTTCATATAACTTAAGTGCCCATAGAAAAGTAGCGTAAGAGGAACAGGACACTTTTAATTTCATAGTGGAGTTGATAGTACTCACGATTCTGAGTAGGAATATGCAAAAAATTCTTAAAATTTCAAAAATATGAGAATTAACAACTTTTTGTGAAAAAGCCCAGCTAACCTAGAACAACGCTTAGTTTTTAATAGTTAGGGAGGCGAGGTAGCTAAATGGCGTAATTCAACGGCGCCGTCGAGACCTACCAAAATCGAAAGATAAAATAATTTCGAAAAGAAAAGCTCGTATGGCAAAAACCATTTTAGCGGTGGGTCTGGCGTGTACGGTTTTTCAAAAATGTTAAAAAAAAATGTTACTTGGGCATTCTCGAGCGCGTCAGATATTCATACTACGTATGCCCCGAGTGCCTCTGATAACAACGGTATACTAATCTGCCGGTTTGCGTGGTGGGGGTAGGCATATAAAGTAGTCAAAAATGCAAAAAAAAAATTTACTCGAGCGCGTCAGATTTTCGGAAGGGGTGTTAAGTAGGCCCCAAGGAAGCTCCCTTTAAAAAAACTGACGATTTCGGCGTGACGACAAGTTACGATGAATTTTTGAAAATGCAAAAAAAAAAGTTTTTTTGAAATACTCGAGCGCGTCAGATTTTCATAGGGGAGGTTTATCTCGGTATCCTGAAAGCATATTTTTTTAATCTGACAAAAATGTTGGTGGGTTCTCTTAATCTGACCGAAAAAGGTAATTTTATGATGCTTCAAGTCAAAAAGTTTTAACTTTGGACAAAAATGTAAAGAGACCTTTTTTGTGTAAAATAAAATTACCTTTTTTGTTTATTTAAACTTCTTTTTTGTGAAATGTATCGTTCGCGACTTATATGCCGTAACGCGTTCTTAGGAAGACGAAATGGCTCCTCCACACTTCCGGTCATGCGGAAACCGGCAGATTTTGTATTTAGTAAGTTTTAGATTATATTCTTCAAAATAAAAAATAAAAAAAATCGCGCTCGAGAATGCCGGATTAACGTTTTTTTTTTACAAGTTCGCGACCCTATAACATGTAATTTTATATTATGAATAAATAATGATTATGATTATGATTATGATTAATCTGACGCGCTCGAGTAATTCAGACTATCCATTTTTTTTTTACTAATCTGATCGTCTATCCTAGGCGCGCGTCACTACATATAGAGCTAAATACTTTACAAGGTTGTTCTATTAGGTCTAAGGTATCTCTCATATCTTAAACTGCCACGCTCGAGTATTGCCGAAAATTCCCCTATTCGCCTCCCTAACTATAACGAAGCTAATAATGCATCTATTCTGAATTTTAACATTTGAATCGAGCTCCGCGTTCCGCATTAGATAAAGTAAGGTACGTAGTTCAGGTTACCTTCCTCATTTCAGCCAAGATAATACAGACAGCGAAATATGGCTGTGGCTTATGAAACGGTATTTTCGCGGCAGCAGCGGCACGTTGATGCACTTACGTATTCCAACCGAGGCTAACCCCGTATGGTGCATTTGATGCCTCAAAATTATATTGAGGACGTGTTGCGTGCGTTAAATGTTTTTTTTTATACTCGGCGACTGTAATACTTGAATTGAGATTGTGATGGCGGAACTAAAAGCGCATACTTTTCGATAGAGCTTTTATGGTCGCATATTGTAGCATCCATAACAATGACAGAAAGGATTTCCATACAATATTGTGACACTGTTGCCGGGCCCCGCGCTGCGCATTCGCTGCGCGCGCCGGCACATTCCACCGGGACATCGAAATTACTCAATTATATAGAAGGAGCAGGTTGTGCACGGCATTCGTCGAACTCAATTCTTACCGGCTTGCTTAAACAATTGTAGAAAAACTATTGTGTGCAACGGTACATAATTAGGTCTTAAAATTCTCGGGTCTGTTTTTACAAAATCGAGCCTCGAATCTTGAGAACCCTTATTATGTAACTGTTGCACAAAATACTATTTTAGCAAACTAGATTTGTCAATAAAAATGGAATTAAAAAACTGTACATACCTTTTTCTTTAGTGGTTAACTACTGCCCTACTTATTTTCCTAATTTATTTACCGATGGTTACTAGCACAAAAATAAGACAATAAATGATTTACTGTACTAGACACTTGACACACTATTTATAGAGGTATTACCTAGCCTCGGACACCAGAGACCTTGGTCACTTTTTCTGAGGTATATGACATCTATTTCAGTCTACTAGTATATTACCTACCTACTTAATATTTTACTTTACCGCCTATCTCACTACGGGGCAAAAAGTTCACGAAAAAGTTTTAAAACCGATATTTCGGACGTTTCGAAAAATCCGTTTTTTTTTAATACTAGCTGTGCCCGCGGCTTCGCCCGCGTGTGTTTATGCGGTTTGGTATTTTCATTGACTATTACCAGACCAACACTACTTACGCTTTCTACACGTTAAATAGTAATAGGTACATTTTTGTTACAAATTATTTATTTTTCGACTACATATCACTGGATATAGATAGGTATTTCTACTCTCTGATAGTAGTAGTAGAAAAGCAGATGATTAACAAAATCCGGTGAGTGCTGCGAGGTCCAGATGGGACAGTGCAGCTGCCAAGTTTGTTACTTTTTAGCACCGTCCGGGGATCACGTGTAGGGTTGTCTAAGGTATTTCCTAATACGGACGCAGAGTAACATTAACTAATTATTAAGGAAATTTATGAGAAGGCCAAATTCCAAGCACCGCATTGTAGTGTCCATGCACGGAACGTCGTAGCGGGATTTTTTTCAGCAGCAGCATGACAGGGCCGGGTATAAACTTAACGGACAAATGTATGATTGGTACCACGTAGGGCTCAGGGATCTATATCTGAATCCCTAAAGTTTTTTGTCCAATTTTTGTATTCCCTAATGCTATTTGTCCTAATGATCATTTGCCCTAATGCTCATTTGTCCTAATTGTTGTTGCCCTATCATCGTATCGATGAATTTTTTTTCCCTAATATGTTATTACCTAATATCATTTGATCTATTCATCAGTTGCCCTAACTTTTTTTTCCATAATATTAATTTGTCATAATTATTATTTGACCTAAAAGTTATTTGCCCTAATGATCAAAACACCTAATTTCAAATGAACTAAAATTATTTTTCCTATTATTTCATACCCTAATATTAAATGTCCTACTGGTCATTCTCCCTAATTCTCACTTGCCCTAATGCTCATATGTTTTTAGGGTTATAAAAATAACCCTAACCTACCAATCTCTGGGAGCAGTTTTGTTTTTAGGGTCATCAAAAAAAAATAACCCTAACCTACCTATCTCTGGGAGAAGTTTTGTTTTTAGGGTCATCAAAAAAAATAACCCTAACCTACCTATCTCTGGCAGCAGTTTTGTTTTAAGGGTCATCAAAAAAAAATAACCCTAACCTACCCCGTTATGGCAAATAAAATTAGGATATTTGAACATTATGGTAAGAATTTTTAGGGCAAATGAGCTTTAGGGCAAACATTACATTATAACAAGTAATTGTTAGGATAATTGATTATTAGGGCAAATGACAATTAGGACAAAACGGTTAGGGTAAGTGAGTGTCATTAGGGGTTTCAAATGTTATGGCAAATAAAATTAGGATTTTTGAACATTATGGTAAACAATTTTATGACAAATGAGTATTAGGACATTCATTACATTATGACAAGTGACTGTTAGGGTAATTGATCATTAGGGCAAATGACAATTAGGACAAAACGGTTAGGGCAAGTGATTTTAGGACAAACGTTATTAAGAATTCCGAGGTACACCCAGGGCTCAGGCTCGGAACGTCGCAGCGAGAATTTCTTCAGCAGCAGAATGACAGAGCCGAGTATAAACTCAATGGTCAAGTGCCTTCGAAAACGCGAGGGCCGAAGACCCGAGGGTGAGCGGTAATGTATGGGAAGACCAAATGCCAAGTACCGCATAGTGCCCATCAGGGACGGAAAGTCGCAGCGAGAATTGCTTCAGCAGCAGCATGAAAGGACCCGGACAATACTCAACAGTCATGTGTCTTCGCAAATCCAAGGGCCTAAGTCCCGAAGAAGCGGCGATGTATGAGAAGGCTAAAGGCCGAATACTACATAGAGCACAGGCCCGGGCCCGGAACTTCGCAGCGAGAATTTCTTCAGCAGCAGATTGACAGGGCCGGGTATAAACTCAATAGTCAAGTTCCTTCGCAAACGCCAGGACCAAAGGCCCGAGGGTAAACGGTAATGTATGGGAAGGCCAAATGCCAATTACTGCAAAGTGCCCAGGCACGGAACGTCGCAGCGAGAATTGCTTTAGCAGTAGCATGAAAGGGACCGGACAATACTCAACGGTCAAGTGTCTTCGCGAATCCAAGGGCCTAAGGCTCGAGGGAGCGGCAATGTATGAGAAGGCCAAAGGCCGAATACCACACAGGGCTCAGGCCCAAAACGTCGCAGCCAGAATTTCTTCAGCAGCCGAATGACAGGGCCGGGTATAAACTTCGCAAACCCAAGTGTGAGCGGCATTGTATGGGAAGGCCAAATGCCGAGTATCGCATAGCGCCAAGGCACAGAATGTCGCAGCGAGAATTGCTTCAGCTGCAGCCTGAAAGGGATCGGATAAAACTCAATGGTCAAGTATCTTAGGAAACCCGGGGACCGAAGGCCCGAGGACCGAAGGACCGAGGCCCAATGTATGCGAAGGCCAAAACTACATAGGGCCCAGGCCCGGAACGTTGCAGCGAGAATTTCTTCAGCAGCAGCATGATAGGGCCGAGTATAAACTCAATAGTCAAGTGTCTTAGCAAACCTGAGGGAAAAAGGCCCAAGGGAGCGGCAATATATGCAGAGATCAAAAGGCCGAATACCACACAGAGCCCAGGCCCGGAACGTCACAGCGAGAATTTCTTCATCAGCAGAATGACAGGGCCAGGTATAAACTCAATGGTCAAGTGTCTTGGTAATGGAATCTATGGGAAGGCCAAATGCCAAGTATCTTATAGGGCCCAGACACGGAACGTCGCAGCGAGAACTGGTTCAGCAGCAGCATGAAAGGGACCGGACAAAACTTAATTCTTAAGTGTCTTGGCAATGTATGCGAAAGCCAAATGCCAGGTACAACATAGGGCTCAGGGGCGGAACATCGTAGCGAGAATTGCTTCAGCAGCATGAAAGGAACCGGGTAAAACTCAATGGTCAAGTGTGAAGAATAAATTGTTTATTGTATGTTGACACACTACAATTATTAATTATAACCTTAAATACACAAATTGAAGGTACATATTAAGAATTATGCACGGTGTTCCGGACCGTCTCCGACACGACACTTCCGACACTTAACTACACATACAGCTGACCACGATCATGTGACGCTTTTCTATACAAAACGAAGTCTCGAAATTGTCGTGTCGGAAACGGTCCGGAACACCGTGCATCATCTTTTAGTCGATGACATTTATATTTCCGGTTACTTTCAACTTTCACACAATTGACTTGTTCGGAAAGAGAAGTGTCGTAGAATGTATGAGCTTCCATATAAACCACGGCACTTCTCTTTCCAAACAGACTTGCTTAAATTGGAAAAAAATGTATTTAAATAAGCGGGATAAAAACTACCCTATATGTTACCCCGAGGTATAAACTACTATAATACAACATTTCATGAAATTCTGTGTAGTAGTTTTGGCGTACATCGCGAACAAACTCACAGACAGACAGACAATAATTCCAAAAATCATGAAAATGTATTCAGTTAACGTTTCTAAGGCCCCCTAAATTAGATTTTCTCAAATATCTTCAATGTACATTTTTTTCTCCTTACGCGTTTATTATATGTATAGATTAGTGCATTGTTATGTGCCGAAATTGAAGAATAAATATATTTAATCCTTTTTTAAGTAAGTACTTAACCTACACGTTCAGGTAATTCAGGCGTAGCTAATTGTATAATAGGCGGATTAAATAAGGAATAATACTGGTATTAATATTTATTATTACTTAACAGTAGTCGGCTTACGTAGATGTCGGCGGCATATACATTAATAAATAAGCAGGACAGTAACTTGAAACAGGGCGTATTAACTAGTGCAAGTTACTAACGCCTCAGGTGCCAGTCGGCAAAGTAGTCCTGTCTGGAGGCAGCTAGTACTTACTGTTTTCAAGTAAACTCTGAAGTTTGTACTTTTGGAACTTTATTAATACATACATATAATATTATGGTATATTGAATACTGTAGGTATTCATTGAAGTACCTCATATTAATATAATGAAGCAAATGATATATTAAAAATATTTGATTTATATATTATACGTTATTGCACATTAAAATAGTATAAGTGACGGATTTAATGCCTTAAGGCATTCTATACCAGAATAATACTTACCGAACAATAATCAATAAAATATGACATTTCACAACTAAAAGCAAAATGATAACATAAATAGCTTTCATTTCGAGTTCTTTGAATACTGGTGCAGTCGTTCGAAGTAACTGAGCAATGGAAGGTTACTCGAATCTAAGGAATCTTCCCAAAATCCTTTTTGTTTAGCTGTTCAACGTGCCATAATAATTACAACTTCGTTATTACACGTTCCAGGGTAAAGTACTACACCATAGACTTAAATACTATATAGTAGACGGCCATAGCCTAAGAACTTTTTGTGGCTCCGAGTATTTAGCGCCATCTAGTTCAGAGCCACCTACACAGAGCCAATATGTATTAGATAAAATCAGCGCCACCTAGTAACGACTAGTGTAGGTACTACTTATATATTTAAGTCTATGGTACTACTCATGGAAGCAGCATAGAATTGAAATGTTTATGCATTGTTGAGTTTCACGAGCGCGATTGGTAAGTACGTGAAAGAGCGAAGTGCTCGCCTGGGAAATGCCAGTCAGCGTCTGCCTTAACTCAGACAGTCTGGAGCCGCGTTCCATAAGCGGACCGTCTCAAGGGAAAAGTAGTCTATTGATTTAAAATTATTTAGCCATATAAAGGGGATGATATTCTATATACAAAGAACATTTCTACCATTTTAAAAGTGTGCATCCGATCCGTTCCAACCCGTATTAAAATTGTTAAACTTAGTAAGGAAGGAAAAATTTAACTTGTTTATAAAAGCTGCATTTGAAATTGGAAAATCTGAAATTGATTTTAAATTATAAGAAGTACATCTCGCATGAGTTGGAGTTGCATGGTGTTGGAGGCCAAAACCACTTTGGGTCGCTGCGCCAGAGGAGGTAAGTAGATAAGTTATCTCGCATGAGTAATGCAAAATAATGCTATGCCTTACGTGAGCGAATCAGAGCATCCATCACCAGCAATCGTTTCAAAACTGATGGTCAATGTCAAATCCCATACATTTTATCAGGAATGTGACGGTTAAATGTTACTGAAACACGATTTAAGTCGCGTGAAACGAAGCGAACGTGATAAGTGTGTTTGATATTTTCGTGCGAATTAGACGCTTCCCACAAATGCCCACGTAGGACACGGCCTACTAGATGATTTATTCACATCTAATCTTGTCAAAAATGTTAGCGCTTAGCTTATTATCATTGCAGGTTTCAGTACATTTCAGGACAATACGAGTGGATAGATATTTATGGAGAATGGTACACTAATCATTATGTTCCTTCCTAGTTAGTTCCGACGTTTTGTCTCAGCACGACTTTTTGCCGCGGCGCAATGGATAACCATGCACAGATCAAAATACATAATATACTGTCAATTTGAAATGAAAGCAATTTTATGTGCTAGATATTATAAGAGAATATTATTATGTTGGAACGAAAGTGATATGTCATAATTAGTTGATAGTAAATAAATTTATGCCGAACAGTTTATTGTTACAGAGTATTGATGTCGCATCAGACAGTTGGAAATGTGAGCAATTCGTTCCCAACGATCGCTACAAAAGAGCTTCAATTCAACCATACATCGGAAATGAATCAGTTTCCGTTTTGAATGAGCCAAATGATATACGGTATATATCTTTGCATGTATTCATGATCTAAATGCGACTCTAAGTCCTACGTCAAATGGTTATAATTTGGGAACGGAATGCTCGTACAAATTTTAACAGGATGCACTGCTTGCGGGACATTGTACTCTTTGTGAATTTTTAATGCAAAATACGTAAATGTTTTAAAAGTTGAGATAAGTTTCATAGTTATTTTTTACTGTCATTGAAAAAAGGTGGAATTTGAAATGTACTTAATTTAAATAAATATATATCTGCAAGTATGTTAAAATTATATTTTGGATGCACCCAGTTTTATAGAAGAGATTTTCCGACGCAATGAGCCGCGTCGCGGCGGCCCGAGCGAAACAGTTATCGGCGTATGACATAAATAAATAAAATTCACGTGGAAAATAGGCAATTTCACGGTGCATTGGAGGTCCTTTGCGTGGCATGTGCATTTGTGCAAGCTTGCCGTTGTCGTCGGCCGCGCCAACAAAAGCCGCGCTGGTGCGGGTTATTTTAATATCTATAGGTACTGATTTCTAGCAAGCATTTATTTAGGCATAGTCGCCATCAAATATATAGGAGTGGCTAGGGTACTCAAAAATATCTGAACATGCATTTTATCGCCTAGACAATTAGAGACGTTGTTCAGATATTTGTGACCACCTTTGCCGCTCTGATATATCTGATGGCGTCTGCCTCTGCTTCATTTTGTAATTTAGCATATTTTTGTTATAAATGTATAATGTGGCAGAGAAGCTACTTCAAAGTCTACACGAAACTGATTAGGAGGACTATTTAAATTATATATTTTTATATAAAATATACCTACTTATCAGTCGCTATTTATGTTGAAGTGTAGGTATTACCGTTTGTAAATGTAAAAAAAAATTAACACAACGCAAAGTTTAGAAAATTTTGTTATAATTTATTTTTTGCATGATTTACGCCTATCAAAATATTCCTCATTCACCTATTTGAGCTATACATCCACCTTAGTCTTACCCAATGATACTCTAAATGCCTCAAGGATTTGTTGGTAGACTAAAATATACAAACTTAGATGAAGATCTCCGATCCTCTGAGGTACCCGCTAAGTAGAAGTTACTAATTCTACTTATGTATAGTTATAGTGAAAATTGTTTTCCCATTACATAATAATTAGGCTATTGATTTAAGATTAATTTGCCTGGCCTGTGGAAAAACATTTTGCAGTACACCTATTTATATGCACCTATGAAGACCATTTTTTCAAGCCAGGCAAACTTGTGCATCGTAGGCAAAGTCGTAGCAGTTGACGGTACCTATCGAGGTATGCTAATCGCTGATCGTGTTCGGAAGCTCCCGCTTGCCATCGGTTACCCAAAAGCCTGTTAGCATCCTGTTAGTCATCTTTCAATTTTACCGAGGGAGTGTAAACCATTACTATACCAAGATCTTCGTTGTAGATACTAACTCCGGTATTTGATAACGATATCGATATTTTTATAGGATTTCCTGAAGGCAATAGCTAGGGATACACGCACAGATGTGTCCGGATCTGTTCGACGGATATGCTGGGCGGACAGATCCGGCGGACACATCTGTGCGTGTATCCCTAAGCTATTGGGGCTGTATTCAAAATAAACGTTGTCACAAAAACTTGTTTCATGTATTCCATCTTTTCATTTGCTGTATGTGTTTTTTTAAACCTGATGTAGGTACTTTAAGAAGTGTCACAATATTGCCTTTTATCTATACATATAATAAACGCGTAAGGAGAAAAAAAATGTACATTGAAGATATTTGAGAAAATCTAATTTAGGGGGCCTTAGAAACGTTAACTGAATACATTTTCATGATTTTTGGAATTTTTGTCTGTCTGTCTGTGAGTTTGTTCGCGATGTACGCCAAAACTACTACACAGAATTTCATGAAATTTTGTATTATAGTAGTTTATACCTCGGGGTAACATATAGGGTAGTTTTTATCCCGCTTATTTAAATACATTTTTTTTCCAATTCAAGCAAGTCTGTTTGGAAAGAGAAGTGCCGTGGTTTATATGGAAGCTCATACATTCTACGACACTTCTCTTTCCGAACAAGTCAATTGTGTGAAAGTTGAAAGTAGCCGGAAATATAAATGTCATCGACTAAAGGATGATGCACGGTGTTCCGGACCGTTTCCGACACGACAATTTCGAGACTTCGTTTTGTATAGAAAAGCGTCACATGATCGTGGTCAGCTGTATGTGTAGTTAAGTGTCGGAAGTGTCGTGTCGGAGACGGTCCGGAACACCGTGCATAATTCTTAATATGTACCTTCAATTTGTGTATTTAAGGTTATAATTAATAATTGTAGTGTGTCAACATACAATAAACAATTTATTCTTCACACTTGACCATTGAGTTTTACCCGGTTCCTTTCATGCTGCTGAAGCAATTCTCGCTACGATGTTCCGCCCCTGAGCCCTATGTTGTACCTGGCATTTGGCCTTCGCATACATTGCCAAG
The DNA here is from genome assembly GCA_911728535.1 of Pammene fasciana. NCBI lineage: Eukaryota > Metazoa > Arthropoda > Insecta > Lepidoptera > Tortricidae > Pammene > Pammene fasciana. Next base: position 21,736,770 of record OU452275.1, read on the forward strand.
ACACTTAAGAATTAAGTTTTGTCCGGTCCCTTTCATGCTGCTGCTGAACTAGTTCTCGCTGCGACGTTCCGTGTCTGGGCCCTATAAGATACTTGGCATTTGGCCTTCCCATAGATTCCATTACCAAGACACTTGACCATTGAGTTTATACCTGGCCCTGTCATTCTGCTGATGAAGAAATTCTCGCTGTGACGTTCCGGGCCTGGGCTCTGTGTGGTATTCGGCCTTTTGATCTCTGCATATATTGCCGCTCCCTTGGGCCTTTTTCCCTCAGGTTTGCTAAGACACTTGACTATTGAGTTTATACTCGGCCCTATCATGCTGCTGCTGAAGAAATTCTCGCTGCAACGTTCCGGGCCTGGGCCCTATGTAGTTTTGGCCTTCGCATACATTGGGCCTCGGTCCTTCGGTCCTCGGGCCTTCGGTCCCCGGGTTTCCTAAGATACTTGACCATTGAGTTTTATCCGATCCCTTTCAGGCTGCAGCTGAAGCAATTCTCGCTGCGACATTCTGTGCCTTGGCGCTATGCGATACTCGGCATTTGGCCTTCCCATACAATGCCGCTCACACTTGGGTTTGCGAAGTTTATACCCGGCCCTGTCATTCGGCTGCTGAAGAAATTCTGGCTGCGACGTTTTGGGCCTGAGCCCTGTGTGTTATTCGGCCTTTGGCCTTCTCATACATTGCCGCTCCCTCGAGCCTTAGGCCCTTGGATTCGCGAAGACACTTGACCGTTGAGTATTGTCCGGTCCCTTTCATGCTACTGCTAAAGCAATTCTCGCTGCGACGTTCCGTGCCTGGGCACTTTGCAGTAATTGGCATTTGGCCTTCCCATACATTACCGTTTACCCTCGGGCCTTTGGTCCTGGCGTTTGCGAAGGAACTTGACTATTGAGTTTATACCCGGCCCTGTCAATCTGCTGCTGAAGAAATTCTCGCTGCGAAGTTCCGGGCCCGGGCCTGTGCTCTATGTAGTGTTCGGCCTTTAGCCTTCTCATACATCGCCGCTTCTTCGGGACTTAGGCCCTTGGATTTGCGAAGACACATGACTGTTGAGTATTGTCCGGGTCCTTTCATGCTGCTGCTGAAGCAATTCTCGCTGCGACTTTCCGTCCCTGATGGGCACTATGCGGTACTTGGCATTTGGTCTTCCCATACATTACCGCTCACCCTCGGGTCTTCGGCCCTCGCGTTTTCGAAGGCACTTGACCATTGAGTTTATACTCGGCTCTGTCATTCTGCTGCTGAAGAAATTCTCGCTGCGACGTTCCGAGCCTGAGCCCTGCGTGTGGAATTCTTAATAACGTTTGTCCTAAAATCACTTGCCCTAACCGTTTTGTCCTAATTGTCATTTGCCCTAATGATCAATTACCCTAACAGTCACTTGTCATAATGTAATGAATGTCCTAATACTCATTTGTCATAAAATTGTTTACCATAATGTTCAAAAATCCTAATTTTATTTGCCATAACATTTGAAACCCCTAATGACACTCACTTACCCTAACCGTTTTGTCCTAATTGTCATTTGCCCTAATGATCAATTATCCTAACAATTACTTGTTATAATGTAATGTTTGCCCTAAAGCTCATTTGCCCTAAAAATTCTTACCATAATGTTCAAATATCCTAATTTTATTTGCCATAACGGGGTAGGATAGGGTTATTTTTTTTTTGATGACCCTTAAAACAAAACTGCTCCCAGAGATTGGTAGGTTAGGGTTATTTTTATAACCCTAAAAACATATGAGCATTAGGGCAACTGACACTTAGGGAGAATGACCAGTAGGACATTAGAGTATGAAATAATAGGAAAAATAATATTAGTTCATTTGAAATTAGGTGTTTTGATCATTAGGGCAAATAACTTTTAGGTCAAATAATAATTATGACAAATTAATATTATGGAAAAAAAAGTTAAGCCAACTGATGAATAGATCAAATGATATTAGGTAATAACATATTAGGGAAAAAAAATTCATCGATACGATGATAGGGCAACAACAATTAGGACAAATGAGCATTAGGGCAAATGATCATTAGGACAAATAGCATTAGGGAATACAAAAATAGGACAAAAAACTTTAGGGATTCAGATATAGATCCCTGAGCCCTACGTGCTACCAATCATACATTTGTCCGTTAAGTTTATACCCGGCCCTGTCATGCTGCTGCTGAAAAAAATCCCGCTACGACGTTCCGTGCATGGACACTATAATGCGGTGCTTGGAATTTGGCCTTCTCATAAATTTCCTTAATAATTAGTTAATGTTACTCTGCGTCCGTATTAGGAAATACCTTAGACAACCCTACACGTGATCCCCGGACGGTGCTAAAAAGTAACAAACTTGGCAGCTGCACTGTCCCATCTGGACCTCGCAGCACTCACCGGATTTTGTTAATCATCTGCTTTTCTACTACTACTATCAGAGAGTAGAAATACCTATCTATATCCAGTGATGTGTAGTCGAAAAATAAATAATTTGTAACAAAAATGTACCTATTACTATTTAACGTGTAGAAAGCGTAAGTAGTGTTGGTCTTGAAATAGTCAATGAAAATACCAAACCGCATAAACACACGCGGGCGAAGCCGCGGGCACAGCTAGTGATTGTTATAAACATCAGATCAGAAAAAAAACCTATCTACCGCCGCGAGAAGCATTACTTATGAGTCATAATTCGACAAGTAACTTGGCGGGTCTTATTTTTTCAAAACAGTAATACAGGAAGTAGCTAAGTGGGTGTGGTGTTCAAAATGACCTTCACCCGCTCTTATTCTCTTGACAAACACGTTTTTAAGCTCATTTTGTCAATAAAACTTTGAGAAATAAATCATCATCATCATCTACTTAAGAGCTTTGCTCTTGTCGGCGGAGTGACCGCCACTCATCTCGCCTCTCCGCAATTGTTTTAAGCTCTCAATAAGACACTACATTAGCCTTTTCCTTAGCCTGAGTTATAAACGCCCGTCTAGGCCTCCCACGGCGCCTTCTTACTTTTATTTTCCCTTCTATTATGGTTTTAATGTAATCGTCGTGTCGTATTAGGTGCCCTAACATATTGGCTCTCCTGTTCTCAATCGTCTTCATAAGAAATCTTTTCTCTCCTACCAAATCTAGAACTTCTTTATTCGTCCGTCGTTCTGTCCAGCTGATGCCTTCCATTCTTCGCCAACACCACATCTCAAATGCACTCAGTCTCTTTCTGTCTCGCTTTGTTAGAGTCCACGTCTCGCTTCCATACAGCGCTATGCTCCAGATGTAGGTTTTTATAAATCATTTCCTAAAATAAATAAATAAGATCCATACATCTGACTGCTTCCCAAAACGTTATTAATACTTTGTTTACCTAACTTATTTTTATAAAACATGTTTTTTTTTGTATGGAAATGAAATGGAAAGCGTAGATATGTGGAGCCAAAACCAAGAGGCATAAGCCTTATTGAATTTAAACTTTCGTGAGACATATTAACACTATTATCACTGCATGCGGAAGGCATAAGCCTTCTTGAAAATTTAATAAAATGTAAGGGGTACACTAAAAAAGATAAAAAGATAAAAGATATTTATTCTTCAATTTAGGCACATTACAATGCACTTATGAACGTCAGAGAGAAAAGAAACTACCACCGGTTCTAACCCTACACCTCTGACCCGAGAAGTATTACTTATTACCGGCAAGAAACTCGGCGGGACTTATTTTTTCAAAACAGTACTACAAATACATTAAAGATACTATATACAATAATGCGTAGTTCTTCAAGAAGGCATATCAAAACAGCTTGAGAGACAGACATGTACCTGCCTATTGTGTAATTAAAATGAAAAATAAAAATAAAATCCAAATCTGACTGCTTCGCAATACGTTTGATATTCTTTCTTACTTGAACTGTGTCCTCTAAATGTTAGATGATTTTATAGATTCTGGTTTGGGCCATGCATATATGTCTGTCATATAGTCCTCGACCCTGTAATAACCCTTTGACATTAAAGTTTTTTTCAAGTATTTCTTAAGAGCGGGAAATGATAGATTCAAAACATCGACGGGTAACTTGTTATAAATATGAATACCCTGGCCAAAAAATGACTTATATGCTTTGCGGACACGACATCGTCTGGTAGCAAGCTTGTTTTTATTTCTAGTGTTATAGCTGTGGATGTCAGAATTCTTCTTGAATGTGTGTATATTCTTTACAACAAAAATAATATTATCATAGATATATTGGGACGCAAGAGTTAAAATATTAATTTTTTTAAATAATTCTCTAATTGATGTACCTGCCTTTAAGTTATACATAAAGCGAATGGCTCTTTTCTGTAAAACAAAAATAGTCTGTATGTCAGCTGCTTTGCCCCAAACCAGAATTCCATATGACATTACACTATGAAAATAACTATAATAAACTAAGCGAGCTGTCTCAATATTAGTCAGTTGTCTAATTTTTCTAACGGCATGAGCGGCTGAACTTAGTCTAAGAGCGAGTTTTTTTTATATGAGGACTCCATTGTAAATTTTTGTCCAACGTTGAACCAAGGAACACAGTTTTATCTACTATATCTAAACATTCACCATTTATAACTATATTAGTGTCCATTGGTGCCACGTTTGGCAAAACAAATCGAATACATTTAGTTTTCTTAGCATTAAGTAACAGATTGTTAGTAGTAAACCAGTTTAGTACGCCAGCTAGTGTATTGTTAATTACAGATAAATCATTGGATTGCCGTTCAACTTTGAAAATTAAAGATGTATCATCGGCAAACAAAATCATACCACAAAGGTTTTGTACTACACAAGGTAAATCATTTATATAAACCAAAAACAGGAATGGGCCCAGAATGGAACCCTGTGGCACTCCTAATTTTACTAAAGTCCCTTTAGACTGGGTTTTATTTACAACAACTGTTTGTGTTCTATTGCTAAGGTAAGAAGACATGAGACTCAGGGCATTTTCTGAAAGACCATAGTGTTCTAATTTAAGAATGAGCGTTCTATGATCTACACAATCAAAAGGTTTTGAAAGGTCACAGAATATACCAATTGCATCATAACGTTTGTCTCGCCAAGCATTGAAAATATGTTTAATGAGTTCTGCAGCAGCGTCGGTTGTGGAACGTCCCTTAGTGAAACCAAACTGATTGCTTGTAAGCAGTCCATGTCTGTTGAAGTGCCCCAGTAGATCATTTAACATTATCTTTTCAAAGACTTTACTTAGTACAGGAAGTATCGATATCGGTCGAAAATTATTTAGATCACTAGAATCACCCGATTTAAATAGAGATATGACTTTACTACATTTCATTAGATCTGGAAAAACACCTTGTGAAACTGAATTGTTATAAATTATGGCTAAGTAAGGCGCTATGTCGTCTATGATATTGCTGATGACTACAACTGATATTCCCCATAAGTCCTCAGTTTTCTTTAAATTGAGTGATTTGAATGACTTTACAATTTTTTCGGAATCCACTAGGTCAAATTCAAAGATCGTATTACATTTCTTAATATTAGCGCAAAGTAAGGAATGAGCTTGAGACGAAGATGATTGTAGGCATTTTGTGGTATTTAATGCTATGTTAGAAAAATAATCTTCGAATGCCGAGGCAACATCGTCATTTGACATGACCTGTTGTTCCTCCGAGACAATGTTGACTTGACAATCGCGTGATTTACATTTACCAGCTTCCTTATTAATAATATTCCACACTGTTTTCACCTTGTTGTCCGACATTTTTATTTTTGCACTAGTATAGTTCGCCTTAGCAGTTAAACACACCTTCTTGAAAATTTTTGAATAGTTTTTTACATAGTCCAGAAAATCTGAAGTTTTGTTCACTTCTCTCTCTCCATAAAGTTCATAAAGCCTCTTTCTACTTTTATGAATACCTACAGTAGCCCATTCACTAAACTTTGCTTTAGCTTTAGTTTTTGACCCACTAATAGTTCTCAGTTTGAAATGTTTATTAAATTGACAAAGAATCATACTAAACAAATCTTCATACAAATTATTTGACTCATAAAAATGTGAATAAGGCAATGTGGAGAGATGATTTTGAATTTCTTTTTTGAATAATTCCAAACGATAACCAGTAATGGGTCTATATGTTATAGTTTGTGGAATTTCCTGAATTGGCTTTATAAAAGATGCCCTTTGACCGCTGTGATCAGAATTAAAACAGTTAAATATTTCCTTATCCAGACATTCACAGTTACAATAAATATTATCAAGGCATGTTGCACTAGTGACACCCACCCGGGTAGGTTCAAAGAACAAATTAAACATATTAAACGACTTAAATTAACATAGCAATTTAATAGAATTAATAGAAGATTCAAGCAAATTAACATTAAAATCTCCACAGACTATAACATGCTTTCGGCAGTTTCGGTTATTAGTCACTAATTTCAGCACATTTTCCATGGTATTTTCAAATGTGTTGAAATCAGCTGCGGCCGCTGTTGGTGGTCTATATACACAAATAACAATATAACTTTCTAATTCTACACAAGAAATTTCTACAATTCTTTCTATGGAATATTTTACAACATCCTTCCGTTCTTTACATCTCAGGCCATTTTTAAAAATTATAAGGGAACCACCATGAATGGCAGATTTTCTAGCATAGAAACTGATTAATTTAAAGTTAATAAAATCAAAAATTAAATGTTCTTCTTTTAGCCAATGTTCTGTAATACACATAATTTGTACATCATTATTATCTAAGAATAAACCTATCTCTAACTCTTTGCTGGAAAAACCCTGAATATTCTGATGCACAACATTCATATTCAGATGTTTTCCCGCTGTCCGACAATCTAGTTTAAATGTGAAAAAGTCATTGTGGCGCTGTTCGCTTGCCGAGATCTATTTATAACACTATTATTTCTTTTTGGCTCAATATTAAAGGCCAACAAATCAATAAGAGTCGTAGTATATTTCTTCGGCAAAAATATCTTCCCGGGGATTAGCCAAAAGCGCTCAATGAATTTATTTAAATCAAAGAAATGATACTTATTATTGAGAGATATGGAGTTGCACATTAATGAGTTGTAGCGTGATATTTTACTATTGTATTCATAAGGCATATTCTCTGAATATGGCAGTGCACATAAAATAATTTTGCCCACTCCAGATCTCTCAATATCATTTAAAGTTGACATCAGCTTATCTATGCTTTGCTTATCAACATTGAGACTATTTCCCATTAAAATTACCAATGTAGTGCTGTTATCATAACATCCCTTTGAAATAAGGTCACATAAATGGGACAAAGTTATGTTGTGGTAACAGTAATTTGACACTTGTTGTTGTTGTCTAAAGTTCAATAATGGGCCCATTCCTAACCCAATCTCATCAGAGTAAATAACCGTCTTCTTGACAGGTTTATGAACTGCTGGCACAGCAAGCTTAGAGGCGTTGAGGGCCACACTTGGTTCATCAGACACTAAGCGGATGCAGCTCTTGCTCCTGGCATGGGACACACGTAAAGACAGCAGCCGCCAAAATATGGTTTTATTATTACAGCTTAGCTTATAATTAATAAGGCATCACATACAACAAACCATTGTATGTTATTTATTACCAATGCGATGCAATAACCATAATCCTTGTGTTACTTTTGAATTTGAAGCACATATTATAGTTACAAAAACATAGTACCAGTGCAAATATAAACGTACACAAGCAGCATAATACGCCGATGAATTCGAATATATGAAAGCGTATCCCCAAAGGCCGGAGTTTGTTGAGTAGCATTAAAAGATTAAAAGTCGACAGTTCGTTCAAGCCGTATCGTATCGAATGCCAACGGGATGCGATCCGAGCGCGACATGTATTTGCGATGCAGCGCGTCCGCGGCAACTTCGCCCGGCGAATGCAAAAATTTAAATTAAAATCATAAATCAAACGTGTATCGAGTAAGTTTCGAGATCGGTGTACGTTCCGAATGCGGGCTTTTGCTTCTATTGGATCCATACATAAAAATAAAGTTTACTAAGCAATAAACGTACCTAAATAAATTGTATTTAATACGTATTGTGTAATTGATACCTACTAAAAATAAAATTATGATAGGTACCTACCTATACAATTTATACAAATTAGTGGGTTTAATATAGGCAGAGTACTTTTAAACTAATTGCTTTCAAATATTATGAGTATCATAATCTTATAATCTTAATTAAGGGAACTCGAGGAAGCTGAAATTAGAAATTTTAATCTTCTGCAAATCCGCCTACAGTAAGTCAAGTCCGTTTTTAATGTAAAAATATTGCTGCTTTTAATTTTGTGTGTGTATGTGCTTATTTTGTTATGGGCTTTTTGATAATTGATGGTTTGAATTTAATATTAAGTATATATTTGATATGCAAATTGAATATAACAAATCTTAGTTGACAAACACGCTTGTAAACACTGTCAGTTATATTTCTCTCAAATTGTATTTTATGCAATCAAATTTATTTTAGATAATATGCGTGTTGAAATACCTTTTTCGAGACGTACAAGGCAATGATCCAGTAGGTACTTACAGCAGTTTTATTTTGAGCGAATTTATTTGACGCAAAGCTATACATTCGCGAGTTGGGCCGTCAATTCCGGCAAAAGGGCAAGGACCCTCGCTCCGAGTCGTTCCTGGTACAAAGGCTGTCCATAATAATCCAACGTGGTAATGCCGCAAGTGTTATGGGCACCTTCGTGCCGGGAGCGGCTGGGAGCGAGATGTTCGTGTAAATTGTAAAATGTATATTTTGTAAATAATATTCGTTTATTGATACTTATACATTTATTCATCATCATCATCATCATCACCTAGTAGCGTAATATTTTGATTCATTATTATAGCGTATGTGCAGGTGGCGCAGCACGATTCGATCCAAAAATATTGGACAGTGGTGCAAATAATTTTTGGTGCAAATCGTTGAATTATTTTTAGGCAGACCAAAAAAAATGTTAGAGACATCTGCCAAATAATATTTTTAGACCGAATATTTAATCATAAAATGGAACCTGATGTACTATCAAGAGTAGGTGGTGGTGGTAGGCAACCCTACCTCATCAAGTAGCAGAATTCGGCTTATGTAGGGTAGGGCAATGCAGGGTCAAATGTTATGTATTTTAGTACCTGGTAGCCTGAGCATTTTGTACAGTAAGCAAAATAAGTTTTTATGACAAAATGTACTTCATTGACTAGCAAACGGGTACGTGGCCCATTTGATAGTGCTCGTCGAGGTATGTCGAAAAATTTGTGATAGCAACAGACAAACCTGACATTTTAGGTTTTTTTACCAGGTTTAGCCTTTCAGTAGTAAAGTTGTTTAGCGGTCGAAAGGTTTTATTTTGGGCAATAGTGTTTCAATATTGCTTTCCAAGTACGATATTCATCCTGTACCTAATAACTGAAACGGACAAACTGTGAAATTCATACGACCTCTACTGCATACAAATATTGCAGTCTGAATACTGTGTCTGCCCGCCTCGCCCCAATTCCTAATCGGTTCAACTCACAATAGTACTAAAACTACTAATACGTCTACACAACTGCTACGAACAACTGTACTACGACAGCGGCATTCGCTACGAACATATCGTATTACCAGTCGTAAAGGTCACAACAACAATTAAGAATTAATGCTCATATGACATTTTCGATTCACGCGGTTGCATTGCGAGGTTATAACCCCACGAGCTTAGAACAGCACCTACGTTATAAAGTCACATATATGTACGATTTCCGTTGTTCTTCATACGTTTTTCTTCTAAGGCTTCCAAATGAAGTATGAAGAATTTATAAGCAGAGAGCACGTGCCCGCCCGCCGCTTCATTCTCGAGGCGGCCAGTAGAGTGTTCGTAATGAGAATGGTGCAGACTTAATTAGAGTTGGTTTGATTGCAGCCGTGAGCGGCGTCAGCTGGGAGGAATGGTGGACCTACGACGGCATATCAGGTGAGCTTGCATTGTTTTACTGTGATTAAAGAGTCCAGAGGAAAACGATGACACTTAGTTTTTCATCTTTTGTCGATATTTGATAGTATAGCATATGTCTATTTCAATTAATTTACAGATGATTTACTAAATCAGTTATAAGTACTTAAATAGTTTAAGTTTAACTCCTTGTTTGTTTTTAGTAATCATTTCATTACCTATTCTTTTTGTATATTTTACGGAAGGACTGTCATCATTTGTGGACAAGTTTAGTGCAAGGGACCACTTTGTCGATTTACAAGGACACTTTTTTCTTTCACTAATAGATAGTGCATATTCCGTAGTTTTAGAAAGTCCCAGTAACTCCATATCGACAAAGTGGTCCCTTTGTCCGTACACTGACACATTTATAAACTAGACTCTTCAAATGTTATATGTATATTACTTAATTACAACGGGGACTTCATATAAAAAAATCCATAAAAGTTTATCCATTTCACGTTTAACTATAAAACTCTCGCGAGACTCTAACATATTAAAAATATTTATAACGTAACGGACACTCACGTAATTTTGGTCGATTTTTACTCGACATGTTTCGATCAATTCAGTGGTTAGTTGACGGGTCGCGCAATGAAGACAGAAACCGCTGGCCGCCGGTCGCCTAAGACCAAAGTCGTGGCCAAGGCGTAAGAACCGTCGCGGAAGGCCGCTCGTGATAATGATCATTATAAATTGACCACCAAAATTACGTTAGTGACCCGTTATAAATATTTTCAATACATTTCACGTTTCTTAAACATTTATCTGTAACTTTTGTACTTAGTTATTAAATCATATATTGCTTTTAAATTTAATCAAAAGTAAATTACTGAGCTATACCAACAAGATTTGGCACTTGAATTTGAAACATAGTCGTTTAACCTGAAATTGGATTCTACTTATAGCATACTATGTGCTGTAGTTGTCTAATATGTAAATGAATTTACGATTCGTTTACTGCATTCGATGTTTTACTAAAACAGTTATACTAGTACTCAAAAACCACTGCCTGACTATTACTAATCACTCAGAATGTGAAGTTCATTTAAACAATATTTGAATATAAAGTGCACTGTAGATATCCAGTCATAGATACATAATTACAATAATGTCATTAAATTAATATCAAATGGTTTAACCGGAACAAGAGATTTTAATTTATGAAAAGCCGCAAACGCGGCCCAGTCCAAATACCAACGCATTCTCGTTTTATTAGTCCTCGAATATGGTTTAACCCAATAAATCGATCAAAGGCCCGGAGTAACGAATGTGACTCGAGTGAAATCTCAATTCTTCAATTATATTGACCTACCGCAAGCGACGCAAAACATAACGATTCCGAGCCGTATCAATTTCTCGTGCCGATAACATTTTTAGCAGTTTACGTGACGTGAAATTTATACGGGCGATTTATCTTGTATTCATATCGCGTTACTGTCAAATTTGTGAGGTGTGTTATCGCGTCATACGCGTACTTATGTTTCACACTGTTCGCGATTATTATTCTCTATGAGGATGAAAACTGCATATTGGATGTGTTACTATAAAATTGTATTCGTATTGTTTCATTCCTAGGGCGACCATGATCATAATTATTACACATTTACTTTTACCAGGATGAAGTTAAATAATAATATTAAAATGTAATTTACATATGTATTTAGACAAGAAACAAATTAGACGTATATAAAAATAACTCAAAATATAAAAACCTTATTGTTAACTATGTTGGCATTACCGAGCTTGATTTAGATATAAACAGTCTGGTTTTAGGCGATTGCGTCGCGAGGCTACTAGGCAAATGGTTAATTCTTATTGTTTTCCTAAAACAAAACGTTGACATTAAAAGTTAGCTCGAGGGTTTGACTGTTCAACAGTTAGACCATCAATTTGCTGTGGCAGCAAAGTAGGGTAAACTCTGCAAATAGCCAGACTACCACACCGTTCCTCACTGTTCGCGCTCAGGGCACTCACATTAACAAGTTGAGATTGGTGAGTGTGTGATTCCTTTACTTTACTTAACTATCCGTACAGTAGGTAATCGAAGAATAGATGATAAATTTTTAATATCATAGGTAGCACATTCGAATTCACACACTAAATAAAATCATGAAATAAACGTCAGAATACTAAATTTGCCTGCTATTGCTAATTAGGAAACTATAAAATACTCGTACTTGTGTATTATAATTAGGCACTTAAAAAATGGAATATGGACCATATTATTTTTAAATTTAATCAACTCGAGGTAAATGATGGGTTTCGAAAATAATAATTAGAGGGCGGAGTACCGGTGGCAAATTTCACACAAAAGGTATGGAGTCGTTTTTATAATTATTATTTTAGTCTTGAATAATAAAATTATTCATTTACCTAATGTACTTAGTATGGTACCTACTCGTAAATTGGAAGTAAGTACTTAACATTTATTTTCATAAATCGATTTCAGGAACACCTAAATTTTATATCGTAAATGTTTTGGGTTATTTTTCAATTTCTTTTAACAAAGTCACCATTCATCGATATAATATTTTTTACCATAATTACACATAATTCCAGTCCTCAATTGTAATTGAATGGTCTTGAAAATAATATATCGTTTGGTAGGTATAAGTTCTTAGTCTAGTATTTAGTACCTAATGATAATGTTTTGATAAGAAAACATATAATTATGTATTATAGATTGTAACACTTTAGAGTGTTAAACCCAGAGCTGGAAGCCGTAATATAGTATTTGGTAGGATAGATGTCGAGAGTTTTGTTTAGTACGTATATGATAGGTAATTAGTCGTTTAGCGTAGTGGTAATGGTAAGTAATTCGAGATATAAACCTGTGGTATTGTTGTGAAACCTCACCGTTACAGTTGTGGCTGTATTTAAAGGATAATACTCACCGAAAGTAAAGGTCATCCTAAGCATTCCAACAATCGCATCGTATGCGCACATTTCTCGTTTTAGCGTTGAATTATGGCGTGGAATCTTTGTTTGTCTTATGATACACATATTCACAATTGAAATATAGTTATAACTTTGGTCTACGAGGCTAAAATAACATGGATTCCTAGATAAATAAGCGAAGCCGAACGATTTGTTGACGACGAGAACTTGGTATAAAGACATCTGTCAGTGTCAATTGGTTTGTTGTCTATGCACCAGCGTGATCGAACGTGTTTTGTATTCTTGGATTTTTCATGGAAGTTTTTCTGTGTTTTTATAATTCCTAGTTATAAATAATAGGCATATTTTTAGGTGTCGAAATAGACTATTCTTTTTATTTTCTATGATTAACAATGTTCAGAGAATTTGACTCGGTCACTCGCTGTCAGAAAAACGAAGGTCCAGACTTTCTTTGTCTGTGGTTCATTTTTCGACTATTCATTTCATCGACTGGCACGAATCTTGCGTGCGTCGACATATAATTGTGCTCCGGTATGTAGTTTAACTGAGGATTGGTAATTCCTATAGTATCCTAACGTACAACGTTGTGATCTGTATTTTATTTGTTACAGCGTAATCCTAATAATGTCGGGGTAATTCGTGTCGCACGGATCGCCGGAATGGCGTTCGATTTTTCCTTTCTTGATTAAATAATTTGGTAAGTTTCACACGGTAATATTGTACGAAGTGTAAAACGAAGTATTTAGTATTGTTTTCGTTTAGCTAATGATGTTTTGTATGTGGTTTTTTTTAGCTGTTTCCTTGCACCAAGCAAACTCTGCTGTGTCGAGGCACGTGGCCCATATGTCGCCATAAATGTTACAAGCTGAAAAGGACCCGGTTTAAAACCCGGTAAGTAAGTTGAGATTTGTAATTCTCACCTCTTGGCCCATGTTAAAAATACAATTTAGGCCATTTTTGAAATATTAGTAACCTATAACCTAGAACATCATCTTGTTCATAGGGTCCTTAGTTCGGGCGAAGATTCCTTATTACGGGTGAAGAGGCCTTACTTCGGTCGAAGATTCCTTAGTTCGGGCGAAGGTCCTTGTTTCGGGCAGACATCTCTAAGCCTCTGATCCTGTGTGATGTCAGCGGGACAGACTACTCTCCGGGGTCGGTGACGCACCTTTCCTGGGAAGTCCTACTCATCTGGTGAACCCGTTGCTCGGTAAAACCCTAACTCGGGGTAATTTCTAACCAAAAGACTGTGAGTTAAACTTTTACTTTAATTTAGTAATCAGTGTTGAGTGATAAAAGAGTAATTGAACATTTAAAAACTTAGTGTATCTTGTAATCTCAATTATAGGTTATATTTAAACGTGGTATCAAACCAAAAGGCAATCAATGTTGAAATTTGATATAGTGATGTTGTAATGCGGCCTAAGTTGGAGCTGCATTTAGGTTGTAAACTATTATAATATACTGTGGTACTTTAGCGTTCCCAAGACATATGTAATCACCGTGATGCCTCACTGGGTAGATCCATAGTAGCGATTACTATAAAGTATTAAGGGCAATTACTTAAAGAATAAATTAAAGGTGTGAATTTGTAAATATATTGTCTTTTATTTGGAAACGTCATACGTTTGTCGAGATTCTGGTCATGGCGTCCTAATTTAAATTTTGGTCAGTACTCTCGCTCCATAGTGGCCTGAACCGCGACCCTACTTAGACCCTTAGTTAGCCGTGAGCATTTTGCATATTTTGTGTTGAATTGTTTTTCTGCAGTAGGTACAAATTGGGAGTTGTAACTCACCTTGGAGGTTTACGGGAACTTAATTCCCCAATTTTTTTTATAATTTAGATTACCATAATAGCACACCCGCAGCTATTACAGTGGCGCCCAACGTGGGACTGTAATAGCTGCGGGTGTGCTATTATGGTAATCTAAATTATAAAAAAAATTGGGGAATTAAGTTCCCGTAAACCTCCAAGGTGAGTTACAACTCCCAATTTGTACCTACTGCAGAAAAACAATTCAACACAAAATATGCAAAATGCTCACGGCTAACTAAGGGTCTAAGTAGGGTCGCGGTTCAGGCCACTATGGAGCGAGAGTACTGACCAAAATTTAAATTAGGACGCCATGACCAGAATCTCGACAAACGTATGACGTTTCCAAATAAAAGACAATATATTTACAAATTCACACCTTTAATTTATTCTTTAAGTAATTGCCCTTAATACTTTATAGTAATCGCTACTATGGATCTACCCAGTGAGGCATCACGGTGATTACATATGTCTTGGGAACGCTAAAGTACCACAGTATATTATAATAGTTTACAACCTAAATGCAGCTCCAACTTAGGCCGCATTACAACATCACTATATCAAATTTCAACATTGATTGCCTTTTGGTTTGATACCACGTTTAAATATAACCTATAATTGAGATTACAAGATACACTAAGTTTTTAAATGTTCAATTACTCTTTTATCACTCAACACTGATTACTAAATTAAAGTAAAAGTTTAACTCACAGTCTTTTGGTTAGAAATTACCCCGAGTTAGGGTTTTACCGAGCAACGGGTTCACCAGATGAGTAGGACTTCCCAGGAAAGGTGCGTCACCGACCCCGGAGAGTAGTCTGTCCCGCTGACATCACACAGGATCAGAGGCTTAGAGATGTCTGCCCGAAACAAGGACCTTCGCCCGAACTAAGGAATCTTCGACCGAAGTAAGGCCTCTTCACCCGTAATAAGGAATCTTCGCCCGAACTAAGGACCCTATGAACAAGATGATGTTCTAGGTTATAGGTTACTAATATTTCAAAAATGGCCTAAATTGTATTTTTAACATGGGCCAAGAGGTGAGAATTACAAATCTCAACTTACTTACCGGGTTTTAAACCGGGTCCTTTTCAGCTTGTAACATTTATGGCGACATATGGGCCACGTGCCTCGACACAGCAGAGTTTGCTTGGTGCAAGGAAACAGCTAAAAAAAACCACATACAAAACATCATTAGCTAAACGAAAACAATACTAAATACTTCGTTTTACACTTCGTACAATATTACCGTGTGAAACTTACCAAATTATTTAATCAAGAAAGGAAAAATCGAACGCCATTCCGGCGATCCGTGCGACACGAATTACCCCGACATTATTAGGATTACGCTGTAACAAATAAAATACAGATCACAACGTTGTACGTTAGGATACTATAGGAATTACCAATCCTCAGTTAAACTACATACCGGAGCACAATTATATGTCGACGCACGCAAGATTCGTGCCAGTCGATGAAATGAATAGTCGAAAAATGAACCACAGACAAAGAAAGTCTGGACCTTCGTTTTTCTGACAGCGAGTGACCGAGTCAAATTCTCTGAACATTGTTAATCATAGAAAATAAAAAGAATAGTCTATTTCGACACCTAAAAATATGCCTATTATTTATAACTAGGAATTATAAAAACACAGAAAAACTTCCATGAAAAATCCAAGAATACAAAACACGTTCGATCACGCTGGTGCATAGACAACAAACCAATTGACACTGACAGATGTCTTTATACCAAGTTCTCGTCGTCAACAAATCGTTCGGCTTCGCTTATTTATCTAGGAATCCATGTTATTTTAGCCTCGTAGACCAAAGTTATAACTATATTTCAATTGTGAATATGTGTATCATAAGACAAACAAAGATTCCACGCCATAATTCAACGCTAAAACGAGAAATGTGCGCATACGATGCGATTGTTGGAATGCTTAGGATGACCTTTACTTTCGGTGAGTATTATCCTTTAAATACAGCCACAACTGTAACGGTGAGGTTTCACAACAATACCACAGGTTTATATCTCGAATTACTTACCATTACCACTACGCTAAACGACTAATTACCTATCATATACGTACTAAACAAAACTCTCGACATCTATCCTACCAAATACTATATTACGGCTTCCAGCTCTGGGTTTAACACTCTAAAGTGTTACAGTATATTAACAACATATTACATTATATGTGTATGCTCGTAAGATAATTTCTATCAGTTCCTAAAAAATATTATGCAAAATTAATCATTTATTCGTTATTTATTTAATCATAAGAATACATAGGCAACTCCATACCTTTTGTGTGAAATTTGCCACCGGTACTCCGCCCTCTAATAATAATAGTATAATACTATGGATATTTTTCTCCAATTTTTTTTTATAGTTAGGTATACTGTAAAGACATATCAAGTAGGTTTGGCCAACTAATATAATTTGGGTAGTAAATCATTGGTAAATATAGTTCGGAACGCAGAAGGCATTTAAAGGGAAGTTCGCTAACGCGTGGCCATAAAGTGGGCGTGACCGCAACCGCTGCGCCGGCTTCCATGCAATTTTCAAGGTCATAAATAATAAAAGCGTGAACGCGTTCCAAAGCACTTTGGCTACTTTCGTAGTTTCCCTATTGGGATACCTTGGGAAGTCGAATGGTAATTGGCTACATATTCATGTTGCAATGGAAATACTTAGTATTTGCTGTACTATAACATGGAGTATAAAAACTAGACTAGTGGCCATCAATAGTGCCAATATACAGCGTCCGCACTGCTTTAGTATACAGGCGCGACCACTAAATTCAGATGCGTCCGCTTTTACGCGATTATCACACTGGCGATGGCGCCGTAACCACATGCGGCGACGTTGTGCAACCATGATAGCTATCTCACCCGCGCACCGGCGCCGCGTGCGGAAACCGCAGTCTGCAAGCCGCCTTACCTGCTAACTAATACTCGCCTGAATAAAAAAATACTTAAATTATTGCATTTGCCAACATTTAGCTTACCTATCAATACAGGCAAGCAAAGTAGGTACTAGATATTTTACCTAATAACTAAACTAATGAAAACCAAGATCGCGTCCGATGTAGTCAACATGATCGTTTTCAAACAATGTCTGTTGCTATTACTTATTTGTCAATAATTATTAGTATGTTGCAGTTAAACAATAAAGTCAAAAAACATGGTTTAATGGTTAAATACCTTGCGAAATATTTCAGTTTATGTACGTACTATAAATAATAAAAATAATGAAATTTCTTTATTTCGACCGACAAGGATCGTAGAAATAAAAAATTACACAAAACATTACAATTAGGATAAATTTCGAACATTCAATTAAATTATTACAATTATACAATTAATATAATAACTTAAATTCAACAAATA
Organism: Pammene fasciana; assembly: GCA_911728535.1. Classification (NCBI taxonomy): domain Eukaryota; kingdom Metazoa; phylum Arthropoda; class Insecta; order Lepidoptera; family Tortricidae; genus Pammene; species Pammene fasciana. The sequence goes on from OU452275.1 coordinate 21,754,845, forward strand.
GCTTATATTTGATCATTTAATTGTTAAGTAAATTAAAGATATACAATAAAACACAATATTATATATTTTATTTTAAATAGTAATCTACTTATTAAGTAGATTGCTATTTAAAATAAAATATGATTGTATTGAAACAAAAATAAGTAAAATTCGTCCGCATTGATATGTGAATGACAGTTATGTGTACCCCGTGTGTGGCCTGTAACACGAGCAAAAAATTAAAACGTAGATTCTACTGCTCAAACAAAACAACTTTTGTTCAGCGACTTTAAAAAAAACTTACGGTTTGGTTTTTAGTACATTTTAAAATTTACTTGATTGCGGAATATACTTGGAAATTGAATGTTACTTACGAGTACACGGATTTTAACGTACATTGACAGTAATATTTAGTTTGTATGAATAGCTAAATAATTGTTCCTATCCTATCCTATGGTACCCCAAAGGTACAAAGGGCCTTTATGAGTTCACGCCACGTCTAAATAATTCTGAAAATAATTAATTCATCACTAGAAACCAACCTTAAGGATTAATATCAGCAATTATATTTGTGTAAAGTTTGTATGTATATTGTATAACTTAATGTCGTAACTATAATTTAATTTTGAAAGAGTGGTACAGGGGACAATTTCGACTACGGAAGAAAGAGTAGCTTTTCCGCTATCCGGATATAGATGGCAATATAGTCAATTTTATACGTAGGATATTGCGACTTAGTTGAAATTATCCCCCAGTCGTAATATGCCCCTTGTACCTTACTGATAATTGTATTTAGTGAGATAAATGTGTTATAAAAAATACACTTTATTAAAATAATATAACAAAGATTTAATGTTAAAGTATGAAACATAAACGGAACCTCGACACGAAAAGAAGAAGAAGAATGATAATGATGATAATTACCAGTAGTGAATATAAGTAAAAAAATATTTGTTATAAATGTGGTTATTTCAAAAAATCTATTTATTAAAATTATTCACTAATAGGCTTTTTATAAACAATAGATACTTTTTAATCTATTTATTATTTATAGTTTTTAGGGAGTTATGTCTACGGAAAGACATGCTTTGTATATTACCTATGTATGGATTGAAAAAACGTATAATTACGTAATTTCTTGTCCCGTAGTTCACTTTTAATTCGTTTTATTTCTCGTATAAATACACACAACATACTTGTGGTATGGGTACTTACATAACTACTCTACTTATTATTTTACAATACAATACAAATACTCTTTATTGAACACCTCAAAAACAAAACCAATACAGGAAAAAATATAAAATTAAATTAGAGGTAAACAACAGGCGGTCTTATCACTAAAAGGCGATTTCTTCCAACAACCTTTAGGTAGCGGAAATTCATTAAATAAACTAAAACAGTAGGTGTTGCAAAACAGTGAAGAAAGCCTAGTTACAGAAAAAATAAATAATAATAATAACACAATAACACAAAACAATTTCTAATTAAATTCATAACCATATTAAAAAAAACACTACAAAATAAATAAACGAATAAATAAATAAATAAAATATACACACATAAATATACATACATACATATACACATAATTATACAGTGCCAACTACATATATTTTCAATAATTACTGTAGTTTATTCGATAACTCTGCACCAAATATGATATTATTATATATTTTACCGGCTACGCTCCCTACGGTTTTCCGGGTATCATATTTCAAAAAATGATGATACCTACCGGACGACCCTTTTCCATTAAATGAACAGTGAATGCATCCTACCTTTATGATAGCGTATTTCTAACCATTAAGTGAACGGGACGAAAAGTTAGTAATAGAACGTGATTTCAATGTTGTTATTATAAAATCGTTGAAATATACTAAGTATTTTATTAAGAATTGAGTCTGGGAGACAGAAACCACTGGAAAAGTTAAAAATGTATTAATTGAGTATATTAAATAACCTCAATAAAACGACATACATACGTATATATAAATCGTATAAAACCATTTTCTCTTTACCAGGGCCTGCGTTCTGGGGTTTGATCAACCCGGAATGGTCCCTCTGCAACAAGGGCCGGCGCCAGTCACCAGTGAACCTGGAGCCCGACAAGCTGCTGTTTGACCCCAACCTCCGGTTTTTACATATAGATAAGCATAGGGTGAGTTTGAATACTGGGACAAATTACCCAACATAACATATTTTAACTTTAAGCAAAAGTCGCTAATTTTACGAGAAACCTACAAGCTATTTTTATCTTCCATAATAATCCCAATACATTTCCAGATCATATAACTACTACTACTAATTTTCATAGGTTTAATAATAGTCACTTAATATCATATATGACGAGTATAAAATAATTATAAATTGAATTCTCTATACAAAAACCAAATTAAAAATGGTTAAGTTGGCATAAAACTGGCATGTTGGCGTAACATCATACTTTACTCGTAATACAGGCAGGAATACCGTATTCACGTTTGTAGGGACGTGCCAAGAGGCTTATTCGTTAATAGGTTACTGTTCAATAAGTGATACTGGAAGCACTATACCTATCAAATCTAATTCATGCCACAAAGCTTCGCTAAAATATATATCATAGTCCATACCAAATAAATTTTGTAAGACGAATCTACTGTATACTGATATTTATATAGCCACACAAATCTACTATAGGTACTTTGTGCAATCTACGAAGCGGTTTTTGACACCTGTCTTACACCTGTCTTGACACCAACTTAAAATCGATTTTAGGTTAGGTATAAAATGTATTGAGATGACAGGTGTCAAAAACCGCTTTTTAGATTGCACAAGGTATAATAGATGAAAATTACAATCATAATTTGGGAATATCTTCCTCAAATTTTTAGTTAACGTCACTTTTGTTGACACTATGCCGTATTCTAATTTCAAAATATATTAACTCTATGCACAACAAATAATCAACCAATATTGAACAATGCTCCGAAGTCTACGGTTCACAGAACCAGTATAGGTAGTAATAAAGTTATCAAAAGACCACAAAATGACTATAATTCGATGCCTTAGTTCACAATCGTACAAATTACGGCTAAAACTTTGTTTGAAATTAGACTATAAATTTGTGCACTTTAGTACAAATTACAAGATTTTTTTTGCAGATTAGTACGATTGTGAACTAGGGCATCATAGTCCTCATTCGAATGCAAAATTGATATTTCATAGACCTTTTTCAATCGAAGCCGGTGTAAATTAACCTATTTAACGAGCGACGCATGATTTATTTTAAAGCAAGCTAATAAATTCCATACACATTACGAATTCAACATTTATTTCAGGTAATTAATTATTCAATTTGTTAACCTCAATTTATTGATGGCAGATAAATGGGCTGATAAGCAACACGGGCCACTCCGTGATATTCACGGTGGAGAACGAGACGCGACACCACATCAACATCACCGGGGGCCCGCTCTCCTACAAGTATCAGTTTCACGAAATACATATACATTACGGTCTTCACGATCAATTTGGTTCGGAGCATGCGATCAATGGGTATGCGTTTCCTGCTGAGGTGAGCAACTATTTGTTGTATAATTTTCTATTGTTTTTCGTAAAGCATTTTATTGCAAAAAATGTGAATGTTTTTCGGGCAGTTACAGATTCCAAAATTAACTTATTTTTTAACGACAACACATTTTCCGTAAGAGAGTAGGAACATATTTATATACCAGACAGGATATTTAGCTAAAGATGAGATTCGTATGCAAAAAAAAAATACGTGCAACCATTGCTTTCACATTTTTTAAACAAAATTTTAGATACGTCGTAGAAAATCATCAATATAATTGTTATCTAAATTCTTAAAAAAGTTGACTTAAGGTCTTACATATTCGCAAAGTGTGTATATTAGCCACTTAATTCGTTTAGTCAACCACATCCCACTCGTACGTACGAAAACATCTATTAACTGAGCACCAAAGTAAGCCCTCGAAAAGTCACATTGCCGAATAAACACGTTACTCCGACAATAAATTTTATCAGAGCTTCTTTCGAGAGGTCTCAAAAGAAGGCGTAACAGATGTTTTTCCACGCATCGGCCGGCTCCGAGACGCGGATTCCCAAACGTAATCCCGACGAGCGACTGCGAGCCAACTCAAGCGCGAACCGTGTTTATTTATGTGACAAATTCTTACGCAGCCACTTTAAATCGCAAAATCATGTGCTTATTCTCGTGTAAATCTTTTCAACACTTATATTTCTGTTACTAGTAAAATCTTCTTTAAAAAATGTTGTAAATAGGTATGCAAATGTCGAGCGATAAAACAGTTGATTCTCATTATTTTTATATCACACCGACTATATAATTATATTATAAAATAAATGTATAGGTAAACCATAAATAAACATTGAAACATATTTTAGAACCCTTTATTAATTCAAACTTTTCAATTGTTCCAGATTCAAATATTTGGTTTCAATTCACAGCTATATTCAAATTTCTCTGAAGCTCTGCAGAAAGCTCAAGGAATTGTTTCGGTTTCACTTCTTTTGCAGGTGAGTTACGCGTTTGATTTGTGTTAGTCATACCATAGACTTAAATATATAGTAGACGGCCATAGCCTAAGAACTTTTTGAGGCTCCGAGTATTTAGCGCCATCTAGTTCAGAGCCACCTAAAAGAGCCAATATGTATGAGATAAAATCAGCGCCACCTAGTAACGACTAGTGTACTACTAGTACGTTATTCACTCACGAAGCTCTCGTTCATACCGTTATATTATGCAGTTATCCGGTTAGCCATCCAATAAGTAGGACAGTAGTTAGTGCATATTTTTCTCCAACAGTACTTGAGATCCCTAAGATTTGGAATATTATACCTTGGCTATTGAGTGCTGTCCTTGCTTACGTCTAACGACACGGGCAAGGACAGCATCTACTTACTTATTATTATTTTGTGGAGAGGGGCTATACGTAGGCGTATAAGCTACGGCTTCGCCATTGCTCCGTGTATGTGGGAAAAATACCTTAATAATTTTCAGAGCAGAGAAGCTAATATAAATAGCTTTTGGTGATTGTTGATTGCCTTGGAATTTAAGAGTCTAAATTTGCTTTTAATGTAATTGAAAATATCGACTAAGTGTCTGACCGCACCTATTCATAGGTTCAACCCAAACTGCGGGATTAATTAAGGAAATTGGAATTTTCTGCTCACCATTGGTTTACCCACCAAAGCTATTAGTTCAAATTAAGAACTGCCTGAGTGGAGGTAAAAACTATAATGCTAGTCATTATTGGGTCGTTATTCCACACTTGGGCAAGGTTTAATTGCTTTACTCTAGATGCTTAATTCATGTTTTTTTTTACATATTCATAGGTATAGTAGGTATCGATAGTTTTTATTTTTTTAATTTTAATTTGTTAAACTACATAATTAAAATTGTGGGCTTCAGAATAACGGCTGGACTATATTTTTTTTACTAGAAAAGTATATAAATATACTGCACATTCTGTATACTATAGTGTAAATTCAATATAAAAGTCAAGCCAAGCAATTAAAATAGCATCATATACAGCGAATGTACAATGTAATGTTATGTCGTGTAATGTAACATTTAATACATTAATGTCCCAATTATATATTTCGCACTCAAGTGTATTTGTTATTCAACGTATACTGAGTTACAGTCAGCAACGAAAGTTGCTAAACGAAATAATATTACAAAAGCAACTAGACATATAATTATGTACCTACAATGTTAGCCTATATACGTCTAACTGCTGGGCACAGGCCTCCTCTCATGCACGCGAGGGATCGGGCTATAGTCTCCACGCTGGCCCAAAGCGGGTTGGGAACTTCACATATATCTTTGAATTATGCAGGTGTTCTCACGATGTTTTCCTTCACCGAATAGCGATTGATATATACTAGTAAATATTACTAAATGTGTTACGAACACTGCCACAAACAAGTGTTTTAGTAAGATAATTCCTATGTGTCTACTAGTATAACTTTTGTAGGCTTATTTCGTTCGGCAACCTTCGTTGCTCACTGTACATACACGGAAAAAAAAGCTTCCGGGATATTCTCAATCTAAGACATTATTATATTATGTTGAAAATATTTCCTCGTGACAAGCATTTTTTTCCTTTAACAAAAATAAATTAAAGTTTTAAATATAACGAAGCGAATATATTCTTACAGATTTTCTAGTTTTCTTTTACCTAAGATAATGTTGTTGTTTGATTAAAGTACAATCTCTCTCATTTACTCAATATACTCGTACTCTTGAAACAATACATTGTTGTGTTTCTATTTTAAGAAAACGTGGTTTTATTAAGCGAAGAATCATATTTTTGGTAAAGGAAATAAATACTTGTCACGAGGAAATATTTTCAAGAAAATAATGTCTTAGATTGAGAATATCCCGGAAGCCTTTTTTCCGTGTAGAAGGTGAATTGATTAGGTCTAATGATGTGTACAAACATATTGTTAAAATTCGCATTCTATAGAACTTACGATTGTTACAGCTCGGAGATTTATCAAATCCTGAACTAAGGATTTTGACTGAAGAATTAGAAAATATTAAATATGGAGGTAAGCAATTTGTAATACTAAACTAACGTTCTCACTATGACTTCGTTATTAGTGTAATGAACTATTGTACTGTGTCTCTTATAAAAGTGCATAAATAAAAGAAAGGAAAATAGAACTTATTAATTTATTTTACTTTTAAGGATTATTTGTTTTTTTTTTCGGTACAAGTGCCCCTATTAATTTATAATCACAAAAAATGCTGCCTAATAAAAATAAATAAAAATTCTACATATTACCCAAAAACTAAAACTACAGGTTATCCTGAAATTTGCTTTTTTTTTCTTGAAAATTCGCCTAAATTGACGTTTTATGGGTTTCCATTAGATAGGCTCTGCTTAAGGGCCCTTTTTAAGGCCACATTATATTTAAATATACCATGTACCGAGACGTGTTCACGTAAACCGATAATGTGGGCCCTTTCACTAAACTCGTCCACATTTTACTATGAATTACATTATATGCCGTTTGGCACTACTTTTCTCAATGAGAAACTTTTGGCAATGATATAATCGAATTATTTATATAATTTCTCATAAAATTGGATCAAAACCATAACTCTAGGATTTGTTTTCTTAAAGTGCTATGCATTCTTTGACCTCCATCACTTTACAGCTACCAAATGTCCAGATCTATAAATAAGCATAGTATAGCAAACTGACTAGAGGAGTTTCGTTGCTCTCATTATTGTGTCATATGTGACGTAGCTAGCTCTCCGTCTATTGTGTTGTAGTCTTCGACGTCGGATACTACGAGTGACAACCAATTAATCCATCATTCCGATATGTATTAGAATAGCCATTTGTCTGCGTAACGTCCCGCGTGTAACAGACCGTACAGGGGTCAGTTAAATCTTAATAATCGGTAGCTTTAAAGATGTCACCCATCAAAGTCTTAAAAACTATAATTTCTAGGATTTTAAACCGGACTTAACAAAAAGCGACGCTACCAACTATTTATAGGGTTCCGTAGACAAAATCTAATAAAATATATATGCAGCAGCCCCCCTAAAAATACTTATTTCGGCAATTTAACTACATAACTAAATAGGGGCACACAAAATACACCTTATGTCAAAATTTTATTAAGATATGTAAAGTTTTATTATAGTTTCCAAGTAGGTAAAATGGCTGTGACATACGATCGGACAGACGGACATAACGAAACTATAAGTGTTCCGTGTTTGCTATTTTGGCTACGGAACCCTAAAAAGTTTATTAATTCATGGTTGACGGTATCCGACAACTAAAACTTTAGATATAACTGTTGTCGTGAATCAAAATGTAAATAATTGTTTTCACCCAATAATTTATTTTTCAATGAATTAGAATAATTGTCTTTCTACTTGTATATAAACTTGTCAATTTTGCCATACATACCTGATGGATGCATATTTAACGCAGACAGACTTAAAACACATGTGTGGTCCATCTGGAAGTATAGTGTAATAATTCAAATATATGGCAACCTAGTCTACCATGATCGGGTTTTTATCGCCTGTCACCATAGCTGTCACTTTCTAACAAGTCTGTAAGTGCGAAAGTGATAGGTGATAAAATGACAACCATGGTAGACGTTCTGACTATTACTTGGCAGGAGCGGAGATGCCAATAAACAAGCTGTCGGTGCGGGGCCTGCTGCCCGACACCGAGTACTACATGACGTACGATGGCTCCACGACAGCTCCCGCCTGCTTCGAGACCGTCACGTGGGTCATCATCAACAAACCCATCTACATCACCAAGCAACAGGTAACTACTTGTTACCGTGAATCCGCTATAATCTCTTCAGGATCATCTGGCTATTTTGGGCTACAAGTATTATGCATCTGCAGACTGCAAGTATCGTCTAAGCGCTTTCAAGTGACTGCAATAGATTTAATCAAAGTTTCATGAATACATCATGTATGCAATATATGCAGTTATGACACGTACAAGTGGATACAAATGGCTTGAACAGAGTGCATCACGCCCAACATTTGTTTAAGACATGCACATTACATGCAAGCTGCTAGATTGCGCTTCAAGAAATGGCCACACGTTCACTCAACTCTGAGATTGCCAACAGTTTCCACTAGCACTTAATTTCCCCAACGCAAACGGAAAACATAAGCAATGATTTATATTAACAGCCACACAACGCGGCACTTTCAGTTTACTTTTAACACGTACATAATTCACGGCGGAGTCTTTGTCTAAGGCGAGGGACGTGAGTTGTTTATTGTAGCGTGAGCACAAATGAAAATGTTATTACGCTGCCCCGGCCACGGCTGAATACACAGAAACTACGTTAACTAGATGACGCAGTAACGACATCAGGACCCGCAGTGTTCAATCCGCCTTTCCTTAACCCATTACACGCCCGAAAACACCGCAGTTAAACAAGACTGAAATCTATAGGTACCTAATTCATAACCTCCAACAAAATTGATACACCACTATCTACCAATTTAAAAACTATCTAAGTAAGTATTCTTCCTAGAGTTCTTATCACGGATCTTTCAATGTGACTCACAACCAAATCTGCCAATTTGTACGCATTACTAACAAACAGACATACAGCTTCGCATTCAAAATACATATATAATATAATATACTATCTTTATTCCTTAAAAAGCAAAAATATTAGAAAGTGTCAATTTTGCCTTATTGCATTGCCGATTAAACTAAATAGCATGCATATTAAAATGAACATAAGTAAATGTACAAAAGTCGAAAACTGCTTAGACCACTGTGCTAATCTTTACTTTGCAGTATCACCATCTAAATCAAAATAACGATGATTTGACATACCTAATTACTATAGGAAATGTTACGGCTCAATAATAAATCAACAAAACCTATCTATTCTTATATTTATTATGGATATCGTTGTCGTCAGTCGTCCAAATATCTTAGTAGCTTTTCTATATAACTTATGCATCTCTTAAATTTGTTTCTCTAATTCCTGGGTCACGTAAGCACGGAGTCCGGTAACCACATGTCACTCAACTTCCCATGCAATTTCTTAGCTCAAATTATAAGTTATTTTGCACGTGTAATGAGTGTAATGACGCAGGTTTTACGGGTTATGATAATTTTCGACACTTGATTTTTCCATTATGTCCTCTTTCCTGTCGGATCCCAGCGGTCGCGTGCGAGCGAGCCGTTAATTTAACCGAGGCTTCACTCTACCACTAGCATAGAAGGAAGAAATTTCAATTTCCCTGAAATCGCTCGCTGCCTATGTACATGTTTACAACGTAATAACGAAAGCGGAACGTTCTGTTATCGTAGCCAATAATGCTAAAGGTCTCCGAGCCGAGTAAGTGCACTGAATTTAAGGTAATTCGATTAAGAGGTGAATCGGTGTAAAGACTTTTATAGCCATTTTATTAAAGGGGAAGTAATTTGCTTAATGCTTTAAAAATAATGCAGATAAGTATATATTCATCATTCATGTTTATTCGTCAAATGAAGTATGTTAAAAAGATCTAAGTATTGAAAGTAAATAAAACAGTTATAAGTGGTATGTATTTGTCATTTAATTTTGATTTAGATATTGTCTATAGCTAGTATTTAACAGTACAACAATTAATAACCATAGACTGAATAACTATAGCACATCCATAAATGTATACCTAATCGACCATCCCACTTCGGTTTTGTGTAAAATTGTATTTACTCATAAGCAATGTACAATCAGTATTTTTTTTGCTAATAGAATAAAAGTAGGCCGCATGCTACCCCACCTCATCGAGTTGCAAGATTCGGCCTATAATAATAATACTTAGGGCAATGCACGTAAAAAGTTTTGTGTTTTAGTAACTGGTAGACTAAGCCAAAATTGGAGCATTTGATTCGGTCAGTAAAACATGATCCTATTTTGGACTAGCTTGTGGGCACGTGCTCCATTCGATAGTGCTCATCGAGAAATGTCAAAATAAAAGTGCCACACGCAGACCTGACATTTTTTTTTCTTTAAAAGTTGATACCTAAGTTCTTTCGGATGGCACAGGTTTTATCTAAATACATAACATTTTACTGTGTATAAGCCGAATCTTGTTATTCGATGCACGATGAGGTAAGGTTGTCAATAGCTTGGTCTATAAGCGACTTAAATATTTCCCATTGTCTACGAGTATTTCCTATAAGAGAAGCGCTGGTAGCCTTGCGGTAAGACGTCCGACTTTCAATCCGGAGGTCTCGGGTTCAAACCCCGGCTCGGACCACTGAGTTTTTCGGAACTTATGTACGGAATATCATTTGATATTTACCAGTCGCTTTTCGGTGAAGGAAAACATCGTAAGGAAACCGGATCTAATCCCAAAAAGGCCTAGTCTCCCCTCTGGGTTGGAAGGTCAGATGGCAGTCGCTTTCGTAAAAACTAGTGTCTACGCCAATTCATGGGATTAGGTTGTCAAGCGAACCCCAAAACCGCGATAAACGCTAGGATGAAGGAAGGTCTATTTCCTATAAGAATAACAAACATAGTTATTATGTTAACTTTGTTATTCTCCGTACAAGTCGGATTGTAAATTACAAATTGTAGCTGGCGCAAACTGGCCCCGCCCGGGGCGGCCGATGCACCACCCCAGGACTTAACTCGGCAACTTCACATTTACCATATTAATAACAATAATAACACACGGTCGCGACAATTGAATACCGTATTGTTTAATAAGTAAAAATTTAACAAGATACATATTTATACACGTAGAGGTAATGTAATGAAGCAGTGCTAATTACTATAAGTACATAACTAAAGCGCATGTTACTCTAAAAAAATCCAGTTTTTAACATTTTCTGAAAATTTTAGGTTTTTTCTACTCAATGGAGTTCTTTTGAGTACATATTATGATAAGATATAAATAAATGTTACCACAGATTTTGTTTGGCGGTGGCACACAAAATAAAGTATTAAAAATGTATGTACAGTCAGCATCAAAAATATGTATACATTTCGGCACTTATGTCTGTGGGATAAGACTCAAATTCGTATACATATTATTGATGCTGACTGTACCCACCTAATTTTTAAGACACTTATTTTTCCTATTGCGATTGAGTAAGAATTAGGTACTTACATAAAGTTTCTCAGAAAATAACACAATTTTTTAACGTATTTTATGGACTCCTACTGAAGATGAAGATTACCAACATAGTTTATACGTATTATACATTACTACAAACATTTTTGTCCAAAAATAGTAACGAGGCCAATTAAGAAGGAGGAAGATTAAATTACCTAATGGTTTTATGATAAAAAAAAACTTAAAATAATGAATCTGTATATTCTTTAATCTTTAATCCATCATGAAGCATGCATCAACTTGGCAGAATATGAATTGGCAGCCTAGACTATTCAACCAACCGGACCAGCCATATCTGTCATTTTCTATACAAAAAAAGTCTGCCGATTTTTGCGGAGGAGGGGAACGTCAAATGTATACGTAACATCAATATAGCGTCAGATAAAAGTCAGTCCATACATTAAGTATCACCACTGGTCATATAATTTCGGCAGAGAAGAACGCATATCAATGGCCGCTCCGGTTGGTTAAATGATCTAAGCTTGGCAGTGTAGTTTAATATATTAGCAAGGTGTTGTCACAACACCCACAACATTTTCAACAACATTATTGCTCCTAATTTTAGGGTATGTCATTATATAGTGTGTCGTTTTGTCATGCTATAATGGACAAAATGTTTTTTTAATACGTCCACTTTTTTGTTAATATTTAATTTGTTATAATTCCTATTTGCTCAAAAGACTCACTTACTGTTAGTTAATGAACCAACCTTGATTATAAATGTATGAGTTTGATTATAATTTAAATAAATAAATATGATTCAAAAACAAAACAACCTGTCATTTTGTCCATACCTCCCCTATGACAAATATTTATGACAATTGGAAAAGTATGATCAAACTATTATATTAACGGGTGATAACAAAAAAATGAGAATCATTTTCTGTAGGCATAAAAAATAAACTATTTACATAAAAAATATAGTTTGTTCATGAATTTGTAGCAATGTCTTAGAGGTTTTGAAATTTGGTTTATTTGATTTTTTCATGCATTTGTATTTGTAAAAATGGCATTGAAGCAAGAAGCTGTGCGTAAATATCTTGTACGTTTTTATTTTCCAAACTTAAACATCAACAAAAACAATACAGTGGGTCATTTTAGTTAATAAAAATGTACCCGTATCTACTATTTTTAGAATTCTTACATCCTTACCGGTAATTTACAGAAGTAGTAGTGGGAAATCAGCAAACATAATGACAAAGAGAAGACGGAACAAATAGAATTGCACCTTTAATGATAATGATTTCACCAGCCAACGAGTTGCCACGAAAAAAATCAAGTTTTTCAACGGTACCTACACTTGTCGATGTTTAAAAAGATAGGTCTAGAATGCGGCAAGAAGATAAGATGACAGAATACATAGATCAGCAAAATTAAATTTTATATCACAGTGTCGCTGGACGATTCGAAATTACAGACGAAAATCGTGAATTTTGAACGACGAGCGAAAATCCGAAACCCCAAAAAAAATTCACAATATGACTGGTTCGAATTTTATTTTTGGCATTTAGTAATTTAGTATTAAATGAATTGGAGAACTGAAAATTTTACCCAGTTGATAAGGGGAATCAAGTGATATGTGCACAAAAGGAAAAAACATGCCGTCCAACGATTTTGTTCGGACATTGTATCTAAAATTTTACGAACAGCTAACCACGGGCCCTATTCAAGTGCATTGATGGTTTTGTAAATACAAATTATGTGTTAATAGCGTAAGAATATTCAAAACTAAAAACAAGGTACAGAAGATTTTTTTTTACACCTTTGAAAGAATTCTCATTTTTTTGTTATCACCCGTTATAAATACCATGAATGCCATTTTGTAGGTTCGAAAGAACTAGTCAAGTGCGTTAACAATTGTTCACGTTCACAGCTGCATGGCCTGCGGCGGCTGATGCAGGGTGACGCGCGCCATCCGAAGGCGCCTCTTGGCAACAACTTTAGACCGCCCCAACCACTACACCACCGCGCGATACGCACCAATATTGACTTTGACCTGAGCAAGGTATATTATGCAGTACTACAGTTGCATTGATACACGACGATGTATAACACTCAAAGCACCCCTCGGCAATGAAGTTGGTCATTTTTTTTACTGTTAATATTGTTTCAGTATCCTGGGAAAACTTGCCCGAGTATGCATCGAGATATGCAGTACAAAGGTTAGTTAAGAAACGTATTTAAAGAAAAATACATGAAGTACACGTATGGTAAAAGTGACACAGTATATAGTAGAAGACTGTGGCCCTTACCTGCATAATATATTTTCCTTTCACTGATCCCATATTTTTAAGAAAAAAATCAAAAACATACTCTTAGACACACGTCGACTTGAGCGCTTTTCATATTTATTCTTTTTGTTGGATACGGTATTCATTTAGGACACCGGTGACTCTTACAAAGGGTTGACTTATTACAGTTTTATACTCGTCGACTGTACGTGAATTGAGATTGTATAGTCGGTACTACTAGCGCATACTTTTCGATAGAGCTTTTATGGTCGCATATTGTGTCATCGCTAGCGATGGTAGAAAGGGTTTTCATACAATATTATAGCACTGTTGCCGCTGTCGGACCGGCGCCGCTGCGGTCGCCGGGGGGACCGGCACAATCCGCCGGGAGATTGAAGTTACTAAATTATATAGAGGCAGCACTGGCAGCAGGCCTTTCGTCGAACTCAATTCTTACCAGCTTGCCTATATTGAGCACTCTGAGAGAAAGTATTGTATGCAATAATGACATAATCAATCTTTTAAATCTCGTACTTACCTTCCTTAAGCTACTCAGCAAGTTTCGTGGCCTAAACACGGTACTCGACTGAAAAGCTCTTAATTATGTCACGATTGTATAAAATACTATTTTACGAAGAACGAGTGTAGTTTCAGCCAATATAAAGCAGTGGGTACAGTGCAGCTATTGGGGTTCTACCATGTCTATACCTGAACCAAAATCTAAGCACGAAGTTTATTTTTATTTATCTTTCTTTTTTCTATTACATGCCCTATTTCCATCCTTTCTAACAAAAAGTGTCCGACAAGAAAGATAAGGGATGATTCGCGGTGTCATGTCCCGTATTCGATCCGACACTTCTGATACTTCATTTTGTATAGAAAACATCAAGTGAACTCCGAGTGTCGTAAGAGGCTCATTACGTACCCGGAACGTCGACGGGACGGTCATGTTTTGTTGTTTGACAGCCTTTACTAGCTACAAACAACGCTCAGACTCGGCTCGTCCCGTGCAAGGCCCGTCGTCCACTTGGAGACTATACGACAACAACTTTGCAACGATGTGTCGGAATATATTTGCCAAAATATGTAGGTTATTGCAAAATGTCAATAAATTGTATGTTAAATATTTAGGGCGTAGCTAATTCGCTACTTGGTCAGTTTATAATTAGATTAATTAAAAACAGTGACCACGTGATGATGTGTCGCACCGAGTATATCCCGGACTTGGCTTGCTTCGTGCCCGAAAGCTCGACGGAAGCTCTCATCAGGGCGGTATCGGAAGGCGCGGACCCCGAACCGCTCGGTCGCTGCTCGTGTAGTGTTCGGAACGCCCGGTGTCGGCCCGTCGACGTGGCGGACCCAGAACATGACACCGTGAATCATCCTTAATTGTAACAGACTCCTTAGGCTGGTCATAATTTTTGTAATTGTTTTGTATTTTTTAATATTTTCAGCACTTTTATTAATGCCCATTTTTTTTTCAGCCAAAAGCTGGACTCAATACTGAAGACTCTGAAATATATTTCACTGATATCAATCGCTACGTAGAAAGTAGGTATTGTACTGTACTGTGTAAAATTTCAGTTTGTATATAAAAAATGTACAGTCTTGTTTAAAATAAATAAATCTACACTCGTGTTAACTTAAGGTACATTAAACCGAGGCCGATTTATCGAATTTCCGAGATATTGTTCGGACACTAAACTAGACGTATTTGGCTCGGCCGAAATTACCTTAGCAGTTAAAATGTAGAGTCGTTGATATTGTAAACGCTCTAATGTCATATCAATTACATAATCAAACTTCGCATATACTTATACATATGTATTCTTATGTAGATCGATTTCAATTACCCTAAAATGTAATATATGGTTCGTAGTTTATAACATTTTAGTCGAAAATATACTTAGTTTGAAACATCGGCCTCTCAGGTTAGTTAAATTCATACTTTCGGATAGATTTGATCTCAACGTCAGGTTTGTTACGTAAATAGGTACACGGAAAAAAAGCTTCCGGGATATTCTCAATCTAAGACAATGTTATATTATCTTGAAAATATTTCCTCGTGACAAGCATTTATTTCCTTTAACGAAAATAAATTAAAGTTTTAAATATCACGAAGCGAATATATTGTTACAGATTTTCTAGTTTTCTTTTACCTAAGATAATACTTGTTTCATTAAAGTACAATCTCTCTTATTTACTCAATATACACTTGAAACAGTACATTTCTGTACTTCTATTTTAATAAAACTGGTTTTCTAAGTGAAGAATCATATTTTTGGCAAAGGAAATAAATACCTGTCACGAGGAAATATTTTCAAGAAAATAATAATGTCTTGGATTGAGAATATCCCTGAAGATTTTTTTCCGTGTACCTTACAAAGTAGTGAATATGTATACTTAGGTCATTAAGGTATAAATTGAAAACGGTTCAAATGCTTTACATTTGTATCTACTACTTTACGTATATTATAACTTATTTAGTACCTTGTATTACCTACAATATGGATCTTATGTTAATACATGAAAATGTGCAAATTGTTAAAGATTTAACATCTGAAATTATATGGAGTTACAAACTATCAAATGTTAATAAATATTTTTATCTTTATCTATAACAGATGTACTTATTATGTACTTATTATTGTTAATTTCCTGAAAATTTCGAGTTAATGTGGGGAAATGTATGATTCAGTTACTTACTGAAAATAATTATAATCAATAAAAATAACGCATATCAATTGTAACATTGAATAATAACATACCTAACTGTTTTTATTTATATAATTTATATTTCGGTATTTACTCGATTTCCAAATTGTGTAAAGGTAATTTAGCTGTCAAAACTTTTATACAAGTAGAAGTTTTATTGTTTAAGTAATATTAAAATGATGTTTTTGTTTAATTACTGTAAGCTAAAAGTATATGGCTTTAATAAAAGAAGTGTTAGTTTAATTATATAATAGCTGTATTAGTAGCATTTAAATATATAAATGCAACTGAAATGTGTATCTACGGGCTTTGTTCTGATTTTATTTTGAGAATATTATAATTGTTTTACGAAATAATAATCTGCGTTATTATTCTTTCAAACCTCTTGAGTAAACTCGATAATATGAAGAGACATCTCAATAGGTAAATACTATGTGCACCTTAGTCAAAAGCTCAACAACCAGGAGTGTTCTTACGGTATTCAAGCGAATGGGGTGGAACAGTCATTTTAGTGTTCCCCAACCTTGAGTTTGAATAAAAAGCTCATTTGAATTCTATGAGAATCGAAATTGCTCTCTTTTTCGCTGCAGTAACTTAATTTAATCGAGTCCCATCACATAACTGTCCATTTACCTTACAATTGGATGAATACCTGATGGAAACTTGACGATGTAGCTAATAATTATGTCTCCGCACGATTATACAACATTGTTACAGTCCGAAAGTGGTGTGTCAGGATCGTAGCAAAAGGAAATCCGTGATCTCTGCCTATCCCTCTGGGAAACAGGCGTGATTATATGTATGTATGTTACAGTCCGGCTAACTACAAAATAAAATTACTATACTCATCCCTCTTTTTGAATAAGGGTATACGGGCCAGGGGCGATAGAAACTCAATAATAATATATTTTAGGTTTTTCGGCTAGTCTAACATGTATAATATACACCGAGAATCCACTGTAATCGTTAATTGAACAAAACTTATATAATCTCCATGTTTATTTGTAGACTTGGTGATTTAGATATCGGGGAATAAATCGCTCGATTTTCCACTCCGGAACGCGACTCGACTTTATTGGAAAAGTTTCCGGCGGCTAATAGACTTACACAAATTGAGTTCATTAAAAATAATATAATCGGGTATTAAATTCCCGTAAAATCTAGACGGCCCGCTCATTTAAAGTGAAACTTTTATTCCATCGCCTCAAATTTTAAAGCCTCTCTTCTGCATGTCGGGCGTTACAAGCTGTAACGCTGATTCTCGTTTATAGTAAGGTGAGGCTTATTTCATAAGCAATAAGGTTGATGTCATGTTGGCAGTCAACCGCGGTATACAAATCTATATTTCGCATCTTAGCATAACTGCAGTGGTGGCACTGTGGTATGATATGAGACTTACGATCGAATGGGCGAGGGTTCAAACCCCGTGGGACGAATTATATTTTTCTAAATTTTAGAAACATATTTCGATTATATTTAATGAATTACATTTGGCAAGTCATTCCAGCTCTGTACGTCTAGCATGACAAACCAATTGGGCACCAATTTCTAAGCGCCACACAATGTTTTTTTTTGAGGATGTATGCAGGTTTTCATCACGTTTTCCTTCGCCGAAAAGCGATTGACAAGGTAAGTATATATATATATATATCAAATGGTACGGCCGGGCTTTGTATAAAATATTTCATAATTATTGTATACTTCATCGTACTTACTGGTTTCATCTTTAATTCGTTTGGTGTTCAGGTGGCTTGTCTGAACAGTCTTCCCACTGAATTTAGGAAAGCTCCATCCAATTACGTTTTAAAAAAGTCTGTGCGAGCTTTTTTTGCTGTATAACAAATAACTATTATGTATATGCATCAAATTATGTATGTTAAATTTCATCCACTTGCCGGTATCTGATTGAGCTGAAATTTGGTATACTTCCGTAGTTTACATGACAATGCCACCTATCTACTAGGTACAGTCAGCAATAAAAATTAATACCATAAATTGTTTTTGGTAGTTATTTGTTACTACACTTCTCATTCCGCATAGAATATACATACATACATAGTAGGTACAGTAGTAGTATATAGTATTTACATATGTATGTACTATATGGCGTCATCTAGTTAGTTGGACTTAACGAAAATAGAATGCTTTTTTAAAATATGATAGGAGTTATATATGGTTCAGTAAATTACTGAACATATTTGTAATAATAATTCTCTTTCGTTAAAACGGGACAGCCGAGTGATTTACAGAAAATATTTATGTCAAATCAATACGCGTATAATATGAATCAAGTGAAGTGTTTGCACACGCTCTCTGCTCGAGGATGTACCTGAAATGTTATTTCAATCTTCTACTGTGGAACTTGTGTCACACGGTCGTTCTTGCGAACTAGTAAGAATTAGCCTTTAGAGATTGATTATCGTTCACAGAAAATTTAAACTTCGTTATTTACCTCTCTATTTCACTTCATGGAAAAAAAGAACTCTAGTAAAGTATCAATTTGGCTCGGTTTAGATATTTTTTAGTTGCATGCAACCAAGACATATTTAAAACACGGAATAAATATTTGTTAATGACAAACAAATTATTGCTAAACGCTCTTGGTTATTTTAAGCAAGCACTAATTTTAATCCAAATAAGTGTCCTAGTAAATATAACCCTGATTCCCTTATTTATTTTTAACAAATTTAACGGTATAGTTTTACATACATATGTTAGACAAGTTGACTTCTTTGATTTTAGCAACGAAGTTTGCAAGCTCCATGCGAGCGAGTCACTCGGTTGTAAATAAATAGTAAAAACTTATTTATTTCTAGCTGTTTTATTTTTCAGTTTTGCATTATTCGAGCGCAAGTGACGCAGATAAAACAATGTCGATTGAATATTGGAGGTAGACTGTCAGCCGCGCAGCGTCTTGTCAGAAACGTCTTTAGTTAGGGAGGCGAATAGGGGAATTTTCTGCAATACTCGAGCGTGGCAGTTTAAGATATGAGAGATACCTTAGACCTAATAGAACAGCCTTGTAAAGTATTTAGCTCTATATGTAGTGACGCGCGCCTAGGATAGACGATCAGATTAGTAAAAAAAAATAGATAGTCTGAAATACTCGAGCGCATCAGATTAAGATATTGGGGGTTGATTTTAGTGTTTAAAGACTAAATTTAACTAATCTGACGATAAGTCCTTGACGCCGCCGAGTTATAGGGTCGCGAACTTGTAAAAAAAAAACGTTAATCCGGCATTCTCGAGCGCGATATTTTATTTTTTTATTTTGAAGAATATAATCTAAAACTTACTAAAAATACAAAATCTGCCGGTTTCCGCATGACCGGAAGTGTGGAGGAGCCAATTCGTCTTCCTAAGAACGCGTTACGGCATATAAGTCGCGAACGATACATTTTACAAAAAAAAAGTTTAAATAAACAAAGTAGGTAATTTTATTTTACACAAAAAAGGTCTCTTTACATTTTTGTCCAAAGTTAAAACTTTTTGACTTGAAGCATCATAAAAACTCAAACTCCCGGTCAGATTAAGAGAACCCACCAACATTTTTGTCAGATTAAAAAAATATGCTTTCAGGATACCGAGATAAACCTCCCCTATGAAAATCTGACGCGCTCGAGTATTTCAAAAGAACTTTTTTTTTTTGCATTTTCAAAAATTCATCGTAACTTATCGTCACGCCGAAATCGTCAGTTTTTTTAAAGGGAGCTTCCTTGGGGCCTACTTAACACCCCTTCCGAAAATCTGACGCGCTCGAGTAATTTTTTTTTTTTTGCATTTTTGACTACTTTATATGCCTACCCCCACCACGCAAACCGGCAGATTAGTATACCGTTGTTATCAGAGGCACTCGGGGCATACGTAGTATGAATATCTGACGCGCTCGAGAATGCCCAAGTAACTGTTTTTTTTTAACATTTTTGAAAAACGCGCCAAACCCACCGCTAAAATGGTTTTTGCCATAAGAGCTTTTCTTTTCGAAATTATTTTATCTTTCGATTTTGATAGGTCTCGACGGCGCCGTTGAATTACGCCATTTAGCTACCTCTCCTCCCTAACTATTACAAAAATGGAACATATAAAAAAGATACAGTTCTCTGTAATTTTTCCATACACAATAGATCAGTAAGTCTTACAGATATAAAGATACAGGGGGTGAAAAAAGTATATATTATTTTTTTATCATGAGAATATGATTTATTAGTTTCAAAATTATGTGCTTCGAGATAAAGAAATGAAATCTCTAACACAGTTTTGTCAACTTATAATGATTCTTTTAAAATATATTCAAAGTGTAGTGTGAGTGCTACGACACACTCACACCCTCACATGTTAGCCGTATATATAAGCACCGAGTACGTAACTTTAGCCATTATAAGCATATACTCCAACCAAGTTGTTTCTCTTCAACGTCCCACACTACAAAAGGTTGAATTCCCCCCTAAAGCGCTTATAGAGGGGGATGAAAGTAGTAGGCTCACACACAAAATCAATGTTCTATTACTCATCATAAAATATTACTAGGCGTTGACAAGTATAGTTATTGGATCAAATCGGGTAAAATGAATTTTAATTTGAGAAAAATGCTTATATACAAAAATTTTTTTTTTCAAGATAAGTATTTTAATTTTCAACAGACTTCAAGATTTTGAGCGAGGAGGTTCTCATTTCTGGGTCATAGTAACACTAAGTAGTATATTTATGAGCTCTGTACCCGCTCGGTACCTACTGAATCAAACCGACAACATACTAGCAACAGTGCCCCCTCGACGACGAGTGTGAACTTCAACGACTAGTTTAAATATTTATTTTGTATTCTACGATCGACGGGGATCAGGTGACAGTATATTCCCTTGCTATTTTGATAGAAACAGATTGTTTTCGAGTTTGTTTTTGGAACTAAAGTCTGCTCTGGAAGCTTGAGATTAAAACTTCTCTTGTGAAACATGTTAGTCTTTAAAAGTACATGTTGGATTTATTTGTGCTTATTAATTTGTAGTTAACAAATGCAGATCAATGAAAAAGTCCGCTACCTATTAATAAAAAACTCTTAAATGTATGCACATAAAAAAAGAAACAAGTAAGTACTGACCCATTTAACATTATTGTGAATGAATAACAAGTTCTTAAACGGTTTCAATAATAAAATGAATGAGATCTAACTTGAAAAAGTTCTTTCATAACTCCTTAGATCACTGTTCCTGTTATACATCATCATCATCATCATAATCTTAGCCATAAGACGTCCACTGCTGAACATAGGCCTCCCCTTTGGACCTCCATAAGTATCGGACGGAAGCGACTTGCATCCAGCGTCTTCCGGCGACCTTTATAAGGTCGTCTGCCCATCTTGTGAGTGGACACAACTCAACAACTGTCGTACATAACGTTTTTCAATTGCTTAAAATGGTTTGCTGTATTATTTACTACTTAATTGTGAGACTTTTTCTCTTTCAAATACTTAGTTACCTCTACTGGATTCATCTTAACGTAGAAATAATCTCTTATATTACAATAGTCTCTTAACTTCGGCGCCGAAAATAACCTATATACATATAATAACCGCGTAAGGAGAAAAAAAAATTACAATGAAGATATTTGAGAAAATCTAATTTAGGGGGCCTTAGCAACATTGACTGAATACATTTTGGTAATTTTTGGAATTTTTGTCTGTCTGTCTGTGAGTTTGTTCGCGATGTACGCCAAAACTACTGCACAGAATTTCATGAAATTTTGTATTATAGTATATAGGGTAGTTTTTATCCCGCTTATTTAAAAACATTTTTTTCCAATTCAAGCAAGTCTGTTTGGAAAGAGAAGTGCCGTGGTTTATATGGACGCTGATACATTCTGTGACACTTCTTTTTCCGAACAAGTCAATTTCGTTGTGAAAGTTGAAAGTAACCGGAAATATAATTGTCATCGACTAAAGGATGATGCACGGTGTTCCGGACCGTCTCCGACACGACAATTCCGAGACTTCGTTTTGTATAGAAAAGCGTCACATGATCCTAGGAGGTCACCTGTATGTGTAGTTAAGTGTCGGAAGTGTCGTGTCGGAGATATTCCGAAACACCGTGCAACATTGAAGGTACATTTCAATTTGTGGGATATTTTATTCAATAAATTAAATTATCTATCTGGTTCATTCCTAGCCCTGTGCAGCGGAGGCCTAGGCCACTTTTTTCTTTGCATATGACCTCTATTTAAGATTATAATCAATAAATTGTAGTGTGTCAACATAAAATTTATTCTTCACACTTGACCATTGAGTTTTGCCCGGTCCCTTTCATGCTGCTGAAGCAATTCTTTCTCGCTACGATGTTCCGTGCCTGAGCCCTATGCTGTACCTGGCATTTGGCCTTCGCATACATTGCCAAGACACTTAAGAATTAAGTTTTGTCCGGTCCCTTTCATGCTGCTGCTTAACCAGTTCTCGCTGCGACGTTCCATGTCTGGGCCCTATACGATACTTGGCATTTGGCCTTCTCATAGATTCTATTACCAAGACACTTGACCATTGAGTTTATACCCGGCACCCGGCCCTGTCATTCTGCTGATGAAAAAATTCTCGCTGTGACGTTCCGGGCCTGGGTTCTGTGTGGTATTCGGCCTTTTGGTCTCTGCATATATTGCCGCTCCCTTGGGCCTTTTTCCCTCGGGTTTGCTAAGACACTTGACTATTGAGTTTATACTCGGCCCTATCATGCTGCTGCTGAAGAAATTCTCGCTGCAATGTTCCGGGCCTGGGCCCTATGTAGTTTTGGCTTTCGCATACATTGCCTTCGGCCCTCGGGTTTGCTGCCATACTTGACCATTGAGTTTTATCCGATCCCTTTCAGGCTGCTGCTGAAGCAATTCTCCCTGCGATATTCTGTGCCTAGGCGCTACGCGATACTTGACATTTGGCCTTCCCATTCAATGCCGCTCACCCTAGGGTCTTCGGCCCTCGCGAATGCGAAGGCACTTGGCCATTGAGTTTATACCCAGCCCTGTCATTCTGCTGCTGAAGAAATTCTCGCTGCGAATTAAGTTCCGGGCCTGGGCCTGAGCTCTATGTAGTATTCGGCCTTTAGCCTTCTCATATATTGCCGCTTCCTCGGGACTTAGGCCCTTGGATTTGCGAAGACACATGACCGTTAAGTATTGTCCGGGTCCTTTCATGCTGCTGCTGAAGCAATTCCCGCTGCGACTTTCCGTGCCTGGGCACTATGCGGTACTTGACATTTGATCTTCCCATACATTACCGCTCACCCTCGGGAGCCTGAGCTCTACGTGATACCAATTGGGCCTTTGGCCTTCTCATACATTTGACCGTTAAGTTTATACACGGCCTTGTCATGCTGCTGCTGAAAAAAAATCCCGCTACGACGTTCCGTGCATGGACACTATAATGAGGTGCTTGGCATTGGGCCTACTCATAAATTTCCTTAATAATTAGTCAATATTACTCTGCGTCCGTAGGAAATACCTTAGACAACCCTACACGTGATCCCCGGACGGTGCTAAAAGAGTAACAAACTTGGCAGCTGCACTGTCCCATCTGGACCTCGCAGCACTCACCGGATACTGTTCATCATCTGCTTTACTACTACTACTATCCGAGAGTAGAAATACCTATCTATATCCAGTGATATGTAGCCGATAAATAAATAATTTGTAGCAAAAATGTACCTACTACTTAACATGTTGAAAGCGTAAAGTAGTATTGGTCTGGAAATAGTCAATTAAAATACCAGACCGCATAAACACACGCGGGCGAAGCCGCGGGCACAGCTAGTATAATTTTATAAAGCGTCGCCAGCTGTCAATTATGGTACAGTCGACGTCAAAGATATGTTTACACTTTTGCACCTTATTCCTTTGACATATGGTATAAATTTGAAGTCTGAAGATCACATAGGTCAAAAGTGGCCCCAAATTGTTCTTGTAAATATACCCACGGCTGGTGTGTAGCCCCTTTACTCTGCGAGCTTGGCTAAATGACTATTTTTGCAACATACATTTTCTAGCAAAATAAACGCATGAATGTTCGTAGATTTACCTCGTGCAATAGTTACAGTACCTAACATTGCATGGTTTCACAAACTTCGCAGTACTAAGTTTACTACATAAGTACATATAAATACGCATCCTAGGAAATCGCTAGCTCATTCGTTACGATACAAATAATGTACGTTGCTGCTGCTAACTTACTCATATTTTTCATTTGTGTTATTTTCAATGTAGACCTTAATTGGCAGCAGTAAGGCTGGTTTTTGCTATAATGCTATTGAGCAAGATAAGATCTTAAGGAAGGAAGGAAGGAGTGAACGAACTCTAGCAGGACTAGTTAAAAGTTTCATAGCTTTTGCACACAAATCGTCGAATCCAATTGGATTGTGATGCAAATACAAGTGAAGAGTAGTGTAATGCGTATGGAAGTTATATTTATAGATGCACTTATTAAGGTGAAGAGAATTCAGTGTAAAGGTCCCTTTTTTGGTTTTTTCCACCACCGAAATTCAGCTATCATTATCATCCTAGCGTTTATCCCGGTTGGGGGTCCGCTTGACAACCTAATCCCATGAATTGGCGTAGACACTAGTTTTTACGAAAGCGACTGCCATCTGACCTTCCAACCCAGAGGGGAAACTAGGCCTTTTTGGGATTAGATCCGGTTTCCTTACGATGTTTTCCTTCACCGAGAAGCGACTGGTAAATATCAAATGATATTCCGTACATAAGTTTCGAAAAACTCAGTTGTACGAGCCGGGGTTTGAACCCGAGACCTCCAGATTGAAAGTCAGACGTCTTACCACAAGGCTACCAGCGCTCTTTACCGAAATTCGGCTATACACGAATTATTTCCCCTATCGAGCCGTTAGTGGTCTTCCTTTGGTGAGCTTATATGGAGCCTGGTCCAATAACCAACACTACCAGTATTTTTGTTACAGTCTGTATATTCACACAGTATCTTCAACTTCCTCTTCCTCCTAGCGTTTATCCCGGCTTGCAGGGGTCCGCTTGACAACCTAATCCCATGAATTGGCGTAAACACTTGTTTTTACGAAAGCGACTGCCATCTGACCTTCCAACCCAGAGGGGAAACTAGGCCTTTTTGGGATTAGGTCCGGTTTCCTTACGATGTTTTCCTTCACTGATAAGCAACTGATAAATATCAAATGATATTCCGTACATTAAGTTCCGAAAAACTCAGTGGTACGAGCCGGGGTTTGAACCCGAGACCTCCGGTTTGAAAGCCGGATGTCTTACCACAAGGCTACCAGCACTTTAGGGACATAGTATACAGCTTCAAAATATGAAGCCATGGAAAACGGGTAATTTTGTTAACATTATGACTTTAATGTATAAAAATAAGCCACTATACGAACATTTTTCCTATCTACGATAAAAAAAGATTTCCATACAAAATTCAGTGCTATTCTCGCAGCAGTTACAAAATATTCACAAAGTTAGCAACTGCGAGCGCGAGGAAAAGTTATCCAAACACCATCGACAGCAAGAGAAATTCCGAACCGGCCGTATTTCACTTTTTTCACAACATTGATACATATCAAGAAACTTGAACAACACTTCGGTAAAAATCCCTATGTTTGACGGAGAGTGAAACTTGCATGAAAAACTCAGCAAGTGAAAAATTAACTTAACGGAAGGTTCCGCAGAAAATACTTGTAATACTCTTTGAAGTTGGAAGACGTTGCAATTTTATTCACCTACAAAGCGCAGGTGAATTAAGTATAGTCTTTAAGGTAAAGTGTACCTTCAAGCATTTCGAATACCGCATTTAATGCTTTAAAGGTGAGCTTGAGCGAACTCTGGAATCGACCCTGAGCGTGGGGTCGGTACCCTTTCTTGGTAGAGCTTATAAAGGGTTGATCTATCCGCAGAATATAACTTATCTCTGTTCAATTACATTTACTCGGGGAGGTAAATATTCGTTGATTTAGAAACATCGAAGTAAGTACTTGACCGAGGAACTTGGAATTATCATGTAACAAGTAGTTTATCTGTAATATAATTAAGTTGTTTAATAGTATTTGTAGCATTTTTAATATAAGTCTTCCAAATATAATAAGATTTAAAAATAATGAAGAACTATTATAAGATCTTAAGAATAAACTGCTAAGCCAATGCTCAATATACAATACAATATTCTTTATTGTTCACCAATAGCAGAAAATACAAATTTCAATAGGTTAACAAATTATACTTAAAATGATAGACAAAAGGCAGCATTATCTTTTCAGCGATCTCTTCTAGACAACTTTTGGGTGCTGGACACAATGCAAAACAATAAACAGAAGTAGATATGAGTAGTTATGATATCATAAGATCATAACAAATATATAAGTACTTCTCAAATGTAATACCTACTCCTAATTTTCAATTAATATAAAACTGCTTTGAGTACCTACATACAAAAGTAGAAAGAAATAACACATCAGACGAACCCCAAAAATGTTATCCACTTTTATACATCGACTAACTCTATATTTATAGGGGTGATCCCTCGAGGGTAGAAGTTAAAAACAGCTTTCACCGGCCGACGCGTTTGAGTAAGTTTCACTGAAGTTTTATTGAAGTTGCAACTTTTGGACCAGTTTGATGTATACATAGAAGTAACCTTTATGCGCAATTTGCCATTTGTAACTTAAAAGAGAGACGCATAAGGTTCAAAAGTGTTTTATATTGTAATCACAAGGCAACAGGCCCGCGCTAAAGTTCGTGCAATCGTAAATTATTCAAGCCCTCGCGGTACAATACTCTCCTACTTGTCGTGTCCAATTGTTGCTCATGAACTATTGTCTTGATGTAGTTTCTTGTATGATTGTATGATTTACAGCGAAGTGTCAACTTGGTGTGTAAGTTTTGAATTTGTAACAATGACGACTTTAGAAATGTGTGCGGTAAAACCAAATCATACCACACACCGTGAACTCATTCACATAGGTACATAGGTCATTTAACTTACTAGTTAGTACGAGTAGTATAGACAAAAACAAACTTTATTGAACATCAGAGACAGTACAATACAAGTTAAATTCAATAACAAATTAATCTTAAAAACTAACAAAACAAACATAACAATTATGACTATAATTATTATGATGATACTAAAAAGAGGCTCGACTCAGCATAAAAGCTGACTCAGTATGTTACAAAACTTTCGTTCATCTTAAATTAAAAATTGTTTAGTAAAGTAGGTACAACACAGGCATACCGGAATTACAAATGGCGGATCACATCACAAAGCATGACTACCAAATGTAACGTTGCATGCGCTACGGGTTTTGCTGCTGCGCTCCGAAGCGTAGCGCGTGGGAAAGCGCCACCTGCTGGGTTTTCTTGGCGATATTAGCCTGGCGGTTCATAATTCTATCCAGTCCCGGTCATAAATAGCACACCTAACCCCTATTTTGCTGTAAGAAAGCGTGTGGAGCAACCACGACACGAGTTTCATGAAACTGCGGCTTACTAGGATGTCTGAATAATGGCATAGCGAAAATATCGTCATTATTGTTATATGTATTATAGTACTCAGATCGGTCACATGCTTACAAGATCTGTATGTTTTATCAAATTATCATCATAATGTTTTATAGTAGGCCTTATATATTAGGCCTCCGGGGCAGTCTGGTGATGAGGCCAAAAGTAATCTAGCGAAGTAGGAAAATACATAAAGTAAAACAATATTAATGGATTATATCAAGTGTATGTATGGTCGCCATCCGATATATCGGAGCGTCTAAGGTGATCACAAATATCTCTATTGTCAAGGCGCTAAAGTGCAGTGTTCAGATTTTTCGAGTACCTTGGCCGCTCCGATATATTTGATCGCGACTGTACTGTATTGTTCTAAAATATAGATGTGGTTTATTATGTGTTGCATTCGTATGCGATTAGGGTTTTGTAAATACACCCTTATTTTTGACTAATTAATCGCATTGACATTTTACAACTCGACTGTAATAGCTTGGATAGCACTTTGTTTATTTGTGTGTGATGAATATTATATGTTAAGAAATAATAGAGACTTTGCGAACAATTTACTGTAGGTACTTAAATGATTACGTAAATACATACAGGGTGAATTTTAAGTCGTGAATCGAAATATGTTTTTCTAACTCTATAAACAACGAACAATGTAAAGCCCCGACTCTCACTAAAATCAAACTAGATTTTTTATTTTTTTAATAATGTTTTTACATTTATTTTTCTTATAATGGCGGTTTCATGCTATTGCACCGACTTATTAAGATATTTAAATTGGTGAATTGAATTAACTCTTTGATTTGGAACTATCATTAGCATAAATTTTGTAATTTATCCTAGCGAAAAATTAGATTTACTTAATTTTACATCTAAAAAATGTTAAACAGCCGTTTTAAAGTTACAATATCATCTTTAAGAGAAAAATAAATGACAAAAACATTATAAAAAAAAATAAAAAATCTAGTTTGATTATAGTGCGAGTCGATTAAATTGATCGTTGTTTATAGAGTTAGAAAAACATATTTCGATTCACGACTTAAAATTCACCATGTATAATTTACATAATTAAGGCTATTTGTAAACTACATAGGGACCGATAAGAACAGGAGAGGAATAATGTATCCCGCATCTAATACTGGCAGGTTAAAAGGATCTCAATAAAATACTACGTAAAAGGAAAAAACAATATACCTAAATTAAAATAATTGAAACAATAAAGCTGATGGAACTTCATTTGAATGGGAAAGATTTAGAATAAAAGAATACAATTCTGTAAAATGTATAATTAAAATAAAATTAAGGAAGACAATGGATTCAGGTGTCCATTTTAATCCGTGCTACAGTGTTAAATGATTCCCATGATCTCGAGTTCGTGGTTTACCTCATAGTGCTGTCACCTTTGTGTCTACATAAATTAGACACGGTAGATAAGGATGGCAAGAGAAGGTAACGCTGGTGTTTCCGCCAGGACCTGGTATCACAGATTACACAATGCTAGAAGAAACACACGAACCTCATAAACATATGTTTAATTTAGTCATCTTCATACTAGCGGCGAGGTAAGCAGAAGACAGTTGTCAACCCTCGATATAAAATAAATCAACAAGGTACATGAAGAAATTGTATAATAAATCAGATATTTCATCATAAATATATTATCTTTTGTCATACCACACCGGTGGTAAATAAGCATATTGCCGACTAATATGTATATTACATACTAGCTGTGCCCGCGGCTTCGCCCGCGTGTATATAGGCGGTTTGGTATTTCCATTTACTATTTCCAGGCCAAAATTCTAAAACTTAGGTACGTTTTCTACACGTACAAAAAGTACATTAAATTTGTTAGTGATTAATTGTATCGTAGGTAATAACGTAAGTAACTCACTAAAATGCAGAGCGACTAAACATACGAATGCTAATGGCCGAGTTCCTGTTGCAAAACGTGCTTCGAACAGGGCTGATCGCTATATGGTAACCGTGTGATAAAAGACGTAAATAAGACGTAACTCAATGGCAATGTCTACAAAGGTCAAATACCAAGTATCGTCTAATGCCCAGGCTTGGAGTGTAGCAGCGAAAATTTCCTCAGTAGCAGCATAACAGGGCCGGGTATAATCTCAATGGTGAAGTGTCATAGCGAACCCAAGGATGAGCGGCTATGTATGGGAAGGCTAAATGCCAAGTAGGGACCGCATAGTGCCCAGGCACGGAACGTTGCAGCGAGAATTGCTTCAGCAGCAGCATGAAAGTGGCCGGACAATAAATTCTCAATGGGGTGTAGTAATGTTTCGACGAAAATTATTTAGCAAATTCTTAACTCCCCGAATTACGTATCCCATATTTTTTTGGTCAAATTATTATTTCCCAACTCAACATTTCGCACTGATATTATTTCCCAACTAATGATTTGATAAATTATTGTTAGACAAATTATTACCTGGAATTTTTTAAAGATGTCCATTATGTTTTCGTCGAACGTATTGATTGGCATACCTTATTTCATCTCGGCCAAATTATCTACAGATAAGAATCTCCTTTTAATTTTTATTAATATATCTAATAAAACATGCCAAAATAAGCACGCTCCATCCGTTCTTAGGGTCATAAAAAATAACCCTAACCTACCTATCTCTGGGAGCAGTTTTGTTTTTAGGGTTATAAAAAAAAATTACCCTAACCTACCTATCTCTGGGAGCAGTTTCGTTTTTAGGGTCATAAAAAATAACCCTAACCTACCTATCTCTGGGAGCAGTTTCGTTTTTTACGGTAGCAGCACTAATTGCTACACAATTATTTACCACATAAACTTTAACAATATGTTATTTGCCTTAGCAAATCATTTGCTACACAATTATTTACCACATAAAATTCGACGTAATAAAATTTTGCAATATAAAAATTTTGCGAAATTATGCCAAGGATTGGATTGGTTTGCGAAATTAAACTTCGGCGAAAAGTTGGTTGCTAAATGAAATTTGATGAAACATAATTCGGCAAAAAGGCAGTACACCCTCAATGGTAAAGTGTCTTAGCGAACCCGAGGGTTGAAGGCCCGAGGATGAGCGGCAATATATGCGAAGGCCAAAACCGCATAGGGCCTAGGTCCGGAAAATAGTAGCGAGAATTTCTTCAGCAGCAGCATGATAGGGCCGGGTATAAACTCAATCGTCAAGTGTCTTAGCGAACCCGAGAGCAAAAGGCCCAAGGGAGCAGCAATGCATGCAAAGACCAAAGGCCGAATACCACATAGAGCCCAGGCCCGAAACGTGGCAGCGAGAATTTCTTCAGCAGCAGAATGATAGGGCCGAGTACAAACTCAATGGTTTAGTTTCTTGGGAATTAATGGGAAGGCCAAATGCCAATTACCGTTACCCAGGCACGGAACATCGCAGCAAGAATTTCTTCGGCAGCAGAATGACAGGGCCGGATGTAAACTAAATGGTCAAGTGTCTTTGCGAACCCGAGGGTGAGCGGCAATATATGGAAAGGCCAAATGCCAAGTACTGCATAATAGTGCCCAGGCACGGAACGTTGCAGCGAGAATTGCTTCAGCAGCAGCATGAAAGGGACCGGACAAAACTCAATTCTCAAGGGTCTTGGCTATGTATGCGAAGGCCTAATGCCAAGTACCATATAGGGCCCAGGAACGGAACATCGCAGCGAGAATTGCTTCAGCAGCATGATAGGAACCGGACAAAACTCATGGTTAAGTCTTAAGAGTAATTTCTTTATTTTATGTAGACACACATTTTTTGTTTCAATTATAACCTTATAATAGATGTCATTTACACAGAGAAATGTGGCCTAGGCCTCCGGTGCCCAGGGTTGGGAACGAACCAAATAGATAATTCCACAAATTTAAGTTGCATATTAGGGGATGACAATTACCTATATTTCCGGTTATTTACTTTCAACTTTCAAAACGAAATTGGAACTCGTTTGGAAAGAAAAGAAAATGTATGAGCTCCCATATAAACCACGACAATTCTCATTCCGGGCAAATTTGCTAAAATTGAAAAAAAAATTCATAAGCGGGATATTAACTACCCTAAATGTTGCTCCGGTGTATAAAATGTAACGAATAGTATTTAGAGTCTGTCCAGAAAGAGAAGTGTCGTAAAATGTATGAGCGCCCATATAAACTACGACACTTCTCTTTCCAAACAGACTTGATTGAATTGAAAAAAATTTTTTTTTAAATAAGCGGGATAAAAACTACCCTATATGTTACCCCGGGGTATAAACTGTTATAATACAAAATTTCATGAAATTCTGTTCAGTAGTTTTTGCGTGCATCGCGAACAAACTCACAGACAGACAGACAAAAATTCCAAAAGTCACTGAAATGTATTCAGTCAACGTTTCTAAGACCCCCCGAATTAGTTTTTCTTAAATATCTTCAATGTACATTTTTTTTCTCCTTACGCGTTTATTATATGTATAGATTAGATGCCCGTGTTGGAGCGTTTCAAAACCTGTATGGGTTATGCGTCTTTTCTGTGACCATTACAAAATTAATGGTCTTTAAAACCTAATTTTCTTGTTAAACCATCAGGTGAAAATCTTCTTCGTTAAGTTCTGGTAGTTGGCATTAGTAGCTATAAATTATAATGTACCGAAATCGTTAACGTTTCTATTTGTCCACAGAAAAGTCGCCCGTTGCATGCATCTGTTTGACCCATACACTACTTTTTTAAGAACTCTATCTCTGTTTTCCCTAGCGAAAACCTCCGCTTGGAGCTCATTCAACAGCCGCAGCATTCAAGGGAAGAAATCTTTTGAAACCACAACAGTGTCTGACGATTTACATAGGTGTAAGGATAAACGCCGGGCCGACGGTGAGCGGTGCGCAGCAGTGGTATAATGCGGCTGTTGGCATCATTTCAAACAATTTTTTCTACTCCTGCATTCTAATTTGCCAATAAAATGACTGACAGGTATATTCAAAGCATATACTTTATGAACGTTGTCATAATATGACTCAAAAGTCGATTCTTAGGGATATAATGGGCCTGTTGCCGATGTATGTGTTTTATTTTATAAGTAGTAATTAGTTATGTCTGTATACCTTACCTTTGTGAATAAAAGATATCTTGTACCGAAATTGAATCCATCATGTAATGTACACTCTCAAACATACACACACCCATACACACACACTCACACACACACACACACACACTCTCTCTCTCTCTCTCACACACACAAACACGCGCGCGCGCGTGGGAATGCATCTCTATTATACTAACCTTAATATTAAGTTCATTAGAATTTGAATAATTAAATTTTTAGTTTTAATATGTATAAATTTTTGCCTTATATGTATGTATAAGCATAAATGTTAATTATTTTAGTATAAATACTTCTGTTTTGTTTCTGGTAATGTGTTAAAGCGTAACCAATAAATCATTTTTCATGTTCATTTTCATTTTTTATATATCTAGGTTAATATTAAAAGTATTAAGTGGCAAAAGTGGCGTATCTACATCAGGTTAGATCTGCGCAGACACACGGAGGTTCCCACGCTCTCGGCAGGCGTCGACATGCGACGGTTATTAAGCTCTTCACCTTTTTTGTAACCTGCTGAGAGATTTATTACTTTTAATTATTTTTCACTGTAGCCAGCGTTATTCGTGTACGAAATGTTAAATTAGACGCTTAACGGAGTTGATGTGGTACACGTTGTTTAATTATATTGTAAATAGGAAAAATACACATTAACCCGTATCTAATGTTCATTATCATTATAATATATATTTCATGCTCTAAAACTGAGTAGTCATGGATTCGGATAGTATTTCATTTCTGCCCTACGGAGTCTTTTGTTATCCTTCACGCTTAAACAGCTAAATATATTTGAATGAAATTAGGTACAGGAAGACTAAGAGTTGTAAAATACATAGATACTTTTTCTTTTAGGAATAGGGATGATGACAGTTAAAAGACTGCAAAATGATCAACGTATTCTATTTTTGTGAAAATTTTAAAAATCTATTGAAATGGTTTAAATATATCGGGCTGCATTCGGACGTACTTTCAGTGCAAAAGTTGACGTGGTGGTTGTGGACGTGGGTTGAAAGCCCTGCTTGACCTGCGATTCAATTTAATATACCCGTATAAATAGCAAGCGTTAACAATGGTCGCAATAACAACGCACAACAGATTGAAACGCGGTTAAAACTCGCCACAATCGCTCCCGTGGGTGAATTTATGTTCCACGCATTTTAATGAAGCCCTGACTCCAGTGTGAATACCGATGAAGGACAGCATGAGTGGTATTCAGATTTCGTGATAAACAATTGTATAGTTCTATTACATTATAAAATAACACGGTTACACTCACGGCACTTTAGTCACGTCTTGCGACATGTTTCGGATTGTGCTTGAAGATGGAGACCTAGGCTCTCCGAAACATGTCGCAAGACGTGACTAAAGTGCCGTGAGTGTAACCGTGTTATTTTATAATGTTAATATGTCTCACGAAAGTTTAAATTTAATAGTTCTATTACAGTTGTAAATATTAGCTTAAACTTTCTCTCCTCCAAATTTAAGCGCTAGAACTCAAATTGTTGTAATTGTCTAGTCTCGTGCCGCTTATTGTGCAGCAGCAGAAGTACAATCGCCATCAGATATATCGGAGCGGCCAAGGTGGTCACAAATATCTGAACAACGCCTCTATTGTCAAGGCAATAAAGTGCATGTTGAGATATTTTTGAGTACCGTGGCCGCTCCGATATATTTGATGGCGACTGTACGAGTAGCTAAGCGGGCGAGGCATGCAAAATGAGCTTGACACGACTTTATTGTCAAGAAAATAAGAGTGTTTCAAAATAGTTTTGAACACCGTATCCCTTAGTTACTTCTACTTGTGACTGTACAATAGTATGTACATATGTACGTTTTACCTCAATAGATATTAAATCCTATAAAAGGAAATTTTCCATATACTCTGGTTGAAATTTCGCAAGCAAATTAGCGTGCATTTTAAACGCGCTAAAATATCAAAACAAGCACAGATATTAAAAGTTGGATTGCGGCTTGAAGTAAAAATTACGACTGCACACGTAACATCGTAAACAAGCAGTATTTATTTTGAGTCCACAATTAACTATGTGATTTCTGAATCAGGATTTTACACCCTTCAAGTAGGTATTCTCCAATCTCTGATCTCCATCGATGGAAAGCAGATGCAAGGCGTACGGATCCAGAAATTCTAACACTTGAGCTGAATCATAGATAAAACTCAGCTGGAAAGCGGAAAACCTAACTTTCGGCCAAATTTTGTCTGTGGGTTCCATTAAAAAATCCAGCCGCCATAGACAAATTCCTGCTTTCCATCAGATTTTTGTCTATGATAACTGAAATCCACACTGAATTCCGAACTTTTGGATCCAATCCAAAAATGTTGGTAGCATATCCAAATAATGTTGTGTTTGCCATTATTTAAACAATACTAACAAAATAACTACTTAACTCATTATACAAATGACCAAGTCACGTAATTTTGATTGTTTATGTTTATTACATTAATTATAGTATTTAAAAATGCACTATATTATGAAAACGAAAGGATCGTGTAGATCAGTGAAAACAACCAGGTTTTAAAAACATGCATTGTAAATAGCTTGCATTTTGTGTGACTGGGAACGAGTCGATTCACTGAACCGGCCTGCGTTGGCTCTTGATTTTAATGAGTATAAAAGCACTATAAAATCATGATACTTTTGTCTTCTTTCAGTACAATTATGTTGTGAGTTAACAAACTCACTCTAGCATAACATGCTAAAACCATTGGTTATTATTTTCGGCATGTCACATAATACTTATATTATATTATGTACTTATAATGCTTTAAATTGTACCCAACACATTAATATTTCTCTGTTTGGCCCTGTGCGCTGTAGTTGACTGACCTTAAGGCATTAAGTCCGCCTTTTGTCCAATTAAACTTCAATTAAAAATGTGGCAAATCGTAAAAATGTTATATACCACCTATTGGCATAATAACTTTAAATAAATAATAAATCAATATTATGGGACAATCTTACACAAATCACAATAAGGCTTGTGTTGTGGGCACTAGGCAACGATATTTATATAATAGATAGATATAGATAAATAAGTAAATACATAGAAAACATCCATAACTGAGGAACAAATATCTGCGAAAAACACACAAATAAATGCCCTGACCAGGATTCGAACCCGGGACCTCCTGCTTTATAGGCAGGGTCAGTAAGTACCAACTAGGCTAGGAGGCCGTTAAATTCATGCAAGTTGGTTAGAATAAATATAAAAAATGACATTATATTTATTTGAAATTGAGAAACAAAATAACAAAAAATACTAAAGTTATTACACAAAATCCTCTGTTACGTCTATAAATTTAACGCAAAAATCACTATATCGTTTAAAATATTGACATAGATATTCGCCGGGCCCGCACCGGCCATTCAAAAGACTCTAAACGGAAGGACGCGAGCCGTAAAATAGGATTTCATGCATGCCTTGACGCGTGTGAACCAATATGTTCGGTTGACAACTCACGACCTTTGCCATAGATAAATGAGTAGATAGATTGCTAACTCCATACATAGCAAAACTACTAATTAAATAATAAGTCGTATAGGAGGTATGCTTAAACTCATTTATACTAAGTTTTAAGCACACTTAAATCGTAGTACGTATTAAGCTGTAATCTTTTGAATAATAACTTTTAGCAAAGCTCGCTTAAAACTTATTATATATACGCATTTAGTCATGTATGGAGAGAACACTCTAGGTACTTAATTCTCTTTGCCTTTGCCAATTACCGTCTGGCTCTAGAAAAAGTATTCAACATTTTACATTTATTTTCATTAGGAATAACTAAACACTTAACGTACTGTAAAAATGTCGGTAGCTACTCATGGAATATTTTATTGCAACAAAGCTTTAATTTAACCAACTCCATTACCATTTTTGATAAAATAAAAAAAAATAATTGATCAATGGTATTATACAGATCTGACTTCCTAACAGTTATAGTAATATATAAAAATATCCTGAGTGTTATAATTATTGCTAATGAACAAAATAAAACTTCAAAACTAAGTAAAATAGGTACCTACATTCATACCGTTATATCATAAAATATAACTTTAGTTGCTTCTAGCCGAAAATGTATTTTTTTTTTGTTGTTAGACCCAGCCAGTTTGTACTCCAGATTCATAATGCCTGGAGTGGTGTTGAGAGAGCAATCAAAAACAAGCATGTCCCAGCATTGCACAACACTACATTTGCTTTAGTCGAAGCTGTGAATTTTGCATTTCTCGTATTCTCTTTGCTACTCGCTTTACTCCCGTTGCCTTGTATCCATCCATCCTAGCGTTTATCCCGGTTTGGGGTACGGTTGACAACCTAATCCCATGAATTGGCGTAGACACTAGTTTTTACGAAAGCGACTGCCATCTGACTTTCCAACCCAGAGGGGAAACTAGGCCTTTTTGGGATTAGATCAGGTTTCTTTACGATGTTTTCCTTCAGCGAAAAGCGACTGGTTAATATCAAATGATATTCCGGACATAAGTTCCGAAAAACTCAGTGGTACGAGCCGGGGTTTGAACCCGAGACCTCCGGATTGAAAGTCGGATGTCTTACCGCATGGCTGCCAGCGCTCTCTAGCGCGCTCTCCCGTTGCCTTGCATATTAATAGGTATTGAATAATGTGAAATACAATTACATCTAAGTATCACATGTGGTAGCGTAGAGGCATAGAGTAACTTATTAGTAGAGCAGCCTAAGAACTTTTAGAAGCTCAAGTCAATGGCGCCCTCTGTCCGAAAGCCCCTTAAAGATACAGAAAATGTAGGAGGAAATGTCACCTGCACTGCTACTCCACCTAGTAATAAATAGCGTACTAGTAGTACACTAGTAGTGCTATATCGCTACTAATAGTGTTCGGATAGATATTTTTGACCCCCACTTTGCTAGGTTTAGGAAGGGCTTGGCCGACATCCTTTTCCCTCGTTTCTCTCAATCCTCCTCCTCCTCTTCAGTGGATGAATGTTAAACGCTTAAACGCTGAAATATATTTTGTTTAGTTTTTACCTTAATATGAGTTCGTGTTGTATTTATTCTGTGAATGCAAATGTTGCTTTAGTTAGTTAGTTTTTTCTTCAAAAACATGTTTTATTTCTCAATGATGGCTCTTAGATATTGTACCTGTAAAATTCTGCGCTTACTTGTAAAACATGCTGTGTATACTTGCTTTGGATATCGTGCTAGTTATAACACGTTTAACGCCTACTATACTATTAGAGTTTGTATGATATCTGTTAAGTGTACCTAATAAATAAAATAAAAATAAAATAAATACTATATCGCTGGATGCAACTATCGCGTCGCTGAAAACTCCGCTGGATGCTCGTCAGTGAAGCCATGCACTATGGCCCTTACAATACTAAACCAGTAACATTGATTGGATTGAAATTCGCTCTTCGACTATGTAGTACTTATTCTAATTCAGTGAACGGTTGGTACCTTAAGGTTCTTGGAATTACTGTGAACCCATACCACAAGCTAATGCACTGCCTATATTCGGTCTTCGTGAGATGGCATATATGAGGCAAAGCGGATTTCTAAATCTCATATCGAGGCAAATAATCATACAGCGATATAATTATTTTACCTACGAACAATGATATAGCTTGAAACGAGGCGAAAAGGTATATAATAGATAACCCTTGATAAAAGTTTATTTTTAGATGTGACACGTTGATTTTTATCCATAAAAAATATTCCGCTCATTACGAATTTTCAATTTCAGTGATTATTTATTTATTTATTTAATCTTTATTGCACATAAGAAAAACTTAAAGTACAAAAGGCGAACTTAATGCCATAAGTCATTCTCTACCAGTTAACCTTAGGGCGAAACAGAAAAGATTGTAGGCGGTGCATCTAACAAAATTAAAGGTAAAGGTAATTGTCAATTATTAGTCATTTTAAACCTATAATAATTTTAACCATAAACACACACCCTGTAGTTGTGGTTAGTAAGGATAGCAATTGAGTAAGTTGGAAAAAAATCTATTAGGGTTGACGTACAACTAAATTTTTTCTCAATTAACTTTTAGAGCAACCTGAGCCTGAAAATTGAAGAAGCAACTGAAAAAATAAATCAAGGATTCACATCTTCCTCCTACTGCCCGCGCCATCCCTTCTTCACCATTTTACCGTAATTATTACGGACGCTTGCAGCTTCAGAGATCTACATGCGCATTGTAGAAACCTATACAGCTTTTATTGAGGAACAGCTAGTATCAAATACCCTCGAGAAAACTGCTCTTACGAGTGTTTATCACAACCGAAGCTTTCGCCAGAGGAAAAGAGAACTGCATGTTTTCTATAGTGGAGAAAAGCGCTTTTCCGCTATCCAGACACCAGTTATGAAGCTTTTTTGTCCAAACGCTGCTTTTAGGTATGGAAGCAAGCCGCTTCGCATAGCAGGGACCCTAATAAACGATTTCTTCTGGAGCAGCCGCAATTCCATCTATTAGGAGGCCCAGCTAAGCGAGGTCTGTTAAGATATTTATAAAATATGACACTATAGTTATGCGCTAGTAGATGGCGCTTTGATTTAAACGGCTTTCACACTGCTGCGGTTTCCGCATGCGGCATTGGTACGCGAGCGACATAGCGCTCCGCATGTGTATAGATAGCGCTGTCACGCTTGCATACCGTCGCCGCATGCGGTTACTGCGCTAGTGTGATAATCGCCTTAAAATAAAAAATATTTCGATTTAAATAGTTGAAATTTCTCGCAGTCCAGATTACCCCACTGCACCTTAAGTTATTATTCAATAAGTATGGTCACAAGCGTTAGATATGTATAAACTTAGCAACTTTCAACTAACTCGATATCGAAATAAAATACCAATATGGCTCCGGAATCCACAATAGTACCACCGCGAATACAAGCCACATGTGTATTGATATACCGGTTTTAATTTGGACTTTATTGCTTGATAATACGATAAATAATTGAACGAGTGTTCTAATGGCTATTATGGCCCACCGTGATGGGGCAAAGCATCCAGCGCGACGCGGAAACGCATTAGAATGATCATGCATGTTAATTGAAGTAAACAATAGCGGCTAATGGATGTAAGGTACCTATCACTCCGTTTAATTGCCATACACGTGCTGAGGTTACCGGTTAATTGGAACTAATAACGTTGTTAAAGGCTAATTAATGTGTCTAAACAACAAATAGGTATTTAGCGCTTTATATTATGAATTTCGTTTATAGTATGCATAGTTAAATGCTAATTACCGGTTTGTTCTGAAAAAAAATGATCGTGAATATATATACTATATACTTTTTTTAATTCCGACGTTCCGAATAAGGTTCCATTGGTTTGGTTATTGTAATAAATTACTGACATGCAAAATAATAATAGAGATACGGATAAATTTCTTCAATCAGCCGAATTAAGACTTAAAAAAAAAACAAAATTAAGTGTATTCGTTTTCATTTCATTTGCTTAAATACTAAAAGAAATAATTTTAGTTTATATTATTGTTTTGTTTAAATAAATACAACATAAAAATTGTGGAATACAAATCTTACTTAGAAAAGCGCTGGTAGCCTTGCGGTAAGACGTCCGACTTTCAATCCGGAGGTCTCGGGTTCAAACCCCGGCTCGTACCACTGAGTTTTTCGGAACTTATGTACGGAATATCATTTGATATTTACCAGTCGCTTTTCGGTGAAGGAAAACATCGTAAGGAAACCGGACCTAATCCCAAAAAGGCCTAGTTTCCCCTCTGGGTTGGAAGGTCAGATGGCAGTCGCTTTCGTAAAAACTAGTGTCTACGCCAATTCATGGGATTAGGTTGTCAAGCGGACCCCAAGCCGGGATAAACGCTAGGAGGAAGAAGAAGACAAATCTTACTTAGGCATTCTTGTACAGTCGCCATCAAATATATCGGAGCGGCCAAGGTACTCAAAAATATCTGAACATGCACTTTATCGCCTTGACAATAGAGGCGCTGTTCAGATATTTGTGACCGCCTTGGCCGCTACGATATATTTGATGGCGACTGTACCTGGTTTTTGCTTGACATTGTTTTGCATAGAAAACATAATTTTTATCATACTTCCTACCTTTCATACCGGATTAAACATATTTTAGTGCCGCTAAGACACTGCTGACACGTAATCTTACCCGATAGTATTGCCGCAAACTGTACGCAAATTAATTGAAACTGTCCTTCTTGATTGTGCGTGCTCATTCTACTTAGCCTTGGCCGGGTTTTACCTAAATGGAACCAATAAGTAGCATCCTGAACCACTCTCTATGTTTTTCTCTCTCCATGCGCATGGAGTCATCTTAATCCTTAGAGCTATATGAAATTTATTCATTTGTTTTTTATAGTGATGTTCATTTGCGTCTCTTCGACGCCGCATCGAAGAGGCTCAGGGATGCCACAGCAAACAGCGAGCGCATGCTGTCAGCATCTTTAATAAGTTAGATTTATATAATTTCAATTTAGTTGTAAGTATTTTTAGATTTAATTACTACTGTAGTTTATGGCAATTATTATATTTAGCTTATAAAATGAACAAATAAAGTAATAATTTATTCATTCCAAACACAATGTTGAAACAGTTGGCCAGTGCGTTCCAAACTACGCTAAGCCTGATCTTTGATGGAACGCACCATATGTAGCAGTTATAAAACATGAACAATAATTAACTAAGTATAACCTAAGTGCGTAAGTGTGTATCTACAGATGTGAGTAGGGATATGTACAGTCAGCAGCATGATATACACATGCTCTTATTCTCTTAACGATAAAGTCATGTCAAGCTTATTTTGAACACTTCACTCGCTTAGCTACTTCTGCTGCTGACTATACCTATGTGATGTGAATGTATGCAAGTGGGTGATAATAATTTAGCTAAACAGTAAGCAAACAAATGTTTATTAACTCTCGATCAGTGACGTCTGTCAACTGTTTCTATATACCCATTTATAAAATCAAGGGCCAAGAACAGTAGTGGCTTACCTATAAAATACATGACAACTACAAACATCCGGCAATGAATCTTTTACTTAAACAAGAAAACCCAATTGTATATTTTTATAAAACGTATCCGTATTCGTAAATAAAATAAAGCAATTTATACCTATAAAACTGAACACAAACAAAGCTGATTTTAGTAATGATTTTAAAATAGTCGGCTAATAATTTTTAAACATGCCGTGTAATGACAAAGATATTGGCTTGTTCAATACAACTGAACGCAACTACCGGAGATCAGACGGCTGGTAGCTTCCTCTCACAGCGTATCATTGCTATACAGAGTGGAAATGCTGCCAGTCTCCTCGGCACGATGCCGCGGGGGCCATTTTTAGACATATTTTAGCTTAAGGTAGTTTTTATGCTGTCCAAATTTTTGTTAAGTTAGTTGTATAAAAGTAAACGTACTGAACGCATGGATGCCACATAAGGTGCCATTTAGAAAATCGCTGACTGCAGTGCCACAGGTCGTCGTTTTT
The DNA here is from genome assembly GCA_911728535.1 of Pammene fasciana. NCBI lineage: Eukaryota > Metazoa > Arthropoda > Insecta > Lepidoptera > Tortricidae > Pammene > Pammene fasciana. Next base: position 21,797,468 of record OU452275.1, read on the forward strand.
ACACCCCCCGTTAATGTTATTTCCTCTTTATGACACCATAAAGGCGATACCAGCCACTACGCGTAATGAAATCTTCGTTCAATACCTGTAGATAGTGCTTTGACAGTATTAACTGGGTCGTTTCTATTTCTACTTGCCACGCGCTGTCGGAAAACTTGAAGATTTCGCGATGTTTTGGTACAGTTAGCATCAAAAATATGTAAACATTTCGGCACTTATGTCTGTGGGATAAGACTCAAATTCGTATGCTTGATGCTGACATCAATAATATGTATACGAATTTGAGTCTTGTCTTGTCTTGTTGTACGAGTAGGACATAGTAAGTACTTATGAAATGTTAATAAATTATAAAGCGTATTCAGGTACGCATTAAACCTAAAAAGTGGGATTTTATTAAACGAAAATAAACTCTGATATGACACCAGTACAGTGACCCCGGGCAAATATGACAAATAACTTTTACGGAACTACTTATAACTTTAAAGAAACGTATCAGTTACCTGCTGCACTTATTGCCCATTCGAATCCTGGTCAGGACATTTATTTGTGTGTTCATCACTGAGTCACTGTGATAAACACACAAACTGTGAAACTGTGTGAGTGACTGTGTGTTTATTTGTGTGTCTGAGTCATGTTTCTAAGTATTTATCAAATATATAAAACGGTTTTCAGAAGGGTAAATCTACCACACTAGCTGCGTTCACGTTAATTAAAAGTATTATCGAATATGTAGATGCAAAAATACCAGTCAGTACCGTTTTTTTTGACATGACTAAGGCATTCGACTTCGTTTCACACCATTGTCTTCTACAGAAGTGCCACAAATATGGAATTAGAGGCATTGCCTTAAGTTGGATTAAGAGTTATCTCAATAATAGACGTCAATGTGTACAAATTGATTATACTAATGATAATATTGTAAATTATATACGTTCAAACTTCGAACGAAATGAAGTAGGAGTACCTCAAGGAAGTGTTCTGGGTCCACTCTTATTCTTATTATATATTAATGACTTGCCGAATACTACTGACTACCAATGCATATTATTTGCCGATGACATTTCTATTGTAATACCATGTAACGACATAAATACTTATAATGATGACATAAATAATTTAGTAAGTAATGTAATTGAATGGCTTACATCAAATAATTTAGTGGTAAATATTGACAAAATGAACTACATACAATTTTATAATAGAAAAGGAGGAACAAATTTAAATGTAAAATATGGTGATAAATCAATACAAGAAACTGAAACAGTGACATTTTTAGGTATCATACTTGACAAAAATTGTTCATGGACACCACAAATATTAAAAAAATGTAGCGCAACCAATAGTTTTGTGCATGCACTTAGAAGATTAGCAACATTGGTGAATAAGGAAACTGCACTACGTGCCTATCATGGGTATGTTGCATCAATATTAAGATAATGGAGTCGTTTTGTGGGGTAACTCTTGTGAAGCTGACAGGTTACTTATTAGCCAAAAAGATTGTATACGTGCTGTTTGTAAAAAACGACCTAGATCATCTTGTAAGAAACTGTTTGATAATCTTAAAGTATTGACATTACCATCACTATATATATTCGAAATGGCAAAATTTGTAAAAATGAATCCACATCTCTCTGTACACTATTTTCTGCAAATAAATGACAAAAAAAAATGACTAAAAAAATATATATATTAATAAATTAGTAAATTTAAAATCTTCATTTCAAACTTTAAAGTAAACTAGGTAGGTACGTTACGTACCCAAAAGTTATCTGGATGTGATCGCTCTTTAGAGAAAAAGCTACTTTGTAATATTTATTAATAATAATATTTTTTTTGTTGAAATTTATATATCAGAAGTCGATAAATGAGAACTCACGGTAAAAATAAAAAAGTGCCACGAAAATTCCGAACTATCTTAACATCACTAGAGTTTAAATAATTTGCTAAGCTAACATGAAGATAATACCAATAGCAAACACTTTACGTAAGTATCCTATATTATATTATATTGGTTTACTACAAGTATACTGAAATGTAGTATTTGTACTGCACCCGCATGAGAGGCGACAATGTATCAGATTATGGATGGACTAATACTACTGAGTACTAATTAATAGTAAATAAACTAATTACGCTTTTATAGATATATACATGAAGATTACAATTGTGAAGGATGGACCGAACACAATTTTTTATTATAATTTTAAACAAGACAGGCTAATCGAGCTTAATGAAACTTTAACCCTCGAAAAAGTAATTAAAAAAGGAATTTCATACAACATTTCAGGCCTAGGCTTGCAAAGTAACTTTTGAATTGTTTCAATGCCCAACGACAGTTATACAGCATCAAAGATGGCGGCAGGTTTTACGAAAAGCTGTTTTTTTATTTTTTTATTTCTTTCTCATGAAAGTTTGGTTATCCGACTATGTCCGCGGCAAGGGCTATTACACACGGGCTGTTATAGCCAATTGGTATCTCCTTAGTTATTAAATAAATAAATTCGAAGGGTTATGATTTTTTTTATAAAAATGCATAACGAGAGACCATAGACAATTTATAAAACGATCTGAATTTATTCAGTTACCATAAACATTTTCCTTCTTAATTTCAGCTCTTGTAGCATGACCCTAAAATAAATCCTTCGGACAGCACAGATAAAATACTTACGTCTGTGAAAACAAAAAACATTTTAGTGGGAAAAAGGACAAATTTATTCAATATTTTAATATGTGTACCTATTTATAATGTCTTATTCTGTTTTATTCTATAACAATTTGACTATAATAAAAAATAAATAGGTAAATATTGTTCAAATGCAAGTGATGGAACATTATTAATGGTCGTAATCTGTATTAAGAGTTATAAATTTTCAAAATTCTTTCAGTAACAATTAAATGCAAAGGCAGGATTTAGCAGACGAGACTTCATAACCCAATGATGTTTTTACGCATGTTTTTGTTTACGCTGTAAGTAAAATGGCGATGTAGTTTGTGCAAATTATAATTAATAAATAACAGTAAAAATACTGGTTAGGTACTTACTTAAAAGTCGTAGTAATGGGACGTTTTGTTTTACGTAATTTCTAGCTATCAATGCAAATTGCGTTGATTTGTTCAAAAAAAGTTTACGTTTTTATTGAGCTTATTGTAAATATTTACTAAAACTTCTAAGATAACTTTAATGAAGGTTATAAACTGAAATAGATGTCATATAGGTACTTCAGAAAAAGTGATTAAGTCCTCCGGTGTCCGAGGGCAGATTCGAACTGGCGTCTTCAGCTATCACGGCTGACGCGCTGACCAGTACACCACCCGGTCACGGCGGAACCGGTCAAATTTTCTCAGGTATATACGAAAATTGCAAATCAAAAATGATTCAACAAAATAATTTGATTTGACCTTGACTTACCTAATGATGGTTTCTGAAGTGAGAATAACATACCCGTAAACGAGTAGGTATAGTAGGTATTAGTAGTATTTACCTAGCCTTATGTCCGAAACTATTTTTATATTTTTCTTTCTTATTTCACTGAATGTTTGAGAAAAGCGCTATACATACCTACTTGGCCGGAAATCCTCATTTTCCCAGCCTCTGCTGTAATGTACTATTGGAAAACGTACCGAAAGATCAGACGAGTTAAAAGAGATTAAAACACCTGAATTCATTAAAGGTCAATGAAAACTGGACTATAAATAATCTTTCAAAGTTCAAACGGAAGCGGCTAGCAACATAACGGCTAGCGATAGCAACCGAATCTTACACCAAGTACCAACAGTTTTACAACCTTCCCCTCACCCAAAATAAGAAATGTCTAGAAAACAATACATTACCTTGACACTATAGAACATGAGCCAGGAAGGGAAAAGTTTTGTTTGGCAAGAATTTGGAGTAAATCTATCTCTGAAGTCACGAGCGATATCGTGAACGCGCCTCACTAATCCAACTCGGACGGGGCGAACTTTGTCGGGCGATTGACAGTATTGACACTAGTACACTTCAGATGTATTGATTAGATTAGTTACCAACATATATACCTATGTATGTATATGGAAGAGTAACATGAATATTTAAGTTTTGCAGCATTTAATCATAAAATAACCTATTCCCCACTATTTCTATATTATTTGATGTACATTATATATATCTTGTTTTATAGAAAAATATTATTTATTTATTTGTAACAAATCGGCATGTTATTGCCTAAGTTAGCTACTTTTTTGATACAGTTACCGAACTTCTTGATTGACATCGACCACAATACTTTTCAGGCACCAGGTATAATTGTTCTCACAAGTGATAAGTTTGGAATATTTCCAGTTGCTTAACTATACGTAACATCTATTTCTGTTTATTCGTAATTGTTCCGCTTATTGCTAGTAATCTTAGTAGCTTTATAACCAGTTTAAGCTTTGAGTTGTATTCAAATATTAGTTTGTAAATTTTCTTTTTTTAGGTTTAAATAGTGATACCATAGTGTGAAAGTGCGCGCAAAGTTTGTTACATTATTTATTCAATTTCTATCTGTAAATTCCTATAATTGCCTTTATATTGTACCTAAGTTTCTATAATGTAAATGTACCTTGTTGGTACCTTCTTCTTAAACTTGATAAATCTAATATAATTAATTTTTCTAATCATTAAGTACCTACCTAATTACCGAAAGTAGTCCACGTCACTTATAGCTCCCGTGAAACGGTATTACAATGTTTTACAAAATTCGAGTCCGCCTAGTAAAAGTTGAAGCGCTCGCTTCCGTAGCGTCGAATTATCGCATAAATCGCTTGTTAAACATACTTACACGTGTTCCGTATTTCAGAGATAATCTTAAGCAATATCCACTCTGTAATATTACTAAGTTACTACCAAGTTCATAAGAATTATGGGAAAATTTAGCAGTGAACATTGAAATTTCTGAATAAAGAGAACTGGCAAGCCACCTTGAAGTGTTTCTACGGTCGTCCGCGAATCACTGCCGTCTATAAGCGCCTTGAAGAAATGGCTTTGGTGCATTTCATCGGTTGCTCTAAAGAATTCCTCTTTTTAATATGAGCATCGATTCCAATTACAAAAGATCAAAGAATCGCCGCGCGGCCCACTTCGTCTTTGTTCAAACGAAAGATGAATTATTCAGAGAGCTGGAAACGTTTCAATTGGCCAGCTATAAAAAAGGAAACGGTTCGTTGCTTTTTCCACTAAATTAAAATTTTCTTTATTTTCGATTTAGGACGTTTTAGATTGAACAGTATTGATTTGTGAATATTGCTCATTGAGTTATTATGACTGCCGTGATTTTCTTGGAATAGTTATTGCAGAGAACCAGCAGACTTACTTACAATTTAAAAAAATACGATAGAACTGCGAAAAGTCATGTGCTACGCCGTAAGGAAGGTAAAATTGCAGAAATGGGATACTTGGGATCGCGAAAAAAATGTTAATTGTTATTTAGGGCCTCGACACCAGGAAGTTTGAACAACACTGCTATAATGACACTTTCGTGAGACTCTAACATATTAAAAATATTTATAACGGGTTACACACGTAATTATTAAAAAAAAATCGACTATAATTACGTGAGTAACCCGTTATAAATATTTTTAATACTGCTATAATGGTTCCATTTTTCGTTTTGAGATACGTAACCCTAAAAAATGCTACCAATTTTATTTAAACTATTGCTACGTAGCTATACGAACGTACGTTCGTATAGAATCGTAAGTTTACCTGCGGATTATTATGAAAACATTTCTAATGAATATAGCTCACAGTACCTCAGCTGGCCTTAATGGTCCCATTAATACCTGAAGTAATGTAATCTTTGTAATTTTTAACTAGGCTGGATTTACGGTGGCGACACCTGGCGGATCGCAGTCAGTGATTGAGAGGGCGGGCCGTACGCGAAATTATTAAAGCGTAATAATTTATGCTCGCAATTTGTACGTAACTTGAATTCGCTCCTTGTGTCATTCATCACGGCTGCCAGATTAACGATTCATTTTGCTAATCGCCGTGTAAAAAGGTTACAACACATGTGTGTTGCTCCCTTAAGCTATAGAAAATTATAATTTGTAGATTATAGGGAAACTTGGACTAATAGATGTATTAGATCCATGTTTTAATACAATTTCTAATATCAGATATTTTGACTAAAAGGTTTAAGATTCATCTTGAAAGAGGAAATCATGGCGAAAGTTTATAAACATTTATTAGACAGTAAATATTATACAGATAAGGCCCTCAGCGGCATCCTCTTCCCGGCGCCTTCCGGAGCGGGACTCGTTCATTTTATTTCAACTTTACTAACGCCTCACTTAATCCAATACCGATTTGAGAAGCGTGCAAAAAAAATGTGTGGGGACGCATCTAATTGGCACAAACTTCAGATGTTTCGGTAATCTTTACTATTGTGATCGATAAAACTGAAGGTCAAATGAGCTACAGCCTTGGCCAGAAGTATTGAGCATAGGTGTTTTTTGTTTACAATTTTGATGTTAAGCATTATTTCCCTATCCTAACAATGTACGGTAACGGTAAATGTTATATTTTATTTATAAATATAGAAAACTTCACTTAATAACACTTTCAAGGTACTTAAAAAATATGAAAACAGAAGGTACCAAAAATGTGAATTTAAGTCGGTGCGACATATTGCAAATATTCTATGCAGTTACTACAAACTTCAACAAAACATGCCTATAAGTTTAAATTAATTGACAAAATAACTTAAACAAAGATGGAAACGATGGACTAAACTTTCCAGTTTTGTATGAAAATCGCATTGGTGCTCAACACTTCTGGCCAAGGCTGTATGTTATGTGTAAAAGAAACATAAGTGGTTTATTTCAATAAATTAATTAATTGTCTTTTCTCAATAAATTATTTGTATTTGTATTTTGCATGATGAAGGGAAGTTTTGATTTAAGCAAGTTTGTGTGACCATGTTTTTAAGATAGGGAGTAGGTATGGCTCCCGGTTGTAATTTTGAAGTTGTTTTAAAGTTGTTTCCGCGATCAAAATTAGCGACAGATCTTTTTCACAGCAGCTGTCAAAATCCACCAATCAAAAAAATATATAATGAAACATGATTGGTGGATTATGATTATGAAAGCTAGACCTCTCGCCACGGTTTGCAGTTCGCTGTAGAAGACTAATAATCATGAGTACCATTTCAGATTTACTACTCACAAAGGATAACTATACTTACAGTCGTCGTTATACTATGTGTAGGTACACTAGATACAAAGTCACTTACATAATTTAAAAGCAGTGATACTTTGTAAGATAATAATATTGTAAAAAAATACCTACGTGCAAGCATAACTAGTACTGGTATTCCAGCGGAGATAAGCTGCGGATCACTGTTACTAAAATCCCAGAGCAACGTACGTTTGCAAATAGCTATGGACTTCCTAATGCCTGCCCGGTAGCTTACGGCTATATTGACACAATTATAAATAAAACCGGCCAAGTGCGAGTCGGACTCGCGCAATGAAGGGTTTCGTACCATTATCTATATAAAAACCGGAACACAATATTTTTGACTTTCGGAGTCATTATTTCTGAATATATGCACTTAATCAAAAAATGTTAAAAGAAACCTCAATGTTATTTTCAAAGACCTATCGATTAATGTTGGTAAAAAAATATTTTTTGACAATTACTTGCATGTAAGGTTGCCACACGTCAGGATTTGTCCGGACATGTCAGGATTTTTGACCCTTTGTCCGGATTGCGGCCGGACTTGGCAAGTGTCAGGATTTTTAGAAATTAATACCTCATACGCTTATTACAAAATTTAAGTAACTACATACAAAGTATAAGTATTACTAGTAAATTCTCAACAAAACAATAATGAATTTGACAATATTTTGTTATTAAAATTGTATAAAGTCTTTATTAAATATGTACGTACGTATATAACTTCAAACAGTATAATATTTAGTGTAGCAAAATACGCAAGAATTTTTTGAAGGGCTTAAAGCCGAATTTAAATCAGTCACTCTACAACTTAATGTCTTCAACAAACTCAGTAATTAACTGCTCTTATGACAAATATAAAAATATTGGGTATCTATCAATAACTATAACGTTTCTAAATGTAAAAAAAATGTGGGAAAGAATGCGAATACTTTTTGACCAATAAACTTTGAGTCATGTTATTTATAATTATGAGCTCAAGCTTTAACCGGATACTGCGAATATATGTCATGTGAGGACACAGCTCAACTAATGTGAACTCGATCAAATATGGAGCAGAGCCCGACTGGGGAAGTACCACCACCAGAAAATTGCAGCCAAATAGCACTAGACCTTACTCATAGTGTTGTGTTCTCTGGCGACCTTACAGAGGTCTGAAAGGATGCGGTGTGTTGACGACAATGTAGAATGTAGGCAAATGTTAACAAATGAGGTTTCATTCTCATAAAAGTTGTCTGACAGGGATTGCAACCAGCAGCTTCAAATGAACCTAATTATAATGCGCAAAATATTAAGCTCCCTTTTGTTCATTGTGGGCTGCAGTAAAAAATATTTTAAAGTTTACTTTAATACAAGAGATTTTATTTTGTTCAACGTGTTAATCTTTAATTATATATTTCAGGTTTCAGACACAACAACAACCTCAAAAATATATTGTTTTTACATATTATATTTTATATTGTTGCAACACTGAAACATTAAGATTTAATTATTTATCGTTTTGGTATTAAATCCGAAAAATATGGCCGTCAAATAAAAGCCGAGCCGGATAATGATAACATTGTCGATCATTTTTCATTTTCTTAACAATTGAATTGCTTTATACGCTTCAACATATTTGATGGCAAGGAATTAGACCGGCTCTCTGCCGACACCGGCTAACTGAGTAGCTACGGATCTATTTAATGTATGTAAGTACACATCCATAGACATTACGCCAGAGGTCAATACGGTTTTCGAATAAATGTTTCAGCGGGCGTTTCGAAAATCAAGAAAGTCGAGGTCCGATTAACACCCAAACTGGCGAAAATTTCCCAATCAGCCCCCGTAAATTGGAAAACTTTTATATGCGTTCAACAGTCCAGGTATATTTCTATCCCTGTTTTTGAGAGCGGGGAAAGTTTTTGCTCAGGTCGTTCGGAAAAACGATTTAATTAGTGTCGATTGAAAAGATTGCCTGTTAAAGGGAGACCGTAAGTAGGTAGGTATAAAGCTTTTAGGATCACATCGATTTTTTTGTTTGATGATTACATAATCTAAAATCATCTAATTAACTTTTTGTGCTTACTCAGTGCATTGTTTTTAATAGTTTAACATATATACATGATGAGTGGCAACCATTTTGGTGTAAACTTTTTAATTGTATGTCCTTGCTTTCGTTCTATTGTGTTACACCAAATAAACATTTTTCATTTCATTTCATTTCATTACATATACATACAATCACGCCTATATCCCAAAAGGGGTAGGCAGAGATCACGGATTTCCATTTGCTACGATCAATACAGCAAAACAGCTCTCCGTGCGCCACTTCTCACCCCCGTGAAGAACGAGACGTGATGGGTGGCGAACCGCATCGCCGCCATGCGGATGCCCATTAATTAAATAAATCACCACAGCGTTCTCACGAGCAGTAGGAATCAGACGTTCCCCTTATCCCTTATCCCTTAGTCGCCTCTTACGACACCCGTGGGAAGAGACGGGGTGGCACTATTCTAAAGCCGGGGCCCCGCAGCAATAGTTTAACATTGATCAAAAATCATGTAATACCAAAAATTTACTAATCTGAACTTGAACTAGGAAAGAAAAAAATAGTAAGTATCTCAAAAAAGTTATAGCCTAGTTTAACTACTTACTAATTATTTCGGTAATTATATTAGATTCTTATCATCGTAAATTGCATGTATAAAAATTGAGTTGTATAGGTACCTAATATAATTTAATAATAATGTGCTGTATGTACGCATTTAGAAACAATAGAGCGTAATCGTGATCAAGTTGCGCCATCGCCGGGCTACCAAACCGCTGGACTATTCCAGCGGTTTGGTAGGTGGTTTGGTTGGTGGTGGATTTGGATTTTTATAATATTTGGTATTCTGATTTATTGTATTTTATTTAATAACTTCTTTTTGTAATCCTATGAACTTGGGATTTAAGGTGATTAAATTACATAGTTAACAGCAATATCATTACAGTTTCTCTTAATATACTATAATATGCTCGTATGGAAGATAAGTTGGTATATTGTTATTAGTGCAGCAAATTGGTTTTTGGCTCGACACCGCGACGGCCGCTCGCGGTCATCAGCAATTTTGGCAGAGCCGCGCGCCCCCTAATATATGGGATTTTACAGCTTTATAGATTTTCATGGTTCCAGATAATACCCAAATGAGACCAACAACATCTATAAATAATTAAGTAGGATAACGTTAATAGCCTCCGATTTTTATACAAAAAAACTCGAGCCTCATGAAACAGTCTTATAAAAAATTATTCAATCAATTTTTTTTATAGTTTCTCAAAATAATAGTGCAAGACATAAAAGCATCCGAATCTCAAAATGACAATCTAAACGTAATAAAACTTTATCGTCAATCATTAAATACTCTACGTTGAGGAAACTTACTTTCACTTTACATTATTTGAGCTCTGACTGATCAGGTATAAAGTGAGTTTTCTCTCACAGCATGTGCAGCAGCCCCCAGGTCGTTCATAGACAGACGAAGAGAAAACGATCCCACCGCGGTGGGACAGCAACCCGACGCAGGAGCCATAACAACAATACGGATGCACCAGCCCCAATTCACAGAAGAGGAGCAGCGGACGACACGATCTCCAAGACTTCCAGCGCTTCATCTGGCTATCACAAAAATGGGAAAACCGGCATGCCAGTAAAACAAAAGTTCTAACCAGGAATGCTAGTTTAATACGGTACATGATCAAAAACAAACTGTACCTGCTCAAAGAACAAACGATTTTACCTCGACGGTCGGTCTATTTGAACCTAATTGTAATGGACTAATGGGGTTATAGTTATCTGAAAATTCGAAAACCTTCATAACTTGTCCATGAGATGTGATGTAACAATTCAAAATATAAAATATTTCACAAACATTGTTGCATGGAGTTAACTTGCTAAATTCAAATAAACAATAAATATTAACGAAGCACCGCAGCACCGCCGGTGGTTCTGTCCAATTCTGCGACAAGTATTTTAAGTAGCTAATCAACATTCTGGTCTTACTCCGTGCTCTCTCATTAGTACACCTTTGTCTCTATTAGACAATGTGGCACTGATTCCAGCAATAAGTTAATTAAAAAGATTTTATCTTCCTGGTACAAAAAGCCGGGTGTACAAACGCAATTAGATGACACAATCGTCTAATTTTTATTTTATAAAAGATAAAGAATTCACATTTTATAAAATGAAAAGGGGTTGCTGCAAAACGGCTGCTTATAATAATAACATTGTAACAAACGCTTTATTTCCAAAGACTGGGTCAATTTACTTGTTTTGCCTTAGTTGTGCAAATACAACTCCATAAAAGTTGTAAGGTCAACTCGGCGAAGATCGGGTAGCAAGCAATTACTGCAAATTCTGCATAGCTTTTTTTACGAAATGTTAAAACTGTGTAAAAAGAAATCTATGCAGAATGTGCTGTAATTTTTTGCTATCCGATCTTCGCCGACTGACGGTCTTCGCCGATTTGACTTGATTTGATTTGAGGTAAATATATTTTGATGCAAGTAAGTATAATTTGTCCGCATTTGCAATACTTAGAACAAATTAATTGGTTACCGAAATTAGTACCTACCTCACGACGATGACGAATACCTATAGTAAGAAGGCGTGATTATACATATATCGCTTTTAGAAATAGATTTTAGTTTTTAGTATTTTTAGTTAGTTAGTTTTAATTTGTTTACATAAGGTTTTATTAATATTTAGATTTTACTTTAGTTTTAATATAAGTATATATTTAAGTAGTATTAGTTTGTATTATTAATACCTAAAACTCGTTTTAAGAACTTATATCGTTTTAAGCACTTATACAGTCAAAAATGTAATCGCTCATTTTATAAAACAACAGTCGCATATATAATTGCAATTTGAACACTGGCAAAGTACAATTTATTTATAAATTCGGGTACTTCGGACTACAATTTATGATAACAGGCAGTTAAAAAAGGGCTTCACTTGACTATAGATAAATCGTTATTCCGCGTCACTTCAGCCGCCGGACTAGAGCAGCACTAATATTATAAATTCAAGCATAAGTGCCATCAATAGAAGAGCACTCTCGAGAAAATTACGGGAAGTCAGCCTCATTCCTCTTTACCCACTTGCAAAGATTTCAACCTAAATTATTATACGAAATCCTTTAATGTATGTGCCAGTAGGTCGAAATACATTTAAAAGCTGGCTCCGACTGTTTTGAATACCAATTTTAACACAAAGAGTAGGTTCTAGGAACCCGCCAGGCGGTTCTTGTTCTTACACTGAGAAAATGAAACAGCTAGAAATAAATAAGTTTTTGCTATTTACAACCGAGTGACTCGCTTCGCATGGAGCCTGCAAAGTTCGTTGCTAAAATCATAGAAGTCAACTTGGCTAACGTACGTATGTGAAACTATACCATTAAATTAGTTAAAAATAAATAAGGGAATCTGGTAAGGGTTATATTTACTAGGACACTTATTTGGATTTAAATTAGTGTTTGGTAAAAAAAACAAAGAATATTTAGCAATAATTGCTTGTTTGTCATTAACAAAGCTTTATTCCGTGTTTTAAATATGTCTTGGTTGTATGCAACCGAAAATATCTTAATCGAGCCAAATTGGTACTTTGCTAGCACACAATTTTTTCCGTGTAGTCGCTTTTCTTTGCAAAGCGGAAAAACGCTGAGAAGGTTTACGAGGTACGAGCGAGGCATATAGCGAAAGGCATATAGGAAATTGTAAACAGTTTAGTGCATCATTTTCCAAGAATAGCGTCACATGTCGTATATAGGTATATTAGGTATGCATGATTATATATATCAACAAAAAAATTTAAAGTAGATAGGTACATTTCTGTAGCGACTTAACTACTCGAGGCATCAGTATTCCACGTAAAAATATCACCAGTTTCTAGAGCAAATTCAGCTAAATTTATAAAAAGTTAGGTACTTTATGTGTAATTATTCAAATGACCTCCCCTTATATTTTACTTAGATGTTATAATAAAAATTAATTTCGCGTAATTTAATTCTTATCTTTTGCGGCAAGACCATATCTCTGGCAAATTTCGTAAATTATTCATGAGGAAAGTTTTAACGGGGACATGGTTTTAAACCAACATTTGTAAGCTGGGATACGCTTTAGCTTTTAAAGATATTATTTTGATCAGAAATTTTCAATATTAACGATAAGTAAATAAATATCCTTATTAATAAAATTATCAGGTTCAATATCTTAGCAGAATTATCAATCTAAAATATTTACTTAATGTTCTTTGGCATTATGAAACTGGTTCAAAACTTCGTAAGCTTTGTTATAGCAAATTTACAAAGCGAAATAAGAAAGCAAACAGTAAAAGGCAAGTTGTAGTCATCGTTTACGTTAGAGCGCACGGCAAACACAATGCCTGGAATATTCTTGTAGCCCGTTAAACGAAGGAAAACTTAGGGGAAATAATTCGTGTATAGCTGAATTTTGGCATAGTTGTAGATAAAGGTGTCTTACACAACATACTAAAAGTACTCGTGGTTAGAGGCGCCGCTAACGGGGAGAGGGGAGTGTAAAGTACTAGAATAGATTAACTTCGTATGAGTATGTGTTTTGAACACGCAGACAAAGTTTTAAAACAAAATCTGAAAAAATACTATTTTTTAGGGTACCTCCCAAACACATGAAGTGGGAGGTAAATTCTGTTTTTTAATCCACCCCTAATGTGTGGGGTGTCGTTGGATAGGTCTTTTGATATAAATATGGGTTTTCTAAAACAATTTTTAGACAAAACTTATAGTTTCGTAAATAATAGCTCCGAAAGTTTCAAAAAGTGATTATTGTATTTCCTCGAAATCTCATTATACATTGATCCCAGCAAAAAAGTGTACAGAACCTTTTTTGTAGAAAATTATTTGAGGATTAATTAAGTAGAAGAACATTTTTTCGTATGAGACACCGCTACTGAGTTATTTACGAAAAGCCAAAAAAAGGGACCTTTACACCCCCCCTCTCCCCGTTAGCGGCACCCCTATCCATGGGTACTTTTAGTATGTTGTGTAAGACACCTTTATCTACAACTTCACCAAAATTCAGCTATACACGAATTATTTCCCCTATCGAGCAGTTAGTGGGCTTCCTTCGGTGAGCTATTGTGTTGCCTCAGAGTTACAAAGTCAAACCAGTCGAGTCGGGGTAGAAATAAATATGAACATTTATTATAAAATAAGCCGTTTTCATCAATTTTATACTATTTTCATTCATATGGAACTACAAATTTGCCTTTATACCAAGCCATGCTCTACGCCATGTCTTGATTAGTTCTGTGCTTGTAGTTCACCAGCCACTTGAAATATCGGTTATTTCATAATGGAGGACTTACATGAATTAAAACTTTATACTCGGTAACATTGTGTTAATATAAAGTGTGTAGGTTAGGTAGGTATACCTATAGTAATTTTATCATAAATATTAATTACAGAATCCAAAAATAACAATCAATTCTTTACAAATTAAAAAAATAAGAATTATTAATCGTCATAGGAACTACTTCTTTTTAGGGTTGTGTAATTTTAAGCGTAAAACTTTTGTTTCAGTTATATTTTCAGGTATGTGTGTCTTTCATAACGACATTGGTCTAAAGTAACGATAGTTTAAAGTGCTGTTAACAATTTTATCAAAAGAATATAACGATTACGTTTTATAATTAAGAGTAATTAATTTTTAAAAATTCTCGAGCAGCAATGTTTCGCTAATGTTTCGCGATAGCAGGGCGGTTAAGTCCTTTTCTTACGAACAAGGTCACTTGTCATGTTTTTTGACGGTATTGTCAGGATGACACTAAGAGCGAAATTTCAATGAAATCACGTGTCAATTGTTAAGTTTAATTTATTACTCATACATTGCGTGCCTAATTAATTTGTATGAAAATTTTTACTTTTTATTTTTTAACTAAATTATGCTAATTTCAGTTCATTAGGAGTTATACTTTCAGCCCTTAAAATTAGTGTCGTTATGAAAGACACACACTGTATGATATCGATACTTAATTAGAGGGTATTTATAGAGAGACGTAATATGTAGGTACCTAATATCAGTATACACCCTGTCCTATTATAAATGATACGCATACCTGTATATTTTACCTACCGTAAATTATATTCCGAAATCACACGTAGGTTAGAGGTAGGTAATAATTTACATGCAAATGTATTTAAGTCACAACCGATGCCTATTAGAGTGGCTGGCAGCATCAATGGAAGTCTAATTTGTGCGGAGCAATCAAATTTCAGTTAATTACTGTTATTACATACATACCCGTACGTGAGCTATAAAGCGCGGCCACCAAACAACCGCAGCGTTGAGAATCTGTTTAAATATTTATCTTACAATTAACACTCTAGCTTATTTTTGATACACAATGAGAATTCATTTAAAGCCTCTCATGTTATTTATAAGAGTTTTTTAAATATAAATCTCTTCTTCCAAGCTGGTCTTGTTAATTATTCCTTGCGTTAACCCGGCAAGTATGTATATATTTCAAAGCAAACAAAACGTGTGTTCACAATCTGCACATGTTACTACAAAGTTATATACATCATCATCATCATCATCATCTCAGCCATAAGACGTCCACTGCTGAACATATGTAGGCCTCCCCTAGAACATAGAACATAGGCGCGCAGTTTATTTTTGTTTATTGTTGTTTAGGCTTTCGGAAGATGCTGCTGCCCATCTCCCGGTATATTCCTACTGCAACCACGGGACGATGGTGGGTGACAATTCTAAGGCCGGGCACCCCACGGCACATATACATACGCACAATAAATATATACCTACTAATTTCTATACCTAGTAAATAGCATAACATAACTACTACAATAACAAATGGTCGTATGATCGTTACATAGATTTTGTCTTATTCTACTGAACCATCTGATCGTTTCTGCATAACGTACTTAGTATATTTTTAGAAAATACCGAATCCTGTGCGGAAGCATTCAATTGACTGGCTTCAAAAAGGGTTTGAGGTTTTGTTCAAATTTAATTTAAAAGTTACTCATTCGCTTTTGATAGGCGTTTTATTTAAACCATCCAAAATTGCCGGCGGCAGTTTACTCTAACACAAACTTTTCAAATGATTACGATATCAACACGTCAAAGAGGGTTTGTTTTTGCTGAAAAGTACAAATGAATACAAATTTATTACGGTACGGTGTTTCAATATGAGCTAAAGTATAGAATTTAATTAATTTTAAACCCTATTCAGGTCGTCCAGCTAATTAATTTTAAACCCTATTCAGGTCGTCCAGCTAATTAATTTTAAACCCTGTTCAGGTCGTCCAGCTAATTAATTTTAAACCCTATTCAGGTCGTCCAGCACATGACCACTTTTGTGTTGGGTAAAGACGACATTCGCTGATCACGTTCTGGCCTTTTAACTGGATTCTCAAAAGCTTGTAACACGATGTAATACTAAACTAACGAAAGTAATTTTTATACCTTTTATTAGTAAGGGCCTCCGCTCGTTTCCCTCCCATTATCTAGGAACCATTTCCGCTTTTTTAAAACTGAAAATAAAAGTGCTTGAGATAAATAAACGCCGAATGTTAGCTCGTAAATCTGTCAGCAAAACAATTCGTACCCTTTCACGAGCAATAAAATGCTACCAAGAACAAAAGCTGCGAAAAAAGTATCATAAATATAAGATTCATTTATATTCGTTCACTCGACCTCTTGAGGGGCGATCGAGACCGCGAGATGTAAAAACGGTCAAGCAAAGTTTCGGGCTTGAAGCGGCATTCAGATTTTTGAAACGTGTTATTGATAAAGTTACTGATATTTGTATGATATTTGCTCTCTGTATATCGTGCTCTGTACGATCACGTCTGATGGCTACTTTGATGATGAACCTCTATCTGATGACCAAGGATCGGAAAAACGCCCGTCATTTCAAAAATATAACCCTGTTATGTAAACCGATACTTGCATAGAACGTTATCTACTTATTATTTATGTATTAAAACGTTGACCCAAAGTATTAAGAACATGTTGGTTTACCTACATATCAATGAAATTCCATCTTTCAGACCAAATGACGGGCGTTTTTCCGATCCTTTCCTGTGATGGGTCAGCTTGTAGAGAGGGTAGTGGTGTCGGATGGCTTATGGCGCGGCGAATGGCGCAGGGATGGCCACGGTGTCGGTTTTTTGTCCGCACATCAAAGGTAGTTGGGCCAGCGATGGCAGTACGCATCCACAAGAGTACATGGCCTCATCATGAAATTATGAAGTTCTTAGAACTCTATTATTAGTAACTTTCCCGACCACGGAACAATGGTGTTCCGGACCTTTGGGAGGCATATGCGGAGCCGAAGCCAACGCGCAGAGGCCCTTTCGACAATTTAATGAAAACTGAGGGGTACACTACGCGGATGCTGCCCCTGCCCGTGTCATGAGACGCACGCAGAGACAGCACCCGCCATGGTGTAAGGACTATTGAGAATTAATTGAGTCTAAAATGTACTAGGCTAGTGGGTGAAAAGTATGTACTCATTAATGGGCTATTGGATGAAGAACCGGACGCCTACCTAATAAAACGGTATCCAAATTTATTTCCTTAGTAACTTCATTATTGTGTACGAGTACATTAAGGAAAGGGTGGTACACGGCGTATAGATAGATTACTGCAGCGGCTATAGTTTCCACGTCCATCTTGGAAAACGAATAGATTACAACTGAACGTCGCCATCGTGTGGTTACGTTCCAACCATCGCATGGCCATCTCGCTGGCCCAGCGCTGGGCCATCATGCAGAGGAGCCAATAGATAGATTGCTGCAGCGGCTAACGCTTCCACGTCTATCTTGGAAAATGAATAGATCACAACTGAATGTCGCCATCTTGTAGTTGCGTTCCAACCATCGCATGGCCATCTCGCTGGCCCAGCGCTGGGCCATCATGCAGAGGAGCCAATAGATAGATTGCTGCAGCGGCCAACGCTTCCACGTCTATCTTGGAAAATGAATAGATCACAACTGAATGTCGCCATCTTGTAGTTGCGTTCCAACCATCGCATGGCCATCTCGCTGGCCCAGCGCTGGGCCATCATGCAGAGGAGCCAATAGATAGATTGCTGCAGCGGCCAACGCTTCCACGTCTATCTTGGAAAATGAATAGATCACAACTGAATGTCGTCATCTTGTAGTTGCGTTCCAACTATCGCATGGCCATCTCGCTGGCCCTTGGCCCAGCGCTGGGCCATGATGTAGAGGAGCCATGAAAATATGGATACATTTTGACATGTGACAAAATGTATCCGAGACTTTACGCCGTGGTATTCGAGGCTACATATTTTTGTCACGTCAAATGTATCCATATTTTCAGATGTGACTGTATTTACTTAGTATCATAACAATGGCATATTTTATTAAATCTGAATGCTGCTCCTGTTAAAGTCAAATGCAATCGACATATATTCGACATTAAATCATGAAAGCAAACAGGTTTTTTTACGAATTTATACCTATTCAAACCTTTTGGCTTTAAATATTTACCTTTGCAGGTACGTAAAATTAACGGACGACAATAAAGCGATATTGAAATTAAACCGTACAAGTAAGTATGCCTATGAATTGCAATAAATATATTTCAGACTGTACAAAGTGTACACATACCTGATGTCAAATAACTATAATTTATGGTTATTGGCTCAGTAAAGGAAACGTGAACCATAGATAACAGGACAGGAAAGACGCTTTGACACCTGCACCTGCTGCAACACAACGAGTTTATAAGAAACATCATAAAACTAGAGTTGAAGCAGAAAGGAATTCAGGAAAGCCAAGAATAGCTTACATGAAACAAGTAAAGGAAAAAATAAACAACGTCGTCTCGTATTAGGCCTTAAAAGGCAAATAACAGACAGGCATGGAAGTTTCTCCACTAATAAGAGCATTAAGAGCCTCGCTCTTAGATATAAAATAATGATAATTGGCTCAGTATTTATTTATGAATTTAGTTCCGAAATTGCCCAAATCGTAATCTGTCAAGCTGTCGGGAAATAAAGAAGTCGTCGAAGTATTTAAAAAATGAACGATCAACAAAGAAATCTACTTATACAGTCCGACTAAGCAAATTTTGCGTGGTTCTCAATGACAAAATGTGGAAGATAGGTACTTTAATGTTTTTACGGTCCCTAATCCCTGCCTAATATGAAATAGTTATTTGTGCAACAAGAGAGGAAAGTTGGTTCTTCTTGCGAGTGTTGATTTTGAGTCCCGAGTAAGCGAAAGATTCTATAATTCTAGGTTTGAATCTTGAGCGTAGCGAGGGATCTCAAGAACACGAGATGTAAAAAAAAATTCTTCTCGTGTGACACATACAACTTTTCACCTCAGTAGTGAGAACATATTAAAGTTAAAAAAAACACATTTATTTAAATTCCCGAATAAAAGGCATCATCACTATGACGAAACCCTTCTAGAAACATCACTCCAGAGAGTGAGGAAAGTAGGCTTGTTCGAACTGCTGAGGTGAAAATATTTTTTCCACCCATGAATTTTCTGTCTGCGTATTAGAATTAGCTACTCTTATCGACGTAATATTTTAGTTTATGTTTGGTGTTTGTGCTGCCTCGTCCAAACCTTTTATTAACAAGTCATTAATTTAGTAAATGCCTAAGTTGATTTTGCAAACTACTTGCATTTTTTAAATAATTTTTGTGCCATAATCGTACGACGTTAGTTCAAAATTATCGGTTCAACATATGTTTCAAAGTAATATTATTTGATTAATATGACTCACAACGGTTTTTAACACAAATTTCTTCCTAATTTTAGATGTTTTACGGCTTTAAAAGGTTTAATAGTTTACGTTCTCAATGAAGAATTAAATCAGTTTCTCCGCATTGACAAAACTAACTTAGGTGTTAATAATTGCAAAGCGTCTCCGTTGGAGTGTGTCTGTGTCGAGAGGGCTGACGGCTGCTAACTCGGTAACAAGACGCAGAACTGCTTGCTTAATTGCAATTTATTGCAGGTACTACAAACAAGTCTGTGCCGTTCGAAGCTCACGTATTTTAAATTAATTTGCTTATTTTGTCTGGAAATTACATGGCTCGAACTAACCTAATAATGTCGCTAGACAGTAGCTCAAGCTGTGTAATGAAAATACAAAATCTGGCTATATTAATTATACTATGCACCGACTTTGCAAGCGTTAGAAAGCCAGCATAAATGTTAAAAATGTTCGTGCTTTATTTCTCTATTATTTCAAATTGGCAAAGGTAGATTACTAATTATCGTGTTATTAGAGGTATCAATTTGTTTATTTGTATACACAAAAATAAACAAAATACTCAAAACTCTTGAAAAAATGATAGATTAACCTGATATTTGAGAAAAAAAATCAAAGCCACAGTAGAAATAGGTACTCGTACTAAGAGAACGTTTTTATTTAAGTACATCGACCAAGCCTGTACCTATATAATAAAATCAAAAATGCCGCTCTTTGAGCTTTGACAATGTAGTTTTACCTTTTTACGATAACCTTGTTCATTTCATAGACTGGGAAGTTTTGCTTATTTTGCCGGGAACGCAATTAATTTAAGCTTTACAATACAAAAGTTCTTGGTTTTGATGTATTGTGTCCCGTTCAGCCGTCTGCTTTCTGGAGCTGGTCCATTCAGGGATTTCCATTATTGTAGGTCCATATTGAAAAGTGAAGAACAGATTTTCTTTTGTTTTAATAATTAGTAGGCTATTTCAATCGATTTTGGCTATGTGCAAGCCTCTTTGTACCTAGCCCATTCAAAACTTACTCGTAAAAAATGTGAACTAAACAACCAAGTGATTCAGCTTATTTTCACATTTAGTAGAAATGTATATGGCATGGACTGTAAAGGTGCACCTAAGCGACTATCCGTTATATCCACAATAATTGTCGTCCATGGTATTTTAACCTGTGTGTAATTTATTTTTCACCTCAGCAGCACCAAAGCGCGACTTTCATCACTCCAGAGAGTGACGAAAGTTGCGACTTTCCTCACTCCAGGGAGTGAAATTTTGTTTCTAGAAGCTTTTCCTCATAATGATGATGCCTTTCATTCAGGAATGTAAATAAATGTGTTTTATTAACTTTCATATGTTCTCACTACTGAGGTGAAAAGTTGTATGTGTCACACGAGAGGAAAGTTTTTTTACATCTCGTGTTCTTGAGATCCCTCGCTACGCTCAAGATTCAAACTTAGAATCACTCGCTTCGCTCGAGATTCAATTATAGAATCTTTCGCTTACTCGGGACTCAAAATCAACACCCGCAAGAAAAACCAATTTTCCTCTCTTGTTGCACAAATAACTATATTCGTTCTTTATTATTTTTTCCGCATTTTTCAGCTGAACGATCTATTTCCAGATTTGTATCTGTGTATAAGCTCCGTGAAACTTAATATACTTACCGAATCCATCCTTACTTTTCCATGCGAGCAAAAATGAGTCACGTAGTAACGTCATTTATTTTCCAGGTTATTCGTTCGTTACTTTGATTACCTATTAAAGAAATTTTTATTAGGTACTTGATTAAATTTAATATTTTCTGAGTTTCTTTAAGCATATAACAACATTTTAAGAGTCGCCAGGACGCTTGCGTTCCCATGCAAACGTAGTTCAGCAGCTCTCATTTTAAAACGACATGAAATTTTGCATGGGCATTCTAGTAGTACAGATCTAGGTCGAAAATTCATTTTCGTTGCTATAAATTGTAACACAAAGAAAATACAGCCAGTTACAGATTTACATACAAAACTTATTTTTGCTATATTTTCTTTGTATTACAATTTTTAGCAACGAAAATGAATGTCCGACATAGATCTGTACTACTAGAATGCCCGTACCAAATTTCAGGGTTCTAAAGAATGTCGTTTTAAAATGAGAGCTGAACTACGTTTGTATGGGAACGCGAGTTCACGCGAGCGTCCAGGCGACTCTTAAGTGAACGTGTGAAGTTGATAATGTTTTTGAAAAATGTTTATTTACATGTTAAGATAAGTACCTAAGGATACATTTATCCGTCTGACAGCGCACACAAAAACTATCCAAATATATAGTACGATTTGTTTCCTAGGTATCAACTGTCAATACTAAAACTTGATTTATGCTACAATAGCTCTGAAAGGATATATTTGTTGACAGTAAATTGGATCCTAATGAAGCAAAGGCTCTTTAGGTAAACAAGACGGTCGTCTTGCCCCTGTTTACATGATTCAACGGTTCGTTAGCTTTGTTTCAAATCCAATCGCCCGTTTACTATACCCCTCCTGTAGTTGTTTAACCCTATATTATTTTGCCAGTATCGGAGCACTCCGTAAATAACGATGTTACTTGAGCTTTCTGGCCATTTGTTTCTATCGGGAAAGTAAACAAATAAAAAAATATAGCAAGCACAATTAGCTTTTCAGGGTCTGCATCTTCTACAGACTCTATAGAGCCGGTAGAAATTCGAGCTTATAGAGTATAATTAAAAGTTCTTTTAGTTTTACGAAGATAAGCTTACGAAGTTTACAATACATACTCTAGATTTAAAATGTAATTAACGCAGGTGTATTAATGCATATTAACGCTCCCGATGCTAAAGCACGAGTTTGTTTCACCCAAATTGTTCAGCAAGTTTTGAATATTGATATATTTCCGGTCAGTAAATATTAGGTCCAAATAGGTTTTAAGTTAGGTCTAGATTTCTTAGCATAAGTTAGTTAAGTTTTCTAAGTCAATTTTATTTATATGTCACTTAGACGGATTTTAAATAGAAAAAAAAAGTAAATATTAGTGCATTTTATCGTATAATTTTACTATTAATTTATTCATCGCAATAGGCAGTGGATATTGATATGTTTCCGGTCAACATGCGTTAAATGTTATAATAGCACCCGTATCTGGGGGCACGGCAGTGCCCCCGCCAAGTCGAGCGCGAAGCAAACACTGCCGTACCAAGTCTAAGGTCCCTTACTGCGATTTCTTTATTATTATAGTTAATGTTGTGTGACTTGGCCGTTGAAGGGTACCTACACAAGCGAGCCTGAAACAAACAGTATAAAAAAATATTTCCAGTACAGACGGATTTCTAATCATTGATAGAAGTCCGCCTGTACGTCTATTTTATGTTAGATCGATGGTCGATTTGGCGCTCCAAAAAGAAGTGTTTGTTTCAAGCTCGCCTATACATAAGTATTATTGAAATACGCAGCTTTATCAAGCCTCATGGTCTTCCGGGTCCCACCTCACTTTTTGTACAACGCCTATCGACCCATTCACTAAACCTAAACTAACATCAATGTTTCTCCTAAGCATTACTTTAGCTCCCTCTTTAATGATTATAGTTTCTTCCAGTTCAGCAGTCATCGACGCATCATCTTCATATTTTTGTAAACACGCCCGGGCTTTAATAGACTAGTGGTTCTGTGAACCGTAGACTTCGGAGCATTTCCCCCTTTTCCCTCCTTTCCCCCACCCTTGAAACTTTTTTTCCTCTAAACCTCTAAGGAAGTGTGAGCTTGACCTTTTACCCGAAAATGATTGAAATCCGTCCATAAATAGCGCGACAGCAAACTTCCCCCCTTTTCCTCTTAATTTTCCCCCAATAAAAAAATGGCTCGTGCGGCCTCTCCTTGTGAGTTAAAACGGAGACGTTCGTCGCCTGGCTACGCTCGGCTCCTCAGTCAAAGATTTGTCCCACTCAGGCGCGGTCGCAGACGAAAATTTTGGGGGGGGGGGGACACTAATGTAGAATTTTTTTTTTCAAATTTTTGAGGGGGTCTGTAAAAAAATTTTTCTATTAGAAATGTAGGATTTTGGGGGGGGGGGGTCATGTCCCATGTGACCCCCCCCCCCCGGGACCGCGCCTGGTCCCACTATACGCTGGATTCCTGCAATGACAGTCGATTTTTTTATGTATCAATAGTAAAAGGGGGCATTACCATATCTCTAATACAGCTGAGACCAGCTGACGGTTCTTCATCAGATACTTTAGACCTTCGATTTTTGACATCAAATGAAGCGGCCCACCATATTGAATATTTTTTGTAAAGGCGGTATATGTCGATCTCTAATAGTTTGGTTCGGCTCTTGTGTTTTCTAATGAGGGTCACCAGGTACTCCAGATCTTCGATTATCCTAGTTTTTATAGTTTTACCTTTATGTGGTCATTAAACCATAACTCTGTACCAAATTTCAGCTCTCTAAGTTTATGGGAAGTACTAGTTCTATTTTGATGATCATGAGTGAGTGAGTGAGTGAGTGAGTGAGTGAGTTTCATAAATGCGAAACTTTGCTTTTGCTTAACTTCGGAACTAAATGACCTACAGGCTTGAAATTTTGAATTTTAAGTATGTGATTATGGCTTACTGGATGACAAAAATTTCTGCATTCTAGTCTTATCCAGAGGTTCTCAAATAGGGGCCTGAAAAAAAAAAATACCTCTGGATAAGACTAGAACGCAGAAATTTTCGTCATCCAGTAAGCTATAATAGCATACCTAAAATTCCATTAATTCGAGCTTATAGAGTATAATTAAAAGTTCTTTTAGTTTTACGAAGATAAGCTTACGAAGTTTACAATACATACTCTAGATTTAAAATGTAATTAACGCAGGTGTATTAATGCATATTAACGCTCCCGATGCTAAAGCACGAGTTTGTTTCACCCAAATTGTTCAGCAAGTTTTGAATATTGATATATTTCCGGTCAGTAAATATTAGGTCCAAATAGGTTTTAAGTTAGGTCTAGATTTCTTAGCATAAGTTAGTTAAGTTTTCTAAGTCAATTTTATTTATATGTCACTTAGACGGATTTTAAATAGAAAAAAAAAGTAAATATTAGTGCATTTTATCGTATAATTTTACTATTAATTTATTCATCGCAATAGGCAGTGGATATTGATATGTTTCCGGTCAACATGCGTTAAATGTTATAATAGCACCCGTATCTGGGGGCACGGCAGTGCCCCCGCCAAGTCGAGCGCGAAGCAAACACTGCCGTACCATCCTTTACTGGAACCATTTCGCCGCATTTTCAGGCCCCTATTCGAGAACCTCTGGATAAGACTAGAACGCAGAAATTTTCGTCATCCAGTAAGCTATAATCACATACTTAAAATCCAAAATTTCAAGTCTGTTGGTCATTTAGTTCCGAAGTTAAGCGAAAGCAAAGTTTCGCATTTATGAAACTCACTCACTCACTCACTCACTCATGATCATCAAAATAGAACTAGTACTTCCCATATACTCAGAGAGCTGAAATTTGGTACAGAGTTATGGTTTAATGGCCACATAAAGGGAAAACTATAAAAACTAGAATAATCGAAGATCTGGAGTACCTGGTGACCCTCATTAGAAAACACAAGAGCCAAACCAAACTATTAGAGATCGACATATACCGCCTTTACAAAAAATATTCAATTTGGTGGGCCGCTTCATTTGATGTCAAAAATCGAAGGTCTGAAGTATCTGATGAAGAACCGTCAGCTGGTCTCAGCTGTATTAGAGATATGGTAATGCCCCCTTCTACTACTGATACATAAAAAAATCGACTGTCATTGAAAAAATCCAGCGTATAGTGGGACAAATCTTTGACTGAGGAGCCGAGCGTCTCCGTTTTAACTCACAAGGAGAGGCCGCACGGGCGCGCGGGCCGCGCGGGTGCCTGTTGGGTCTGGGGTCTCTTACTGGTACGACGATTTAGCAGATTGATGTGTGTGTATCGGTTGGTCAGTGTCGGTTTAGAGGTCGCATTTTTCATCCTATTTCGATGAAACTTGGCATGTACGTTCCTTGATTTATTTGCCAAAAATTGTCGAGCCATTTTTTTATTGGGGGAAAAATTAAGGGGAAAAGGGGGAGGTTTGCCGTCGCGTTATTTATGGACGGATTTCAATCATTTTCGGGTAAAAAGTCAAGCTCACACTTCCTTAGAGGTTGTTGTAAAAAAAAGTTTCAAGGGTGGGCGAAAGGAGGGAAAAAGGGGGAAATGCTCCGAAGTCTACGGTTCACAGAACCACTAGTCTAATTTAATCTAGCCTATAGCGTCCCACTGCTGGGCGAATGCCTCCCCTTCTGCTTTTAATACGCATGAAATAGTAGATTGTACACCAAGGCATACAAATAAAGCATTGTTTTATGTCACGGCCGCGCTATTGAATCCTGATCGTAACGAAGGACTCTTGATTTAACTCCCGAGCGTAGCGAGGGAATGAAGACTGAGTCCTGAGTGTAGTGAGTGATTTAAGCGCGCCCGTGACTAACACAGCTTTATCCCCAAGGAATATACTCTACTTTTCTCACCTCTTGCGAGACAATAACAATACCAAGGCTACTAGAAACGGAATTTTATGAAAGTAAATCAAAACAGAAAATGGATGTTTAGTACGTACTATTAGAATTTTATCTTCTACTTTAATAGTACTGAAGAGTGAAGTATTTCTCCGTATACTGCAGCGTCTTATGACACTCGCGGCAATTGTTTTAGGATTTAAAATCTGTTCCATTTTCAAATCAGTTCGGTGGGACGCCGCGGCTCGCGGGGATTAGCTGAGGCGCCGTCCGGACTTTGCGAAATTAGACTTTAACGACATAACAATAAGAAGTAAAATCACATTACTACCCGGCGGGTTATAATGTAACATTATTCCCCGCTAAAGCCAAGAGCTACAATGATGTGCTTTCGGTGGGGTTTTCATGATACAGGTATAAAAATCCCAACTACAAAAAGAATACCCCGTCTAAAATATCCGCCTGCGGCATGGTCCCCATTACGCTGGCGGCGTTACCTCTCTGCACAGCTAAGGATATACGCTGGGAGATGTACGCGCCAGCTCTATGGTCCCCTGTAGTCTCGACCAATAGGGCCGCCAGGGCCTTCATAAAGTGCTTCATGATACATAATTTGGCATTGTCGAGCAGGTGGTGTGAAAATAAAATTAAAAGAAAACTCTGGATAAGACTAGACTGGCTTTTATACTTAGGTATACTAACAAGTTTACAAGAAGAAATAGTCGAACGATTAGCTTTATTCTACCTATGATATATGTATAATAAGGGTTATGCACGCTCCAAAAGTGAAGCCTTTAAAATGAGTGAATTCAAACAATTGTCACTAGTCGCGCACCTGCAAGCGAGAGATGCGGACGTGCCAATGAGCTGCCGTCACCAGCGTGAGAAAGAGACAAACTATAATTTTCTAACAATGAAAGTGACAAAGACGTAATGATTGTCAAAATAGATAAATATAACGGAATCATTGCTAAAAAGTTATGAAATAAGTTGGAAGTATTTTTATGCACATTTTGTTAGAGTATAACCCATCCATAGTAAATATCATTGTATTCTACTCGACTCGAACATTAAAGAAATTAAATACCTAAACAAATTACACTTAAATATTAATTTCGCTCAAAATTTGGTCAAAATATAATGCATTGGACTAAGAGTGGCGGTGATACCCGCACACGTCGCTAGATGGCGCTGACTGTATTATAAAACGCGCTTACGTTTGTTTTTCCGATAACCTTATATGGCGAAGTGGTAACCGGCCGCGTTACAGTCGTTTACGACATTCTTCTACTGCGCTTGAAAACGTTTGCTAGGGATTAGGAGGGATTATTTGCATTTCGTTGATTTCGCTTATTATTTCGTGAGGTTTGCTAAGGTTAATTAGCAGGTTGTTATTAAAACAACTCGAAGATTTGAATTTTATTACTAGTGACGGATTACTGATTATTACTTAATTATTAGTTTTAAAAGAAGTTTTAATTGAATACTTTATTTAATTGTTAGCTATTTAGTAGGTACTCTTAGTTTTCTAGGTTTAATTTACAGTTAGGCAGTACTTCGAATAGCGTTCGTGTTTATAAGTAAGTACTTTTCTAGAATTCTAGGTTTAGTTTATTTAGTTAGATATTACTTCGTACGTTTCTACAAAAAGAGGTGAAATCCCACCAAAAACATTCTGTAAAAAACTAGCCAAGTCTCGATTGAGCTGCTTGTTTATATCTAAAAAGTAATGAAATCTAGACAATGTCGTACCAAGTCTAAGGTTCCTTACTGCGATTTCTTTATTATTATAGTTAATGTTGTGTGACTTGGCCGTTGAAGGGTACACAAGCGAGCCTGAAACAAAAAGTTTATAAAATTATTTCCAGTACAGACGTACTTCTAATCATTGATAGAAGTCCGTCTGTACGTCTATTTTATGTTAGATCGATGGTCGATTTGACACTCCGAAAAGAAGTGTTTGTTTCAGGCTCGCCTATACATAAGTATTATTGAAATACGCAGCTTTATCAAGCCTACAATTGGCTAGTTATGGAATCAACGTTTTCCAAGTGGCAATTTTCCATCGTCAATGGGTAGCGGTTCTGGCGACAGACTGGTGCAATGGTGTCATGGAGCACCTGGTTGTGTACCCTTCAACGGCCAAGTCACACAACATTAACTATAATAATAAAGAAATCGCAGTAAGGAACCTTAGACTTGGTACGACATTGTCTAGATTTCATTACTTTTTAGATATAAACAAGCAGCTCAATCGAGACTTGGCTAGTTTTTTTACAGAATGTTTTTGGTGGGATTGTACTGACTTAATTGGCTACATGCGAATGAAATGTCTGGGCGCGTACAAACAGACAAAAACATTAGTGAGCCCAGTAGTTGCCTATATTGATAGGTATTGTCATCTAGAGGCGTATTAGACTTCTCTAATTTACAATTTACAGGTAGTGGAGTTGAAACTGGTTTACAATCAGACATATTATAACGCTCAAGCAGCCTCTTAATATAATCATGCTGATCCAAAACAGTTACATTGTTGTATTTGGTAACATTCATCCCTAAGCAATTTTTTAAAGTGCCAAGATGACGGATTTCAAAGTGCTGTTTTAGCAACGATGTAACTGTTTCAATACAATTATTGTGAAACACATAAAAATCGTCTACAAATAATGCTATAATTATGTATGTGGTTTCATTTTTACTAACATAGACACATGGCTCGCATTTACTTTGTATAAATCCATTTTCACAGAGCAATGTCTGAATCCTAATATTCCACATACGGCTAGCTTGTTTTAAGCCATAAATACATTTTTTAAGTAAACAGACTTTATTATTATTGGATTGAAAACCGGTTGGCTGCTCCATATAGATCTGTTCATCTAATTCGCCATTTAAAAATGCGGTGGTGACGTCAATATGATCCATACACAGATCCAACTGATTTGCAATAGCAAACAAAATTCTTAATGTTGAATGTCTAACCACAGGCGAATAGGTATCTGCATAATCGATCCCTTCTTTTTGACTATAGCCGCAAGCAACTAGTCTCGCTTTATACCTGGTAAAGTTACCTGTAGCATCATATTTTTTCTTAAAAACCCATTTATTTTTAATAACATTAACATTCTGTGGACGATCTACTAACTCCCACACATTATTTTTAATCATTGAGTTTAACTCACCTTCCATGGCACCACACCAATCATCCTTTTCAGGTGAATTCATGGCCTCACGGAAAGTAAGTGGCTCATGTGATAAACTAGCCGCAGCCATCAGTGACGATATGTGAAAATCATTAAACCTTTCGGGAAAAATACCTCGGGTACTCCGCACAGGGCGAGAGTTAGCTGGAACAGCAGGTGCTTCCGCTAACATCGGCTCGTAATCTGGAGATGCAGTAGGCTGAGGTGGAGAGGTAGAAGGGCTAGACAGCACCACATCCTCGCCGCCGTCCTCGATGGCATCTTCAGTTGTGCGATATAGGTCAGACAGAGGTGACTGAACTCCTCTGAAACCATAGAAGAGTTCCGATTAGACATTTCATTATTTACACTGTCACTTTAAGGACTATTAGGGCTGTTATCACAGTTAATATTACTACCATTACTAATATCCCAGCTTGTATTTGAACTATTATTAGTATTATTACAGCTAGAGACATTGTTATTATTTTTAAAATGATCATTAACATTAAAATCATTAATAAAATTATCAAAAATAATAAAATTTTGTCTTTTGGCGCCAGCGCTTGCATGTAAAGTATTTACTATAAATTTGTCCTCAAGAAAAACAACGCTTCTAGAATAAATAACCCTTTTAGGATTAACTGGATCTATTAAGCGATATCCCTTGATTGTTTATTTATTTATTTAAACTTTATTGCACAAAAGAAAAACTTGATGTACAAAAGGCGGACTTAATGCCATGAGGCATTCTCTACCAGTCAACCTTAAGGCAAAGCAGAGAAGTTGTGGGCGGTGCTTACTAGAACAAGAGGTAAAGAATTAACTACAAGTAAACAATGGATACAATATAATACAATTTATACATATTATACAATATATATAA
This sequence comes from Pammene fasciana, assembly GCA_911728535.1. NCBI lineage: Eukaryota > Metazoa > Arthropoda > Insecta > Lepidoptera > Tortricidae > Pammene > Pammene fasciana. The sequence continues at coordinate 21,828,034 of OU452275.1, forward strand.
CAACAATACACACATACATATTTATATAAATATATACATATATATTTATTATATATAGACGAAACTCATCAATCGGAACTCTAATCTTTCATTCCACTAGCGAAAAAGCCACGAACAGCTTTTTTAAAGGCAAACTTGCTGGGAGCATTTTTAACATTACGGGGAAGTGTGTTCCACAGGCGCGCGGCCCGAACAGAGAAGGAGTTTGACATAAAACCGGTGTGGTGCACAGGTATTGAAAGGGACAAATTACCGGAAGAACGGAGTTGACGGTCTGGAGACACGCCATAATACTGAAAGAAAGACTTAAGGTATCTGGGGGAATGTGGGTCATTAAGAACCGAAAAGAGGGTGCAAAGCATGCGAATATTACGTCGTCGACGGATGGGGAGCCACCCTAACTGGGAGCGATAAGAGGACACGTGATCGTACTTGCGAAGACAAAAGATGAAACGGATACAGTTGTTGAGAAGGCGATCCAACTTATCAAGAAGTTCCTCGTTTAAGTCCGGATAACACACATCACCGTAGTCGATTATAGGTAAAATCAGGGTATTGACTAATAACACTTTAGTACTGATGGGCAAAAAGTTCTTTAGCTTGTTAAGAGAATGAAGGGAACCCATAACCTTTCGGCTGATCTCAGCAACCTGAGCTCTCCAGCTTAAAGTACTGTCCACTAATACTCCTAAATCCTTAACACTCTGACTGAAAGCTATAGGCTCACCACTGAAGAGAACCGGTGGAAGAGAGTCAAGGCGAGCTGTCGACTGCTACCACAAACAATGGCCTGGCATTTTGATGGGTTGACGAAAAGGCCAAATTTCTCAGACCATTTGTATATATGTGAAAGGTCTTCGTTAAGTCTGTCAATACACGATGAAATGTCAGTCACTGAAGATTGGGCATAGAGTTGCAAATCGTCGGCGTATAGATGGTATGAACAGCGGAGATCAGGCGTGATGAAATTTATAAATGTTGAAAATAGGAGAGGGGACAATATTCCACCCTGAGGTACTCCCGTCGCAAGATCGCACCAATCGGACAAGGATCGGTCAACTCGTACCGCTTGTTGCCGACCGCCCAGATACGATGAGAACCAGCTGAGGGCTAAAGGTGACACGTTTAAATATTTGAGAAGAGCAAGAAGGATGTCATGGTCCACGGTATTGAAGGCGTTGGAAAAATCAATTAAAACAAGTACTGTGACCAATTGACCCTCCATGCCGCGACGAATATCTTCCGTCACCTTAAGAAGAGCAGTGCACGTGCTGTGACTCGGTCGAAAGCCAGACTGATAAAGGCTGAGCAGGGTATGCGAATGAATATACCGTGAGAGTTGTTTATGAACCACTGCTTCAGCAATCTTCGACAAGAAAGGGAGAATGGAAATCGGCCTAAAGTTGCTAAGAGATGTGGGATTACTGATTTTGGGCAGAGGCACGACAAACGCTTTACGCCAGATTAAGGGGAACTCACCATTAATAAGCGAAGAATTGATGATATCAGTTATGCCATGAAGCACACAGTCCAGGACCGACACAATCATGAAACGACTGACATCATCAAAACCTACGGCTTTAGATTTTATAGCTTTGATAATGGCGCGTATGTCCGAAACAGAAACGGGAGAAAATGAGAAGCTGTCGCAAACTAAAGGAGGAAAGGAAGAAATTTCAGAGATGGTAAAGGCCTTAGTATGCCTATCAACAGAAAGAGCGGAGGAAAAATGTATGTTTAAATCGTTGAGAGAGAATGAACTGCCATTGAAACCGTTTGCAGGTTTTCCCAGGCCGAGCGTTTTAAGAAATTTCCAGACATCGGCCATAGAGGAGGAGGACACATTGTGGTGAATATACCGTCGCTTCGCTGTCCGCACCATCTGGTTGCAACGATTGCGTGCTGTTTTAAAAAACTGCCAGTTCTCCTCAGTTCGGTCACGCTTGAAAAGTCTGAAGGCGCGGTTCCGTCTTCTCATCGCCATACGAACGCCCTCAGTCATCCAAGGGGCCGGAGGACGTCTGACTCGCACAGTACGTACAGGAGCATGCTTGTCAAAGAGTTTCAGAATAGAAGCATTGAAAAGTGATACTTTGATACTGGTAGATGAGGCAGAAAGCACAGGTGTCCAATCAATGGCTGCAGCATCTTTAACAAGACAGTCCGAATTAATGTGGGAAAAACTACGTATATTGATAAGAGCTGGTTTACATTTGGGGGGCTTAATTTTATACGACGCAAATATTAGATCATGGTGGGAAAACCCAGGAGCCAAAAATTGACCATGCTTCACGACAAGACCAGGGGACGAAGTAATAATGACATCCAGCCAAGTGTCAGAAGTAGCGGTATGATGCGTCGGCACCAGGGGAAGAAGAGAAAAGCTAACTGACTGCAGTAGCAAGGTCAATTTTCGGGATTGAGGAGAGTCCTTACAAAGGTCAGTGTTCAGGTCACCCATAATCAAGTGGTGTGTGTAATCCGGGCTCAGAGACTCAAGAACATGTTCCAAGTCAGAGAAATAATCGATGGTTGGGGGACTGTAGACAACACCTAAAACAGCCTTGACTCCTTTAACATTTACCTCGAGAAATAACCATTCCGCTGCGCCTGAGTAAAGAGAAGGAGTGGCATTTAAGACCTTATACGGAATGGAATTACTAAGATAAATGGCAACGCCACCACCACCCTTACCAGTACGGTCATTTCTGATTAAAACATAACCCGGCAGAGCATATGAAGTTGAGTCTAGGGTAGGCTTCAACCAGGTCTCGGAGACTAGAATTGCATGAACGAATTTGGATTCAAATGTATCAATAAGCTCACTATAATGAGAGGGTATACTCTGGGCATTAATGTGACACACGTTAAAATGACAAGAGTTAAGAAATTCGCGAGACACAAGATCACCTAAAGTTAAAGAGAAATTACTATCATCGGAATTTAAAGAATGAAAAGAAGAGCTATTATCGCTAGCAGAATAATAAGTTTCGTTGTCGTCATCTGACATATAAATAAACTATACTTTTATAATAAATATATAATAAAATAATCCTATGATCTAAATATATATAACTTAACTAAAAAAACAATTTAAGCCTCACAATCCTGCTTATCCTGCTGGTTATCCAGTGAGATCACAATTTTTTAGAAACGTTAGGTATATTATCGCAGTAAAAAAAAGTATACTAAATGGCAGCAAAATATCAAATCAAAACAAGAATATTTATAGCAATGACTGAATAAATGAAACAGTTTAAACAGTGTCTCGAACATACCAGACTAAGTTGACGTTAGAAATGTCAAACTCATGAAACGTCAAATCAAAACGGATACAAACACATTATATTACACAGTGAAATGATAAGAATAAAGTGGGTAAGAATATAAAACCATTAACAAATGAAAAGTGTAAAGCGCTTCAAGCGCTTGCTGCCAAAGCGAGTAAGGATGTAAAAGATAGAAAACTGCACAAGAAAGAAGGTTTTAACATGGCACAGCACAAGCAACATACAAAATGACGAAGAACGCCAGCTTCATTTGCGCCTCGACTGCGATTGTGACCGGCCAGCCTGGCCGCATGGGGCCCGCACGGCGGCCTTTTCCGCGGCAGCGGCTCCAGCCTCAGGAGACGAAGAAAGAAGTGGTACCTGGGCGTCGGCGTCGCCTTGAGGCAGCTGCTTCAGGCGTTCAATATCCTCTTCCGATGCGACGCGTTCCCGTCCACCCGAAGCCAACTTCACAAATATGTTGCCGTCCTGTGACCAGCAACTTCTCAATCCGAACGCCTTGCGAGCCTGCATGAACAATGCTTGCCGCCAAGGAGTGAGAAACTCAGCAATGGCATACGTCGTTCCCTTACACGAAGTCTTCTTCCTCCAGACTGCCGCTTTCAAATGCATATCAGTGAAGCGCACAAGTATGGGCCGGTTCCGGCCATCAGTCACCTTACCAAGCCTATGGCAAGCCTTAAATGAAGCGGAAGTGACATCGGGTATTTTCAACTGCTCAGTGATAATTCTGGCTATCTGGGAACTAGCAGTTTCAGCTGTGTCTTCAGGAACACCGTTGAAGAGAAGAAATTTCCTCCGATGCCTCATTTCAATGGTGTCTAGAGTACTGCTGAGCCCCTTTATTTGGTCCCGGAGAAGTTTTAGTAGAGACAGTGTTTGCTCCTTGAAGATGCCAAACTCTTCACCCAGGCTTGCCACAGTGACCTTTGCTGCCGGTGTCTTGCCCAGTCTGGCTTCAAACTCCGCGAACATCTTGTTTACATTGGCCTCAAGGGATTTCTGGGCCGCTGCAATGTCCAAATAGCTTGCCATTGCTATGTGTTGTGCTTCGGAGGTTATAACTTTGACAGTTGGAGATGACCAGCAGGATTGCAAGTGAGATAATTAAAAAACTACTTCATATAAAGTGCTGCAAATGTTACTTCATAAACTATGCAACTTAAACTGTTATTCAAAGTGGCGCGGGCTTAAAATTGTAAGTATTTAATATTATTTTAAATAAAATCTATCAGAGCAATATGTCACTTGTTTTACACCTACCGCCCAAAAAAAAGCGTTTCACCATAACCTACAAATATAAACTGCTTTGCTTTAGCATCAAGCTTACGTCTCTTCTGATTCGGTACATGAGCATATGCTACACAGCCAAAAACGCGCAGATGACTAAGATCTATATTAGATCCGGTCCATTCACACTCAGGAACTCGGCCTGATAATGCACTGGTAGGCGACCTATTTTTTAAATAAATGGCCGTCATTACAGCCTCGCCCCAGTAGCGATCGGGTAACTGAGATTCCTGTAAAATGGCTCGAGCTTTCTCAAAAATCGAACGATTACACCTCTCACTCGTACCATTTTGAGAGGGGCTATAAGCACAAGTAGTTTGGTGAACTATCCCTTCCTTTTTAAGGTAATCAGACAAATTTTTATTGCAATATTCAGTACCTTGGTCTGTACGTAAAACCTTTATATGCAATCCAGTTTGTTTTTCAACTAACGTTTTAAATTGAACAAAACGTGAACTCACCTCAGACTTGTTCTTGAGAAGGTAGCCGAAGGTGCGTCTTGATTTGTCGTCGGTAAACGTCAGCAAATAACGAGCTCCGCCCCAGCTGGGTACGTGAACCGGTCCGGCAACGTCACTGTGCACCAGGTCCAGAAGGTTGGCAGCACGCTTTGCACTTGACTGCGGAAACGATGTTTCACATCATCATCATCATCATCCCAGTAAGGCAAGCAACGCACCTAGCGGGCACGCCGTCTTCAGCCTGAAAAACGACACCACACTGATTCCCTCCACCTAGTAAAGACATACCTTGACGATTCAAATGACCTAAGCGCTTGTGCATAATAGAATAAGGCACAGCAGCAGCAGCATTGGCACTCATGGCTCCCTGCCTATGCAGGGACATAGAGTCACCTACTCGGGGGTCGGGTCGACTTTGCACATCTACTTTTAACTTATATAGACCATCTTGTTTGTTCATAGTTAAAACCTGATTGCCTGTGATTTTACATCCATTACTATAAATATTACAATTATTACTTGAGAAAACCACAACATAGCCTCTATTGGTAATTTCACTAACAGACAACAAATTTTTAGATAAACCAGGCACATAGAGAACATTGTCTAGAGAAACATCAGGAGAAATAACTGTCTTACCGATAAGTTCACTGTTAAGTTCTTGTCCATTTGCAATTGTAATCACACACTTCTTAGACTTAACATCGTGAAGCAAGGAGAGGTCGCCGGACATATGCGTCGAAGCCCCGGACTCGAGAACATACTCCTTGGCATGTGCAGCCAAGAAGGCCGAGGCGAACATGGTGTGTTCCTTATCTTGTGATCCATTTTTCTTTGCCTCGTCTCTCTTCCTTTTAAAGCAGCGGCTTGCAGCATGTCCATACCTCCGACAGTATGTGCAGGTATTTCCCTTTTTCTTCTGATTTGCCACGAAGGCTAAGTTGTCTCTATTTTGATTTGAATGATTGCGCCTGTGATCTTCTTGTAAAAGCCTTGAACGGACTACTTCACTTGATAATGTTTGTGTTAAACTCGCTGTCTCAAGGCTGGACACTAGCACGTTGAACTCCTCAGGTAACCCCGACAGGAGAATTTCTGCTGTCTCTTCGTCGGCAATTACTTTTCCAATATCGGATAGCTGTGTGACGAGCTTAAGGACACCTTCTATGTAATCGGACATGTTTGAGAAGTGGCTATATTCGATTCTGTGCAGTTGTCGCAACAGAAGTACAAGTCTGTATAGCCCTTTGTCTTCAAAAGTATCCGATAATGATTGCCAGGCAGCCTTAGCGGTCGCAGCATCACGAACTATTTGGTAGAGGTTAGGTTCGCATGACAGACATATTTTTGCCAACGCTCGAGCATCCCGCGTAGCATCCGTGTCGGTTCCAAGCACGCAGCCCCACAAACCATCCAGTGTGAGCACCATCTTAATGGCAAATTTCCAATTTATGTAGTTGTCCAATCCTTTTAATTTTTCAATACCAGAATTTGAGGTTATGCTGACATGTGTCGTCCCTTCACCTTGTTGCGCCATGACTCGGGTAATCTGGGAATGTATCTACACGCCTTTAAAATAGAAGTGCTTATCTTCGCTTATATTTAGATTAACTAGGCCCTTAACCTGTTAAAATAGCAGGCAGGAAAACTACGCTGGGAAGCGGCGGCGTGCGTTACCAGAGATCATAAAGGAAAATGCAACAACAGGTGATTCATACATATATTGAATACTCACATTCAATAATATATAATCGGATTAAAATATAAGTTTGTAAAAGTGGTAAAAACAGTAAAATAATATAAATGGGACAACACAATACAATTCTCACTGCTAGCTAGCTGAGCGCCATACCAAGAAGGAATTTGACGGAGGGTCCACAGATTAAGTATCAATACAGACTATGAACAATGTATGGCATAGACAAATTATCATAGACATAATATTTCCAACAGTATGACTAGGTATGGTTGGTCCTTCTGATTTATTTATTGTCATGTTTTAATATATCCTAACATAATTAATACTTTGTTAACAACATTTATATTTTGTTATGTATAACTATTGGTTCTCTATGAAATAAATAAATTTATCAATTGGTACAAATTATAATCATCATTTTGCAGGTACCTATACTTATTAACGTATGAGTTGTAGATTAATGACGGCTTTCTGCCTCTTTAATGTAAATGTACATTAGTATTTTAATGATCACGCTAAGATAACGTTAACGTTGCAAGCTAAGCATAAAGGATTCGCTGTCACTGATGCGAATAAGTTTACACTCAGTTAATTAAAAGATTACACACGAATGGGTAATTAGGTAAGGATTTGTTCCCTCATCTGCTACGCGTCTCGACGGCGGCTTAACTCCCGCTGAAGCCAATCAATGGGCATTAAGGTAAACTGTATGAAAATCTTTTCCAATATTTTTCACAGTCAATTAAGCCATATACTTATATATTTAACTAACGCATAATCAGCAGCAAATGTAGCTAATAAAAACAGCTTGGCACAAGCTCATCTCCTCTTATTTAGATAACTAGCTTTTGCCCGCGACTTCGTCTGCGTGGCAATAGTAATCCACCCTTATAAGGAATGACTTCTGGATATCAATTATTCTATATCCTTTCCCAGAGCTAAAACTATTTCCAGCGTCCAACGGTTATTGATTCCCCATACAAACTTCTAACCCCCTTTTTACCCCCTCTAGAATTGATTTTCGGGATGAAAATTATCCTATGTCGTTTCTAGGGACTCAAATTATCTCCATACTAATTTTCATTTAAATCGTATCAGTGGCTAAAAATTCTCCATATAAACTTCCAACCCCCTTTTCACCCTCTTCAGAGTTGATTTTCGGGTTGAAAACTATCCTATGTCCTTTCCCGGGACTCAAACTATCTTTATACAAAATTTCATCAAAATCTGTTCAGCCGTTTCCACGTGATGCGCGGTCAAATAAACAGACAAACAGATAAATAGACAAAAATTCTAAAAACTGTTGGAACGTGCTGAACGTGTTATGTTATCGATTCTAAGAAACCCCAGCCATTTTTTTTTCGAATATCTTCCATGTACAGACTTTCGACTCTCTTCAGCTTTATTATATGTATCTTAGATAGATAGATTATACGATTGCTTGTCCTAAAGACAATGATAACATTAAGGTCTGTTATAGTAGAAATAAAGCAAAATGTGTGGGAGGGATTTGACTAATTAATTCCCACAAAAACGAATGTTAGTATTTCACGTTCAATAAAGGTAATTTTTTGACACTATCGAAAATTCAGGAAAATTTACTCATACAATATGTGATTTTTGGCCACAAAAAAAAACATAAAAAAATTTAAAAAAGATAACCTACCAAATTTTCTAAATATTATTAATCTACATTCTGTGTTATTAATTTACATTTAATATTCCATATTTAAGCTAAACTGACGCGATTTCTGTTCATAGTTGAGGATTTATAAGATGAAAACTTAAAAACGCTATATTTTTCCATGCCAAATAACATAACAATAAAACAACGAAGTACAATACGACATTTTAAATCTAAGTCTCAGCTATTCAATTAAATGTAAGCTTTCGTTAGCCAGTACTCTGTGTATCTAAGTAAATACATAACTACTATAATCTGATAAATCAGAAATAAGCGCAGATGCGACACTTTGCACCCTTATTCAATCTGCGGTGCTAGTCGAATGGTGTTAGCACATGCCATGCCTGAGACAGTGCGGCATACCGCAGTGTTGGAACACTGACCACACGAAATATCTGATGTGCCTACGTGTGATAGAAGTTACCATAGTAATGGTTAGATTAGAAGAACAGACCCGGAAAATGTGACACAATTTTGAGAGCAACGAAACCTTAATAGTGAATTTCCTAGACTATTCTGATTACACGGAAAAAAAGCTTCCGGGATAATCTCAATCTAAGACATTATTATATTATGTTGAAAATATTTTCTCGTGACAAGCATTTATTTCCTTTAACGAAAATAAATTAAAGTTTTAAATATAACGAAGCGAATATATTCTTACAGATTTTCTAGTTTTCTTTTGCCTAAGATAATACTCGTTTAATTAAAGTACAATCTCTCTTATTTACTCAATATACCCTTGAAACAATACATTTTTGTATTTCTATTTTAAGTAAACGTGGTTTTATTAAGCGAAGAATCATATTTTTGGTAAAAGATAAAAAAGATAAAAAAGATAAAAGATATTTATTCTTCAATTTAGGCACATTACAATGCACTTATGAACGTCAGAGAGAAAAGAAACTACCACCGGTTCTAACCCTACACCTCTGACCCGAGAAGTATTACTTATTACCGGCAAGAAACTCGGCGGGACTTATTTTTTCAAAACAGTACTACAAATACATTAAAGATACTATATACAATAATGCGTAGTTCTTCAAGAAGGCATATCAAAACAGCTTGAGAGACAGACATGTACCTGCCTATTGTGTAATTAAAATGAAAAATAAAATCCAAATCTGACTGCTTCGCAATACGTTTGATATTCTTTCTTACTTGAACTGTGTCCTCTAAATGTTAGATGATTTTATAGATTCTGGTTTGGGCCATGCATATATGTCTGTCATATAGTCCTCGACCCTGTAATAACCCTTTGACATTAAAGTTTTTTTCAAGTATTTCTTAAGAGCGGGAAATGATAGATTCAAAACATCGACGGGTAACTTGTTATAAATATGAATACCCTGGCCAAAAAATGACTTATATGCTTTGCGGACACGACATCGTCTGGTAGCAAGCTTGTTTTTATTTCTAGTGTTATAGCTGTGGATGTCAGAATTCTTCTTGAATGTGTGTATATTCTTTACAACAAAAATAATATTATCATAGATATATTGGGACGCAAGAGTTAAAATATTAATTTTTTTAAATAATTTTCTAATTGATGTACCTGCCTTTAAGTTATACATAAAGCGAATGGCTCTTTTCTGTAAAACAAAAATAGTCTGTATGTCAGCTGCTTTGCCCCAAACCAGAATTCCATATGACATTACACTATGAAAATAACTATAATAAACTAAGCGAGCTGTCTCAATATTAGTCAGTTGTCTAATTTTTCTAACGGCATGAGCGGCTGAACTTAGTCTAAGAGCGAGTTTTTTTATATGAGGACTCCATTGTAAATTTTTGTCCAACGTTGAACCAAGGAACACAGTTTTATCTACTATATCTAAACATTCACCATTTATAACTATATTAGTGTCCTTTGGTGCCACGTTTGGCAAAACAAATCGAATACATTTAGTTTTCTTAGCATTAAGTAACAGATTGTTAGTAGTAAACCAGTTTAGTACGCCAGCTAGTGTATTGTTAATTACAGATAAATCATTGGATTGCCGTTCAACTTTGAAAATTAAAGATGTATCATCGGCAAACAAAATCATACCACAAAGGTTTTGTACTACACAAGGTAAATCATTTATATAAACCAAAAACAGGAATGGGCCCAGAATGGAACCCTGTGGCACTCCTAATTTTACTAAAGTCCCTTTAGACTGGGTTTTATTTACAACAACTGTTTGTGTTCTATTGCTAAGGTAAGAAGACATGAGACTCAGGGCATTTTCTGAAAGACCATAGTGTTCTAATTTAAGAATGAGCGTTCTATGATCTACACAATCAAAAGCTTTTGAAAGGTCACAGAATATACCAATTGCATCATAACGTTTGTCTCGCCAAGCATTGAAAATATGTTTAATGAGTTCTGCAGCAGCGTCGGTTGTGGAACGTCCCTTTGTGAAACCAAACTGATTGCTTGTAAGCAGTCCATGTCTGTTGAAGTGCCCCAGTAGATCATTTAACATTATCTTTTCAAAGACTTTACTTAGTACAGGAAGTATCGATATCGGTCGGAAATTATTTAGATCACTAGAATCACCCGATTTAAATAGAGGTATGACTTTACTACATTTCATTAGATCTGGAAAAACACCTTGTGAAACTGAATTGTTATAAATGATGGCTAAGTAAGGCGCTATGTCGTCTATGATATTGCTGATGACTACAACTGATATTCCCCATAAGTCCTCAGTTTTCTTTAAATTGAGTGATTTGAATGACTTTACAATTTTTTCGGAATCCACTAGGTCAAATTCAAAGATCGTATTACATTTCTTAATATTAGCGCAAAGTAAGGAATGAGCTTGAGACGAAGATGATTGTAGGCATTTTGTGGTATTTAATGCTATGTTAGAAAAATAATCTTCGAATGCCGAGGCAACATCGTCATTTGACATGACCTGTTGTTCCTCCGAGACAATGTTGACTTGACAATCGCGTGATTTACATTTACCAGCTTCCTTATTAATAATATTCCACACTGTTTTCACCTTGTTGTCCGACATTTTTATTTTTGCACTAGTATAGTTCGCCTTAGCAGTTAAACACACCTTCTTGAAAATTTTTGAATAGTTTTTTACATAGTCCAGAAAATCTGAAGTTTTGTTCACTTCTCTCTCTCCATAAAGTTCATAAAGCCTCTTTCTACTTTCTTGAATACCTACAGTAGCCCATTCACTAAACTTTGCTTTAGCTTTAGTTTTTGACCCACTAATAGTTCTCAGTTTGAAATGTTTATTAAATTGACAAAGAATCATACTAAACAAATCTTCATACAAATTATTTGACTCATAAAAATGTGAATAAGGCAGTGTGGAGAGATGATTTTGAATTTCTTTTTTGAATAATTCCAAACGATAACCAGTAATGGGTCTATATGTTATAGTTTGTGGAATTTCCTGAATTGGCCTTATAAAAGATGCCCTTTGACCGCTGTGATCAGAATTAAAACAGTTAAATATTTCCTTATCCAGACATTCACAGTTACAATAAATATTATCAAGGCATGTTGCACTAGTGACACCCACCCGGGTAGGTTCAAAGAACAAATTAAACATATTAAACGACTTAAATAAACATAGCAATTTAATAGAATTAATAGAAGATTCAAGCAAATTAACATTAAAATCTCCACAGACTATAACATGCTTTCGGCAGTTTCGGTTATTAGTCACTAATTTCAGCACATTTTCCATGGTATTTTCAAATGTGTTGAAATCAGCTGCGGCCGCTGTTGGTGGTCTATATACACAAATAACAATATAACTTTCTAATTCTACACAAGAAATTTCTACAATTCTCTCTATGGAATATTTTACAACATCCTTCCGTTCTTTACATCTCAGGCCATTTTTAACAATTATAAGGGAACCACCATGAATGGCAGATTTTCTAGCATAGAAACTGATTAATTTAAAGTTAATAAAATCAAAAATTAAATGTTCTTCTTTTAGCCAATGTTCTGTAATACACATAATTTGTACATCATTATTATCTAAGAATAAACCTATCTCTAACTCTTTGCTGGAAAAACCCTGAATATTCTGATGCACAACATTCATATTCAGATGTTTTCCCGCTGTCCGACAATCTAGTTTAAATGTGAAAAAGTCATTGTGGCGCTGTTCGCTTGCCGAGATCTATTTATAACACTATTATTTCTATTTGGCTCAATATTAAAGGCCAACAAATCAATAAGAGTCGTAGTATATTTCTTCGGCAAAAATATCTTCCCGGGGATTAGCCAAAAGCGCTCAATGAATTTATTTAAATCAAAGAAATGATACTTATTATTGAGAGATATGGAGTTGCACATTAATGAGTTGTAGCGTGATATTTTACTATTGTATTCATAAGGCATATTCTCTGAATATGGCAGTGCACATAAAATAATTTTGCCCACTCCAGATCTCTCAATATCATTTAAAGTTGACATCAGCTTATCTATGCTTTGCTTATCAACATTGAGACTATTTCCCATTAAAATTACCAATGTAGTGCTGTTATCATAACATCCCTATCATAACATTAAAGGAAATAAATACTTGTCACGAGGAAATATTTTCAAGAAAATAATAATGTCTTGGATTGAGAATATCCCGGAAGCTTTTTTTTCCGTGTAAGATTCGGTCAACTGGCAGCTAGTTAGAAGTCCGAGTAACAAGCCAACAAAATGTTTCAGTTGGGAAAAATAAGTCATATGGTAGGTACATAAAAACTGCCGAAGTTGTCTTATTTATAGAGTGGCGTGGCCTATAGTTTAACATTAGAACCGAACGCCCGCACGGTATGAACATGGGTGGTCGATGCGTTCTGCAATCTACCGAGCTTCAAAATTAACTGGCTTCTATTAAAAATCGTTTGTTGGTTGCGAAATAACATGATGCGCACACTGCCTTGACAATGTTGTTTGCTGTTTGTTTATAGAAAAAAATCCTGAAATATCATGTTTGCGTGTTGCTACTGCAATTTTTTCGACATACCTCGACGAGTACCATAAAATGGGCCACGTACCCACTTGCTAGTCAATGAAGTACTTTTTGTCAAAGAAAATGTAAAATTTTGCTGACTGTACAAAATGCTTCAACTTTGGCTCGGGCTACCAGGTACTAAAATACATAACATTTGACCCTGCATTGCCCTACATAAACCTTATTCTGCTACTCCATGAGGTAGGGTTGCCTGCCACCTACCTATCCCACCTAATTTTGTATAATACATCTCATCTTCTATCTTCTAATTTATATCAAATTCAATATTATTAATAGATACGTAGATTTTTTGGATGACACCAAAGGTCAGTTGCGCCAAACTATCTGTGACCTTTTATCAGCGAGTAAATGTTATTGTACAGGAAGTTCCATAACTTTCTGCTGCGTAACGTTGGTCAGTCCGTTAATTGTGATTGGTGCAACTGGCCTATAGTTTGTTAAAGAAGATGTACGACGCCGATGGAGAGGTAAAGGTACAGACGAAAAATATATTCTGCTTCGACCGCGTGACGAATGACATTTTTTTTCTTAATATTTTATTATTTTTCGTTTTTTCCCCTCTTTTGTCTATCACATAAAAATATGTAGTTTATTAATTTTATTATAGTGTAATATTTATTTTTATCAGATGAATGCATTCGTGTGATTTCAATTCACAAAGCCCTATGAACAATGCATACCAATTCAACTACCAATGGACTTGTGCACAGTGGTTATACAGGTTAGTAGGTATGCAGGCTCAGAGACGGACAGAGGCACAAAGAGATTCCGTATGTCACTGCGTCAGGTGTGCCCAACAGGGGGGTAGTATTCCAAGGAGAAAATACAATTCCAATGTACAGTCGTCAAATACAGGGTGTAACAAAAATACTGGTGATCCGTTTAAGGGCATAATTAGTATCGTATTGCGAGTAAGAAAAACAGGAGAAAAATTTTTTGAACGCGAAAAATTTTTTTTTGTATGGGGCACGTCGTTCCAGCAGGTCAACCCTCCATACAAAATCGAACATTTTTTTTTGAGAAAATACTTTTTTCATAGTTTTTCGTAATAAGAATACAATACCAATGATGCCCTTACAAGGATCACAAGCATTTTTGTTACACCTTGTACTATATCGGAGCGGCCAAGCTACTCAAAAATATCCGAACATTCACTTTATTGCCTTGACAATAGAGATGTTGTTTAGATATATCTGATGGCGACTGTAATCGTACTAATATTATAAATGTGACACTTTAAATGTTTGAATATTTAAATTTTTTGGTATTTATTTCTGGTTCACACAACTATCTGAACAGATTTGGGGTCCATTTGGCATACAGATCACAGATAAGTAAAGTAGGATAATAACATAAGTTCGTTTTTTTTTAGATTAGAAAAAAGTTGAAAGGCGCATGTACAGGGTTCTTTATCAGGCAGGATACGGCATGATACATGTCACAAGTATCAAAGTGTCAATGCGGTCAATAAAAAATATTTAAATATATTTGTATTTATAATAAAGCCATGTGTACCTATTTGTAAATGTTAAATTGAATAACATTAATTATTTTACAGTATTGTAATAGTAGTCATCATTACGAAATAATTTATTCTTCTCATTGTTAATGTTTTAGTGAATGTTGCACAATAAAAAACCTGGAGAAAAAGAGGTTTGAAACATATGGTTTTCGATTTATAACGTATGCGTGTGTCACTGTCAGTTTTTCAATTGTCATGTGTCTCTAACGTGATAATCAAAACTAAATTGTGTTTTATTGCTGTTATGGATTATAATCTGCAAATTGTCATTATTTATTTACAAATGTGAACTCTTCATCATGTTAACTAATCGTTTGTTGGTGTGCTTGCAGTATGTTTAAATTGAACATTCAAACAGAACAGGCTAGAACAGATTGGCAACTTCTGTTTCTATGTTTACTGAATCTCTAATCTCAAAAAAAATGAAATATAAGCATACTCACAGAACTCAATGATGTTTGGCTTTATGGACTAAGAGGCCAGCCAGCCACGTCAGATATGACACAATAAACCCATCTGGTTAGATTTTTGTACTATCCTTATTGCTAGATCTGGGCACCTGGCAGCTCTAACGGATCCAACCACTAAAAGCTGCCAGTTGACCTCCAGGTCAGAGTTACAGACTAGTAAATTTTTTGAATTGGAAAATAGTACTACCACATTAGGTAAAAACTGCCGAAGTTGTCTCAGTAATAGAAGACAAGGCCTATATTTTCACATTATAACAAAAAGCATTGCATATTATTGCAAAACAGAAACAGTAGGCGACAAACTATGAATTACATTTTTCGTCGTTTGGCACTACTTTCCCCCAACAGAAACTTTTGGCAATGATATAATATATAATCTAGTTATTTATTTTATTTCTTATAATATTGCATCAAAACCAGAACTCTAGGATTTGTTTTCTAGGAGTGGTTTGCATTCTTTGACCTCCACCACTTTACGGCTGCCAGATGTCCAGATCTATAATTAAGCATAGTAAAACAAACTGACTAGAGGGGTTTCATTACTCTCTCATTATTGTGTCATATCTGACGTGGCAAGCTCTCCATTAAACATTAATTACACCTCACAGGCTGTAAAACACGCTTAGACTATTCATTCGGACCGGCCATGTCTGTCATTTTCTATACAAAAAAATCAGGGGGAAAGGGGAGGGTAACGTCAAATGTATGCAAAACGCCAAATATTCGTCATATATTTTCGGCAGAAGAGAACGCCTGTCAATGGCCGCTCCGGTTGGTTAAATACTCTACGAAAACACGTAAATGACGTCCTCTATGTCATCAGGTACACGCATCTAATTTATTTATAGTATTTAATCGTATGGCATATTTTTACATAATAGACAAGAGATTTCATTTTATGATACTATGTAAGTCAAGTCAAATGTCACCATTCAGACAGTTGGTACACGCATCTACTTATAATACGAGTTTGGTATCAGTTTAGCGTCTAATGCACATCTGGGAATGGAGCCCCCGATTCCTATGATAGGCTTTGCTCATTGTTTGCCATGGAAGCGCATAATTGAATCGGCCTCCTTCTGCCAGCTCAAAACATAAATGATAGGGGACGAGTTTCACGTTTAGTTAACCTTTGAATTATTCGGAAATGCGTAATTACCTATTGAGATTATATTTGGATCAAATAATTCTCTTAAGTATTTTATGGTATACATTTATCTCGAAAGTCACAGTTTTCGTCAGAGGTTCTAGCAAGGGTGTGTAACTCTGCCAAATTGAGATTGACAACATAGTACCCGGTACTGTTGCAAGAGTTAAAAAGAGAACTTGTCATGCGTCAAGAAGAGACAACATGATTCGTGCTATATACAATTCCAAAATCGCGTTTTGGAAAGTAACAAAACGGTGTTATTTCACCAAAGTGTTTACCAGCACCAAGAAACTTCACTTAACACCAATCACAACGCAATCTCATACAAAAAAGAAAACAGAATCCGCACAAACGTCACTAATAAATTGCCAGAGGTCCCATGAAAATATTATCACGGGCGTAAACTGCCACAAACAAGATTGAAGACAATAAACCCGTGAGCCGATGTCAACTGCCTGTCATTTAGATCCGGGCCGCTCCGCTCGCTCTCGAGTTCACGCCTCGGTGCGCGGGCCACAGATAACTATACCTACCCCCTACCCTACGAACTCTGTCTTACAATTCTCGAAATTGACACGAATTGATTAGATTTTTTTTATATAACAACGAGTTACACAAACCTGACTGTTCAGCAGTGGGCGTCTTATGGCTGAGATGATGATGACTTGATGAGATGATGAGGTTAGATTAGGTTTCCGTTCCCAAAGGATAAAAACAGAACCCTATTACACGGGACAGTACAAAGACTCCGCTGTCCGTCCGTCCGTCCGTCTGTCTGTCTGTTTGTCCGTCTGTCACCAGGCTGTATCTCATGGACTGAGATAGTTAGACAGTTGACATTTTTACAGTATAACAACAAATACTAAAAAAAAACACACTCCCACACAACAGACATGATTTTTTTTGCCGCTTTTATCTGCCACCATTCACCAGGCTGTATCTCGTAAACCGTGATGGTTAGACAGCGGAAATTTTCACAGATGATGTATTTCTATTGCTGCTACTATAACAACAAATACTAACAAAAACAAATTAAAATATAAGGGGACTCCTATACAATAGACATGATTTTTTTTGCCGTTTTACAGATAATGGTACGGAACCCTTTGTGCGCGAGTCCGATTCGCACTAGGCTGGTTTCTTCAGGGATCAGATGGATTGGTGTCATTTCAGGACATTTTCGTAATTCTATAATTTATCAACATACGCCGGCGCCAATCAGTATTTTAAACAAGAAAAATCCCCACCCCACATGCTCTTGGCTGTTTTTTGTAATAAAAATAACTTTTTTTAGATGTCGGTTAAATATATACTATTTAAACCCTTTCTACTCGCTCAGCCGTTGTATTGTTTTTTTTAACCGACTTCAAAAAAAGAGGACGTTCTCAATTCGACTGATTTTTTTTTTTTTTTGTATGTATGTTATTCGATATCTCCTTGAATCGTGAACCGGTTATCAATTTTTTTTTAATCGAACGGGTATATCCCCTAGATGGTCCCATTGTCACCAAGTCGGGGTCTGATGATGGGATCCTGGAGAAATCGAGGGAACTCTTCAACTATTATAGGCACAACTATAGTGATTTCACTATTTTTTGCAGCAACTCGGCCACTTCCTCTTGGAATAGCGGATCCTAAGTGAAGTCGGTTTTTTTTGTTTAAAATTATTTAAACGGAAAGACATACAAAACTTTACGTAGGTTAGTTGTTGAAACTGTTGAAAGCTGTTTTGAAGCTCGCAGAAGATCCTCTTCACTTAAATAAAAAAGCCATGAAGTTTAAGGAACAGGAAGCCAACAGTTCAGAGAAGTTAAGTGAGAAGTTAGCTTGTAGTTTTTATTTATAACAGTTTAGTGGTGCAATATTCACTTTGTAATTTTACAAAGTTGCCGTTACTTATAATTGAAAGACAACTTAGCAGTATATATTATCATTACATTGTTGAGGTAACTGTTGTAATATTTTTATGAACTTGTCATTTTGCTGACACTGATATTACTAATAATTAACCTGATCTAAGAACTTACGTGCGAGACGCAGGGTAAATAATTTGGACGCCTTGGGAATAAATATTTTAGTTTTATGCTCATTTAAGTACCTAGTTCAGTGTGTAATATTGATAGCTTACCTACTGTGCGCTGATCTAATAAAAAAGTGTGCAGCTCATAAAGTATTTGTCTCAAAACGCGTGTAATCAACCACTCTTTAGTTAGACGGACAGTTGTCCTGGCACGGCCGCCAGCAGCAAGGCAAGGCTTCTACCGAACAACGTTGCCTGAATTTTATTTAAATTAATAAAAGGGCAATAACGATACCGTCGTCAATGGCAAAATTCCCATTGCATTGTACGAATGGAAAAGCCATTTCATAAAATATTTTATTTATTTTATGAAATGGCTGACCTAACCTAACGTTGTTCTTTGACCGTTCCTCATTTTACTGCCTACTTACGAGTATTTTAGTGGCTCTTTGTTTCTTTTCGCAATATGTATGTTTTAAAGTACTAAAATACGTAAATATCTTTAGGTTTTTTAAACACGGGTAATATTTAGTAATCTACTTACCCTGAAAATTGAATTGCGTACATGATTTATCAAGTCCTTTAAACTTTCGGTAAGCAGCTGTTTGAAAGAAGGGCAGCACTTTCTATCGAGCCGATGATAATGGCCGGTCGTAAAGAAGTACCCGATAGATTCCGCAAGTTGCCAACTTTTGGGCGCCGTCATTAGAGGGTCTAATGTGGTCCTGGTCGCACACACGTTGCCCGCAAGGTATTTATCACCCGGCCTACGCCAGATCGGAAACATAACTTCTTACCTACTGACGCTATTCAAGTTATCTAACTTTTTTGTTTTTTTTTATTAACCTAAAGTAGTGTCCCACTGCTGGGAAAAGGCCTCTCCCGCTGACTTCCACAACTCTCGGTCCCACGCTTTTTTCGGCCAGGTGCTGAAGAAAGCGTCCATATCGTACCGCCATCTCTGTTTGGGCCTGCCCCGTCAGCGCCTTTTTTGCATCTAACTTTATCATAACATAATTAACTGAGAATTAGTATAGCAGTTTATTTATTAACGTAAAGGTATTTCTAGTATTCTGTATACATAAAGGATCGTACTCTTTTCATTGCATTTGATTTAGACTCTAAACTAACTCGTATTAAAAATTTAAAGAGGAATTTGTTTAATTTCACCAGGGGTAAGGCCGCTTAAGAAAATAAAATTCTACTTTGTCGAACGCGAGGAACAACATGCGCCCGCTTTGATTCAGAACGTATTAGCATCGGATTTGAATAGAACAAACAAAAGGATTGCTCAAGACAGTGCCTCGTAGGCGATTGTAAATTCAGCGTTTCGCAAAAGTCCCAGCTCGACACTGTACTACGGTATAAACCCCGCATACGTTAGCCCTTTGCTCGAGTTGTATAAACATACCCAGAGTTTTACGATCGGAATGTTCGGGTTTTGAATATGTTAAGCCAGAGAACTTATACAATTAATACGAATGTAGGTAGGCCACAGATAACCTCAACACTAGATAGATCATAAGTACAACTCGGGGTCAACACGCATCAGTGCTCCCGTACTAATTTTGTATGAGAGCGCGACCGCGTATTTCAAGTGAGGTAACGTTTTTGATCATTACTCATGTGGATTAAAAATATCGACAAAAATCAAGTTACAGGGGTGAACCTGGATTGTTATACTACAAATTGGTGTAAAATACTATTGATATTTGCTGTTCGGATCGTAGAAATTTACGAATAAAACTGCACTGATGTGTGGTGACCTCGTGCTCCCTGTAAAAGTTTAATGATGAGGCGTCTGTGTAGTCTGTGTGGTAGGCATAACCTACCTAAGTAGGTATGCAATCAAGCCTAAAACACCATAGACAGAAAGCATCCATTATTTTCTTATTACCTAAATTATTCTAATTTAGATAAGAACTTATTATAAATGAAAACGATATTTAGAAATCCCAAAATAAATGAAGAAATTAAAGGATTCGTTGGCCCTTGTGCTTGTGTTTTCCTAATGTATTTGACTTGTTATTTTACAACAAAGAAAGAGATTACAAACAAAAACAAGGAATACAACTTACTACTCTTAAACCATGTTTTAATTCTTGATAGTTTAGTTACATACGCATATAAAATACATATACTTAATATAAAATATCAATATGGTGTAATTAAAAAAAGCAAATATTATGAAGGGGTTCATCCGTATTCATATTGAAAGTACAGGAAAGGAGAAATGTTTTAGCAAATCCGGGGGTGTTACCGTATTCCGGACCAGAAGCGAATCTCCCTGGCCATATGGATAAATCCTCACAATCGTTCTGGCTTTGCTATTGCACACCGTCGATGCAACTTGCACCTCGTGTTACATTCTCTTTGTGGTATTAGATTGTCGTAGCGTGTAGGTAGGTACTTATTGTGTTTTTTGTAAGCGCAATGTTTTGTAAGCAAATTCCTTCAGTTTTTCTCAAACAACGAACAATAATTGATAATTTCAGCTAGAAAGCAGCGATTGTTTTTAGTTTTTGCCATCAAAAGTAAATGCTTTTTTCTTACGATTGAAATCAAAAAATATACGATCGTAGACGGAATAGTCCCTTTGACGGCATTAGCCACATTGACCTTTTTTAATTTCTAAAGCGTGCAAAATAAACTTTTTTATACTCGGCGACTGTAATACTTGAATTGAGATTGTGTTGGCGGAACTACTAGCGCATACTTTTCGATAGAGCTTGTATGGTCGCATATTGTAGCATCCATAACAATGACAGAAAGGATTTCCATACAATATTGTGACACTGTTGCCGGGCGCCGCCGGCACAATCCACCGGATCGAATCACATCGAAGTCACTGAATTATATAGAAGCAGCAGGTTGTGCACGGCATTCGTCGAACTCGATTCTTACCGGCTTGCTTAAGCACTCGTAGAAAAACTACTGTGTGCAACGGTACATAATTAGGTCTTAAAATTCTCGGGTCTTATTTTACAAAATTCGGCTTCGCCTCATTTTGTAACGTCGACCCTCGAATCTTAAGAACCCTTATTATGTAACTGTTGCACACGGTGTCTAACGGCCTCCTAGCCTAGTTGGTAGTGACCCTGCCTATGAAGCAGGAGGTCCCGTGTTTGAATCCTGGTCAGGGCATTTATTTGTGTGTTTATCACAGAATTTAAAAATAAATCTCCTTAAATGCAAAACGTAAGTGTTTGTACACTAGGTACATTCAGGCTAAGTCTGCGGGGGCTTGGCAAAAGTATCACGTACTTAGGTAACGGGCGAGTGGTCGTGGCTCGTCAGTTCACGACTCCCGCCGCGCCGCGATCAAAACATACGCTTCAGATTACTTTCAACTTTAAACTCGGTCCCGATAGAATTGAAAAACAGGCATACTTTTTAGTATACGATATAACAATTCAAAGCAAGTTTCAGAACATATTATTATGCTTCCGGTTGTTTAGCCATTTTCAAAAAAAAACTGGTCAAAGCTTTTATTACTTTTATTACAACAAATGAATTCAATTTCAATTTACATATCCATACCAAATTTTAAGTCAAGACCGCTGAAAGTAGGTCGAATTCAATTACAATTTTATGCCTGTGTTAGAAGAAAACTTGCAATTATTGACCCAAACAGGGCAAATTAAACAAAAGCTGTAAAAATACCAAACAGTTTTCAGTATCGGGATCCTCTTATTAAGCTAAAATAACTACTCGGAATAATGTTTGTGTCTTACCTGTAGGCATCGCCAAATGAACAGGATTTTGCATCATTTTGAGGATAAATTTTTTGTCCAGCACTTGAAACACGACACGTTCTGCACACACGCTATAACAACGATATCTCGCATAAACGCGATTCAACTTGGCCTCATACTACTAATGATTGGATAAAAGTAATTGATACATTGAAGTCACGTACACAATTTAGTGGAGGCAGGGACATAAAGCCCCGTAATGTGGGAGAACTGCCCAAGTCCAGCCATTTGTTCGCCAAACGGGCCTCGAGCAACTCACAAGCAAAAACATACTGCAACAGAGAAATCGTTACTCTCGCATCCTCCTGGGAGCCTTACGAGTGCAACTGGAATAATAACTGCACAGAAAATTGTAAAAAATATGTACAGAGTAGAAGGAATTCTGAATAATGTTCCTAGTTAGTGGAAGCAAACGAGTAAATTTGCACATGGCGTTTAAAAATTCAAATAACAGTAAAACTCCTTTAAAATGTTAGAACTTCTCATTTCATGCGGAAATTAAGTTGGTAAATCCCAAAAAGGCCCCCTCTCCCCTGAAGTCAAAATGATAACTTTACGAGGTTTAGGTAGGTATCTTAAGAAGTTAATTTCCCTACCTTACTGGGTTAATAAGAGGTCACATGGCACAATAGCTTGCGAGGAGCGTGGCATATCTGAGATTGGCGGGAGTGACCGCAACGCGCCACTTTAGGCATCAAATTTACATAGCAGGAATATTTGCGGTCCGACCTATCTGCGCTGAGCAATGCTTGTCATTTCTGACATTTACTGCGGCGGTTACTGTTACAGACTTCTGTCTTATTCAAAATACTCGTATTGCCTCCTAACAAGGCATTATTTTTAAAACAAACTTTAGGTAGGTACAATGTAGTCCATAGGTTTTTCAAAATTGGTCGGGGCTGTTTCAGATCCTTTCCTTTTGATATGAGTAAGAATTTAGCTTTATGTAATTGCTTATTTGGTTTCTGTTAAGTAATTTATGAAATGATTGATTTGTTGGATATTTCATTTAATCCGACAGGATAAAACTATATACAAGGTGTAACAAAAATGCTGGTGATCCTTTTAAGGGCATAATTGGTATCGTATTCTAATTATGAAAAACTAAGAAAATAATTTATTTTCGCGAAAAATTTTTTTGGTTTCGTATGGAGGGTTGGCCGGCTGGGACGACGTGTCCCATACAAAAACAATTTTTTTTCGCGTCAAAAAAATATTTTTCCTACTTTTTCCTACTCGCAATAGGATACCTAATATGCCCTTAAACGCATCACCAGTATTTTTGTGACACCCTGTATTACTGAGCAGATTTTGAATGTCAAAATCAATATGTTTATGAAATATTGCACTAATAATTTATAGCCTAAACGTAGTTACCTACACAACATAATTGTTGTCAGTTATTATCTAGGTAGTGAGTTCTTACTATCTTTGCTGCTTTATAGAAACATTGAAGGCACTCTGAGTATTCTTGAGTAGAATAAGAAATCTACTTAACCTTTTATAAAAGTGTGGCTTCCAAGGAACATGCAAGAATGAGAACACATTATAAAGGAGCATTACAGCACTACAGTACTCGTAGGTAAAAGGTCGGCAGAACGCCGTTGTTATATTCATGTAATGTTCTGCACAACTCTAAGACTGAACCTATCATAAGATATTTATGCAATAAACAGCGCGCAGTCGTGTCGTACACGTCAGTCTCACGGGAGATGTTAATGGACTTGCTAATTTACATAAACACATTTGCTCAGATTTTGACACCCTCACTAGCGCTTGACAGGAAACTCTCATCCATCTAACAAATTAACTACGTGCTCCTGAAAACGCTTTGCTAAAGTAAACTTCACATAAAAACTTAATACTAGACCAAAAAGCTTTGTTCATTACAATTTCAAGATTAAGGTGACTACCGTAGCGGAATTAAGTAATAATTTATTTTAAGTAATGAAAAAACAGTGAAAATCTCATTAAACCTTTACTTTGTTCTTAACCAAAATGTACCATCGGCATTAATTCAGCAAAATAAACAAATTAAAAGTGGCCCGCGAGTTATTCCGCGTGGCGACTTCATTAGAAAAGTTTGTTACTCTCAAAGCCTAAGCCCTCGGTGGTATTAATAAAGTTTTGTTACGGAACCGGCGCAAAAGAAACGTGTTAATTATCTGCTCGGAGAAGTGCGAGCATCTGTCACGTGGCCGGTGCGCCGTGCGCCGCCGCCGCCCGCCTGGGACCCCGCCGGCCAATTGGATATCCGATACGGTCCCTATGAATCCACATTATCGACACCGATAAATAACTTCCGATAATATTGTGGCGTGATGCGTGATAAACCGTTCGATGTATGGCGCAAATATAAATTAGATGTTGAAATTACAACTGCTGTTGCCAGACAGCCGCACATAATTATATATATCAAAGGTATCATAGATGGTAATTTAAATCAAACGATGAAAACTGCTTTACCTAATTGAAATGTCAGTTAGTCTCAAAATTGATTGAGTAAATCCGTGATTCATTTCATATAAATAATTGTGACGCCATTAAATATATCGGAGCGGCCAAGGTACTCAAAAATATCTGAGCATGCACTTTATCGCCCTGGCAATAGATGCGTTGTTCAGATATTTACGATCACCTTAGACGCTCCGAATATCTGGTGGTGACTGTACATACAGTGCCGGGCACGGCACGGGACTCGATGCATTGTGAGTAATAAAGAGGGTAAAATAATTTAACTTATTGTCGCTTATTAGGTGCCGTATGAATTTAAATTTAAGATACTAAACACATCCTATCTCAAACATAACTAATAACAAATAATAAACCAATATTCAAGTTCCGTCGGAATAATTTTCAAACAAATTCTGATATTTCTGATTCAGAGCCATTTCAGACGTGTAGGCGCTAGCTGTATGTATTGGACTTGTATTTAAAGTGGATCGTGTTGGAACGTGTTTTAAAGTAAGAATAGGTACGGTACGACCCTAGGTTATACATATTTTAATTATCTTAAGATTATAATTGAATTAGATTTTTTTTTTATATTTTAACTATAGTATTTTGTGCAACAGTTACATAATAAGGGTTCTTAAGTAAGGGTCGAAGTTACAAAATGAGGCGAAGCCGAATTTTGTAAAAACAGACCCGAGAATTTTAAGACCTAAATACATATACAAATAAATACAAATCGTTTATTTGTTGAAAACTGGGTTACAAACAGGTATAAAGGATAGGTGCTCCACTTTTTGCGGTATGAGGCATACAAATATTAGCAGTGAGCGAGTGTGGTCTAACCTAATAATTATGTACCGTTGCACACAATAGTTTTTCTACGAGTGCTAGGCAAGCCGGTAAGGATTGAGTTCGACGAATGACCTGCTGCCTCTATACAATTGGCTTCAATCTCCTGGCGGATTGTGCCGGCGCCTCCCTTGCCTACAGCGGCGGGTGGCGCCGGCGCGGGGCCCGTCTCGACAAAAGACCCATTATATCCCTAAGAATCGACTTTTGAGTCATATTATGACAACGTTCATAAAGTATATGCTTTGAATATACCTGTCAGTCATTTTATTGGCAAATTAGAATGCAGGAGTAGAAAAAGTTAATTATGATACGAAAAAAAATATTTTAACACTTTCTCGAATATGGAAAGACATAAAGTAAGGTGCTTAAACTGACAACAACAGGCACCCCATACGTAGGTAATAAATTTCACTGTTAATGCTTCGGAGCCAAAAATGAAGTAATTTGTTTTGTAGACAACAGGAGATGAAAATCATTATTTAACGCCGAGTTTATTAACAGAACATGACGTCTTAGCAGCTATGAAATATCGAGTTTATTGATAGTCTAGGTACTTAGTTGCCGTTGTAGGAAATTAAATGATTACCTACTTTCGGATCGACGGCAGCGACTCAAACAACAACTAGCATTTAGATGACACATTTTAGGTAAGAAAGCATATTCAAACGTTTTGTGAAGCAGTCAGATTTGGGTTTTATTATTTATTTATTATTTTAATTACACAATAGTAGTAGGTACATGGTCTATCTCTCAAGCTGTCTTTATGACTGCCATACAATTAATAGATTAAGCTCCCATTGCATGAAACCTTACCTCACACGGTGGCAGAGCAGACACATACTACAGCGATAGATAATACTTAGGAGCACTGGACTATAGTAGGTTGCCATGGCCTAGCCTGGAAGAACATAGTTTTTTTTAAATTTTAAAACGTCAATTTTTGCCAAAATTTACATCATAAGGTGGCAGATCGAAACCTTTACCCATCGAAAGAGACCCCTTTGGTGACCTGAACCCGCATAGGTTGCCAGCCCTAAACCTGGTAGATTTCAAGGTCAGCCATATTTTAGGAGGCCAAAAAATGGGGTAATTTTCCTCATCAGGTGGCAAGCTGAAATTGATGCAGATCGATAGCCCTAGACGTGCCATTCACGAATATATAGGGTTGCCTGCCATCAGCCTGGTAGTTTTTCTGGTCAGCCTCCTCAAAGTATCGATTTAGTAACTTGGACCAACGAGAAATTCATGTACAGATGCTAACATTCGAGGAATATTTTGATGCAAACCGTGATATTTAATTAAAATCTACATATTGACAGTCTTGCACTTCATACTTGTTGAAATAATAGGGTAAATGAACCAGTTCTAGTCATTTCTTACTAATTATATAGGTGACTACCGGAAAACCTAGACTGCGGGTAACATTGAGGACGCCGCGACAGTAAATCATCAGTGTGTGAGGTAAAATTGGTTCCTCACCTCATTTCCGCAGTCTGCTATTTCTGCTTCCCATAAATATGCTAAATATGTGGGTGAAAAAACACCCTGACTTGAGCACTTGGACTACTGGGCGAGGTCATAATATATACTACCGACGCCTACTAGATCACTCTCTACTACTAGAGGGTAAACCTCCTTCATGCGCGTAGACTAGGGCACCTATCCCTTGGAGATAGGCCGCGCCCGCGCATCTACCCAGAAGGCATTTCTGCCTTCACGAGGGCTTTGGGAGGACTTGACACTCAACCAATGGGCTTATGGAGGATTATAGCTACTCCCACGCTGCCAGTCCCCGATAATAGGTGAATGTCATAATAGAAGACTACAATCAATTGTTGAAAAAAAATGTGTAATACTGGGTTTTTATATATACCGGTGGATAATAACTACTCCAGGGGCCTCTTTTAATTCATTGCTTCGTATATGACACGACAAAAATGCACAACAACGCATTTTTGTATTTTTTTTGGCACTAAATTCGTCACACGTGGTCGAACGACGACTGGACCGCGCGGCATGAAGCTTTGATAAGTTTATGCGCATCTGATCATAAGCCGTGTAACGCGCGCCCCGCCCATTGGGTAATCTATAGTATTCTTCTGATCTGAGATGTACGGTTATGCTGAATTTTATAATTATGTAAAAATAATATGACATCATTTATCACTAAGTATTTTCTTCCTGCCTCTTTTCCATTTCAGTTGTGATTAGGGCGTCTTCGTGTGTGTCTTGGTGCGTTATTCAGGACTATTAGATCCTTCTCGATTCATTGCGTGTCTGACAGTGGTTTCATAGTTTTTGCCTCGCCGCCACTAGAATTACAAATGCCGGTCAATCACTGCGAAAGAGTCCTTGCGGTCTTCACGGTCATCATTGGGGCCGATTCCAACGTACATCTCCCTCTATGGTGGATGAAGACCAGCAACAACAGAGGTAAGTAAGACACACAAGGTATTGACAACTAACTTAAATATCCTATACAATAAATAAACATAGGTCGGAACCAACATTCGTAAACAGAAGGTGCATTACGATTATAAATAGACCTCACTATGTCCCGAATAACGCACCATCGACAACCCAGGACTGAAAGTTAAGCATATTCAGTCAAGTAATATTTTCGATATTTGCAAAGTAGTGTAGATACAAAAATTACAAATATTCGTATTACCATTATTAACGAGGTCGTTTTGACGTACCACCTCAAAGCAAGAATTTAACTAGAGACCGCACGTGCGTACCCACGTAAGGCATAGGGACATAGACGATAACTTCTACAGCACAACACATAACAATCTACTATTGTTTTCCTTAGCCGACATAACGGCATCCCGGGTGAACATGCTGGCCCGGAGATTCGCTCGGTGTACGGATGCAGCCAAATTAACGCTCTTTAGAGCATATTGCACTTCGCTGTACTTGAGTGCACTGTGGGCGAACTGTACGCAGCGGTCGCTCAGCTCTCTGCGCGTCCAGTACAATAACGCATTCAGGGCGCTGTTGGGGTTGCCACGTTTCTGCAGTGCATCCACCATTTTTGCCGAAGCGCGAGTAGACAGCTTCAACTCAATCTACTACGTAAAAAAAATGGCATCATTACTGAGCAGAATACGTGACAGCCTAAACAGCCTCCTGAAGGCTTTAGCTGTAAGAAGTGAGTGCTCAGTTATGCAACACTTAATTAAGAATAACTTTGAAAGAATAATATCAGGTTTTGTCGTAGCAAATACAGTAATTTTTAAAGATATTGCGAATCACATCTGTTTGTGACCCTCCACTGCTAGAAGTAATAGCATGGAGGGTAATAACAATATGAGACTATGACAAGGAACAACGATAATAGCACCTTCTCTGTAATAAAAGTGAATAAGACCTTGAAAGTGTAATAAGACAATCCCGTTCTATCTTGGTATTATTAGTAGCATGCCCTGTCGTTACCTTTTATCTTATGTATATGCGTACGACTTAGTGAAGGTTGGCTGTCTTCCTACAATAACAGAGTAAATCTGGGGCAGTACGTGGCGCACGGATTTACGGTGATCACATTAGCTGGTTTATCGAAAGTTAAGTTTTCGGGCCCGGACCATAGTCTCGCGATGAATATCTAGTGTCCCTTAGTTTATGCGCTTATTATTGTACACGGGTGCAGAAGCGATGCACGTCCATCTGCAGGTAAAGTGACCACTCTCTTAGGGCCCCCTTTTTAGATAGCGGTAGTGATGGGAAGAAGTACCGCCCATATGCGGGTATTGTGGCAACCCCGGTAGTCTATTGCGCATGGGTGAGTGTGGTACCTCGGGGACTGGCAGCGTCGGGGTAGATATAAATCCCCCATAAGCCCATTGGTTGAGTGTCAAGTCCTCCCACATCCCGCGTGAAGGCAGAAATGCCTTCTGGGTAGATGCGTGGGCGCAGCCTATTTCCAAGGAATAGGTGCCCTTTAGTCTATGCGCATGAAAGAGGCTTACCCTTTAGTAGTAGAGAGTGATCTAGTAGGCGTCGGTAGTATATATTATGACCTCGCCCAGTAGTCGAAGTGCGCAAGTCAGGGTGTTTTTTCACCCACAGATTGAGCATATTTATGGGAAGCAGAAATAGGAGACTGCGGAAATGAGGTGAGGAACCAATTTTACCTCACACACTGATGATTTACTGTCGCGGCGTCCTCAATATTACCCGCAGTCTAGGTTTTCCGGTAGTCACCTATATAATTAGTAAGAAATGACCAGAACTGGTTCATTTACCCTATTATTTCAACAAGTATGAAGTGCAAGACTGTCAATATGTAGATTTTAATTAAATATCACGGTTTGCATCAAAATATTCCTCGAATGTTAGCATCTGTACATGAATTTCTCGTTGGTCCAAGTTACTAAATCGATACTTTGAGGAGGCTGACCAGAAAAACTACCAGGCTGATGGCAGGCAACCCTATATATTCGTGAATGGCACGTCTAGGGCTATCGATCTGCATCAATTTCAGCTTGCCACCTGATGAGGTAAATTACCCCATTTTTTGGCCTCCTAAAATATGGCTGACCTTGAAATCTACCAGGTTTAGGGCTGGCAACCTATGCGGGTTCAGGTCACCAAAGGGGTCTCTTTCGATGGGTAAAGGTTTCGATCTGCCACCTTATGATGTAAATTTTGGCAAAAATTGACGTTTTAAAATTTAAAAAAAACTATGTTCTTCCAGGCTAGGCCATGGCAACCTACTATAGTCCAGTGCTCCTAAGTATTATCTATCGCTGTAGTATGTGTCTGCTCTGCCACCGTGTGAGGTAAGGTTTCATGCAATGGGAGCTTAATCTATAAATATGGCCGACGGAGGAGCTGGTTCCTGCCAAAAACTTAAAGCTATGGACCTAACAAGTGCCTGACAAAAAATTTGGATCTTTTGTCCAGCGTGTCCACATTTACGACAATTTGTTCGAGCACTCTGCCCCACTATATACGAGTACAAGTACTACGTAGGCGTCGGCCCTCAAATGGTACCTTTACTAAAACTACTTAGTAGTCCGCCTCGAACTGAGAACTCGCGATTTACTTGCAAACGAGTTGACCAATATAACAAGACCCCAAGAAGGATTTTTTTCTCCTTCTAGCTCCATAGCCACTTGCTCGATCCTGCTCATATACGAACTTACAAATTTTATGTATCTCTGCTACAGTCCTAAGACATAAATCAGAAAAACTTAACTAAAGTTATCGTCAGACAAACTATCGAAATCAAAAAGCCATCCAAATGCCGAGACGTCCCAGTAGCCAGGTGACAGTTCGGTCTTGAGTTGTTTGTAAGAACTCACTTCGCTTACACTCCGCGAGTTCGATAATTAAACTTTCGATTGTTTGAAGTAAAAGTAGGTAGCAATGGTTGAAAATGATTGAAGATATTTGTTTGTTACATAATATATGTATATAATTTATGAAATTGACAAAATAACATGTCATCCTTTGGGTGTGTTTTTAATGCGATAAAGACTTTATTATTTATGATAACTACATAAATAAAATATATTGTACACAACTCCCTCTCTTCCGTTGATTAAGTTTGGTATTGAAGCAATATAGTTAGGTATTTTAAAAGTGCAGTGATATCAGATGTGTATCAAATAATTACCGTCCGTCTGTGGCACCCAAATATAATTAAAATAAATTATACACATTGATTTATAGTCATTAATTAATTAGTTTGATTTGACATTGGCCATAGACTTTGTCAGCATTAATGTTAATACCATTATTGTTCTAGGAATCACTCTGAAGCGCATTTACATATTTCAAATATGATAAATCAAAAAAAAAAATACAAACAATTTCGCGCAACTATTAGCTGATCCTAATCTTCACCGGCAAAGGAAAATGTTGTAATTTAGTGAGAGCACCGAGTCACCTGGCTGACGACCGCACTTCGGGACACCCGGTGCACTGATGGCGGTAATCAAAGAAAACACGCTAATTAAGTTTTGTGCCCGAAATATTTCTTGCCACCAACGTGACGCCTGTGACGCATGTTTTGTTTGCTTTGTGTAATGAAATATAGCTTATATACTACATATAAGGGCATAATTAGTACCGTATTCTAATTATGAAAAAGTAAGAAAAAAAATGTTTCTCGCGAAAAAATATTTTGTTTTTGTATGGAGGGTTGGCCAGCTGTGACGACGCGTCCCATACAAAAAAAATTTTTCGCGTCTAAAAAATTTTCTTCTACGTTTTTTAACTCGCAATATGATGCCAATTATGCCCTTAAACGGATCACCAGTATTTTTGTTACACGCTGTATACTAGGTATTCTCACTGTTAAGATTTAAAAAGTACATGTTTTGAAAAAAAAAAAGCTGTTCCTGTTTAGTACTGGTACTGGGGCGGGGTCACGAGTTCGAGCTGCAACGTCAACGTGACGGGATTTCAGCACTCTCAATGCTTAAAATAGAGTACGGTCTTCGATAAATGCTGCAAATAGGTACAGTCAGTAGCAGAAGTAGCTAAGCGGGTGAGGTGTTCAAAATGAGCTTTACACGACTTTGTTGTTAAAAGAATAAGAGCGTG
This sequence comes from Pammene fasciana, assembly GCA_911728535.1. Lineage (NCBI taxonomy): Eukaryota > Metazoa > Arthropoda > Insecta > Lepidoptera > Tortricidae > Pammene > Pammene fasciana. The sequence goes on from OU452275.1 coordinate 21,860,227, forward strand.
TGTAAGTCATTCTGAACACCTCGCCCGCTTAGCAACTTTTGTTGCTGACTGTACTTAGTCACTAATATATTTTTCTCAAAAATGTCCCGCAAGGTTGACTTTTACGGTTTAACATCAGGCGGTGAAGTGCTTCGTTTATGGTCAGTTAAAAAATTAAAAAGTTACGGAAATTGCAGTCTCGATTTCGATCCGTAAATTTCCAATACAAATTCCATTATTGTCGAGGTACATACTTTTTTTTAAAGTAGTAACGGCTATAGAACTAGGTGGAACAGTTCCTAAACAGCCAAAAAAGAGAACGAGTTACAATTATTTATAATGTTGGTACCGCGTGTTTTTAGCTGTCTCAAATAGATTGGCGTTGTTCGGCAGAAAAATACACTTCTATTGAATATTAAAAAAAAGTATAAGGCGGTAAAGCAAATGTTTTTAAATAATTGATTACTTCTTTAAATTGTTAATATTTAATAAAATTTATTTCGATTGACATACCTACTTATTTTTATTTTCTTGCACCATTTTTGAGAAAAGCACTATATTTGACTCGGCGTGAAGAGCCATTGCCGGCTTCGTATTAACTTAAACGGACTCCCGTTCCGGTCGTCCGTTTAAACATAATACTCAGCCCGCAATGAGCTACTTCACCTCCTCGACAATAATGTACTATGAATTAAAATAATAATAATGTGAAAGGTGATTAGGTAAGTCACACTGAACAACTTTTTCTATGAGACCCGAAATCCCAACTTCGGCATCCCATAGAAAACGTCGACGTCTGATGGTAAAAGTTGTTCAGTATGTCCGACCCTAGGTACCTGGCTGTAGGTATGAATGTAAGTTACAAAACGATTCACTGCTACAACATTTTCAAAATGTTTACAAAATATAATGTAGTGCCCCATCACCAAACACAAAGGACCAGCTGAGGACTTTAAAGACCTGACAGAGGATGCGAACTTATATCTGCACAATTGTAAATTTGCAGTGAAAAAATTATTTGCTAACCAGTTTGTAATCGCCATACGATAAATAAATAAAATGTAGTATTTGTCGTAGTATACGAGTATTTAAGTACTAATATTAAGTAATGTATTGCGATACAACGAGGAAATGCCGCCAGCATCCTTGGTACAATGCCGCAAGGGCCTAGTTTAGATTTGAGCTAGTTATTTTAATTTAGTTTATTAGTATTTGTACTGTAGTATCTCTGTTATATTTAGTTATGTAATAGTACATTATTGCAGAGGACGGGAAAGGGAAATTCGTGGTAGAGCGATTTTTTCGGACGAAGCGCAGCTGAGTCCGAAAAAATAAGACGAATCCACGAATTTCTATTCCCGCCGAGGCATATATAGTGCTTTTCTCTAAAAGTGCGAGGAAATAAAGTAAAGTAAATGAAATAAATTACAGATTTTGGTTACGTTATTATTAGCGTTCAATGTCATGAATTTTTTTTTTAAAGTATTAAGAACTATGTATACTGCCAATTTTCATTCAAATAATATTTAAAAAGAAATTTTCGTCAAAAGCTATTTAAGACAGTATTAAATATACTCCTTTTATGCAACAGATACAAGATTAAACCTTAAAAATAGTTGTTTTGTCTATGATTGTATTAAGCCTCATTCGCACGATCAGACGCGGTGCTATGACAAAGAACGAGACAACCAAGGTTTTTGATCTAACTATCTCGCTCTATCCTACAGTTTGAAGGGATTGCCGTTCAGACGGTGTATAGACGTCGCTTAAGTATTGGCTGTTTGAAATGGCATTTCTTAGTCGGATGAAAAGTTTAAAAGGTAAAAAACAATACAGTAATGGATTTTACTAGTCAACGCCTAAAATATGTATACACTTTGAACCTTATTACAATGGAGTAAGGTGCAAAAGTGTATACATATTTATGGCGTTGACAAATTACTTCACGGCCGCTAAAACAGGTAAATAATGATTTTTATTTTTTTTAATTCGTTTTGGTAAAAAATGAAGAACTTCACGTACTCATTTTGCTACAGTAAGCTGAAAATTTCCGAGCACATTGGAGAAAATAAATGTTTTACTAGTAATGTTTGGATAAATCCCATCCCACTATCCCACTAATATTATATTATATTATTAACTTATAAGTTGAGAAAATCTACAACCTTAGTGAGAGTGGCAATATATAGTTCTAATGCAAGTTAGTTAGAAGTTCTATATATACAAATGACGTTAAAAACTTCGAAAGTGCGTTGTAGCTGTCTCGATCTTCACGTGAAATGCATACGCTAGAAATGATTGTTACATGCATTAATAAATTACATTTTAGCTTAGAACCTATATAAGCATGGAATTTTACAGTATTTAATAAAATTTTATAATATTATCGCTCTAAAACTCATAAAACCATATGGCACAGCGCCCTAACGCCATCTGTTGACAATAATGTGAAGTTATTTCCTGATACTTGGTAGCAGATTTGTGGTAGAGAGGTGTCAAGGTTGTAGTTACCTACCAGCAGTTGGGCGGCAGGTTGTTTATAGAAGTAACAAATGCGCAGGCGTAGTATTTACAATTTATTTTCACACAATGGTTATATATATACAATAATTACAACGCCGATAATAAAATAACTGAAATTGAGAAAATCTGTGGAACGACTTTCAGATTCAACGGGTTGCGTAGTGTTGTGTGTATCGTTGCTAGGCAACCGCGCGCGGTCGAGCAGGCCGCCACAGATTCTTAGTATCATGTATTGTATTTAGTAGCAAATTTTTTAGTGACCCACTAAACATAAAAATCATTAAAACATACTGACGCTAATGTTTTATATTTTTACGCAATTATGGCTGGCCGGATTGTAATGAAAGTAAAGAGATTATTAAATTTATGTTCCCGTTATGATTTTAGTGCCCCTGAACTGTAGGTTGCATTGTTTTCTACCGCTTTTCACATCTCAGAGGCCTGAATGTAGATGGTGCTCATAATAGTATTTTAAGTGTTTGTGCCGGCTTTTCATACTACGTAATAAATTTCCTTCATAACCGGCGTAGCAAAAGGCATTAAAATCGATCGAACCTCTATATATTTAAGAACTTAAAAATAATTACCTATTATGAAAATAATCGCGTCCTTGCTTGGATTTGACACATTTAGGAGCGACCGTTGAAGGCTCTGGGTCCTTCCGTCGGGGTCAGCCCTTGGTCTCCAAGCCTGAACCTTGCCTTTGTGGCTCGCAAAACAGCATTTACACAGGTTTATTCTTAGTTTATTATACCCAATGCAGCGTTTTCGTCCAGTTCGCCCTTGCTAAAAGGTACTGGGTGGCGGGCACGCTTGATAACTCCTGGCCGGACCATAAATAATATTAACTTTTTGGTTTTAAGGGGGTAAAAGAAGGGTTTAAATATGCATGGTAAATGTAATTATTAATTATTTATACACTGAGTGATAAGGTCAATTGACAAATTGATTATGGTTTATTTGGAAGAAAAGGATTTAAACATAGCGAAATGAACCACAACGCTATCTCTCGCAGGATTGTCACAAAGTTCGTAATTTAGGTGCATACAAAATTCAACTCAAGTTCATGGCATGCGCCCTAGATGGCGGGAAATGTTTAAATATTAACTCAAAAATCTATTTGGAGAATTCATGTAAAAGAAAAGCTGTAGATGGCTCGCGGAGTTTCTGTCTTCGGGAAACGAAGCTGCGTTGCAGACATGTTTTTTTGCAAGCGCTGGTACCGAACTTGAACTCATGCTCTTCTTCGACGGACCAATGAAGGCGCGAAGGCGGAAGCAAAGCTTATCACGCAAAGCCTGAGAAATACCTACATACTGTGTGATCGCTATTAGTACCGGTATTTATATGCGGGATTAAAACGCGTCTTGCTTTAACTCACAAAGACATTACACACTGAACCATTTCCACTAATACCAAGAATTTTTAGGTTAAATACACCGCACTGTCGCTATTTATACCAAAAGTCAGGTTTAATGTTGAAGACGGGAGCAAATTTTTATAGAGTTTACCACATGATAGTCGGTAAAAGGGAGGGCTTTGGGGGCGCAGCCCCCCGCTCAAAGATATAACACAATATAACTTATATTCAAATCAGGAATGGTGAGGTTGAATGTTTAAGACGGAAGCAAAAAGAATACTGATAGAATTCACCACGTGATAAGCTTGATAGTGGAGTTCGGGGGGGAAGTCCACGCATGAAGAAATAATCCACTGCATTATCGCTACATATACCAAAAATGATTGAATGTTTAAGACAGGAGCAAAAAGAGTTTTCCACCTGATACGCGGTAAAAGGGGGGCTTGGGGGGCGCAGCCAAAGAAAAAACACACCGATTGATTCATAGTCATTCAAAAAATACTTAGGTTGAATATTTAAGACTGGAGAAAAAAGTATATTCGTAACAAAAGTAGTTAGGTAGAATGTTAAAGACGGGAGCAATAAGAGTATTGGTAGTGTTTACCACTTTATAGGGGGTGAACAGGGGCTCGGGGGCCCCCTCATAAAATGAAGAATTGAACGATTTCTATTCATACCAAAAATGGTTAGTTTGAACGACTAAGACGGGAACAAAAAGAGTAGGTATTGATTGAGTGTTCACTACGTCACAAACGGGAAAAGGAAAAACAAAGGAAGGAAGTATAGGAAAAACAAACTGTAATATCGCTATATTATATTTTTTAAGAAAAAAAAACCGACTTCAAGGGGGGAGGCCGGTGAAAGATTATTGTAGATGGTGCACTCTTAGATTTCATACAATGAAATAATTTGCTTAACAAACACAGTGAAGAAGACAAATCACCAAACGTGAACTATGTGTCTTTGAAGAGATCCGCTCCGATCATCATCAGTAGTTCCACTTCATCAAATATCACTGCTTTAAATGTACCTAAATGCTTGATTTGTTGATTCCAATCCTAGAATCACTAAGTGTAAGTATGTATGCTTTTAACATTTGAAGAGCTCCCTCGATTCTTCATGGATCCCATTTCCCATCCTCAGAACTCGAGCTAGACAATAATTTATCTTGAAAATCTAACTTTCTTAACAAACACAGCGAAGAGGACAAATCGCCAAACGAAGTATGTGTTGTTGAAGAGTTCTGTTCTGGTCAATTTTGTATTAAGCAGAACGTCTGCTGACGGTACCACAATGTTTAGAAAAAAAAGGAAAAGTAGATAAATCCGCTGCCTTAGGTGAAATTTTTAACTCGCGACTGGTGGAAAAATTCACAGCCATCATGTAAGTCTCAGTAGCTCAGTTGGTCAGAGTGATGGGATGTCTCCCAGAGTCGCGAGTTCGAATCCCGCCTGAGGCAGTCAATTTTTCTACTTTTCCTTTATTTCTAAACACTCCGTTCTGATCATCATCAGCAGATCCACTTGATCAAATGTCACTTTTTTGAATGAAAATGCTTAATTTGTTGTTAAAAACACAAAAAAACTATACACGGTATCCTTTAAAATTTAAGGAGTTCCCCATTTCCTCATAGATCCCATCATCAGAACTGCGTTTTGACCTGAAATGGCGACAAACACTGATCAAAACGTAACAATTTAGAAGATTATATTTCCGATTTTGGAAATAATCTTCTGGATTGGTGCGGTCTGGAAAAGGGTTATAGTGTATGAACGAATTTTAATAGAAATTGCAAAATATATGGTCAGAGGATGACATGGATAGGTACCTATTGTCTATCCCAGAATCCCTCATCTAATGAAGTTTCACATTTATTGGAAATTTTGTCAGAATGCGATGTACAATTGTTTACGCAGACGAAGTCGCGGGTTAAAGCTAGTAAGTTATAACTAGGATAAATCAGCAAATTTTCTCTCACTGCACCCACTTTAGCGAATTTCTGTTTGACCCTATGGTTGACTGGTAGAGAATGCCTTGAGGCATTAAATACGCCATTTGTACTTATTTTTATTGTGCAATAAAGTTTACATAAATAAAATAATATTTTTCCGACTAGGGTAAATTGACAATAATTGACCACACTCCTGCTACTAAAATTGCTTTTAAGTAAAAAATCAATAGATTCAAACTCCATTAAATGAACATTGAACATACATTCAAATAGTAAACGAGGAAGAAAGTTGTGGCCAGTAACTAAATAAACAGAGCCAGTTGTTGGCGATTTACCATACTTCATTCTTTTTCCCCGACTGCGCGACGCAAAAGAGGGGATAGTGTTTAACAGTCTATATACAGCCTTGGCCAGAAGTATTGAGCATAGGTGTTTTTTGTTTACAATTTTGATGTTAAGCATTATTTCCCTATCCTAACAATGTACGGTAACGGTAAATGTTATATTTTATTTATAAATATAGAAAACTTCACTTAATAACACTTTCAAGGTACTTAAAAAATATGAAAACAGAAGGTACCAAAAATGTAAATTTTAGTCGGTGCGACATATTGCAAATATTCTATGCAGTTACTACTAACTTCAACAAAACATGCCTATTAGTTTAAATTAATTGACAAAATAACTTAAACAAAGATGGAAACGATGGACTAAACTTTCCAGTTTTGTATGAAAATCGCATTGGTGCTCAACACTTCTGGCCAAGGCTGTATGTATGTTTGGGGAGTAAGGGGAGAACGGTAAATTACATCCAACCGTCCCTATAGTCAACCTCACCTGCCCGCGCCGGATGGCGGCGGTGACCAATCGGTCACCGTGGTGCTCCCTGCTAGAAAACCAACGAGGCTCTGACGACCGAGCAAATGGCGGTATATCCATTATCCCAACATCCTTGGAAGTGGCATCAGCGGCCATGGGGTTTAAATCGCCCCTAAAATGTCTGGTGCAGAAGGCAACGGGAAACCACTGCACTAACTTCCCAAGAAAACTTTATGCAAATGTCCAAAGAAGAAAGTAGAGAGTTATGCGACCCGACTGACGCTCGGCGCCATCACAAGTCCGGGTTGTATGGTGTGAAATGTGTTACCGGCCACTGTGCTGTGGACCACCAGGCAACAAGTGGAGTTAATGCTACTGGTCAGGGAACAACAACAATGACACCCCCGAAAAAGAACCTACTGCGCATGGGGACATGGAATGTTAGAGGATTGTTACAGCCCGGCAAACTGGAAATTGTAGAAAAAGAAATGACTCTGAACAAAATTGACATCTTAGGCTTAAGTGAAGTACATTGGCGTGGTAGTGGGCATCGTGAAACCAGCGAAGGCAATATCATATATTTCTCTGGTGCCGATAATCATAGTAGGAATGGAGTTGGTATCATGATCCCTAAGAAATTAAAGAACTTCGTCATCGGATATCAGACCATTAATGATAGAATAATCTCCATCCATGAGGAGAGCGCTTGAGAACTGGCAAGGCGGAATTTCGGTAGGTGGCAGGACTGTCACGAACCTTAGGTATGCAGATGACACAACCATAGTAGCATCAAGTCATGTGGAGTTAGCATCCTTTCTTAGAAAACTGGAAGCAGAGAGTGCTAGAGTCGGTCTAAAGATCAACCATTCAAAAACTAAAATAATGGTAGTGGACCGACGTCAGAAACTACAAGATGCAGATGCCCTTCAGAGCTACGGAAACGTGGAAGAGTTTGTATACCTGGGGTCGCTGATAACAAATGACGGCAAATGTCTGACTGAGATCATCCGCAGAGCCGGGATGGCCAAAAGCGCTATGGCGAATCTTGATACGGTGTGGAAAAATCGCAGTATTCACCGTAGAACAAAAGTACGTTTAGTCCGCGCACTTGTGTTCTCCATCTTTTTGTACGGCGCTGAGACTTGGTGCATCAAGAGCCAAGAGTACAGCAGAATAAACGCTTTCGAGATGTGGTGCTGGAGGAGACTATTAGGGATCCCATGGACGGCCAGAAGGACAAATAAATCCATATTAGAGGAACTCGGCATCACAAGGCGACTTGCGGATATCTGTCAAGAGAGGATCCTTTGTTTCTTCGGACACATTATGAGGTCGCCTAGACACTGTCTGGAGAAACAAATCATTCTTGGACACGTGGAGGGCGAGCGTAGTAAAGGTCCCATTCCAGTGCGATGGAGCGACGCTATAAAGAGGGCTGCTAATGGAAGCCTCTACAAGGCAGTAAAATTAGCCAAAAACCGGACTGCATGGAGGGCGATTGCATATGGTCACGATCCTCAGGCATGAGGGAACGACTAAGAAGAAGAAGAAGAAGATGTATGTTTGTTCCTTTGTGGCACTCTAGAAGCAAAACGAGTGGGCCGATTTAGATGATTCGTACGTCAATCGATTCGTCTTGATTGCGCGAGTGTCACTAAAGACAGTAAATTGGAGATATTAGTAAAAAAATGAGTTAGTAGCTCTTAGAATCGATAACAGAACACGTTTCGACGATTTTTAGAATTTTTGTCTGTTTGTCTGTTTAGATGGGGAGAGTTGGCGTCAAAACGCCTGAACTGAGTTCGATAAAAACTTCACTAGCCGGTTTAACAGACCTCTGGTCAGGACAAAGGCTATAAAAAAATACGAACTTTTTGGATTTAAGGGGGTTTAAGGGGGGTTTAAACTTTGTATGGGAAATGCCTTTATATGGGAAATAAATACTTATGCCTTTGTATTTCAACTATATATTTTTTAAACCACGGCAGTGGCAAACAATCATACGATCCGCCTGATGGTAAGCAGTTAGGGTAGCCAATGGACGCCTGTCACTCCAGAGGTTTTATATGCGCGTTGCCTCCCTATAAGAATCTTTTTTTATTTCCACTATATTGCATGAAATACAAAACTGTGAGACCAAACGGCGGACATCATACCAAATGGTATTTTTCACTAGTCAACCATTGGTCCTATACAACAGACATAAACAAAAGGTGCAAGGATAAAAGTTAAATTAACTAACTATTAAAAAAAACATTAATTTTGAGTAATAAGTGTGCTAAGTTCACGTGACATATTGATATTGGTTCATTTAGAGACATTTTAAAATAATGTAGCTACTTTCCCATTCTTCATGAATTACAACAAACATAATACAAAAACAAACGGAACATAGTGAAACACGGAAATCGAAAAGTACCCATAGCGAACTGAAGCACATCGCCGTCACTGAGCAAATCACCTGATAATAAGAAATAGAAATACAAAATTCATAACACACCGTACTATTGCTAATTATACCAAAAATTGTAACGTTGAATATTTGAGATGGGAGAAGAAGAGTTTTGGTAGAGTTAGTCACGTGATGGGTGGCAAAGAAAGGGGGGGCCAAGAAAGAAAAAACACACCGTACTATTATTGCTTATTATACCAAAAATTGTTACGTCGAACATTTGAGATGGGAGAAAAGGAGTTTTGATAGAGTTAACCACGTAATGGGCGGCAAAGAAAGGGGGGCCAAAAAAGAAAAAACACACCGTACTATTGCTTATCATACCAAAAATTGTTAGGTTGGACATTTGAGATGGGAGAAGAAGAGTTTTGTTAGAGTTTACTACGTGATGGGCCGTAAAGAACGGGGGTTCGGGGGACGGAGCCCCCCGCAAATAAAATATTGCAAATTATACCAAAAACTGCTACGTTGAACATTTAAGATGGGAGAAAAAGAATTTTGATAGAGTTTACCACGTGAAGGGCGGCAAAGAAAGGGGGGCTCGAACAAAAAACACACTGTACTATTGCTAATTTGCCATGGCTGACACAGTCTAATCTCAGACGCTTTCAGTCGATCTTTTGGGATGTCGAAGTTATACGCAAGAAGTCAATTTTAGCTAAACTGCTAAACTTACTGTATCAATTTTGACATGAAGAAAGCGATTAGCAATGGACTGTTGAGGGTAACGAAAAGTAAGAGAACCTACTGCAATGCAACGCACGCGAGCGAAGACGCGCGGGTACAGCTAGTAGTTAATAATTGTATTACATGTAGGTACTTTTCATGATACTTAAAAGTAGGAATTAAAAAATAAATTAAATAATTGTATTACATGTAGATACTTTTCATGATACTAAAAAGTAGGAAATAAAAAATTAATTAAAAAATTAAAAAAACCCGCCTGCGTAAAATACTAAAAGGCCGTAAACAAGGCCAATATACGTTACGAATTTGTTATGTAGTATTGAAAAGCATAAGATACATATTAAATTCTAATGTGGAACATAGCGACATTAAACAGTCGGGACCCATTTGAAATCTAGTTGGCGCAAACCTTCCCTAAAATGGGTCCCGACTGTTTAATGCCGCTATGTTTTAGTGTAGAATTTAATATATATCTTATGCTTTTCAATACTACATAACACATTCGTAACGTATATTGCCCTTGTTTACGGCCTTTTAGTATTTTACGCAGGCGGGTTTTTTTAATTTTTTTATTTATTTTTTATTGATTTTGTAACCTGAAAGGAGGACTTCCAACAACTTTATTATGTACTAGCTTTTGCCCGCGACTTAGTAATCCCCCGTTAAGGAATGAATTCTGGATATCAACTTCCCCAGAGCATCTCCAGCGTTCAACGGTTATTGATTCGCCATACAAACTTTCAACCCCTTTCTCATCCCTTCTAGGGTTGATTTACAGGATGAAAATTATCCTATGTCGTTTCCGGGATTCAAATTATCTACATACTAATTTTCATTTTAATCGGTTAAAAATTCTCCATACGAACTCTCAACCCCGTTTTCACCCCCTCCAGGGTTGCTTTTCGGGATGAAAAATATCCTATGTCCTCTCCCGGGACTCAAACTATCTCTATACAAAATTTCATTACAATCCGTTCAGCCGTTTTCACGTGATGCGCGGTCAAATAAACAGACAAACAGATAAACAGACAAACAGATAAAAATTCTAAAAACTGTTGGAACGTGTTCTGTTATCGATTCTAAGTATCCCCAGCCAACTTTTTTTCAAATATCTTCCATGTACGTTTCGACCCTCTTCAGCTTTATTATGTGTAAGTATAGATTAAAATTATGTTAAAAACGTGTTATCGCTCGTTTTTTAGCATATTCTAACATTTAACAACGCGAGTTATTGCAATTTCCATTTAATTTGAATTATACTAATATTGAATATTCGTTTTTGAATATGGTCCCTGGCAGGTATTCGTATTTAAGATGCGGGCCTCTTCCCTGGCGCTAGAGGTGTTTGCTCTCAAATCAGTCGTTTAAATAAAACTGTTTCGTTTTTTCTTTATCTTCAAATTCCATTTTCGCTGTTCGTGAAAACACAATTTGTGACGTTTACTGATCCCATTTTGTGGATTGTTTAAAGTACCTAACGCTTATCACGCGCTTAGTTTAAATTCATTAAATTATTTTTTTATATAACTGGAAACTGCGCATTAGTCAGGTTCACTCATCACAATAAGTACTATGTAAATGCGTTGCTATCCTAAAATTTAGTTAGTCAGTCCTTACAGCCACTCGTTTATTTGTTGCTGCCTTCGACGCGCTTTGACACGCGACACGCGTTCGGAAACGGGCACACAAAGTGTTTTTGCAAAGGTGTGTGACCGTGAACACAGTAGGTACAACATTCAAAAACGGTAAGAGGAGCATTCTCCTTCCTTCTTTTCCTTCCTTTTGCTGGACTTTTGATACCGTAAAACGGAGTGAGTTGGGTCAAAACAGACTTTCTAACCTCGATAAAACTATATTTTTGGTAAATTTGGCAAGTTTTTTTTATACTTGCATGAAAAATTTTCCGGCCGTATAAATTATAGTTTTTTAATGATTTTGTGTAGTTCCATTCCATAACTTTAACGATAAACACAAAATCCTACCTTGCCCCGTAGTTGAGTGACTACAGGATGAGGTAGAATGTCCTACTAAAATGTGAGTAGGGAAAATGGTTGGATCGACACTTTTGGATAATGAAAATTACAATAGCTTAATTTGTAATAAGAATATATTATTTTCGTAGTAGTAGCCTGTAAAAACCAACACACCCCTCTGTCATCCCTACTCTCCCCATTCATGATGACCCCCGCTCCACCTACCCGCTCCGTGCACCTGCACCTGCCCGTGCCCAAGATCGCGGAGGCACTAAATCGGCAATATAGCATAGGTAGTTATTTTTAACCGACTTCAAAAAAGGAGGAGGTTCTCAATTCGACAGAATTTTTTCGTTACTCACTTTTATGAAATGCTCCCGAAATCATTATGTTTTCCTATGGCCGTAATCTAATTTTAAAACACTTTAAAGCACTATGCAACTCCAATAAGTACGATTTCAAAGCATTTACTATACCTACATTACATATAATAGGTATAGTTAGATCAAGAGTAGGTGGTACATACGCAACCCTACCTCATCGAGTAGCAGAATTCGGCTTATATAGGGCAATGCAGGGTCAAATGTGATGTATTTTAGTACCTGGTAGCCTGAGCCAAAGTTGGAGCATTTTGTACAGTCAGCAAAATATTACCCTAATTTTTTGACTAAAAGTAGTTAATTGACTAGCAAGTAGGTACGTGGCCCATGTGATAAAATTCCATGCCATTGCCATTTGATAAACGTATACATGTTACCACAATTTTTTCAACCTTCGAGGGATGTTGAAAAAATTGTGGTAGCAACACGCAAACCTGACTTTTTAGCATTCTTTTATTATGAAAGTTGGTACGTTCTTTCGAATGGCACAAGTTTTATCTTCTAGACTTCTACTAGGTTCATTATTTCAATATTTTATGATAAGGTAAGGTCATGAAGTTACACTTTTCGGCAATGCAACCACATTTTTTTTGTCACTTGAAAAGCAATGTCTTATTAATGAGGTGTGTAAAACTGCATTTAATCCGACCTTATGAACTCAGTCGAATTTGGCCCCTGGGCAACGCAATACAGCTAGTAGAGGTCCTCAATAGGTGGGTCGAAGATTGAACTCAGGTTACAGAAGACCATTAGATGAAAGCAGCACACACTACTGGTCGTTATGTAGATCCCGGAGGGAGACCTATATTCAGCCCTAGACATAATTTGAATATTATGACGGAAAACCCGTCACAATAATGGTTTTTGCTTAGCAGCGCTCTTTTTAGCGAGGTTTATTACATTGATCGAGCCATCTCATTAACTACAACGCTATGCCGTTGATGCCAACCAAACAAACAGTGAAAGAACGAATAAAAAACTCTATCAATCGTAAAACTAATTTCACCCTAATAATCGTGATAAGGCAACAAAATAGCAATTTGCTCGACCATAAAAATAATTGAGTTCAAACTGCGTTTAGGCAATAAAAAGCGTGAAAGAGACCCTATAACCTTTAGCGGGTCGTGGGAAGCTTGGCACATGGCAAATAGTGAGGGCTATTAGAGCCCGCACTGAGCCGATGTATTAGGAATTTCCGCCATTTCAGATGCTTGCTCGCTACTTAGTGTTTTCCTTCGCGTTTTTTCATGGAATTTCCATCTGCTTCTTCTCAGTGATCTATTTCGAAGTAAACGAGCCAAACAAGCTAAATTCAGGAAAAGAACCATAGGAATAGATGAATGAACTCGAGTGGAATTGATGAGATTTTTGTAATAATGTATGTTAAATAGTTTAATGGCTCCGTTACATGATGGAACGAGATCGCAATATCGTTAACTCCCTCTAACGCAACGAATATTCACTCGTAGCGGTGCTTTAGGTACAGCGAGGCCATAAAGTAAAGATAATTCTCTTTGGCGAGGCTAAGACAATTGTTATTATCAGTCAAATAGGTGTAGACTGGATGGCGATACCTACGAGGCTGGGAATCTGTTTCTACGTTTAGGTAAGTCCTTTCCCCAAAAAAAGTGCGCAGTAATAAGACCCAATACTTAAAACCAACCGCCTTATTCATAAACGTATAACAAACCTCATTTGACAAATAATCGTATAAATATGTCCTTATCTTGACAGTTGCGTTTGTTAAAAACAGACAAATCGTGATTTATCTAAATGAGGTTTTTAAGACGCTTATGAATAAGGGGGTTAAAGTTCACCATATAAGCACCAAGATCTTTCTGTATGATGAAGTGTCTTGCGGCACCTACGCGATTCCTAGCCGTGGGGTACATGCCCACTGCTCACTTTACATTATAATATACATATTATGTATATCAGGTAACACTAAGGTACCCGAAACATGATGCTTCTGAGCGTATATTCACTATATACAGGGTGTCCCAGAAATCGACGTCAAGCCGTGAATGGATGATAGACCAAGTTATAACAGTTATCAGAAAAATACAAAAAAAAATCTATCACATGTTCTTCAAAAATTATGGTCACTTTAAAAATTTACTAGAATATTCACGCCCTGGTCTCTTAACTTCTAGTCTCTTCTTCATATTATAATGTCAGCGCAAGGCCGCACTGGTAGGATCGCCATGTAATGTGTGGCGAAGTGAAACAACTATTTAGGTTCAATGTCGAATATATTCTTACAAGACCTTATATACTATATGGCTAAGCATGTGTGGGTAAGGCGTAGCACACACTACAATATTTACACGGTGCATGTTTAAGAAAACTACATTTTGGAGCAAGGACAGGAAACATGGTAGGTACTACTTCTTGAGTCCCAAGATAATTAAAAAGCACTAGTGTTAAACCAAACATACCAGTCGCTGATCCACTACTAAAAAGATGTTTTTCCAGAACTAAAAACATTCAGTTCATTGACGTTGGTTTAGCAAGTGCTTATAAATTCAATTTAAGTATTATTATTGAGAATTATTTTACGCATGCACTTCATTTAAATTCATGATTTACATCAAGATGGAATGTTGTGATTCATCATTAATAAATTTCAAGTACTTGCGTAAAAATAATAAATTTGGATAAAAATGAGAATTTTTTCAAGAGGACAATTTCTCTATAAAAAATTCTCTAATTGCATTTAGTATTATAATATCGGATTGAAGATATTATAATATGTGAGTACGGGTCTGACATAATAATTTGGACGCATATACCGTGGATGTCATTCAAACTAAAGAAAGTAGGTATTTCATGGATATGGTCGTTGTTAAGAGTCGCCAGGACGCTCGCGTTCCCATACAAACGTAGTTCACCTCTCATTTTAACACGACATGCTTTAGAACCATGAAAATTGGCATGGGTATTCTAGTAGTACAGATCTAGGTCGGAGATAAAAATTGTAATACAAAGAAACTATACCAAAAATAAGTTTTGTGTGTAAATCTGTAATTGGCTGTATTTTCTTTGTATTACAATTTTCAGCAACGAAAACGAATTACCGACATAGACCTGTACTGCTAGAATGCCCATGCCAAATTTCGTGGTTCTAAAGCATGTCGTTTTAAAATGAGAGCTGAACTACGTTTGTATGGGGACGCGAGTTCACGCGAGCGTCCTGGCGACTTTTAACTAAAACTTACTCAATTGTAAACTCTTACTAACATTTCATCCACAGAGACCTCGTTCCTTTCTGTCATCAAGAATTAAAATGTAGACAAACATAGTGGCTCTTCGAGAAAACGAAGACTAGTGTTAAGGGCATCTTTACAACACACTGGGGAACCGACTAACCATGAGTTATGACGGCATTTTCCCCACCCTTATGAGAAAATACGACATGTTCAACACACAGATGGTCCAGGGTCCGCTGCCATTGCCCGAACTAAATGTAACCAACGATATCAACTTATAAGTCCCACAAATTAGCCTTTTTTTATTTTGGCGAAAAGTCATGCAAGTTCCAAACTTAAAGTGAATATACATTGTCGAACTCGCGGAGCGTAAGCGAAGTGAGTTCTTCCAAACAACTCCAGACCGAACTGTCACCTGGCTACTGGGACGTCTCGGCATTTGGATGGCTTTTTTAATTTCGATAGTTTGTCCGACGATAACTTTAGTAACATTTTTCTGATCTTTATAAAATTTCTTGGGGCTGTAGCAGAGATACATAAAATTTGTAATTTCGTATATGAGCAGGATCGATCAATTGGTTATGGAGCTAGAAGGAGAAAAAAAATCCTCCTTTGGGTCTTGTTATATTGGTCAATTCATTTGCAAGTAAATCGCGAGTTCTCAGTTCGAGGCGGACTACTAGTTAACCACAAAACAAACCTTGTTTCACTACATGCTCTCTTGTTGGTTGAATTGGAACATTAAGTAGTCTATTGACATCAGAACAATTACGAATCGAGCATGAGCTGCAATTATCGGGGTGAACACTGTGAGCTGGACCATGATCTAATATTCAACGTAGGCAGACGTGCTTCTACATGGCAAAGCGTAATACGTAATTAGATACTGCAAATGCTCCCAGTACCCATGCCCGCCTGCCAACATGCATTATGCACGACTCTAAATTGAATGTGCAGTTAGTTGCGTGGATTAAACCTCGACACACGCCTCACATTTTGGAAAAATACCTTTAAGGTTTACAAAAAAAATGGAACTCTTCTGCGTTTTAGTCCTGATTTACGTCTGCGTGGTCCTCTGAGTTGAATAGAAATTGCTTCATTGGTTTGAATTAGACGTGCAAATTCGTAGTTATTCTAACGTGATAGAATCATGCAAAAAATTATCAAACAAAGCATGCACGATGTGCCTTTCGTATTTAGAGTATATCTACCGAAGGTATAAAAATTCAATAACATGTAAATTTTCTTTCCCTGTGTCTGAGCCAACTTTTTTACAGAAAGTTCTTGGCTCAGCCATTGATTGAGCAGCTTCGGGGCACAACGTTGTTTGTCGATGCACTGCCTTCACTAGTTAATTTAACTATAGGAGATTAATATAGTTTAGTAACAGTAATTATTATTTTCTTTAATCATTTTAAATTAAAATGTACAAGTAAATTATAAAAATTCATCTAAAATACACAAATACCATAAAATATTATAAAAGGCCTAACCTTGGGTGCCTCTCATTATTACAAGGCAATACTAAAAAACACTATAGATTATTTTACAGTATTTTAACTTACTTATAGTCATTTCAACTGAAGATTTTATTAATATTGTTTGTTGGTCATGGTTTGTTGGCGTTTATTCGACAACATGATTGTAAATTTTCGATTAGTATTATTATTTTTATTTAGTCTAAATTCCTTTTGCTAATAAATAATTTTTGATTTTCAAATCAAATATGGATATAAGACAAAAATGTTTAGTATTCCTTATTTTATTTTATTTCTACAGATCTATTGAAAAATTGTGTGACGTCTGAATGATTATTGTGTAAGTATAAGAAAAGCTTAGTGGTTTTAATCAAATCGACAACAATGGGCGTTTATAAAAGGCGTCTCTTGTTTATTCGGGAACTCCCTCTCGTCTCGACACATTTTTCACTTTACTTTTATGTTCTTATTTAGCAGAAAGAAATACAAGGTAAAATCTGAGATGTTATAAAAAATATTAGACATACCTATAAAATAATAAGGATATAGTCTGGCAAACCAAAAAGCGCAGTAACAGTCAGAGTAACATGCTATACCCATCCCGTTTTCAGTAGTGAGAGTACTAGCATTAGAAAAAGAAAGTATGATTTTCCCTGTCTATGCTTGAAGTGGAACAAACTCTAGCCAAACTATAAGTATAATTTATTGTCACTAAACAAAAATCTGTAAAGCAGTAATTTTATTTTAATTTAATATAACTATGGATGTATGATTAATAAAAATAAAATAAATAAAACAAACAAAAATTCGTTACTTAAGTATATAAAACTTGATCATGTCAGATCTCACACTTGACCCCGTTTGACCGCAGCTAGCCCTCAAAGTAAATCGAACTTATTGCTTTATAATGGTTGCCCAAGTAACATTTTAACTAAAAAGATGCTTACATTCGCTAGTAAACAGCTTAGAGCTTAAAAACTGATGAATAACGGAGTAGAAAATCTGTTAAAGCTGAACTAGCGCAGAAAAGGTTTATCTTATACAGTGAGGCTGATTTACCGCTGTATAATGTCGAAAGTATTACTTTTGGCTTTATATTAACATAAAATAACACCATTATACAGAATTAAGTGCTACAAAAAGCGAACTGCATTTTTTGAAAACTAAAGCTTTGTAACGGCGGAATAAGAGTATACAATGATGTTATTGTCTGAATAATGGTGTAAACCTACTCGGTTATAATGCCATCACATGAAGCTGTATAATACCTGAATAATGGTTCTATAGAAAGCCTTTATAAAGCTGTAACCTTTACAAGAGTTTTATGTAATGTTATAAGCTGTTTAAAAGCGTATTCATACTATTTTATAAAGCCAAAAATTAAATACTATTACACAGCAGCTATTGAACTCGAGGCTGGTAAACACACTCAATTTTTTCCATAGTTCAGCATATAGCTTCAAAATCGAGTATTTGAAGAGCTAATGCTGTTTACATTACGAACGCCATTAATACCATAACCTACAATCTTAAAATTCCTAAAATGGGTTTGTTATTATGTTTCTCAATTATAACACTTAAGTAGTTACTAATTACATGTAATAAAATAACTTGATTGTTAAATAGAGAAGCATAAGTAACACAAAAGAGTCAATCTAAAAAAAAAGATTCGATCCACTAAATCACAATATACAATAATTATTGAATTATCTCTATAATTTCGAGGGCGCGTGAGTTTTTTGTTTACAATTAGTATATACATTCACATAAAACTAACAGCCGCAAGCAGAATAGGTACAGAATATCGTTTACTACCGCACTTGGTTTAGTTTCCTTTTGTACACTTAATGGATGCGTATATTTTACAAGATGTCTTCGAATTATGACGTTCCAAAGTAGAATAGACACAACTCGGGTAAAAAAATCTCTTATGTAGACTTTTGTCAGTTTACTGCTGTGAATATAGGCATAAAAAGTGTAGCCGAGGAGTATTAGCTGTATAATGGAATTTATTTATGCAGTAAATCAGCCATCACTCAGTAATAATACAGCTGTTAACCAGCTAAATCTACACTTAAAGCTGTAAAATTCGTCGTTAAACAGCTATATCAACACTTAGAGCTGTAAAATTCGTCGTTAAACAGCTATATTAACACTTAGAGCTGTATAATTTGGGGCCCTTTTTGAGGATATAACGGTCTCCAAGCCCGTCAATACAGCCTTTATACAGCAGAAAAATTGGCGGATACAGCTATTATACAGCTCAAAATGTTACTTGGGTGGGTACTTAATGATGCCTGATACCTAACAACTATTATATAATCTGTTTAAGTTGTGTAAAGGGTAACGATTAAATGAAAAATCAACTAATATTTATCAAGCATTGTCTGTTAAGGTAAACGTGTAAAAATTGCAAGCTCGCGGAACGAACGAGCCGGATTATTGCAGGCGTCCACGCGGAGATTACACCCGCCGCGTAACCGTGAGTTATGATAGCCTTAGCCTTACCACCCTGTATTCCCTTCGCTCGTCTAGCCTCTGGAAACTGGTATCCCATCCATACATATTATCTTTACAAGAGACTAGTATATTAGTATGAAATTGTAATATGTATGTTGAAATTTCTTAGAAATTAGATTAAGCATTACTTATGTTTTTAAAATTTTCCTGCAGACAAACTGTCAAACAGTTTTGCGGGGAATATGAGTAAGATGTAATCTTTTTTGTTTGATTAATAATAATAAATTAAATAAAAAAATATTAAATAAATAATCGTAATCCTACATTAAACACTACTACCTTAAACAACCAATAATTTAAATAAAAATAAGCACAAATCCTTCTTTTTCTACATTAAAGTGCAAGTTTCAATATCTTAAGATATTCCAAACACAATTAAGAGAAATCATAAACCACGTTCAAAACCACAATTCGAAAGGAGATTCGTACCCGCTGCATACCCTGAACCCTGAACTTGAGTGCATGATAAGCAATCGGAATAACGTAACCGCTACTCAGTCTTACCCACGATGAGAAAATACTGGCCCAACGTTGTCCCCATACCAACATCAGGATATTTACTAACAAACTAGCTGATTTATAAGCGGTTAACAACACGAAATATGACCATACGTACAGCACAAGGATAACATTTACTGACATTTGTATATTTGTATATTGAAATAAATAGATCATATACTTATAAAAGGTAAATGATACTAGTCTTCTTAAGTAAGTGTTAATACATCTGTTTTAGATTAATAGTATTATTTTTAAGTGTTAGTACAGTATAATTCAAAGTATTTCATAAACTATAACATTTTTCCCTATTTTTAATGGTCTAATGATCTTTGTTAGTAATAAAAAAATATCAAACTCTACAAAGTTTAAAACTTTTCTAGGCAAAATATTGGAAAATTCTATCTGACACTTAGATTGTTCGCAAACATAAATGAAAAATATAATCCTGCATAACATAAGGGAGATCGAAGTTAGTTAAAACTAAGGTACTATCGGGCTCAGAATTGCATGAATTCATTCATAAATTGGTATAGCAGCTCTAAAATCGAAGGTACATCAGATCAGCAGACATAACTAATGTTTTAACAGTACACAGGTTGCTCCACGACTTTGCCGCATGGTTGGAAAGTACCTGAAATACTGCGTATACATAGGAAACTATCACTGCAAGAAGAAAACTTAATTTTTATTTTTAATACAATACGAGTTGCATTCAAAGAATTTCGAATATTCCCATATTTAAGCCGGAAATCAAACCCGCGAAATTCGTAAACAAAACTTGCTACTTCAAACTCAATCATATACTTAATAAGCATTTTTTTAATAACGCACAATCCTAATAAAATAAGGGCATTTTAAATTCATATTACATTTAACTCCACTTACATTTAGTTTTTTTAGGTGAAAGTTTTAAAATATTTTTTCTTATTTTAAAACATTCACCTAAAAAGTTTTAAAATAAGTGTAGTTTGTAAGTTTTGACACGCAGTATCTCGTTAGGGAGTCTTAAATGCACGCCTGCAGAGATGTTCGTTTCATTATGCTAACGGCGTTGTATTATTTTGAGTACGTCAACGTCAGTGATATGGTGCATATTTAAACAAAGGCGTGAGATTCGCACAAAATTGTTGCACCATTAAGCGACACTCCCGGTAAAAGTGCTGCGGCCCCGGCGACTCTCGATGCGAAACGTTTTAAGCATTCTTCTCTTATTTATTTTTAAATCCTGTTCATTTTATGGGTGAAAATCGAATGGGTTTTTGAAATTAATGTATTCGTCTGTAATGTGGGTACTCTTTTTCTTATACACTGTAACATGCTTAGAATTCTATTAACTATCTAAACCGTTTCAGTCTTAATTTAATCTGTAAATGCATAAATTCAATATTAACGTAGATAATTTTATAAAAACTGGCAGGGAAAATCAATAGAAATCCAAATCACAACTTAAACGAAAACAAAAGTGAATCTGTTTATAAGAAAAGTTACCCTTGTTTCGAAAGTGAAGTGATCATCGACACAATCGGCCGGAGGTCGCTGGAACCGCCGGATGCCTTTGACAGTCGGAACACATCGTGACCTGAACGATTTACATATTACGTGACACTTTTGCAGAGCTCGTCATTGACTCCGCTCTGATAGACTGAGACATCGAACGCATTATTGTTTTTCGCACCATTCGAAAGACCCTCGAAGGGTACAATGTTTTTTTATAGCCCCTACTGAAAATTCTATGACTGATTGTGAGTTTTTGTAAAGCTAGTGTCTCTTTGTTACGATATTTATTATTCCGCTGGAATACGAAACAATATACAAAGATGTGATGTAACATATTCGGGTTGACAGGTAAAGAGTTTCCTCCTAATTTCATCCTCGCTTAACAATATTGATTAAATTATGTTGAGACATGTCACGCTACAAGGCGCGCTGAAATTAAATTATTTAACATAAAACGTAGGTAGGGTACTTTGATATCTCACAGGGTATGGCGCCCTAGAAAATTACATGCCATGCATGTCAAAGCAAGTTACCTTTGTTAGGGAATGCTCTTGGTTTGAAGCCTTTGATTTGTACATATAGTACTCAGCCTGATGTCGATATGTTTATTCGCTAATTAATATTCAATCACTATTGTTACACCAACGTCAAACTTATTTTTACACTAACTGCTCCCGCGACTTTACCCGCTTGAGTTTTAGAAGAAAAATTTCCTTAAATGTTGTTCCTGGGCAGGGACCGGAACCGGTTACCATAACCTGGGTATTTCATAAGGTTATTTTTGAGGTTGTTTTAAAAACCCTGATATAACGGTAACCTTATGATGAGGTAACCGTATTGATACGGTTACCGTATCGATCAGGTTAACCTAAGGTAACACTAACCGCATTAAAAACCCAATCAATTCGGTTACCGAATCATAGGGTATTGAGGCAGCTCAAACGAATGTGATCTTTACGAACACTTAGATTAGGCTCATTATTAAATTGCTGTAGTGGCTTTGAGCACGGGGCTGGTCAACTAAGCTCCCAGTACAAACAAACAGGTTTTGCCGGAAACGTCGCGCGTCGTTTATTGTGTTCATCTTTAACAATATTTGTACTTTTAGGTTGAATTGAAATTGGAGCGCGGCTGCATTTCGTTTGGTTATTTTGTTTTTACATTATTACTATACTAACTTTGGAGAAGTACGGATACGGATTCGTGCATAATGTGCATATGAATTAAAATGTATTGTTGTAATTATCAAGTATGTATATGTATGTGTACAATAAAATATGAATATATATATATTTTCTCCAATGTGCTCGGAAATTTTCAGCTTACTGTATCAAAATGAGTACGTGAAGTTCTTCATTTTTTACCAAAACGAATAAAAAAAAATCATTATTTACCTGTTTTAGCGGCCGTAAAGTAATTTGTCAACGCCATGAATATGTATACACTTTTGCACCTTACTCCATTGTAATAAGGTTCAAAGTGTATACATATTTTAGGCATTGACTAGTAAAATCTATTACTGTATTGTTTTTTACCTTTTAAACTTTTCATCCGACTAAGAAATATCATTTCAAACAGCCAATACTTAAGCGACGTCTATACACCGTCTGAACGGCAATCCCTTCAAACTGTAGGATGGAGTTAGATAGTTAGATCAAAAACCTTGGTTGTCTCGTTCTTTGTCATAGCACCGCGTCTGATCGTGCGAATGAGGCTTAATACAATCATAGACAAAACAACTATTTTTAAGGTTTAATCTTGTATCTGTTGCATAAAAGGAGCATATTTAATACTGTCTGAAATAGCTTTTGACGAAAATTTCTTTTTAAATATTATTTGAATGAAAATTGGCAGTATACATAGTTCTTAATACTTTAAAAAAAATATAGAGGGAAGCTAATTCATGACATTGCACGCTAATAACGTAACCAAAATCTGTAATTTATTTCATTTACTTTACTTTATTTCCTCACACATTTAGAGAAAAGCAGTATATATGCCTCGGCGGGAATAGAAATTCGTGGACTCGTCTTATTTTTTCGAATCGAAGAAAAAATCGCTCATCCACGAATTTCCCTTTCCCGTCCTCTGCAATAATGTACTATTTTTTATAAAAATAAAAATAAAATAAAAATAGAGTAAAACTAGAATAAAAATAGAATAAAAATAAAATAAAAATAAAATAAAAAAATAATAAAAATAGAATGAAAATAGAATAAAAATAGAATAAAAATAAATTAAAAATAAAAATAAAATAATATAAAATAAAAATAAAATAGTATAAAAATAGAAAATAATAATAAAATATAATATAAAAAAAGAATAAAATAGAATAAGTAAAAAATAAAATATTGTATGATAAAATTTTATTAAAATATATTCAATGACATGCAATAGAAACCAAATTTTTATTTTATTATATTTTTATTATATTTTTATTATATTTTTATTTTATTTTTATTTTATTTTTATTTTATTTTTATTTTATTTTTATTTTATTTTTATTTTATTTTTATTTTATTTTTATTTTATTTTTATTTTATTTTTATTTTATTTTTATTTTATTTTTATTTTATTTTTATTTTATTTTTATTTTATTTTTATTTTATTTTTATTTTATTTTTATTTTATTTTTATTTTATTTTTATTTTATTTTTATTTTATTTTTATTTTATTTTTATTTTATTTTTATTTTATTTTTATTTTATTTTTATTTTATTTTTATTTTATTTTTATTTTATTTTTATTTTATTTTTATTTTATTTTTATTTTATTTTTATTTTATTTTTATTTTATTTTTATTTTATTTTTATTTTATTTTTATTTTATTTTTATTTTATTTTTATTTTATTTTTATTTTATTTTTATTTTATTTTTATTTTATTTTTATTTTATTTTTATTTTATTTTTATTTTATTTTTATTTTATTTTTATTTTATTTTTATTTTATTTTTATTTTATTTTTATTTTATTTTTATTTTATTTTTATTTTATTTTATTTTTATTTTATTTTTATTTTATTTTTATTTTATTTTTATTTTATTTTTATTTCATTTTTATTTCCTTTATTTATCTTTCGTCTTAGGTTAGGTTATATAATATTTTTACAAAAGTAAAATACAAAAATACATCAAAAACATACAAAAACAATAAAAACATTATAAAAAACCTAACCTAGGGTGCCGCCGGCAACGGAGCAAGGCCCAGGCTGCCGGTGGTCAGGGCCGCAGAGAGAGGAACCTTCGGACTATACGCGCCGTGTCCAGGATTACCGCCTTCTGTATCTGACCCTTGATCCAACCACAACCTCGTAGCGAAAGCCTCTCAAGATGTTGGTCGAGACTCTTCGCTATGAGACCGTTCGCAGAAACAACTATCGGCACAATGATCGCCGAATCAACCTCCCACATGGCGGTTACCTCGTGAGCTAAGTCTAGGTACTTGCTGGATTTGTCCTTCTCAGCCTTCACGAGGTTAACGTCACATGGAACGGTGATGTCGACGAGCATGGCCCGGCGTTGCGATCGGTCTATTATCACTATATCAGGCTTATTGGCTACAATAGTCCTGTCCGTGATAATAGATCGATCCCAATAGAGCGTGGCACGACCATTTTCGAGAACTGGCGCAGGTGTGTACTTGTAGTACGGCACTTCGTGGTCCACAAGACCGTATAGGAGAGCAAGCTGCTGGTGTATGATCCTGGCTACGAGGTTATGTCTGTGCAAGTACTCGCCGTTAGCAAGATGAGAACAACCGGAGATGATATGCCTGAGTGACTCTCCGGGACGGCGGCATGCCCGACAAATGTCGACCGTACCGTCCTTCAGGATATATCTCCGGTAGTTATTCGTCATGATAACTTCGTCCGCAATTGCACAGGCAAAACCTTCGGTTTCTCCGAAGAGGTCCCCGAATCGTAACCAGTTCACCGACGCGAGCAGGTCTACGTCGGGTCCCGTGAGGGCCCCGTAGAACCGCCCGTGTAGCTCCTTGCTCTTCCATACCGCCTTGCGATCCTCGGTGCTTAGCACCACAGGTTTGCGCCAGTTCTCGTTCGCCAAGGAGAGCGGCGTGAGGCTCTTATCTACTGCCACCACATCACGATGCATCCCACACTCGTTGTTGTTGACCTCCACACTTCCGTGGGATGTACAATCTCATAACGGACGAGCGTGGGTGAAGCATACGGTGTGTGGTGAGCAATAGACGGACCCTCCGATCCAGGGCATCCAGCTCAGTCTGTGTCCACCTTAGTATGCCAAAGGAGTATGTGAGTAGGGGCATTACCCAGGCGTTGAAGGCGCGCACCTTGTTGCCACCTGACAAAAGACTATTGAGTACTTTTGTCAGCCGACCAAAGAAGCGCTGCTTTTTTATTTATTTTTTTATTTTTTATTTTTTATTTTTTTTTTTTTTTATTTTTTTTTTTATTTTTTTATTATTTTTTTTTTTTTTATTTTTTTTTTATTTATTTATTTATTTATTTTTTTTTTTTTTTATTTTTTTTTTTTTTTTTTTATTCTATTTTATTTTATTTTTATTTTACTTTAAAATTTACTTTTTTTTTTCATTCTTATGATATTTTCATTTATTTTTATTTTATTTTATTTTTACTTTACTTTTTTTTCATGCTTGAGCAACGCGACTACTACGATAATAGCTCTATACGGGTAGTTAGCTAGTTTCATTAAATGTTAAATCTCGACATTAGCTTTCAATAGTATTCAAATGTAGGAAAGAAAAAACAACCCAGGTTAAAATAACCCAATGAAAACCCTTAACAAAAACCCTATCGCGATGGGGTTTTGAGGTTAACCGTGTTAGAGGTTACGGTTACCGCTTCAATACCTGTTACCACTATGATTCGGTAACCTCATGATACGGTAACCGTATCATGAGGTTACCAAATTGATTGGGTTACCGAAATGATAGGGTTAAGCCTAAAGAGGGGTTTTCCGGTCCCTGTTCCTGGGTATAAACTCTTGTAGACATCTGGGGCCATGTGAGATGAAATATGTAGACGGACTTAGGTCTTTACAGGATTTTTTTACGCACAACACGTACTACAGTATATACAAAACTATTTACACGATATTTGCATATATTAACACAGCTGCCAAACATAAATCTCAATAAATAACAACACGCGAGATAACATACAAAGGAACATTTGATAGCGAAAATTGCACTGAGCAACTTTTTTAAAAAACAAAACACGCGCGCCTAGCGCGCGGCGAGCGCTGGGCTTTTCAGCCAGTGTGCGTGCATCCAATGAGGTTGGTGTTGACTTCGGTCGCTTACAACTATTACTTACTATAAATAAAACAATAATTTAAAACAAAAAAAGAACCGACTTCACTTAGGATCCGCTATTCCACGAGGAAGTGGCCAAGTTGCTGTAAAAAATAGTGAAATCACTATAGGTGTGCCTATAATAGTTGAAGAGTTCCCTCGATTTCTCCAGGATCCCATCATCAGACCCTGACTTGGTGACAATGGGACCATCTAGGGGTTATACCTGTTCGATTAAAAAAAAAAATATGAAAATCGGTTCACGATTCACGGAGATATGGAGTAACATACATACAAAAAAAAACATAATAATGATAAAATAAAAACAAGGCGATATATTACTTATTTATTATCTTTGGTTTCTACGCTTAATTTTATATTCATATAACTACGCATATCTGATCTGAATTGATTATAATTTTAAACAAAAAAAGAACCGACTTCACTTAGGATCCGCTATTCCAAGAGGAAGTGGCTGAGTTGCTGTAAAAAATAGTGAAATCACTATAGGTGTGCCTATAATAGTTGAAGAGTTCCCTCGATTTCTCCAGGATCCCATCATCAGATCCCGACTTGGTGACAATGGGACCATCTAGGGGTTATACCTGTTCGATTCAAAAAAAAATTTTGAAAATCGGTTCACGATTCACGGAGATATGGAGTAACATACATACAAAAAAAAAAAAAATTATGATAAAAAAAAAAAAAATTCAGTCGAATTGAGAACCTCCCTCTTTTTTTGAAGTCGGTTAAAAAAAAATTCAGTCGAATTGAGAACCTCCTCCTTTTTTGAAGTCGGTTAAAAACGTCATGACATTCTGTGCAGTAATTTCTTGCGCGGTTCAGGTTTAAACTTTCTTCTTATGCGTTTATTATATGTTTGTATTGCTCGATAGTACGGTCCTTTTTTATAGATCTCTAAAATTGGTCTAGTCTTCATCTTTTTCTTTTTATTCTAGTCTTCATCTTTTTCTTTACATACATACATTAGGTACATACTAAGTAAATGCACATTATTCTAGTGAGGTAATCCTACAAATAATCTTACTGTAATTCTACAGATCGAGTTCATTTCGAGGAGATCTTCAAGAAACTACGTTTGCTTAAAGTTGTAAATGTTCAGCACTAAAACTGTAGCCAATTAAGCAACGGCCATAGTGTTGCTTCCAACAACTTTCTCGGAAGTTATGCTTTTATTCCTCGAACAGAGCCGGGAGCTTATTGCCTTTTAATTAATAAAACGAAAACCGCCAACCGACAACACAGGCAGGTAGGCACCGGTATGAACAGTGGAAATCACAAAGCTTTATCGCCGCATATTGATCTGGCGTACAACCGAGTTCGGTTCGGTACCGTGGCCTGTAGTGTAGGTATGTAATACCCGAGACTACATCTACACTCCGATGTTCTTTTGTAATTATTACGACCACACTTGCGAATACGAGTATACGGTGCACTATTGAAAATAATGAATCAAATGGATAGTTAAACTACATGCGCTATTTAAAATTGAAGGACATAATATCCTGACTCACAATTTTTATACAAAACCACGTGCCCGTTATTCGAGCACATCTGTCGCATAACTAACTTAGTACGTTTCAGTTCCATACATGATGTTTTTTCAATAACTAGTCATATTGTGGGAGGTGATCAGGTAAATCAATACTGAACAACTTTTTAAATGTGACCAAGCCCGATATGTAAAAAAAATGTTGGCCTCCAGATAGAAAACGCCTTCAGGTCGTCTTGGACGCTTAAGGCGCTTAAGACGTCTTAGGTCTGCCATTTGTACTTTTTTGTTTTAAATTGTGCAATAAAGTTTAAATATAAATAAAACATCAACGTCTTCTCGGCCGAAATAAATATATGCCACGGACTTTGAGGTTTCGGAGTAAGCCCAATCGTAAAAAATGTTTAGTACTATTAGCTTATCAAATCACCTCGCAAAATATAGCTAGTATTGAAAAACTACCTTGTATATTTTATCAAAATAACCCAACTTCCGTTTGATAGACAGCGCTACGTCACCTGATACTAAAAAGAGAGGTTGCCTAAAAAGTTGGCCGACGATGCACAAGCAATTTTTCTCTGATATTCATTACACTTCGTATCATTCACGTGGATACAGAAACATCGTATTGCATATTTTTAACTACATCGGCATTGGATAGATGGCAGACAACCAATTTAGAACGTGACATGTAAACGCGCGGGACAGATGACTCCTCCATTTGTCGTTACTTCGGTATCCGGTTCACATCGCATAGGCTTCGTTTAATTGAGCCATTTGTGTTGCTCTCTGACGGTCGCATAATGTCGCTTCATGTCCAACTATTGTCCGCGTACCATCAAATGTTCATTTGACCAAAAGTAATGAATGTATTCCATTTGAAACGATGTGGAACTGCATTCCAAACTTAGGCCAAAATTAGTATAAGTAAATTATAATAACAATACTGTCTGTTCCAAAATATATATGGAAGTATATCACGAAAAAAGAAACGGGTTGCTTAGTGTTGCTTACCGTAGAACTCCCCTGGGTGCATAATTCGAGGGCTTAACAAACGGGCGGGATAACACATGGCTTCCTCGAGAATATCTCGGAGTTTTCATGCCAACGAAATAGGTTCTCTGTAGACTCGCAGCAATAAATTGTAACAACATATTTGGAAAAGTTTTTTTTAGACAAACATAGTAAATAGTAGGTATTTATTATAGTAGGGTTTTGTCTCAGTACAAATGCGAAAAAAATTGTGCGCATCGAGAAAAAGTTGTGAATTTTTGACCATAGATAGAGTGAGCAAAGATGAATATATTTTTGTATTGGCGGTCTGTAAAATTTTTGGACCTTCACGTCAAAATCAGGGGTCCCGTGCAATATGTTATTACTCTCTGGTTAAGACTGCTAGGGGTTGTTTGGTATCGTTTCCGTGTAGAACAGACATGCAGAATTCATTTCTAATATTAAAAATGAAAAATTTCGTATTAAAAAAAAAGTTGTGCCGCGAGGAAAAACACAATTTTATTTTTATTTTTTTAGGACGTCATATAACTAATATATATCCTTTATTTCAAATAATAAAAAATATTATAAAGAAGCATATTTAATATACATTAGAGAAACATATACATTTTATACACCTTTAATACAAAAAACTTCTGGGTTTTTTTTTTACTTAAGTTGAGTAACGGAAATCAGACGTCGCGTCGTTTGAATTGTGACGGTTTATGTTAAAGTTAAGGAGGAAAAATATGTTTTTATTTATTGTATTCTTTTATTTCTGCATTTTGTGAAGTTATTATGAATAAAATTTACTAATAACAAGCAATACATGCATTTTAAGATCAATACGCTACGGATGTTCACGTTCACATTGAATATCGATACTTACTATGGAGAAAACATATACACCACGAAGTAAACATTTTTTTTCGCGTAGTTTTTGTATACTATAAGCCTAAAAATTTCATATATTTAGAAACTACATTAAATATGCTCCTTTATAATATTTTTTATTATTAGAAAAAAAATTATATATATTAGTTATATGACGTTCTAGAAAAAAATAAAAAAATGTGTTTTTCCTCGCCACACAACTTTTTTTTTAATAAGAAATTTTACATTTTTAATATCACAAATGAATTCCGCATGTCTGTTTTACACGGAAATGATACCACACAACCCCTAGCAGCCTTAACCATAGAGTAATAACGTATTTCACAGGACCCCTGATTTTGACGTGAAGGTCCAAAAATTTTACGGACCTCCAATACTAAAAAATATTTATCGTGGGCCATTCTATCCATGGTCAAAAATTCACAACTTTTTCTCGATGCGCACAATTTTTACAAATTCGAGCTCTGCTATTAATCAAGAGTCCAATTATAACCACTAAATATTTCAGGTTCCCAGTAAAAATATCGCAACGTCGAACGTAATTTAACTATACAAAATGTTATTTATTTATGAATTGGTTTATATACTTTTTATCTCAAGTTTTTTGTAGTAATAGAAACAAATTTTTAGATTATTTATCTCTGAGTATTTGTGTGCACTAATTCATTAATGAATTGTGTGATATTATCCCTAATTTTTTTCAAAATTCATAGCACATTTCATTCGGAAACACTTCTGCCATGTTGAGATTCCCTCTAAGACGCATAATTGTGTCCAATATTCGATTCAAACATTCTTCTGATAGTTAACGACAGAAAGTTTAACAAGACAATGATCGAGTTGTCTAGTGTTAAAGGTCGCAACTTATAAACGGCAATATCTTGTGTTTGACTTGTACGAAGACCAACTAACGGATGGTACATGAGGACTTGATCGAGACTGTTGCAGTAGTAGATGCTGTCAGAACAGAAACTTCTTGTTCATTTGCCGGAACTTCGACAGTTTTCCGCCTGATTCAGGATTGGAGCAAATTAACAGAGCTGAGGCGAGCTATTCCGATCACACAGGCTCTAAATGAAACGTCTAACGTCTATGTTACAAACTGTTAGATGAGACAGTTAGAAACTTTTAAAAACGATGGTACCTATAGATTATTGTGGGGCTGAAATCCGAATCAATCACAGATGTACCATCACCATCAAATAAATATCGGAGCGGCCAATGTACACACAAATATCTGAACATGCACTTTATCGCCATAACAATAGAGGCGTGTTGTTCAGATATGTATGACCACCTAGACCGCTCCGGTGTATCTGATGGCGACTGTACCAGGTTCGTATAATCGGGGTCAATAGAAAAATGTAATATGACAACTGGATTTCTATACAAAACAAGCATTTGACACGTGACAAAATATTATTAAACTACTAGTCCGCCTCGAACTGAGAACTCGCGATTTACTTGCAAACGAATTGACCAATATAATAAGACCCTAAGGAGGATTTTTTTTCTCCTTCTAGCTCCATAACCACTTGATTGATCGTGCTCATATACGAACTTACAAATTTAATGTATCTTTGCTACAGCCCCAAGAAATTTCATAAAGATCAGTAAAACGTTACTAAAGTTATCGTCAGACAAACTATCGAAATCAAAAAGCCATCCAAATGCCGAGACGTCCCAGTAGCCAGGTGACAGTTCGGTCTGGAGTTGTTTGTAAGAACTCACTTCGCTTACGCTCCGCGAGTTCGAAAATCCGTTATCACTGAAATATAAGAGTAATTTTAGGTTAAGGTTATGTACATATTGTTAATGACGCCATGGATGTTCTTTAAATTAAATGTGCAGGTGGATTTGTTTACATTATTTTACTTTTCTGTTGACCCCGAATTTATGTTTCCTTATATTTGATTTAGTTTTTATACAATTGCATCAAAAACAAAACCAAAAGATTTTCCACCTTCTCCGACTAACGTCTGTCCTTCCATATCACATACTTACCAGTATCATCATCATCATCATCATTTCAGCCGAAAGACGTCCACTGCTGGACATAGGCCTCCCCCACTGAACGCCACAATGACCGGTCCTGTGCCACCCGCATCCAGCGGACTCCAGCGACCTTCACCAGGTCATCAGTCCACCTTGTAGGGGGCCTACCAACTCTTCGCCTTCCGGTGTATGGTCGCCATTCGAGAACCTTAGTGCCCCAACGGCCATCGGTTCTCCGTGCAATGTGCCCTGCCCATTGCCACTTAAGTTTAGCGATCCGACGGGCTATGTCGGTTACTTTGGTTCTGCTACGGATAGTATCGTTTCTGATACGGTCACGCAAAGAAACTCCTAACATAGCCCTCTCCATTGCTCTTTGGGTGACTTTAAGCTTTTTAATGAGGCCCATTGTGAGCGACCACGTTTCAGAGCCATAGGTCATCACTGGCAACACACACTGGTCAAAGACTTTCGTCTTGAGACACTGCGGAATATTGGACGAAAAGATATGTTTCAGCTTCCCAAACGCTGCCCAACCGAGACGGATTCGACGATTGACCTCTTTCTCGAAATTGGACCTACCTAGCTGGACTGTCTGTCCGAGGTATACATAATCGTCTACAACTTCGAGCGTAAAGTCTCCGACTGTAATAGGGGTTGGTACTACATGGGCGTTAGACATGACTTTCGTCTTATCCATGTTCATCCTTAGACCAACCCTCTCAGAGCCTTTACTGAGGTCGTCGAGCATCGTACTTAAGTCCTCCATGGTCTCAGCCAGGACTACGATATCGTCGGCAAATCGAAGATGAGTGATGTACTCGCCGTTGATGTTGATGCCAAGCCTTCCCCAGTCCAAACCCTTGAAAATGTCCTCCAGGGCAGCGGTGAACAGTTTTGGAGAAATTACATCTCCTTGCCTGACTCCCCGCTGCAGCGGTATGGATCTCGAGTTCTGGTCCTGGAGTCGGACTGACATAGAGGCGTTCTCGTACAAACACTTCATTACCTCGATATAACGGTAGTCCACTTGGCACCTCTGGAGAGCCTGTAGTACAGCCCAAGTCTCGATCGAATCGAAGGCTTTCTCGTAGTCCACAAACGCTAAACAGAGGGGCAGGTTATACTCCTCAGTCTTCTGTATAACCTGACGCAGCGTATGAATGTGGTCTACGGTACTGAACCCTCTTCGGAAACCGGCTTGTTCGGGAGGCTGGAAGTCGTCTAACCTGTACGAGAGTCGATTTGTAATGACTCTAGAAAACAGCTTATAGACATGGCTCCACTAGCTAGACTTACCAGTATGTTTACACCTAATTAATTATTATTATGCATGAATTTAGTAAAGAGTATCATTCATTTTAGGGTCAAACTATCCTTAATTGTATCGTATCTTTTCTTAATTTTATCAATTTCGTTACGATAATTAGTTATAAAAACGTATGGCTTATTTTCGTAACAAAACGGAGAAAATTATTAACAGATTAGATAAAGGTACAAAAAATGTTCAATTGACCCTGTTGCTTGTTTACTCATTTGAATCAAATAACGGGCCTCGTAAAGTGAAATGTAAAAGCCACTTAATACAGAGAGCGGTGACAATCTCATTCCGGACGACAAATTGAGAACACCTTCCGGGCGGGGCGCCGCAACCGCGCGGGCTCGGCCGAGGAGAGAATTACAGTAGGCCTAACCCTCTAACTAAATATATGTTACTTTTCCCTACAGAAAGAAAAATAGTCTAATCACAGAATGGTATGCCATTGGTGCATCAAGAGGTGAAGGTAAACCTTGTCGCAGATGGGAAGATGACTTCAAAACAATTGCTAGAAATATGTGGAGAAGGACAGTAACCGATAGAGAAGAATGGAGGATTTTAGGGGACCACTATGCTAAGAGGCAATCCGACCACACCAGTGTCAGATAAATTAATAATCAAACAACTTGGGTAAGTAAACCCCGTCCTACTTGTACGAAAGTTGGAAATAAAGGCCATTTTATTTTGTTTTTATTCCACGGAGGTAATTTATTAACAATGTGTTGAGCCATGGAGCACACAAAACAACAGTCGACAGTGAAATTTTCACGCCAGTTATATTCAGAATTCTTATCTGCGTGGTAACCTATCTACTCTTTTTACTAATCTGTGTGATTTTTATTCTTTTATCATTCATTAAATCCTCCCGAAATTTCAATAGGTACAGTCAGCATGAATAGTATCTTCCTACACGAAGGCCGCAAAAATATGTGACACGCTCTCCTATGGCTTAACAAATAAGAGCGTGTCACATATATTTGCGGCCTGCGTGTAGGAAGATACTATTGATGCTGACTGTACTGTAGAAAAATCCACCGCCCCAGGCGAGACTCGAACTCGCGACTCTGGGAAACATGCCCATCGCTCTGACCAACTGAGCTACTGAGACTACACCTGCTGAGTAGTGTAATATTTCTTCGGCAGATGTCGCTAGGCGTCACCCTAAGGCGCATATATAAGTAAAGGATATGGTGGATGAATTCGCAGCCTCAGGTGTAGTCTCAGTAGCTCAGTTGGTCAGAGCGATGGGCATGTTTCCCAGAGTCGCGAGTTCGAGTCTCGCCTGGGGCGGTGGATTTTTCTACTTTTCCTTTATATCTAAACATTGTGGTATCGTTAGCAGACGTTCTGCTTAAAACAAAAATAAATCGACATAGTGATCCTTAAAAAAAGCATAACTTTAGGGTTGACATTAAGTTTTGTGTAAGTATTTTTAGCTTTTCAATCCACATTCTC
Source organism: Pammene fasciana (assembly GCA_911728535.1). Taxonomy (NCBI): domain Eukaryota; kingdom Metazoa; phylum Arthropoda; class Insecta; order Lepidoptera; family Tortricidae; genus Pammene; species Pammene fasciana. The sequence continues at coordinate 21,895,019 of OU452275.1, forward strand.
TGAGTGCCAGTATAATACAGATGCGGGATATTTAACACTAGATATTATACCAATTATTACGTAGGTAGTTATTTTTTACATCGTTACAGTGTATAGACACCCAAAGCAGAGACAAAATCTCAGGTTCGTCAGATTTGCTCAGGCCGTGGCGCACTCGGTAAATGGCTATTTGTTGCGGGCGACACCTGTCCCGCGCCGCGCCGCAGACCGAGACCCTCTAAGCCCGCTGTCACCCGCCCCGACATTATAATGGCCTATTCGCATTTCCTAATGCTCACTAACATGGGTGGGACAAATGCTAGGTTATCACTCTTATTGAAGGCTCGTTACACATACCGGCAACATAGATATGTTTAAGTGGTAACGAGATAGGTTAATGATGCGTATATTTGTGATCCTCCTCCTTGCATCGGTTTCCTCATCACTGAGGGTCGTGGTCATTTAACAGCTTCTCTCTGATGATCTGGCGCCATCTTCCTCTATCTGTTGCCGAGTGAAGAGCATCGTGTACTGTAGTGTTGAGAGCTGACCGAATTTGGTCAGACCAGCGCATTGGGCTCTTATATCTTGATCGTTCACCTTCGACTTTACCAGTGATGACCAGTTTCTCGAGGTTATCACTGTCTTTTCTAGCAACGTGGCCAAAATATTCAAGTACTTTGCGCAGGCAGACGGTAGATAGCCTGGTTTTTATCTTGAGTTCAGCGAGGATCGCCACGTTAGTGCGGCGCTCTGACCAGTGAATACCCAACATCCTTCTCCAACACCACATCTCAAACGCGTCAATCCGGTTACGGTCAGCCTTTCTGAGGGTCCATGTCTCTGCGCCGTAAGTAAAGATTGAGAAGACTAGAGTCTGAACTAATGTAATCTTCGTGTTCGTAGAGATATTTGTGATAGCACTCACAAATACTATATAGTAAAAATCGACGAAACTATAGCTTTTTTTTTATAACGGTGGCAAACAAGCATACGGCCTATAGATACCTGCAGCTCCAGAGGTGTCACATACCCGTTGTCGACCCAGTACAAAAAGGAGGATTTACTGTTTTGACAGCTTAAGGAACAAGAGAGTCCCTCGACGTCAACACACTGGGTCCTCTTTGAGCTCTTTGGCAACCTTACTCACCAGCAGGAACATAACACTATGAGTAGGGTCTAGCTGGTTTATTTGGCTGTAGTTTTCCGTAAGGTGGAGGTACTTCCCCAGTCGGGCTCTGCTTTAGATGTAAGCGAGATGACATTCGCTGTGGCTGTCGTGTGCTCTACCACACATAGCGAGTTGACATTCTCTGTACCCATACCTCTCTTTTAGACGTAGTTTTTAAGGACATACCTACCTACCCGTGCCCGGATGTAGTTAAAGGATACCCGGGTCCAAAATAAAAATAGCTGTAAAAAAATTATACAGTCATGACAGGGCTTTTCCCGAGAACTTTTTTAGACATGAATGTTCAAATGAAGAGGCATCCAACGCGCTCATTTCCATTGTTAAGTACGTGACGTCAAATATCAATACAATATAAATGAATATTTTGCATGTATTAACAATTAAGCTATAACTACCAGTATTTTAATGCATGTTAGATGTAATAATTGTTGTACACCTCATGGAGGTAGAAAATGGAGATACTCTGTAATTATTTCAACATCTATGTAACCCGTTTTCGTTCAATAAATGAATTTTTACTTTACTTTACTTTACTTACGTCATAAAAGTAGGCGTGAGTTGTATTCGTGTGAAAGCCACTGTTGTGCCACTTTCAAGAGAATCATCCTGCAAACGTTCTTCTTCAAGTATGTAGCTAAATGAATAAGAACATATTTTTTATTTGTTATAATTCTTGACTTGGTGCGACCGTGAGACTAGTGTTATGTGGGGTTGGTTGGCGTTTTAAAAAATAATACCAATTTTTAGATGAAACTAATAATTTCTTAAATAATTTAATAGATCCGAAACATTTAATGTCAAATCGCTATAATTATACGAGCTGTTCATTTTATTTATATTTTGACTTCAAATAAATGTTGCAAGTGATAAAGGTTTTGTATTGCTCTGTCTTTATATTATTATGTTTCATAAAATATAAATTTAAATAAGTGAATGGACATTTAATAATCACATATTAAATGATCATACTTATTTAAAAAAACTGCACGCGCCAACCCGACTGCCAAGCGTGGCGCGTATGGCAAACCTCCCCTTAAGAGGAGGCCTATGTTCAGCAGTGGACGGCTTATGGTTATGGCTGAGATGATGATGATGATAACTTATTTAAATACAAATGTCCCTGCAAAGAGTGCTCGTATCATAACCCTTTAAAAGTAGACAATTACGGTTCAAAAAGCATAATTCAATAGTTAAAGCAGTACACTACCACATTATTATTTAGTGAAATAATGATGTTATATCGCTATAAATTATAAAGCATTTAAGCACATATTCGTCAACGTGACAAGGTTATCAGTAAACGGCTCAAGGTCAAATATAAATATCATGCCTGTGGTCATACAAGATAATGCGTAATTCTCTAAATTTGATACAAGTAAATTTGAAGATCGTAAGAAATGTTCTAACTAACATCAAATTTGCTAGGAATAACACATAATTTCAATTCCAAATCTTGAATAATAAAGTAAAACAACACAATGGAGACGAGCACAGCTAAGTATTAACAAACACTGACCGCAGAATCTTTAACGTTTTTTCTGTACTGGTCTGCTAAAACTAAAACCGGTTTACTTACCTATTTCATTATTCCGTTGGTTCTATGTCTACATCAATGCCTCGATGGCACACGGAAGAATCGTCACTCGTGGGGCATCATAAAGCTAAATTAATTTCGTCAATAATTGCAATGTTGTCACAATGGACAGTTCTACTGTTGTTTGGAGTGTTGGTTACGCTTGCATTTAGCGAAACCCATTATGGACCATTTGAAGGTAACTAGTAGAAACTTATTTATTCTTCTTATAGTATTAGTATGTGATTAGTGTGCCTGATGCCGGTAATTCATGTCGTGGTTTGTTTTGCGTTGTGTCGCTGGATCAATTCGTTTGATATATCGATAAAAAATGCATAATAACAAAATGTACTACAAAATTTTGCAGCATTATTTAAACGACTAGGTACTTATCTTTGTTTTGTGGTTTGTTTAACCTAATTTTATATGAACTTATATTTCTTTAAAAAGATCTATGAACATTACTAGGATAATTAAACTACCTATGGAACTAATTACGAATTATTACATCATTCTGGAAGATCATACAAAAACGAGGTTGTAAATCAAAATCTAAGGTTATAATGAGCACTTGTTTATTATAATTCTTATATTTTCTTGGAATTACTTATCAGTGTCACTACTTACTTATCAATGTTACTAACAAAATTACTTATCAGTGTTACTAACAAGCCACAGGCTCGTATACGACCCACTGTTACGACTAAAGATAATGATTTCCTGTATAGAAGTAAACTTTCAAAACGTAATGTAAAAAAAACGCAAAATAAAGAAGGCAAAACTATATAACCAACAATAATGCAAAGAAAAACTTCATCAATTATCATACTTTTCACACGGTGATTTTCAAATTCTCACAAATATTTATTATTAAAAGTATGCAAAATATTTAATTTAAGTACATGTATATATGATGTATACAAGGTGTAACAAAAATACTGGTGATCCGTTTAAGGGCATTATTGCTATGGTATTGCGAGTAAGAAAAAGTAGAACAAAAATTTTTTGGATCCGAAAAAAAACTTTTTGTATGGGACACGTCGTCCCGGCCGGCCAACCCTCCATACAAAACCAAAAATTTTTTTCGCGAAAAAAAAATTATTTATAATTTTCTATTGTCTAAACTAAAATTGAGAAAAAAAAGATCTTTTGTGGTTCTTTTCCGTCTGACGGAACCTATCGAACGAGCGGAGCGTAAGCGAAGCGTAAGCGAAGCGAGTTCTTACAAACAACTTCTGGCTACTGGGACGTCTCGGCATTTTGATGGCTTTTTGATTTGCAGAGTTTGTTCGACGATAACTTTAGCAACGTTTTTCGATCTTTATGACATTTTTTGGGGTTGCAGCTGAAGATAGGTACATCAGAGAGTTTATTTATGAGCTGGATCGATCAAGGGGTTGTGCATTGAGAAGGTGAAAAATAATCTTCATATGAGTCTTGGGTCAACTACCAAAATACCTACTACCCTTTTCTATATCCGACCAAGTTCCTGCTAGGGTCACTAGGCTTTAACTCCCTGGAAGTGAGGCGCAACTCCAGTCTGCTTGTGACAGCATGTAGTGTTTTGCGAGGCAATTCCGACTGTCCCGATGTGGTGGTGAGAATTGTAAAGCTGGCCATTCCATTCGTGCCTAAAAACCTTCTGAGGCCGCGAGATCAGGACCTTTTGGCTGTCCCTACTACGCGTACCGTGGCGCACAGTAATTCTCCAGCAATACGAGCTTTGCGGCTCTTAAACTCGCTTCTGTCATGGGCACCAGAGACTGATGTATTTGCGAATAATTGGGCGAGTGTTTGTAGAGCATGTCTGGTTTACTGTGAGTCGATGGATGTGAGTCGATGTTCCGGTTTGTTTAATTTAAAATATGTATCTGTTAGTTATTTGAATTGTGCAGTGTCTTGGTTTTACTGTTATGCTGTATAAATTTTGTATGCAATAAATAAACTCGTTTGCAAGTAAATTGCGAGTTCTCAGTTCGAGGCGGACTACTAGTGTAACTAAATATATATTTATATCTTTGCTTTATTTATTTTTTCTGCCAGGCCATTGCTGGACAAAGGGCTACCCTCGCTTCCGCTACTCGGCAGGGCTTATTGTATGCATATAACATTATAACAAAAAAACTACTGAAATAATTTAAAAAAATCTTTTGGGGAAAATTATATCCTTATCGTTAAGCAGGGGCTTATTTCATAACAACAAGTGTAACTAATATTATATATTAGTGGAATTCTCTTTCTAATAAATAGGATCGGAGAGACTTCCGGTTATTCCGATTTCTTAACAACTCGAAAATAATAATATTTTATTAGTTATAAGTTGATAAAAAATCGGCCCCAGTTTTCAACCGACTTCAAGTTTTCGAAGTAGGAGGTTCTCAATTCGTCGAGATCTTTGTATTTTTTTGCTACTCTTTTTATTTTATGTATTTTTACCGATTATTCGAAAACGGCTGGACCCGTTTTGGAAAATTCTTTTTTGTTTAAAAGAGTATCCTTTACTGTTGGTCCTATTGTCACCAGGTCTGGATCTGATCTTTGGTGATGAAATATTTAATATTATGGCACACCTATAGTGATTTCACTATTTTTTACAGCTACTCGGCCATTTCCTCTTGGAATGGCGGATCCTAAGTGAACTCAGTTCTTTTTTTGTTTAAAATTATGAATTACTTCAACCTTACTTACCCTTGAACTATTTTTTTATTTAATTTTATTAAACTTCAAATCCCATAGAATGTAAAATTTAAAGTAAGTAATAGTAGTAAAACACTTTATTGCACAAAACAAGTACATGACCAACAAAAATATAGTAAGTGTGTACAAAGGCGAACTTATCCCTTAAAGGGATCTCTTCCTTTAAGCGACTAAGAGAAAAGTATGATAAGTATGTTTTATTCCCGTTATTGTATTTTGAAATATCCTAACTAGGTATCCCTTCGTATATACCGGGAGATGTGCAGCAGCATCTTCCGAAAGCCTAAACAATAATAAACAAAAAAAAACTGCGCGCGCCAAACTTTGAGTTTTAGTTTGAGATGGCCAGTTACTGGACAGTGGCCAGTTACTGGCAATTTACCCTAGTATAGGTGCTTATCAAAAATTTAAGCCAAATTAAAAAAAACGTTAAGTACCAGACACTTAAAATCATTACCTTTTTTATCCGTAGGGTACATTAAACCTTTAGCGAAATTGCCATACATAATGATGACATAAATATGCTCAAAGTGCCTGACTGCGTAACAAATTCAGCCCTACCCAGCCAGTCTACCTCTGCCCTGTACTAGCGCTACGTTCTTGTTGTTGGTTAATGTTTAATTAAAATTGTAACGCTATTTTACGTTAAATAAATGATTTGAAATAATTTCTAATTCAGTCACGTATTATCTACCTCTATTCAATACGTATCGTATAGATACAAGTATAGCCTAACGACAATTGACCAACGTAAAAAAATATTGTTCTCTTATACCTTGATGATCTCAGTGTATTGACGGAGTAATCCAAAATACGGACGGAGATGGATTATGTTGACCAAATCAGTTTTACGATTTTAATGATACGGTTTAAGTAGGTACTCAATCTAAGCAATGCAGATTTTGATGCAACTGTGTTCATTCGCTGATAATATATTTTCTTTATCAGAAAATCGCGCGAGTGACGTCAGAATAAAACGACACCAGGTCTGGGACTCCTCTCCTGCGGTCGCTGGATCGTCAAATAACAACTATCCAGAAAAACAAAATCAACAATTCGAATATAAAAAGTCAGACGAACCCAGCGCGTCATACATCTACTATACATCGCAGTATAGTAATTATTACAAACCCCCTCCGCCACCACATTGGGATGGATATTATTATAATTATAACAGACCTCCACCGCCCCCTCCACGCGATGAAAGGCATCCCCGACATCCCAATGATTTTGGTTCACCTCACCGTGGACCGCCAGCGCCACCTGATTATGGACCTCCACCACCGCACCACGGTCCTCAACCACCGCACCATGGCCCTCCACCACCGAACCACGGTCCTCCACCACCGCACCATGGCCCCCCACCACCGCACCACGGCCCCCCACCACCTGACTACGGCCCTCCACCTCACCATGGCCCTTCTGACCACGATAGCTACATATATAGACAACCTATTTATGAGACTGGTGAAAATAAACATCCAGGTGGATATGGGCCGCCAGATTGGCACGGACCTTCCGGTGGTCGTGGGTCACCCGGTGGACACGGACCACGCCGTGATCACGGACCTCCCGGTGGTCACGGGCCTCCTGCCGGTCGTGGGCCTCCCGGCGGTCACGGGCCTCCCGGCGGTCACGGGCCTCCCGGCGGTCACGGGCCTCCCGGCGGTCACGGGCCTCCCGGCGGTCACGGACCTCCCGGCGGTCACGGACCTCCCGGTGGTCACGGGCCTCCCGGTGGTCGTGGGCCTCCTGGTGGTCGCGGGCCTCCCGGCGGTCGCGGGCCTCCCGACGGTCGCGGGCCTCCGGACGGTCGCGGGCCTCCCGGCGATCACAGGCCTCCCGGTGGTCACGGGCCTCCAGGTGGTAACGGGCCTCCCGGGGGCCACAGGCCGCCCGGTGGTCTCGGACCACCCGATAGTCACGTTCCATCAAATGAATTTTCTAACCCTCAAGATACTTCCTCCGCTCAAAATGCTGTAAATGAGCAGCTGCTTCAGAACCTTAAGCTCATTTTCAGTGACAGTTTGAATAGTACTGAGTCAGAAAAAGGTCAAATTCAAAATGATCCGATATCAATTACTAAACGAAGAGGCGGACAACCTCTTAGTAATTTTGATGCCAGTACTTCAATTACTACGACTCCGTCGCCTAACCCAATTTTTTTCCAAGTAGTACCTGTGACACCAGAAAGTTAGCCCGGTTATTTTACTTGTTTGCTAGGATTTGTATTAAGCTGGAAGTAACTTTGATAGGAGTTTTTGTATGAATATAATAAATAATTACTATACACATTCGTGTTTCATTTTGTTACATGTAATTATAACAATATTACTGAACCGCGACAACCACTATTTAATTAATTATTTCTAGGCATTTTTGACATAAATAAATACGCAGTTTTATGGCTTCTTAATACATACCTACCGCATGGAACAATACGATGGACTTTTACGAAAATAGGAGATTTTCTAGCTTTAGTAGTTCTAGTACTAAGTTCTATATGAACTAAATATTTCTAACCGTTTTCAAGCTGAAACTTGTTGAAATTGGAATATAAAATACTGCCTGCTACAAGCCTAATTAGTAAACGGGTTCAATGACCTATATATTAAACAACGAAAACTTTACATTACTGACAAATAATGTCAAATTTAGACGTTAAAAAACATAAGGATGAATTAGCAGAACGGTTGTGTAACACATACAATAATATTTAATATTAAATTAATAATAATCAATTTCCAACATTATTTAATTGTGTAAGCTCACTTTTGACTTTTTTAGTAACAAAATAAGGATATTTCGTTGTTAAAAAAGTGTAAGCAAAAAAGTAAATGATTAAGGAATTGACATATCAGTGTCCTATTTACCTACTGTCACTAAGATAAAGGGTTAGCCCCATAGTAAAAGTTGTTCAGTATGGCCTACTTATTCACCCCGTTCAGGCTTTTCAGTGGGTCAGGTAACACCCTGTAGATACAAGTATAGCCTAACTGACAATTGGCTGACCAATGTAAAAAAATATTGTTCCTGTGAGGTGCAGACGGTGATCACCACGAAGAAAGGGGCGCACTCAGGATCATCGGGGTGTCTAGGGCAGCGGTGGTAAATAAAACATTTTATTTATGTTTTATAGAGGCGTGTTGCCGCGGCGGCGGCTGGCTGCAGACTGGAGTAGTTGCAGTAGTGAAGGTTGTAGAAGCAGCAGTGACAAGCTGGATCACCCGGTCTCTTTTATGGACGCAATGGGGTGACCGAACTAGTGACCGTTATGCGCCGAATATGCCAAACTTTTATTGACCAATAATCTTACGGCTAATTACATGAGAGTAGGAATAGGTAACTTTAATTTAGGACATTTAGTTTTATAATTAGTACAATTTCTTATCATTTACACATAAAATATCAAACACGGAGCAAACAATAGTACTTAAAACTAGACATTTTGTATATAGCAAGTTACACGTTTATTAATCATTGACATAGAAATAATACAATAGAGTGATTTACTTATAACTAGTTACACAAATCAAAGTATTTCTAAGCTACATGCGACAGTTCCATCTTACCTTGATGATTTCAGTGTATTGACGGAGTAATTCAAAATACGGACGGGGATGGAGTATGTTGACTAAATCAGTTTTACGATTTTAATGATATGGTTTAAGTACTCAATCTAAGCAATGCAGAATTTGATGCAACTGTGGTCATTCGCTGATAATATATTTTCTTTATCAGAAAATCACGCGAGTGAAGTCAGAATAAAACGACACCAGGTTTGGGACTCCTCTCCTGCGGTCGCTGGATCGTCTAATAACAACTATCCAGAAAAACAAAATCAACAATTCCAATATAAAAAGCCAGACGAACCCAGCGCGTCGTACATCTACTATACATCGCAGTATAGTAATTATTACAAACCCCCTCCGCCACCACATTGGGATGGATATTATTATAATTATAACAAACCTCCACCGCCCCCTCCACGCGATGAAAGGCATCCCCGACATCCCGATGATTTTGGTCCACCTCACCACGGCCTCCCACCACCGCACCACGGCCCTCAACCACCTGACTATGGCCCTCCACCACCGCACCACGGCCCTCCACCACCGCACCACGGCCCGCCACCACCGCACCACGGCCCTCCACCACCGCACCACGGCCCTCCACCACCGCACCACGGCCCCCCACCACCGTACCACGGTCCTCCACCACCACACCACGGCCCCCCACCACCGCACCACCGCCCTCCACCACCGCACCACGGGCCTCCACCACCTGACTCTGGCCCTCCACCACTGCACCACGGCCCTCCACCACCGCACCACGGCCCTCCACTACCGCACCACGGCCCTCCACCACCGCACCACGGCCCTCCACCATCTGACTATGGCCCTCTACCACCTGATTATGGCCCTCCACCACCGCACCTCGGCCCCCCACCACCGCACCACGGCCCCCCACCACCGCACCACGGCCCCCCACCACCGCACCACGGCCCCCCACCACCGCACCACGGCCCCCCACCACCGCACCACGGCCCCCCACCACCGCACCAATGCCCCCCACCACCGCACCACGGTCCTCCACTACCGCATCACGGCCCCCCACCACCGCACCACGGCCCTCCACCACGGCACCACGGGCCTCCACCACTGCACCACGGCCCCCCACCACCGCACCACGGCTTTCCACCACCGAACCACGGCCCCCCACCACCTGACTATGGCCCTCCACCACCTGACTATTGGCACGGACCTCCCGGTGAACGCGGGTCACCCGGTGGACACGGACCACCTCGCGATCACGGACCTCACGGTGGTCATGGGCCTTCCGGTAGTCACGGGCCTCCCGGTGGTCACTGGCCTCCCGGTGATCACGGGCCTCTGGGTGGTCACGGGCCTCCGGGTGGTCACGAGCCTCACGGTCGTCACGGGCCTCCGGGTGGTAACGGGCCTCCCGGGGGTCACGGGCCATCTGATGGTCACAGACCACCCGATGGTTTCGGCCCAGCCGGTGATCACGTTCCATCAAATGAATTTTCTAACCCTCAAGATACTTCCTTTGCTCAAAATTCTGTTAATGAGCAGCTGCTTCAGAACCTTAAACTCATTTTCAGTGACGGTTTGAATAGTACTGAATCTCAAGAAGATCAAACTCAAAATGACCCAATATCAATTACTAAACGAAGAGGCGGACAACCTCTTAGTAATTTTGATGTCAGTACTTCAATTACTACGACTCCGTCGCCTAACCCAATTTTTTTCCAAGTAGTACCTGTGACACCAGAAAGTTAGCCCGGTTATATTGCTTATTTGATAGGATTTCTATTAACCTAGAAGTAACTTTGATAGGAGTTTTTGTATGAATATAATAAATGGAATACTATACACATTCGTGTTTCATTTTACATCACTCTAGGCGGTAAGTGAGATTTGCCGCCCACGGGCGTAGCGGCAAATCTCACTTCACACCTAGGAGAAGACGTAAAATTGTGTGCGCACCACGGGCGGGTAATAAAAGAGGCCTCAGATCGCTTGTTTATGGCCCTTACCTTCGGTTCGGGCCTCAAATGCCAGCGATCTGAGCCCTTCTTTATTTTACCGCCCTAGGTAATTATTGTACTATTGTTACACGATATTACTGAACCGCGACAACCACTATTTAATTAATTATTTCTAGGCATTTTTGATTTAACTAAATACGCAGTTTTATGGCTTCTTAATACATATCTACCGCATTGAACAATACGATGGACTTTTACGAAAATGGGGGATTGTTTAGCTTTAGTAGTTTTAGTACTAAGTTCTATATGAACTAAATATTTCTAACCGTTTTCAAGTTAAAACTTGTTGAAATTAGAGTATAAAATACTGCCTGCTGCAAGCCTAATTACTTAGTAAACGGGTTCAATGACCTTTATATTACAAAAAAAAACTTTACATTACTGACAAGTAATGTCACCATAGAATCGACCTTTGACGTTAAAAAACATAAGGATGAACTACCACAACGGTTGTGTAACACATACTATATTCAATTAATATCGTAACGCGCGTTAAGGAAAACTACATGTTTGCTGTTTCGGTTTTGTAGACACCAGTGAAAATGTGGTGGAAAAACTCTACATGATATCATACATGTTTATCTTCACAAGATATGAAATGGTGATTGGAAGTTTACCCAAAACAAAAGGTGTGAACCTGTTTAAGGAATAACGACATAGGCACCACCATCAAAAACACCGCATGAAATTAAAAGTATTTTTTGGAAAACATCTTGTTAAGAAGTGTTCTTTGAAAATATAAGTAAATATTATGTTGAAGCACTAGAGTTGGCAATGCAATATAAAATGCATTATTTACATTCATTGGTCTTTTTTTTAAAATTACAAAACGATTGTGAAACATTTATCAATGTCACCGTAAGATTGTCAAAACCGTTAGTTTATAATCTTACTAGCGAGATTGTAAACCATCGAAAGATTGTGATTACAATTTAACGGATTATTTTTCGTTAGATTATAAACTATCGACGAGGAACCGTTATATTGTCAAACGTAAAGCTTCTCGCGCTTATTGGTCGGTCTTACAGTAGGTCATTAAGTGTCATTAACTTAGCAATCAAACACAGGTGTTGGTGTGAAACTAAAGTGCCATTGATAAAAAAGTCGCTTCTGGCGCTCACCGGCCGCTACCGCGGCACCCTCGCTTCGCTCGCTTGGCTTCGCACGTTGTTTGATCGCAGTCAACCTAACACACTCCTCCTCGCTTCGCTCGTCGTCGCACCTATCTGGACTCTGGCAACCGCCCAATCAGCGTGCGACGGGCTTTACGTTTGACAGTATGACGGTTCCTCGTCGATAGTTTATAATCATCACAATCTTTCGATAGCTTACAATTTCGCTAGCCAAGGAGGCCAAGGTCTTTCTTGGGGAATTGGGGCGCCGCCTGCAGGAGAGAGGCTTGGACCCCCGCTCCGGATCGTTCCTGGCGCAGAGGCTGTCCATCGCGATTCAACGCGGTAATGCGGCAAGCGTGATGGGCACCTTTGCGCCGGGAATGATGCGGGGTGGTTTATTTGAGTGATTGAGCGGACTTATATTGATTTTTTAGGTTTGGACATATTGTTTTTTATGGTGGTGGTCTTGTTTCCTTTATATGTAATAGTTTGTAAGTTTATGGTTAGTGTATATTTAGGTAAGGTAGTTATAAGTTGATATTTATTTCGCTAGTTAGATTATAAACTAACGGTATTTACAATTTTACGGCGACATAAATAACAGTTCTTTCAGCTTAGTTCCCAGAATTGCACCACCCGGTATATTATGTTAGGTAATGTAATTTATAAATATACTGAATGAACTAATTTATTTACAGAACAAACATCAGTAACTGAGCTCCTAGGACAAGATTATCGTTTTACTAACGCAAATAAACGATATACTCGCGATATACCTCCAGAGTTAAAAGAAAACTTTCCATACCGAATACCACCAGGATACGGTGGATCATCAGACCACAAAAGGCCACCGGATCGCAGATCACCTAATGAATATGGGCCGCCTAGAGATCATGAATCACGAGCTGGACATGAACCAACTGACGAACGAGAACCACCTCATGGATATGGACCACCGCGTGGTTATGGAGCACCTGAAGGACATGGACCGTCAGGAGATCTTGGACCACCTGACAAACTGATGCCACCTGACAGACGAGGACCACCTCATGGATATAAACCACATTTTGGTTCGGGACCGCCCGATGACCATGGATCACCTGGAGATCATACACCACCAGGAAGATATGGACCACCTACAGAACATTGGGCGCCTGGAGGACATGGACCACACGATGGTCATGGCCCACCTGGAGATTATAAGCCACCAGGTGGACCACCTAGAGGGCATGGACCGCCCGGAGGGCATGGACCAACTGAAGGACATAAGCAGTCAGGTGGTTATGGACCACCAAGAGATCACAAGCCATCTAATAAATATGAACCACCTAGTGAACATAGACCATCGAAACCACATGTACCGGAATATTCTGATAGACGGGAGCCACCTCCTGACCACCGTGGGCAACAACCAAATAACGGTGCGCAACATGACAACCGTGGACCTTATTCCAATGATTCTTCCTCCACTCAAAGTGATGAAAATGCACAACTTGTTAAAAATATAAAACTCATTTTCAATGAGAATGCTTTAAAGACAAATGATCAGCCTGAAATTAGTTCTGGGGAAAAACTTAAAGGCGGCCAACCACTCAGTAGCATAGATTCAAATACTGGTCAATCAGTAACTATCACTCCATCTTCTCATCGAAACCTGTTCCAAGTTGCTCCTGTGACACCTGAAAGTTAATAGTACTTAAATAATATAAAAATATTTGCATTAAATGTCCTGTTTGTTAGGCGGTTATTTATGTACAATCATTATTTAAATAAACAGGATTTAACAAACGTTCGGATTTTATTTCCTTATAATGTTCCTAAAATGGTGATAAAATGATAGTTTGCTGTAGTACAGTCAATCTACTATAACTATTATCCACATATAAATAGCTAACGTATGACAATTTATTGACCAGTAAACGCATGGAGCCCTACAGCGCCACTACTACCTACTTCATCTGTTCAAATTGGCACTTCCAAACTTCGGACGACTTTACACATCTTGAAATTATTTGCTCCGTATTGACCGTTTCTCTTTTCTGCATAAAAATGCCTAACACGCACAATTGCACATATTGTCTATTTTATAATCGTCCATAATTGTTCAAATCAAAGCATTTTAATGAATCTGGTATTCATTTGTTTACAGAAAAGCAATCAATTACTGAACTTCTAGAACTCCAAAGGTATCGGTTTATAAAAGTAAATAAGCGTTCTCCGCCAGATGATGTACCTCCAGAACTTAAAATGTTTCCGAAAGATGGGTATTCTCGAAGTTTTTCTAACCCCGGAGGGCCTCCAGAATATAGACCGAGAGCCAACCGACCAGTAGGACCACCGGAACACAACGAACCACCAAACCGTAGAATACCACCAGGACATGATAATCCATCAGATCATAGAAGGCCAATGGATCACAAAGGTGTCCCACTACTGGCTCCTTCGGGTCAAAGGAGACCCTATAAAAATAAAAACCCACCTGACTGGGCGCCACCTAATGAAAACCCTGTTATGAAAAATTCTTTGAATAATCTAAATGGTGTGGATGATACGAGTACATCGGAAGCTAGTGTAAACTCCGGCCCTGGTGACAAGAAAAATGAAAATAACGTCAAAAGTCAAAGCAATAATGACATTCTTTTGCTAAATAAAATGCCAATTTTTCAGGCTGTTGCCGTTACACCAGAGAGTTAGAAAAAAAGAATCTAAAATTATGAATCACTAAAGAGCCCGGCACACTCTTTTCTGGAAACTGTCGTTTTGTATTAACTTTTACATAATATTGTTGTAATTTCTGTCAGTTTGAAACGTGTTAGTAGAATGGCTATACAGATTGTCTCAACTTTGTTAATATTAAATAATACTTGAAGGGTACACGGAAAGAACATGTCTAGTCACTTTGACAACATTTTGAGTTACAGCGGTTTTAAAGTTTGAAACGATTCAATTAACCTTTTCGTAACTAGATGGTTTTTATGAATTAAAAAGTGGATTTATGTTAAAAATTCCAGCTGTTACAGAAGTTGTTGCTAATCGTTCATTGCAAGCTCCACATTTTGATACGAAAATCTCATTTTACGAAAAAAGGGACTAGACATGTTCTTTCCGTGTACCCTTCACTTAAGCTTTTTGATCATATGAGGCTCATATTACCTTAAAGTTGATTTCAATGGCATTTGACTCATAATGAATTAAGATATTTACCCCACTTAAAATCAATGTCTATACACAGTTGAGTATTTAAATTGTAAAAGTGCATGAATACAGAATTACAGAGCAATAAAAGTAGTTGGTTTAATCTCGGTAATATTTATTACTAACTATCTCGTTTAAAATGAAAACCTTGGTGTAACATAATTTTTCACCGACTTTAACAGTACTTACTTTTAAACAATTGTGCTTTAGAATCGAGCGTTTTACTTAGTTTCTGTTATATCGTGTTAGAAATGCTTAAATAAAGAGTTATTACTTAGTTATAAAGAGTAAGTCATTATTTATATACAGTGTGGGTCATTGATAAATGCACTTTTAGAAATTAAAACATTCACTAAATTTTCATGTTTTCAAATAAAAGGAATTTTTACAGTTTGCGATAGTTAAGTAAATTTTACGTTTTATAAATTAAATCATAAAGATGTCTTCCGTTCCGGTTGTGGGTTCTTTCAGTATTTTTTGTAAACTTTGTAAAACTTCCGTTAAAATTTGCGAAAAAAATGATTCGATTTCTTGACGAATGTTCTCCTTCAATTTAGATTTGGTTGATGGGTTATTGGAGAATAAAAAGAAGTCTGCTGGAGTTAAGACTTCACGGAAGTGAAGCAATTTCACCTTGCTTTGATATCAATATTTGAGGAAAAAAGTCTCGCAGCACTTCCAGTGTCACGTAACTTGTATGACTGGCGGCCCCATCCTGCTGAAACCATGTGTATAGAATTACGAACGACATCTTGAAAATTTTATTTTTAAAACGTAAAATTTACTTAATTATCTCAAACTGTAATTATTCCTTTTAATTGAAAACATTAAAATTAATTGATTGTTTTAATTTTTAAAAGTGCACTTATTAATGGCCCACCATGTACTTACTTCAAAATTATTGTAGGAAAATATATTTTTGCGAGTGCAGGTAAAACAACATCCTTTATCAAACTTAGAACAAATGTGGCTAGAACTGCGCGTCCCGGGGATCGGCCGATTCGCGATCGGCACGGCGTACAGGCCAGAATCGGTGTCTGTAGAAAGCGCCATAGACGCTCTCAACGAATCTCTGGACATGTTAGCGCCATGTAAAAACATGTTCTTATTAACCGATTTCAATGTTGATGTGCAGCAATCAGAGAAAGTTAACGCCAAAAGGTTAGCTTCCTTCTTATCTCAACGGGGTCTTGAGCAACTTGTAAATGAGCCAACACGTATTACACCTGAGAGCTCGTCAGTAATAGATTTAGTAATTACAGATTGCCCCGACGTTTGTAAAAAAATACATATATACGACAACCCAAAGCTTAGTGACCATGCGTTAATATTGGCAGAGTTGTTCATTACTAAACCAAAGCCAGCTCCTCGGTACATCTATAAGCGGCCTCTAAGTAAAATAGACGTTACAAAATTTAAAACAGATCTTGAAGCTATGCCTTGGGGGAAAATTAAGGATTTAACAGACGTTAATAGTAAAGTTGACCGCTTTAACTATCTCATCACTAGCATATTTGACAAGCATGCTCCCATGCGCCGTTCACAGATTAACTGTAGATCGCTTCCCTGGATTACAGACACAATTAAAATTATGATGAATCTCCGCGATAACGCCTTAAAAAGAGCTCACAAAACAAAAAAGGAATCACATCAAAAGTACTATAAAGAATTACGAAATTTTACAACAAGAGCCTTGGAACGCGAAAAAGCGGCATATTTTACATTTTACGTAAATAGGAATAAGTCCCATCCAAAGCAAATGTGGAACCATCTAAAGAGTTCCTCTTCCCTGGGGGAAACGGAAGCACTCTCGATTCCTCAGCATTTATGCAAGGCAGACGCTATAAACAACTTCTTCTTGACGCTCCCAGGAACGCCCGAAACAGATCGCGATATGCAAGCCCTATTTGAACATAAAACACTTGGAAGCCATGTGTTTAATATAAAAAACTGTACAGAAGACCAAATCCTTAAGATAATCAATAATATAGAAACCAACGCCAGCGGCCACGATAACGTTACAATAGAAATGATCCGTCTCACATTGGATGTCACTCTGCCAATAATAACGCATATAATTAATGCTTCCTTCGCTTCTAGTACCTTCCCTGAGGCTTGGAAGCTGGCAAGAGTGAAACCAATACCTAAGTCAAATAAGGCCGAGGACTACAGAGATTTACGCCCGATAAGTATCCTCCCAGTATTTTCTAAAATTATCGAAAAAGCTGTTTGCGATCAACTGACAAAATACTTGGAGGAAAACAACCTCCTACCATGTACACAATCAGGTTTTCGAGGTAAGCACGGGACAGCGACGGCATTGGCAAAGGTCACAGACGACATCATTGCAGCATCAGACAAGGGCTTGGGATCCATCCTCGTCCTGTTAGACTTTTCACGTGCCTTCGACTGCCTTAACCCAAAACTACTTCTTTCTAAAATGGCGTACAATGGTGTAACTGCATCATCATGTGGTTGGTTTCGGTCATTCCTCACTGGGCGAAAGCAGTACGTAGAAATAGAAACAGACCAAGGCCAAGTGGCAAAATCAGAAATCCGAAGTATCAATCGCGGCACACCACAGGGATCAATTTTGAGCCCTTTGCTCTTCATTTTGTACACAGCGGACATGATTAAGAGCCTGAAACTCTGTAAAGCACACCTATATGCAGATGACACTCAATTATATTACTCATTTGAACCGAGAAATCTGGACATGGCTCTTAGTACAATAAACGAAGACTTACAAGCTATAGCGAATTGGTCGCTCAAAAATAACCTTATTTTAAATCCAACAAAGTCGCAATTTGTTGTACTTGGAAATAAATGGCAGCGCAAGGAGATCAATGTACAGAACCCCAGAGTACTGATTGGTAATGAGCCCATTTCCCAAGTAGAAAGTGCTAAAAACTTGGGTGTTATAATGGATGAAGAATTGAGATATGTAGAACATACAAATATAAAAATCCGAAATGCCTACTACAGACTCAAGGTTCTTTACAATATTCGTAAATATTTATCAGTTAAGGTCAGGGAGATACTAGTTGAATCGCTAGTATTGTCTCAATTTAACTACGCCGATATAGTGTACGGACCAAGACTCCTAGCGGTCACAAAGAAGGCTATACAACGCGTACAGAACGCGTGTGTTCGCTTCTGTTACGAGGTCCCCAGACGCGCATACATTACACCATTTCTTAATAGTAAAAACCTATTAAACATGGAGAACCGAAGACAGCAACACCTAACATATACTGTCAGGAAAATCTTAGACTTCCAGAAGCCCTACTATTTGTATGAAAAACTAAAGTGGGTCAAAGACTCTCGTACTAGGTTGCTGAGGAAGTGCACAAAACTGTTAATACCCACGCATAATAAAGCGTTATTTAGGGGGGGTTTCAAATATGCTGCTGCCAAGGTGTGGAATGACCTGCCACCACCTCTCCGCGAGCCTATAAGTCTGTTTAAGTTTAAGCGCTTAGTAAAAGCCCACCTATTAAGCAGGCAGAGCGGATTATGCCCTCCCTCCTGAGCAGCAGCATATTAAATAAATAAATATCACGACACATTACACCCATCATACACATACACATATACAAACCTACACCTATGTTAAGCAATATAAGATTAAGTTTATCTTTGGGTTGTTTCTGGTAATTCTTATTCATATCCCTATAATTTTTGCTAACATACACATGAGCGTAATTTAATATAATTATAGCAGATTCACATTAGTAATTATTAAGTACCAAATTGTTTAATGTTACAATAATACGATTTATCATTCATGTTACCCTCCGACAAACCTAGTCTGGGGCCGGTCTGAAAACCAGCGCCGGGCTTCTATGCCCAGCACAAGCTGAGACTGGTACCCTTTGCCTATAATGTATCAATAAAATTATGTGTAATATTAATTCTTATTTTTAGTTATATTTAATCATTGTGTAAAATTTCCTATGATGTAATTTCATTATTGTTTCTTTTATGTTATGTTATGTGGCAATAAATTATTCTTATTCTTATTCTTATTCTTATTCTTTTTATAATACGGATATAGTTTAGCAAATGAATAGTTGCAAAACTATATCCGTATTATAAAAAATATATTTTCCTAAAAAATTATAGTAATAATTAATAACTACATAAGATTACTTTTGAATAATAACACAAATTGTTGAAACATATTGGAGCGGTGAGTATTTGTCCTATTGATATTACACAATGTACATGTAAATTGTCCTTATAAATAGGTTTGTTAAAATTAAAAAAGTAATGCTTTATCTTTTTATTTGGATCTTCTTTTAAACTTTACATATTACTTCAGTTGCAATGACAACATACATTTAACAAGTCAATAAGTTCATTCATTACACTGGCACTTGACACTCAAAAGCTTGCGGATGGGTGAATGCGTTTTCAGATGGGTCTGTAGTGGATGTGGTACATTCGTCGTAAGAAACGAGCGCAGCCCGGTGTAGCATAAGTCTTCTTTTTTTTTATATAGATTCTCAAATATCAAGCGGCAACAGGCTTGCATCGGCCGTCAGCGGTACGTCTGTAATTAGTCTGACATGCGCCTGCGAAATTCGCTCTCTCTTTTTCGGTAGTGGTTGAAGGTTCCACCGTTGTTGTTTCTTCGTGTTTAACCTCGGCGGTTTCCTTTTCTTGTGCCACTGTGGTAGAAGCAGGTGTAGTTATCTCTGATAATTTCGAGTCTTCATTTTTGTCATCTATCTTATGTATATCATCTTTGTGGTCCTCTTTTTTATCATTGTCACCCTGTGCTGTATTAGGAGTTCCAGGAGTTGAAGTCACTTGATCCACATGATTTTTGTCAGTGCTACCATTATCAGGTCTCCAAATATCATGTATATCTTTATGTACTACTTGAGCTGTTTCCTTAACTTTTCCAAAAAAGTCTTTAACCAGACCACCTTCCACAGAATAGTGCATTGTTGATATAAAGCAACAGGCAAAGAAAAAAGAGAGCTTCATTTTGGAAAGCAACTAGTTGTAACTTCGTGTAAGTTAAAAACTGAACTGTGACATATACATTGAACACTCGCTTAAATAGATAACAACTTGACCTCTTGGACCTTATCAGTTCTGATCGCATGTCGTTCTCATATTGCTAGTGATATAAGCCACTTCAATATTCTTAGTTTAGTATTATTAGACTGTTGTAGTTTTAGCCTTCCTCTGTCATCTTGAAACCGGACCTGTAAATAAAAAAAAACATTCAAATGTACCTTCAAATGATATTCAAATATGGGACGGCAAAATAATAAATTATTGACATTGGCATGAACCAGAAATCCTACATATTACTATATTCACTGCTTGAGGACTATTCTTGTGTACTAAACACAAATTTTTACCTATGCAGACAAAAATTTCATGAAAATTCACTAATACGACGTTTTTCGACGGAAGAATGGACGTCTGCATGTTTCTCGTATAAGAAAATATGTTCATTAACTTTATTGTAATGGGATAAAGTCTAAACAAGAACAAAACAAATACACATGGTAAATGTACCGTTTTAAATAGTTTTTGTAATCTAGGGATTATCAGTTACTTTTAGTAGGGTCTCAAATCTCTGTTCCCTGTCCACTATCATTAGCACATATTTAGTCAAAATTTTTGAGGATATATTAATAAATTATGATTTAGCTATATAATAATACTTAAAAAACAGAAATGGCGCGTCATGACAAGTATGACAAGGTTATTCAATATTCGGACTTTCAGTAAGCAGCAATATTATGGCTTAAAACTACACTGACTGTCACGAAACGTATTAATGAATATAAATGGATGTCATACTGTACCTCTAAAATATTGGTCTGCATCGCCCTAATTGATCACGCCTGGAATTTTGTGGACAGTCCAAGAGCGGAATACGTATTACTTGTCCAGGTACTATGTCCGTTTTCACTGTAGTCGTCGTCAACGACGCGTTTCGCAGTTTCTCGCGATAATCAAAACTAATACCATAAACCAAATTCACTATTAACACTGTCAAAAACACAGTTCTGGCGTCCATTTTATCGCGATGCGATTAAACCACTGCGTCACGTAAACTGCGCCACGTGTCTGCAATGACATCTAATCACCAAGGCTCTCTGCAAACACCGTTCACGTCCTTTACCTTGCCGTCCGTACAACGATCAGTGTTTATCGGCACATCGATCATACTTCCTTCCATGATCGTCTCATTACTCTGAGGTTTTCCTGCACTGTTCTTCGGTGTAACCGCATTTATGAAATTAGGTACAGGGTTTTCAAAAACATCCAAAAAGTCTTTAGTTTTAAAAGGAGCACTGTTTACAGGGAACAATAAATAAATTACAATCCCGAACACTACTATTCGCGCGCTCGGCGGCGTCATTCTATCAAGCTGGGGCCGTTCGCAGTCGACACAATTTTTTATCAACTAATAGCGTCTGTTGCACGTATGTATCAATGTGCTCATATCTATTTATTTATAGCATATGCGTAAAGATTTTTATCAGTAAGACGTTGGTATGTCAGGAATTTGTGTCTTTGTCACTAAACGGAAATTGATTTCCTGTTTGCTTAATCTACTTAGGTAATACTATTTTTCTGTTACTCATGAATAGAATCATATTTTTTCTCAAGAATTATAAGTATGGTATTCATTATAAACCATAAACAAATCTTATATTTCTCTATTCTACTCACGTTTAAAAATTATTCGAGTTCGGAACTCTTGTTGCTCATAATTTAGTAGGTACTAGTATCTTCCTTATTGACATTACGGATTGGCCTCCGCGCCAAAGTCAGGTTATGTTTTATCATATGATTGTAAGCAAAAAACCTTTTTACGAGTATAATCTTCATACAAAGTTCAGATTTTTTTAACAAGAGGTACGAGAGGTACATAGATTTTAATGTATTAAATCGAAGAATAGGGCACATTGTCTTTTTCCTAAGAAGGCTTCCACCGCCTCCATTTCCGCACTTTATTCTTTCATTGTTGGGTAAAACGATCACGCGATAAGGCCCCATTCCACAACGGATCTGAAATTTATGGGAAGATCCGTGAATCTGGATCTAGATCCGGATAATTCCATACATTTCGGATCCCGATTGCAAACCCTACCCCTAACTCTTAGGGTGACACAATTCATCTACATAGTAAGCGCAATTGTTGGGTGCATTTGAATTCGCTGGCAACCGTCCAGTAACTGGCCACCTCAAACTAAAAATGAGCTCGATTTACCTACAAAAAGAATTAATTTTAGCATGAGGATTTAATTACTGGCCACCCTTCAATAACTGGCCGCGTTATACTAAAATGAATTTTGTTTGTAGGTTAATAAAGATCATTTTTAGTATGAGGTGGCCAGTTACTGGCGATTTGCCCTACTCCTTCAGTCCACAACAGAAGCGGCTATGCGGGCTAGGTGTTCGATATGACCTTTACACACCAAGAGGTTCACAAAAAAATCGTATCAAGCTCATTTTCAACTCCTTTTCCTTTTAGCTAGTTCTGCGCCTGACTGTATTAAGTACGTTGTAAGTAGTTAGAGTTATTGCATCAATTGACTCCTATTGCTTCCATCCTTAAATAACAAAATTGATGTCCGCCATCAGACTATTGGCTATAAAATAGATACGTGGAAGTTAACGCATTCATAAAATATGTTATTCTTTGGATTACCTGAGGCACAGTGATTCATTACAAATAGACGTTACGTCACTCTCGCAAATATACTCGTAAAATATTTTTTATCTGGTATCTTTATCTGCCCTAACTATTCCTAGTAATCCGTATCTGCAAGGCAAATTGTGTATAATATAAAGTGAGTCAATGGACAAACCGTGTTTTTTCTTACTTTCATAATTACCTACTCAAGTAAAGTCATTTGGAATTTTAATATGACTTGTTAATCATAAATAAGATTGTAAATTTAAAATATGAGTTTATTAGAAATGCTTAAACAACAGTCAACATAGGATAGCAATAAAATTAACTAGGTACCGTCGGGTTCAAAAATGCATGGGCAATTTATGAATGATCTCATTGATAAATTGGTCATGCAATTATGAACCCGATGGTACCTAATGGTCTAAGAGCTGGTCACGTCAGATATGATATGACTTCATATGACACAATAAAGAGAGCATCAAAACCCGTCTGGTTAGATTGCTGTACTATTCTTATTGCTTGATTTTAATGGGTCCGGGTCAGAGTTACAGACTAGTAAAATTTTTAAATCGGAAAATAATACTACCTCAATAAGTAAAAATTGCCGAAGTTATCTCAGTTATAGAGGACTGGGCCCATATTTTCTCATTAGAACAAAAACATTGCAAACTATTGCGAAAACAGAACCGTAGGGGAATTATCAATTACAATGTACGTCTTTTGGCACTATAACTCCAACAGAAACATTTGGCAATTATAGTATAATCTAATTATTTCTCACTAGCTTTTGCCCGCGACTTCGTCTGCGTGGAATTAGTAATCCCCCGTTAAGTAATGGATTCTGGATATCAACTATTCTACCGGGTATTTCCTGTAATAGGAGCAATAAATTAAAACGTAGATTCTACTCCTCAAACCAGACAACGTTTGTTCAGCAACTTTTAAAAATAACTTATGGTTTGATTTTTATTTCACTTTAAAGATTATTCGAACACGCAATGTATTCCGAAATTGATTATGTCTGTAGGGTGACAAGGCTGACAAGCAATGTCAATTGGACGGATTTTAACGTACATTGAAAATACTATTTAGTTTGTATGAAAAAGAGACAGTCTAAAAAATACATATTTTTTAAAAGTTATTGAACGAAAGTTTTATTGTTTGAGGAGTAGAATCTACGTTTTAATTTATTGCTCATGTTACAGGAAACACTCTGTATATCCTTCCCCAGAGCTCAAACTATCTCCAGCGTTCAACGGTTATTGATTCCGCATACAAACTTTCAACCCCGTTTTTATCCCCTAAAGGGTTGATTTCCGGGACTCAAACTGTGTACCAAGTTTCATCTTAATCGTCGGTTCAGCGGTTAATAATTCGCCATACAAACTTCCAACCCCCTTTTCACCCCCTCTAGGATTGATTTTTGGAATGAAAACTATCCTATGTCGTTTCCCGGGACTAAAATTATCTCCATACTAATTTTCATCTAAATTGGTACAGCGGTTAAAAATTCTCCATACAAACTTTCAACCCCCTTTTCACCCCCTCCAGGGTTGATATTCGGCATGAAAACTATTCTATGTCCTTTCCCGTGACTCAAGCTATCTCTATACAAAATTTCATCAAAATCAGTTCAGCCGTTTTCACGTGATGCGCGGTCAAATAAACAGACAAACAGATAAACAGACAAAAATTCTAAAAACTATTGGAATGTGTTCTGTTATCGATTCTAAGTATCCCCAACCAACTTTTTTTCGAATATCTTCCATGTACAGACTTTCGACTCTCTTCAGCTTTATTATATGTATAGATAATATTGCATCAAAACCAGAACCCTGGGAATTTTTCATGAAGTGGTTTGCATTATTTTACCTCCACCACTTTACAGCTGCCAGATGTCCAAATCAATAAATAAGCATAGTATAGCAAATTGACTAGAGGGGTTTCATTGCTCTCATTATTGTGTCATATCTGACGTGGCTAGCTTTCCGTCTATAATGAACGATCTATACATATAATAAAGCTGAAGAGGGTCGAAAGTCTGTACATGGAAGATATTCGAAAAAAAATTGGCTGGGGATACTAAGAATCGATAACAGAACACGTTCCAACAGTTTTTAGAATTTTTGTCTGTTTATCTGTTTGTCTGTTTATCTGTTTGTCTGTTTATTTGACCGCGCATCACGTGAAAACGCATGAACGGATTTTGATGAAATTTTGTGTAAAGATAGCTTGAGTCACGGGAAAGGACATAGGATAGTTTTCATCCCGAAAATCAACCCTGGAGGGGGTGAAAAGGGGGTTGAAAGTTTGTATGGAGAATTTTTAACCGCTGAACCAATTTAGATGAAAATTAGTATGGAGATAATTTTAGTCCCGGGAAACGACATAGGATAGTTTTCATCCCAAAAGTCAACCTTAGAGGGGGTGAAAAGGGGGTTGGAAGTTTGTATGGCGAATTATTAACCGCTGAACCGACGATTAAGATGAAACTTGGTACACAGATAGTTTGAGTCCCGGAAATAATATACTATAGTTTATAGGTATCCCGAAAATCAACCCTTTAGGGGATAAAAACGAAGTTGAAAGTTTGTATCGGGAATCAATAACCGTTGAACGCTGGAGATAGTTTGAGTTCTGGGGAAGGATATACAATAGTTGATATCCAGAATTCATTAGCATTACTTAACGGGGGATTACTAATTCCACGCAGACGAAGTCGCGGGCAAAAGCTAGTAGCTAATAAATTCAGCATTGTGTAACCTCGTTACTCGTTCCCGCAATAGAGTCTTGCCTGAGTGACTCTGTTCCTGGAGAGCCCCTCGCGGAGCGCTGCCGCTGACCAATTGTAGTAAAAATTAACTCTCAGTTAAAAAATATAGTATCTAGGTGCGAACTTATTTTATTCTGTAAGTACTTGTAATAAAAAATCAGGTGAGACGAAAAATATTCCTTAAATAGATAAGTAGCTTTTTCCTAAAGTCAATTAAATAAATAAATAAATAAATATTTGGGGGGACAATCTTACACAAATCAACCTAACCCCAAACTAAGCAAAGCTTGTACTATGAGTGCTAGGCGACGATATACATACTTAGATATATAAATACATACTTATATACATAGAAAACATCCATAACTCAGGAACAAATATTTGAGATTAGCACACAAATAAATGCCCTTACCAGGATTCGAACCCGGGACCTCCAGCTTCGTAGGCAGGGTCACTACCAACTAGGCTATGGAAGCCGTTAAATTGCATATAACTAGTGTTTCGTTTTCATAAAGAAAGTGTTTACAACCTTATTTTATTTTTCTATTGACCCCTAATATACAATATAAGTACATTGCGTATACAGGGTGTTCCAAGACTATGGGACATCAAGGAAAGTACCTTAAATATTGTAGATAGGATATTTTACTGAAAGAAGACTTTATGTTATTTTAAAAGTTAGTAATTCTGCATTTAAAGATTTTCTCAGAATTACTTGCTTTTCGACGATCAATAATTTTCTTGGACTCAAACATTTTATATACGTTGTTCCTTTCTTTTAAAAATTATATTATTTTTTTGCATACTATGTTACTGAAGAATAATTTTTAGTTTTTGTCCATTCTTTCTATTGGCATCATAAAACGAAGTTGATTTTTTTTTCACATTTAAGTCGGTTCGATTCCCAGACGAAGCTGTATAGTATATGACGGAATTAGCCACATTGACCTTATTCACAATTAAGGTCTCGTATCTCCAAAGGAAAATAACGAAACCTCTACAGGATCATTTGTTTGTCGGTCTGTCTGTCCGTCTGCTACAGCCAACTTGCTTTGAAACGACTGGACCAATTAAGTTGTAATTTGGTACAGTCGGCATCAGACATATCAGAGCGGCCATGGTGGTAACAAATATCTAAACAACGCCTCTATTGTCAAGGCGATAAAGTGCATGTTCAGATATTTTTGAGTACCCCGGCCGCTGAGATATACTTGATGGCGACTGGACACATAAGCAAGATGGTGGGATATAATGGAGGTGTAACGTAAAATTTCATGAATTTTAAGGGCCTGGTCACACTCGAGCGATTTGAAAGCGTTGTAAAAACTCGTACGCGGCGAACTCGCGGCGTGTTCGCTCCCATACAAAACTCACTCGCAAATCTGATAACGCTCGCTCTAAGGCAGCAGTCACGCAGTATAAGAATAAACGTAGTCGTCTTTTCTACAGGTAACAAATATTTTAGTTAAATAATAGTAACTTTATACTACTCATTACGTAAGTATTTATTCAAAACCATTTTAACAGAGCTAAACTTGAAGTTGCGTACCTCGGCAATTATCTCCTGTATTCGGCTTCGGATAGCATTATCCAAATATACAGCGTGTATATTTAATATTACCACAAAAGGAAACCAGAAGCAGGTTTTGATGTTTTAAATCGACATTGCAATAAATATTTAGTTAGTTTAGTAGTTAGACGTTGTTAATTAACACCGAGTAATTATTTTTTTAATTTATTTCACCCAGCAATGTACTGCGTATACAATTAAAGGGGACACATATCAATTGTGACGTTTTAAAGGCAAAGTAATCAGGTAGGAGCAATACATTGCGTGCTGAAATATTTTATATGGAAAAATAAAAGTCGTACAATTTTAATAAAACATATGGAAGTATGTTTATTAGGGTCTATACTAACTACCCATAGCTTATGTAGTAATATCAAAAATACACGCTGTATAGTATATTTGTCCAAATATTAGCATTAATAGTTTATTTCATATTCCACAGTAAATACAGTTATACGACAAAAATACGAGTATTTGATCAAATACGAGTAAGGCGTAGCGTGTACGCACAATAATTGTACAAATGTCGTCATACGAGTAGCAAGTATGCACTCAAAAAGGGGACAATTGGCGAAGTGCATAACTTTAGTTGTTGTGATGCATAGCGATGAATATAAAATAACATCAATGTGTCCTCAATTAGTTCTTGCATCGCTTCATGTGCCTCGCCTTTTTGTGCTGAAAATAAAACATATATTAATAATGAGAGACACTGAGCCGAATTCTAACTTTTAGTCTAAGGGCCCACTACACTAAACCTAGTTCCCAGATTATGTATATATAATTAGTTACGTTTTAAATGGGGGAACACGAAATAGTGATGCTGCAACAAAAAACCTGGCGTCATTTTTTTTTATAAACCCTCGGTTACTAATATCATAATATGATAGGTCTCCCAGGTTTCCTTTGTTCCTCGAAGCAGGGGGGGACGGACGGGGAGGACTATACGATAGTGCAGTGCCAATCGTGCTTGTAGATTTGCGCCAAAACGTAGCGCCTATCTTTTTATCGTAATTTCTCCCCGTACAATTTCAAAAATAGAAAAAATAAGGACCAAAGGAATTTGCACGAGAGATTTTGAGTTTGTTTTGAGTAGAGAAGTTGAAATTATACTAAAATACACTAGTATTTTTGTGGAGGTTTGGAACGATTTTGTTAACTACTTGCTTACGTTGTATACTACTGTAGTGGAAAAAATTGTACTTATGAAATTAACATTTATTATAATAACGTAGGGCAAAAAAATATATTCGTCAAGTCGAATTTTAAACCAGTTAATTTTGTAGATAAAAATTATAAATATGTAAATAAGATATAAAAAAACAAAAGTGGATCAATATAACATTATCCTATCAAACATAAAATATGTGAATGTGAATTTTTAAATTCTGTTTTACGAAATGTTTTTGAAAAATACGAGTAGTTCGAGATAGTCAGTAACCTCACAAAAAGGTCAGTTGAAATTAGGTAATTATACTTAATATCGACGTAAGTACCTCTATCCTGTACAGTGTACGGTTCCTGACAATTGATGTATTTACATATCAAAAGTTATTAATTAACTGCCTACACTACTCTATTTTTTCGTCAATAGTAACAAAAACTTAGTATGAAACGTGTGTGGCTGCATGATCATTATAGAACTCAGCCTTATTATTGCGCACTCGCGTTCACTCGTGCGCACAATATCGCTTCGTATGTAATAATAACTTAACACACATGTATCATAGTGAACTAAATATTATTTTACGTATATTCGAGGCAGGAAAATTTACCCATGTAAATAATCCTTAAGTTATCAATACTAACACAGTAAATATAAGGAGGAGGTCTGTTAGACCAGAAACCCATCTCCGAAAAAATAGAAATTCACGTTCATAATTAAAATTTCTGACGCAGGGCTGTACCAAGCATGTTAAGCGCAACGTTAGCACCGCAGTAGGTCACCCCTTATTTCGTCATGTCTTATCATTTTTAATTCGATTGCGTTACGTCGTCAGTTGTTTTTGCCCGCGGCCCGCTCAGTTTTTTTGTTCGAAGTTAGACTACTCGTCGTAAATGGGTGTACTCTGATACTAACGTGATGGCTGGACCTTTCGTTGGAATCATCACAATCCACTTCGTTGTTCTTGTCTTCTTCAGAGGATGAGGACGAAGACGAGGATGAAGACGAGGATGAGGATGAAGAGTCCTTCTTGCCATGTCCCTGAAACGTACCGTCAAAGACTGAGCTCCAACACTTTTTAAACATTGGGAAGGGATACTTATTTAAAATTCACCAGTGAACAGTTAGATTACGGTATTTTTTGATATTGACCCGTATCAAAGTGATTAATAGGATCAGGCCAGTTACACCATTCATTATCAACGGCCTAATCAATGTAGGTAACTTGGCAGAGAACTCTAACATTCCCCGCACAATAAAATTTGGCAAATTTAATAGTAACCAATTAATTTATGCTAAATGTTAATATCATTTTCCTAAGGGTTGATAAAATTACCATTTCTTCATTTCTTGTTTATTTTGTAATATTTATTGGTTTATTGTTAATCTTAAGTCCTTCAAATTAAGGGGCTACTTTGAAAAATTATGGTTTTTTTCAAACGCTCTATTGACTAAACGGGAAAAGGGACTGAATTTATTTTCGAATATATATTATTAGACTATATACTCTTTTTTATGGCACAAGCCGAAACACGATTGCTGAAAGTTGCCTCGATAGAAAAAAAATCCGAAGTTGGGTCCTTTTCCCCCTTATTTTTCTTAGCTTACGTAAAATATAAGAGATTAAGCAATATAACTAAGTAAAAAATATGGTATTCTGGTTTATCTAAAAAGGCACAGAAACAAAATTAGACAAAACTTTATAGATTCGCTTATTTATCGTAGTTTAGTCAAAAAGTCTAATCCTTAAGAGCGCTGCATCTCTTTCTTTCGTGCACGGGAGCCATAAACGTGTCTCATACGTGGCTTGTCCAAATCGAGGAACGGCCTTAAAGGAGAAATACGAATATAGCGGTAAAATAAAAGTTGAAGGACAGTTTCATCATTATTGCTCATTAGAGCCGCAATTGAAGCTCGCTCGAAGAAACCCGCCCGGAACCATTCTCCAAACAAACTGGAGTGCTCTGCGTGCACTATGGCCACTCAGACATTAATAACCAACCAGTTCATATTTTTATTTGCTCATCGATTTCAACCTTATTTCAACGGTGGAATTAAGACTATAAACGGACATTTATTTAGGTTAGCTTTTAAAAACTTGATGTTTAAGCTAGCTCAACTATAGGATCGATTTCGAAAGATCACGAACTGATTTGCTGGTCGTGATCAAGGTATACTCGTAGAACCAATGATATCAGTATATATATCGACTTCATGCGTCTGTACTTAATTTCATAGCATTTACAAAGATTGCAACAGGAAAATTCGACCGGTGCCGCTGTGACCCGGGTAGCCTAGTGGTTAGGCCGTCTGCCGCAAATGCAGAAGACGCTGATTCGATCCCAGCCCTGGGCACCAGAGGCCTAGGTCACTATTTCCTTTGTATATAACACCAATATAAGTTTATAATTTATATAATAGTGTGCCTTCTTAAAAATAAACCGATCAAAATATTTATTACCTAATAATTTGATTTGTTCTTCAGTTCGATTAAAACTCGTAATAGTACATTGCGTATCTAGGGCGGTAAAATAAAGAAGGGCTCAGATTGCGGGCATTTGTGGGCCGAACCGAAGGTAAGAGCCATAAACAAGCGATCTGAGTCCTTCTTTATTACCGCCCGAGGTGCGTACACAATTTTACGTCTTCTCCTGGGTGTGAAGTGAGATTTGCCGCTACGCCCGTGGGCGGCAAATCTCACTTACCGCCCAGAGTGACGTGAATAGTTTTTTTTTTTTCTTTTGAACTCTGCAATACTCACCGGCGGAAACACAACATTATGAGTACGGTCTAGTGATATTTGGCTGTCATTTTCTGTGAGATGGAGATACTTCTCCAGTCAGCCTCTGCTCCAGATTTGAGCTGGATGATTTTCGCTGAGTTTACCCAAACTGAAAGGTTTCCGTGATTTTTCAGCTACTATAAAAATGAGTACACTTACACTTTTGCATTTATTGTCATCTTCCTCGGATGAGGAGGACGACGACGACGATGAAGAGGAGGAAGAGGAGGAAGAGGAGGAAGACGAGTCATCGCATCTGTTTTTCTAAAACAAATAAAATATATATTTATAATAGTTGTAACATAAATGTTTTGTTTTGTATATTGGGAAAAACCATTTTCCTTAAACCTTTAGCCGCCAATGACTTCAACTGCAGTTCGTTTCTGTCACCACTCACTCAACAAGTGTTTAACAACGCGTCATATGTAGTGAACCTTAATAGATTGCGTGATTTGAGGTTAATTTTACTGTAACCAGCCGTGTTTGGCGTAGGCGTGTAAGCTAGCAGTTTTTTTCCGTGGCAGGGAATGGCTAAATCGGTAGAAACTGAATCAGTTTCAAACCTTAATAATAAAGTCAACGCAGGGCAGCTTGTGGCGAGCTGTTGGAGAGTAGCGACTCCACGTACTTGAGTGCCCCTGAGGTGCCCTGTTGGATGGTGGGACAGGTCCCCTACCTCTGGCTTGCCTTAGCCGGCTGTCCAGAGTGGGGTCGTTAGAGCTGTGTTCTCGAGGGTAGATGTGGAAACCTAAGTGGCGAGTTGGCTATATGTTTAAAGTCCAGTGACACCTCTCTACCCCCAGCTCCCGCACCGGTGTTGCCCTTGAGCCATCTTTGATGTCGCTTTTTATGGGGGTCCATCTTGCGGAGGGCGAGTCACCGTCTGCCGGAAATAAAATTGGATACCATTTTATTAGGCAGGCGTCCGGTTCTACATCCAATAGCCCATTCATCAGTCCATACTTTTCACCCGATAGCCTAACACATTTTAGACTCCATTAATTCTCAATAGTCCTTACACCATGGCGGGTGCTGTCTCTGCGTGCATCCCATGACACGGACAGGGGCAGCATCCGCTTAGTGTACCCCTCACTTTTCATTAAATTGTCGAAAGGGCCTCTGCGCGTTGGCTTCGGCTCCGCATACGCCTCCCTAAGGTCCGGAACACCATTGTTCCGTGGTCGGGAAAGACATAGGTACAAATCTTAATCATATAATCACTGCGCATTAAGAAATATCACAAAGAAAATAAAATAAATTCGCCCATAAACATTATGACATTATATGACCTCAAACACAATAAAAGGTCTCAAAAGTGACCTCTTCTGCAGTCCCAGTATGTCCAGTAACCTTTGTTGTTGACTACTAAATACGCAGTAGGTAATATGACTAATAGAAAGAAATCTATTGTATGCTCGTTTCTACAAAAATAGAAGAAAATATCATTGGACTTATAAAGCTACATATCTATTTATTGGCTTTTAGACATTGTTACAAGAAAATTTCACCCCGATTCGTTCTACGAATCCCATTAATTTGCAGAAGTGGCATTGTTGTGTTGGAAAAAATACTTTATTAAATTTTATATGGGTGGTATTTTTACGATTAACCTCGATTTGCTTTCATAATCATCAACAACGTAAGTAAAAAGTTTTTGATTACTTATTCCTCTTAACCATATTTTTTGGAGATACGAAGCATATTTTTCTGCTCAAAAAATTAAAAGCAAACAAGATCAACCGTATGGTGGCAATTCATCAAAGACAAAAAACATTCGTAAGGTCTAACTTAAGGGTTCAACAATAGAAATTCTCGAGGTGTTATGAATGTTATAATACTTCAGTCAGTAGAACTGTATTGTACCTGCGGCGGTTGGTAGAGAAATTGCAAGGTGATTTCCAAGTATTGTAAATAGGTAGCTTAGTTTTGGTGTTAAATTAGTTTAAATACTAATTACATTTTACCCACTTAACATCATACCTACTAATCAAGTAATCAGCTTCATAGAACCAATCCAAAAAATAAACTTTATCAATTCACGAAAGTACGACGTCAAAGATATTATAATGTTTACACTTTTACACCTTACTCATTTGTAAAAAGGTACAAAAAAACATATCTTAGATTACAACGTGGACATGGACGAGAGTCAAGTCCCCTGCGGTATATGTAAACATACATTTATCAAAATACAAACAAAAGGACAAACAACAGTATATAGAAAACTTACACTAATTAATACTACCTAGCCTGGGCTACGTAGTATTAATTAATACTACCTAGCCTACGTGGTTTATGTATAGTTTATGTTATGTCTGATCAGTGATCATGGATCTACAATGTGTCTTAAGTGCGTTAAGGACCATAGATAAATGAGTAGATAGATTGCTAACTCCATACATAGCAAAACTACTAATTAAATAATAAGTCGTATGGGAGGTATGGTTAAACACATTTTTACTAAGTTTTAAGCACACTTAAATCGTAATACGTACTAAGCTGTAATGTTTTCAATAATAACTTCTAGCAAAGCTCGCTTAAAACTTATTATATATACGCATTTAGCCATGTATGGAGAGAACACTCTAGGTACTTAATTCTCTTTGTTAAGGACACATTGCTTCACCTTTGCTCTGATCTAAATTTGTTATCGTTAGTTGACAATTTAACAATAACCTTTAAGCCTTGCCATTCATTACGTATCATATCAGTACCCACCGACTGACAACATGAATAACATAAATAAAATATTAATAAGTGCGACATCAACACTTAATTACGAGTAGGTAGTTAGGTCCAGTATGCACAAATAGCGAGAAGTGTCCATAATGATCTTGACACACTTTTGTTATCTCCACAATATTTGGGCGAATCAACTTTTTAATGTTGTTTACTCTGTCCTTGCCATCCATAAGAAAATGCTTAGCTGTCCAATGGACGTAATAATAGCAACGAGGGGCAATAAAAATTTGATTGACTCATTTAGAGACAGAATTAATGTCTGAGGTACAGCATAGTTTATACCTGCCAGTCCTACCAATAGTATAGTATCAAATACCTACTTTATTTTTATTTATTTATTTATTTTCTGACCTGGGTGTAGCCGTTTAAGTTAAATCCCAAGGAACAATACTTAGTAATGGTCCCGCCCGCGCTATCTGGCCAAGTCGGCAACAGTTGCCTTCGCTGTATTTTAATATCATCATTATTAAAATATCACAAAAAAATCAGAATCATTCTACGTTAAAGTTAGGTAGAAATGTATTTACTTGATAAATTGATTTGTGTAAGATTGTCCCATAATATTTATTTAATTCGTGCTAATTTTATAGGTTACAAAATGTGGCAACTTCGTAAACATTTCACCTGGCCAGATTATAATAAAGTAGGGTTAGCGGTGGGGTGCCCGGCCTTAGAATTGTCCCCCACCATATCGTCCCGTGGTTGCAGTAGGAGTCTGCTAAGGGAATATACCGGGAGATGGGCTGCAGCATCTTCCGAAAGCCTAAACAACAATAAACCAAAAAAACTGCGCGCGCCAACCCGCCAGCTAAGCTTTTTTAAAGGGGAGGCCTATGTTCAGCAGTGGACGTCTTATGGCTGAGATGATGATGATGATGAGGGTTTAATAATAACCGTTGTGGCTAATCTAACTTGATTATGATGGGTAGCTAGCACTTGTTAGTAGGTACTCATTAGGTAAATTAAAGTAATACCTGACTGCTATCATCGTCATCACAGCGGGGATGGTGATTGCCGGTCCTGCAATAAAAGTTTTTTTTTATAAAATTTTATAACATTGGTAGCCAGGCGGTAAGAAGTTCGACTTTCAATCCGGAGGTTTAAACCCCGGCTCGTACGAATGAGGTTTTTCGGGACTTATGTGCGAAATATCATTTCATACTGAAGAAATTAGGTGTATGTGAAGTCCTCAACCCGCTTGGGCTAGCGTGGAGACTACAGCCCGATCCCTCTCATGCATTAAAGAAAACCGGTGCCCAGCAGTGCAACTTATATATTATTAGTATATCCCTCTCATATCTATTTTATAATAATAAGTAGTCATGGTAACATTGTGTGGTAAAATAAGGATTGAACTATAATGTTTGTAACACCTTTTTATACCCTTAATTATACAAATAAAATTATTGAATTGAATTGAATTGAACTGTCGATGCTTCATATTCGGCTTTTCCTACAAAAACTTTTGATGAAGAACGTTGGTAGCTAGACTAAAAACTTTGGTTTTCTATTGTTTTGACATGCCATGAGATGACATTCCTCTTACAATATAGCAATCTTGTCTTATCGTAAGCGATATATAGGGTGTTTCCTGTAATAAGAGCAATAAATTAAAACGTAGATTTAACTCCTCAAATAATAAAACTTTTGTTCAATAAAACTTTTAAAAATATGTATTTTATAAATTGTCTCTTTTTCACACAAACTAAATAGTATTTTCAATATACGTTAAAATCCGTCTAATTGACATCGCTTGTCACCCTACAGGTATGATTAATTTCCGAATACATTGCGTGTCCGAATAAACATTAAAATTTCCTAAAAACCAAACCTTATGTTATTTTCAAAAGTTGCTGAACAAACGTTGTCTGGTTTGAGGAGTAGAATCTACATTTTAATTTATTGCTCATATTACAGGAAACACCCGGTATGTTATGATTCAAAATCACAGCCTTTCCTTTTTTGAAGTTTAGTGCTTACTTGCATGTTGCTCTCGCATCAGCAATGGCAAATACAGCCATTGCAGCCAATAATATTAAAACAGTTTTATTCATGGTTAACGTTCTACCGCCGCTTTCTGAAACAGACAAGTGTGTTGTCACTAAAAAGTTCAGAATTAGTATAGATTTTAAGTGATATTTTCTATAGTTATATGCTTCTTATCATAACTAAAAGTAAGATCAGTTAATTCTTTATCTATGCCACTCAACATTTTTGCGCAATAACAACATACATGATACAAGGTGTAACAAAAATACTGGTGATCCGTTTAAAGGCATATTTGGTATCGTATTGTGAGTAAGATAAAGTAGAAGATTTTATTGGACGCAAAAAAAAAATTTTTTTGTCGTCCCAGGCGTCCAACTCTCCATACAAAACCTTTTATCTGGTGGAAAAATGTTTTTTCTTATTTTTTCATAATTCGAATACAATACCAATTATGCCCTTAATAGGATCACCAGCATTTTTGTTACACCCAGTAGGTATATTAACGCCCAACATAATCATTTTAGCCAAACGGTGTATGGTCTACACTAATACAATCATCCAGGCTAACGAAATATACAACATCAGGTAAAAAGATTCGATGTACCTACTTTGTAAATTAATATATGTAAAGCTTGTAAAAAGTGTAAAAACAATACAGTGTTTATTTTTATTTATAACTTACCTAAATATAGAGAAGACCTTTAAAATGTCCGCGTGGTCCGAATCAAATATTTGCACTGACTCCAATGCCCGTGAGATAAAATATCTGGAGCACTTCTTAATAATTTACATAACTTTAGATACCCAACAATAAGGTCACCTGATAATGCACATAATCAACAGCGAATTGAGTACAGAAAACAATACGTATCGACTTGACTAAATTGGTAATTTTTGGAGTCCCTTTTACTGTGACTATAGAGTGAAATTACGGACAGAATTATAATATTCCAATTAAAATTGCAAAGAGAATTCTAATGACAGAGATACATACGTTTGTACGGGACAGCTCGTGGAATGCTCCAAAAGCGAACATTTACCTTTAGACTAAACAGAGTGACATAATTGTTTCCAGATATCTAGAGGACAAAAAATTATTAATCGTATCTATTCGTACTAAATCGGTAAGTACCTACACTATAGTTGCAGTGACTAGGGGCACAGTAATTCGTTTCGCTTTATCCGGATTAGGTATTCAATAAACGCTCCGCCCTCTCAGTCTGCGAGAAAACAAGCTTACACAAATAGAAGGGATTTTAATATCGCTAAGTAGTGATGATACTGGCCTCCTCCTATAAAAGACTTGCAAAGTAATCCACAGAAAGCGGACTGATATCCTCCAAATCTGCCTGAGTCATCGCATCCTTTTCAAATAAATAGGGTCAAGAAAGAGTTTTGGTGGATACATCGCAGATATACAGTTTAATTCCACGTTCGAAGAGTTCGAATGTGATAACACTGTACAAGGTTTACGAGAAAGGCTATTTTTAGAATGAATCCGAATATTTTACTTATTTGAGAATTTGAAGTTATTTGTCGTATTTTAGATGATTCAGGATTGTATGAAGGTAGGTAATTTATATATTTGCATCAATCAACTTTTTATAGCGCCTGGGTGCTATGGTTACGTCAACCAAAGATTTTCTATGAAATAGTATGAGGATGTCCCTCGGACAACGGGGACAGAGTAAACAACATTAAAAAGTTGATTCGCCCATTTGAGTGTTAAATGTGAAGTAAATAAAGAGTTGTACAGACAACGATGAAACAATATCAGGAATCGAAAGAAAGTGTATTAAACATAATAATTTAAAAATACGCGAATTGCTATTCAAATTCGTGTCCCAAGGGCCCCATTGCAGTTCCTGAAGTACATCAAAAATCTACGTTTTCTTCCTTTACTCCTATGCACGCCTCACCGTAGACATAGATTCATAGCAAATTATGGCCTGTGATTTATTTGTTCCAAAATTCTAGGACACCCATAAATGTTAATAAAATTATTAAAAAATCCATTTTTCATTTTCACAACAAGCCCATTTATTTTATATGCCATGCGATTCAGTTTTTAATTTATTTTATTTTGTCACTAACTTTTATAAAATAAGTGCACGAAATTGCAATTAAATCGGTCGGATCGATCCAGTAGGTAGTTAAATAGTTAAGATAGCTAAACAAATTGACTGTGTCAAACCGACAGGTCGGAAGGATCCTATAAGGAGTCTGGTTTTATTTATTTTTAGTTGAGGTACAAAACTCCAAACAAAGCAATACGTTTTTGGATGTTAAATCTGTTCCTAAATATGGAAAATTATTTTATATATGTTTTTTTGGTAAAACAGCAAAAGAAACATTTTCTGCAAAAAATATACTTTCTAAGGTACTAGAGACAGAGCCTTGTGTCACACAGATTCGGTCAGCACGATTAGCACCTGTACAGCGATAGTATTTCGCGGGCAAGATAAACATCTGTCGCTTTCTCACTCATTATCAGAAGGTAACAGATATCTATATACTATAGCTGCACACTTGTGCTAATCGTGTTGAAGAGCAGAGCGAAGAGACAGTAATAGGATTCCGATTTTTACTCTTCTAGTAGGCAACCCTAAAAAGTAATATTTAATAGGAAATCAATTAAAAGGCATTAGCGGCATAAACGATTATCGTTTTCAAACTTTCCAGCGGGAATTTACCTCCAATGAGTGCTGAACGTATTACCGCGAGTGAAATTACCAACTGGTTTAAAACTTCTCGATGAACCGAGTTCGGAAATAGCATTATAAATTCACCAGTTTACAATCACAGCTACTTTGTCGAGGCAAAAAACCTTGGCGGGGAACTCGTTCTAACTTTTCCTATTTTTCTGCGTTAATTTCACCTGAACCCATTACACTTGGCAACAATTCTTAGTGCGAACGTTTCTATTAGGGAGCTTAAATTGCATTTTAAATGACTTTCGGGAAACTTCGAAAAGGTGGGAACAACTTTCTTTTCACGTACATGGACGCGACTTATTATCGTGTAATGAAGAAAACGAGCT
Source organism: Pammene fasciana (assembly GCA_911728535.1). Lineage (NCBI taxonomy): Eukaryota > Metazoa > Arthropoda > Insecta > Lepidoptera > Tortricidae > Pammene > Pammene fasciana. The sequence goes on from OU452275.1 coordinate 21,934,078, forward strand.
GTAACTAGTGTTGAAATTATGTTTAGGATATTAGCATCAACATCAGCAATAATTTGTAAATCCAATACTTTTAAGGTTTCTTAATAGTAATCGACATCATTTCTGATATTTTTACACGACTGCCCAAAAAACGAGTGTAGATACATATTGTTTTCAGGGTTCATGTATGTAAGTATGTAAGATTATTTATTAACTGATTGATTTTTTTATAAGCTACCGATTTTTTACACTCGTTAGAAGGATTCCTAGTTACGGGACTTAATCGTGTACAAAATTAAGTAACTTAGTTATCCTGAATTAGTTATCGTTTAGAACATGACATGACGCGACATAATCCCATTTCAGTCACAAATAATGAGTGAAAATAGTTTAAATTAATAACAAACAAGCGATCGATACTCACTTCAAAACCGTTAGGTACTTATTTAACTACAAACTATCGTTGCTATTTACGTTTGCGGCTTTAAATTGTGACTTTTTAGCATAATTAGCATAATAGAAGTAGGTAGCCCCGTTCAGCAATGAAATGTTAAGGATGAATAAGTTAATTGGCCTCTAGAGCGTATCGACGTGGCCTCCTGCGGCACAGAGGAATGCATTTAAATTGGATTTTAAGAGTAGAAATCACCGGCGCGCTCCCGCCTCTGCCTGCCTTGTTAGAGCCAATCTCAAAGTTTACGTAAACGAATAAACCTTCTCTGTCAACTAAATCCAACGGTATCAATTCAAACTACAAATCGACTCTTACTATTTTAATTGAACCTCAGAATTGCGATATTTGGGAAAATAAGTAAACGAAGCTGGGAATGCAATGGACTATGTACCCATACCATCTACTGCTACAATTTTTCCCACAAAACATGGTTTTCTTCGCCAAACAGCTATTTATATGTTATTCCTGGGATGGCCGATTGGCCGCCATTCTACCGTTAAGATATTGTGCATAGTAGACAAAGTTATAAGTAGCAGTTGACGGTACCTAGTTAATTAAAAAAAACCCTTAAAATATTAAGTAATTTACCAAATTGTGTCAATCTCAAGCACATTCGATATTTACTACCTAGTGAGCTAACCAGCTAACCTTGACTAACTACCGTTAATACTTACCGTTAAAATAATTTGTATGGTGACTTTCTATTAGAAGGTGGCTTAGTAAAGTTTAACACTATTTTTTTTCTTACAGGTATGCAGTCAAGCCATCACTCCGTCAAATCCGTCAACCATTTTGATGAACTTCTTCCCTACCAGCTCAGTTAGACGTTAGACCTATTACCGTCCTCTGGCATTTTTCTATGCTCAATTTTTTTAAACCACATTGAGAGTTGCGAGCCTTGCCGGTATCAGCATTCGTTTAACCAATGCATGACGGTAGGCGTGAGCGAATTGTGCGTAATTCCGAGGGGTTACCAGTTTTTTTAAATGTTTGATTATTATGTAAGTAAGGTAACTATATAATGCTCATTCTGCGTATAAATAAAAATATTGCCATCAGGACATACATTTGTAATATGTATAGTCAACGGCCTCCTAGCCTAGTCGGTAGTGACCCTGCCTATATGAAGCAGGAGGTCCCGGGTTTGAATCCTGATCAGGGCATTTATTTGTGTGTTTATCACGGATTTTTGTTCCTGGGTTATGGATGTTTTCTATGTACTTAATTATTTAAGTCTAAGTTGTTTAAGTCGCCTAGTACCCACAACACAAGCTTTATTGAGCTTACTGTGGGACTAGGTTGATTTGTGTAAGATTGTCCCGTAATATTTATTTATTATTTATTTATTTTACTGAGTCTTCCTAGATCCGCGTTCTGGTTCGTTCCTGCTGCAGAGGCTGTCTATTGCGATTCAACGCGGCAACGCGGCGAGCGTAATGGGCACATTTGCACCGGGAGCGTTGCGGGGCAACTTTTTTGATTGATAAGGTAGAGTAAATTTAGAGTTAAGATTATATTTTAAGATTTATTTGTATAGTTATAAGGACTTCTTTGTAAACTTCTTGGTTGTGTGTGAAATATAATATTTTACTGAGTTACTTAACGTTTATCTCTATTTTGTTTTTAAAGGCTAATTAAGAGTGTCGTTGGTTAGATATTCGATAAAGTAGATCTTTACTCCATAATTCCTTACTATAAAACGTACATGAGGTACCTAAAATTATGTTCACATCATAATATCCTTGCATTTACTCAAATGGAAAAACCCGAGCTAGCTGTTTAAATAGGCAGGTAAGTGCAGAGAAAATGGAACACGAATACTCATGTAAAATGTGGGTTAATATTTGTAGTTAGTGGCCACTAACGTTCAGAGCCCGTAATGTTATTGGTTTACCTACGTATACTTTTGCGTATCGTGTTAGTTGCGAGCTGCGAGCACTGTAATTATGTGTGAACTGTAATGAAACTTTTCTGTAGATCCAGTCATATGTGATTTACATATAAACTTTTTATTTTTTTATGCTAATTCTGGACTAACGTTTTTACTGTTTGTATATAAATACAAAAGGCAGCAGAAGCGAACACGGTGTTCAAAAATGTTCTGGACATGACAATGGGCCGTATTCTAACTTTAAAACACGTTTACTTCGACAAGATCCAACTTGAATACAACTTCCATGCATTAACTAGGCTATTGCCTAGTTATGTGTAGCTATCGCCTAAGCATCGTAATCAGAAATATCAGAATTTGCTTGAAAATTATTCCGGTACAACTTCAATACAACTACAATATTGGTTGATTATTTTTTGTTGTGTGTTGGAGTTCTATTTGAGATAGGTTGTCTTTCTAACGTATTATTTATGTATTTAAAAATAAGAATACGGCACACACATAAACACCTGAATTACACGTTCGGTCAACGTAGGCCAATCTAAAGGGACGCAGCTACACGACGGAACGAGATCGCAATATCGCTTGATCTATCGCATCGCTTAGATTAGCTCATGTTCACCGAATTTGTGGATCTGGAAATAAGACAACCAGAGCGTGTCGAGCTCAATTTGAACATCTCACTGCTTAGCTACTCGGCTGCTAACTTTACGTCTTCTAACGCACGGTGTACCAATTTTAAGTTACGTGAGGAACTTGTTATAAATATTTTTGATATCATCATCATCATCATCTCAGCCATAAGACGTCCACTGCTGAACATAGGCCTCCCCTTTGGACCTCCAATACCTCCATAAGTATCGGTCGGAAGCGACTTGCATCCAGCGTCTTCCGGCTACCTTTATAAGGTCGTCTGTCCATCTTGTGAGTGGACATCCTACGCTGCGCTTGCTAGTCCGTGGTCTCCACTCGAGCACTTTTCGACCCCATCGGCCATCTGCCCTGCGTGCAATGTGGCCTGCCCATTGCCACTTCAGCTTGCTAAGCCTGTGGGCTATGTCGGTAACTTTACCTATTCACATACCATATTATTTTGATATTTCACATTCTTGGGAGTGGAATTTTCAAAATTCCTTTCTTAGAACTTACTTACTTTTAACAGTTTAGGCTGTTTGTGTGTGTTAGTCTTCACATTAGCGACTGTTCGACTTATTTAAGAAGATATTTCCTTCTATCATATATTATCTGCCGGTAGATAATAAGCCAGGCAATTCGTAATCATTAGCTAGGTGTTAATTTATGACCGCGTCTAGCTGGGCACGAGGGTCATTTCTCAGGTCAGTGGAAACATTAACTTAATGGTCTACAGACAATGTTTCTGTGTTTGCTGTAATACGTACCTTCTCCGGCCAACAGAGAAATAGGTGGCCTAATGAAAATGTACGGTGTCATTGTGTAACTAAGCCCGTTTTGATCATTTTACATTTGGAAACTAAATGTGCAAGTTCGAAACTCTCGTAAATATTTGACACAACAAAATATATAAATTATATAATTGACAGAGGGCGGATAACAAATATGTGACTGCCGAAGTTACGTAGTCTGGCGCTAGAGTTACACTTGGGAGCAATAAAAAATATTAATCAGTTTTTGTGAAATATTTAATTTTTTAATACAAGCTTTTAACGCCGACTGTTCAATTATTTAGAATTCTAACAAACCCAAACGCAATGAGCTTCCATTGTTTAATCAGAGTTCTTATGACCACCCTCGGGCTCGACCATCAGACCAGCTCCATGTTTTCATAATATTGCATTGACACGCGATATACTTAGGTACAAATGCATGCTAAATTTTAGCTCAATCGGAAACCGGGAAGTGGGTCAAAAAATTGCAAGTTTTGATTACAGACAACGGAACCGGTGAAACTAAATGAAAACTTGTACCTGAGTGACAAGGAACCAAGATCTATAAGTAGTTATATATTTATGATATAAAAGTAAGTCGCTGTTTTCCGCAACTCAAAGTCTATATATTGCGCCTATTTTGCGTGCCGGGTGGCCTCATTCGTGCCAGCCCATTCCTCCAGGAAGCCTATCAGACCCTTTATGTTGCCGACGACTTCCGGGAGTGCCCGTGGCGAACCAAAATGTTTCGCCCGGTATTTAGCCACTCCAGGACATGTGATGATGACGTGGGCGGCTGTCTCGTCCACCTCCATGCAGGCCCTGCTGCATATGCCTAGGTCAGTCCAAAATTTCTGATGTCGTGTCGGTAACACCATTTATAACTCGAGAGCGGCTGAACCGATTTGTATAATGTTTGATTTTTCCGGTTGCATCGTCAACTATAGTTCCGCCGTGTCCACGGTTGAGCTCAGTGACCGTTAGTACAGTCACCAGCAAAAGTATCTTCCTGCACGAAGGCCGCAAAAATATGTGACACGTTCTTTTGGCCCCACAAATAAGAGCGTGTCACATATTTTTGCAGCCTTCGTGTAGGAAGATCCTTTTGCCGGTGACTGTACTAGAAAACTGAAATTTGGTATGGGTTTTGTGTGGGGTCAGTAGGGTATCGTTTCATAGGTATTTTAAAAATAATAGGGATTATTTAAAGCAAGCGTTGGCTAAAGTCAATACTCTAAAAAATTTTTTGTTACCAGCAACCAAACTTCGTCTACTAGTAACTTAAGTTTTGGGACTTCAGAACTAAGGCTAATTATTACTTACCAAAATGTTTTGTTATTTATACGTAAACTTTGAGTTATAATCAAATAAACTTTAGTAACTCCTTACCTATCAAATTTTGGTTATTGATGAAATAGCTGAAGCAGTTCGCTTGTCCTTTTTTCAGTGTACAATACAATACAATACAACACAAATACTCTTTATTGAACACCTCAAAAACAAAACCAGTACAGGAAAAAATGTAATTAATTCGTAAATAATATGTAGCTCCGAAAGTTTGAAAAAAAGCGGGAGCTAGTGGGAGTGGGGTAAGAGACGGTAGGACTGGCGTAGGAGTGAACTTGAAGTCGATGGGACTCGGTGCTAGTTGGCGGTACGAAGTTCACCGGGTCACATAGTCCACAATAAAATATTAGAAAGGCACGTTAAATAAATGATTTGTGTATAATATTTAATAAATGTATATGTTTAGAAGGGGCCCTAGCCCCTAGGCTAGGGGGTAAAAAACACGAATGTCAAAATGACCGATAGGACCAAACAATTATCAACGTTAAGTATGTTAGATTGTTAAGTATGTTAGATTTCACGAACACCATATGTATTTGTGTTGGTCTGTTGAAACGCAGATTGCGCGCCCCGGGCGGCCGGGCTGGCAGACCCTGCAGTCCTTTTCCTCACACATCATTATTCAAGCTAAGTGGACAGGCCGGTCAGGTTCTTGGATGAGTAACAAAAATTCATCCGTACATAATATGTAACTAGAGTGGTGGGGTTACGAATTGGTTCATTCTAGCAGTATATTTATCTGGATGAGTTTTGATGAATTGTGTGGTATATCATCCTCTATAATATTACCCCTCTTTTTAAGATTTAAACTTTTATATTTGTTATATTAGAGGGAAAGTGCTATAGTTAATAACGGTTATATTATATTTCCTCACTTTCTGATTGCTAAATATTCGGTCCGACAAATTTAGCTAATAAGTTAAATTAGGCGTAATTTTGCAGGATCCTATTCTAATTATATCAAATTATCTAAACCAGCCATCTAATGCTATAAAATAATATAATTTTGCTGTTTCGCATTAAATATTTCGTGTAACAGCAGTACCTATATACGAGTAAGGTAGTTTTTTTTCGACATCTTAAGTTAGAGATTTACCTACAATTCTGCCATCTTAAAAAAATTGTACTATAGATACATACATAAATTTTACAATAGTATGGTTTTTAATATTACCGCATACAAATGCAAAAATATACCAGTGTTATTGCAGTTAATGACTATTATATTATGATTGAAATAGCAAACGATTTGCCGAAATTGTAAATAAACAAAAACTATACTTAAAATGCCTTATCAGTCTTAGAACCTAAATGTACACAAAACATTTTTTGATTGTAGATTTGTAAGCATTGTTGGTTTAAAGTCCCAACGCCCTGGGTGTCAGGACGACGTAGGTACCGACCGACCATTTGCGAAAATTCAACAATCACGTTGCATTTCCCTTGGGGGCGCTTCTCACTCTTTATTCTCTCGCCAGGTGATATTCTCGGATTGATGGTGGCAATACATCCTAATAATTCAAGCAAACTAATGAGATTGTATTTGCTTAAGCTTATTTCTTTAAATAATTGATAATATAAAAAAAACAATGAAACAATTTATGTACAATTTGAATTCGTTTGTTCGCATAAATATGTGGTTGCGATAGTGCGTAGCCTTAGTACCTATTAGTTAAGTATATTGTCACTAACTGTGAGTTCCTATAATTGGCTTCCTGTATTAACTTCAATGTATAATGTTCAAGTCACAGCTGTTGGATCTCCAAATAAATAAAATAAAATAAATAAAATAAAATACAGGGTTGGGCAGAGTAACTGTCCTAGTTTAAAAGTTGTATAAAAGTTTAAAAACAATATAATATGAGATGTTATGTTATTAATTATATTTAACACACTCTATATATTCCACATTAATTGATATGTTTTATTCTCTCTTCCTTAGCTTGTATAATTTTAAGCGTCTTGCCATAAAAGGAATTTCACGCGGCACGCACCTCCTCTTCTGCCTAGTCGTCCCATATTTGACTACCCGACCCTACAATAAACCCAATAACTAGCCTTATGTCATCTTAATAAAGCTCTGCATATATCCTCATACCGAAATATCGATAGTTAATTAGTTCTCTAAGGATACGTATAGCGTACTTTGTAATGTAAAAAGTCAGCCTCAAATTCCGACTAATGTGGTACATTTCCCCATGAAGTTATACCCTGACTGCCTGGCTTTTTGGAATCATCTTATGGCTAATATATCCTCCAGGGTATCTCTTAATAAGACACTATACACTCCATTAGTCTGTCGCTTGTCGATCTCCTGTAATTAAAACGTATTTTCTTTGCATAATGGCCGCCGTGCCGCATACATTATAGTTAATCGTAGGTGCATGTAAACGACCTTGCTCGACACAACCACCAGAAATGTACCAAATTTTCACTTGATTTCAGCAGAAGAAGATTAATTGAAACGATTTTTGGTGCGCAGTATTAAACCTTACCATGATTTTTACATTTTTCCGTTTGCTGAACATCGCGCTAAATTCTAAATGTTCTCTGTACAATGTTCCAACTGCACTACTTTTAACATTTGTTTTTAAAAATACACATAACATAGTGTAATCAAAGCGTCTTTTGGAAGTCATGAAGGTGATAATATAGACGTTTTAAAATTATATGCAGGATATGAAAATCTATATTATTGATTTAAATAAACGAGTGTATTGCAATAGGACAGTTACTCCGCCCAACCCTGTATATTCCGGCCTCAGAAACAAGAGGACTTGACTTTGTTAATGACATCTATTTCAGTTTATAACGGGTATATTTTCTAGTCATATATATTTACCTTATACAGAAATTTACAAATAGTTGATGTAACATTCTAAAGACGCCACCTTACCAATACATTTTATATTCATATGCTTCTCTATTGTAAAAAAAAGCCTGTACGTGCCTAAAATTCCAATTGAATTCAGTATAATACAAATCATTTACCTACCCCATTTACTTGAATAATTACAAATTATTATAAATATGCTCTTGCTAAACCATAGTTTTTATTAACGTCAAAAATTTGCCTCATCATCTCAACCATAAGATGTCCACTGCTGAACATAGGCCTCCCCTTATTAAAGGGGGGGTTTGCCATACGCGCCACGCTTGGCAGGCGAGTTGGCGCGCGCAGTTTTTTTTTTGTTTATTGTTGTTTAGGCTTTCGGAAAATGCTGCTGCCCATCTCCCGGTATATTCCCTTAGCAGACTCCTACAGCAACCACGGGACCACGGGAAAAATTAGCCTGTACATATTTATATATGTACCTTACGATGTTAGCTTATGATATAATGTGACTAAACCTAGTAACTAAGATATAATGGGACTAGTGTTATACATAACAGGAACACGTAGGTAGCCGAGGAACGGCGACGTATGCGTGTGTCGCGGCCGGCGCGGCGGTGCGTAGCCCCGTGTAAAGAAAACGGCTTTCTTTACGAGCTATTTCGCTGAGCCAATATTTCTCCGCGACAGAGCGCGCCATCATAAAATAAAACGAAAAATTCCGACGTACCACCACAGCCGCCATGAAAATCATAAGGGCCAGATTTTTATTGACATCGGTGAGGGCTTCATTCCAGAAATTACCTGATTAATCTACACACGAAGGAGCACACAAAGTTTTGCATGGTGACGGAACGAAAAAGCTACTTTAAGAAAGTATAGATATTTGTTATTACAAGGGGTGAAAGTTGTATTTTACGTGTGAGTGTTTCAATACACAAGAAGTAAAATAACTTTCACCCGTGTATAACACAAAACTTTTCACCTCACTACAGCGAGGAAAATAATAAAACGCACGGTTTCCCGTAATTCCTCAGGTGTTGATACTTCTTCATCACTCGAATCACTCATTTTTAACAAAACAAACTAGAAAAACATGCGAATATTTAACGTTGATGACTGAATTGAAAAGTTTGAAATAAAAGGTTTTTTTATTTATTTCAGATGCGTTTTGTTCGTACGTAGACTTAGGCTACCTATCTGAACATTTTATCCGATTTTACAACAAAAATGAAGATTAATGTTGAATGCTGATATTTATGAATTAAAATAAAGTTGTAAGACTGTATTTAGTGTTTTTTTATTTACTCGATCCAATTCATTAATTGTGATGTTAAAAATACTTTTAACTTGTTACGTTTTGTTTGCTGTCAAATGTCACTTAAGCCACTTGTCACGTATTTCCAAACTCTTTTACCACATGTGGATAAAAAGCGATTTTCACAATAGATATTAAACAGTAAGGTACCAGTAGCAAGTAGCAATATAGGTAGGTACGCATAAGAACCCGTAACAGTTATTCAAATTGCAAGCTCAAAATATTATAAATTATATTATAACTGTTAATTGTTACTCACGAAAAAATCCACATTGGGTCTAGGACCGATAAAACACATTATAAAAAATATATTGCGTATTAAGCAAAACTACCGAATAAGCAACGAATACGGGGGTCAAGTTATATCAGTAAGTAACTTACTTGCCATAGAATCCATCGGTTTTGTTTGGCATGGGGACCATGCCGCAGGCGGACATTTTAGACGGGGTGTTCTTTTTGTAGTTTGGGATTTTTATAGGTAAGTTTACTTTTATACATAATTTTAAATTAGTTGTTAGTATAGTTTTTATTTGTTAAGTTTAGTTTTAGCTTTATTTTTTATTGCAAAGTATGTAACTTTGTATATATTAATTAAAAACCGGCATTGCGATGCCATATTTGCAGTGACATTTTGTTTGCTTCTATCTATATCTAAATTATGTGTATTAAATATTAAATAGTGTCATCAGTCCGTTACAATAATGACTTAGAGGATGGCTTGAAGATAGTCACTACCTGTAATATGAAACAGGCATACGTATTCAGAGCTGGAAAAAATAGAGCCAGCTTAGGAGCTATATGGGGCATTTTGTATTTTTAACCGACTTCATAAGTAATGTATTTTGTACAAACCTTATCTACATAGAAAAGCATGTAAATGGAATAAAGGAAGATATATGCCTGTTATCCTATTCATCCGACCTATCAACAAGCCACTTGCACAAGCAAAATCATTTGTGTCGCTCCTTGAATATTTATGTTGCGACAAACAGCACAAAACATTTGGTACATCCAGCGGCCGGACATACATAAATAAATATACAAGTCTCACTAATTACTAGTGGGTCTGTAAGCTGTACATCCCGAACATAGCTAAAACTGAAGAGATAGCTCAGCGAACTTACAATAGTCTTAAACGCCATAGAGACCATTATGGCGCTTAAGTCTCCTGCACGCCTAGCACATGAGTGACGCGACAGTATCTCGCGTGCGAGATAGTCTATCCGTCCTTTTCTGACTGTGTCAATTAAAAAGAGACGGGTAGTCTATCTCGCGCGATGATGTGCTAGGCGAGCTGTGCGAATATGCATAATTTTGAACGTCATCCAAAAACACTGGCGTGCCTTCACAAAACTTCACGGGAACTGGTTGAGAAATTTGATTTGTATAGGAGATCAGTCGGATCTTAGACGGACGGACACGAATACATTTTTCGTTCACTATAGCTCAGGGGGCTGATTTTTTACTTTCAAGCGCTCGAATTCAAATAATTTAAGCTCGAATATAATCGCACACAAAAGTTTGTCACCATTATTTACGCATGAAATATATAGTAAACAAAAGCGATAGAAATTTCAAATAATCATGATTAGAAATTTATATCGCTGTTGTTTTTAAAACATCATTTCTTCATTTTATTCAGAGTTTAAATTGTCAAATCTGAGCCCCCGCGTTTCAAAAATCGCCCCCAGGTTATTGATTCAATACGTTACCTACAGAAAATCATGAAACATTTTATTTTTGGCGTGAAACCTGATTGCATTAAAAATGAAATAATCCGCTACAATTATATTATTGGAAACAGCATTTATTTATTCATATAATAAGTATGAAACAAACTAATTACAATATGTATAAAACGAATCTGCTGCTGCTCGGCTCAGCTGGCGATTTTTTCACCTGAATGACTTCATCTTCCCCTCCTCCGTAAGTCAAAATAGCAGTTCTGCTCCATTGCGGGATAAGCCTTGATATAGGCTGTATAGGCAAAGACGACGTTCCCATGCCGTCTAAAGGCTGGGCGGTGAATAACATAGTTCTGACACTGATCAAATTAATGATACTCGAACTTAACCAATGTAAAACTTGCACTATTATTATGTGAATGTATTGTAGCAATTCGTTTTAATTTTGAATAAATAGTATTACAAACAGTATTGGAAACTATTATACAGCCGTTTAACTTCAACGCTTAGAACCAATCATCTGATTCCACTAAATGTACTTCTAGTATATTTGACGAAGTAATTATAGCTAATGTGACGTAGGTACCACAAAACTGAACTCACCTTAAAGATGATTCACGCTATAATGTTCCGCTCCCTATACACACTTCCTCGGAGGTGATTTATATCAGTAAAAGTAGTAAGTTAGCTGTGTGGCTTTAGAATAGTACCACCCCGTCTCTTCCCGCGGGTGTCGTAAGAGGCGACTAAGGGATAAGGGGACCTCTGATCCCTACTACTCGTGGGAACGCTGTGGTGATTCATTTAATAACCATCCGCATGGCGGCGATGCGGTACGCCACCCATCACGTCTCGTTCTTCACGGGGGCGAGAAGCGGCTCACGGAGAGCGGTTCTGCTACGTTGATCGTAGCAAATGGAAATCCGTGATCTCTGCCTACCCCTTTTGGGATATAGGCGTGATTGTATGTATGTATGTATGTAAAAGTAGTAAAACATAATGATGACATCAAGATGAATTTGAAGCCATTCGTAATAAGGACTATTATGAAATAGGTAGGTATGTTTTTTAACGGCCTCCTAGCCCAGTTGGTAGTGACCCTGCCTACGAAGCAGGAGGTCCCGGGTTCGAATCCCGGTCAGGGCATTTATTTGTGTGTTTATCACGAATATTTGTTCGTGAGTTATGGGTGTTTTCTATGTATCTAAGATAAAAGATAAAAAGATAAAAGATAAAAGATATTTATTCTTCAATTTAGGCACATTACAATGCACTTATGAACGTCAGAGAGAAAAGAAACTACCACCGGTTCTAACCCTACACCTCTGACCCGAGAAGTATTACTTATTACCGGCAAGAAACTCGGCGGGACTTATTTTTTCAAAACAGTACTACAAATACATTAAAGATACTATATACAATAATGCGTAGTTCTTCAAGAAGGCATATCAAAACAGCTTGAGAGACAGACATGTACCTGCCTATTGTGTAATTAAAATGAAAAATAAAAATAAAATCCAAATCTGACTGCTTCGCAATACGTTTGATATTCTTTCTTACTTGAACTGTGTCCTCTAAATGTTAGATGATTTTATAGATTCTGTAAGTATATATTTATCTATATAAATAAGTAGGTATATCGTCGCTTAGTATTACCCATAGTACAAGCTTTGCTTAGTTTGGGACTAGGTTGATTTGTGTAAGATTGTCCCCAAATATTTATTTTATTTTTATTTATTTTTTTATCTCAAAAACACGTAAAGTGGCTCGTACAGAGTGCACTTGTTATTTATATTGCGCGCTTGAGGCTCGTACGACAAATGCTTGACAAAATACTCTGCCAATTGTGTCGGAGTGCCGCCCTCAATTGTTCGAGATGAAAAATGGCCTATTCGGATTGTTGGCGAACAAATGCGTGCCGTGCGGGTCATTACGCTTTGTTTTAGGGATAAGAACGACAAAAAATTCACTGTGAAAAGCTAAAATTTTTGCTTCCGCCCTCTTGAGTTGTGAGGAGCCGTGTTTAAACTACGGCCAATTGTTTTTGTTCTGAGTATTTTGTTTTCAGTACTGCTGGTGTTGTTTTATTTTTTACTTTCAAACGTTATTTAACAAACAAGGTTCTACTCTAACTCACTGGTATAATATTAAGTAATATAGGTACCTAATTAGATTAGTTTGTTGCTTGCTTGTAGAAGCTTTTATATTAAATTTCTAACAGAAAACGCTACATTTTCTTCATCAAAGCAAGAACACAATCTTGCAATAAACATAACATCGCCTCCCATTTATACGGTCTGGGGTTTTATATCTAAGGAAAGAAAGAAATCCTTGAAGATAGTCAATAATAAGAAAAACGAAAATCGTCGATGGAAATCATAACAAGAGATTTTACTGCCCGTCATCCGATTGGAGTGGAGCAAAGATTGTTTCAGGCCTCTTGCAGGATAGAGACGAGGCGATAATAACAATGTCGTCACTTCCTCAATCTTAACTTCTTCAATATTTTCTGAACCGATCCGTAATAAAATTCTATCGAGCTTGGATATTATTATGCGACGGACTCTGAAAAGCTTTATATGTATCGCACTAAAGTACCTACATCAATATTTTTTAGGATTCTGTACCAGTGGCTGTGCGTCCGTAGCACACGATTCCCGTCGGCTTGCTTAATTTTCAGGCACTTAAGCAGTTTTCCTACAGCTCATGGAGAAATTTTAAGCCGAATTAAACTCCGGCTTGCCTAAGAAAATTTTTGACCTACCGCCACTGTTCTGTATCCCAAAGGGAAAAGACAGAACTTTTGTAGGAACACTCGAGTACCAGTCTTTCCTGCTGTTTGTATATAGATAATATCTGTCAGTCTGTCACAACGAATTTGCTCTGAAACTAAATAAATACTAAAAGCTAAATGAATTTTAAACAAAATAGGTTAGAAAAATAACACAAAAAGATTTGTAAGATTCGTGTAACATTTCAAATAAAAATTGTCAAAATTTTTGCCGAGTTTTCATATAAAGATACGCCACTTCACACATACCGTCATTTTCGAAGTTGGTGCAAAGGTATCATATTCTGAGTAGTGTAACTGTCAGCGGCCTATCGTAAAATCAGGCAAATCGTAATGTTCCTTTGTAATGTTTTAACGATAGTCACATTAAACCAATGTATAGGTAGGTTAGTATCGTTAGGTTGCTTCAGATGCCCGAAGGGCAAACTGCCCAGAAATAGGAGCCCCCATAGCGGGGCTCCGTCGACTCAGGGGACGAGTTAAAGATTTTCACGTTTCACGATATGCCTAGGAATTTCACGATATGGCTGATCTTTTTTTTGAGTACTTTTTTTGTTCGGTCCAGTCCCCGCGAAGTGTACGGGCGGCTGGATCCGTAGTGCCGGTGTTTTTTTTTTACTATGATGAATAAATTATTGATCTGTTATTATAATTATAATATTGGTGAATATTAATGAAATGTGCCTGATCTAACGATCGGCCGTCGACATAAGTATAAAGTACAAACTTAGTTTGTATTTAAACAACATAATATAAATCAGTTGCACGCAGCCAAGCCTGGGTCCGTAGTTTACCATAAATTTCAGCTTAAAAAAATAAATAAAATACTCTTTATTGCACACCTCGATACAAGAACTAAAGAGCTTAATATCTATAATAAGTATATTACAATATTAGATAAAGAAAAATCACAAACCGTGTCGTTACTGTCAGGAGGGATGGCCAAGTAATTGGAGTAATTGCTGAGCCGTAAAGACTGCAAGTAAACAGTGTTGACGTCACGGGATCGGCCGGCGGCGACAGTTTCTGTTTGCAAGGGGAAATTAAATTGTTTGGTGACTTATAAACGTTTTTATAGGTACAGGCTGAAATCGGGGTCGTGTTGCAAGCTATCAAGCAATGATACAGAATCGAACGATGATAATGATGTTCACCATATTTTTTAGGGTTCCGTACCCAAAGAGGAAAAACGGGACCATATTACTAAAACTTCTGTCTGTCACCAGGCTGTATGTATCTCGTGAACCGTGGGAGTAAGAAAGTTGAAATTTTCACAGATGATGTATTTCTGTTCTGTCGTTATAATAAAAAAAATACAAAACAGAATAAAATAAATATTTAAGGGGCTCCCATACAATTGTTTTTTTTTCGTTTTTATAGATAATGGTACGGAACACTTCGTGCGCGAGTCCGACTCGCACTTGGCCGGTTTTTTGTCACCATATTGATAATTATTTTCAGATGGTAAGTGGAAATAGGGTAAGGGTCTCCACGGAAGACCAGCGCCAGGGTCCTCAAGGGTCCCTTGGCATGAAGCTGAGTGGAGACCTTTTCAGTCATGCTTTATAAAATACAATTAATGTCATTGTTATTAGTTAAGTGTTAATTAAGCGTTTCTGAATAAAGTTCTTCTATTCTATTCTATTCTATTTAAATATAAATTTTGCCTTACAATTTGGACACCCTACTCAATGTGACGTCTCATCGTTTTCAATGTTTGTGTATGAGTTTGCTGAAAAAACCACTTTGACGATTCTAGTTTCTAAGTTATGGCCAGTTTAGTGTTAACAGAAACGAATAAATCATACTCCAATAAATCTGTGTTTTAGCGGAGCGAGCGTGCCGCGGCAGCGGCCGGCGAGCGCCAGAACCGACTTAATCTAATGTACAATAAAATGAAAACAACATCCATCGAATTTTTGCCAAGTCCTAAAAACGGTGAGTATTGAACGATATTGCGACGTTTCATGATATGCCTAGGAATTTCATGATCTGCCTCTAGGCAAATCGACGGTGAATTATGAACGATATGGCGGATGTCACTCAGCCAAATCATGAAATGGCGGCGTTTCATGATGTGCCTAGGAAGTTCATGATCTGCCTAAACGTCTCTAGCCAAATCGTTAAATGGTGAATTATGAACGATATGGCGGATGTCACTCAGCCAAATCAAGAAATGGCGGCATTTCACGATATGCCTAGGAATTTCGTGATTTTCCGGATTTTACGATCGGCCGCCGACATATGCAAGAGCGATAGAGACGGGACCATCGTTTTGTCGATTTTTGAACTTCGCGGTAGGCCCTCTGGGGTAGCCACAACGCTGATTTTTCGGCGATCCAAAACTAATCAAACAATCTATAGTAGCCCTCAACCAATGTGACGACCGGGGCCATAAAAGTCCACAATGCAACACAATGGATAACTGATAACGCGAGCTCAAGGGTTTTATGGCCCCGGTCGTCACTTTGGTTGAGGGCTACTATAATGCTTAATCTAACAACATGGTAACAACCATATATCTATTTCCAGTCCACGTTCTAGATGTCACAACTGGCAACGCCACATGACCGCTTTGAAAATGTTAAGTAAATCCTGTAAATCATGCCATTTAAAAACGCATCGTTCAGTGTTAGCTTACATAAAATATTAAATGAAATAAAGTCAATATTTTTTATGTACACTCGAGAGCAAAAGTTTCGGGTCACTAGCATTTTCTTGAATATTTCAAAGATATTCATTTTAAAGATATTAAAGATTAAGTTACAGACCATTTTATGAATTATTATTTTTTACTCATTTACATGTCAATTCTAATAATTAGCTAAAACTACTACACTTATCAATTTATTTACATAACTAAATATACAGAGGCACTACAGTACAAATACTAAACTAAATTAATAACTAGCTAAAATCTAAACTAGGCCCTTGCGGCATTGTACCAAGGATGCTGGCAGCATTTCCTCGTTGTATCGCAATGCTGATACGTTGTGCGAGGAAACCGCCAGCTCTTCGGTCACCAGTTAGGTCAACCAATTATATTAAAATTAACTTACACATAACAAAAATGGTCCCCCAGATCCGTCCCCTGCGGCAGGGTGCCCACCCGTTACTGACCCGAAATTTTTGCTCTCGAGTGTATTTCATATTGTATTTGGATTCCTACGCCCCTATACTCCCTGTGCCTCCCATATTGATGTAAAGTGATGTAATAAGTTTATTCACTTAAGTAATGAACCCCCGGCTATCAGTTTATCTTTGCGTCAGCAAACATCTTGTTTTGGAATGTTCGTGCAGACTTAAAACTCTTCATATCAAAGTTATTGGAAGGGATGAGTGGTCATTAATTAATTAAGGTCTCGCGACTTGTCCCCGGGGATCCATTACTTAATTAGCATTACTCAAGCTGACCCGTCGAGAACGCCCATCCCATCAGATTTCGTTATTAAGCCATCTGGGTAACTTAAAAAACCTGCCATTTGATTTTATTTTTACATGCTTAAATATAATCAAATGATTTAATATCATAAAAAACACATTACTTCATGGATATGGTAGTTGTTAAGGGGTTCTGCGTTACATCAAATCAGACATGGCTGATATTTTTATATCTTAATTAGGGATGTCACGAATATTCGCATTCGCATTCGTATAATGCGAATATTCACATCATTTTTGACATTCGTATCAACATTCGCATTCGCATCAAATGATGCGAATATTTCTGGAATGCGAATGTTGGTAGAACACAATGACATCCTCTTTTGACCGCACTGACCCGGCCCATGGTCATATGCTTGCTCATACACAGGAAGTGAAAACGACGGTATCACTTGACTCCTTTTGATCATTAATATAGGACTCCACCACATGTCATGTTCTGTATTTTTGAACTATGGAAGCATAAAAATGATAAGCACGATTAAGTTTTTTGAATCTACTCCGAAACATTCGTATTCGCATTCGGACATTCGCATCCTGAATATTCGCATTCGCATTCGCGAATGTGAGAAAAACGACACCGTGACATCCCAGGATCTTAATAGTGCTGAAACACTTATATTAGGCAAGCATTTCCGACCTTATCCTCTACATGATGGCCCAGCGCTGGGCCAGCGCTGGGCCAGCGCAATGGCCATGTGCGCAACTACACGATGGCGACATTCAGTTGTGATCTGTACGTTTTCCAGGATGGACGTGGAAGCATTAGCCGCTGCAGCAATCTATTTATGCGCCATGTACCACCATTTTCTTAATGTACTCGTACACAATAATAAAGTTATTAATAAGAAATAGCGTAGAAGATGACGGATGTTATTTATCCAATGCTTAGATTTAAATTTATGCAAAAACTTTTAAACCCTACTAAAAAAACATTACTTATCTCTTTCTTAATGAGCCGCTTTGTTTTTATTGTGTATGTATGAATATTATTATTTAATTTACTATTATTATTTAATGTTATAATTATTTATTTATTTATTTAAGTTGTACTGTATGTAAATGTACTGTATGTACTGTCTGCGTAATGTATGTGTAATTTTACTATTCCTCTAATTAATTAAAAATAAATTTAATGCGTGCACTACCAGTTATAATACGTTCTGTTCTTATATCCTACTACCCTAAGGTTGTCTGGAAGAGATCGCTTACAGCGATAAGATCGCCTGTTGCTGTCTTTATTTACATTGTTTTGTTTTCTTTGTTGTGCAATAAAGAATATTTACTTAGGTACTTGAAAAGCTACTTTATTTTCTTTAAATTCTTATTATTAGTTAGGTCCTGATTTTAGTATCTCTATGATTCAAAATAAAAGCCATATAACGCATCCCCGATAAAGTTCTAAGAACTTCATAATTTCATGATAAGGCCACGCACTCGTCATTTTTCATTTAAAAAATCGTGTATTAGTTCAGAGATAACAGAGCGCACGCACGTCCGCACCCAACCGCGTTCGTAAAATCAGCTACATATTGGATTTGATGTAAGGTAGAATGTAGCATATCAATGGATCACAGAATACAATTAAAATAAATAGTTACCTATAAAAAAAATACAACTAATAAAACACATACAATAGTAATAACAAATCAATAAAAATACGCATTCATAAATACAAAAACGTATTTTTTTTTATAAAGGACACATTTATATTATAATATAACTTGGAAACAAAAAAAATACATATCACAACTTAACACAATAAAAAAATTCACAGCTAATTAACTACCATCCTTCAAACACTGCTTCCCACTATAAAAACTTTATCCAATAAAACTGATTTTAATATTGCGCATACGAAGGCGCGTCCTTGACTTCCGTACTCAGCTTATTATATTTTTTTACGCCAACTAGCTACAAATGATTAGATGTCTTCGGCAATCTGGCGGATACTGGGTTCATGACACGAGCTGTTTTACGCTGACCCAGAATAAAAATAAATCGCATAACGCATAGGGGAAGATGGGGAGGCTTCGTACACTTTTTTTTCGGAGCCTTGTAAAACAAAATGTAACAGATATTTTACAATGAAACGAATGCTATGTTATTGTCCATTTATCTGCCTATAATAATAGCGCATTTCTGGCTTGGTATAAAGCAACTTGGCCAAGCTATAATGATTTTTCCAAAAAATGGGAACTGTACGAATTCACCCCACCACGCGGGGTAGCTCCGTACACTATTCGTTTCTCCCCGGGATTCATGATTTTACCAGCTATTTCGCCAGTTTCAATCACCTTTTAAACATATCTTACTGACCTGTTTTTGCAATTATGTTATTCTTGATTTTAACTTACATGGGGTGCATTCGTACAGTATGAAATTACATACATTTTTAGTGTACGAAGGTACCCCACTCCAACGGACCAGAAAAAAATCAAAATGAAAAAAATATCGTTTATATAATCCCAAAAGTATTGTTTAAATAACAATATTTAGCATATATTTACAAACAATACTAAAGCATTTTTTGGAATTGAAACATTGGAAACAAACGCATTCAAAGGAGAACTCAAAATTACTTGCGAGTGGCGAAAACACATATCAGATCTTTCTGTCGAAATCTTGTACCGCACTGCCATTACTTTTTGAAGGTAGCCTATGCATGTAGGTAGCCGTGTTGCATACAAATATGAACGCTTCAGCGTGTTGGATAGCCGAGATATGACCACTGTACGAAGGCTCCCAGTGTACGAATCTACCCTGTCTTCCCCTATTTTCTTTATTAAAACATCACCAACACTTTTATAATAATATGTGGTAATTGTAATATTGTTTCACTATTATTTTAAGATGATCAACTCATTTTGCTAAATTTACATTTCATAACCGCCTTAAGTGACTTTTTATACATAAGATACCTAGTCACAGAAAAGAACACGGGCTTGGCATTATTCAAAGCAGACTTACTAATGCATTTTATGGTCGTGAGTAATATTTACGAGGCCCAGGTGAACGCAAAAAACGAAGGTAAGCACCTCATCGAGGCTGATTTTAATATATAAGTTTTAGGAGCAATGAAACTAAATTCTGGTCATATAGAACGTTAATCTCCAAGGACGGTTAAATTTTAGGAAACTATTACGTTGGATATTTCAGCTACTCGTTATTTTTACTTATGAAGATGCGACGAATACTTCATTCCGACGGTGTATTGTAATTGCTTGTTATCTTCTCGGCACCCAAGATTTTTGTAAGCCAATGTTTAATCCCCGTATTAAGAGTTATGCGTGGCGCGGGATTTGAAACGTGTTTTCCCCTATTTTCCGGCCGCGCCGCCGTGCCGCTATCCTAGGGGATCCCGGTCGGAAAAACCTCCATAAATATTTCTTACTTTGTTTGTATCTTCCGCGGAGTATCGTTAGCACAATTCCCTTTTTTCCTGGCGGGATCAGGCATCTGCTCCCAGTCACTACTCGTAGAAGAGTATACTTTAACGCGAGCCCTTTTCTAAGACTTTAGTCGGGGCGGGGCTACTTTGAAAAATTATAGGTTTTTTCAAACGCTGTATTTACTAAACGGGAGAAGGGACACAATCTATTTTCGAATATATATTATTAGACTATATATTCTTGTTTATGGCAAGCCGAAACACGATTGCTGAAAGTTGCCTATCGATAGAAAAAACATCCGAAGTTGGGTCCTTTTTCTCCTTATTTTTCTTAGCTTACGTAAACTATAGGAGATTAAGCAATATAAGTAAGTAAAAAATATGGTATTCTGGTTTATCTAAAAAGTCACAGAAACAAAATTAGACAAAACTTTATAGATTCGCTTATTTATCGTAGTTTAGTCAAAAAGTCTGATCCTTAAGAGCGCTGCATCTCTTTCTTTCGTGCATGGGAGCCATAAACGTGTCTCTAACGGATGGGCGTGGCTTGTCCGAATCGAGGAACGGCCTTAAAAGACGTTGTAAGAAAGAGGCAAACAGTAAAATTGTATCATTAATAATAAGCAGCATCAGACAATTTAATAAGCATGCGTTTACGTGCGTATCCCGTGTTCGTAATAAAACTAATAAGTCATAATGACCCATGATACAAAAATATTAATAACTAGCGACCCGCCCCGGCTTTCGCACGGATGCAATTATACATATAAACCTTCCTCCTAAAAAAAACTGCATCAAAATCCGTTGCGTAGTTTTAAAGATCTAAGCATACATACAGACAGACGGCAGGAAGCGACTTTGTTTTATACTATTGTAGGTAGTGATGATATGTTCAATTTGACTACATTTGAGAACATCCTAAATTATTTTTCATTAAACTTCATTTTACGCCATTTGACTTTTATTTAAAGTATCAAAAAAATGTAAAGCAGACATTGATAAATCGCCTTTCTTGAAGTAAAGGTGAGAGCTTTTGAATTTCATTCATATTATGGTCAGTGTTTTCACTACCAACGCTGCTCAGTGAAAAAACGCAATTAGTTTCCCGAAGACCGATAAATACTTTGCGTTTTTAGCCCCAGTCAACAAAAACGTTAGAGCATTTAACCAACCGGAGCGGTTATTGACAGGCGTTCCCCTCTGCCGAAAATAGAAGGTGTTATAAAAATACTAGTGATCCTCTTAAGCGCAAAATTGGTATCGTATTCTTATTATGAAAAACAAAGACAATTTTTTTAATTTTTTTTTTGTTTTGTATGGAGAGTTGTCCGGCTCGGACGACGTGTCCCATACATTTTTTTTCGCGTCCAAAAATTTTTTCTTCTACTTTTTCTTACTCGCAATACGATACCAATTATGCCCTTAAACGGATCACCAGTATTTTTGTTATACCCTGTATATCACCAGTGGTCATACTCATTGTATGGACTGACGTTTATCTGACGTGGCTATTTATTTTGACGTTTCGCGTACATTTGACGTTCCCCTCCCCTGCAAAAATCGGCAGACTTTTTTGTATAGAAAATAACAGACATGGCAGGTCCGGTTGGTTGAATAGTCTAAGACAAAACCCCAAAATGGCGACCCACCGCAAACAGCAGCGCTTCGTATGATCATTACAGTTTATCGGTGGTTTAGTGCAGAAATTAACAGACGCAATCAAAAGGCAATTACAGAAACTGTTCACAAGCTTATGAAAAATGCGAAATATCGGATGTTATCTGAAAGCCAATGAAAGCACACGAAGCGGACACGGACAGGAAACACATAAGATAGATGTCGCAGCTATCAGACATCTCATTTGCATGAAACCCAATAAAACCGAGCTGAATGTGTCAAACAGCATGTTCGTTTTTAGGGTCCCGTACCCAAAGGGTAAAAACGGAACCCTTTTATTAATAATCTATTATCTAAGACTCCGCCTGTGTGTCCGTCTGTCACCAGGTTCTATCTCATGAACCGTGATAGACAGTTGAAATTTTCCCAGATGATGTATTTCTGTTGCCGCTACAATAAGAAATAATAAAAAATAGAATAAAATAGAATAAAATAGATATTTAAGGGGGCTCCCTACAACATACAACAGTCATATTTTTGCGGGAATCTGGTAGCTATTATTTATTAAAAAAAAATTTAAACTTAAAATATTGCGTATTATTATGGAAAGTTTTTTTGTTCTAATGTTGAGTAGGCGTCAAACTTTGACGTCGTTTGGCACAGTGAGGCACTCAAGACTAAAATAATTATTTTAATAAAAAATCGTAAGAATAAACTCTGGTCGATTTGATTCCCGGCCGTATTCAATATAATTTCGTCGGGAATAATTCATATATTTTTTTTTATTTGGCACAGTCACCGGCAATAATATCTTCCTATACGAAGGCCGCAAAAATATGTGACACGCTGTTATTTGTAGGGTCATAAGCATAAGGGGCGTGTCACATATTTTTGCGGTCTTCGTGTAGGAAGATACTATTGCCGGTGACTGTACATCAACAGTAATACAACAAATAATACTAAACTTACCTATGTGAGAAAATTTAATGAAAATAATTCATTCTTAACGGAATAAATTTAATCACAATTTTTATTTTAAATAGTATTCCGCGAATAGAATATAGTCTGGGTTTTTCAGTGAAAGAAAACATCTTGAGGAAACCGGACCTAATCTCAATTTAGTAGGTACAGACAGTGACGATAGAAGACAATAAAATCAATATTGGTGACGTGGTATTCTGTTTTTCGGTTAAAAACTGGTTTGCATTCCCTAATTAGTATTTATCACAGCTTTAGTTAAGTATACATTCATTTCATGAACTTCATCAAAGTGCAAATACACAGATATGAACTTCATTAGCTTTATTCTCTACAAAAAACACTTGAAAAACTTACTTTTCTCATTGTAATTTCAACGCTGGAAGCAACGCAAGTAAAATTTACTAAGTACACAAAATCGTAGTTTTCGCTCACGAAAACTAAAATGACGCTTTTCAACCGACTTCAAGATTTCGAAGGAGGACGTTTTCAACTCATCGGGATCTTTGTTTTTGCTTTTTTTATGTATGTTCTCCATTATTTGAAGACGGCTGGGCTGGACCTATTTGGAAAATATTTTTTTTGTTTGAAAGTGTAACTTCATAGTTGTTCCCATTGTCACCATGGGATCCTGGAGAAATTGAGGGAACTCTTCAAATACTATAGGCACACCTAAAGCAATTGATTTTTGGTACTTACTTTACTTTACTTTACTTCACTTTAAAAATTGGTGGAAGTAGGTACAGTTTTATAGCACATACACATTGTGAAGGTATCGGAATTCGAGCTTAATTGACAGTTTACGTTTCGCCCGTTTATGAGTTCGGCAAAAACATCTGGCTCGTTGATTGCTCACGTTTTTATGCGTACTTGGGACCCTAACGCCGCTCGGGGAAAGGCAGTAATAATGCAATCACAAAGCAGATTCATTGCCTTGTAGTAATCTATATTTAAATTCGGGAGGTGTTTTCATGAAACGGCGAGAAAAAAATTCTAAAGTGACTGTGGTGAAAATGGTGAAATTGATACTTTACACACACTGACCTAAAAGAGGAAAGTCGTCCATTGATCTCAATTGTCATTGGCTTTCCGAATTTTATAAGCCCTTTTTTATAAGGTAAAGTGTGCTAAGAGAAACCAAAAAAAAGATCCTTTCTCCCGATTTCAACCATGGCATAAAATTGGAAAAAATCGAACTAGTTAAATTTTTTGTTATTGTGCTTTTTATGAGTTGTTTTGTAGTTTTCACTGCCTGAAATGCTGCATAACGTATGTAAATAATAAAATAAAATACAATCACATAAAAACAACTACACAAACATATCAAATTTAACTTAAAAAAGCTTAAGTACTTGTCTTTCCAAATATCGGAAGTGCATTAAAATAATCGTAAGAATACCTTGATACGGATTAGGACAACCCGCCATACGCTCGCTCGCGTGCAGCCAGCTGCCAGATTGTGATCTCCATAGACGGCCGGCACCTCACCTTCCTCCATTAGCTGATTAGATTTCCTATACCTACTCCCATCTAGTCTAGACCTATCATAGCATGCATCGACGTTATTCGATTATAGAAAGTACTTACACCGATATCAGATGAGGATATAACA
Source organism: Pammene fasciana (assembly GCA_911728535.1). Taxonomy (NCBI): domain Eukaryota; kingdom Metazoa; phylum Arthropoda; class Insecta; order Lepidoptera; family Tortricidae; genus Pammene; species Pammene fasciana. The sequence continues at coordinate 21,958,824 of OU452275.1, forward strand.
AGAATGTTAATTGTTTTCCTGTAATCGGTCCAGTAGTGTTATAGTATTTTTTGTGCAACAGTTACATAATAAGGGTTCTTAAGATTCGAGGGTCGAAGTTACAAAATGAGGTAACGCCGAATTTCGTAAAAACAGACCCGAGAATTTTAAGACCTAATTATGTACGAGTGCTTAAGCAAGCCGGTAAGAATTGACGAATGCCGTGCACAACCTGCTGCTTCTATATAATTAAGTAACTTTGATCTCCCGGTGGATTGTGCCGGCGCGCGCCCGCCCGACACGAGGGGCGCGCAGCGCGGGGTCCGGCAACAGTGTCACAATATTGTATGGAAATCCTTTCTGTCATTGTTATGGATGCTACAATATGCGACCATAAAAGCTCTATCGAAAAGTATGCGCTAGTAGTTCCGCCAACACAATCTCAATTCAAGTATTACAGTCGCCTAGTATAAAAAGTTTTTAATGCCAGTGAATACGGATTCGGAAAGCAACCTTAACATTTCTTATTTATCATCTTTATTGTTCACCTCATTGTTCATATATATTTATCACGTCTGGGGATCGTTCGGGACATGCGTAAAGCATTAACTTCATAAAAAAAGGAATTGCGAAAAGATAACAAAATGGCGATGATTTTTAAAAGCTGATAAGTGATAACCTCGGACATTATTTAATTTATGACAAGTGGTTAAATGGTGGAGCGTGTAAAGAGTGAGGGATTAATTTTATTATTTTTCTTTTAGTTTTCTCATTATTTACACTCCAAACCGGTTCAGAATGACTGAGGTGCCAAAGAGAGGACAAAATAGAAGCAGCACCCTTATTTCATACCAGAGTCACAATTTCCCCTCTGCGGAAACCAGAAAAAAGGCTGAATCGTAGTAGTTTTAGAGCAAGTTTGCTGTGACGGACAGTGATCATTAAAGGGTTCTATTTTTTTGAGGTAAGGATGCCAGAAAAGTATTACTTCTTTTACTTTTTTTAGGGCTCCGTACCCAAAGGGTAAAAATCGGAACCCTGTTACTAAAACTTCGCTGTCCGTCCGTCTTACTGTCTGTCCGTCTCAGGCTTTATCTCATGAACCGTGATAGTTAGGCAGTTGAAATTTTCACAGATGATGTATTTCTGTTGCCGCTATAATAAAAAATACTAAAAACCAGAATAATGGGGCTCCGATAAAAACGACATGTTTTTTTTGCCGTTTTTATAGATAATGGTACGTTCTGCAAGTCCGACTCCCACTTTGCCGGTTTTTTCTTTATTTAAATAAAGAAGATACTTACCGATTATTTTTTACATCTTCTTTATTCAAAATTCAAATTTATGTTAGCAGTAGCAGCATTACGTTTTCTCTGGCAAATGGGTTTGCTCGTGTAGCAGATACTTGTTCTGGGGCCATTTACGTTTTGTTCTAAAAGTTGAGGATTTATACGTACAGTCGTACACCGCGTCTAGTAAGACAACTTTACCGTGCTAAGTCCCAAACTGAACTTTTCTGATAATGTACTCGTGAAAGCGAAACCGTGTTGCGTGATCCTTCGGGGATTTAGTGTAACCGCACCCTGAGGGTCAACTGAAAAGGTTTGACCATATGGGTAGACGAGAATTCCATACCAAATATCTGGTCTGAACGAAGTCTCCACCGTGCATGGCACACATCACTATATGTATAATTGTTATCTCATAATTTGAAATTTAGTGCATACCAACACTGTAAAATAAAACGGTTACACTCACGACTCTTTAGTCACTTCGCGCGACATGTTTCGGAGAGCCTAGGTGCTCGAAGTGACTAAAGTGCCGTGAGTATAACCGTTTAATTTTATAGTCTTAGTATGTCTCACGAAAGTTTAAATTTAACAATTAGAGCTTACCTATAAGTAATCGGTTGTTAGGGTTCCGTAACTCAAAAGGGAAAAACGGACCCCTTATATAATGACTTTTTTGTCCGTCTGTATGTCTGTCGGTCTGTCAAGACTCTTTTTCTGAGGAACAAACAAAACACGTGGAGCTATCAAGTTGAAATTTGTAATGCATTCCTTAAAGCTGTAAAAAAATAAAGCTTCTAAATCATTTCAATCCAAAGATACGGCCATTTAAGGCTTATTTTCCAATCAACACTTCGCAAGGGACCCAAAACCTAGAATGATGATACTCTCCAAAAACCTAGAATCTTGTCATTTGGCAAGAAGGAAGGTTCTACTACATATAAGTAAAAGAAAAAGTCCGCAAATGGCTAATTTATTGTTCCATCACCAGAAAAAAAATGCGCTTACAGACTCACAAAATCTATGGGGTACTACTTCCCATACACCTATAATGGATAAAAATTGGCAAAAAATAGGTCTTACAGCATAATTACCTTCGTTGATTTGGTGTTCCATCACTAAAAAAGCTGCGTAATTTTTCTTACCCTCAATATTTTTTTGCTATTTGTTACATACGGCAATGTACTGATTTAAACTCACACAATTTTCACTCATTATTTTGACAAACACGGGACTTAATCGCGTACACTTACTTTAGCGTGGAAATACGTGCATTTCCAAACCATCGGATGTTGTGAGTGTTGTGTGTAGGCAAAGTGACAACCCTAGCGTAAATGTGAATAATCAAGACCAAGTGCGGGTAGTTCGGAAAACCCGCGCGGCTAGGAGATGCTGATACAATTCCTCGCCAGTCTGCCTGCGACCACGAGCGTTATGACACACTCGAAACGTCAGGAAAATTAAAAGTAAGTGTACGCGATTAAGTCCCGTGTTTGTCAAAATAATGACAAACAGCAATGTTCAATAAATGTTAAAATTGTGTGATATACAGAACCCTCAGGGCGCGAGTTCGACTCGCTCTTGGCCGGTTTTTTTTAGTATAATAATACAATTCAAATTATAAATAGATTAGTTCCATAGTTGATGACAACAGACCAATTAGTTATAGATTTAAACGCAATTACCTATCTATTTTAGCAATTATCATCATCATCATCATCATCTCAGCGATAAGACGTCCACTGCTGAACATAGGCCTCCCCTTTGGACCTCCATAAGTATCGGTCGGAAGCGACTTGCATCCAGCTTCTTCCGGCGACCTTTATGAGGTCGTCTGTCCATCTTGTGTGGACGTCCTACGCTGCGCTTGCTAGTCCGTGGTCTCCACTCGAGCACTTTTCGACCCCATCGGCCATCTGCTAGCAATTATATAAACATTTAATTGAATCACAAAGCACATGCACTAAAAACTACAAGCTATAATATTTGCGTTCGCTCCAAATCCCGCGCTCGTTTGGACGCAAAATATTTCACCTGCCGTAGTTTATTACCTATTCAGCGGACTCGCACAAATAAAATTGTATAATGCATAAGCGAACGGCGAGTTCGATTTACGAGGCGGGGCCGAGCGGCCGCTCCGAGTCACGCTGTGAATAACTAACATAGGGCCATTCAAATGCTCCATCGGCGCTGCTAAACTGTCATATATACCATAGACTTAAATATATAGTAGACGGCCATAGCCTAAGAACTTTTTGAGGCTCCGAGTATAAATTTAGCGCCATCTAGTTCAGAGCCACCTAAACAGAGCCAGTATGTATGAGATAAAATCAGCACCACCTAGTAGGTAACGACCATACGTCGTTATCGCGGGTGCAACTACGATTTGACAGAACTCAAAGATTATGATAAACAAGAAATAACAGAAGTGTCAGTAGTATTAAATACGTTTGTACCTACGAGATCAAAATTATTCAATTTTTTTTTCTAATATCGTACTTGACTTGATAATTAGTACATATTAATAATTTTAAACAAAAAAAGAACCGACTTCGCTTAGGATCCGCTATTCCAAGGGGAAGTACCAGAGTTGCTGTAAAAAATAGTGAAACCACTATAGGTGTGCCTATAATAGTTGAAGAGTTCCCTCGATTTCTTCAGGATCCCATCATCAGCCCCCGACTTGGTGCCAACGGGACCATCTAGGGGATATACCCATTCGATTAAAAATAAATTTTGAAAATCGGTTCACGATTCACAGAGATATCGAGTAACATACATACAAAAAAATAATCATGATAAAAAAAATCTGTCAAATTAAGAACCTCCTCCTTTTTTGAAGTCGGTTAAAAAGATTAGCCACGCAGTCCTAACGGCAACCTGTTCTGTCACCTGTTATTCGAAACATTTTTCATTCTTGATCGATTTATGTAGACTTTTGGATAAACAATTATTTTAGACTTGGTTCCCCCTAAAGTCACGGTTACTCGTTATTTTCATAAAAAAATGTGACACGAAATTTCAACTCAAAAAGGCGCACTTTAAGGAACGTAGAAAAGGCGCAAGATTGAGAAGAGTTTGATTGATCATTTCCAGCAAAAATGATATGAAGAACTTCTTAGAGGCTAAGACGCGTAGGTAGAAATACTCTGTTTATATCAAACGGACACTCTGTTATATACATTCTTCAACACATTTGTTTTTGCACCCGCGATAACGACGTATGGTAACGACTTAACTTCTACCTTTGATTTTAAAACCAACCGGATGCGACACGCGCTCTCATTTCTATCGGAAAAAGTCTGCCATTTTTTGCGGGGGAGGGGAACGTGAAATGTATGCGAAACGTCAAAATAGCCACGTCAAATAAACGTCCGTCCATACAATGAGTATGACCACTGGTCATACTCATTCGGCAGAGGGGAACGCCTGTCAATGGCTACTCCGCTTGGTTTAAAGCTCTAAGACTGCTACTAATACGTAACTGAAATGAATTTGTAGTGGTAATCGGTGTATACTTCGTATTAGAATGAGATTTGCATTCCCTAGTAATAGCTATGCTGTACCGTATTCATTCATCCTAACCTAAGGCGATTATCACCTCAAAGATTATCACACTGGCGCCGCATGCGGATCCGTCGCCAGTGTGATAATTACTTATCTTATCATGTAAATTTATTTTTGAGTTTATTAGCTCTTTACTTCGATTATTAAGGCCAATTTTATAAATGATATTTTTCAGGTTGAATTTAATAAAAGGTGAGTTTCTTTAAGTATTTAACAACATTTTAAGTGATAAAACCAGAGAAAAGTGATGATGTTCTTGAGAAGTGTTTGTTTATTACAGAATAAGACAAGTAAGGATGAATAGAAGGTAGATATGGACCCGGCTATGTCCTTAAGAGGCTGACAACACCCGATGACCTTCAAATTGACTTTACTTAAACAGTCATATAGCTATAACTACTTGTTTTGGAAAAGTAAAAAAAATATATGTTAGTATTCATTATATTTAAAAGAACTTCGTTAATTCCAATACACGATTGGACGAAATCGGCTCGATAGAAAATAATTCCAAAGTTACATCTTAAAATTAGCTTTAAACAATTGCACGTCTTTAGTTGGCTTATATGTCTGTAATTAAGGACGAAATTCCACCACACTAATAGTAAAAACTTGGTTGCCTTATATTTCTCAATTAATGCATAGTTTTTTTTAATTCATCATTTTGTAAAATTTGCAATGAGCTCCCATACTAATCGTAACGCAGTGTTTCTCTTTCGCTCGCGCTGAAAAAGATAGGGAGGGAATTTAGCTCTTATCATCCTCTTAAACTATGTCCGGACTCGAGTATGTCCTTAAACTACGTCCTAAGGTCCTACATCGTATACGAGAGGTATGGGCATTGCGAATCTACGCTCATCTCGCTACGTGTGGTAGGGCACAGCACAGCGAATGTCATCTCGCTCAAATCTAGAGCAGAACGCGACTGGGGAAGTACCTCCTCCGCCTTACTTCTATAGCCTATAAAAATATCACTAGACCCTACTCATAGTGTTGTGTTCCTGCTGGTGAGTAAGGCTGCAAAGAGCTCAAAGAGAACCCAGTGTGTTGACGACGAGGGACCCTTTTGTTCCTTTAGCCGTCAACACAGTGAATCCTCCTTTTTGTAAAGGGTCGGCAACGCGCATGTGACCCCTCTGGACTTGCAGGCGTCCATAGGCAACGGTAGCTGCTTACGATCAGGCGGGCCGTATGCTTGTTTGCCACAATGAATACCAATTTTCATGTTTTCTACTTTTTTTTCATGTACAGTTAGGTATTATGTATGGCACGTTCTCATATTTGACTGAGGAGCCGAGCGTAGCGAGGCGACGAACTCCGTTTTCACTGGTACGACGATTTGGCAGATTGATGTATGTGTATTGGTTGGTTGGTTGGTTGGTCAGTGTCGGTCTAGAGGTCGCATTTTTCATCCGATTTCGATGAAACTTGGCATGTACGTTCCTTGATTTATTTGCCAAAGATTGTCGTGCCATTTTTTTGATTGGGGGGAAAATGAGGGGGAAAAGGGGGGAATTTTACTGTCGCGTTATTTATCTTCTCCGAAGTCTACGGTTCACAGAACCACTAGTTTTAACTACTTTCGCAATTTCATTGGTTTATTTCGCTAACTCCTTAGGATAAATCTCAATATGTGAGTAGATAGATAGCGTCATAGTTACAATTTATTATAAAGTACCAATTTATATCGGTTAAGATATTTTTAGTTGCATACAACCAAGACATATTTAAAACACGGAATAAAGCTTTGTCAATGACAAACAAGCAATTATTGCTAAACGTTCCTGGTTATTTTAACCAAGCACTAATTTGAATCCAAATAAGTGTCCCAGTAAATATAGGTGACCCTTACTTGGTTCCCTTATTTATTTTTAACAAATTTAAATACGTTAGCCAATTTGACTTATTTGATTTTAGCAACGAATTTTGCAGGCTCTGCGAAGCGAGTCACTCGGTTGTAAATAGCAAAAACTTATTTATTTCTAGCTGTTTCATTTTTTCTGTGTTATTTACTACTTACATGCATGTAGGAATACCCCATTATGCGGTTCGCCGTATCATGGGAAATGCCAACCGCAAACTAGTGGTAAATTGATCATCGCGGCACATTCCAGTTAAATGTGGACATTATTTTATTCAGGGCGAGCGTTAGTTTGCCACAGGCCTCTCCATCTCGCGGCGCGGCGGGGCAGAAAATTCACTCCTACCCTCGTTCCACACATACCTGCCTATCCTGCAACATTTGTGCTCGTCTATGAGCTTACTCCTAGTATTTTTTGGTCCCTAGGGTGTAACAACTACGCGTTTAAGGAGGATACGGTTCAAATAGATGCCTCAGGTAAACGGCTCGCCATGCGATGTGAACGACGCCTCGGCACTCTCGCTAGCCACCAATCTGGATTAGGTCACTAATTTACTTATTTACCACATATGTAACCTATGTAGGTATGTAATTAATTTTAGTTTAAATACTATGTAGTTGTAACTTTATTGTAAAAGCCTTGAAACTGTTTGAGTGTTGGTTATTGGTGCATACATCCGTACAAGGCGGGAAGAAGTTGATAAGTCGAGATATAAAATTAAAGAAATTTTAACCTTATGAATTTTTTTTGAGTTCTCATCAACTTTTGGCCGCGACTTGTCAACTTTTTCCCGCCTTGTATGGAAATATTATTTTTCTCAAACATGCGCGGAAATGTTGTCGTTACGTTTGTGAAAAGAGACTCGAAAGTATCACGTTTCGGGCGCCGTAGTGACACTTGCTATGAAAAGGATTTTCATACTACTTTGCAGGCCTAAGCTAGTAACCGTCCCCGCATTATACCGAGAGATACGGAGTGCGATAGATTTTAAGGCTTTAAGTATTAGGTTTTAGGTCTTATTACGCATTATTTTGAGAAAAGCACTATACAAGTATACATGCCTCGGCGTGAAAACGGACTCCCGGCCTCGTATCCCTATCCAGCCAATCCCATGGCAGCATCTGTTGTGCTCATTATGTTAGAGTATAACCCATCCATTAGTAAAATATCATTGTGTAAGAATCGAATTTTCGTATATTAAATATTAATATAGAAGGAAAAAAAGTGATTTTTTGCTATATCAAGAATTCAAACTATCTTATCCAGTGCAGTTCATGTGCGTAAGTTCATTATTTGTGATTTTCGTTTTCAAATCGTTACCGTTCTTCTATTATGAACCGAAATAGTTAACAAGTCGATTTAAAGAGTTGTCTGGAGATTTGTTAGATTTGTATCGCGAAAATGTCGTCTTTTATCAAAATATATCCGAAAGTTTGACTCAACCATTACAATAGAGAATGCTGATCTGCGTCCAATGTTAATGAAATGGGAAGTGAAATGATCGTAATTACGTCGGCCGTTTTTACTGCATTGTTGGCAACCCTCGTCGGCGAAATCACCTGACATTACCGTAGCGAAAATATTTCCAACAAATCACCCATTAGTACCTACAATCTACGTACTTACTGTAATTACTTTGTCATTAATATCGGCTAGATCACACACGTAACGTTACAGTTCAATAAGCCATCTTGGATTCTCAATGTAACCTATGTAGGTATGTAATAAAGCCCCCTTTCTTTGCGACCCGTCACGTGATAAACCCTATCAAAACTCTTTTCCTCCCATCTTGAATGCTTAACCTAACAAATTTTGGTATATTTAGCAATAGTACGGGGTGTTTTTTCTTTATGCGGAGGGTTCCGCCCCCCGAGCCCCCCTTGTTTTCCGTCTATCCCGTGATAAGCCCTATCAAAACTCTTTTTCTCCCATCTTAAATGATTAACCTAACAATTTTTGGTATAATTAGCAATAGTACGGTGTATTTTTTCTTTATGCGGGGGGCTCTGCCCCCCGAGCCCCCCTGCTCTGCCACCTGTAACGTGGTAAGCCCTATCAAAACTCTTTTTCTCCCATCGTAAATGTTTAACCTAACAATTTTTGGTATAATTAGAAAAAGTACGGGGTGTATTTTCTTTATGAGGGGGGCTCCGCCCCCCGAGCCACCCTTTATTTGCAGCCCGTCACGTGATAAACTCTATCAAATCTCTTCATCTCCCATCTTGAATGTTTAACCTAACAATTCTTGGTATACTTAGCAATAGTACGGTGAGTTTTTTCTTTATGCGGGGGGCTCCGCCCCCCGAGCCCCCCTTTCTTTGCGGCCCGTCATGTCATAACCCCTATCAAAACTCTTTTTCTCCCATCTTGAATGTTTAACCTAACAATTCTTGGTATAATTAGCAATAGTACGGTATGTTTTTCTTTATGCGTTCTACCGCCTGTAACGTGGTGAGCCCTATCAAAACTCTTTTTCTCCCATCGTAAATGTTTAACCTAACAATTTTTGGTATAATTAGCAAAAGTGCGGTGTGTTTTTCCTTTATGCGGGGGGCTCCGCCCCGCGAGCCCCCCCTCTTTGCGGCCCGTCACGTGATAAACCCTATCAAAACCCCGATCCCTAATCCCGATATGGTCTAGTTTCCCGCCTGGGTTGGAAGAACAGATGGCAGTCGCCTTCGTAAAACCAGTGCCTACGCCAATTCTTGGGATTAAGTTGTCAAGCGGACCCCAAGCCGGGACAAACGCTAGGAGGAAGAAGAAGAAAAAGAGTTATTTTTATTGCTGACTGTACTCTTATTTATGAAATCCCTAACTGATCACCAAGATGAATGCAACAAGCCCAAACACGACCGGATAATGTGGAGTAGTTGAGGAGTTCCTATGCCACCTTCCAGATCCATCATCAGATCCTGGGTACTACCTACCTAGAGACAAAGTTCTCATCAAGACGAATCATACGAGCCCAAACTCGATATGATTGTGTAGTTTTATTACGCAGTTCTTATGGTCATCTTCCAGATCCATCATCAGAGCCTGGATACTATATAGAGACAAAATACTCGTCAAAACAAATCATGCGAGCCCAAACTCGACGGGTTTATGTCGTTTCATTACACAGTTCCTATGGCCACCTTCCAGCCCCATCATCAGACCCTGGATACAATCTAAAGATAAATTATTCGTCAATACGAACCAAACGAGCCCAAATTCGATGGGGTTGCGTCGTTTCATTACAGAGTTCCAATGGCCACCTTCCAGCTCCATCATCAGATCAGCTCCATGTCATCATAATATTGCATTGTCACGCGATTTACATATGCGTGCAAAATTTCAGCTCAATCGGAAACCGGGAAGTGGGTGAAATTTAACTTGCAAGATTTGATTACAGACAACGGGACAGGTGAAAGTAAATAAAAGCTTATAATAACATGCTATCTACTTCTATAACCGTCCACATGCCTGCCTTAGGCCGTGGTCTCCTCTATAAACGCCATCGGCCGCTTACAGCGTCTGCGTCACGATGCTTACTATAGAGATGCACTGTTGTGGTCTGTACTGTTGTGGTCTGTTTCTATCTACTTCTATAACCGTCCACATGCCTGCCTTAGGCCGTGGTCTCCTCTATAAACGCCATCGGCCGCTTACAGCGTCTGCGTCACGATGCTTACTATAGAGATGCACTGTTGTGGTCTGTACTGTTGTGGTCTGTTTCTATCTACTTCTATAACCGTCCACATGCCTGCCTTAGGCCGTGGTCTCCTCTATAAACGCCATCGGCCGCTTACAGCGTCTGCGTCACGATGCTTACTATAGAGATGCACTGTTGTGGTCTGTACTGTTGTGGTCTGTTTCTATCTACTTCTATAACCGTCCACATGCCTGCCTTAGGCCGTGGTCTCCTCTATAAACGCCATCGGCCGCTTACAGCGTCTGCGTCACGATGCTTACTATAGAGATGCACTGTTGTGGTCTGTACTGTTGTGGTCTGTTTCTATCTACTTCTATAACCGTCCACATGCCTGCCTTAGGCCGTGGTCTCCTCTATAAACGCCATCGGCCGCTTACAGCGTCTGCGTCACGATGCTTACTATAGAGATGCACTGTTGTGGTCTGTTTCACGTTGGCGTCTTTTTTGTATAGGAACGTTGACGCTGACGTCAGACGTCGCGTATAGTATAAAATAGGAGACCACGGCCTTAGGTAAGCCCCAATTTTAGGGGGCCCACTGACTATCAGTCCGCCTGACGATATCGGCCTGTCAGTTAAAACAAAAATTTGACAGCTCCGAACAACTGACAGGCCAATATCGTCAGGCCGACTCATAGTGGGTGGCTCGCATTATAGTTGTATGAACAGGGGCGCGATTTAAGACATTTGAAATTGATATTGGCAAAACGGTTTCTCAAAGTAGCGTTTACAGCTTTCAATTTAGGTATGTATTCTAGTTTAACGACAAACTTAATTGATCATTATTATTAATGCCGCGGATCCCTGAAAGGTTTAGTAAATTTAAGAGGAGAAATAAAAATAAATTATAAAGGCGAGGACAAGTTGCGGTGCGGCTTAGCGAAGCCACCATCCGTCTTTATTAGAGGGATCTCAGAAGCACGCAATGGCCTGGCCCACTACTTTGTCTGCTTAATGCCTACTTTTTATTACTTAATACTTTATTCATACACTTTGACCTGGGCGAGCACACAACTACAGGTACGCAAATACTATTTATTTTTAATTGTTGTTATAAGCAGAAACGTCTGCAAACGATATTTCAATTTTATAATTGAAAGGAAAAATGGAAAAATTCACCGCGTCGAGCAAGACTCGAACTTGCGACCTCTCGGAACACCGGTCCGATCGCACTGCCAACTGTGCTATCGACGCTTACTCAACCCCGGTGAATCTTTCCATCTGTTACTCCTTTTTGCTTACGTCAGAGGGAGACGTGTAGCGACATCTACCGTAAGTGCATATACACATTAACGGCATTAACGGTGAATTTTTCCATTTTTCCTTTCAATTATAAAACTATTTATTTTACTGGACAAACACCGTTTAAAACGTATGTATGGCGATTATCACACTAGTTGGCGCCGCAACCGCATGCGGAGACGTTGCAAGCGTGACACATGCAGAGTGCTATCTCGCTCGAGCACCGGCGCCGGATACGGAAACCGCAGCAGTGGGAATGCCGCCTACCTGTGTAAATCCAATAGTTGAGTGCCATCAACAGAAAAATCTTCCACAATGTTATATTCTTAACACTTTCAACACCATACTTCGCAACTTGTTCGCAACCTAAAAGCAAGTATATATCTAGAGTTGCAACGCGCGACCCACCCTAAAGGACCGAATACACGCAACACGACTGATAAAACACATTTAAAACACATCTCAAGATGGCTGATAGCATACCGTAACTAACCTACATAATTTAGTCGGTTTCATGTTACCCTTCAAAGAGCGGTGGAGGGTAATAAACGTTTCTATTGTACTTAGGGCCTTTTGGAAGTAAGCAATAATCACAAGGGTGAGTCTATGATAAGGACCAACGATAATAGCACCTTCTCTGTCATATCTATGGAAAGTGTAATAAGACCATCCCGTTCAATCTTGGTATTTTTATTACCGTTGCAAGTCTAGGGATGTTTATGTCTATGTTCGCAACGCACTACGCTCGTAGCCGATCGTAGCGTTTTGCGTAGGTAATTAGTGGGAAGTGCCTACGAACAGAGAGTCCAACTTAGCGGGTCCCATAAATGTGGAAATAAATGAAATATATGAGTCAATAGCAGAATTTTTGTACCTTGATCTCATCTTTTCTTAATTTTCTCAGTTTCGTTACGAAAATTATCCATGATGTGAAAATATGTAAGTTGAAATAAAAGCTGAATAACACCTTCACCTTACTTATTACGTAAATTTTTAAGGTATGGTAAATAAATAAAACATTTCATAAGTATGTAACTTCCCGTTTATTAACCATTTCAATTCCATTACAATACAATCTTTGAATTCCACAATAATCAGCAGAACGATACCGCCGAGTTTCTCGAGCCCGAGCGGGCTTTGAACGGGTACAATTCTGCCCTGCTAGTCTGAAAAAACCTATCTCAAAAAAAGTTAAATGCAAATGTATACCCTAAACTTTACAGCTTAGAATTTCGTTTTCGAATGGATTTAATTTTCACTTACGGTTTTTCAGCTTAGTATGGCAGAATTATACATATAAACCTTCCTCTTGAATCACTCTATCTATTTAAAAAAAACCGCATCCAAATCCATTGCGTAGTTTTAAAGATCTAAGCATACATAGGAACAGACAGCAGGAAGCGACTTTGTTTTATACTATGTAGTGATCCACAATTTTGTGGATTCCTCCTGTTACAGTGCCACCAAAAAGAGTAGAAATTAAAAAGTGGCAACATCGTAGTGTCGTCCCTTTCAAATCAATCTAAAAAAAACGGGACGACACTACGATGTTGCCACTTTTTAATTTCTACACTTTTTGGTCAAAGAATTGCTGCCAACATAAGGAAAAAAGCAAGTAAGTTGATGACATTTGAAAAAATATATTACCGTGTCTATGATTACGTTCTCTCAACTGTCATTTGCCACCACTCACAGTGTGGAATTTTACATCAAAATCGGACATGCCAATAACCGGAAGTAGTTTATGACACTAATAGATAGCTTTAGGAGTGTTCGACGTAATAGCAAGGTCTGTGTCCGGAAATTAATGATACTTTTTAAGAAATCCATACTAATGTGCCGACTTTAAATTTTTTCTAAAAGTGAAATTCTTAATTTTCTCCAAATGCTTTAATTACTGGCTTGAACTTTACTGCTTATCGTCAGTATATTTATACACAGTATTTAGGTTTCAAATATCAATGTTTCTAAGCCTTAAATAACAAAGATATTGTACTCAGGGTTCCATTCTGGGCCCATTCCTGTTTTTGGTTTATATAAATGATTTACCTTGTGTAGTACAAAACCTTTGTGGTATGATTTTGTTTGCCGATGATACATCTTTAATTTTCAAAGTTGAACGGGTATCCAATGATTTATCTGTAATTAACAATACACTAGCTGGCGTACTAAACTGGTTTACTACTAACAATCTGTTACTTAATGCTAAGAAAACTAAATGTATTCGATTTGTTTTGCCAAACGTGGCACCAATGGACACTAATATAGTTATAAATGGTGAATGTTTAGATATAGTAGATAAAACTGTGTTCCTTGGTTCAACGTTGGACAAAAATTTACAATGGAGTCCTCATATAAAAAAACTCGCTCTTAGACTAAGTTCAGCCGCTCATGCCGTTAGAAAAATTAGACAACTGACTAATATTGAGACAGCTCGCTTAGTTTATTATAGTTATTTTCATAGTGTAATGTCATATGGAATTCTGGTTTGGGGCAAAGCAGCTGACATACAGACTATTTTTGTTTTACAGAAAAGAGCCATTCGCTTTATGTATAACTTAAAGGCAGGTACATCAATTAGAGAATTATTTAAAGAAATTAATATTTTAACTCTTGCGTCCCAATATATCTATGATAATATAATTTTTGTTGTAAAGAATATACACACATTCAAGAAGAATTCTGACATCCACAGCTATAACACTAGAAATAAAAACAAGCTTGCTATCAGACGATGTCGTGTCCGCAAAGCATATAAGTCATTTTTTGGCCAGGGTATTCATATTTATAACAAGTTACCCGTCGATGTTTTGAATCTATCATTTCCCGCTCTTAAGAAATACTTGAAAAAAACTTTAATGTCAAAGGGTTATTACAGGGTCGAGGACTATATGACAGACATATATGCATGGCCCAAACCAGAATCTATAAAATCATCTAACATTTAGAGGACACAGTTCAAGTAAGAAAGAATATCAAACGTATTGCGAAGCAGTCAGATTTGGATTTTATTTTTATTTTTCATTTTAATTACACAATAGGCAGGTACATGTCTGTCTCTCAAGCTGTTTTGATATGCCTTCTTGAAGAACTACGCATTATTGTATATAGTATCTTTAATGTATTTGTAGTACTGTTTTGAAAAAATAAGTCCCGCCGAGTTTCTTGCCGGTAATAAGTAATACTTCTCGGGTCAGAGGTGTAGGGTTAGAACCGGTGGTAGTTTCTTTTCTCTCTGACGTTCATAAGTGCATTGTAATGTGCCTAAATTGAAGAATAAATATCTTTTATCTTTATCTTTTATCTTTTTACTTTATGTAAAAAGAAATAATATCTCTCTTATTACCTTTTGATACTGTAAGAGGAGTTAGTTTCAAGAAAAACATATTAATTTACTTACTTAAAAAATCATATCAAAAATTCAATAATTAAGGTTTCTGGAGTTGGAAGTTATTAAAGTTCTAAGTTTTTCTGATAATTCTGATCTTTAGGGTTGTCACACGACATTGAGTTTAATAAAACAGAAATCGAATTGCAGTCAAATTTATAATTACTGTAAAATTACCTTACTATGCTCCGGTCATCCAACTGATTATTATTAGTAGGTTAGTAGGTAGTCTGTAATTGGACCCCATACATAGATCAAGGTCTTTCGGTACAACATCACTAAGTACTCCAACTATTGAGAATTATTGGCGGAGTCAACATTAGATACAATTGATAAAAGTTATCTCTACATAAAATAGCATAGTCTGATCCAATTTTACAAGCTTTTATTTATAGTACGGGCGGGGACCGTAAGATTTGCTACGTTACGTGATATAAAGATAAACCCCATGGCACAAGTTCATAAAGGGATGCTGAGTTAAGAAAAAATAGAATGGCCGAAAGCACCAAAAAGTACCACTTAAACGGATGGCATTTACCTACGGCATTGGATATAAAGATGACACTTGTGGCAACAAATACTTAGTAATTTATTTTTGGGTACAGAAAAACCCAGTCTGCCAGTTCCTGCATGGCCGGAAGTGCCCGGCAGACTACTTTAAAAGTAACGAATTTGACTCCAAATTTACATCTACGCGCGTTCGAGTGTATCACTATAACTATTAACACGCCGTAAAAAACTCAGTGTGCATAGGCAAGGTAAAAGTCTACCCTACAAGCTAACGCGTGAAGAAACAAGTCAAAACTTTTACCAAATTATTAGGTACTATGCATGCACAATATGCACATGCTTGAAACAAACGCAAATTTCCCATACAGTTTTTAAAGGAAAAGTGAGTGAGGATTAGTCTTTTACATACATAGATAACTTCACTTCTGATACCAAAATAACCCTGATACCTGTATGAAAGTTTTCTAGAATTTGAATTACTTCGTCCATGTCACTTAATAGGTATACCTACAGAAATTTAGTAGGTAGGTAACACAAGGATAATTTTTCAATTTCTGAGTTATCTAGCTGATTCCAATAATAGGCTCAATACACGAATTATGATGGCTAACATCGCGTTTTTTAAAGGAGGTACCCTTTATGTAGTAATAAAATGTTAAGTGGTAACTTTGCTATGTTAAATGAATCAGGCGCTTTACCAAGCAGCAGCCCTAACACATTTTTTTATATTCCTTTAAATCCTAAATCCATTCATTAACGTTATTCAAATTAATAATATCGGATACATGTGATGTAAAGAAGATCTGTAGATAAGAAATAATTCCGTATACCTTTGGAATTTTATTTAAAAAAATTAAATAGTTTGACTACTAAATTGCAAATTTCTCAGATCTAAACAACTTTTTAAGGATATTTTTGATTTTAGAATTAACAGTCAGAACAGATATAACGTTTAGTATTACAAGAAAGTTTATACAGGCACGTATTCATAAAATATGACCACTTCTATGGTTCTTTTGGAGTTTCTGAAAGCAAACTTAAAAGTATGATTTCTCGAAAACTATAAGGAACTAATAAGTGGGGATTACATATTTGTATTTAGTATTCATTGAGCTTTATACTACGCCATTATTTAACCCATGTCCGATTTTGATGTAAAATTCCACACTGTGCCACTTTTCAACTTCTCGCTCTTTCTTAAAGCAAACTGCGTTTAATTTAGTATTTTTTTATTTAAACCCTAATCGTAGAAAAAGTAATGCATGCAACGTTGTATAAGTAGTTCAAAAAAGGCTCATGGCGTCTTTATTAATAATTTTCGGCTTCGCCTCAAATTGTTACACACGCCACTCACCTTTTTTGAACCCTCTTATACAACTATTGCATAAAATACTATTACACCTCAGCAGTTCGAACAAGCCGAATTTTTTCAAATTTTGTTTCTAGAAGCTTTTCGTCATAATGATGATGCCTTTCATTCGGAAATGTAAATAAATGTGTTTTTTTAACTTTAATATGTTCTCACTACTGAAGTGAAAAGTTGTATGTGTCACACGAGAGGAAAGTTTTTTTACATCTCGTGTTCTTGAGATCCCTCGCTATGCTCAAGATTCAAACTTAGAATCACTCGCTTCGCTGTTGATTCAATTATAGAATCTTTCGCTTACTCGGGACTCAAAATCAACACTCGCAAGAAAAACCAACTTTCCTCTCTTGTTGCACAAATAACTATTTGCGTACAATGTGACGTCTTGTCGTTTTCCACACGACGTATGTCAAAACTAAAAGGGTGACCATAATTTACTTATTTTAAGATTAATTTTACTTGAAAAAAAATACCTAATTTACTTAGTCGGTCCTTAAGTTCTGTCACAAGAGTTTTGACTGATAAAACAAAATACAAAACTTTTATTCAAAAAGTATAGACATGATTAGAAAGCTTATTTCATACAGATTAAAATATACTATGATTAATTTAAAATCACGATCGCGTATTTTATAGATCCTTGTAAACTTGGTGATTGTTGTCTGACAAAAACACGCCGATGATTTGTGAAAAGTATACTTCACGAAAGTTGGTCAAGATCATGCTGTAGTTGTCCAGGAGTTACACGTTGTTATTTTTAGAAAAGTAGAAGATTAAATCAGATTCCGAAACCTATATTTAATTGACTTACAAGACTGTACTTCAGATATTCTCCTCCCGAACCTTACCGTATTTTTCAGTTTTGAGCAAAACGCTTAGATTTTTGCTGCTATTTATACATCAAGGTAGTCTAACAAAATTGTGTATACCAGTCTTCTTGTCGGTCAGACCCATGTTAATTATATATTACAAGGACTTGCGGCCATCTTGTCGAGCAAGGTGGTTTGGTTTCGGGAAAAACTTCTTATTTTATGTTCATTTTCGTGATTCAATGTGTAATATATAGCTTATTCTGCAGTGATTTAACGAACTAGTGAGCAACTAATGAAGAATTAGTCTCGAAACATGTGTAACCCCTGTTTGAGTTAGATATCCGTTAGTCCACGTGCTGTTTGTAGGGAGTAGCTATCTCCTTATAAAAAGCCTAACCTCACCGTACAACGTCCAGCTCTTGGAGCGACTTCGACATTGGCAAAATTGTCCCAATATTGCGGACAGAATGCCATATTTTAAAAATTGAATATATATTACAATGAAGGTAAAAGACCAAGCTAATGCAGCATGCAAGATTTTAGTCTCTTAGAATTGAATAAAAATAATTAGGGTCTAAAATAACCAGTGATCGGTTTTTTGGATTCACCCTCGCGGGATATCAAGTAGAAAAGTTAATATTGATACGACGAAATTATCTCTAAGGGACTTTTTACTCTTACATGGCAACCAGTTGAGACAAAAACTCCTATTAGTACTGGAGCCGAGAGAACTGGTAATTTATCACTTTTCTTACCGGCTGGCTTCCATATAGGATTGAAGAGCCCGTCTCGGAGATCACGAAAACATAAGTCTTAAAGGTCTTAAATGGGCGCTAGTATGTATGGCGTCAAGTTGAAAAAACGAAAAAATGACGTTAATTTATCAACGAGCTTACCGCTCCAAATTTTGAGACACGGTAGAGCCCACCTCAAATGACCTACATACCGAATTTAAGACCATTCCGGTGGGCGCACTAGATTTTAAGACCAGTTGAAAAAACGAAAAAATGGCCTTAATTTATCAACGAGCTTACCGCTTCAAATTTTGACACACGATAAAGCCCACCTCAAATAACCTACATACCAAATTTAAGACCATTCTGGTGGGCGCACTAGATTTTAAGACCATTTTAAGAAGTAATCGATTCCATACGAAAAATAGCAAATAGCTTTAAATTCGGTTCAAAAATTCATTTAAATGGTTTAACATAACGGCATATTCATATTCAAGGGTCTCATAGTTAGATATGCCTTAAAGGTATACTACATAAGTCTAAAAATTGGAAAATTCGTCTTAAGTCAGGGTGTTTTGTCCCTAAGTCAGGGTGTTTTGTACTTAAGTCAGGGTGTTTTGAATCACAAAATTCATTTTTAATTTTTAACTTAATGGTATAAATCTCGATTCAGAAAATCGGACGTAATGCTTATAGGCGTTTTCTAACAGTCACTCATAACCCTAAACAGACAAGCGTCAAGTTAGGTGCTCCTAAAATATGTAGCTGTCTGAAAAAAAAATTTAAATTAAATTATTCACCTTGACGCTCCAAACCTTGAGACGCGGTCACGCCGACCTCAAATAACTTACATGCCAAATTTAAGACCATTACAGTGGGCGCATTAGATTTTAAGACCAGTTGAAATTACGAAAAAATAACGTTAATTTATCGACGTGCTTACCACTCCAAATTTTGACACGCATCACGCAGTAAAACCCACCTCAAATAATAATAAGTAATTAATTTAATTTGTACCTAAATGGATTAATATATGTATATCTATGGACAACTGTCTATACATTCCGGTTCTTCATCCAACAGCCCAGTAATTACTCCATACTTTCCACCCAATAGCCTAGTACCCCTTTTAGACTCCATTAATTCTCAATAGTCCTTACACCAAGGTGGGTGCTATCTCTGCATGCATCCCATGACACAAGCAGGGGCAGCATCCGTTTAGTGTATCCCTCACTTCTCATTAAATTCTCGAAAGGGGTTCTGCGCGTTGACTTCGGCTCTGAATACGCCTCCCAAAGGTCCGGAACACCATTGTTCCGTGGTCGGGAAAGATCTACATACCTAATATAACACCGTTCTAGTGGGTGCATAAGATTTTAAGACCAATACGACAAGACAAATACCAGATTAAAGACCATTCTGGTAGGAGCCATTATAAGACCATTATCTAAAAATAGTAAACTACTTTAAATTGGTTTTAAATTTGTTTAACCAGCTCAAAAGTACAGAGCAATGAAGAAAAACTTGTTTATGGTCTTTCTGGACTTAGAAAAGGCTTTTGACAGAGTACCTCGTCGACTAGTATGGCAAGCATTAAGAAGCCAGAAAGTGCCCAAACCCTATATAGAGCTTCTTCAAGATATGTACACTGACGTCAGTACCTCAGTTCGTAGCCCGGCAGGGACCAGCCCATCCCTGTAAAAGTAGGAGTCCAGCAAGGATCAGCTCTCAGTCCCCTCATATTTGTCACTGTACTGGATTATCTCACGCGTGAAGTTCAAGGTAAGATACCATGGTGCCTCTTGTACGCTGACGACATAGTCTTGGCCGCGGAGTCAATAGAAGAACTGCAACAAACTCTCAACAAGTGGCAGCATGCACTGGAAAGCAATGGCATAAGGATCAGCAGAACAAAATCTGAGTACATGAAGTTCATATTCGAGCAGCCCTGCACCTCGACTCTACATATAGAGCGTGTCCCTTTACCCCTGGTGAACAAATTCAAATACCTTGTCTCAATCTTGGACGGAACAGCTAACTGTGACGCCGATATAACACAAAGAGTTAATGCAGGTTGGATAAAGTGGCGATCGTTGTCAGGTGTACTCTGTGATCGTAGGATGCCTATAATAACCAAAGGGAAGGTATACAAAACCTGCGTTAGACCCGTTATGCTCTATGGTGCAGAGTGCATTAACATTATTAACATTACAAACTTACCTGCTTCCGCCGTCACATTTTCAGGTAAACAGATTTGTTTATACTTGGATGAATGTCCTCTCAGTAACCAACAGTTTTTGCATTTCTCCAAACTTTCTTCGCAAAGTTTAACAATAGTTCCGTCTCGAGCACCAGGACCGAAATGTAAAATACATCTATTAGCACTCATTATTATATGATTTATTATATATTTATTATTATTTATTACATTTTCGGGCTTTTACGTAAACGAAAAAGTAAACGTAATTTTCGGCTCAAGGTTCGCCATAATATTGCCAAAACCAAATGGGATGGTCTTATGACACATTCAGGAAGCGTAACAAAGAAAGTGCTATTGTCTTTTGTAATTGGTTTAAATTTTTACCTATTACTGAAAGGTCGTTTTTTATTTGACGCCAAAGCGTTGACGGGCAAAAACGATAACCCGACTAAATTATGTAGACTGTTTATTGTATGCTGTCAGGCATTTTCAAATGTGTTTTAAATTAATCATTGCGTATATTATATACTTCTAGGGCATAGACTGAAAATTATATTAGGCTGGGTGAAAGCAGGTAAAGGCGTTTTACGAAATTTTTGTAATTATTATCAGAAATAAGATAATTTATTTATTTGTAAATTTTATCCAAAAAAATATTAAGAATATAATTTATATACAAAAACATGACGAATTGACCTTGAAAAGTCATGGCGTCGTGTTATCTCGCCAAATCCAGAATAGTGTGCTCAAAAATAAATGAAGTCCAAATAATTGCGATTTCAACCCCACAGTCTGGACTCAAATTAGGTATTATTATTTACGTAGGTTATTTGAAGTGCCACAAATCATGTGTCAAAACTTGGAGCTATTGGATAAAAAAATAAAATATTTTTTTCACACAGCTACATAGGTAATCTCAGTACATCTAACTAACTTGACCCTTATCTATTATCGTTTTTAAGCAACAGGTAGAAAACGTCTATAAGCAATAAGCATTATCCGGTTTTCTGAATCATGTTTTGTGCCATTAAGTTAAAAATGAAAAATACATTTAGTGATTTAAGACTCCAGAAACTTAAACTATAATGAATTATCTACTTTATAGACTTATTATAGTATACTTTTATGGTATATCAAACTACGCAACACTTAAATTTGAATATGCAGTTAATGTTAAACTATTTAAAGAGTTTTATAACAGTATTTAAAGTTAGTTGCTATTTTTCGTATGGAATCGATTATTTCTTAAAATCATACGCGCCGATCGGAATGATCTTATATTTAGTATGCAGTATACTGTATACTTCAATTCGGCTTTATCAAGTGTCAAGATTTGGAGCGGTATGCTCGTTGATAAATTAACGCAATTTTCTCATATTTTCAATTGGTCTTCAAATCTAGTGCGCCCACTGAAATGGTCATAAATTTAATATGTGAGTTATTTGAGGTCGGCTCGACCGCCTCTCCAAATTTGAAGCGTCAAGATGATTTTTTTTTCCAGACAGTTACATATTTTAGGAGCACCTATCATGGTTTATCATGATTTGTTCTATAAAGTTAAAAATGATAAAGAATTTAATAATTTAAAACCCCCTGACTTAAATACTGCTATGACAAATTTTCTAATTTTTAGACTTATTGTGCTATACTTTTACGGCATATCTAACTATGAGACCCTTATATATGAATATGCCGTTATGTTAAACCATTTAAATGATGTTTTGAACCAAATTTAAAGCTCTATGCTATGTTTCGTATGGTTTCGATTATTTCTTAAAATGGTCTTAAAATCTAGTGCGCCCACTGAAATGGTCTTACATTTGGTATGTAGATTATTTAAGGTGGCTTTACCGCGTATCAAAATTTAGAGCGGTAAGCTCGTTAATAAGTTAACGCAATTTTTCCGTATTTTCAACTGGTCTTAAAATCTAATGCGCCCACTATAATGGTTTTAAGTTTGGAATGTAAGTTATTTGAGGTCGGCGCGACCGCGTCTCAAAATTTGGAGCGTCAAGGTGAATTTAATTAAAAATTTTTTTTCAGACAGCTACATATTTTAAGAGCACCTAACTTGACGCTTGTCTGTTTAGGGTTATGAGTAACTGTTAGAAAACGCCTATAAGCATTACGTCAGATTTTCTGAATCGAGATTTGTACCATTAAGTTAAAAATGAAAAATGAATTTTGTGATTCAAAACACCCTGACTTAAGTAAAAACACCCTGACTTAAGGAAAAACACCCTGACCTAAGGACAAAACACCCTGACTTAAGTACTGCTATGACGAATTTTCCAATTTTTAGACTTATGTAGTATACTTTTAAGGGTCACCACATACCTAGCGGTTTTCCTCGCGGAATTACCGGAAGTAGCGGAAATTCATAGACAAAATGCTTAATTTGTCTATGGTAGCGGAAATTTCTCTATGGCTTCCATACAAAAAATCTGCTACCATAGACAAATTTCCGCTACCATAGACAAATTTCCGCTACTTCCGGTAATTCCGCGAGGAAAACCGCTAGGTGTGTGGTGACCCTAAGGCATATCTAACTATGAGACCCTTGAATATGAATATGCCGTTATGTTAAACCATTTAAATGAATTTTTGAACCGTATTTAAAGCTATTTGCTATTTTTCGTATGGAATCGATTACTTCTTAAAATGGTCTTAAAATCTAGTGCGCCCACCGGAATGGTCTTAAATTTGGTATGTAGGTTATTTGAGGTGGGCTTTATCGTGTGTCAAAATTTGAAGCGGTAAGCTCGTTGATAAATTAAGGCCATTTTTTCGTTTTTTCAACTGGTCTTAAAATCTAGTGCGCCCACCGGAATGGTCTTAAATTCGGTATGTAGGTCATTTGAGGTGGGCTCTACCGTGTCTCAAAATTTGGAGCGGTAAGCTCGTTGATAAATTAACGTCATTTTTTCGTTTTTTCAACTTGACGCCATACATACTAGCGCCCATTTAAGACCTTTAAGACTTATGTTTTCGTGATCTCCGAGACGGGCTCTTCAATCCTATATGGAAGCCAGCTGGTAAGAAAAGTGATAAATTACCAGTTCTCTCGGCTCCAGTACTATATTCTTTTCCTAATCTCTACACTCTATTAAGCAAAATATATTAGAACCTCCACAAAGTATTACCTTACATCTATCATGATATTCATGATGGAAAAAATACTTCAAAATCTTGACATTGACATTTCATTACTTTCTTTGGATTTCAGTTCTAATTATTTGCTTCTAAGGATTGCATAAATAAATAGTACTAGCTGTATAATTTATACCATAATATTAGGTCACAGGTTATCGTATAACAATAACATAGATAGATCTTATAGCTCAAAGGCGATCCAATAAATAAGTAGCCACGTTAAGTTCGCTTACTATGGTTCAATTTTCATTTTATCGACTTGTTTCATGGACTTTGAGATTACCTTTTACGACAACTGTGGCTTACTCTAATTGAACTTTTTAGTCGCCTATAAATTCGCGTATGATTGGAATATTTTTGGGGAGTACTAGACCGTAAGGCAGTGTCACGTACTAGTTGACATGCCGCGAAAACGTAAATCTTTCCGTAAGGATGAAACTGTTCTAAGTTGGATTCTTGGTTCGTAATCCAGATTTGGACGAACTTAGAGTATACGCCCAACAAATTTTGTCTGAGACAGCATCCAATGAAACTTTTTTATATAAATTCGCTCCGCTGACGTCAGTTGAGGTAGAAAGGTCTTTTTCCGCGTACAAATGGATTGTGGATGTAAAAAGAAATAGATTAAAAATTGATAATATTGAAAAAATAATGATTATTTATTTTAATTTTATACAAACCGAACATTAAATTTAAATTGTTTTTCTAAATTTTATTGTAAGAATATCAAAGCTAAAGAGTTCACATTTTTAAATTGTTGGAGAGATTTATAGTGGTTATGAAATGGCATGTTAGTAAGGCCTATTACGTTATGTACTATTTTTAGTTTAAGTTTATAATGTTAATGTTGTTGCTTTATATTTTTGGTTGAGCAATAAAACCATTTGGCATTGTGGACATTGTACATATTTTTTTGCCTTTTCTAACAACATTAAGCCCGGATTCCCGGGGCATATCCATACTAACAGAATGATTGAGGTCGTTCACCCCATGTCGAATCCAAAAAACCGATCACTGAAAATAACTCAAATAGGGCGCGTGTTTTCGCCGGGATTTTTTATTGCGCTTTTTAAAATGTTACAAGGAATTGTGTAAAACAGCCACAAGTATTTGCATTACATAATATCTTAAATTGATCACTGTTAAATAGGCTTTCTAACCATGTATGAAAATAGTAAGCATTTGCTAACAGTTCCTATTTTACCAGCCAAAACCCGAGTGACAGAACTTATGAACCGACTAAGTAATTCATTCTGCTTTGATCAAATATTACCATATGATAATGCTGATCACGATCAGTTACAGAGTCAGAAAAAGTGGTTCAGGATCATGTCCCAGATTTTACCATGTAGAATAGGTATTTATATTTTAAGGGCACTGTGATACCACGGATTCCTGAAGCAAAATTTAGTACATTCAAGAGGAGAAATAAAAATAAAATATAATAGCAGTTGCGGTGTGGCATAGCGAAGTTATTGTTATTAGGATGATCTTAGCAACACGCAATAGCCTGGCACACTGCTTTTTACTTAGCACTTTATCTCGGTAGGTACTAGAAAGCACACAATTACGTAAATCGTGTTTACTTGGCAAACAAGTAATAATATGTACGTAATTAATTCAATATAAACGCCATTTCAGTAGGTATTCCGATCCCTAGGGATAAGCAATAAATAATTGTAGAGACAACATCATAACGCGCAAAGAACAAACATAAATCTTTGACCTTTAAGTTGGAGACTCCAGGCAAACCATAAGCGAAGGTATGTATCACATAAGTTGGTCGCGTAGTCGTATATTGAGTGAACTTTTATATTGGAAGTTTCAGCGTCGCGAAGCCCTGAGGACACACATTGTACTTTGTTCTTAAACAAAAGTTTAGAAGTTGGTTAACAGATGTTCTGCGTGACTTTTGCTGCAAGTGAGCCGTATAATCTCCTGCGTATATTTTTTGTGTTTGAAGAACAGACCAAATACAGATTTTAAACCACAATTGTTGACCGACACAGAGAGTGTCACTAGATGGAGTGTAATGGCAGCTATAATAATTTTTTGTTTAAGTTTAAATAATTTTTTATACCATACAATTTTAAACAAAGCAGGTACCTACAGTGAATCCAATTAAACACAGTCAAACAATTCCTGGCACGTTTCAATTAATAATTAAATAATTAGACGTACTAAACATCTCGGGTCACAAATATAACAAATTTACCTACTCAATATTTCAAATAAAATTTAATTTTGGCTTAGATAAATAGTTTTGTATAGACTTTAGTGTGAATTTTTCAGAAAATGGACGGCTCTTCGTAAAATTCTCCCGTGTAATGGAAATCGTGCCCCACGGGCCCCAGGGCATCGCGGATTCTCCTCACAAAAGGCCCAACAAAAAGGTCCTGCCGTCACATGAACATTGTAAAACTCGCCCTAGTACTTACGACACCAATACCAAACGAATCCCAACTCTATCCCACCAATATAAGACGTATTTTCGCGTTCGCAACATTGTTTTGTAACAGTTTTTTCCAATCCGATAATGCGACCTTAGCGTCGGGATCATGGTTTACTACAAATTGTATTAGAGTAGCAGATTTAACTATTTATGCGGTCGCTCTCATTCCAACAACTTGTAATCTTACCTTTCCCTGCTCGGGTCCTTTGATATAAATAATGTACTGTTGACAATAGCAACTTTCTTTATTCACTCACTACTTATAACAGATCGACAAAGTTGAAATCCAGGAATTGGTAACTGTAAACTACCTACGAGATAAAAGATTATGTTTTAGATTATTCTTTTTACATCTGTATAAAAGGTAATCTAAAACATAATCTTTTTCTTAAAAGAAAGATTCCTGGCATCCTTATTCAGGACATCGGTTACCGAGAATTCCTGGGCTCTTCAATTTGATCTCTGTTTAACATGAAGTACTTGAGGGGCTTGATATGATCGTCTTGCCTAGACGGTTCTGTGCTACTCAAGAGGGGATATTATCTGAGGAACCTGCTTCTAGCTAAAGCATCTTGCATGTCGCATTGCGTAGATAAGCCTGTAATCTCAGCGGGTTAAACGAGGTGTAGATAAAAGCAATTGAATTATTAAATAAAATTGGTATTTCTGTAAAATGTCAGACAGGTGTTTGAAGGCCAAAATAATGCGTAATATTCTATAGATAGTCGTGCGTCGTGTCTAATATTCTTCTTCAGTTTCTTTACCTTGATACATACATACATACAATCACGCCTATATCCCAAAAGGGGTAGGCAGAGATCACGGATTTCCATTTGCTACGATCAATGCAGCAAAACGGCTCTCCGTGAGCCGCTTCTCGCCCCCGTGAAGAACGAGACGTGATGGGTGGCGTACCTTGATAACAATATTAAATAGCCGTAAAACCTTTTACGAATAGTTGAAACTCAATAACAGATAGTTGTTATTTTAATATTTATTGTTCAAAATTGTTGCTCAGTCCAATCCGCCACCTAGATACCTACGTGAACAAACAAGCCAAAATTACTTACTATTTATTAAATAATAAACTTTGTCTCACAATTAAGTGAATAAAATGTGACTTTACATACTGCTATCAGAAAAAAAAAATTATAATTACTATATTTCCGACATCTTTTCCTGAAAAAAATATTATGACCATTCGGCTTGTGTGCTAGTAGTCTTATAAAATAGCTAGTATCTTATTATAGTTAAAATTGCATCAACATCGGTTCATCAGAAACCAAACGTATTACATTAAGATAAAGTACAATATTTTTCCAAAATCCTAGTATCAAATGTTGAAATCGCTTCGTATTGTTGTCTTTCTGTTCGGTTCGCATTCGTTTTCCATCGCACACCATTATTCACATTAAGTGGACAGATCTCGGGTCAGATCCAGGCATAAGAAAAGCACAAAAAGTGCCCGCTTTATCCGAGCATGATAAATCTACTTCAAATCCGAGAATAGCGTCTTTATGAAGGAAATTGAAATAAACCGACCGTGCGGATAACGGCTAAGTAAGATCGGGATCCTTTTAGAATAAGTACTTATATTGGTGAATCATTTTCATTCATCACTCTATTGTACCGCCGCTGAAGCGAAAACTTCCTAATAACAAGGTACGGCCAGTATTTTTGTTCATAGCATTTATGGTGAAGATTAAAAAAGTAAAATGTCTTGTATTTTATAAAAGTGCCAAGTAGGTATACACTACATGTATACATAGGTACATATATACAGATACATATATGTATACGTATAGGCACGTATAAGTATCCCATTAGAGATTATGTATGACAGATGTCGAATTTTGAAACAGAACAAGTTGAATGGATGCGAACATTAAATAAATCGTAACGTAATAAAGAAAAAATTTAAAAAAAACTATTGTAATGGTTCAAAGATCAGGCTTCAGAATTTCAATTTTTCTATATATTTTTTAAGTAGGTATGAAATTAAAAAAACAATGCCACCATTCGGTTTCGCAGATATTACTGTTAAATAAATTGTATAGCCACCATAATACATAACTGCAATGTTTCACAGTCCAAATAGCATTTTTATCATTTTTTCCATATTTTAAGAACCCTGAGCGTTTTGAGAAACAAGTGCGAATGTTAGACTTTGAATCTTATAAGTATCTGACTTTTGTGTTGCATTAACGTAACCTCACAACCAAACAAATCGACTGATTCCATGACCAAGCGGAGTAGCCATTGACAGGCGTTCCCCTCTGCCAAATGAGTATGACCAGTGGTCATACATACAAACTGATATACATATATACTGTACCATTTATACTTTACTGTGGCCGCCACGTTATACTTACCAGTGCGAACACTCGCACTTCACTTCACATAAAAAAAGTTTTGGTACTGGGCAACTGGGTTACATCTTCTTATTAATAAAGTAATACAGAGCTGTACCACGCTATACTGTAGTATTAAGATCCACCATATTCTCTGGATCCACTGTTGACCTCTCTTTCTAACAAATACCTACCTTTGTAATGAATAGGTGTCGCCACATGCAGAGACCGCGTTTGTGATAATCGCTTTATATTATGTTACCTTAATTGTTTTGACCATGTTTAGACGTGGTTTCGACAGTGTCATGTCATATATCTAAATTTAATGTCAGATTTATTAGAATTTCCGAAAAGTATGTTTTTATTTTGAAATTGTTTTATTATTATTAAGCAACCACCTCGAATATCGTCAAATATGGACAGCGACATGAAACTTTGCTTGTCGACGAATTTCTGCGGCGAAAAAAGTTCTAGAGATACTATGCGGGATGCTCTTATTTCCATAGCTAAAGAAATACAAAAGTAAGTAAATAAGTATAATCAAAACTCAATACCTACCTGAATGTATATTGAATAATGAAGAGTTGTTCTTGCTAACGTATATACCGAATCCATCCTAACTTGCCTTATCGTCTAAATAAACGTCTGTGAGTCTAGACTAGAACTCGGAATGGCATTTATTTTTGAGTTCATTCGTTCGTTACTTCGATAATTGAGGAAAATTTTATTAGAGATGATATTTTTCAGGTGTTACTCGATGGAAATCAATACTAGACGAGTTTATTTAAGTATATAACATTTTAAGTGATACCTAATACCAGAGAAAAGTGTAATAATATCCTTAAGAAGTGTTTGTTTACATGACAAGATAAGTAAGGATGATGATGATGATAATACCTACGGTAGCAATTTGTTGCCTGAGTATATAATCGAAATAATTATGTTTTAGATTTAGATCGGAGTCAGAGGCAGGAAAACAGTCAATATGTAAAAATTGTCAAGGAATCGATGTACTTATGAAGAAAAACAGTAATACAAAACTTGATACGAGAAATAAAGCGGTGAAAAAACTTAAGCATCACGTGAAAACAGTCTGTAGTAAGTATATCCGGCAACTATTATGGTTAGCCTAGGGCGTTTCTCACTTAGCTTAGAGCATTTTAAACAGACAAAATTATAGTGTATTTGTGATACTTCTTAGGAAAATGTACCAATTGGCGAAATGTATTTACGTCTTACATTGTAGATATTCGAGCAACGAAAGCTCCAGCCGCCAAATGGTAACTTTTGATTTAGACTAATTTTTATTACAAATTGTTGAAATTGATAAACTGATTTAAGGTCCGGTATTTTGCATAACTGCAATGAAATTTTAATAATTTTCTATTGATTTGCGTTGTTTTCGTCGTTTTTATAACAATAGTCATTCAATTTAATTTCCCTCTGTGTTCAAATTCTTCTGCGACTATTGCGGTGGCCGGTGGGCTTATTGGGCCTTGTAACTCTCAGAACGCTACGCGATGCAGTGTACGCGGGAATGATGCATATTCTAGCTGACGACTGTTTGGAAGATTAAGGCTGCAAAAACGATTTAATTTTTATGGAATGGAGCATATAGGTACCTAACTCTTTTTTTAGCTTACCTCTCACGTAACTTAGAGTGATCTTCAAATAGATCTCTGCGTTACTAAAGGTATTTATTATCTTAATTAAACCATTTTTTTTATAGATATTGCAAAGATAATATTGCTAGCTAAAAATAGAGAAACAGAACATCTCGTGGATCACCTCAATCACATTCGCAACTTATCGTCCAATTTATCAAGGAGTAACGCCGAAAATCTGGTTTTGATACAACAATTGCGAATGGAAAATTGCAATATCACCAATGATGTGCAATTTCTTTGTCATTTTATCCATATGGCTTATAAAAAGCTACAAAAAATGCGTGATGAAAGACCTAAACATATGTCATTTATGGAGGAGTTGAATGCTATCCTGCTCGCCTGCGGACAGTACTATTCAGATTATTGCAACTCACGCGACCGATGCGCCCAACTCGAACGCAGAAACAGATTTCTGAAAAATAAATTAAGTATCGTAGAGAACAACTTAGTGGCTACCACCGAAGAATTGCGAAATCTTAGGAGTTTAAACATGAAACTCAGAATAAAATGTGAAATCAATCATAAAAAGGGCGAAGGGCAGTCGAAAATCCCTAAAAGTGCAAAGGTAAGTGATATGACACTTGGCCCCGTTTGTGGCGACAGAAATAAAAACTTTTGCTGCAATATGGCTGTCCTGGACTCTATTGAAAGTAATCAGGAAATAAAAATACCTCAGAAAAACAAATGTACGTGTACGTATCATTTAGAAACTATCAGAAATCTCCTTTTAGACCAGGATAATATGCTAAAAGAATTAAAAGAAATGTATCTTGATGTTCTTACGCCAGAATCGTCCATCGAATGAAAATATTTACCTACAACTACATGTAAGTAGGTAGATTTTTTATTAATATACGTAGTGATGTGTATGACTCGCGGTTTTTATTAAACAGTACTACTTAAGTCATTATGGAAATATATATTGCTTACAGATGGACGCGTTACTTTGATACGTTCCATCTAGTGCTTTTGGTCTACTAGGGGTCGGCAAACCGCGGCTCTTTGAAGGGTAAGTTGTGGCTCTTCGAATACCCTAATTTTTTATCAAATAAGACAGTTAATAACAGAAAACTGCGGCTCTATGAGCTTCCAAAATATCACATTTTTCCGCCATCACGCTCTTTTTCAAAAAAGTTTGCCGACCCCTTGTCTATAGACACTACAAAGTGCTTACACGACTACTGCTAATAAATAATCTGTAAGTAGAGCCAAATGTTGAACAGAATGTGGCATCGCCTATGCAGAATCTAATGTGCAATGGAAGTCGCTTTCGTAAAAACTAGTGATTACGCCAATTCACGGGATTCGGTTAAAGTGCAATTAAGTCGTGGCAAAAACCATGAACATACGCTAGAAGGATGATGTAGGATCTAGTATGTGTAGAGCTGAAATATTGACACAACGTTATGCTAAAGCTAAAATACTACGCCCCAGGGGCCGATTCTATTTTAACTTTAAAACACATTAAGATACGATCCAACTTCGGATACAACTCCAATGCTTTAACAACAACGCCATACAGCTAGCGCTAATGATACGGTTAAATTATTTTTCAATGTATGGGGTAGACAAACAAATGAATAAAGTTTTGAAACTATTATAGCATCATACCTTTAGGTATAGTTCTTAACGCATGCTACCGTCCGCCCCACCCCCCTGTTGACGAACTTTTTTATATTTTGAGAAAAATATTAATGTTTTAAAAAAAAACATTAGGTAAAAATTTTAGGCTCAGTAGTTTTCGAAATATGGGGAGAAGGGTATAGTCAATTTCCGCTATTCCAACTTGGCGATGGCAAGACAAGAGGCGGAAACTGACTATACCCCTCTCCCCATATCTCGAAAACTACTGAGCCTAAAATTTTGAAAAAAATACAGAATATAGGCTTTTACCTATACAAAACAGAAAAATAATAAGGAGTCGCCGGTCAAGCGTGTGTCGGACTTAAGATATAAAATATTGTTAAAATTGTTTGATGTAAGGAACCCTCGGAGCGCGAGTCCGACTCTCACTTGACCGTTTTTTTGTAGACTTAATCACAACCTTTTACTTTATATATTATTTTATTTTAGTATCTATGGTAGTTTAGAAAATAATTAGTTGATTAATTTGTTTTAGGACAGAGTTTTTTCGAACTTTACTTAGCTATTATATGAAAACGGTAACGTCTATTGCAAAAATGCATATAATATTTTTGTTAAAAATGTAATATAATAAGTTTTTTTTTTTTCCATAGACACATTTTTCTAACATTAATATTTTTCTCAAAATATAAAAAAGGTCGTCAACAGGGACACTTTTCGAGCTCAAAGGGGGGGGGGGGGGGGGGGGGGGGGGGGGTAGCGTCAGGCGTTAAACATTATACCTAAAGGTATGATGCTGTAATGGTTAGAAAACTTTATTAATTTGTTTTTATAAATACGTAACTTAACCGTATCATAAGCCTGAATCAGAAATATGCTTGAAAATTATTCCAATTCAACTCCAATACAACTTCAATATTGGTTGATTATTTGTTGTGTGTTGGAGTTATGTTTGAAATGGATTGTGTTTTTGATGTATTTTTTGTATTTTTAACCGACTTCAAGATTTCAAAAGATATTCTCAATTCGGTTGTATTTTTTTTTGTGTTTGTTACTCTAGTTAAGTCAATATTTACCCAGCATTATAGCAAATATAGAGCGGTGTTATAATCTAGATTATTTTAATATAAAAACTTCAGTTATGATAAAACAATGTGGAAATTTGTATACACGTGCTAACTCTAATCCTATCTGTCAAAATGGTGCATGAGATCTGCATTGCCGAATTTCACTTGTCAACCAACTTTTCGCAGAAGTTTAATTTGGCCGAATTTCATTTCCCAACTTTACATAATCCAACCTAACCCAACCCTAGTAGGCAAGTTTCATTTCCCAACTATGTTAATGAAATGGTTGCAAAATAATCATTTGCTAAAAGTTATTCGGCCAAATGAAACTTCTGCGAAAAGTTGGTTGGCAAGTGAAATTAGGCAATACAATTTTCGGCGAAAAGACAGGATTGCAGGATACCGTCAAGGATATATCTGTCCCTTACCGGATAAGGGTCACCACACACCTAGCGGTTTTCCTCGCGGAATTAGCGGAAGTAGCGGAAATTTGTCTATGGTAGCGGAAATTTGTGTATGGTAGCAGAATTTTTATATGGAAGCCATAGATAAATTTCCACTACCATAGACAAATTAAGCATTTTGTCTATGAATTTCCGCTACTTCCGCTAATTCCGCAAGAAAACCGCTAGGTGTGTGGTGACCCTAATACGCTGAGCCTTGTCTATACTATAGTAAGTCTATGTGCAGAAGTGACAGTGACATTGACACAAGCCAAAAGCCCAAGCAAACAGGGCAATGAAATAAAGGAAGCCGGCTTAACGCAAGTGACGCAATCTCTACAACCTTATTGTATTAGAACATGGTTCAATTTCATGCGCAGGGTACCACGTGGTACGTGGTTATTTGATTAAAAGCTTGACAATACATATAATATTCTGTTTATGGTGAAATACGATCACACCAGACACACATATAGAAACATTCCAAAAATACATTATATGTTACTAAAGGACGTTGTGATTAGGTTGGTAAAGTTCCGGCTGACCGTACCGAGTGTTCGTATCAGTACTAAAATAAAGATGTCTTTAGAACAGGCTAAACAAGTGGCTGCGTACCGGGCTGTCGATGAGTTTGTGACAAACAATTCTGTCTTCGGCGTTGGTAGCGGGTCAACGGTCGTTTACGCCGTGCAACGCCTCGCAGAGAGAGTGGAGACTGAAAAGCTAAAGGTGACCTGTATACCCACATCATTCCAAGCCAAACAACTCATTATCAAGCATAACCTTATCCTCGGCGAACTGGAGACGAGCCCTCGGATCGACGTGACTATCGACGGAGCGGATGAGGTGGACGCAAATATGACCTTAATAAAAGGAGGTGGAGGTTGTTTACTACAAGAAAAAATTGTCGCCTCCTGTTCTAAAAAGATGATTGTCATTGCCGATTATACTAAGGACTCTTCTAAGCTCGGAGATAGATATAAAAAAGGCATTCCTGTAGAAGTTATTCCTATGGCTTATGTTCCTATTAAAAACAAGATTGTGGATCTGTTTGGAGGAGCGATCAAGTTGCGAAGTGCTGTTGCCAAGGCGGGACCAGTGGTGACTGATAATGGAAACTTTATTTTAGACTGGATGTTCACTAATCAAGATTTGGACTGGGATCATGTGAACAAAACCATCAAGATGATACCTGGAGTTGTTGAGACAGGGTTGTTTGTGAAGATGTGCCAGAAAGCCTACTTCGGACAAGCGGAAGGGACTGTTGTTGAGAGATCTGATGCCTAAAATTTATTTTAGTAATTTTTTTATATTTTTTTACATTATGTTTTTGGCTATATTAACATTATATAAGTTTATGATGTAGATAAGAACCAAAATGTAAATTATCAATCTTCAGACAACAACACTTAGTCAAGTCATGATTTTTAAGCAGGGTAGTTATTTAAGTGATAACATAACACAGTTATGTTTATAAATGTTACATAATTAACATTAGATGCTTAAGTGTAATGGTAAAGACGAATCATGTTAATCTTGTCAGTTTTGTACATTACAATTGTCATTGTGATAATAGTGGAACTTAAAGTTATGCTCAACACTGTCGCCCGCACCAGGAACCTGCTAATCGAGCTCTGTGTGCAGCAGCACATTTTCACTACAAAGCAAGATAATGCTGGTGTCAGTTACAGGTTTAACCCGTAGCCAACTCCAGTATGGAAAGTGTTAAAAATCTATCAACTAAATTCCCAGCAGTTTGCCCAGATAAGTTCTAAGGAAATGCTGAGTATTTTATGCAAAACTACAAAAACTTTACAAGTAATATATAATTTTGAGTTACCTTTTCTATTCTTACACTATGAAGGATAGTAATAATAGTATCCATGTTGAAGTTATTAAAGTCATATTATAAATTTGAAATTGGCTATATCAATTCCTAAAATAGGAACATACTTTGTATATTTTCTATCTTAGTCAAGTTTTGTCACTTTTTTTCTAGGTTTTTGGTATACTTAATGAACTTACACATCATCTAATATCGTATAAAAAAAATCTCATCATTAGGTGCCGTATAGTTTATTACTTATTCATTTTCACCTACACAGTAAATACAATGCATTTATCAAAATAAATAAGTAATGGATTGTGTTTGCTCTTTCAGATCTGTTGTGATAATTGTGATAAATATTTAGGAACTTACACATATGCTTATCATTAAACTTAAATTTTAACAATCAAATGACTGACAACTAACATGGAATGTTATAGTATGTAAAATTATGTGTCCTCTATTCTTTACAAAACATTTACTCCACAATTTTATATGTTGGTATGATGCCAAATTGATAGTATTTATAAACAAAAGTTTCATTAATAAATTGGTGTCTTAAATGAAGAGTGAATTCTTATTTTAACATTATTATAATGATAGATCTTGATATAAATTCTTACACAGGTAGTCTTTGGTTAAAAAACACTAATAAGTAGCGAAGTGGCTAGTGATCCATTCCAAATCAGGTTTATTCAAGTACAGACTTGAAAGAATCTGATCTGGATGTCAACTATGACCTGTAGAGGTACTTTTGAAACAGAGCAGTTGGAGCAGAGCCGCGGGGTCACAACAGAGGTAAAATATTATCATATATCCGAGCATGTAAATGCCTCAAAAGTTGACAGAATTTCTATTTAGTCCCGCCACGAGACCACTTATTAAATAAAGCTGTTGTGTCACTGCTCTGTGTCTAAAATATGTTTCATTCTTTCCAATACTTGTAAAAAATATAGTATATAATATTTCAATAACTGGCTGCATAGTCCATAGCTGTTACAATTTATATTATCCCTTTGAAGGATATAATTAGTGCTTTCAGAAATACAGTAAGTATGAAAAAAAGATGAAATAATACTTTTGCTGACAATAAATAATACTAATACAGACTAGTCTTCTTCATGATGCGTAAGAACTCATCTTGGTTGATTTCCCCGTCGCCGTCCCTGTCTGCCTCATCAATCATCTCGTGCAGCTCTTCATCCGTTAGATTTTCTCCAAGCTCCCTGGCCACTCTCTTTAAGTTCTTGAAAGAGATTTTACCTGAAATTTATAACAAGTTATATTTTTTGAAATCAACAGCCAATAGCCGTGTCCACACCAGTCGCACTGCCTCGCTAGGAAATTGCCGGGCGCGGCAGCTCAGTTAGTGTGGACGTGGCTTGGCCGAGACAAACGCGCTGGCGGCCGCAATGCCTCGGGCGAGGCACGTCCACACTAGCCGAGCTGCCGCGTGCGGCAATTTCCTCGCGAGGTGGTGTGTCAGATGTAGACACGGCTATTAGTTAGGTAAGTAAAGAAACTATGTAAGGCTGGTACTGGTTTAGTATGAAGAAATATTTTATTTCCCAGGAAGTTCCATCAATATAGGTGATTTAAATAACACTAATCAACCTAGTCCCATTAAGCATACAAGCATTGCTTAATGGGACTAGGTTGATTAGTGTACTAGGTGGCAGTATACCTACTTATAACACCCATAACTCAGAAACAAATAAATATATGTGATTAACACACACATAAATGACTTTGCTTCATAGGCAAGGTCACTACCAACTGGGCTAGGAGGCTGTTAAACAACTTTATGACTCAAAAGGTGGCAATGATGATTTCTTGCATCCATTATACATATAACACTGGTATGTTTATCACCGATTTCTTACATATTTAAAGTAAAATAGTACCTACCAGTTTCATCATCATCAAACAGTTTGAAAGCCTTCATGATTTCTTCCTTTGTGTCTTTCTCTGCCATCTTTACCGTCATCAGTTCAAGAAAATCTTCAAATGATACTTTTCCATCAGACTTGTCAATTTCTGCAATCATCTTTTTGATTTCCTCTTTTCGAGGTTCAAACCCGAGGGCTCTGATAGCAACTTTTAGTTCCTTTGTATCAATCTTCCCAGTATTTTCTGTGTCAAATAAATCAAATGCTTCTTTTATGTCCCTTCTTTGTTCTTCAGTAAGTTCAAACTTGGGTCCCGATTTTTTCCGCATACCTCCGGGAGGTGCATTACTAGCGCCGACCTTTTTCTGCGTAGTTACTGCAGTTGTCTGAAATCAATAATAACTACATTAAGAATTGTTCATAAATCACGAAACTATGCCTATGCGACTACTTTTGTTTATCAGACCATCCAGTCCAGAGAAATATGTAAATGAAGTATGTAGGTACTTGTAGAAATTTCTGTTATAAAATTATTTAAAAAGTAATTTACAAGGAAGCAAATTTGGACATAGTTTAAAAATCAAATATAAACATTAATCAAATTCAATTTAAGTACACTCACCATTGTTTGTACCATTAAGACAGGGGCAAAAATAATGTTTATTACGTACAGTCACCTTTCCTATACCTTTTTCTATTAAATTACCAATACAATTTATTTAATTTTATGTAGAAAATATAAACTGAAGTTGTCAATAATATAATAATAAAATTGATCCCGACTCTTTAAGCCCACGGAAAAACAACGAAATAAAAGTTATTTACTTGTCTCAAACAGCTTAAACGGCTATTGGACATTGCAACCTGCAGGGCCCAATCTGTTGTGTACCCTGCCTCTCCCTATCCCTCCTTCAGCTCCCTACGGGTCCTACTCCTAGCTCTCTAAGGGTCACCACACACCTAGCGGTTTTCCTCGAGGAATTAGCGGAAGTAGCGGAAATTTGTCTATGGTAGCGGAAATTTGTCTATGGTAGCAGATTTTTTGTATGGAAGCCATAGACAAATTTCCGCTACCATAGACAAATTAAGCATTTTGTCTATGAATTTCCGCTACTTCCGCTAATTCCGCGAGGAAAACCGCTAGGTATGTGGTGACCCTAAGCTTACTTATTTCCTATGGCTCCAATTCATGTCCTACCTCTAATTACACCTTGCAACCTGACAGATTGGGCCCTGCAGGTTGCAATGTCTAATACCGCTTTTACATAAAATCGGTCCGGTCGTGTGTTAAGGACTCTACAAACGTAAGCGACTAGTCACCTGAGATTTTTAATACCTTGCGGTTTTTGATCCATTGATTGATTTCGTTGCACCTACCTAGACTATTCTGTGCCTAGACCACCCTAGACCGTAGTCAAATCTCGAAATCGCCGAGTTTTGTGTCAAAATTGCGCCGATTGTAGAGGCCATTAGTTACCCTACCGACCCTACCTCTCAACGACAAATCGTCCCTACCGGCCAGCGTTGCCAGATCTATGGATAAATCCGTAGATCTACGGATTTTGGCTTTGTGTCCCAGACCTACGGAAATGATTGGTGAACATACGGAATTTCAGAGTAGGTAATCTTATTTATTAACCAAAAAATATATACCTACACGGTGCCCGTGAGCATTGCGAGAGATTTTAACCACGAATTCCTGACGAGGAGTAATAAATTATAAATGAACTTAGGTCGATTTCGCGAAAAAAATTTTTTTTTGGTGCTTTTTTTCAATTTATTGAATGCTTTTGAACATAAAAAAATTAAGTCATTGTCAATGTTAAAACTATCTCTTTTTTGGTTTTTGCTCTCATTATTGTGTCATACAGGCGCCCCCCCCCCCCCCCCCCCCCCCCCAAATCGTACATTTGTAATTGAAAAAAATTTACTGACCCCTTCAAAAATTGGAAAAAATCTGACGTGGCTAGCTCTTAGTCCATATAGGGACAGGCCAATAAGAGGGGCCGGTGAAAACTTATTATAGAGGACGCTGTTCCAGATTTCATACGAGAGTAAGAGACGAAAGATCCTCCGACAAGTCTTAAGAATCTACTGAAACCATTGACTTAGTATGTATGTATGTATTAAAAATAGTATGGGATGTCATCTCCTGTTACTCAATGACTGAAACTATTAACAGTCAGAAGGCTTTTCTAAGGGAAAAATTTTCCCTGTCGATTTTCTTTCTACTATTCTACAGAATTTTAATTTTAGAGTATTTCGGAAACCCGAGAATTTCCCTTGGGGACCAATTCGAGACCAAACAGTAAGTCATTTTCGCTAAAATAAATAAAAAGTACTTCGCGGCATAAAAATTTAGCTTTTCTAAGGACCATTATTGGAAATGTCATTGTGACAGTTACGTTGCCCATTGTCTATGTTTGCGGAAATTTGCCTATAGTAGCTGAATTTAAGGTGCTCTTACACGGGCGATAAAAATTGCCGAATTGCCGCAATTTTGACGTCACGGCCATATCAAGCAATTTCAAGCAATACGAAATATTGCTCAATATGGAGCAATCATTGCTCTAGTATGGCGCCATTCTTGCTCCACTTAATTGCCCCATATGCAGCAATTCGGGAAACTAGGCAAATTGCCCAAATATTGCCCGTGTAAAGGCACCTGAATGGAGCAATGATTGCCGAAATAATTGCCGCTATATCTAGAAATTGCCTCGTATTGCTCAATTAATTGCTCCATTCGTTTCGGCAATGTATCGCCGGGCAATAATTGCCCGAAAAATCGCCCGTGTAAGAGCACCTTTACGTGTGGAGGCCATAGACATTTCCGCAACATCAGATCAAAGTATGATGCTGTCGATGCCGGGGTAAGGCTCTCGACACACTTGATTTGAGTTCAGGGGGCCTATGGCGAAGTTCTAAAATCGGCCTTGCATATTCTAAAGAGAGTGATGCATATAGACGATTCGATGAACGAAGTGGTTCGCGGTTATATCAGACCTGAATTCGTGAAAAATTAAAAAAAAAACACATCAAGCTAAAAATTAATTTATTATAAAACGTCAAGTTAACCTACATGAAAGATTCTTATGATATATTATTATTCAAGGCGCGGAGGGCAGAGTGCTGATCGACTTCATGAGGCGGTAGCAGTGAGGCAGGCGCGAGCGGTGCCCGATCTTCTGAAGCGTAGCGGCGGCCTGCGGAGATTCATTTCATTTTATTTATAGTTTTACAGGGGTCGCTTGTCAATGGTCGCTTTTATACTTTACGTCACTCTGGGCGGTAAGTGAGATATTACGCCCACGGGCGCAGCGGCAAATCTCACTTCACACCCAGGAGAAGACGTAAAATTGTGTACGTACCACGGGCGGTAATAAAGAAGGCCTCAGAACGCTTGTCTATGGCCCTTACCTTCGGTTCGGGCCACAAATATCCGCGATCTGAGCCGTTCTTTATTTTACCGCCCTAGGTGCGTAATGTACTATTACCGTGGAAGTCTACGGCGCGGTAAAACTCTGGTTTAATTCATAATTCTAAAGTCCTATCCTATGGTCTATTTATGAATGAAACCATAGAGTTTTACCGTGCCGTGGACTTCCACGGTAAAGTATTAAAAGCGACCATTGGATCATATGCATTGATCATAAGACCTATCCTTATGTATGGTTGTGAGGCCTGGTCCTTAAAGCTCGTCACAGACGGAGCTATAATATGTATTATAGCTCGGTATCTTACGATATATTTTTTGTACTATTTGACAGAGTCCCCACACGGAGCTATAATATATATTATAGCTCGATATATTACGATATTTCCGATATATTTTGGGTATATTGCCTTCCTTCTCTGGCGTTACGTACAACCGATATATCTTTCTCTCTTTGGATATCTTTCCCGTGTGGGGTGCCGAGCTATACGATAATGTATATCTCGGTATCTTACGGTATATTAATATATATTATAGCTCCGTCTGTGACGGGCTTAACACTGAAAGAAGAAAGTCAGCTCCTGGTGGCGGAGAGGAAATTTTCCGTAAGATCCTGGGACTAATAAATGGAATAAGTAATGCCGAGATCGAAGAGTTAGTGGCGGGACCCAATATCATCGGCCCACACACACTAACTGGCAAGAAGTTGCGCAGGATCGGGATAGGTGGCGTGCTCTCATTTCGGAGGCCAAGATTCTCTTTGGATCGTTGAGCGAAAATAGTTAGTTTATTGGATCATAGGCAGAGAGATGTACTCTCTTTTCTTTCCCGCCCTCCAGCCCGGCTGTGGACACACACTCACCTGCGCCAGCATGCCGGCGCGCTCGCCGGGCGCTGCCAGCACGGCGGGCGGCAGGTGCGTGACCGCCATCACCAGCGCCACTGCGCCCGCGCCGCCCCCGCTCCCACCCTCCAGCCCGCGCTCTGTCAACACAACATACTTTTTTTTTTTTAAAAGCCCACAAGGTTGACTTGTTTGGTTTAAAATTAAATTTAGACGGCGAATGCCTAGTTTATGATGGTCAGTCAAAATTAAAAATTTAAATCATAGCAGGCTCTGCCACAAAAACACGCGGCACACGGCCGACTGCAGGAGCACGCGGGTGCCCACTGCCGACAACACTCACCCTTGCCGCAGATGACGGAGGAGCGGTGCAGGCGCGGGCGCAGGCTGCCGTCCAGCAGCTGCTGCGTGCGGCGCGGCGCCG
This sequence comes from Pammene fasciana, assembly GCA_911728535.1. Lineage (NCBI taxonomy): Eukaryota > Metazoa > Arthropoda > Insecta > Lepidoptera > Tortricidae > Pammene > Pammene fasciana. Next base: position 22,000,595 of record OU452275.1, read on the forward strand.
CGCCCGCCATCATGCGGCACACGGCCGACTGCAGGAACACGCGCGACGACACCCACTGCCGACACCAAAACATGTTTCTCAAATGGGCTCGGAAATGTCGTCGTTACGACAAAAGTAAGACTACAACTTAAAATGACATTATATGTTGTTGTTATGGACGCTTGACGGTCACCGCGTAGTCCGTAAGGGACTGCAACGGCGGGTCTGGGTGACGGTGTGGTTTGCCGCGGCAAACCGAGCGAACCGTGTGCGTGGGGTTGACGCGCTCCGGGAGCGCACGGATCAATCGGTGTGTACCTAGCTAATATTGAAAATGCGTAAGTACTGTGGAATAGTCAAAGTCAGTGGTTATGTCTCCTAGCTAGGGGGCGAGATTATATATAAATTGATTCGCTTATTAGGAAATAAAATCCGCCCAATGAGGGCGCCACTTGACGGTCCACGAAGAACTGATAATAGGTTCGGAAGCAACGCCCTTCGCATTTTAAGTGACACTTGATATGAAGAACAATAAGCTATACTCCTCGTTTTTATAGTGGAGAGAGTACTAGCGTATGAAAAAGACAGTAAGATTCCCTCCGTGCTTGAAGCGGGCCAGTCCCCGATGTGGGAGTGCTAGTGCTAGTGCTAGACTCACGGGCAGGTCGCGCTCGAGGCGGCGCAGCGAGTGCAGGTCGCGCGTGAAGGCGCGCAGCTGCGCGTGCGGCGCCGGCCTGCGCTCGCCCGCCCCCGCCCCCTCCCCCGCCCCCGCCCCCGCCCCCGCCGCCTCCCACACGCCCGCGCGCACCTCCAGCACCCAGTCGCAGCACAGCACTTGCATCAGCTGCAACCAACAACCAAGGAATATTTTAACACGACGCGCCATTCGTAACCGTGCAAATACATTTTCAATAGGTGGCGTTCCATACCTAAAGGCTTATGCTCGGTTTCTGAATTAAGCATGGATCCTAAAATTTCTAAATACGCTACCCGACAATACAAAAAATACTGCAACCAAAATGAGCAACCCTTTACATTATGTACTATCGGCGAGTTAAATCATAATCAGATTTATTTTATTTGTTGGGAGTTTAGATTTTAGAGAGGTGAAATAAATAGGTGGCTCTTTCCCTCTCCTAAAATTACAACTACACTCTTGCGCTCGCTCACTTTGTGTTTGCTGCTGCAGAGTTCCACAAAGACAAAAATAAAATGAACGACGCGTGGGGTGGCTTTTTTTTGTGATATAGCCGCAAGAGATTATAATCCTTGTAGGTACATAAAGTAGCTAACGCCATCACTTCGATCACGTCCATCTTGTAGTAGACGTAGCGAGCAACTGAATAAATCGAGAGTGTGGATGGCTAGCACTCCCACGTCCGCCACTCGCTAGGATTCGTTCCGAGGCCTCCTAGTGGGGGGAGGCGCCTTGAGATTCTGGATGGGGCAATAGACGTATATGAATAACGTAGAGCAGGTGTTAAATATATAACTCGACGTCATAATTTTAATGGTGGAGACTAATTTTGACACTGCATCAAAATTTAGATTTAAAAAAAAAAATTGCCATAATTTTTTTCCAAAACGAGTGAATTTCCGAAATCTTAAACGCTGAACAGCCAAATTTTTGGATTGGTTTCATCGGCGTTTTGTATCATAATAACCAATCGCGATTTGTAATAAATCATTAATAACTTTAAAAAAATAAACTCTATTACAGCGTCTTTGTTTTGTATAAAATTTAACTTAAATAGTTATATTTTCTTTATTTTCGGTATGTACTTTTACTGTTTCGAGCATTTGTGACAAAAAGTTTACTATTTTTAAATCTTTCAGTTGTGAGACATAGATATTGTAAAATAATAAAATATCCTGAATACCAATAAAAAAAAAGACATATTTCGGAGAGCTTAGGTCAGTGACTTTGACCAGAGACTATAGAGATATAGACCACCACAGCCTAAGAACTTTTTGAAGCTCATGTCAATTACGCCATCTATGTCAAAGCCCCCTAAAGATGTCGAAAATGTAAGAGAAATGTCACCTGCACTGCTACTCCACCTAGTAGCTACTAGTAGTACTAGTAGTAGTTGTACTAGTAGTAGTAGTACTAGTAGTAGTAGTACTAGTAGTAGTTGTACTAGTAGTAGTAGTACTAGTAGTAGTTGTACTAGTAGTAGTAGTACTAGTAGTAGTTGTACTAGTAGTAGTAGTACTAGTGGTAGTAAATAGTAGTATGAGCTTCAAAAAGTTCTTAGGTTGTGGACGGTCGTCTATATCTATAGTCTCTGCTCTGACTAAAGACAAGTAAGTATAGCCGCATGTAGTGATAATAGTGTTAATGTTTCACGAAAGTTTAAATAATAATAAAAAAACTATTACTTATTAACGGTAGGTACTCATATAAAAACATAATAAACAGAATAACATAATCATTTATGATGTATATTTATGACAAAACATGGCAAAAATTAATATGTTTTAATCAAACAAATAAAAACGCAAATAACCAAAATCTTCAATGATGAGTGGTACTCCCGCGAGGGTTGCTTTGTAGTGATATTGCACAAATGATGGGACAAGTGCAATGCAACTACAATGCACTCCCGCGGCAGTCAGCGATGCTCCTCTCGTGACGTGCTGATGCTGATGCTGACATTGATGACATGATTCATAATAAATACGTACGTAAAGTAATACATGCTCTTAGGGTGGGTTGCACCACGCACAATTAACAGACTCGTCAACGTTAAATATAGCGACGTAGCTGTCATCCCATTGAAAACTGTCAAACTTTTCATACAAGATATTTTAACGATTACGTGACGTTAACAGACGGTTTGGTGCAACCGACCCTTATTGGTGAAAATTATGTAAAATAAATTAAAAATAATAAAACGAAGCCCGCAAGGTGATTTAATTCAGATTACTGGGATGGAGCCGATGCACGATGTGGAACCGTTGTATATCCAGTCCAGTCTTGCAGCGGCGCTGTGTTTGGTGTGTATTTGATACGATGATGATGAATAAAATCAATGCATGAATGCAAGTATTTTTAGAACCATTGGACCATCGCGATTATACCCGGACTCTCATAAAAGTATCCATATTGGCTGTGTTCAATATCTTTTTTTCTTTTTTATAAATAGGTTGTATTTCTTGCTATTTTGACAGCCGACAGGGGCTTTTGCAGTTTCATTTCTTGTCACATTGTGCACTGCGATCGTTCTCGTTACCCCCACCATGCACTTCGCACGTAGCGAATAACTTTTACTAGTATGGCGTCTAGTTATTCCGATCATTGTGTTCTTGATCATTGTTCATCATTTTTATTTGCCATATCAAGATAGCTATGCAGGGCAATTGTTTGGGGAAATCTTGGTAAAACTATACAAATTGAATAGACGACATAAATATTTTAAAAACTGGATCTTCAGGAGCTAATTGAATGAAAGTTCTAACTTAGCTTTGCTGTAATTGCTATTACAGCAAACTAAGCTAAATAAAATATAAAGGCTACTGTTTCGAAAATTTAACGCAGTTAAGCGATAATGCGCCAAAGTAACTTTAAAAAACATTTATTTTTATTTTTATAAATAAATATTATGGGACAATTTTACACAAATCAACCCAGTCCCACAGTAAGCTCAATAAGGCTTGTGTTATGGGTACTAGGCGACGATATATATAATAGATAGATATAGATAAATACTTAAATACATAGAAAACATCCATGACTCAGGAACAAATATCCGTGATAAACACACAAATAAATGCCCTGACCAGGATTCGAACCCGGGACCTCCTGCTTTATAGGCAGGGTCACTACCAACTAGGCTAGGAGGCCGTTCATGAACATTGAAAAATAATCAACCCAGTAAAACTTGAACTTTTATCGATAGGCCTTGCCGGGGCTCGATCGCTTTACCAAGTTAAGCTATGGGTCCAAGTTTAAGTAACTAAGTTGACGAAATCTTCTGACTTCGACTGACTGAAATTTTTTGAGCCCCCCTCCACCCCTGATTGCATTACGTAATGCTTGAACGCTCCCTTTGTGCATTTATTTTGATCTACATCGGTTTTACAGCTGCTCCTCGATCGAGGGGCGATCGAGCCCCGGCAAGGCCTACCGAAGTCTTACTGGTGTGATAAAATTTTCAATGTTTGCATTTGATTTAATAACATACTATTGTATGAGTGGAATGCACCACTTTAAAAACAAGTAAAAATAGTTATGAAGGTAGATTACGTTCTGTTCAAGGGTTTTAGACAGAATTCTATAGGCTGCATCGTTGACCAGAAAGTTCTTACACGTTTGGAACGAATATTGCCAAAAATTTGCAGAATATACACCAACCGCCGCTGCCATCCCTTCCTTGCGCTCGGCATCGTATATTTAAAGTCAGGGACTGATATAGGTAAATCCACAAAAGCTGGCGCCGAATGTCTATATTTGCCTGTATTAACTAAAAATCGAAATAGCACCTTGTACATAAGCGCAATATTTATTTACCCGATATTCTCAAATAAAAGTAAGTATGGACAATACATTATCAGAATATTTGAGCAAAATAAAACATTAAGAACCTCGAGGTACCGAAATTGCATATCGATATATTGGTATGAAAAGCAGGCGCGGTCGCAGCCTGAAATTTTGGGGGGTCACTAAAGCAAAAAAAAAAAAATTTTGAGTGGGTCTTTTTTTTAATTCGATACATATGATTTGGGGGGGGGCGGGTCATGTCCCCTGTGACACCCCCCCCCCCCCTGGGACCGCGCCTGATGAAAAGATTACCGGTATACGTTCCCTGATTGTAGTACTTACCAGCATGAGTTGCGTCGGTTTCCGGCAGCAGTAGTAGGCCAGCGAGTCGGCTAGCCGGGCTCCGGCGATGTCGCACACCTGCAACGTTCCGTTACGGATCAGGGGGGTTGCGGATATTCGCTCGCATCCGCATAATCAGCAATAAATCGGCGCGGAGATAATGCGGATTTTGAACAAATAGGTATATGAAAGAATTCGCGGCAAATTGTAACTAAAGTCAAGTATAAAATGGCGGAAAATTTGACGTTTGTAAGATAATTTTTTGGGTAGAATGTCTTCCATCGATATTTATTTTGTAAGAAATAGGCAACGTTGTTGGGTAGAGGCCTTGCTTTTTGTAAAGTGATCTGCTCCCTACAAACAGCACGGAGAGATCAGACTCCGGCGAATAGGTTGTTACACCAAATAATGGTTACACGCGTTTTGAGAGTAATTTTTCATGACCGAGGCATGTCCACACTAGCCGAGCTGCCGCGCGCGGCAATTTCCTGGCGAGGCAGTGTGCCAGGTGTAAACACGCCTATTAGCTGCACAGCAGCTGCAGGTCTATAGATCACCGCACATTAAGGTATCAATATTACACGCGAACTTCTCACACCACACTGGCATATTGCTTCTTGGCGAATTTCTCCACTGGAATCACTTTTTCTGATTCATGCAGACCCGAGACGTTGCGAGAAGAAAAGTATTCCCGGTATTTAATTGAAATCATCCTTCACATACGTTTCGTCATCAATAAAGCAACCTGATTTTTTTAATCAACATGGTGTACAGTAATCTAGACCGTCTAACTGCTCGATTGTACTGTTCTGCTGTTCATTTCGGAGCTTTTTTGTACATTTGATTGATCTGTACCATCTCTTTTGGACTCATCTCGAGACGACAAAGGCGCATAGTGCACATTTTGCTTAAACAGCTTGCACGCCCTAAAATCTAATTTTTGTTCCGTTTTCTCGTTGGACGACCTTCCCGCTGCTTTCTTTCAATAGTTCCACCTTGTTTTATCTTTTTAGGGTCCTTTGCACGGTTCACTGGCTTGTTTTGCACGATTTGGCAAGCTCAAAAGTAGATAAATTGGGATTTATAGAAAATTCTTGCAAAATTAATTCGCTAACACTTTTTTTCTTTCAACGACATCTTGAGAGGTAATAACGCTTTTTTAAGACAAACTCATGTAAACACGTTCTTTTTTTAAATGAGTCAGTTTAACAGTTTGAAAGTTGTAAAATCAGAAAAAAAATTAAGAAAATATTAGCGACAATTTAATGGTACTCACCCTTTAATTGTTTAAGTAAATATAATATTACCTTAAGTATGGTTTGTGCGGTCTTGTCGGCGGTCGCGGCATCGCGGCAATGCACCAAGCTCAGCAGACCGCGCCGGCTTTTATAGGCCATGTGCAGTGCCCTAGGACAATGGAGATGTTTACACGATCATTATACAACTATAAACTAAACCGTGTTTAATAAACAGCCTCCGGTATCTAAATCTATTGTGCGAATTTTCTTAGTCATCAATCTGTATTTTACTGTAGAACAGTAGACGATCGGGCGGTACAACAAAACTCAGCGGTGAGTGATTATACTGATTATTGTATCTCTTAAAAAAATTAAATACAAAAAAAATATTTTCAACACACTTGCTTGTAACGGGGTACTTAATTCCACCGTTCTTAGGTTCATAATCCTAGATATTTAAGACTCGGGGTTTTTTGTAATATTACGTTACGTATTGGCGCGGGAATTTAAAGCCCGACCAAGTAATTTTAATACCCTAGTGCTTAAGTTGTATGTATGCAGACCAATCATTATAATTTAGTCGGGTATAATCTTTCAACTTATTATATTCGATTTACTCGTAATATACAATAATAGTACATTTCGATACTAGGTCGGAAAGGATGTCATTATTCAACGAGTTCCGAGACATTTGGTCACGAGCCGCAGGCGAGTGGCAAAACTCGGGACGAGTGAAGAATGACACTCCGTCCGTGTATCGAACGACGTTTTTTTAATAAAGTTGCGAAAAAATTATAAAAATGGACAATATGTCACTTTGAGGTTACTATATCCGAACACTCGCGCGGTGCGATGCGGGGCGGTGATCATGAACCCTGAGCTGTGATTGGCTGGAAAAGTAAAACGCGCTAGTGCGAGAAATCCAACTTCTCGCATTATAAACTACTACTAGATTTGAGCAACTGTGTTAAAAATTAATATTTTAACACGAATTATCTGTTATAATAAACTATAGGGCAGCAGGTCGAGGCGGTTGCCGATGGCGGCCGCGCACGCCGTGTCGGCCAACAGCTGCTATATGAGACAGTTACCCGGGCAGGGGGTCCTCGGCGCGGGCCAGCTCGTCGGGCAGCAGGTAGACACGCCGTGTCGGCCAGCAGCTGCTATATGAGACAGTTACCCGGGCAGGGGGTCCTCGGCGCGGGCCAGCTCGTCGGGCAGCAGGTCGACACGCCGTGTCGGCCAGCAGCTGCTATATGAGACAGTTACCCGGGCAGGGGGTCCTCGGCGCGGGCCAGCTCGTCGGGCAGCAGGTCGACACGCCGTGTCGGCCAGCAGCTGCTATATGAGACAGTTACCCGGGCAGGGGGTCCTCGGCGCGGGCCAGCTCGTCGGGCAGCAGGTCGACATGGCGTGTCGGCCAGCAGCTGTTATATGAGACAGTTACCCGGGCAGGGGGTCCTCGGCGCGGGCCAGCTCGTCGGGCAGCAGGTCGACACGCCGTGTCGGCCAGCAGCTGCTATATGAGACAGTTACCCGGGCAGGGGGTCCTCGGCGCGGGCCAGCTCGTCGGGCAGCAGGTAGACACGCCGTGTCGGCCAGCAGCTGCTATATGAGACAGTTACCCGGGCAGGGGGTCCTCGGCGCGGGCCAGCTCGTCGGGCAGCAGGTCGACACGCCGTGTCGGCCAGCAGCTGCTATATGAGACAGTTACCCGGGCAGGGGGTCCTCGGCGCGGGCCAGCTCGTCGGGCAGCAGGTCGACATGGCGTGTCGGCCAGCAGCTGTTATATGAGACAGTTACCCGGGCAGGGGGTCCTCGGCGCGGGCCAGCTCGTCGGGCAGCAGGTCGACACGCCGTGTCGGCCAGCAGCTGCTATATGAGACAGTTACCCGGGCAGGGGGTCCTCGGCGCGGGCCAGCTCGTCGGGCAGCAGGTCGACATGGCGTGTCGGCCAGCAGCTGTTATATGAGACAGTTACCCGGGCAGGGGGTCCTCGGCGCGGGCCAGCTCGTCGGGCAGCAGGTCGACACGCCGTGTCGGCCAGCAGCTGCTATATGAGACAGTTACCCGGGCAGGGGGTCCTCGGCGCGGGCCAGCTCGTCGGGCAGCAGGTAGACACGCCGTGTCGGCCAGCAGCTGTTATATGAGACAGTTACCCGGGCAGGGGGTCCTCGGCGCGGGCCAGCTCGTCGGGCAGCAGGTCGACACGCCGTGTCGGCCAGCAGCTGCTATATGAGACAGTTACCCGGGCAGGGGGTCCTCGGCGCGGGCCAGCTCGTCGGGCAGCAGGTCGACACGCCGTGTCGGCCAACAGCTGCTATATGAGACAGTTACCCGGGCAGGGGGTCCTCGGCGCGGGCCAGCTCGTCGGGCAGCAGGTCGACACGCCGTGTCGGCCAGCAGCTGCTATATGAGACAGTTACCCGGGCATGGGGTCCTCGGCGCGGGCCAGCTCGTCGGGCAGCAGGTCGACACGGCGTGTCGGCCAGCAGCTGCTATATGGGACAGTTACCCGGGCAGGGGGTCCTCGGCGCGGGCCAGCTCGTCGGGCAGCAGGTCGACACGCCGTGTCGGCCAGCAGCTGCTATATGAGACAGTTACCCGGGCAGGGGGTCCTCGGCGCGGGCCAGCTCGTCGGGCAGCAGGTCGAGGCGGTCGCCGATGGCGGCCGCGCACGCCGTGTCGGCCAGCAGCCACGTGGCGGCCACGCCCACGATGTTCGCCCACCACTCCATCACCGGGTCCCAGCAGCCTGCAATATGGCTCCGCTGTTAAGCGAAGTGTAGACTAGCAAGTTTACTTGCGGCAAGCAGGGATGCAGCTATAGTTCATAATGGGACATGAATATCACTATTTCATTCTAGCATATAGCTGCGTCCCTACTTGCCGCAAGTAAACTTAATAGTCTAAACCTCGCTTTAGGCAGGATGTATAATAATTACAGCACACTCCAAAATCTTAATTAACTCCGCAAATTGTACCTTTTTTAGCAAAATAATGACATCATTAAAACGTCGTCAGTGATCAGTTTGACCAGCAGCACATCCCTCGTGTTCCTGCGCTCGTCCACCATCAGCAGCATCTGCTGACTCTAATGCAGCAGCTAGAGGTAACCTTACCACAGTACCTGTATGCTGCGGCGCGTCTGTGGAGACGTCGTCAGTGATCAGTTTGACCAGCTCCAGCACATCCCTCGTGTTGCTGCGCTCATCCGCGATCAGCAGCATTTGCAAACTCTTCTGTAGTAGTTCCAGATGGTAAGCCTAGAACCAGAAAAACAAATTAATGTTAAGTATGTTGTTCCATGAAAGCCGCGTGTTGTCTTATGACGTTTTCACACCATACAAAGGTGATATGTAGGTCATGGAACGTTGCAACGTTGTGTAGCTGACCTCCAGCGCCTTGTGCGCAGGAAGTGGCCTCGCTACTGTACTCACGCGCATGGCCGGCGCGAGCGGGTCGGCGCGGGCGAGCGCGCGGCTGAACAGGCAGCTCGGCTGCTCGTAGCTCCAGCGCCTTGTGCGCAGGAAGTGGCCTCGCTACTGTACTCACGCGCATGGCCGGCGCGAGCGGGTCGGCGCGGGCGAGCGCGCGGCTGAACAGGCAGCTCGGCTGCTCGTAGCTCCAGCGCCTTGTGCGCAGGAAGTGGCCTCGCTACTGTACTCACGCGCATGGCCGGCGCGAGCGGGTCGGCGCGGGCGAGCGCGCGGCTGAACAGGCAGCTCGGCTGCTCGTAGCTCCAGCGCCTTGTGCGCAGGAAGTGGCCTCGCTACTGTACTCACGCGCATGGCCGGCGCGAGCGGGTCGGCGCGGGCGAGCGCGCGGCTGAACAGGCAGCTCGGCTGCTCGTAGCTCCAGCGCCTTGTGCGCAGGAAGTGGCCTCGCTACTGTACTCACGCGCATGGCCGGCGCGAGCGGGTCGGCGCGGGCGAGCGCGCGGCTGAACAGGCAGCTCGGCTGCTCGTAGCTCCAGCGCCTTGTGCGCAGGAAGTGGCCTCGCTACTGTACTCACGCGCATGGCCGGCGCGAGCGGGTCGGCGCGGGCGAGCGCGCGGCTGAACAGGCAGCTCGGCTGCTCGTAGCTCCAGCGCCTTGTGCGCAGGAAGTGGCCTCGCTACTGTACTCACGCGCATGGCCGGCGCGAGCGGGTCGGCGCGGGCGAGCGCGCGGCTGAACAGGCAGCTCGGCTGCTCGTAGCTCCAGCGCCTTGTGCGCAGGAAGTGGCCTCGCTACTGTACTCACGCGCATGGCCGGCGCGAGCGGGTCGGCGCGGGCGAGCGCGCGGCTGAACAGGCAGCTCGGCTGCTCGTAGCTCCAGCGCCTTGTGCGCAGGAAGTGGCCTCGCTACTGTACTCACGCGCATGGCCGGCGCGAGCGGGTCGGCGCGGGCGAGCGCGCGGCTGAACAGGCAGCTCGGCTGCTCGTAGCTCCAGCGCCTTGTGCGCAGGAAGTGGCCTCGCTACTGTACTCACGCGCATGGCCGGCGCGAGCGGGTCGGCGCGGGCGAGCGCGCGGCTGAACAGGCAGCTCGGCTGCTCGTAGCTCCAGCGCCGTGTGCGCAGGAAGTGGCCTCGCTACTGTACTCACGCGCATGGCCGGCGCGAGCGGGTCGGCGCGGGCGAGCGCGCGGCTGAACAGGCAGCTCGGCTGCTCGTAGCTCCAGCGCCTTGTGCGCAGGAAGTGGCCTCGCTACTGTACTCACGCGCATGGCCGGCGCGAGCGGGTCGGCGCGGGCGAGCGCGCGGCTGAACAGGCAGCTCGGCTGCTCGTAGCTCCAGCACCTTGTGCGCAGGAAGTGGCCTCGCTACTGTACTCACGCGCATGGCCGGCGCGAGCGGGTCGGCGCGGGCGAGCGCGCGGCTGAACAGGCAGCTCGGCTGCTCGTAGCTCCAGCGCCTTGTGCGCAGGAAGTGGCCTCGCTACTGTACTCACGCGCATGGCCGGCGCGAGCGGGTCGGCGCGGGCGAGCGCGCGGCTGAACAGGCAGCTCGGCTGCTCGTAGCTCCAGCGCCTTGTGCGCAGGAAGTGGCCTCGCTACTGTACTCACGCGCATGGCCGGCGCGAGCGGGTCGGCGCGGGCGAGCGCGCGGCTGAACAGGCAGCTCGGCTGCTCGTAGCTCCAGCGCCTTGTGCGCAGGAAGTGGCCTCGCTACTGTACTCACGCGCATGGCCGGCGCGAGCGGGTCGGCGCGGGCGAGCGCGCGGCTGAACAGGCAGCTCGGCTGCTCGTAGCTCCAGCGCCTTGTGCGCAGGAAGTGGCCTCGCTACTGTACTCACGCGCATGGCCGGCGCGAGCGGGTCGGCGCGGGCGAGCGCGCGGCTGAACAGGCAGCTCGGCTGCTCGTAGCTCCAGCGCCTTGTGCGCAGGAAGTGGCCTCGCTACTGTACTCACGCGCATGGCCGGCGCGAGCGGGTCGGCGCGGGCGAGCGCGCGGCTGAACAGGCAGCTCGGCTGCTCGTAGCTCCAGCGCCTTGTGCGCAGGAAGTGGCCTCGCTACTGTACTCACGCGCATGGCCGGCGCGAGCGGGTCGGCGCGGGCGAGCGCGCGGCTGAACAGGCAGCTCGGCTGCTCGTAGCTCCAGCGCCTTGTGCGCAGGAAGTGGCCTCGCTACTGTACTCACGCGCATGGCCGGCGCGAGCGGGTCGGCGCGGGCGAGCGCGCGGCTGAACAGGCAGCTCGGCTGCTCGTAGCTCCAGCGCCTTGTGCGCAGGAAGTGGCCTCGCTACTGTACTCACGCGCATGGCCGGCGCGAGCGGGTCGGCGCGGGCGAGCGCGCGGCTGAACAGGCAGCTCGGCTGCTCGTAGCTCCAGCGCCTTGTGCGCAGGAAGTGGCCTCGCTACTGTACTCACGCGCATGGCCGGCGCGAGCGGGTCGGCGCGGGCGAGCGCGCGGCTGAACAGGCAGCTCGGCTGCTCGTAGCTCCAGCGCCTTGTGCGCAGGAAGTGGCCTCGCTACTGTACTCACGCGCATGGCCGGCGCGAGCGGGTCGGCGCGGGCGAGCGCGCGGCTGAACAGGCAGCTCGGCTGCTCGTAGCTCCAGCGCCTTGTGCGCAGGAAGTGGCCTCGCTACTGTACTCACGCGCATGGCCGGCGCGAGCGGGTCGGCGCGGGCGAGCGCGCGGCTGAACAGGCAGCTCGGCTGCTCGTAGCTCCAGCGCCTTGTGCGCAGGAAGTGGCCTCGCTACTGTACTCACGCGCATGGCCGGCGCGAGCGGGTCGGCGCGGGCGAGCGCGCGGCTGAACAGGCAGCTCGGCTGCTCGTAGCTCCAGCGCCTTGTGCGCAGGAAGTGGCCTCGCTACTGTACTCACGCGCATGGCCGGCGCGAGCGGGTCGGCGCGGGCGAGCGCGCGGCTGAACAGGCAGCTCGGCTGCTCGTAGCTCCAGCGCCTTGTGCGCAGGAAGTGGCCTCGCTACTGTACTCACGCGCATGGCCGGCGCGAGCGGGTCGGCGCGGGCGAGCGCGCGGCTGAACAGGCAGCTCGGCTGCTCGTAGCTCCAGCGCCTTGTGCGCAGGAAGTGGCCTCGCTACTGTACTCACGCGCATGGCCGGCGCGAGCGGGTCGGCGCGGGCGAGCGCGCGGCTGAACAGGCAGCTCGGCTGCTCGTAGCTCCAGCGCCTTGTGCGCAGGAAGTGGCCTCGCTACTGTACTCACGCGCATGGCCGGCGCGAGCGGGTCGGCGCGGGCGAGCGCGCGGCTGAACAGGCAGCTCGGCTGCTCGTAGCTCCAGCGCCTTGTGCGCAGGAAGTGGCCTCGCTACTGTACTCACGCGCATGGCCGGCGCGAGCGGGTCGGCGCGGGCGAGCGCGCGGCTGAACAGGCAGCTCGGCTGCTCGTAGCTCCAGCGCCTTGTGCGCAGGAAGTGGCCTCGCTACTGTACTCACGCGCATGGCCGGCGCGAGCGGGTCGGCGCGGGCGAGCGCGCGGCTGAACAGGCAGCTCGGCTGCTCGTAGCTCCAGCGCCTTGTGCGCAGGAAGTGGCCTCGCTACTGTACTCACGCGCATGGCCGGCGCGAGCGGGTCGGCGCGGGCGAGCGCGCGGCTGAACAGGCAGCTCGGCTGCTCGTAGCTCCAGCGCCTTGTGCGCAGGAAGTGGCCTCGCTACTGTACTCACGCGCATGGCCGGCGCGAGCGGGTCGGCGCGGGCGAGCGCGCGGCTGAACAGGCAGCTCGGCTGCTCGTAGCTCCAGCGCCTTGTGCGCAGGAAGTGGCCTCGCTACTGTACTCACGCGCATGGCCGGCGCGAGCGGGTCGGCGCGGGCGAGCGCGCGGCTGAACAGGCAGCTCGGCTGCTCGTAGCTCCAGCGCCTTGTGCGCAGGAAGTGGCCTCGCTACTGTACTCACGCGCATGGCCGGCGCGAGCGGGTCGGCGCGGGCGAGCGCGCGGCTGAACAGGCAGCTCGGCTGCTCGTAGCTCCAGCGCCTTGTGCGCAGGAAGTGGCCTCGCTACTGTACTCACGCGCATGGCCGGCGCGAGCGGGTCGGCGCGGGCGAGCGCGCGGCTGAACAGGCAGCTCGGCTGCTCGTAGCTCCAGCGCCTTGTGCGCAGGAAGTGGCCTCGCTACTGTACTCACGCGCATGGCCGGCGCGAGCGGGTCGGCGCGGGCGAGCGCGCGGCTGAACAGGCAGCTCGGCTGCTCGTAGCTCCAGCGCCTTGTGCGCAGGAAGTGGCCTCGCTACTGTACTCACGCGCATGGCCGGCGCGAGCGGGTCGGCGCGGGCGAGCGCGCGGCTGAACAGGCAGCTCGGCTGCTCGTAGCTCCAGCGCCTTGTGCGCAGGAAGTGGCCTCGCTACTGTACTCACGCGCATGGCCGGCGCGAGCGGGTCGGCGCGGGCGAGCGCGCGGCTGAACAGGCAGCTCGGCTGCTCGTAGCTCCAGCGCCTTGTGCGCAGGAAGTGGCCTCGCTACTGTACTCACGCGCATGGCCGGCGCGAGCGGGTCGGCGCGGGCGAGCGCGCGGCTGAACAGGCAGCTCGGCTGCTCGTAGCTCCAGCGCCTTGTGCGCAGGAAGTGGCCTCGCTACTGTACTCACGCGCATGGCCGGCGCGAGCGGGTCGGCGCGGGCGAGCGCGCGGCTGAACAGGCAGCTCGGCTGCTCGTAGCTCCAGCGCCGCGTGCGCAGGAAGTGGCCTCGCTACTGTACTCACGCGCATGGCCGGCGCGAGCGGGTCGGCGCGGGCGAGCGCGCGGCTGAACAGGCAGCTCGGCTGCTCGTAGCTCCAGCGCCTTGTGCGCAGGAAGTGGCCTCGCTACTGTACTCACGCGCATGGCCGGCGCGAGCGGGTCGGCGCGGGCGAGCGCGCGGCTGAACAGGCAGCTCGGCTGCTCGTAGCTCCAGCGCCGTGTGCGCAGGAAGTGGCCTCGCTACTGTACTCACGCGCATGGCCGGCGCGAGCGGGTCGGCGCGGGCGAGCGCGCGGCTGAACAGGCAGCTCGGCTGCTCGTAGCTCCAGCGCCTTGTGCGCAGGAAGTGGCCTCGCTACTGTACTCACGCGCATGGCCGGCGCGAGCGGGTCGGCGCGGGCGAGCGCGCGGCTGAACAGGCAGCTCGGCTGCTCGTAGCTCCAGCGCCTTGTGCGCAGGAAGTGGCCTCGCTACTGTACTCACGCGCATGGCCGGCGCGAGCGGGTCGGCGCGGGCGAGCGCGCGGCTGAACAGGCAGCTCGGCTGCTCGTAGCTCCAGCGCCTTGTGCGCAGGAAGTGGCCTCGCTACTGTACTCACGCGCATGGCCGGCGCGAGCGGGTCGGCGCGGGCGAGCGCGCGGCTGAACAGGCAGCTCGGCTGCTCGTAGCTCCAGCGCCTTGTGCGCAGGAAGTGGCCTCGCTACTGTACTCACGCGCATGGCCGGCGCGAGCGGGTCGGCGCGGGCGAGCGCGCGGCTGAACAGGCAGCTCGGCTGCTCGTAGCTCCAGCGCCTTGTGCGCAGGAAGTGGCCTCGCTACTGTACTCACGCGCATGGCCGGCGCGAGCGGGTCGGCGCGGGCGAGCGCGCGGCTGAACAGGCAGCTCGGCTGCTCGTAGCTCCAGCGCCTTGTGCGCAGGAAGTGGCCTCGCTACTGTACTCACGCGCATGGCCGGCGCGAGCGGGTCGGCGCGGGCGAGCGCGCGGCTGAACAGGCAGCTCGGCTGCTCGTAGCTCCAGCGCCTTGTGCGCAGGAAGTGGCCTCGCTACTGTACTCACGCGCATGGCCGGCGCGAGCGGGTCGGCGCGGGCGAGCGCGCGGCTGAACAGGCAGCTCGGCTGCTCGTAGCTCCAGCGCCTTGTGCGCAGGAAGTGGCCTCGCTACTGTACTCACGCGCATGGCCGGCGCGAGCGGGTCGGCGCGGGCGAGCGCGCGGCTGAACAGGCAGCTCGGCTGCTCGTAGCTCCAGCGCCTTGTGCGCAGGAAGTGGCCTCGCTACTGTACTCACGCGCATGGCCGGCGCGAGCGGGTCGGCGCGGGCGAGCGCGCGGCTGAACAGGCAGCTCGGCTGCTCGTAGCTCCAGCGCCGCGTGCGCAGGAAGTGGCCTCGCTACTGTACTCACGCGCATGGCCGGCGCGAGCGGGTCGGCGCGGGCGAGCGCGCGGCTGAACAGGCAGCTCGGCTGCTCGTAGCTCCAGCGCCTTGTGCGCAGGAAGTGGCCTCGCTACTGTACTCACGCGCATGGCCGGCGCGAGCGGGTCGGCGCGGGCGAGCGCGCGGCTGAACAGGCAGCTCGGCTGCTCGTAGCTCCAGCGCCGCGTGCGCAGGAAGTGGCCTCGCTACTGTACTCACGCGCATGGCCGGCGCGAGCGGGTCGGCGCGGGCGAGCGCGCGGCTGAACAGGCAGCTCGGCTGCTCGTAGCTCCAGCGCCTTGTGCGCAGGAAGTGGCCTCGCTACTGTACTCACGCGCATGGCCGGCGCGAGCGGGTCGGCGCGGGCGAGCGCGCGGCTGAACAGGCAGCTCGGCTGCTCGTAGCTCCAGCGCCTTGTGCGCAGGAAGTGGCCTCGCTACTGTACTCACGCGCATGGCCGGCGCGAGCGGGTCGGCGCGGGCGAGCGCGCGGCTGAACAGGCAGCTCGGCTGCTCGTAGCTCCAGCGCCGCGTGCGCAGGAAGTGGCCTCGCTACTGTACTCACGCGCATGGCCGGCGCGAGCGGGTCGGCGCGGGCGAGCGCGCGGCTGAACAGGCAGCTCGGCTGCTCGTAGCTCCAGCGCCTTGTGCGCAGGAAGTGGCCTCGCTACTGTACTCACGCGCATGGCCGGCGCGAGCGGGTCGGCGCGGGCGAGCGCGCGGCTGAACAGGCAGCTCGGCTGCTCGTAGCTCCAGCGCCGTGTGCGCAGGAAGTGGCCTCGCTACTGTACTCACGCGCATGGCCGGCGCGAGCGGGTCGGCGCGGGCGAGCGCGCGGCTGAACAGGCAGCTCGGCTGCTCGTAGCTCCAGCGCCTTGTGCGCAGGAAGTGGCCTCGCTACTGTACTCACGCGCATGGCCGGCGCGAGCGGGTCGGCGCGGGCGAGCGCGCGGCTGAACAGGCAGCTCGGCTGCTCGTAGCTCCAGCGCCTTGTGCGCAGGAAGTGGCCTCGCTACTGTACTCACGCGCATGGCCGGCGCGAGCGGGTCGGCGCGGGCGAGCGCGCGGCTGAACAGGCAGCTCGGCTGCTCGTAGCTCCAGCGCCTTGTGCGCAGGAAGTGGCCTCGCTACTGTACTCACGCGCATGGCCGGCGCGAGCGGGTCGGCGCGGGCGAGCGCGCGGCTGAACAGGCAGCTCGGCTGCTCGTAGCTCCAGCGCCTTGTGCGCAGGAAGTGGCCTCGCTACTGTACTCACGCGCATGGCCGGCGCGAGCGGGTCGGCGCGGGCGAGCGCGCGGCTGAACAGGCAGCTCGGCTGCTCGTAGCTCCAGCGCCTTGTGCGCAGGAAGTGGCCTCGCTACTGTACTCACGCGCATGGCCGGCGCGAGCGGGTCGGCGCGGGCGAGCGCGCGGCTGAACAGGCAGCTCGGCTGCTCGTAGCTCCAGCGCCTTGTGCGCAGGAAGTGGCCTCGCTACTGTACTCACGCGCATGGCCGGCGCGAGCGGGTCGGCGCGGGCGAGCGCGCGGCTGAACAGGCAGCTCGGCTGCTCGTAGCTCCAGCGCCTTGTGCGCAGGAAGTGGCCTCGCTACTGTACTCACGCGCATGGCCGGCGCGAGCGGGTCGGCGCGGGCGAGCGCGCGGCTGAACAGGCAGCTCGGCTGCTCGTAGCTCCAGCGCCTTGTGCGCAGGAAGTGGCCTCGCTACTGTACTCACGCGCATGGCCGGCGCGAGCGGGTCGGCGCGGGCGAGCGCGCGGCTGAACAGGCAGCTCGGCTGCTCGTAGCTCCAGCGCCTTGTGCGCAGGAAGTGGCCTCGCTACTGTACTCACGCGCATGGCCGGCGCGAGCGGGTCGGCGCGGGCGAGCGCGCGGCTGAACAGGCAGCTCTGCTGCTCGTAGCTCCAGCGCCGCGTGCGCAGGAACCGCAGCCCGCGCGGCGTGCCCACCCAGCGCAGGCGCACCGGCACCGCCAGGCACGAGTCCGTGCACACGCACTTGCACAGATGCAGGTAGTATCTGGAAAACAATTTCAATTAGCTGAGTGGGAACTTGTGAACATACGTTTAGCTGGACACGGTGCACTCACCCGCACAGCCAGTGGCCGATCCTCGGCATGTGGTCCTTGAAGACGAGCGCGGCCGTGACGTAGGTGTCGGCCAGCAGGCGCTTGTTGCCGGCCACCTCCGCCAGGTTCACCGCCTGTAGCGCCAGCAGCACGCGCTCGCTGCGCCCGCTGTGGCTCGACACGAGCTCGAGCTGGGCAAGCCGGTGGGACACGGTGGACACTTCGCCGGCCCATTGCTGCGTGGCTCTTCTGGCTGGGCTGAAATTAATGAAAAATAGAAATTGAATAAAGCGACATTTCGTAAAAACTATTCAGTAACGGTTATTTTACCCTGTTCTTGACAAAGGTGTGCCAGACTATACTACACCCGCTAATACTGCACGCTACCTGTCACTCCACAGGTCGCCCGCACGCCTCGCCAGCAGCGCGCCGAGCGGCAGGCGCTGCAGCATCTGCCGCAGCACGGCGGCACACAGCGCCGCGTAGCGCGCGTGTCCCTGCCCCCCCGCTTGCACGCTTTTGCCGCACACGGCTAGCGCGCGGTGCAACTCTAGTCTAGCGTTCGAGACGTCATTCTGAAACATTCCAAATATATAAGTAGTTAGCAAACACTTATATTAACCCTTTAACCGCCTAGTATTGGACGGAAAAATCGCGCCCTCAGGGGCAAACCGGTCATGTTTAAGACTAATGGTTTGGATATCACGCGCTGGCGCTGAGGTCACGACTTTCCGTGCGCGTGATTTGACGTTTTTGGCGGTGAAAGGGTTAAATGACGAGTTACGAAAAAAATTAAAAAAGAGAAAAATATAATTGAAATTGACAGCTGGATTAGATAGCGCCGGAACATTATCCGACAATTTTTGATCACAGTTGGGCAAAAATTTGTACCTACCGTCAACTGCTACAACTTTGCCTACTATGCACAATTTTGCTTGGCTTGAAAAACATGGTTTTCTGCACCAAACAGCTACTTATATCTTATTGCTGAGATGGGAGAAAGGCGGAGATCTCAGAAATAATATTATGGCTAATAAAATTGATAATACATACACTGTCATTGTACTTAGTCGGTTCATAAGTTCTGTCACTAGGGTTTTAACTGGTAAAATAAGAACTGTTAGAGATTGCTTACTCTCTCAATACATGGTTAAAGAGCCTATTTAACAGTGATCAATTTGTGATATGATTTCACTCCATCTAGTAACTACTAGTGTACTACTAGTACGCTGTTCATTACTAGATGGAGTAGCAGTGCAGGTAACATTTCCTCTCACATTTTGGGTATCTTTAGGTGGCTTTCGGGCAGATGGCGCGATAGACTTGAGCTTCAAAAAGTTCTTAAGCTGTGCCGCTCTACTATAAGTTAATCTGTGCTTCAAATTTACAAGGATCTAATACGCGATCTTGATTTTAAGCTAATCATAGTACTAGTATATTTATATCTGTATGAAATAAGCTTTCTAATCATGTCTACATTTTTTAAATAAAAGCTTTGTATTATATTTTATCAGTCAAAACTCTCTTGACTGAACTTATGAATTGACTAAGTATTGTAATGTTACTTTTTAATCAAATCACCGATTTCAATCATGAGTACCCAACTCTGCTCTATCGCGTTTTATAAACAACAAGCAACAATATTGCCGCTTGCCTCTCTTTCTAACAACCTTCCTTGTTAGAAAGAGGCAAACAGCGCCAGGGCTTGTGACCGGTTAATGCAAAAAACCCCGAAATGATCCAATATATTTAATTATTTTATGGTTATTATGTAAAACTCGATGTTTTATTATAGTTTTCACTTCAAATTATAGGATTTTTCGATTGAGTATAAAACAGTAACGAAAAGAACGAAAAAACAAACCGGTTTTTTACTATGGATTTCGGTTACGGTTACAAGCCCTGAACAGCGCATTTCCAATAATAGGTAATACGAACAAATCTTGTGAAAACAATGTTTTGAAATAAAGGAAAAGTAGAAAAATCCACTGCAACTTAGACGTGTGCGCCGCCATAAAAATCCGCGGCGGCGGCGCGCCGGTCATTTTTGGCGGCGTGGCTGCGCCACGCCGGCGTCAAGGTCACTTTTGGCTACGTCATGGTTCATATTAAAAATATGTTAAAGATTACACTTTTTTAAGAACAGGGAACATTAAACAATGTTTGATGCTGTTTATTAATTTAAGGGTATTTTTCTAGCCTTGTTTTCTTTACGGAAATCGCATTTTTGTTCAAGTTTTTTTTATAACTGTGATAAATTAAGATCCTTTTTTGAATCGCAGTACGTCCATACATGGTCAGCATTAAGGATTAATCTTCATACCGAAAACACTCTTTTACTCTGGCTAATTTTGATGGTGATACAATTTTGGTTTTCGTGTTAGTGGCAGTATTTCAATTAGGTAGGGAGGTGAACGGTTAAAGCCTCCATAAGATCCTTCCACGCCTTTCTATCTTGAACAACCGTCTTGGCTTGTCTCCAGCTCAGTCCTATGGGTCGCAGCTCGGTCTCTTACGCTCCTCCGCCACGTGTGTACGGGGCGTCCGCCGGCTCGTTTCTATCTCAAGGCAGCCGCTCAAAAGCGATACTGGCATTGTTCAATGCTCCTCTTTGAAGGGTATATCCGATCCACTTCCGTAGCGCTACTTCCTGGTCGATAGGAGACTGAGGACCCATACTCCACAAATCCTCATTTCTTTTCGGCCAGAAGATGCGGAGGATCGACCAAAGGGACTTATTGACAAACACTTCTAGCTTTTGTGTCAGCCCCTTTGTCCCTCTCTAGGTTTCGCAGCCGAAGACCAGCACGGACTTATCAATGGATTCGAAGAGGGAGATTTTAATGCGCCGGGTAAGCACGTTTTGCATCTCAAATAGGCTTGAGTTGAGCCAATGCAGCTTTTGCCTTTTTAATCCGGCTCTTGATGTCTTCCGAGATACACAAATATAGAATCTGATTCCAAGCGATCGTTTTTGAGGAACAAAGGTACCGTGCAATCTAATTTTATCTCGCATGTCAACAGTTTTACGTCGGTTGATTCGCAGACCCATGACTTCTTCTTCCTCTGGAAGGCTCTCGAGTTTAGCTTTAAAAGTTACCTAAGACTGGCTAGAGATGGCGAAATCAGCACGATTGAATCGGCGAAATCAAGATCTTACAGCTCCTCAGTGTCCCAGTTAATGTCTTTTGGTGTTCAGATCACTTGTTTCATCACGGCATCGAGAAGAATTACGAATAACAGCGGTGATGAATATGAATATGATGCCGGTGTAGTGAGGCATCCTTGCTTAACACCGGCAGTTATCCTTATAGGCGTTCCCTTTACCTTTACATGGATCACCCTGCATGTACTCCCTCTCCCTTCATATGGAGCAAATGATGCAGATGATGCACTTGGGTATGCCCCTGCCTGCAACAGGCTGGACCACAGAGCGCTCCACTTCATGGTGTCGAAGGCTTTTTCAAAGTCCACAAATGCCAGGAAAAGCTCTGATCTCACTGCTATTGGACACACTGTTCAATGAGGATGCGTATGGTATTGGGTGGTCTGTGCAGGAGTGGACTGGGCGGAAGCCTGCTTGCTCGTCTCTCCCGTAAGAGAAATAATTACCTACCCAAACTCTAACTATTTCAATGTGTAGATGTTTTAATGGTTTAATTCATCAATAAAGGACGTTAAATGTTCATACTTTCCTTGATCGGCCATAGGCGTTGGCTATTTTTTTCCGAATCCGGAAATTTTGACCAACGGCGTGGATTTTGAAATCCGCGGCGGCGGCGGCGGCGTGGGTCCCACGGCGCGGCTACGCCACGCCGGCGCGGCGCACACGTCTACTGCAACTGCACTGGGTTAGCGCATCGTTATCGATGAATTCTCAATACAACTTGGGACTCCGGTGGCCGGTTAAGAAGTGTAAGACTTCGTCGGCAGATGTCGCTAGGCGTCACCCTAAGGCGCGAATATAAAATAAAGGATGTGGTGGAGAAATTCGCAGCCATCAGGTATAGTCTCAGTAGCTCAGTTGGCAGAGCGATGGGCATGTTTCCCAGAGTCGCGAGTTCGAGTCTCGCCTGAGGCAGTGGATTTTTCTACTTTTCTTTTATTTCTAAACATTGTGGTATCGTTAGCAGACGTTCTGCTTAATACAAAAATAAATCTTGTGAAGTAACTTTTTTTTATTTTGTACAATCTCTTTATTCATCAAAGGGCAAAGTAGATGAGTATACCTTCATAATAAAAGCATCCGCTTGCCGTTTGTGTTGGTAGAATAGTCCCGCCTCCTTGGACTGCGACTTCGGCACAGAGTCGCCATAAACGAGCAGTTTTATGAGACAGCCTCCGAGAATCACGATGTTTATAAAGTAAATAAAGAACGTGTTCAATATCCATGCGCCCCATGATACTCCAGTGTAACCTACAACAAAAAAAACTTGCTACAACTTTGCCTACGATGCACGACTTTGCACAAGAAAATAGCTACTTGGTGAAGAAAGTCATGTTTTTCAAGCCAGGCAAAGTTGTGCATCGTAGGCAAAGTTGAAGCACGTGACAATACATGGAAATTCGGTATTTTTCTATAGATAAAATTTGTAACAACAGTTGTTTGTATAGAGCGCAGTCAGTATTCAGATTTTTTATATATAACACGATTGATGCTGCAACCGTAGGCTAATGGACGCCTGCAACTCTGGAGGTGTCACATGCGCGTCGCCGCCTCTAATATAAATCGTTCACTGTGTTGACGCCTAAAGGGACAAGAGGGTCCCTCGTTATCAACACACTGCATTATTTGATTTGTGCTCTCTGGCAACGTTACTTACTGGCCGAAACACACAACACTACGAGTATGAGTAGGGGTCTAGGTCTAGGTATCGGTACCACTCGGCAGGTATGCAAGCGTGTTACAGGCAGAAGTATGCGCAATAACAAAGTGCGCACGGATAATCCAAGGAAGCATGCAACAGACTGGTGCGGTAGTAATATACACAGACAGTCAAGCAGCACTAAAAGCATTGAAGAAAACGTCGGTCACCTCCTCCCTAGTAAGAGAGTGCAAGGAGGAGCTAAATGAGATGGGTAAACACAGGAAAGTAACGGTGGCATGGGTACCGGGTCACCAGGGAGTCACAGGAAATGAGAAAGCAGACGAACTGGCTAGGGAGGGAGCGGAGAAGGAATACTTAGGTCCGGAACCGGCACTACCAATGTCAGCAGAAGTGACAAAAGGAGTCATAAATAGGCTAAAAGAAATAGAAGCGAATAGAAGGTGGAAGGAAGAAGCTGGCTGCAGGCAGTCAAAAATGATGATGGAAGGTATAGACCACAGGAGAGCCAGGTATCTTCTAGGACTAGGTAAGAACAGTCTGAGAGTGCTAACCGGCATCATTACCGGGCACAACACCCTCAACAGACATCTAAAGGTAATAGGTATAGAAAGGGATTCCTCCTGCCCACACTGTGGCCAGGAGGAAACCAGCAAACATTTACTAGCGGAATGCATTATGTATGCGGCAGCGCGACATAATGTATTCGGGAGAGACGAGCTAGAAGAATGTGAACTAAAGGGTATCAATCTCAAGGATGTCCTTCTGTTCTGCAGGAAGACAAGAAGATTCGAGGAGAATAGTGAGGGAATGCAGCCGAGACAGTAACCTGCAGCTCCAACTCCAGGGAACTGGGCCGAATGAACGCGATCAGCGATCGACAGCCCGCCTGATTCCGGCCGGGCGTCCCTACACTACATCTACATCATCTCTAGGGGTCTAGATTTGTTAGTGTAGATTTTTTAAGATCTGTTCCTATATAAGGGAAAATGTGTCGTTAGATTTAAGTATTTAATTTAAATATGTTACAAGCTTCCTATATGATATGAAAAAAGAAAGAAATTACATGATTCCAGACATCTGAGAAGAGTCACTTTCGTAAAAACCAGTGCCTATGCCTATTCATGGGATTAGGTTGCCAAGCGGTCCCCAAGCTATGTGATGGTGACGATTTTCACTTACCAAAATCATCTTCAGACAAGATTCTCCTTTGATTCATCCTCTCCGAGAAGTCTGCACTGGTCGAAGACTCGGACATTAAGCCTCCAAAGAAAGAGCTGAAGGGGTTGAACGCTATGATTCCCACCATGAATGCACAGAGCGCCAGGCGAGAGTGGTCTCCCATGCCCATCACGATTTTGGAGTACTTCTCTTCCACCTGTAAACGAATAGATTCAAGTACCGTTTTAACCTCAGACATTATTAAAATGAAGTCACTTTGTCTTTTGTCTCGTATATGGTGATGGCGGTTATAAGATTTATAATGTAGACATGTATTCTATATGAATTGCAAGAGTTTGATGCAGTTTCAGTTGCTTTAATAAAAACTAGAGCCTACGCAATTTCATGGGACTACTACTAGACTAGGATGCCAAGCGGACCCCAGGTTCAATTGAGCGATGGCATAAAGCCAGGACGAATGCTAGGACACTTTTAAGTACTCAAAGACACTCAAAACGATAGGTTGCTAGCTAAAATAATACAAATTCGCTACTAAATGGTACCTTATACTCTGGTGATGACGGTGAATCACTGTCAATTCCATGTGGCGAATGATATGGCGAGGAGATATCGCTGTGCGGAGGAGTGTAGTTGCCCTCCGGGACGGGGTCCTTGATCCCCGACCGGTGGCAGGCCAGCTTTAGCGCCATGTTCTCCTGTTTCAGCCTATTGTTCTGATTCTGAAGGTACTTTATGTAGTCTATTGTTTTCCTTAATATAGCTGATTTATTCAACTGTAAATAAATTCATATATTAGTATTGTATACTTATAGAACTAAAAAAGAAAAATGGGCTAAAGATGTGACAGAGTGGTGCCCTAGGTACAATAAGAGAAAAAAAGGAGGCCAATATCGTAGATGGGAGGACGATATAAAGAACGTAGCAGGACCAACATGGATGAGAACGGCAAGAGACAGATTGGCATGGCAAAAGCTTGGGGAGGCCTATGCTGCAAAGCAAGACAGTCACTGACTGTAAAAAAAAGGCTTATATTATATTATTATTATTGTATACTTAGGGCCGGTTGCACCAAACTGCCTGTGAACGTAAACGTAATCATAAAAAAAATCTTGTACAGTCAGCGTCAAAAGTAACTACGCAAATGAAGGTGTCAAAAGTCCTTATTGCCTTTAAATAAAGACTTTTGACGCCTTCATTTGCGTAGTTACTTTTGACGCTGACTGTATGAAAAGTTTGACAGTTTTCTATGGGATGACAGCTCCGTCACCATATTTAACGTTGATGAGTCTGTTAATTGTGCATGGTGCAACCCACCCTTAGTCTGCTCATGCTTCATGCTAAATACGAGTAAATATATCCCACTGTTATACAATGCAAGAGTGTCTAATTCGTGGAATGTCTACCAGTGATGTATATGAATACATGAACATTGTGTAGCCATATCTTTTGTATTTTCAAAGAATGTAAAAGACCGAGTTTCGTATGGCACTGTTAAATTTTGAAGCCAAACCATGGAAAAAGGGAGCCAATACAGTCTTCTTGCATTATCAAATGTATACCTAAGTAGAATAAGTTTTTACAAGCAACACTTGTGAAATTTGTATAATAAATTAACTTGCTATAGGAAAGCTGTTTTCTAATAAAGAGAAAAGCATTTAAATGTAGTCCACCAAGATCTAGTCAGATCTTCCAGGGGATCCTGCTGAACTGATGAGTACACCGGGATCCCCCAAGGTAAAGCGTAGGTACGTAGGTTAGGTTCGTTAGGTAGCTTCAGATACCCAAAAGGCAAAACGCCCAGAAACAGGAGCAAAGCGGGGCTCCGTCTAGTTAAATTGTGAAGGACATGTTTTTGAAAAAAAAAAACACATAGGGGGATCCCGGTGAACTCATTATGTTCTCAGTATGACGATTAGAAACCTGTACCTTACCTTAGCTTCTTCCCCAACAAGCATATTTTTAAGTTCCACAATTCTATCATTGATGCTGGTTCTGTAACGCCTCTCAATAGCATTATGAGCACTCTTTTTCACCTCCCTCACTTTAGGAGGACCAGTGTACGGTGCTTGGCTGAGCGCTATCTTGTCCCCTTCCAAAACTACAGGGATTCCGGTAGCTAAGAGAGTGGGATTGCTTGTTGTAAAAAATGTCTGGATTGGTTGGTTCTCTAGACCGGCTTTTGCATTTGTTATAATGTTCTGTGATGCTCCTGAAAAAAAACTTTTGTTGACTATCCTATTGGATAACACGATCAATATAAAAAGTATTGATACAGAATACTAAACAAAAAAAACAACTCTAATTATGAAAGCCTCTTAAGAACAGGTATATTCACGAAAGCTGGCGCGAGATTTCTACTGAGTGACAGCCATTTTCATAGAAATTCTGTCAAATCTCGCGCCAACTCTCGTGAATAGACCTGTAGGAGAAGTCATCTACCCAGCAGTGAGATAAGCATGTTTGTTTAAATTTACAATAATAATTAATCAAACCTTGTACTGGTGCACTGGTGTACATCAAAGTCTGCGTCTCTGAATTAATAATATTTGACTGAAAAATAACTGGAGAGAAATTAGCATCTGTACTCTTAATTATAACAGGTGTCATTCCTTTAGCATTATTCTGTATTAATAAAGGCTGATTAGGCGGTTTGTTTATAGGCGGTTTGACTTGTGTGACTCCATCAAGTTGTACCAGAGAGCTTCTACCGTCAGACGGTGGAGCGGGAGCCAAGTTTAGGTAAACTGGGCTTTGGACAACTTGCTGGACGATCATGGGGGGCTGCGCGGCGGGGCGGGGTGGCGTCTGCTGCGTGACGTCGGGCACCGGCGCACCTTCAGCATGATGCAACTTGTATCCTTCATCTCTACCGTAAACTCCCCGAACTGGACTACTCTTTAACTGCGGTGACCCTTGAGACGTTACGTGCAACGGAGTCACTTTTGGTACTTGTTGTGACTTAACTTTGTGTGCATTTTGAGAAACTAAGGGATTTCCACTGTAGTTGAAATAGGGTGAAACTTGAGGTTGTGGCGCATTTTCAGACTTTACTTTCGTATCTATGCTTAACAAACCGGTATCATTGTCACCTAGGGCTAGTTCTTCTTCTAACTTTTTCATGAAAACTTCATCGCAGTTACTCAAAAAGTCTGAAATAAACAAATTGGTCAGTGTTGATGATTCATAAAATATACCAACAAGTTAGTTAACCACCTACCTTCTATCTCTGCTATATCGTGCACATTGAAGACATCTGAATTCATAAAAGGTTCGTCTTGTTCCATATTCGAAAATGTTGATTAATTACACCATCCAAAATAGTTATTTTGTTTAAATTTCCCCAAAATAATAGTAGTATCGTATGTTCCTCGTATGTTTACGTTCTTGCTTGACATCTCCTGATTCTTTTCGACCAATCATAGCGCGTAAAATTAGTCGCGCGATGTTACGTCACAGAATCGTTTAAGCTACGTGAAAAAACGACAAGTTCAAAGTATTTTGGTAGATGTCAAATAATGTAAAACAGTTTTAAGTAAAAAATAGATATTATTAATGTTAAAAAGAACATTTTATTTTACTTATATAGTGTCAACTATTGGTCTACTTATCTGTTATTACTTTTAAATTCATTTGCAAGTGCCATCCTGCCATCTATCAATTGTTGATTGAACGTTGATTGACTGAACTGAGTGCTCAGATACATAGAGGGCGCTGCTTACCGTAGGATATAGTGATAGATATGAGTTTAATTTTTTTATCTTAGAGTAACTTATAGTAGAGCAGCGCAGCCGAGGAAGTTTTTGAAGCTCTAGTCTATCGCGCTATCTGCCCGAAAGCCACCTAAAGATACCCAAAATGTAAGAGGAAATGTCACCTGAGGCCAGTTCTATAAAGCTACAAGTTACAATTTACAAGCGGAAGTCTCTTTCTAACACATAGGGTTAGAAAGAGAGTTCCGCTTGTAAATTGTAACTTGTAGCTTTATAAAACTAGCCTCTGTACTGCTACTCCATCTAGTAACTAGTAGTGTACTACTAATACGCTATTCATTACTAGATGGAATGAATATTATATTGAATAACTATGATAAGTATCGCCTGCGTCACGTTTAGCTTAGCACCACACGGCAGGGTGCCCAGAAGGCTAGTGGCATTGCCGTGCTGGATTGCGATACCAATCCGACAGACAAGGAAAGAGCCAACTTCCTTCAATTTTGATTTTGTTTTTTTTTACCAAATATAAACAAGTGGCACATCAATCGATGGTCTTTAAAAATAAAACTGAGGGTTGATTCAACATTTTTTGATTAAGTGAACATTTTCAGAAATAATCTACCCGAAAGTCTTCAAAATTGTGTCCCAACCCCCCTGTGACTTTTGATCCACAGAACCAGACATCCAAATAAAATTGCTAAAAATACATCTTTGTACTAGTAGGTTAGGTAGGTATATTCATAAATTACTTTAGTAGTTTAGATACTCGTACTTTCTGTGTAAGGTAAATGTACGTTTCCACGAACGCTTAAGACCTGGATGTACATTTAATTTTTTATTAAGATCTGGCGTTTTCATAGGATCATTATCAATATTGTAATCGAATCTTAGATAAATTTGTAACTATTTAAATGTACCGAAAAATTATTTGTCTGGTTGGAGATATTTAAAAAATATTTTTAAAGTTACTCATACCTTTTCTCTTGATTTGTACCATTAAGCGAACTAAGAAACATGATTTGCACACAATACCGAATCGGGCGACCGCTTTAGCGAACTAGAACGAAAATGTATGGAAATATGGTGTGGAGTGATTCTCAAACTTTAGTGACTCAGCTTTGAATATAACTAGGTACGTATTTAACCGCGCATTTTTGTCTCTAGACATTACTGGCATAATGCAAAAACTGATGTACGTGTTTTCCAAAAAAAAAATTATGTTAAAAAATCTTTTTTATTCCGATCAATTTCAAAGGATACAAAAAGATAGTTTAATATCATGTTACAGAAAAAAAGATTTTGTTTTTCAATATGAATTTACATCACTTTTAATAATACAAATTTACAAGTTGATTTTTTTCTAAAATACACAAAACACCATTTTATATTTATTTTGCTCTTTATTTATTTTTGTTCTTAAATTAGGTTTTTATAATATTTTTACAAAAGTAAAATACAAAAATACATCAAAAACATACAAAAACAATAAAAACATTATAAAAAACCTAATCTAGGGTGCCGCCGGCAACAGGGCAGGGCCCAGGCTGCCGGTGGTTAGGGCCGCAGTGAGAGGAACCGGCGGACTATCCGCGCCGTGTCCATGACCACCGCCTTCTGCATATTTATTTTATTATTATACAATATCTCTCTTTACATTCCGGCCCATCATCAGCAGTAACGGTTTAGAAGCGCTGGCCTTTATAAAATGGCAGAAAAAATATTACAGTTTAAAGTCGACCTAGCTGTTAGGGTAATAAAGATGATATTTTACTGATAATCAAATAGAAACGAGGCTGAGGCAGATACTAATTCGGTAGCAGAGACTATGGGCATGATTTACCGAACGCGCGTTCGGTAAATAAACCATGCAAAATATGTGGAACCTAATACGCGAATCAACTTTGAAAATAGTACCTGTATTGCAACAGTTTGGTCATAACCACAAATCTAACATTGAACCTAATCATTAGCAGGATTACAAATCCGTTCATGTATTTGGTTTTTTCTAATATTGGCTTAAAATAATTACAAACATTTTTTTAAAATAGCTCTACCAAAAGTCTTATTTTGAAGTCAAAAAGTCGTAAAACATCAACATTTAAATCGCGTATTTACCATAGTCTTCGCAGTCTACAGATGTTCGGCAAATGCTCATAAAGTTACAAGTACTTTGAATTATTTGAAAAGGCAAGTAGTTTTTATTAATAGTTTATAATCAGCCAATAAAAAAATTATATAAGGAACGTACGTTTTCCCTGATTCCGTACGCTGTTCGGTTAAACCTTCCACTCGAATTGTTGGGTCACACATTACCGGATTCAGATTTTACTTATATTCTGAGAATATCACTGCACCAAATTCACTTAAAATACTAAAATATGTAAACTTATTAAATAACAACACTTGAAATCCACCGTTTTGAACCCACATAGAGTTTTAAGCGATTATATGACCTTAAGAAGTATACGCAATTTCTTAACGATTTTGCTAAGGGCGCCCATACAAAGTGGCACTCGACCGACTAGATCAGTTGTCGTCTCGCAACTGCGTACCAAAATGGCCGCCTTTGACTTGTATTAGTAGGGGTAGGTATTTAGCTCACAGAAAAAAATCACAACGTAATATCTGCTCTACAGAATTCGAGTTATAGCTCAAAATAGGGGATGTTCGGCGATACGGCACGTTCGCTGAAGCGTACATTTACCTTAAGGGTCACCCCACACCTAGCGGTTTTCCTCGCGGAATTAGCGGAAGTAGCGGAAATTTGTCTATGGTAGCGGAAATTTGTCTATGGTAACAGATTTTTTGTATGGAAGCCATAGACAAATTTCCGCTACCATAGACAAATTAAGCATTTTGTCTATGAATTTCCGCTACTTCCGCTAATTCCGCGAGGAAAACCGCTAGGTGTGTGGTGACCCTTAACTGTTAACATAATTTTTTTAAGATGTCCGAATTGTAGGAAGAAATCTCTAGTAAGATTCGGACTTCTTAAAAAATACTACCATACTCGTAGTTATACCTATTTATAGGAGGGTAGCAGGTGCACCTGCTTTTGTGACTGTACCTATTTTAAAATGTTTAGGTAATAACGTAACGTATAGGTATGGATGGCGTTGGCGTCAGATCATTAAAGAGAAGCAGGTTGTGTGACCACGAGTAGGTACCACGACACGACCCTGATGATGAGGAAACCGATTCCAGTAGGAGGTAGCGTATACACAATTAGATTGGGGAATAAAATTATTACTGACATATTAAACGTTTATTTTATATTTATAACATTATATTATTTGTAAATATAGAGTTCTTACTTAAATATGAAGGTACGAGAGAACAAACTCGATCTAAATATACATAATGTAGATACATATTCAACTATATGTAAGGTACCTACACCTACATACAAGATAATTTTTGCATTCACAACTACAAATGTACCTATTTCTACATAACATCGTAACTAAACATTAATAATAAGAATAGTATAGGCACAAAAGTTGGTTTCTATTAATTAACTTGCTAAGAGGATAACATTAGATTTGAAATAACAAAACCAAACTGTGTATGTGGTATGTTATCCTGCTAACATTATACGAATATTGCATTCGCCTGAGTCTAAAACAATTGAAATCATTAGATGTCAACTGAGGGCGGGTTACACCACGCAGAAGTTACGGGCCTGATCAATGATCAACGTTAAAATATAGCGTGCAGCTGTCATTCAAAAGAGAATGGTTAAAAAAATTCAATGATAATAACGTTAACGAACGGTTTGGTGCAACCAGCCCTGGATCTGTCCATTTGTCATCGCACTAAACGTGCAATAATATTGCATGACTTCACACTAAGGAGGTGTTGAGTTTTAAACTCCGCATTCGACGAAATGTCCTAGTGCAGCCATGAAACTTAACAGAGCACAAAGTGCACCTACTGGAATGTCCTAACATACCTACATATACAACAAACGAAGGCACAACACCGTGAGGCCTGAAGAAGGCTCGACTCTACGTGATTCAACTTAAGATAGGTTCGTATGAAACTATGCAATACTAAGGTAGATTATGTAGTACAAATCTATGGCATTTTCAAACTAGACTAAATTAATAAATCAGTCTTCCAATTAAAATAAGTAATGTGTAATAATTAACTTAATTATATGACAAATTAACGTATAATATTTATATTTTATTTTATAGAAATAACATATAATTGTTAAGTTTTTAATGCATGTAACTCTGATAAGATTTTTTATGTGATGGAACTATTTTAACGCAAGGATTTTAATAGATAATGTTGTTTTATGTTGTCGTTACAGCAAATCGCAGTAATAGTTACTTAGGTAGATTTCAGTGATTCAATTAAAAATACGACATTGAGCATTCTTATAAGTAAATCGACTTCTTATAGCTAGAAGAACGACCGTGCTAAAGTGCAAAAAAATATTACTAATGATTTAGTGAGCACACACCTCTAGGTATCAACAATGAACATTTATGGCAAATCGACAAACAATGTAATTATTAATCTACCCGTAACATAGGACTTTATGTATTTTAATAGTAAATAGAATATACGTCGCTTTTCGCAGTGACAAGCGTCACACACCGCACCGCAAAGCGCGAGGCACGACCGCCTCGTGCTCATGGTCTCCTGGTAGATGGCGAGGCGAGCCGAGCTCGCCGACACTGCGGCGCGGTGGACTAGAGCTGAGTGTAGCGAGCGTGAGGTAGTGGTGGCATTTCAGTCTATAAACATCACAGTCGCGGACAACTAAATTGCACAATAACTCATCTAGGCAAACCCACCCGAAGCGCAGCGGCAAGGCCGTACAACGCGCTGCCTGCCTGCGCTTCGGCCCTACACTTTTAATTACCAATCCAACTAAGAACAACCATTTCTCATTTATATTTAAAGCTAACCTAGTTTGCTATTCAATTAACAAAGACGTAAATGTTATAAAACATAAAAAACGAAAGAAGAAATAAACAAAAAATCACAAGAAGATACGCCTACCGACCAACGGAAATTTGATTTCGCTATCGGGTTGTGGCAAAGGAAATAAATAGAGAAGAGAGGTAGTATGAAATTGGCCGCGGGGCCCATTGCAATCGCCCGGCCGGAGCTCCCGGTCAGCGTGGCATGCGCGCGCGGCGCGTCCTACCAGTAGCCTACCATATAAGTGCCTTAATTTCTATATCTTGTACGCCTAAGTCAGTCTTTTTTCCATGTTTCAGCGTCCAATCTGACTTTCAATCTCGTTCACTGCCGCAATCTAGTGCAAAGTTCCGAGGCGGAACAATGACTCCAGACGGTGGGTCGGGGTCGCGGCGGCGAGACACTGAGAGATCCTCCACGTGGTCGTCATCAGGGAGCGGCGATCTCGGTGAGAGCGGCTCGGCCTTGGGGGGTGTACGCGGAGCCAGAGCTGCATGCGCAGCGGCAGCTAGAGCCATCGCGTGGAGGGCCTCGCGACCACCGTCTCTGGTCGCTCCTTCTAATGCTTGTTGCAGGAACGACGGATCAATTAATGGGGTAGCGGGTGACCCCTCGTCGATACCACCAGTACCACTTAACCCATAAGGAAATGCGGCGCCATTTGATTCTCGCTTCACGCCGCGGCTCATAGGTCTACTCGTTGTTATGCCGAGCTTTTTCACTTTATCATATAACGTACGTGAAGGCACGCCATATTTCCGTGACGCTTGTAGAGCACTCATTCCGTTTCTAACACATTCTATTGCGGACATAATGTCAGATCTAGTATATTGTTTGTATCGTTTCCATTCAGGTTTCTGTTGCGGGGGAACGTACGGCGCTAATCCCGCCCTAACATCTTGTTGGAAATTTGGGGGTGGGGGAGACGGGTGGAATGAGCGCTGGTGTTCCTCTTCAAAGGAGCGTTCGGTGTAAGGAGAGTGAGCGTCTTCTGATCGATCCGATCTATTGAAATGCGGAGATGAGGCACGGGAAGATAGTCGACGGGGGCGATAGTCGAAGGGGCGCTGTGGACTAGGAGCACGTTCCGAATCATGAGCAGAACCGTTGGAATGGAGACGCGGAGGCGCATGTACCGGATGACAAACGAGAGATACAGGTTGCGAGGAGTCGGGCGGCGTAGCCTGAGCGAGAACATTCCTTAGGATAGGTGTGTCCCGGGTGGCCAGCATGCTGGAGAGTTTCTTGCGTTTGAGGGGATTCATGTCCGCAGAGTCATAGGCGGCCGAGAGGACGGGCGGCGTAGGTGGTGGCGGCCAGCGCGCGGGCGGCGCGGGCGCCGGCGGGGACACGCTGGAGGGCGCGGCGGGCACCACGCGCGGCGGCGACGCGGCGGGGGTGCGCTCGCCGGGCCGCCGCCGCAGCTCCGTCATGTCGAACAGACCTTTGACCTCGAGCTGCTCCGCGACTTTCATGATGCGTGGGATGTGCGCCTGCGTCACGTTTACCTCTCCTGTGTACATGTACTCCAGGAGCGCGCGCATTTCAAAGTCCTTCACCCCTGGGAAGAGGATGCTACAGTGATCCATCGGCACGTCGGCTAGGATAGACTGGAAGTAAGGCGAGTTAGCCGCCAGCACAACTCGATGCGCCTTGAACGTCACCTGGTCGTCCACGACCAGTGTGCAGTCCACGTAGGTCTCTACTTTGATCAAAGCTTCGAGGATTTCCACGAGGTTTGTTTTGTGGTGGTTCCATTTCAGACAGAATGTCTGTTGCCCTTCGCTGCTACCCATTTTTCGGAATTGTGATTCTGTTGACAAAACGAAAATAAACTTTAAATATACAAAAAATATTGTTGTCACTTAAACTTTCATATATAGTTCTGTTCATTCCCCGGACTTTTGTTAATTAAGCACTAATTTCATACCTATTAACTCGAACGTCCTAACTACACATATATGTACCTATAATTTAAGGGAGTTCTGTTATTGGCTATACGTATTGTATAAAAGAAAATGCTGTTATTTTTTGTAAACGCTGTTGAACTTCTTGAATAAATAAAATAAAAAAGTTTGGGTACGGATACGGTATTAACCGTATCGGGAAAATGTTCATATTTGCAAGTGCCGCAATACATTATCCTAGTAAGTTTAAACCTGTCTGTTAGTCTATTAAAATTTCAATAATTTCTGCCACTTGAATAGAGTTTAAAGATGAGTTTTTACTAATATAAAAGTTTACAAGCAAAACAATAAAAAAAAACATCAATTCACAAATATAACTATTCCACTCACAGTCAAAAAATAAATTCATAAGTCATGGGAAGCTTACAAAAGTTAATAAATAAGTTTATAATTCTAACAGGTCCTTATTACGACTAACCTGGCATAAACCCGTCAAAGGTGGATCCGGGATACATGATAGCTGGGTTATTATTGCGGTGCGGCGTACACACTAATCAGCACACGGCGTGCGAGCGCGAGCGGCTCGGCGAGTATGCAGTCCGGTCGCGGGCCCGGCGCGGAGTGACGTGCGGCCGGCGAGCCGGTGGTGCCCAACTGCACCGCCCTCCCCTATTTACATACGTCCGAAAGCCCTTCCTATGCCAAATTGACTTTTTACCTTTTATTCGGCAGGTAACTTAGGGGACCGCTGAAAACCGGCGTAGCTCCTTCCTGTCATGCTCGCCGATTCGCGCCGAACAATAACACTGTGCACTGGCTCGTACTCATCGAAAATTAAGATTTAAATTCGTATAAACATATTTGAAATGCAACCAAACTCACCTCAGACTGTAAAGTAATTTAGATGGCTGCACCGATCTACAATGTCTACGAAAGCGTAGCGCCTCTACGATCGAAAATACTGAAAAACAACTCACCGTCGTTAATAATCCGATATTATAGGCCAATTGCGACTATAATTGATGAAAAACTCATGGGAAACAGCACCGGCACTTGAAAAGTTTTGAACACTACGGGGGTTGTTTTCGCGCGAGGAACGCCCTGTGTGGGGGCGGTGTGCTCTTGCGAGCGTCTGGTAGAGACTGCTGGGCCGAGTGCAGGCGCGCGACCGCGGGCCTCCGCCCCGTCCCCCGCGGCTCCTGCGTGCGCTTTTTACGCACGGAGCCCGGAGTGCAGTGCAATTGCGTGCGACGGCGCGGGGCGGCGGCGGCGGCGGCGCGACCGACGAATTGCAGCGCGCTGAGGAGGGCGCGCGCGCGAGTGTGCGTGAGTGCGCGCGCGCATGATACGCGCCTCGCGGCTGTGTGCGCCGCGAAGCGCGCCGTCGAGACGATAGAATATACCGATAAAAAATAAAAATCGTTGCCTCGCCTAGCCTTTGTATGCTAACGCTGAGCTTTGCATCAAGCCGTTGGAGAGAATTCAGTTAGTTTCGTTAATTATCATAAAAATCCAATTAGAATGACTTGGTGCATATAATTTCAGATCGAAGTAAAATACGAAGGTTAATGCGATTTCCTAAGTAGACACGTAAATTAGGTAGATATGTCAAACTAGACATGACCTATCTCATATTTATTAAATTTAAACTTTCGTGAGACATATTAACATTATAAAGAGCCGTAAGTGTAACCGTGTTATTTTATAATATCTCATATTTTGTAATAAGGAACATAATTTATAATAGGTACCTACATCAAACTTTTATCCGCATAAGTAAAAGTCCGTAAAAGGCAACACACGACTGTTTTGGCAACGCAGTCGGTAGGTAAATGTGTGCCCGCACGTTATTACGCAGCATAGATCGCCCCAAAATCCCCAAAAGTGCGTGAACAACGCAGTCAAACGGGGTCATTGACACATGCCTACGGAGGGAACGCCAAAATAGCGCGAAATGCACTCAAAAATAGAACACGGCGTGCAATATTTTTTGTCAGTTGAAGCTTCCGTCGAATGCCACGAATTTGGTTTCTATTATCCAAAAACTATCTATTTACTTATTATGAGGAATTTAGATCTACCCGTTTCCTTTACCTTGCCCAAAATTTTAAGTTATAGGTACTGTCATCAACTATTTCTAATCGATCGCTGAATGGATTTTGATTGTGGCTTAATTGTAGGTAGATACATTTGCTCAATATCGAATTGTAAGATGTCAATCTTCATTATGGCAATGACTATTATATTCAGTATACGGGACACGCGGTTTGTCATTGAATTAATAGAAGCGAAGGGGTAATCTTTGTAATCGATTGATCGTATTTATCTGAAGAAATAAATATACTAGTCAACTTTAACAACAAATCGAATGTAACTTCAATACATCAAATACATGCATATTTGAAAATGTATGCTCATGCATGAGATCACGATAAAAATACCGTAAATTAAGTAAAAAGAAAACTTCTTTGTGAAAAAGTCTTTACGCACAGAATGACTCAATCTCACCATATCGCAGTAATAAATAGATTAATTAAAATTAAAATCCGAATAAGCAATTTTCGCATTAGGTAACTCGTTCATTATAAATGTCTGGAGTTCGATTTTTGAATCTCACCGGTGACTTTTTTGTATGCAGCCGATGACTATTTAGTACGAAATAAGTCACCCGATGAGATTCAAAAATCGAACTCCTCGTTCTCTTTCGTTCTCACGAAAGACTGCTTCAATTGTTTGGAATGAAAAACAATGGCAGCAAATGTCAGGCCAGCTCTCGTCACCTCAACGAGTTAGAGGGCTCTTAACTGTAGTGGCTTGGGGATTTGCATATCGATGACGACTAATATATTTGTTTAATATAAAACCTGCGTTTCGTACAACTACTTACTTCACATGCAGCTTTGTGGGATAAATCACGATAGTACTACCGATTGTCCGAGCTTATTTAAAATAATATTATACAACAAAGTATCATAAACATTTGTCGTGTATACGTCATTAAGCACGAGTAGGTTACCAGATTAAGGAATATAAATATTATTATATATATTTGTATATACAGGCTGCCCCCTAAATAATTCAACGTATTCCTTCAGGGAGCTATTAAAACTAGAGTTAATTTTCATCAAATAAGTACCATTAATCGGAGTTCAAATATGAGTGGTTACTTAGATATAAAAAATTCACTAATTTTCCGAAAATATAGTTTTGATGAGTTTTGATAATGATAACTCATTATTTTATACATTTAAATAAAAGGCTACTCTTAACTTATTATAATCCTGTAGGTGAGTACAAATACAAGTAAAACGATTTTGGCACAAAAACCGTGTTCGATAAATAAAGAGGAGTAGCGGTTATCAAAATAAATTCGAACATTACAAAAAATGTATAATACATTATTGTAGACTATATAGGACGTGTTTATTACAAATTAATACTAGCATTAGCTCCTTGAAAGAATTTCTCGAATTAGGAGTCAGATGTACCTCCCTGTTTGTGCGGAGCTGCGGAGGTCCCTAAGTATAATTTACCTACTGCTAGCACAAAAATCTGCAAAATTGCATAATATTAAGAAAGTATTTTGCTTCGCTGATTGCAATTAATTTGCAATTGATAAATATATAACACAATTTAGTGGTTGGTTAGCATAGGTATTATGTTATGACGATGTTAGCGGCCAACCACACAACCGTTAATTGATGGCAATTTGAAACTAAATGCAAATATGCAGCTCTGTCTACGTAAACTGAACTAGGTACGTCTAATAAGCCACACGCCGCGCCTGTGCACAAATGAAACGACTTATTTTTTAACTGTTAAATTTCGCACGCGATTCTCAGTTGGTACCTACCCAGTTATAAACTTATGACTTATTTATCAGTGTCAATTAATGAACAATGATCCTAAGCGAAGAATAAAAGAGCATTATGCTAATACCAGCATAGTCGACCGCGACCTATCCCACGGCGCGGCAAAAACTGCAACCGAGGGGTTAAAGAAAACTAATAAAAAAGCAATAATGCGATCCCGCATGGTGGCTCGTTGAGCTGAAATTGACGCGACTGATGAACCAAAAATAAGGGATATAACGATTGTCGATAATAAACGTTATTGCACGCGGATAATAGGTTGTCGAGAGCGCGCACAATGCTTAGCATTCGAGAGGATCGCCATGAAAGTCATTCAACTAAATGCTGTGATAGAAAATAAATATTTTTAATTTAGCATGTTCCAATGTTCATTTTATATCTAGATAATTAGTACGTTCAATAAATTGCATATATTTACATGACAAATTAAATTAAAAAAATGCGTATTCGTACTATATTTATGCCTATTATATATTTATCTACTTATATCTAGGTAAGTATTTACACTGAAAAAAACGACAAGCGATACTTCGGCTACTTCATCAATAACCAAAATTTGGTAAGGAGTTAATAAACTTTTTTTGATTATAACTCAAAGTTTATGTATAAATAACAAAACATTTTGGTAAGTAATAAGCCTTAGTTTTGAAGTCGCATAACTTAAGTTACTAGGTAGACGACGTTTGGTTGCTGATAACGAAATAAATCAGTGTAGATCCTGTATATCAAAGCAAGATATACTTACTTATTTATTAGAGATTGTTTGTTTTCAGCTATGTTTTTTTTTCTTACTTTTTAGTTGCTTTTAATTAAATAAGTAGGTACTTAATAAATTCGTGGGTTTAATCTGCTTATGTAAACAGATCTGGTACCTAAATTGAGGTTGTTTTAGGTGGGGTAATTAAACATACATATTAATGGCAAATATTACAATGCGTTTTGCATAATGAGCGAAGGGTTGGCATAAAGAGATAATTGTAATTTTACGGGCGCGGAGATCATTTGTCACCAGCATCCGCCACGTGCTCGAATTTATTATTTTATTCAGTACCCTTACCCTCTTATCTCTAATATTAACTGCCAGACAATTAAATAATAGACGTGCTTTGCACTCGGGTGCGTCACTTATTATTGGTTCGTGTTTTCTCCATACTTTGTTTATTTTAGTAAATTTACCGGTCGTTGTTTTTTACGGATTATGAAGTTGTATCGATAGCAAATAGCGATAAATGAGGTACCTATGAAAGTATTGGTTTCAATTTGTATTTTACTATTTTCAAAAGTAGAAAACTTTCTTTAAATAAAGCACATCAGGAGAAAGCTAAGTTGGGGAGGTTTTAGCAGACGTATTTGCAACTAAGTTAATGTGATGTCACATTCACTAATGTGGTATATAAGTATATGACCCATAATACCAATAGATGTAAAATTGAGCCATTCATTTTGATAAAAACTATTAGTACAAAATCTTATCGCGCGTTACAAATAAGAAAAAGCACCCTAAAAATCAAGTGTTTAATAATAATTATTCACATTGGGCAGTCCACGCCCTGCGAGCGGCCCGGAAGGCGCTCATTGTAGCGAAACTCCCCGGCCGGGAAACAATGCCTATACACTTTCCTCCCATTGTCTAGCCGCCCCGGAGGACGTTATAGCGACATCATAGATTGTTAAATTGCGAGATTGGATGCATGTGAAGCGACTTGTCCTATAATCGTAGGTACTAGTGTGTATAATCTTCAAAGTTTGTGTCAAACATGGGATTGACAAAGTTCTTAAATTTTTTTTTGATAAGCCATTCAAGAGACAAATCCCATAAAAAAATAGAGGTACATATAAATTAAAATTAAATAATTATTTATTTCAGGCCGTGGCCCATAATGGTGTTAGTAGGTTACAGACTTATATTTTTAACTAATGTTAGTAGGTATATACAAATTTACAAATGTTATCATTATCATCTTACAACATAAATGAAGAGATCATCAGGGCCTGAGCATCATTAATAAGAATATAACTATTATAATTAAAATTTAAGCATTGACATAAAATGAAATAATCATAAAGCAAAATTGGAAATAAATTATAAAATCAACAGGTAAAATATTATTAATTGCCAAAAAATCTAAAATTGTAAATTGTAAATATTAAAACATTATAAATTAAATTAAATACTTAGAATACTTAGAAAAGCGCTGGTAGCCTTGCGGTAAGACGTCCGACTTTCAATCCGGAGGTCTCGGGTTCAAACCCCGGCTCGTACCACTGAGTTTTTCGGAACTTATGTACGGAATATCATTTGATATTTACCAGTCGCTTTTCGGTGAAGGAAAACATCGTAAGGAAACCGGACCTAATCCCAAAAAGGCCTAGTTTCCCCTCTGGGTTGGAAGGTCTGATGTCTGATGGCAGTCGCTTTCGTAAAAACTAGTGTCTATGCCAATCCACGGGATTAGGTTGTCAAGCGGACCCCAAGCCGGGATAAACGCTAGGAAGAAGACTTAGAATACTTAGAGGTACATATAGCATGCGATCCTGTTTTATTTTTGTGTATAGGTCTTACACTAAATAAATAAAAAATAAGGCAAAATTTATTTAATGGATAATCAGGTTAACCGAATAAATGGTTTTTTTCCACTAAATCGTACTGATATTTAGACCTAAACTGTACACCTAAATGATTGGGTATTATCGAAGAACTTAATAATGATAGTTAACAAAGTTGCCGATACAAAAAACAATAATAATTCATTCCGAAATAATACAACAGTCAAAAGGAGAGACCATCGACTACTATGAAATGGGTCAAGACTCAAGAGGGTGAAGAAAAAATGCAATAAATTTTAGAAATGGGCAGTTCCGCTAAGTATCGTAGTCAAAATATCGGCCAGCGCAGCGCCGGCACCTGCCTGCCAGACACGACGGCGCGCAATCAACTTCTGCTAATGTCAACATTTACGCACTGCCTCGTTTCACCTGAGGCATAACATAATAGGAAGCTTGGTCAACAAAAACATGTCAACAACTGGTCGTGACATTATTAAATCGCTTGTCTTTTAAAAACCTTCAGCAACACACTTTTGCACATTTTTGTAACTAAGTTATTTTAGGTTAGCAATACTATAACAAATATAAATAGACACCCTAAAAAGTTTGATAAGTGTGTGTTGGTTGGTTGCCGGAATCTTAATCTTATAATAAAGTATATCTTAAGATAATTTGCCTCCCCACTCGCGGCCATGTTGCCTTCGCTCGAAACTCGAGAAAATAAAACAACCGCGAGCTCTCTACTTTTTTACTTTTTTATACAGGATCATTTTTCTTACCGGCCAGGGGATCAGAGATAATTTGATTTTCAAATTCAAACCTTGAGGTGACTACGACAAGGCTGTTTTGTGGATACGGAGGCTGTAGCGGAGTGGACGTCCTTGGGCGGACTCGATCTGCTACCCGCGAGAGATCGTCCCATCGCGCATCGCCGCATGCTGGTCGTTGCACCGACGCGATACTTTTAAAATGCATTGGAAAGTTAGAAAATGTTCGTTGGCGAGTATTTTAGTTTCATATATTTTAGATACTGCCTATTAACATTCAAGTAATCTTGTTACAATTGCATATCTGTAAACAAGTTTTCAGTAGAATGTTGTCGAAATACATAAGGTAATAATATACTAAGTTCTGACTTAGACTATAGTAAAGAGTATAGTAGAGTAGAGTGTAGTAGTAGAGTATAGTATAGAGTGCTTCCATAAAAAATTACGAAAATATCGTTTTACTAGCCACACCCAAAACTAATGCTTTACGGTTAAATTTACGAGACTACTTTTGCTGCGTAATGTTAAGTGTTTTTTTGTAGAGATTTCTAAAAGCGTTATTTTGCAATACAGTATAGTTAACCAAACCCTGCCCTGAACCCGAACCAAGGTAGGTAATTAGGTTGCAGGCTCAAATAAGTACTAACTTTTTTTAATTTATCAATCTAAATACGGTAAACCTTAGTGCTGTGCACATAGAAACCTACAATTTCTACATTATCATCATCATCTCATGCGTAAGACGTCTACTCCTGAACATAGGCCTCCCCTGGATATTTTTATTGTGTTATAATTTTAATTTTAACTATTTTTTAATTTTATTGTAATGAACTGTATGTACATAACTTTAACTATGGATTTTATTGTCCGAAATAAATGTTTTTTTTAAGGGGGGGGGGGGGGGGTTGCCATACGCGCCACGCTTGGCAGGCGGGTTTGCGCGCGCAGTTTTTGTTTGTTTTTTTTTTGTTTAGGCTTTCGGAAGAAGCTTTTATGATTATATGTATATTTAATTCAACATTACAGTTGATTATTTATTTATTAATAATATTTATTTATAATGGCCAAATTAACATTCCTGAATACCTAACCCTTCAGAAACGTCTGTTTACACCCTTTAACAATAGATATTTCGCTTTCAAATGAGGGTATTATCCTGTGAGTACTAAATTGTACCTATTATTAGTTACGAGTAGGTACTAGTAGGTACTCTACTCACTACATCCTAGCTCCTACATACTACAGTATCATAAAACCATACCAGAATAATAAAAACCTAAAACGCCTACAGTATAGAAACCTTTAGGAACGCATCCCTTTCGCTCCTACACCTAAAACATTTGACAACTATAAAAACCTCACTATGTTGGTATAATTTAGCAAAATCAATAACAAAGAGTCGGTCCGTTGTATCCGACGCGTGTATAATGGTGGTAGATGGACACGATACCGTCCATTGAGCGACCCGTAATTATAGGTATCACCCAAAGCTGGCCGGACAATGTGGCTAAGACACCTGGACAGCGTATTCCAATTATAAATTATGATTTTAATTTGATGTGGATTTCATATTCAGCTCGTCTCGCTCGAACTTATAACTTATGCTTTAATATAAGTTTATGATATTTTTAAAATTGGAATGAAACTAATGTATTAATTTTTAATAAATATAGTAGATACAGGTATTATTTACGCAGACATTGTTTGCATTGGTTTCTATTAACAAGGCTTTGGAATATAACGTTGGATTGGATTCAATTTCACTTTTAGTTGACTGCAGTAGGCATGTGAATATTGACATGCAAGTGTCACGAATCATAGACAAAAGCCGGTCAGCATATGTCGATACTAACCCTAGATGATTAGAGTTTTACGCTTGTTTTATTTGCAATCACCCTTACGGCAACCCCCGGCGGTGTGGCCAAAATTGTATTTTTATTATAATTGCGCTTTTTTTATAGATACCAGTTCGTAAGGGTAAATATTGTAGGGTTGTTTTGCCACAACTAGCCGGGGTAGGTATCATGTAATTAGTTTTGGTATAGAATGATGAATTTCAATGGCGCAACGATTCATGTTTATTGTTCATACTGGACTAGAAATTCGACACAGGTTTCGTGTTTATTCTAGTTTGATGAGTTCGTTTTTCAATGTGTTACTCGATCGTAATGTGCAACCAACACTAA
Source organism: Pammene fasciana (assembly GCA_911728535.1). Taxonomy (NCBI): domain Eukaryota; kingdom Metazoa; phylum Arthropoda; class Insecta; order Lepidoptera; family Tortricidae; genus Pammene; species Pammene fasciana. The sequence goes on from OU452275.1 coordinate 22,044,186, forward strand.
AATAATTATTTACATAAAGCTAGTAAAAAGCAGAATACTTATACCATATTGAATATTAAGCTACAATAAAGCTGTGAGAACATAAACATAATAGTGTGCAGAATATTTTATTACAAGAGCTAGGGATACACGCACAAATGTGCCCGCCGGATTTGTCCGACGGATATGCCCAGCGGACAGATCCGTGTATGGTGCTATTCAGATGTGTCCGCAGACAAATCTGTGTCCAATTAGTGCCATACAAGCACGGATTTGTCAGTCGGACAAATCCGGCGGGCACATCTGTGCGTGTATCCCTAGCTTATCTCTAAGCAAATATCTTAAACAAAGACGTATAATTCGTAATGCCGATTTGGGAAAATGTTACCAATACTGTAAATGCTATTTTAGCACCCCAAAAAGAAACAAATAGACTATAAATATCACTCATGCGTAAGACAAATACTGACAATATTATTAGAAAAACGACGGGCGAAAATCGGAAGTTTTTGCTTTTTATTATATTTTGGGTTCCGTAACATAATATATTAATGTACATATTTTTTGTTCTTATTATAAGTAGGTACCTACCTAAGTATCTACATCTTGCTATTACCCAGCCACAAGAGGCAACAGTAATACTCTACTTAATAAAAACAATTCGAAAATAAATCACATAAGTATTCTACACGATTCAACAGTTTATCCTTGTAGGTAAGTATTGCATTTGCAAGCGAGTTTTTAATGCAACCTCACCGAGTTCAGACTTGTTAGGATCACTTTAATTAATATGAAAAGTACAATGGGCAATGAAAAGTTGTAACGAAAGTGCTTGAAATGAATGTAATAATATACTTATAATTCAAAGTAAGTTATTGACTGAGGAGCCGAGCGTAGCGAGGCGACGAACGTCTCCGTTTTCACTGGTACGACGATTTGGCATTTTGATGTGTGTGTATTGGTTGGTTGGTTGGTTGGTTGGTATGTTGGTTGGTCAGTGTCGGTCTAGAGATCGCATTTTTCATCCGATTTCGATGAAACTTGGCATGTACGTTCCTTGATCTATTTGCCAAACATTGTCGAGCCATTTTTTTGATTGGGGGAAAATGAGGGGGGAAAGAGGGAAAGTTTGCTGTCGCGTTATTTATGTTATCCGAAGTCTACGGTTCACAGAACCACTAGTTAATAATCGTGATTTATAATTTTATATCTAATACTACCTACCTTTTTAAAATAAGCAGGAGCAAAAATGCGTTTACTCTTGAATTTCAGATTTTCCTAAGGATCTACAAAATGTGCCGCTGTCGATTCCGATTCGACCCGCTTCAAAAGGCTTACACTAAACCCTTTCTCATTTTTATATTTCCAACAGATAGCCCACGACTATTTTGTTGCCAATTGCTTGTTGATCCCAAATGTCCTGTGAAATACTTTTTATTTTAGTTTTTATTTACGTAGCCCCTTTTTCACACTTCTCGTTCACGGATAATGCACATATTAATGGGGGTTAATACATTTAATTCCAAACTTTAAAATGATACATATCACGACTTAAAAATAGACTAAAAATATCACTAAACTACAAAACTACATACTTATAAAATAAACCCTACAATAAAGTAATCTAAAACTAAAAATCTAAATCTAAAGTTGGCCCCTGTGGCATGGTGCCGAGGATGCTGCATATTAATTGCTTTTTTAATCATCAAAATACTTATTTATTCAAAAGTTCTAACTAATAATATATACTTTAATTGTGCTGAAATTGGTGCTTAGTTATTTAAGAGTTAGTAAATGATAAATTGATAAGATAATCAATATTATTCACAATTTCGTGCAGTAGATACATATATAGTAGACTTAAATCCGTACGCTTATAATATAATAACGTAAATATAGAAAAAAAAACTTGATTTCCTAAATATTTACTTAAAATGAATGTTGTTTTGTTTTTATTATTTACTAGCGACCCGCCCCGGCTTCGCACGGGTGCAATTATACATATAAACCTTCCTCTTGAATCACTCTATCTATTAAAGAAAACCGCATCAAAATCCGTTGCGTAGTTTTAAAGATCTAAGCATACAGAGGGACAGACAGCAGGAAGCGACTTTGTTTTATACTATGTAGTGATTACCAACAACAACATGAAACCTGAAGCTCACAGCATGCAGTATAATATATATATTTATAAAACATATCGCATCGGGTTTGGTATCGCTTGTGGGCTGTGGGTGCGATTGAATATTGCAAATTACTATTTGGTCGGCCATTATCGCGTTGGCTTAGTTCCATGGAAGCGATAACGTTATCTATTATCAGAATTCGCTGCAGTGCACGGTTGCTCTACGCTCTACCACGTACAGTAAGTTTTTTGAGTGCCTATTATTGTTCTGACCTCTACATCGGACAATGGTTTTGTTTGGGTCAGAGTGGATTCTATATCGGCAAATCTTTGAACCTACATAAACCACCATGCTTTTCGTGCCTTGAAATTGTTGCATTACAGGTACCTACGTTGCATTGTTTTGTGAATGCAATATGCGTTAGCAATACTAAAAGAATTCGTTTCCAACAAAGTCTAGTCTACCAAGAACGTTTTATCTTGGTTTAGACATGTGCGTAACGCATGTGAACGTTCGTTTCTCAATAAATGTCACGTATTGTGAAATCTAATACAAAATTTGATATTGTAACTCGTTTTGCGAAATTATCGGTTTTAGAGATCTGTTACAGAATTTGTTTAACACGTACGGGTCGATTTTATTGGATGCACTTATAATAAATTTTCGACGAGCTAAAATAACAGCATAAACTAAACATAACGTCGACTGCACTTTTCTTGCAAAAGTCACCCACTGCTGAATAAGATCGTTCTAGTAAACTCAAATACAATGCTTTTCATAACTTTATTTCATGGTTTGTATTGGTCATCTTTAATATCCATTCTTCATCGTCAGGTCAAGTTGATGGTACCAACATATTGTATTGTCATCCAACTTAATTAAGTAGGTATGCTAAATGTTAGCTTAATTTAACGGCTTTACCGGCCTCCTAGCCCAGTTGGTAGTGACACTGCCTCCGAACTACGAAGCAGGAGGTCCCGGGTTTGAATCCTGGTAAGGGCATTTATTTGTGTGTATTAAGAATATTTGTTCGTGAGTTATGGGTATTTTCTATGTATCTAAGTATATATTTATCTTACATACCTGGGATAACTCGGGGCAAGTTCTAGAGATTTGATATCGATTAAAAAAGATGTCGATATAATTAAATTAATACATGAGCTCATTGAACATTCTCGATTACCTACATACTATAAAGAGGTTCGATGTCATATCTGATATCGAGCCTCTTAAGATAATAAAAGTATGCGGATGTCATTTCAATCAAAATGACAATTTACTGTCAGTACCATTCATGTCCTAGAGTAAGAATACGGTTTTTACGAAGTCCAATTTATAGTTAGGGAGGCGAGGTAGCTAAATGGCGTAATTCAACGGCGCCGTCGAGACCTATCAAAATCGAAAGATAAAATAATTTCGAAAAGAAAAGCTCGTATGGCAAAAACCATTTTAGCGGTGGGTTTGGCGTGTACGGTTTTTCAAAAATGTTAAAAAAAAAACAGTTACTTGGACATTCTCGAGCGCGTCAGATATTCATACCTACTACGTATGCCCCGAGTGATTCTGATAACAACGGTATACTAATCTGCCGGTTTGCGTGGTGGGGGTAGGCATATAAAGTAGTCAAAAATGCAAAAAAAAAAAATTTACTCGAGCGCGTCAGATTTTCGGAAGGGGTGTTAAGTAGGCCCCAAGGAAGCTCCCTTTAAAAAAACTGACGATTTCGGCGTGACGATAAGTTACGATAAATTTTTGAAAATGCAAAAAAAAAAAGTTTTTTTGAAATACTCGAGCGCGTCAGATTTTCATAGGGGAGGTTTATCTCGGTATCCTGAAAGCATATTTTTTTAATCTGACAAAAATGTTGGTGGGTTCTCTTAATCTGACCGAAAAAGGTTTAACTTTCAAGTCAAAAAGTTTTAACTTTGGAAAAATATGTAAAGACACCTTTTTTGTGTAAAATAAAATTACCTTTTTTGTTTATTTAAACTTTTTTTTGTAAAATGTATCGTTCGCGACTTATATGCCGTAACGCGTTCTTAGGAAGACGAAATGGCTCCTCCACACTTCCGGTCATGCGGAAACGGGCAGATTTTGTATTTTTAGTAAGTTTTAGATTATATTCTTCAAAACAAAATAAAAAAAAATCGCGCTCGAGAATGCCGGATTAACGTTTTTTTTACAAGTTCGCGACCCTATAACTCGGCGGCGTCAAGGACTTATCGTCAGATTAGTTAAATTTAGTCTTTAAACACTAAAATCAACCCCCAATATCTTAAACTGACGCGCTGGAGTATTTCAGACTATCCATTTTTTTTACTAATCTGATCGTCTATCCTAGGCGCGCGTCACTACATATAGAGCTAAATACTTTACAAGGTTGTTCTATTAGGTCTAAGGTATCTCTCATATCTTAAACTGCCACGCTCGAGTATTGCAGAAAATTCCCCTATTCGCCTCCCTAACTATTAATCATGCCGCCCAAGAAACATCCACATGCATGTTTTAATTTTTTTATTTATAAATGACGAGTAAATATGTAATATTTATATATGTAGAATAAAATGTAGATGTTGTCATTAGCATCGATATATTTTTTGACGATAAAATATTTTGCTACATCACTTTCGTATAGATGCCCCGAGTTATCCCAGGTATGTTTATCTATATAAGTAGGTATATCGTCGCCTGGTACCCATAGTTACCTACAAGCTTTGCTTAGTTTGAGACTAGGTTGATATGTGTAATGAAGGATGTCCCCAAATACTCAAATATTTATTTAAATCGTACATCAGGAAGTGATTCAAATCTGCCTTGCAAGATTCTACCTAGACAACAGTGAATCTAACAAACTGCCAATATACTGTGAATTAAAAAAGTTTACAAAAAGTCAACGGTTATTATTTAGTAGTGGAAATACTGCGAGCATAATGGGCACCCTTTACGCCATGAGTGAGCTGTTTGTCTGAAAGTCTGAATGTTAGTTTTGTGTGTGTGTGTGTCTGTGTGTGTGTGTGTGTGTGTGTGTGTATAGTTTATTATATCCTTATTTAGGTGATAGAGTTACTACTAAATAATTTACCTAAGTTGCTCACGACGCTGATGGTCCCGGGGCCGAATCCTGCTAATGGCATTTAATTGTGTGTTTATCACGAATATGTGTTCCTGCTGGGTGAGCGAGATGGCGCTATAAGCAGAGCAGAGCACTATCCTGCTCGCACACCGTCGCCGCAAGCGGAATTGATTGAATGCATTGGAAATATTAAAATTACTAACCTACCTATTTCTTTACAGGTACAGATATTTCAACAGTCTTATCAAGGATTTCACTGAAATTATATTATTTCGCCATGACGCAGTATTTGTGTTTGCTAATGCAAATATTATGAACATATTAGTATCTACAGGTAGAAGCTAGTAGGTAACAGTTGGCACTTAGGAATGTAAGGTATCATTTAATAGTAGTTTATGTAACTGTTACGCAATAGGGGTCTTGTGTACTCGTGTGATCTTATTATGAAACTCACTTGGTTCGTTTCATAAAACCACACTCGTGTTTTAAGGCCTAATTACGTACAGTTGCATACACTGCTTTATCTACACACATATTATAAACCCGAAATGATGATTGAATGACTGCCATTGCACGGATTGCATTGCCATCGCCATGGCCAACTCGATTGTGCCGGCTGTCGGGAGGCGCGTGCCGGCGGGCGGGACCCACCCGGATTTTCATAATGATATCGAATTTTTGCTTATTATTTGATAATAATAACATCGTTACAGATAAGACATTTGTTCTAACTACTAACGAAACAATCTATTTTTATGGTGGTTATAACGTGCGGTTTTTGAACGCATCATGGAGGGTTTATGATATGGGTGTAGATAAAAGTTTAAAATATAATTACGAACACTAACTTTCGACACTTTAGACATCTACCCTCTAAAGTAGAATTATTTTTTAAGTGACACGACAGTTCTTTATGCACATTTAAATTTAAATACAATTACACTTTGCAAACAGCTATGCAAGGATCTGTGAAATTGCACCTGCTTTTCTTCCACAATTTCAACATTGGACAGTTTTTTGAAGTAGGTAAGCTACATATATTTCCTACTTCATTAAAAAGATACATGCAACGAATTATTTAGCCATCCATCGTTATCAGCTGGTCACGGAGTCGCCATGTTTTGTGCAACGCGACAAAACGTGCGAAGCGCCGAAGTGTGTATCGGCGCAAAACGCAACGAGCGCGCACGCATTGCACAGATAAAATGCATTCGCCCGATAACGGAGCCCTCGGACGATAGCGACACCAGACACCATACGCATAGATACTTGTTAATCAACACGTGTTACTCATCCGCCTAGAAACACCTAGACATACAGCACATATCCAGGCGCAGATACAGCAATGGCCCCTTGACACGCAATTTTTGTATACAACGGCTATAGGTGCGGTCGGTGCGGACCGCAAGATTTTTTGGGTAAGAAAGTCCACCAAATCCTGAATCCGCGCCTGCAGTAGGTATCTAACCAGGGTCTAACCAGAGACATATATCTAACTGTTAAAAGCTCAGGTCTAACTAATTTCGCTTTAATTACTTTTCCAGGATGTTTTAAATATAAACTAAAAACACGGCACGATATATGTATATGTATATTTATATTCTTGTACCTACCTACCTGAATTATTTTTATCCAATGTAAAGAAAAATCGGAATGTTCGGTTCAATTTGACGAACATTTAAAAAAGTAAAGATCAGAAAAACGTTACTAAAGTTATCGTCGAACAAACTCAAAATCAAAAAACCATCAAATTCCATTGTTGTTGTTGTTGTCATCGAAATGCCGAGACGTCCCAGTAGCCAAAGGTTGTTTGTAAGAACTTGTTTCGCTTAGGTAAGCAGAGATCTGCAATGTGGCTGACCTCAAGTTCGCACACGTTCGCACTCAGATAGATGTCAATGATCCCACGTCTAGCGGGGGTATCCCCGACCTACTAACAAATGCAACACTGCAATAATGCACCGCTTTGTAGTGCAACCAGCGTAATGATGACATTACAAAACAACTGTGTGTGTGAGCTAGCCGCGAGCAAAAAAGTGTTTTTGTTGTGGGCGGGCGAGAAAGATACGTCAATTTCGCACAATTGTACCAGGATAATATGAGGCTTTAAGAGGTGTTTGTGTTATGGCAAAAAATGGTCAGCGTGGCCAACTCGTTTAAAACTCATTCATAAGATTTGAAGGTTGTTTCCTGATTCTGTTATTGACTCCACATATAAGTTATTTATGTACGCGACAGTGATGCTAGCTTAAAAGTTGTTACAAGTATCTACTGTAAAAAATTATTAATTATTTCGATGTGTTAAAAAATACATTTCAAACTTTAATGACAATAAAATTATGACCGTCAAGTAAAAATTAACTGAGTTACTACAATAACGCACTACGAGTTTAATACAATAACGCACTACGGATGAATGACTTAATATCATTATTATGATGCCTTCCAGAGTTCCTTCGTCTACAAGGTAGTCCAGTGATGTAATTTACAAATTTATTAGGTACTAGTACACTGTAGGTCTATCTTTCACTGTGGCGTATGGTACCTACTACTAGTACTCAATGTTTTGTTCTTCAATGATGTCAAGAGCAGTTATGTCGTTCCATCAAGCCTTAATCTAATTGGTTTAAACATATTTGATTGACTAATTCCGCGAACTTTTGCAAACTACTCTTAGGAGAGCATAAATCCACAGGAGGTATACTTTAAAACTATATGTCTGTGTACATATACACTTTTATAGGTATGATGTTATTCCAAAGGTGAATGAACCGAACGAGAATTCAGAGTGGTATATACCGTTCCTATGTAATAACTACTGACCAATGAACGCCAAGGACATATATGATAAAGTTAGCGCGCGAACTGAATACATAGAGATATGAGATATGAGTCATTTTGGCAACCGGTTGCGAGTAGGCGGTGCCCAATTCGCGAGATACGACGCGCACATGGACATGCTCAGATAGCGCTCCTGGCGCCCTAGTATTCGATATACCTAACGTGCTACGCCTGGGTTTGTAGCCTGTCCTGCTAACTAAACAAAACTTACAATAAGTATCAAGGAAAAACCAATGTCAACTGATAATAATACGATAATATTCGGCATCAATGCCGCTGATAATGTACATAGTTTCACAACTTTACTACGCGTAAAATTCCTTAAAATAAACAATTGAAAATTAAAACACATAAGTAGGTATAGTGTATCTAATTTACTCATTCAATCCTGTCCTATTTCGGAAATTCGAGTAAGTAGGTAAATGTGGTACATCGTAACCTGCTGTCACAAAAAGAACAATAAAATTGTAACCAGTTGACAAACCAAATATACGTGTAATCTATTCAGTTGCGATATTTGTAGCCTAAACAGCTCGTAGAACGCGTGAGTCGCCGAGGTTACTCGGAGATTTTGAGGCCAAGGTTACACTGCTAATAGTTATTTTTATGTGAGATAGATACAAATACGTTGAAAAGCAGAAAAACTACTTAGCTTGACATTGGAAAATGACATTTTCCTTCTTCACATTTTGTTTATCTGTGACTTTTATTAAATGCAAGTTAAACTCAAATGAAAAAAAATACTTATCTACTATTCTCAAGACAGATCTATTAAATACGACTTAAATTAAAATAAAAGAAAATAAACAAAAGGGTTAGAAAAATAAATTTTGGCATACAATTTGTTCATCCTATATGACGTAAGTGCGTTGGGGTAAGATATAGAAAGGTATTTTTTTAGGGGTAAGCCTAAAAATCGTCCATATTCCGGAGCATTACAGACTACTTTTCATCTTATCCCTAAAAAATACCTTTCTATCTTACCCCAACGCACCTTAATGTCATTTTATTTAATATAATATGTGAAAATGAGACTACGATTTACTAAGTTTAATATTAATTTTACTTAAAAATAAGAATTATCATTCTGTTTTAATCAAATACTAAACCATTTGATGGTGATCAGTTACAGATACAGAAAAAGCGGTGCAGGATGACGACTTCATGACCCAGATTTCACAATGTTTCATATTGATTCAGGAAAACTTAGATCTTCTATTTCTAACATTCCTATTTAAAACCTTCCTATTTCCGTTAACACCAATATACTCTGATAAATTCTGAATACGATATGATGAATTTTAAAAAGTTCTATCGCATGTACGTCGATGATCCTGGCGATCGACCAGCCAATATCGAATTAGCCTCGTCTTGCACGTAGAGCCTTCAACGCAACGTTTTAGGTAAAATTGACAGTTCATTAATTTGTAAAGCAACCCCTTGGAGGCAGGCTATTGGTTGGCGGTAGAGACGCCGTGGGCAGCGTCCTCGTGACCAAAATACGCGCGGTGAATAATTGAAGCACACACCACCACCACCACCCCCCGCCGGACAGTTTTATAGGTTCATTATAACGCAAACGCTTTTTACATTTGAAAACAATAGCTAAGTAGATGAATATAATGTATTGCTAGTCGAGTGACACGTCGTTTGTATACGCAATTAAAAGTTAACGTTATCAAATGCTTACATATCAGGAAAAGACGTGTGGTAGGTATTGGCTTCAGGTCCGCTGCATTTTTCCAACGATCTTGACCAGATCGTCGGAACCTACATAAAATTAGATCATTATTTTATCAATTGAACATTATTCGTTAAAATTTTGCTTTCCGAGTCATTAATTAATGAAACTCCAATAATGATATTTTCAACAGCGAAGTGTTTTAAATTGATTGAAACTGGAGTAGTGCTGGTCGTAATTATAGAGGTGTTTCGGCCTCGGCGCGTCCAAAAGGTACTATCTATTTGTCTTGTACACGCAAATGTGGCAGGGAAATTTGTGTGAATAATTGATACATGTCATTTGGCAACCCCCCTCCGCCATGTCGTATCACCAATAGTTCACATAGTTTTCATCAGTGTGGGTTGTGTAGGTGAACCCACGAAAAAAGCATCTACCTCAAAACATAAAGGTAATATATAAACAGGAACACTGTTTAAAGGTCGATGTCGATGTCATGCCAAAGTATACATATAATAGGTATTTCATGCTGACCAAGATTACTACACATGTAGTCCCACCTCCACCTACCCGTGTAGGCAAGTAGATATTTTGCAAAGCCATTTACAAAATTTTACTTTTTATTAGTTGTCTGTTTTATTGGCTTCGATGAGTCAGATTTAGCCACTTAAACTAAGTAACTAATTTTATAATATAAAAATGCTTGACGTATTTTTCTCTATACGATGACAATATGAATTTACGTATTGTAGGTAGTACTTTGCTAAGTAACATTTTGACCTGCTTATTAGCAACGTGTTTTCAATTATTATATCATAGTCAAAGCGGCTACATCTTAGGTAAGTAGCTGTGGAAACGGAAGAAGATGGAGATTCTTCTAACCTAAGTATCAAAGTTTAAAAGCAGCCAAGAATAATTTTGCTGGTAAGTGTTGGGCATCGCGAGGATGGTGGACTGGGCCGACTGGGTGGCAGCCAGGCCACGCACGGCTCGCGCGATGCCCCACATCGATATTCCGTGCATTATTGAACAGTCGCGTGTTGCCTCCCGAATTTCAAATGTTTGGCGATTGATGTGTAGATTGACTTTTGTCATTTACCTCGGCCATGTCAAACACTGAAATGTTTTTCTATGCCCTCTCCTCAAATTATGGTGGATCGAATCGTAATGGACTAAGGCGATTTATTTATTCGTCATAGCTATGTTTTTGTATATTCGGTGGCCGATTGGCCTGGTGATGGATGAAAGCTGTCCGCCGGATACCCTGGGACCCATTTACTACACGAATCGATTATCATTTGGGCGATAGTACATTTTATGAAGCGATTACGAATTCGGTGGTGATGTACAAGCCGATAAACTTAATGAGCGGTCAGCAAATATTGGATTTATTTGGTGTTTCTGCGTTAGAAGCGAATGCTTTTACGTCAGGCTATTGTTTGATATTTTAAGCTGTATTGCGTGGAAAGATAACGCCTTTCTATTATTCACCGTTAAGTTGAATATTAGTGATAAGAAATGCGCAAGGTTTTGCAGTTTGGGTGGTCGGAGAAAGGTTTGAAGGAAAGGTTGTGGTCATAAAGCGGTTCCTTTGCTTGCCCTGATATTAAAAGTCGGTTCCTTTGAACAAGCGCCACAATTGCAGATAAAAATGTTTGCGTTGCTAAAAAAAACTTTTATTTCGCAGAAACAGTTAGGGGTTTTGTGTTTAAAGATTGAGCAATGAGTGAAGAAAGCCGCTTGAAAAAAGCTAACAACCGACGCAAACCCTTCCAGCCGCATATAAACAATAGATTTACCTATTATAGTAAAAACCACGCAGGAATGACTAGGTACGTAAGGAAAGTTAATTCTAGTGTGTTAGATCCCACAACTTTACCTTCATCGAAGTAGTTGACCTTTGCCATTCTCGTGGTTATTTTTAACTAAACTATTTGCTAATATCCGTTATCTCTATCGTTATCTGTAGTTGTGCATAATGTGATAACTAATAGATATTTTAACTGGGTCAGAACGAATAAAAATGACTTCCTTTCATGTTTATTAATTAGACAAATCGGAAGAGATTTTCTGTAGTTTTTCTACTTTCGTATTAAGTAAGATATTTTTTTGTTTAAGTATTTGGAAGTTCTTGCCACTTCTTGCTTCCTACTTTAAATATCCTGAAGCCAAAACACGAAACTACATAAGTCAGTAATAGATAGAGAAGGTACCGTAGGTATGAGTAGATCCTGATTAACGGTTAGTTTAAAATGACGAGTCCTTTTAGTGAGTAGGTAAAGCGTAAAGAATAAGAGTTATCTAGATACCACTTATCTGCCTAATACGGTTCCTACGCCGCGCCGTCCATTAGGCTCATACAGAGAGAAATTACTTTCCAATAGAAATAGATAAGTACCGTTACGGTCCTTTTAGAATCATTATAGCCGGCAAATAAAAGAGAAACCAAAGTTTAAACCCTTTACTGCACAACGCACATTTTCTGCAGATGAATAGCGCAATTTTTATTATTTTACGACACACCTCAAATATTGCACAACTCCGCAAAGACGCCGACGAATGTAAACGGCGCTAAATAAAGGAGTACAATAAAAACAAACGGAAAGGGTTTACACAAATGCGGAAAAATTACGCAACATCCAATTTTATGAGCGCGCGTCAATAGACCGACCAAAAAAACCGACTTTGCAGGTACGGAGAGGGTCCACTATTGTAGGGTGAGCTGAGCCCGACACTTCCACAAAGGGCCCGTAACGCGAATACAAGTGCCATTCACCACTATAATGACACTGTATGCAAATAAATGCAAATCTTTTTACGACCGTTTTTTTACTGGTCGACAATGGACGTTTTGTGTAAGGCCTACTGCTACTGAATTCGATTATGTGTGTTGTAAACAAATTATCGATTCTAGTAAGTAAGTGACTCTTTGCAAGAAAATAGTTACTTATGAGAAAACGATAAATTTTATTTTATTAGCAATAAATTATAATAACTGGGTCTTTTTCATAATAGGTATCGAACACAAATTACGCCGTAGGCCGGTGCTTGGCAGTCGATGTAATTAAAGTTGCATGAAGCAATTAATAACTGTTGCACTGTTCTCGCGTAACAAAACAACTCTTTCCAAGTGATATCTAGTGAGATAGTTGCCCCTTTGAACTTGATCTTTTTATCAAATGTGGCTTCGACTTAAAAATTATATCGGCGGCGTCGCATTCCGCGCTCCCACCTACACACACCAGCACAGCAAACGTGTTACACACATAACCTACACGCGCACACGCAGGGCAGGATAAATATCAGACAAGAGGAGGATACACAAGAAAGTGCAAAGCTATTCAAATATGTGTCTGTAGTGGCGTAGGTCTTGGCACCGTATAATTATTCAAAGCTATACCTACTTAGTTACAGTCTTGAAACTTACTCGCATTGAAAATAGATACCTAAACCTATTGTAATTGTACCTGAAGCCAATTAGTTTACTAAGATGTATAACATTTCCCATAACGCAATATTACAAGTGTCCTAAAATACAAAAATTAATCGCTTCCATTAGTCATATTCATATCGATATGTATAGAAATTACAAGGCTGCACTTACATAACTAAGCTGGAAAGATACAACGCACACGGTGAAAATTTAATCTATCTGCATATGGATACTATATTGGCTTAGTGTGTGTGACCTTTACACTGGCGTCATGTGTAAAACTGCTCGCGAGCGCGGCGCGGGCGCAGCACACGGATGCACCGCACACACACATGCGCGGCACGAATATTGCTCGCTATGCTAATGCAGCGGAGATTGGGCAGGTCGTTGGCCGCGCTCCCGGACGTTAAGTCATTCGGCAGAGGCAGAGCCCGTCCACCCCCGCCCCACTACCCTCGATCGTTTAACCGCATCGCCAGCCAGGATTTGTTACAAGTTTCCAGGAAGAAATATATTCCCACTCCAAAGAAAGTAACAAGCTATACACGTAACTGAAATTGAATCTGAAGCCGCGGAGGCATGAAACTTCTTATTAAATTCTGACTAACGAGTGGAGTTAGATTTATGGAATATCATTTAATATGTATATTGGATCAATCATTACATTCTCATTACACTATAAAAAAGATATCTCTCATTTCACATTTAGGCGGGAGGTTGGAAGTCCTTAGAACGCAGCACGTCTTGGGGTGGCTAATTTTCACTTTTACGCCAAGCCTAGGTATATCGTTTATAAATAGATTTACCTACCTAATATATGAACAAACTAGGTGGGTAACTATAAATTTTGTATTTTATCAACTATCATACTATCAAACAATGAGACAGCGCTAATAGCATTTCCAACTCTACAATGAGGTCACCTAGTCTCTATTTTCCAGAGAGTTCCGTCTAATTTGGATGGGCTGCATCGGCTGGCCAGTGACCTTGAGCCAAGCAGGCGCAGCACTTACACACGCGTGCGCCCCATGCTTGTTATGTGTGTGTAATGTGTGTCGAGGAAGGGCTGATTCTACCATCCAACAGATCATATGTGAGTGGATAAATCCTCTTATCCTATTTATTCGATTGCATTTTGTGAATTGTTACCGGCGAGTTTTTAGGTAAATGTAACACATAGGTATTGGTACTTTTAAGTAGACTATTACATATTTCGGTAGAAACTTGAAATAAACTTTTGGTTTGCATATACTCACTAGTCCAGCGTAGAATAGAAATGTAACAAATTCCGTACCTTGCACACATAATTAAGCACTATCGCTATACACACTCGTAGTTACTAGGTATAATATAATTATAGCACCTATCTAGTAGTTTATGTATTATGTAACACACATAACAGTGGTAATCAATTGTTATAGCCAAGTGCTTACGTAAAATAATTCTTCACTGAGCTGAACTATTAAAATTGATTTTAATTCGAAAATATAGTTAGATCAGATTAGGTCCGGTTAACTTTCTTTCGATTTCTTCTCAACTATTTAATACTATTTTGTAGTAACCAATAGATCTTCTATTAGCTAGTATATTACATTTTGAAAGAACGTTTCTTTTTAAATGGAATAAGTGTAGCGCTTTTTATATTTTGTGTTTTATTTATGAATAATTCACCCCAATTTTACACCTGTTTCGTGATTTTTGCTTGGAAAGATAATAAGAGTAAGGTTTTTATTGATTTAAATTATGTTATACTAGTACATAAAGTATATAAATACGTTAGAAAATGAGTCGTCTGAGGATTTATTGCCCAGTTTTTTTTCATTTTCTTATATATATTTTTATGTGAGTTTATATTTAGCTAGAACTGAAACATTGCAGAAGTTTAAGTGATATTTCTGGGAAGGCATTAAATTATTTCACAAAAATAAAAATAAAGAAATTTTATAAACTTTACTTCATGCTTTTATCGGATTATATAAAACATATGAGGGGCCAAAAAAAGTAATAGCTAAAAATCAAGCGACAAGATTGCACGAATCAACGTGCTCACTAAACAATCTCTATAAGAATTGAGTTTTCGGGTATTCAATATTAATATATAAGTACTTTTTTGCTATAAGAAGACTTCAAACTCTCTTATCAAATGCGATTCATGTGAGTAATTTGATTATTAGTGATTTTCGTTTTCAAATCGTTACCGGATTCTTAACGGGTATAGTCGGTTAAATATTATTGGATCGTTCGTAGCAATTCGTTTAACAGTAAGTATCTAGCTACGAAAATAGGTAAGTCCAATTAAAATAGCATTAAATAACGCAATGAAATTGCTCTGGCGATTCCTAACCTCATGTTTACTAGTCAAAACTAGTTTCCCAGACAGATCGATGAAAAACACATTTTGTCATCAAATAGTAACCACGTGCCATTAATTTTGAATAAACGTTTGCCTGATTACCGCGGCGGGGCTGTGCATACCAAAACTCTTTATAATGATTATAATAATTCCATCTCGTGCTCAGTATCTGGAGAAATTGTCTGTTACGTGGGCGTTTTGACAGGAGAGGCGGCAGCGGCCGACGTCGACGCATAATGGATGCATCTATTAGTGGTGTGCCACTTCTCGTGAAAGTGCATCGACTGCAGCCTTGAACAGACCCTTTCCCTCGTCCATCACCCAGCTCCCGCCTCGCGCTCGCCTCGTTACATCCAACCGTGCATTAAACTATTGAGCGGACATTTATCGCTCCCACTTATTAAACTCTCTCTTAGGGATCCAGTCAGCTACGGATGTTTTCTATCAAGCGTGCGAGCCACAAGGGATGTTTGTGTTTGACCGCTGTGCCAGGACTCCTTCCCCTTTCATTGCGACGCCTGGTGCATGGTAAGTACATCCTGCGGGGCGGGGGTGCGGGAGGGCGAGTTATTTCGGTATGCACATTGCAGCGCAGCGCAGCGGTACCGCGGCAAGCGAGCCACTTGCCTTGCCACTCGAAATAGTCAGGTCAGGGACCGCGAGCTGCGCCGCGATCCTTCCCCAAGGTCAGGCCCCGAGTGTGATGTCCCATAACCCTACATGTTTCAAGCTCTATATTACACTCACACAATATCATAGGATTAAATGTGATTTGTGTCTAATCATCCATTACAAAAAATCTTTCATTCAATATTGCACAAACCAATCAATGTTGTTTGATAGAAATAAAAATAAATAAAATATAAGTTTTTCCTATTCTATTCCAAATTGTCTACTGGGTCTAATGTTGGCAAACGTGACTTCGGAGAGTTTAATCGATTCTTAATTGCGAATACTCCATTAAACGCGAGATAAAACCGCGACTTAGATGCGCAGCTATCATTAGGCTCACGAATTTTGCGATAAGGACTCCGAATCATCAACCCATCACATTCGTACCTACGACATGCCTACGAGAGCAATATACTATATTTAACAGCAGCCAAGAAACACACATTATTACAACAACAATATACGCAAAAATCAACGTCTGACTGACTTTGCGTTTTAAATTGAAGGAAGTTGATTCATACACTCGGTCGAAAATATTTCAGTAGGTTGATTGCTACCTACTACTTATTCAATAAAGTTATTCATAAATTGGCCATGCAATTCTGAACCCGATGGTACCTACCTGATGTGTAACGTCGTGGATACGACTCTCTCACTAAAGTGGTATTTTAATTGTATAAAGTAATTTGACAGCACTTTATATGACTTTACAAACAACTCTGTAAGGCAGGAGGAAAAATACTACTTAACTGAGTTGGTCTGGAAAGAAAAGTGTCGTGATATCTACTCATACATTCGACGACATTTTCTTTCCGGACAGACTCTTGTACAGTCAACGTCAAAGATATGTTTACACTTTTTCACCTTACTCCATTGTAATAAGGTGGAAAAGTGTAAACATATCTTTGACGTCACTGTACCTACTTTAACTCCAATAACTCCTGATACGCTAAAATGGGGCCAATGGGGCGACTCACGGGGTAAGTAAAGACAAGAAATGTATACCCATTTCAAGAGCGCTGAATTGGAAATTACTGTGAAGTTTACTTGTCTTGGTATTTTGAACAATCACTCATTCCTAAGTACCTAATTACATTAGTTTTCTTTAAAACTGATGTCTTTAGTTACCCCACCTATCTCAAGTTATCCCATTTAACGGTATAAGGACTTAAGTCGTTTTGACGTTCCATGAAGGGTACCTAACTGATTTGACTCGATAGAAAATAGCATTGTGTGGTACAATAGTAATATGAGATTGATTATGAAATTTTTCTAGGCAGGAAATAGATATTAATTGTGTAGAAATAAATATCTGCCCATGCGACTTTCTTATGAAATCGTCCGATGAGGTTTCTAAATTGTGCACGTACTTGCTGCTAGATATGATTTTATAATTTAATAGGTGATAATTTTAATTGTTGATGATGTAGTTACCATCGGGTCCATAATTGCATGGCCAATTTATTAATGAATTCATTCATAAATTGCCCATGCATTTTTGAACTCGATGGTAGTACCTAGTACCTACATAGGTGCCTAGTTTAGGTAGAGCTACACGGAAAGAACAAAGAAACAGATTTTTTTATAGCTGTAACAGAAGTCGTAAGTAATACTTAGAGTTAATTACGAGCTATATGTTTTTTTAGATATAAAAAAATCTCAATGAACAAAAAAGTGATTACTGATTATACTCATCTTCATGTTTCTTTCGTATGTTTGTTAGTATACCTATCTATAATTTCATATAATTTTATTATTATTATAGCCTTTTATTCCATAGAGAAATTGCATTTTTGCAATTAAAATTTAGTTGTAGTTATTTTCTTCTGTATGGATTCCACTTTAGTTGAAGGCCTCCTCCAGTTTCTTGCATTCCTCTCTCTGTTTTGCTTTCTCCATCCGTTGTATTCCAGCTGTATGGACTATGTCATGGGCCAGCGTGTTCTTGGCCTTCATTTAGGTACAGGAAAATGCTTAATTGTTACATGTACCTACATATAACAAGCTTGTGTCTATTGTATATGCAATATAGTAGTTTTGTGTAGCGTTTGTGTACGCGATAGGTCTCCCGTCTCCCCTCGCGCTCATGGGTCTTGTATGGTTTCAGCTGCCCTCAGGTTTGGTCATCGACATCGACACCGAAATGTTTTAAGGAGTCACCGAATAATCCAAATGTTTATCTTATTAGTTATATCAATCTGGTTTGTTTCTAAAAATGAAAAATGGAGGTTTTTATTTTCTTTTAAGTACTTATTTTTAATACTAAAGTATAGAAGCATTTCAGGATATGAGCTTAATATACTTCAAGGAAAACAGACGGGGAAATATGTTAGGCCACCTGATACGTCATGATGACTACATAAAAACGATTATTGAAGGGAGAATACCAAATAGAAGAGGCCGAGGAAGACCAAGACGTGCATTTCTAGACCAAGCCAAAGAAAAAGCCAACATTATGTCGTACCAAGAGCTAAAAACATTAGCGGAGAACAGGACTGAATGGCGATTACTGCACCGACAAGAGCAAGGCTCTTAAGATGATGATGAGATGATGATACTTCAAATAGTTGCTTTTTTCATATAATTTTTCTAAATTAGATTTCAACCTAAACCTATTTATGAAAAACAAGCTGTGTAGGAACACCTATCCAGCAACGCTTGACCAACAAAATATCGTATAAAATGATCGGTACCACACCACTCGCATCGACTCTAACAGAAACACGTTCTGCATTCGAATGTCTGAAGCCAAAGGCGGATCGGAGACGTTTCTGGAGAACGCGCGAGGTATTATTCCCATTGCTACACTAGCAAACCTCAAACCATTGTAAATGTTACTCCCAGACCCTTAGCTATGCGCAGCAGTAGAGTAGACCGCCCCTCCGATTCCCTTGAGAACTCGACTCACAACTCGTGAAGCGTTCAGAGTAACTCACGAGGCATCTCTGATGTTGGCGAGGACATTGCACTTCCCCCCTCCCCGGCCCTTGGGTCCTTACTCCCCCAACTGGCCTTGCCGAAACTAGCTTCACAATGTTGCTTCTACGACCGGATTTAACTATTTAGCCACCCGTTGCATTCGTTTATTTTCTGTTTCGTACGCACGGAGTTACGTTTTTAAAGTGATCCTGCCTAGATATTTATCTTGTACTTATATAAGACAGTACACGTTTATTTACATCTAGACAGTATAAAAATTTCTTTAAAACCTATGATCTGCAAGATGAATGAATAATGTAGTAAGATAGAAAGATATTTTTTTAGGGGTAAGACAAAAAATCGTCCATATTCCGGAGCATTACAGACTACTATTTATCTTATCCCTAAAAAAATACCTTTCTATCTTACCCCAACGCACCCTACCTATTTATTATGATATTTGTAGGTAGCACTTTACTAGTAAGTATAGCGAAGAATTTTTATTATGGGATTATTCTCGAAACTGTAAAAAAAAGATCGTCCCATCGGTCCCATAAACATCGACGTTTAATCAATCAATCAATTTTATTTATTTCAAATCATAGACCCATTGATTGTTCGTACCTACATACCTACAGCTACAGATAGGCTTACAATTTACGGTCAGTAACATAATGTAGAATTGTAAATAATAATTAAATAAAAATAAAACTAAAAACAAAAACACATAGACTGATTTTTTTTTGCAATTTTGGCGTTAGCCTCAACACAGCAGAACTCAGCAAACGGAAAACTTTTTGTACCTAATTATACAAGCGCAGAGTGCAGCATAGGTACTTACGCCAGTAAACTCTCAATGTGTTTCCTGGACATTTTAACCCGATAATCTTAAGATACCCCATTAGGTAGTTGTTCGTGACTTGCAGTACCCAAAAAGCTCATAAAACATCTTAATTAATGACGTAACGTCATAAAAGCTCGCTTAACATTGAATGGAAGGATAGCAGCGCCGTCGATACAATCAGCGGCAGCACGGCGCGCGGCGCTGCAGCGTAGCGGTTCCCGTTATTGCTATGTGCACGGTACATACAGCTATGTACTTACTCGGACGGTAGCGTCAGCAAAGAGAGTAAAAAAACATGCGCGTCCAAAAATATTCAGTAATATTTTCTGGAAATGAGCCGATGGGCACTCAGGAATGGTTTAATAAAGTTGTGTTATATATTTTGAATAGATAATTACAAAGATCGCCTTGGTATTTTGCGATTTAAGATACAGGAATAAGTAAAAAAAAGTAATTTATAAGTATCTTATTATAAATAGCTATTGGGTTAAGAAAACCAGGTTTTTGAAGCCGAGCAAAGTTGTGGATCGACGGCAAAGTTGAAGCAGTTGACGGTATGGACATAACAGAGTTTTCAACGCCGTATACAGGTCGTTTTTTCAACAACTAGCCATATTGTACGAGGTGATTAGGTAGAAAAAGTAGATCAGTATCACTAACCTAATCACCTCGTAGAATATGGCTAATTGTTGAAAAAAACATCCCGTATCTGAAGGTTTAAAATGCAAGCAGCACCTTAAACATTATGAAGTCTCCGTTATCCGTCAGTGCGATTGTTTGTCTGCCTATCAGGAGACAGTTTTACCTACTTCATGTAACTTTTGAATCTTCATCTACATTACATAGAAAAGGCAGACTATTGACATTTTCACACTGCTTATGTGTGCGTGTATTTTTGTGACGTGTATTTTATGACTTAGTATTGTATCTCTAACAATAAAACCGGGTCAAGTGTGAGTCGGTCTTAACTTTCATAAGGAATAAAATTACGCGTTACTCTAAAAAAAATGGCACAGCAACATCGTAGCCTGGTAGAATTGCACTTAGCTTGTTGGATATTCTTACGTTTCTTAAAATATGTTTATAAATTGCCTTAATCTGTGGAGTATGGCGTATGCTAAACCACAATGTCTGTTAAGTAGGTATTTGTTGTGTACTCTGATATATTATTCATCAAATTCATGATTTCCCTATGGGTCGACGCAAACACATTCAAGTTGAACGGCCTGACGTCTGTGTCAATAACCGAAGCTTATCTTAAGGATGGTATGCTGTTAGATAAAGGCAGCTTACAGGGCGAAAATCTGCTAAGACGTTTACTTTGGCTTGGTGTAAAATATAACAGTCAACTCATTTTGATTCTTTACAGTGGCATATTGGCAAAGTACCTACTTCACAGTAATCATAGTTCAACGAACATCTTCAGTTGTTTTTCTACGGTAGCTGATATAATGGAGTTTTTCATTTTAGATCTAAAGTAACAAACATTCAAAACCTACCTACCTAAACTAGGTATTGTGTTGGCATTGGTGAAGGGAACGATGATTATTATAGTAGGTACGTTTAACTTTCCTACTTAAAAAATGCCTCTGCCTAATGTGATCTTCAGCGTTGGACTGAGTGCTTATAATATAACACGAACATCGAAAATCTAAATTTCGTTATATGTGGACAAGCCTCTGCAAGATTGATAATAGAGAGGCAGATGGCCGATTCACGAAATTCAATGGTAGGTTAGTACCACCTGTGAAAATTATCGTTGCTGATATTTAAAAATCATTCAAATGAAATTCCTACAAGTGTTTTTGAATCTCTTCTAGACCATTTTTTACCTCTGCCATCGTTATACGATGACGGTTTACGCATTAACTTGTCCTTTCCTTATTTATTTCCATAACATCCTATTACATTTTGTTGCGGTTATAAGTTTGTTATAACAACAGTTATGTAGACTTTAATTTTAGTCTTATACAGACCACAATTACACACGTTTTTTCAATAGAAGGCGGGGTAAAATAAAATCTGCTAGCTTTGTCTGCTGTCGGTGCGGTGCGGTGTGCGGTGTGGTCTGGCGGCGCGGCGCGCCTGCCTCAACACTGGCCGCGTTCACCGCCAGGCCTGCGACGCGACGTCACGCCGCCCGCTTCCTGGCGAGCTACGAGTACATCCTACGAACGCTGCTGTTTTAAACGCTACTTTTTACCAGTCTTTTAACTTATAGGTACCCGACTAAAATCGCTAGCAACAAAACTACTTCTCTATGTAGTGCATATTTTCTGTATATTACCCGATTACCTACAACAAATACAAAAGCAAACGGTTGTCTTTTTATTTGCTAATTGATTAGTTTGTAGTTTGTACCTACTTGGTGAGATACACTTTCCTTTGTATCATATTAATTTGTCATCATTTATACAAAATTTATTCGTTAGAGGAAAAATCCAACGGCCATTGATTTAGTTTTACGTGGTTTTACTAGAAACTACTCTATGTTAAAGAGTTTTAACTGAGAATAACTTTATTCTAAAGGCAATATAGAAGCGTGTACACTGTACAGGTATTTTGAACACCTTGCCTGCATTTCTACTTCTACTAGTACTACCTACTAATTGTAATTACCTTATAGCCTAATTAATTCTGGAAATGTAACTAAAACGCAGAAAGATCTTTTTTCGTGTATTTATAAATATGTGAAAATTGTAAATTATCAATATCAATGTAGAAATGGTTAATCTTGCGTTCGCTGAAGTCACGAGCTTGAAATAAAACAAAAATATCCAGAATATACCTACACGAACATTTTGTATGAAATAAATGAAATCAACAAAAATATTTTAGGTACCTATTAGCGTAATTTATTTCATTTTACTTATTTGTATACAACATATTTGAATAAAGTGGGTATATACATATACCATGTCGATATAATTCTTTAAGTAGGTAGGTATCATTTCGACATCGATGTATCGATCAGCTACACGGAAAAAAGGATATCTTCAGCCAAAAATACCAATGTAAGAATATTATTATTTAAACATAATTACTTAAGTAAATATTGTCTTGGACTATCTAAGTATATGTATATCTTTAGCCCAAGATATATTTTACTCGAATCAAGACCACTTTCTAGGCAAATCGTTCCCACCTATATACGAAATAATATTGTCTTGACCAAGAGGTTTTGTCTTCGATGAAGATAAGTATATTTTTTCCGTGTAGCAGCCATTAGTTACGTAGGTATCTATTAATTATTAAAAGTAACAAGCATAAATGTATGCAACAATATTTACTCGCCTAATGATTGAGACCTAGGACAACGTACCATAAATAATGTTTGTGGAGCAATGATAGCGCTATCTGTCTATGCAAATTGCCCTTTAAATGGCCAAATCGCTAATTCTACACAATACCATTAGCACAATAGAACAATGACGTAAATTATTATATAACAACTAGTACTTGACTCGTTGTGTTTTTAAGAAACTCGTATTTACCTAAGGACAGACGAGCAAATAACGATAAGCATTTACAATGTCGTGATTGTAACCGAAATTAATATGTTTAGAGGATCTATCTAATATTTAGCTAACCCAATATTAGGTTTTCTATATACCTAAATATCAAAGAACTAACGGTAACGGCAAGAAGCGGGTTGTTAGTGAAAATTTTGGTAATTTAGGTATTTTCCATCCAAGCTTTAACTATTGTAAATAAGCTTACGAAATGAATGTTCTTATTTTTATTACAATAAAACCAAATCAATTTAGGTTATTCAGCCCACTTCGAATAGTAATCGTACATAGAAGGGCCTATCATTTATTTAATGATGAATATTACGATGCATCCACGCTTTATATGATTCTGTATTGCATTTATATTTAGACTTCCCACTATAGACAACGGATGAAAGCCGACACGATTAAAAGAAAAAGAATTCAATTATATTTAGCAATCACCCCTGTAATTATACAGGAGGTTCCTTAATTGAGCTTCCAATAAAAAGGTCGCAGCTTCCGACTTCCCACGAGCGACGAGCACAGCACGCATGCGCATGCGCAGCATGTGCGATGCGGCTTATTACGGCAACATTATCAAAATATTACGTTCAACCTGCATAGAGCTGGCTGTGTATAGAACAGGCTTGTAACCACGAACCATTTCGTCCGTCCGATCGTATTCATATCAATCTCTTTCTAGATAAGTCTTATTTTATTTTTATTTATAGATACTTACCCAACATGCAAATTTAAATAGGTACAGTCGACGTCAAAACTATGTTTACACTTTTGGACCTTATTACAAAGGAGTACCGTACCGACCGTACCAAAGTTGATACCGACACTAAACAAAGTACCTTACTGAATTCAAATTTTAGTTAAATATGAAGATAATAATGATTAAAAATAAGACAACAACACAAATCTTACTCTACGTTTTAATGTAGGTAGGTATCTGTAGACCTTCTTTTTTAATTTTTCCAAATTCTTCAAATCATCAAATCACCAACCATCAAATTGTCTTACAGTATGTCGATTAAATTATTTTCCATCCTAAAAAACATATATGTATGTAGGTATTCAAATAATATTAAACCTATAATTAGATATCAATATCTTCCTTGCAATTAAATGTTATTGATTCAACAATTACAGCCTTGGCCAGAAGTGTTGAGCACCAATGCGATTTTCATACCAAACTGGAAAGTTTAGTCCATCGTTTCCATCTTTGTTTAAGTTATTTTGTCAATTAATTTAAACTAATAGGCATGTTTTGTTGAAGTTAGTAGTAACTGCATAGAATATTTGCAATATGTCGCACCGACTTAAATTTACATTTTTGGTACCTTCTGTTTTCATATTTTTTAAGTACCTTGAAAGTGTTATTAAGTGAAGTTTTCTATATTTATAAATAAAATATAACATTTACCGTTACCTTACATTGTTAGGATAGGGAAAAAATGCTTAACATCAAAACTGTAAACTAAAAACACCTATGCTCAACACCTCTGGCCAACAATCACTTCTGGCCAACATTCAACAATCACTTGAACTCTCGATTCTTATTGCCTTATTTAAATTAGTAGCTAAGCACTTCTAATAATGTTGATGTCTACATTATAACCTTAGGTGCATTATCAGATTATAAAAAGAGGATTAAACTTCCGTATGCACCTCGACCTGTGCTGTGACAACTCAAGTTATTTCAGTCTCCCTCTCCCAGATTCATTGGTCGCGTATTTTATTACATAATGAATCAAGTGATTATAAATAGAGTAAAATAAATAAAATAAGAACGTACCTAATTCTGATCCTGGCACGTTTTTTTAAGCTGGTGCGGCATTTATCCTCATGATGTGACATTACATTAGATACTGGCATTGCGTCTCGTTGGTATCAATAGGTAAATATCAGATCAAATTCGATTACCTACAGTTTCAAGATGGCTTTGAGTTTGTTCACGGAGAATACGCAAGTGGTCCCGTGTTCCCGCCTAAAGCCAGCGAAGCAGCCAACGTCAGTTTTTAAATATGTAGCAGGTATTACGGCCAATTTACACGCGTTGAGTCCTGTATAACCCGGTCCCCCCTCTACAAGACCGGGTATGCGCAAAAAATGCCAAATACGCGGCGGGTTAAGTATGAGTAGGTATACTTACCTATACTTACTTTGTAACATGACGTTAATGATGATACACATTGGAAAAATCTATTACCTAGTAGGTATACCCTATAACCGGTACGGGCTAAATGGTATACATGAGTATTACCTCCCTCGCCGGAATAAAAAAAAAAACCCTATAACCGGTAGGAAGCTTTTGCGTAATACATTTTCTTTTAAAATATATAGGTAGATAAAGTGCTCTGTTGCCTCAAATTACTCAATCGCACGCTATATCTAATTCCACTCTTCGTCGCTGGTTCCAAATGCATTGCCCATAGGAATGATCCGTCCTTATAAACTATGAATTGATGATGATGATGATTGATCGCGTTTATTGAATGAAACAGTGAAACAGGTAGGTAGGTATGAACGTTATTTTAATTAATCAGTTCGACTAAATGAAGACTCGATTTTCGTGGCGTCACGCATGTTTAAGCATACGTTGAACCCTATTGTGTTGTTTTGCGAAACACGTAGAAATCGCAAGGTTTGTATGTTAATTATTTGACTTTTGAACTGCATTACCATGTTTGTACTTTGGCACAAGTAGGTACCTACCTAATTGTTTACTCAGTCACTGACCATTGCTTTAAATCTGCGATTAAGTATAAATCATTTGTTACCTGTACTTACGTCTTACTCTTGTGGACGTCTTACTGTTTTCGTCATTGTGTCAAATCACAAACCATACTCGTATAAAAAAAACCACTTAGGGTACCTACCTACCTAAAACTGTTAAACTGTTAACCGTTAGCTAAACTATTCAACACGAAAAATTGCTGTATTAGGCACTGGAAATTTCAATTGTTTATCTTATTTTCATGCTTATTCTTCTGACAGTATACTGGTATCCTCTATGGATGTCGGCTACCATAGTCCGGAACTCTTCTCGATTGGCAGTCTTTCTGCCCAGTGACGCGGCGTCAATTTTCGTCCTACTCTTGAAGTTGTCCATCCATGTTGTTCTTCTTTATCCTCTACCCCTTTTTCTTTCGATTTTACCTTTTTTTCGTGCAATTACATCCAAAATCAAATATGTCTAACGTACCTACCTACATTCAGTATTATGCGTGGGGGGATAGAAAAATTCATAGCAGTGCCAATTTGCCTCGCCTCTCAAAAGTTTAAATAATATTACGTACATATGATAATCTCGCAATGTTTATCATCGTCATGATAGGTACAAGTTTGTAAAATATAGGTAATTGGCGGGTATCCTGCCTTTTCACTTGCCAACCAACGCAGAAGTTTCATTTGGCCGAATTCCAAACAATTATTTCGCAATCATTTCCAAACCCCATAGTTGGGAAATGAAAATTACCTACTAGGTTGGCTTAGGTTAGGTTGGATTACGTAAAGTTGGGAAATGAAATTCGGCTAAATGAAACTTCCGCGAACAATTGGTTTGCAAGTGAAATTCGGCAATACAATTTTCGGCGAAAAGGCAGAGAACCAATTGGCGTTAGGCAAATCACTGCTTAAAATGATTTTGTCTCTAACGCCCTAACGTTACAATGTCTATCCCAAACCAGGTTCTGACGACATAATACAAATGTCCACGCCAAAATTCAAGATGATCGTTGGCAGGTCAGAGGTGAGCAACGGCTGGACTGCCCATGCAGTGGTCAGTCGGTACACCCTTTTGCGATCCATTCAATGCACCTTTTTGTTCGGCGGATTAATTTATATTTTATAAAACTTTTTAGCTCGTTGCTTTCAAGTAACTGCAGTAATAGTTTGTCCTTTAGGTACTGGCGATGAGAAATTAAATGTAATCTCTTCTAGATTTTTAGATGATACCTACAAAAGAAAATTCTGCTTATTCAAGTTTGTGTAGAATAAAAATACAAGGTTTCTGTAATTATTATTTTTAATAGTTTGAATTTCTATGAATTAAGTATAAATGTTTAGTATAATTATTTGTTTTAAATGAAAGAAATAATATATATGATACTCTGTTAACTTTGCCTAATAAACTAATAAAATAAAGTTAATAAATAAATGAATATCAAGAACTGTTTAACTTTAAGTATAACTTTTACGTAACCACATCTGTAAATTAAGTAATTATGACACTTTTTTATGAAAACCTAGCGAACCGAACATAAACGGAATTATCATCTAAATATCCTCTCAAATCGGCCACTAGCTTAATCAGCACATAACTAAACAACACACAGATGTTTTTAACTCCACTTATCTTAAGCAAATAAAAATTCAATGTCGGATTGAATATAATCTGGGATTCCCATCTCAAGGGGTCAGTGGTCAGAGGTGACCAACGGCTGGACATTGTAGGGGATATGACCTTGTAATAAAAACAGTATGTTTTTATCTAGGAAATACGGGTAAGTAATTAACTGACACAATATTATCTTACTTTTCTCATTGTGCCCCTTTTTAGCCTTATACATACTTGAGTCTTCCATTGGCCATTTAGTTCGCCATATTTGTATTTTTTAGTATAAAGTTGAAATAAATAAATAAGTTAAGCAGGTTAATTTTGCTCAAGGGAACTAACTTTACGTACATACTTAACCTAAATCATCCCAAATGAACTCACCAATTTCTTAATTAAATGAATCATCATCCTTCGAGCGTTTATTTTGCCATAACTCAATTCAGCCTTGGGTCCGCTTAGCAACCTAATCCCATGAATTGACGCAGGCGCTAGTTTTTTACGAAAGCGACTGCCATCTGTCCTTCCAAACCTGAAGAGAAGTTATGTTTTATTTTGCTTTCCTGATTTCATGAATAATGATAGCTATATTTTTTTATTGTTATTATTTACGCAATAAGTTTAATTAATACGTTCCGGCATATCAATAACCTAATCCGAAATAACACTAATGTACTTATAGCGAACATATCATAAATATCATAATCCCTTGGCAGATGTCATGAATGCAGGTTGCAAAAGGGTGCAGTGGACAGTGGCCAGCCAGGCCGTTGCTCACCTCTGACCTAACAACGAATATCCTAAGATGGAAACATTTTTTACATACCAAACCATTTATAGCGGTTTCATTTTTATTTATACCTAGTTGTGGATAAGGATTATACTAGTTTTGGTCAATATTTGAAGTTTCATTCATGATTAATTAATGTTTTCCGTTAAACTTAGAAAATCGATGTTAGAACGGCGCGAAATCATAGAATTAATGAAGTTCAAATGTCAATGAACGACCATTTGCATGCGTAACTATTTTAATCCATATGATGCCACGTTTTACAATAAATAATACATTACTTATTGCGTTCCTAATTAACTAAAACTAACGAAAAATACACTCAACTGTTTGCCACATTACACAGTAGGTATTTGGCGCAGAAAAACAGCAGTTTATTTATTCATCATCATCTCAGCCATAAGAAGTCCACTGCTGAACATAGCCACGCTTGGCAAGCGGGTTGGCGCGCGCAGTTTTTTTTTGTTTATTGTTGTTTAGGCTTTCGGAAGATACTGCTGCCCATCTGCCGGTATATTTCTTTAGCAGACTCAGAATTTACAAGTTTAATCTCTGTACCTATAGGTACGATATATATTTATTATCAATTCTATTAGTAACTAAATTTCTCCGTAGTTTTGCCGTCATGTACAAGTAATGTACAAATCTTTGACTACCATGTCTGACCAATATCTCTCAGTTGCTTTAAGGTTAGCTGGAAGAGATCCTTTAAAGGGATAAGTTCGCCTTTGTACACACTTACTATATTTTTGTTGATCATGTACTTGTTTTGTGCAATAAAGTGTTTTACTACTACTACTACTACAAGGTACAAGGTACCAAAAAAATGCATAAAAAATATTGCGAAGTTCAATGTCACAGGGATTAGGTTCAAGTTCTCGGTCCCAGGAGGTCAGCGGTCACGGGGGTCAGGGGTGACCAACGGCCGGGCCGGCAATCCACCGGACAGTGCGAAACAAGTGACTAACCCCTACCTTACCCGACCTGGAAGAAGCCCATTGTTGACCAACAATACTTCTCGCGCAAATATGCAACTTATCTGTGAAATGATTCATCGTTCTGCAGTTTTGCGCAAGATAAACGAGTTTCGCTTAGTTTTAACATTCTGCAACAGGAATTACTTTGAATGTTTGAAAAGGCTTGAATCCATAAAAAATCTTTGTGTGAACTATTGGAAGATACTATTGATGCTAACTGTACATCTGCTAGGACCTCCTTTGAAAGGATATACGTAGGTATAAACATAGGTAATTATAGGTTTTAGAAGGGACTGAAAAATTAATAAGTAGCCTACTGCGCGAGCGAGATAGCGCTTTACACATGTAGAGCGCTATCTCGATCGCGCACCGGCGCCGCATGCGGATCCGTCGCCAGTGTGATAATCGCCTTAGCAGTCTCGAAATAGGTACTTACATATACTTATTACAGTAATCAGTTTGAACATTGACGGATCGCATAAAAACTCATGTCCACTATAAAAGAGGGTACGAAATGCTAAAAAACTTGATACGATAGAAACCGGGCACCTCAGTCCGTTCGTCACCTCTGACCCGCGCCTGGCCGGTCCTGGCCGGCCAAGGACTTTGGCAAGTTCACACACTTCGCCTTGATATTGAATTAGGTAACATTGTAAGAATAATTTCGCTCTTTAGATTTCTTTTATTACTCATCTCAAAGTAAAATATGTGTGATTGACTCAATTACTGATCAGATTTAACTGAGGGACTATACCTACTACGAGCTTCTTTTTAAAAAGGAGTGTGCACGTTTTATAGGTCAAGCAATGCGCATGTTAAACCCATGAAGTTTCAGACGTTTCGTTTACAGTTTCCCATCACAGATGCTTGTTTGACACCGCCATAGTGTGAAAACAGTTTTTGACTTAGGGAACGTACCCAAACTACGTGACCCGTTTAGGGGGGGAGGAGTCGTCAAAATACTACTCTGGGTCACAGGGAGGGAGGGGGGGAGTCTTAGGTTCTGTCACGTAGTCAATAATTAAGCTCAAATCTCGCGCTTCTAATTATAGGTTTCCACCACGCACTTTTGGCGTCACGCGGCCAGTGTCGTGTTAATAAAAGGCAATGTATGCAAAATTATGTTTTTTTTTTGCTTTCTATCTCCATAACATCACTCTAAACCATATGTGTGAGTTTTACTACGTGACAACTAGGAGGGGGGGGGGGGGGGGTCTTGGCAATTACTACGGATGGTCACCGAGGGGGGGCCCAAAAACTGAAAAAATGGGTCACGTAGTTTGGGTACGTTCCCTTATGCAATACGAAGAGCTGTCCCAAAAACAATGCAGATTTGCGCCCTAAACTATTCTATTCTTATTTGCGTCTTCGCGTTTCCCAGCTGAACGGCGCGCCGGACAGCCGAGCGGTCAGTCCCTTTACGGCGCTTTTATTTACTCTAAGCTTATTAAACCCTTTTGTTGAGTCATTCTCGAGGGTAATTAATATGGTCGGTATTGTGCAAAAACGCTGTTTTTGTTCTTTGTCCGCCGCTTTGTTCGTCGGCCGGTTCGACCGCTTTGTCGAGGTGATCATTAGCCCAGTGGGCATTTTTGCGCTGACCGCTCCGGCATTTTTCTCACAGATATTGAACTACCCCTTTGACCGTTATTCAGTTGGCTGGCCTATGATTTTATTTTAATGATTAATCGATTATTGCTTGTAGTGATATATGTATTTGAAACTTATTAATATAGTCCAGTGCTACTACATATTAAATTATTACCTAAATGTATGTACTTATATAATGTACGTACTTTACTTTTATACAAGTAGGTATTCAGTAATGTTATGGTATGGTTTGTCATTTGAAATTTTTATTTTACAATTTTACTTAAATAAATAAATAGATATTAGGACAATCTTACACAAACACAGCTTTATTGCATTTATATGTGCCTATTCCTCCATTTAGATAACAACAAAATTTAGGTTAGGTTAGGATAGTCAGGTGTTCTCCGTTAATCTACAATATAGCTAATACTTCTTCTATGAAAATAGCTATTCCTGCTGCTCTGGTACACATTAAAATATAAATATTTACAAACAAAACACACTATATGAAGCCTTGGTGCTCATGAATAATACATATTAAGCTGGCGGTCGCATATACGTAGGATATAAGTAGTACCTATTCGCTATAGGAATGCGAGCGCAGTTCGCAAATCGCATCATGCGAGAGGCAGGAGGATCGCCCTCCCGCAGCGCCAGCCAATCAACAGACGTCTAGACTGTAAGCTCAGACACGCGCAGAAGTGTGAGTGAGTCGCGAATTAGGTATATAGAGCTCCAATCCACTTATCTTTGTCTTCGCAAAGCATATGACTCCGTCGAACGCGATGTGGTTATATAAAAATATAATAGTTTTTTGTTTTATTTCCTTACATAGGTAGTTTTAACGCCTGTCATTGGACAACAAAAATACCTACCGCGAGTAACAAGTTTTTATCATACACGACAAAGTATATAAGAAACGTTTAAACGTACTCAGATGACGCAATCCTCGCGGTTAAAGATATCTCCTTGGTTTTCTGCGGCCTTAGTAGTCCGACGCGCATGCAAAGTTCTTCCTGTGTTTTCGAACGCACTTTAGTTTCTAATATTTTAGAACAATAGTTGTTGAAACGTCAAGCATTCAACGGGACGCCGGAAGTATAAAAACAACGAACAAGGGGTGGATTCTATTAAGAATGGTTGTTAGTGGGATTACTTCCAACGAGACTTCAATTGGGGGGGTTGCGATATGTTTAGCAAAGGGATGTGTGTAAAACCCTTCCGTGTAAAATATCTTCTTTTGATCGTTTCCAACACGTGTTCGTCTCAACAGTGATCCCGCGGGTAGGTCATGACATGATTCACTGCTTGCTACTGCACTTCATTACGCTGCTTAAAATAGCAAAATGGCTTCCTCATTAACTCTGCTTAAATGCTAGCTTAATGTTGGATATTTAAGGAAAAATAGAAAGAACAACTGAGCATTTAGGAGGAACAGGTTAATTTATGATGAAAACCTATTCAATATCATCATACATATATATGGCTTCGGCTTTTATAAATTTTAAACAATCAGAACCAGCGCATTTTATATATAAAATAATAATATTATGTCTGTCAGCTGTTACGAGTCTTATGTCGAAAATTTGCTGGTCACTGATTAACAGGTCTGCAGATAAGACAATAGCTTCAATTATATTAAGTTATAGGTATTTGTTAACACATTTTTTAATCCAATACAAAATATCTAAACGATTTTCTTTTCATCCAGCAAATACTTACATTTATTTTTAGCAAGACGTTTAAAGAATTATATCTAAAACAACCCCTTTCTAACCTTATGGGTTTTTAAAAAACATGTCACAGGGGAGTAGCGAGATTAGCCCTACAAGTAGAGCCGCAAAAACACAGCGCATGGGCGTTTTTCAATTAGCTGTCACTTTGTCAACCCTTCTGCTATTTTTTAACCCTTCGCAGGCGCCAAAGATTCGATAAGTTAATCACGTGGTAAAAATAACTCCTTCAATGACTAGGTGTAAGTTCTTGATATTAGGTAGAGAGCCAGGTATTGTATACTCGTAAACATAAAAATGTGCCTATAAACTTCTAATACATATTAGAATCTTAATTTACCTACTCGTAGATGGATATCTGTGCAATCTTCATATTTATTTACATAATTAAATATACAGAAGGCACTACAGTACTAAATTAATAACTAGCTCAAATCTACACTACTTAAGGCCCTATTTGTCCCAAGGATGCTGGCGACACTTCATATTTATGTTTAGGTATTAGTACTAAACTCTAGAGTTTACAGAATGTGGACCGGGGCCCAATTCGACAACTGAAAACTGATAGTCGCTAGTGAGAACACATGGACACATAAATATTAGGTACTAGGTGTCAAACCAAGCAAGTAGTGATCTCGTAAGAATATCCACGTGTCAGTTTGGCGGGTCGATAGGGGTTCTAACCAGGGACTGATTTCGTTACGGTATAAGCGTTACGGTACTGGTATAGAATTACGATACCGCAATGTTTTAAAGGTAGAGCTATAGCGGTTGAAATATTGCGGTACGGTACCGAAATAAAATAACGATATCGCAATTTTTTCGTTACGGTACTTATACCTTAATATAGCGATACTTATACCGTTATGATTTCGGTATCGTTATTTTCATCGCAGAATTTACGAGGTAGGTACTTGTTTGCGGCGGTAAAGCAACTGACCAAGGGTGCGGGATGCGGGACGCGGGGCAGGTAGCCGGCAAACTTGTATCTTCTTGCTCAAGGTCACGGAGGCGCGCTCGGCGATAATTGTAGTGAATTCATTTTAGTCTTCCTCAGTTGAAATTTCATGAAAGAGTTTATAGTGTAGGTACATTGAATCGATCATTGATATTAACTCGATGCGGATATGGAACTGATTTTTTTTATGTAATACAGTAATTTGGTA
The DNA here is from genome assembly GCA_911728535.1 of Pammene fasciana. NCBI lineage: Eukaryota > Metazoa > Arthropoda > Insecta > Lepidoptera > Tortricidae > Pammene > Pammene fasciana. The sequence goes on from OU452275.1 coordinate 22,078,205, forward strand.
TAGTATTGCGCGACTAATAAAAAATGGAAGATTTTTTTGACGCGAATTATTTTTTAAATAACACTAAAATAAAAATAGAATAAAAACAGAATAAAAATAAAATAAAAGTAAAAAAATAAAGTAAAAAAAAATAAAAATAGAAAAAAAAATAAAAATAAAATAAAAATAAAATGAAAATCAATAAATAATATTGATATAAATATTAATTGATATTCCGTAAGTTCCGAAAAACTCCGTAGGGGGTTTGAACTAGGGCTTGTGATATACGTGTTACACGCGGAACCGTAGCTATCTTGATATAGTGTTCCCGCAAATCTCGACTTCGGCTCCGCTCCGCTCGGCTCCGCTCCGCTTGGTTGTTGAAAGAGAGCTTGTGTCGAACGGACCCTTCGCATTATGTGTTATACTCGTGGTCTTTGCATTGATTTGATTCCAGATGTTTTTTTAAGTAATTACATATTGGTATTATTCTGTTCTCCGATAACCAGCCATTATGAGTTTGTACAAAAAAACCAGAGGTGGGATTGGTGTGATTTTTGAATTTCACCGGTGCCTTTTTTTGTATGCAGCCGATAACTACTTAGTACGAAATAAGCCACCCGATGAGAATCAAAAATCTCACCTCAGGTAGGTACACTAGGTACTAGGTACCTACTTGTCGATGTCGGTGAATATGAAAGTTCATCCAAATAAATATATTAATATCTCTAATTAATATTTACTCCCTAGTAAGAAATGCTACAGCTACAGGTAGACCAATGCAACAATTTAAAAGTATTTTAAGTGAAATAATAATATACCTACATACTTTGTTATTCATAAATATTATTACTGGCTGGACAACCGTCTTTCTTCGGTGAAAACACTAAGAAATAGTTGCACGTGCAGATAAAGATAACAAACAATAGTTTGCGGGCCATTGATAATGATTACCTTCAAGTAGCTTTGGGTTTTACCTGTTAAGTACCATGTGTTCCTATTGTTTGTGAAGTTAAGTGAGAGCAAGAAAAGTTTAAAAGGTAAAAAACAATACAGTAATGGATTTTAGTAGTCAACGCTTAAAATATGTATACACTTTTGAACCTTATTACAATGGTGTAAGGTGCAAAAGTATACACTTATTTATGGCGTTGACAAGCAACTTCTCGTCCGCTAAGACAGAACAATATTGATCTTTCGAACTCGCGGAGCGTATGCGAAGTGAGTTCTTACAAACAACTCCAGACCGAACCGAACTGTCACCTGGCTACTGGGACGTCTCGGCATTTGGATGGCTTTTTGATTTCGATAGTTTGTCTGACGATAACTTTAGTTACGTTTTTCTGATCTTTATGACATTTCTTGGGGCTGTAGCAGAGATACATAAAATCGTATCGTCGATCGATCAAGTCGCTATGGAGCTAGAAGGAGAAAAAAAATCCTCCTTGGGGTCTTCTTATATTGGTCAACTCGTTTGCAAGTAAATCGCGAGTTCTCAGTTCGAGGCGGACTACTAGTATTTTTTTAAGTTCGTTGTGGTAAAAAATGAAGAACTTCACGTACTAATTTTGCTACAGTAAGGTGAACATTTCCGAGCACATTGGAGAAGATTGTTTTTGTACTCTGAGACAATTGAACACTAACAGTTCAATGCAAATTGATTTCAATTAGAATTAAAAACAATTGACTCATCAATCTGTTACAAATAACTAATAATTGGAAATAATTAATGTTTAGTCTTTTTCAACATTGAAAATTGGTGAAAAGTGTTTAGTGTAGATTCATTAAATAGATAATTGATATTAATAATTATATCAGTGCAGATATGAAGTTGAATGTTAGGTTAATATATTTTTATTATAAATTCTTTATTATTTTATTTGTTTTCTTTTAATATTTTAATTTGTTTTAGATTTGTTTTTGATTTCAGTGTTTTATTTTTATTTTATTTATTTTTTATTTATTTTTTATTTATTTTTTATTTTTATTTTATTTTTATTTTATTTTATTTTTATTTTATTTTTATTTTATTTTTATTTTATTTTTATTTTATTTTTATTTTATTTTTATTTTATTTTTATTTTATTTTTATTTTATTTTTATTTTATTTTTATTTTATTTTTATTTTATTTTTATTTTATTTTTATTTTATTTTTATTTTATTTTTATTTTATTTTTATTTTATTTTTATTTTATTTTTATTTTATTTTTATTTTATTTTTATTTTATTTTTATTTTATTTTTATTTTATTTTTATTTTATTTTTATTTTATTTTTATTTTATTTTTATTTTATTTTTATTTTATTTTTATTTTATTTTTATTTTATTTTTATTTTATTTTTATTTTATTTTCATTTTATTTTTATTTTATTTTTATTTTATTTTTATTTTATTTTTATTTTATTTCTATTTTATTTTAATTATATTTTTATTTTATTTTTATTTTATTTTTGTTTTATTTTTATTGTTATTTTTATTGTTATTTTATTTATCGTTTATTTTTCTTTTATTTTTACTTTATTTTTACTTTATTTTTATTTAATTTTTATTTAATTTTTATTTAATTTTTATTTTATTTAATTTTTATTTTATTTTTATTTAATTTTTATTTTATTTTTATTTAAGTTTTATTTAATTTTTATTTAATTTTATTTAATTTTTATAACTGAAAATGTTTTGTTAAAGGTGTCTTGTACTACTTATGAAATCCTAAAATCAACAAAACATATGCGAATAAAGCGCAACTAACGACAAGAAGCTAACAGCGAATAACTCAAAAATGTGCCGCACTGAACGAAATCAAACAAAATAGGTGCTTAGGGCAAGTACTCAATAACTAACGCTGATTGGTTGTCGCCGGTCAGTCGGCGGGGCATCCTCACCCTCATATACCTCAATCCATACCTTTATGATAACGGTTGAAGTATCGAAAAAAATAGCGGTACCGTTATATTTCTGTACCGAAATATATCGGTTGCGCTATCGAAATCATACCGAAACATGCGGTATGACGTCATACCGTTTTATAAAGGTACCTTTATATTCCGGTTATGCAGTCCCTGGTTCTAACTGTCATACACGAGCCCTTCCACATTATTGCGTTTGTAAAGACGGTGCGTAACAAGGTATACATATAAGTACAGTCGCCATCAAATATATCGGAGCGGACAAGGTGGTCACGAATATCTGAACAACGTCTCTATATTGTCAAGGAGATAAAGTGCATGTTCAGATATATTTGAGTACTGGTTGCTCAGATATATTTGATGGCGACTGTACCTAGCTCACGTGGTCGGGCTCTATCATTGCCATTCCTAAACATCTCAATGGGAAACAACTCAAAATTACTATTTAAATAAATCAATATATTTATAAATTTATGTTTGACTTACAACATCTGAAATTCGCATTGATGGACAGACGGCGGTTTAGTGTAATGGTATCCACATTGGACCTACAATCTAAAAGGTCGCTTGAGTCGTTCACAGTTGATTGTTTCATTACAATGGACATCTGGAATTAAAAAAAAATATTAATCCAAAAACAAGTATGGAAATTACCTAAAGCAAGTAGGTAGACGGTAACTTATTAACATAACCTTACATACTTTCAATTAAATAATAGGTACAGCTTCAGTGGAAGTCAATAGACGAAGGTCGAATTATCGCTTAAGTCGCTTAGGTCCACCTATATTAGTCGATCTTAGAAATATCCAGTTTTCTGTAGTACAGTCGACGTCAAAAATATGTTTACACTTTTTCACTTTATTTCTTTGTAACAAGGTTCAAAAGTGTAAACATATTTTTGACGTCGACTGTACGTTTTCTGCAGACATCATGGCTGTTAGATTGACATTTGATTCATAAATACAAATAAATCAACGCCAGTCTACAAAGGAAGCAGAAATACAATCCGGATAGCAGTAATGTACTACCTAAAAGATGTAATGTAGGCACCATTTGGGAAAGGTAACCCTTTACCGCAGGAAATGTGTAAGTAGGTCAGAAATATTGTGCATTGCACATGTTGTGAAAGCGACGCAAAAAATACCCCTTTTATAAATCGCTTTGTTTTCACACACAAAAAGTTTGATTGTTAGCTGCAATTTGTACCCTCAAGATTGTGTAGTCATGCCGTTCTGAACTGGCTCAAGGTATCCATCACTAGTTCTATCATAACATGTGTATTTGCGTTCCATTGGTACCTATGTAATCTCTCTTATTTTAAGACTCACAAAAATGTCTTACCCACAAAACTAAAACCAAGAATTTAATTATAAAGGATATATCTTCAGGATTTCTTGTAGGAAAATTACTTAACTGTTTGACAATAAGAAAGCTGGACGGGATCGATTTCTATAAAGGTGGCGCCACTGGTCTCCAAATAATTAGGTTATAGTATTAGGTATACTCGTAATCCTACCAAGCAGCTTTTCATAGACTTTGTAGCGGCAAAATGTGACTGCCACGACAAGTGTTTTTTTATAATAAAATGACGTTTATGCTGGCTTTCAACACTGTCACTTGCAAAGTCTGTTTAGATTTGATGTCGTCTGGTTATAATTAATTGTTAAAAATCTGCATACAAATGAACCAATCCTTAACAAGCTCATTATATAAGAGAAATAGCATTTTATCGTAGTTTTTGCTCGCTCTCGCATCCGAATACCTTCAGCCCTCAACCCTTCTCGCGGCCAAAGCGGGATTCTTTGCCCTCCATTTTTTGTCGTGCTCTTCTTTATAAATGGCACATGCAGAGAAGGTTTTTTATGCGCATCTCCCTTTTTGATAAAACGCAACCTCATCAGTATACCTGAGCGGAGGCTGGGGCTATTCTTCTAATAGGCTATCCTAATCGATTAACTGCCTATGCATAGGACGATATTTTTTAAGTCTTACAGAATTCAAAATTCAGTTTTTTAACTAATAAAGTAAGGAACTTTATTATATGCACTGTATAGTGTATACCCAACGTTGCTTTGCTTGATAAAAAAACATATACAAGGTGTAACAAAAATACTGGTGATCCGTTTAAGGGCATATTTGGTATTGTATTGCGAGTAAGAAAACGTAGGAGAAAAATTTTTTTTACCCAAAAAAAAAAATTTATGGGTCACGTCACCCCACCCGGCCAACCCTCCATACAAAAGCAAAAAATATTTTCGCGAGAAAAATTTTTTTTCTTACTTTTTCATAATTAGAATACGATACCAATTATGCCCTTAAAAGGATCACCAGTATTTTTGTTACATCCTGTATATTATGTAGGTACTATCAGGTTCATAATTGCATACTTACTTACAAGTCTTACAACTAATTTCACTGTGTGCTAAATGCACAAAATTATTATTTCCGGAATGACAATGCAACAGGAGAGGAATACAGAATATTGCCTAAAAGTAGACTGATATTTAACTTATTAGTAAATACACTTTAACTTATTAGTATATAATAAAAATAATATCAAGGCCACCCGGAGGACCTCTACACTAACTTAACATCGGACGCGATCGACTGGCTGTGCGACCTGGGTCGCGTTTTATAAAGTTACAATTTACAATTTCGCTGTTTGCCTCTCTTTCTAGCACACATATTGGATAGAAAGAGAGGCAAAAAGCGAAATTGTAAATTGTAACTTTATAAAACGCGACCCTGGATGTCGATTTATAATATCTAGTACTCTATTAATCCTACAATGTTAAATACTTACGCCATACGATTAAATAAATAAAAATAATAAAATAAAATGTTTGTCATGGAATATATGTTAAAAACGATCGACTGTATTCTATGATAATAAGCATATTAGGCACTAATAATTCATACCTTCAAAAGTAGAGTAATAAATATAGGTAGGTATGTATAAGTTAAAATTCCATGCAAAAAGAGACAACTCTTCTATTAGAAACTCATAAGACTAAAATCGTTTAAAAGTCCTACAGATAAGGGAGTTTCCTTTGTCAACATTTTTTCTGGCCTAACAGTAAACCCAACGATATCTCCGCCAAAACAAACGGTCGTATAGTGCAAAACGTCAGATACGGCCGAATTCGGATTAGAGAGCAAAAAATCGCGCAGGTAAAAAGTCATATACCGGTATAATTATTGTCACAAATTAAAGCAAAATACAACACAAAAGGTATCAAAATTCTGCAAGCCACACGAGCAGGTAGAAGAAGTTTATATAAATTTGTGTTTTTTGTGGAAAGAATTGTGCAAAAGCGTGGGACGGAACGTGGGATAACTGTACTCTGCGAGACACCCGGCTTCGGCAGCGGCAGAACGCAGAACGATCTGCTGCGCGGAAACTAACGAGGGATTTGTCAGCGGATATTTTATTGTGTTGGTGTATGAATATATTGGAAATTTTACTTTATTCAAGAACAGTAGAAGCACACACCAAAAATACTTTTCCCAGGTCGCTTTCAAGGGTGTTGTCGTGCTGGCTGACAGCCGTATCTCTTTGGATGGAGACCTACTCTAGCCGAAGTACTCTCTGCCAAGTAGTGTCTGCCTGTTTCATATTTGAATTATGATTCAACTTGATTTCACAATAATTCTAATCAGTTTTCAAAGCTATTAATAAATAGGGAGTAAGAGTTTGTAATAATGTTACGTTACAAAAAGTTGAAGCTATAGAAAGCCAATATTATAAATAACATCATAAGTTTTTAGACTCAAACGTGTTTATCTCGACTCAAAATTTGCTGTGTCACTAAGTAAACAATCGTATCAGAGTACCAGTACATACAATGGCAAAAGGGAATGTGGTGCAAAAACCGTTTTGTAAAAAAACATTAAGCTTCTCTTACACTTGGTCGCAACGTGATAAGTTTATTTTGAAATAGAGAATCAAAATCGGTTTATATGTATCTTCTTCTACGTTTAAAAACATTTTGTAATTAAGTCATTTGGGATGTAATTAATAATTTATAGTCATACATTTTCAGTGTTATGACAACAGAGTGTAGGGAGGATCTATTGGGCATTACCAGAAAAAGGATGTTTACCTTATAAGTCGGGCTATATGTATAATTCATACGTGTAGACTGTATGTTTTCTGAACAACAAAAAAGTAAATTAATAAAAAATTTAGGTACCTATACTTAAAACAAAGGAGACAAAAAAGTATTTAAAGTTGGGCGTACTCGTAATCATAATTTTGTAAGATTTTTTCCTTGATTTCAGTCAAAACTGACTCGAGATTTACTATAAATTTTCATTTAGATCTAAATGAAAATTTCAGAAATTAACAGAATATTAATTTCAAGCTGAATACAATACAATGTACCTACAGTAAAATGTATTTAAAGAGAATAATTTACAAATTGCTGAATATCTGGCATTCGGTTCTTAGGTATTTACAGAAACTGCACATTTTGGTAGCATGCGAGCTCCAATATTTTTCAAAATGATTCCTGAAACGCGTTGCAACGCTACTGGCAAGCATTCGCGTGTCGATGAACCCGAACAAAAACTCCCCCGCGGTATCAGCCGCGTTCTCACGCGCTCTCCTCATCTCTGACACGCCTGAAAAAGCTCACTTTTTTGTACGGGCAACTTTAAACAATTCCAACATGTTGTGACGAAATGGATCCGCGAAATAATTACGTTTTCACCTCAGCAGTTCGAACAAGCCTACTTTCCTCACTCCCTGGAGTGACGAAAGTGCGACTTTCATCAGTCCAGGGAGTGAAATTTTGTTTCTAGAAGCTTTTCGTCATAATGATGATGCCTTTCATTCGGGAATGTAAATAAATGTGTTTTTTTAACTTTAATATGTTCTCACTACTAAGGTGAAAAGTTGTATGTGTCACACGAGAGGAAACTTTTTTATATCTCGTGTTCTTGAGATCTTTCGCTTACTCGGGACTCAAAATCAACACTAGCGTTCCTACTTAGATAGCAGCGAGAAACCGTGAGAAAAGCGGGTGTGTGTATGTACCTAATAAAGTTCCATATTTTCAGCGCGCAGAGTGAAGAAAATTTAACTTATTTGGGCAGGTGCTCAGTCCCAGGGAACTTGTACAGTCGCCTGCAAAATATCTCTATCTACAAAAGCCACAAAAATATCTGCCACAATCTTAAATAATATTTGTAGGGCCATAAAAGCGTCTCACATATTTTTGCGGCTTTCGTTGTGTGCGATACTATTTCAGGATATTCAGGTGACTCCTACTTTTTTTATTGCGAGGATCATGGAGTTTCTAGGTAGGTATAAAAGAGTTTTAAGACTTAGTACTGAGTAATCTACCTATAGGTGATTTATTTCCAAAATAAGACTCACGGTAAAAACCAACTTAACACCGATCCATATACCAATATATTTTCTCCATTATTTGTAAGTACCTAATACATAAGGGCAAACATAAGAAATCTAAAACTGCTTACTCATATTTTCTGAAATCCACTTTGCACAAATTGCACTCGCCGTCATCGTCGACAATCGAAATACAATTTACCTGCCACCACCTTGCATAACATATGAGTGTCTGATTGAGTTAGATTACACAATCCTTTATGCACTTTTTGTGCACATTAGGGGTAGATATTAAAATGTCAGGCATGCATTATGACGACGGCCCCGGAAGTCGCGTTTCACTGCGAATGTTGTTTCCGGCCCGCCCCCGCTGTGAACTCTCATTATTCTTTCAGCAAATATGTTTTGACTAAGGCCATTACCTCTTTCGATCAGCCAGCGGACGCGGCCGTCTCAATGATCCTGCGCACCATCATTAATATAATGATTGAATCATTATCAATCATTAAAGAGTGAGGGCATCAACAGATGCCGTAACAACTTCTAGCCACTGTTCTACTGAACGTAAATTCGACTAAAATAAATAAACATAAGTGTTTATATTTATACTGGGTATGTTATATACAGACAATAAATACAGTATCTTCATTTTGCATACATATGAATGCGTTATTTTTCGTTAGCCATATAGATAGGTAAGGATTAGGTCACATAACAATAAATTAAACCGCCCTACATACTTTACATGAACGAAATGTGAACTCGATAATACATTATTTAAAAATACCTATGACAATGTTTATTCATACGGTTAATTTAAATAAACAAATACGCATCAAATATTAACTAATAGTGCTACGTCAATAAACGCAGATAAGCGGCCGTGTTAATTAACCTTGTGTTCTTGTATCAGACGAGGGCTACCTTCGTGAAATCGTGATTACCTACATCTTGTCTAAGTTAACCATCATATCAGTTACCTTTTGTTTGTGACTTCTTCAACAACAAAATTGAAATATCACAAGTATTCCAGGTAAAATTGCAATGAAAACAAATAAGTAACGGGAAATAATTATTCCGGTTATCAAATGCACATTTAACAAAGTTTTAATGCGAATTTGGTTTTTTTTTTTCAGTGTAAGTCAGTATATTTAATAGTTAGTTTATGGTTATTCTTTGTTGTGCCTTTAAAATATGAATACTAGCCATAAGTATAACTTCGGTTTCTTTGTCTATGAGAAGGAGAGCTTATTTAGGTACCTACCTAAATGACATACATACTTCCCTATGCCAGCGGTATGACTAAGTAAATAAGGTTTGACTATTCGCGAGTTCCACATTCTGGAATAACATGTTTCTTGTGAATTTGGTGAGCGCTTTATTTCATCTTGTTCTAAAAGAGGTCATTTCTCATAATAATTTATACAATAGGTAAGTATTACGATTATTATATATAAGTTCAATACGTTGTCATTATTTTATTATACAATACCTAAATACTCATAATGAGTAAAACTTAATAAGGGCAGCCCAAAACGCAATGCGGTTTATACAGCAACTGATACTGGGTTTATATAGGTATGTATTTAATTATTTATCCTGTAGTTGGGACGTTATAAGTAACACAACAATAAGTTTGAATACATACTATTTATTTCCCTAAACCAATATTCTGACAAAAACGTAAAATTAACCGTTGTAAATCAATAGAATAATCCATATAACTGTCATCACTTCCCCGCTCGCATTAAGAATGTGGGAACAAATTATCGCAAACACTTTTATGCCACGCAAAAAACCCTTGCACAAAACATCACCTGATCAAAAAAATACACTCCCACGCCTCGAAAGGGTTGCGTGCACCTGACCTATATTGCTAAAGCGTAAAAAATGTTTTCTTTTGCGTTTTTTCAGCATTATACTCAATCGGCGCGGATCATACTGATTGCAATGGGTATACGCTAGTGTGTCCCGTTTTTGAGATAAATGCGGGATTTAAAATACACGTTATTTTAGGCTTATTGAGTAAATTTCATCTAAAAAGCCTACTTTGATTTATTAATATGTACAAATATTTATTTTGGAAAAAAGTCCACATCACATCACTCTTGATAACTACTATATGTATAAAGCTTGTATTTTATTGTAACATCAAATAAATAATTTATATTACTATTTTTAAATATAAGAACGTGATTGCGGCCCGTATTCATTTTCAATTATTTTCAGTTCTAAATTTCGTTTTAAAATAACGTTTTCAGTGTGGGCGTATGCTTGGGAATCGATCTCAATACTTATTTTACGCGTACGAGAACAATGCCGAATGGTCAAACTATTTTACATTGATCAACTAAAAACATTTATCTCCATGGCAATCTATGACTCCCTATCACGATCAAATCACGCAATACAAGTTTTCACACCAAACAAACAAAATGTCCGTCCCGCCGCGCCGCGCCGCATGCGCACCCCTTACGCAACGACAATTGGCCATTGTTCGCGCAGGTAGCTTAAAGGGTTATACGCTTATGCAAAAAAAGCTATCCGATTAACAACACGAGTTACCTGTTTATATGCTAACGAAGACACAGCCTTACTTCATCCCGTACGCGTGTATATATTTATTTAAATTTGCTTACGTTTGTAATTTTTTTCTACTCGTCGACAATAATGTCTGAATTACGACTTTGTACACCGAATTACATAGAGGCTTCGTGGCCTATAAAATACTATTATGCAATCGTGACATAATTAATAGTTTTTCAGTCGAGTACCATGTTTACTGTTTAGGTTAAGTTAGGTGAGGTTAGCCTAACTAAGTAAGGTACGAGATTGAAAAGCTTGATTATATTATATCACTATTGTATACAATACTTTTTCTACGAGTGCTCAATATAGGCAAGCCGGTAATAATTGAGTTCGACGAAAGACCTACTGCCTTTATTCTATTTAGTCATTTCAATCTCCCGGCGGATTGTGCCGGTGGCCTCGCGACGGCGGCGCCGCAGGGTGGGCAGCGGCAACAGTGCTACAATATTGTATGAAAATCCTTTGTACCATCGCTGGCGATGCCACAATATGCGACCATAAAAGCTCTATCGCACTAGTAGTCCCGTCTACACAATCTCAATTCAAGTACTTATTACAGTGGACGAGCATAAAAATAGTTATTTGTTATACAAGTGGTGAAAGTTGTATTTTACGTGCGAGTGTTATTTGAAACACGAGCTAGCGAAAGGATTCTATTATTGACCACGAGCGAAGCGAGTGGTTCAAAAATAGAATCCTGAGCGTAGCGAGTGCTTTAATACACGAGACGTAAAATAACTTTCACCCGTGTATAACACAAAACTTTTCACCTCACTACAGCGAGGAAAATAAGAAAAAGGGTGCATTTTGCTCGGTTTCCCGTAATTCCTCAGGTGTTTAATACTTCTTCATCACTCGAATCACTAATTTTTAACAAAACAACCTAGAAAAACATGCGAATATTTAACGTTGATATGATGGATGAATTGAAATGAAAAGTTTTGACGTAAAAGGTTTTATTAAATGTCAGATGCGTTTTGTTCGTACGTAGACTTATTCGGCTGTCAGAACAATTTATCCGTTTTTACAAAAAGAATGAAGATTAATGTTGAATGCTGATATTTATGAATTAAAATAAAGTTGTAAGACTGTATTAAGTGTTTTTACTCGATGCAATTCATTAATTGCGATGTAAAAAATTCTGCACTTTTAACGTTTTACGTTTTGTTAGCTGTCAAATGTCACTTAAGCCACTTGTCACTTATGTCAAAACTCTTTCACCACATGTGGATAAAAAGCGATTTTCACAATAGATATTAAACAAACAAAAAGGGCTTTCCGAGCTAGTGAGGTGAAAATACTATTTAAAGACGAAGTCGCGGGTATAGAAGCTACTTATTAGTACCTAATAGAGATTAGGTACTAGCTTCCGCCCGCTACTTAGTCCGCGTAGAAATTGAGAAGTGCCAATCCTCTCCCCTCGCGCGTTCTTTTTTTTAATATCTACTCCCAGCACTTTGAACTCTCATAAAGACATCATCAGAAGTCCCAATTCAAGGAGTACTTTAGAAAACGAATTCATGCGGAAAGACTCACTAGAGCGTATTGTTGAATATGGAAGGTTGAGTTAAATTATAAATCTGCATTTAAACATTCAATAAACCGTCCTTGCTAATATCCGCAATGTCAATAGCTTACCCGCAACGTATCAATATTTAATGTCGACAATTCTAGCATGGGGCGTTTGCGAACTGTCGCTCGTAAACACCAGGCATTATCGTGTCCGCGAACAAATTCATTAACTATGCTGTATTTCGCGTCGACCAGCCACACGAGGTCTCATTACCCATGCGGAGCTAGCAGGACGGCAGCTAGGTTTAGAAACAGGCAGGAATCCCTGCATTATTGAGTCGAGCGGTGGTTAGCTAGCGAACTGCCCTCATTTCTCGCCGCTATTTATTCATTTTGCAACACATCGCCTATCAGGCTGACCGCCCCTGTCGGCTCACGCTTTCTCGTCGATGAATTCGTAATGAGCTGGCTTCGTTAAAGGCCGCGAATTCACGTAGACCCCTTGTTGTAAACGCGTTAACCGCGAGGCGTGCACGCGACCACCTTTATCGAGCTTTCCCTTAGAAACGACGCAGATACATCTATGTATAACTATATATGTATGTATATATAGCCAGTATGTAGATACTACGTGCCAACATTACATACATTATACAGCGTTATTACTAATGATAATTAGGGGTTGTTAAATAGCAGTATAATATAATATATGTGTATCTTCATACCCTAATATTGTATAAAACAAAGGATATGGTGGATGTATTCTCCTATTAGAGATAGCTCAACCGGGCTAGGGATGGGCCAATTCGAATATAATCTGAGGCGTAATTTTTCCAATATTCTTGTTTCGGACGACAATTGCATATACATCCTGTTACTCATTTGCCAGGACAAATTACAGGTGATTCTAGTTTTGTACCGACATGAAACATTTTCATAGACGTATTAACATTCAGCGTAGCTCTCGCTCGTGTTATTCAGTATTTCTATATTCCAACATAACAAAACAAAATCAGTACCTGTTCTTGTGTACAGTCAGCATCAAATATGTTGTAACAGCCAAAGTGATCAAATAAATAGTTCGTCACACCATATATTTTGTATGGTGTGACGAACCATTTGGCTACTCTAGCTGTTACAATATATATTTGATGTTGACTGTACACGCATTAAAGCAGCACAACTTATTATGCTAGCTCCAGAGATGAGTAAAAAACTGCATTAGACTGTCTGCGCAAACGCGTAAAAACCCCACTGGGCGAGCACCATGTGCAGACGCAGGTGCCCTCCGTTCCCACACAACCCTTTCAGCGACTCCCGCGCCCCTCTCACCCTCTCAAAGTTGTATACAATCCCAGCATCTCCGCCATTTTCGAATTTCGACACTCTCGTCTCTAACTTAGAACTCATTATTCAATATCTTTCCAACATATACTTAGGTTGTTGTGATTCAGACTTCATTAGTCCCGAATCTACCTGTTCCAATCGTATTTATAGACGCTGTCGTGTCATTAGATTTATTGTGGATATAATGCAATCCTCTCCAATTTTTTGCCTTTCAAACGGCTTACAGAAATGCGTTTATGCTATTTTGATCGAACAAAAAAGTTTGATGACACGGCGCGTTAAAAGTAAAGTCATAGATGTAATTGCCCGTGTAAGTGGAATAGGCGCATTAGGTAGGTACGTGTTTATCTTAAGGAATAGTTTTTGACTCGTAAAAGAGAACTAAATCGTGAAAGGCATTACCTACCTACCTACGGGCAATGAACTTCAGTCCTTCCTCAACGTGGAGGCAAAGGAAAGGAAATCTTTGACTCTGGTTTCGCAAATATGGTAGGTAAACCTTAAGAATATTAAGATCTGTGAGCATATTCCGGTAATTATATCGATGACATGCATAAATATGCAGGGTTCAGTTTTGTTTTAATCCTGATATGTGTGAGTGGTTAGTGTAGGTAGATATATATAAAAGTATTTCGTTGCATTGAAGAGCGGTAAAAAAAAATTGCTTTTCGTTACTTTGCAAAACTATCATGTCGATCTGGCCGTGTGCGTTAACACAACGCATGCGCACGCATAAAGTTTACTTTTTTGTATTTGGAAAAAAATCTAACTAAAGCCAAACTGAAAATACAAAAAAAGTTATCGTTATCTGGATGTTTTGTAGCCAATTAAAAGCAAAAGGGTCACCGGCTGTCGAACGGCTACCCGCAATAAATCGCAACCCTATACAGAATGTTTCCGCTCTGCCTTTGGCTCATTTCAAGAAGCTCACTTCACAATCTATCATTACTATCATTATGTAAAATGTTATTAAATTAGAATCGACTAAAGTAGGTACTCTTTGAACTTTTATTAGTTAAATAAAGCTTACTTCCTAATAAGAAACAGAAATCCCACAGATTGTAACGACGTAAATAAGTTTTAGTCTTCAGACACGTACACGTAGCTTTTAAACGGTTTGATTATAATTGACTTGCATCTACAAAGACTCAAATGTGTGCATTCCCAACCGTCTTGGCGGAGTTGAATTAATTCGACGCGCGCGCCGGCCTGCCATTGGTCAGCGCACTCAAGCTGCACTCGATTATGCAGTTGCAGATCATGCCCGATATCATGCCTATTTTATACTTGGCTTTTTACATCTGGCTTATACACCCGCTATTTTGCCTTTCGACCCCATTTTTAGATAACGCATGTTTAATATTAGAGGGTAATCGAAATTGTAGCTTGCGTTTTAACGAAACCTAATCGTAGATGACAATATTAAATATTTGAAATGTAGTGAGTGTTTCCGTAACCGATATTTCTCATTGAAGCCTGTTTGCGTGGTAAAAAACGAGGAAGTCCGAGGGTGGCCGGTGGTCTGAGGACAGAAGGGTTGCGGCTAGCAGCCCTCAGGGCTGCGAGACTCAGACAAATAAGCAGATGGCGGCTTCAGTTACATAATCAACACTCCTCGTATTCAAATGGGAATGCATCGATTCTCGGTGCAACGACCCTGAATATGTTAAAAGCGTAAACAAAACATGAGATGTTTGAGTTCATAATCAGTAAGCAGGCGCCGCAATGTACAGTAGCCAGTTCTAACATTTAGAAACATCCTTGTAGTAAACCCGGCCGCTTGCAATAGGGTCAAGTTTAAACACTGATATCGCTATCTACATTTTACACCTATTCCAAATCTTATTAGACCAAGTCCATTCATAATCTGTAATATTATCTGATTGGAACTGATCTAACTAGCATAACAAAAATCGAAACCGAAAGTTTTAAAGAAAGCAATGAGTACATACTACTGTAAAGTCACTAGAGCACCGGGTAACGACGATTGTTCTGCTGAGGCGGCAACAGGCGCGTCAATGCATTTGAGTCTTTGTACCATGCTTCGAACTTGAGCGATCATCGATCAGCACGCAAGATTCACTGTCGTGTGCTTATGGAGTTCGTAACTTTGTGTAACGTTTGAGCGTCAATGGACTCTGAATGCTACGGTTGGTGGTTGAACGCTATTAGTGTAGTAAGGAGGACGATCACGATGCGCTATATACGTAACGGTGCATTAGTGGCTGAGTCACAGGGAACTGACCTAGGAGCATGCAGCGGAGTGCATTGACGTCGCTCACTTATCACTGGCATGTCTCTTCGAAGATACGTTAAATGCATCGAACAGATGAATAACGCATGTGTTTTCGTGTCTGAAAGATTTGAACCACTAATGTCACGTAAGGTCAAAAACACAGAGTTTGATAATATGCAGCAGACAGTTCAATGTACATTTCATTTATTTTATTCGTATGTTTTCCATCTCTTTCCACGCAACGTGATCTATTCTACTCTACGCCTTTAAAGTTGACTTTTTGGAGCAGCTGAATCGCCTATTAAGCATTTACCGCCGCCCATGGACACCTGCAACACCAGAGCTGTGTCACAAGCGCGTTGCCGGTTGTAAGATGGGTGTAGATATTACGCTATTTTCTTGTAGGTTTGATTTTTTGAAGGTCGTATTGGTCCGGAAATACCGCGGGCGACAGTTCATTCCACCGTTTTCTAAGAACTAAGTATTTTTTAATCCAATGAATTCATTTTTTAATCTATCTAATTTAACATCGTCATCATCCTCTTAGCGTTTTACTGTATCGGTTTTTTCTAAGGCTCAATTGAACCTGGGTCCACTTGGCAATCCAATTCCATGTGAGCACTTACCATCTGTTCTTCCAACCCAAAGGCCAAACTAGGCCTTATTGGAATTAAATCCACCGGTACCTCACAATGTTTTCCTTGACTGAAAAGAGACTAGTAAAAATAAAATGAAGAGACGTAAGTACTGGGGAGTAAAATGAGGTAAGCACCGCCAAATTTCCCGTATATAACAAACGACCTTTATAATTGATGAATTGTAACAGGCCGGCAACTACGAATCCCTACACTGAGCATCGCCCGACATGCTCTTGGTCGGTTTTTATTTTTATTATTTGGTCTGAAGTTTGTGTGAAGCTTAAATAAGTATTAGTTGGCCAAACATGCTAATGCAGACAGATTTAGTTGAAATGCAGCAGAAGGATTTGTAATCCGGATCCAAAATGTATATTATTATCAATATCTAGATCCAGTTCCGATGGTCTTCCATACATTTCAGATCTATCATGCATGGGATGGAGAGAGACTTAGAGCGTTATCACACTTGTGATTTGCGAGCAAGTTTTGTATGGGAGCGAACACGCCGCGCAAGTGCGCCGCGTATACGAGTTTTGTATAGAAATCGCTTTCAAATCGCTCAAGTATGATAAGGCCCTAATAATGTATATAGAGTCCGACCTAAATGATTTTGCATCGAGTTTGGAAACGCAGTGTGGAGAGCCAGAATATAATATTAAGTTTATATAAAAATACACGCAGTCAAAGAGATGTGGAGTTCGTGTGGTCTGAACCTACTTCATTTTTTTTTATCTCAAAAGATGGATGTTATGACACAGAAGCAGAAACGCAGTTGATGGTAACTAATTAATTATTTTATGTTAGTAAATAAAGCTATTTATGATGTTGATGGGTACGTTAACACTCGCAACTACAAATTGTGACCTAGATTTAAATTTTACTGATTACCTATTCATTTTATACTAAGCAAAACGTCTGCGTATCTGCTAACGATACCGCAATGTTTAAAAATAAAGACGTGTCCCATTTAAAAAAAAATCTTCACTTAAGAAAAATAGGTACCTAAGCTGTTATGGTAATCGAAACGAATAAACTAGCTCATAAATCCGCCACAACTGTAAAACACAGACAGCGGAAACTTTTCTGCTATCAGAGAACGCAACGGTTAACTTGACCGTAATTATTATGATCTAACCAAGGCGATGATAAGGCGGTTTCACAATAGCAGAATTATTGGCGCTAGGGCCGTCTTATCTTCGCCTTGAGACGCGCAACGCGCAAACAACTTCAGTGATCGAGTTCCACTGAAACGTATCAAGACAATCGCGCGCGAAATTACTACAACTATTTAAAGAAGCGTAAGTGACATCACAAAGAAAACCTTTTTTATTGTAGTTGAACGCAAAACTACGTACGTTATTTATGGGATATAATATAATTTCCAAAAACTTACATTTGCTTATAAGAACTATTTCAGCGCCACTGAAAATGCTTTAAATGTAATATTAATGTACTGGAAAATGCCTTAAATGTAATATTAATGTAGTAAGGGATTTCGGGAAGATGAAAGCCCGAAAACAAAATACTTTTTCTTTCAAAATCATTTTTACATACGTAATTTATCTTTTTTCAAGCAACTTCATTATTTTCAAACAATAAATAATGTAGTACATGCCTTTCATTAGCCTTCCTATAAAGTAAAACTACAAAGTACTTCCTTTAAAGTAGACATGTCTGTATATATGTCATATCGCTAGTTAAGTGCCGGTTTTTTTAAATTTAGACAATGCCAATTACGTAGTCATTTTATAAAAGTAATGCTTACTGCTTGCCACAAAATGAGATGAACCTCACAACGAATGTCGCAAGGCCGGTTGCCTTATAAATTGGGAAACATCTCGATGTCGCCCGTATCAAGTTCAAATCAAGGTATTTTACATGCGTATTGTGGAACGTGACCGAGTGGAGTCGCGAAGGGCTTTTAGCAGCGAGTATACTGCGCGCACGCCGCTGCCGAGCACCATTCCGCCAACGAGTCCCTGCCGCTGCCACAGCCAAACATCGCCCTTAACCTCATTAACATAAGCTCCATAACCGAGTGTTGTATTTGTTCTTGTTAGTAAATAAGGTTGTTATCTATAGGTATATGTAAGTAGGTCAATGGCGGCGCGTGACGCCGGCGCGGCCCTTCGCGAACCGCGCAGGGCTCGCCTTGAACTAACCGCCTCATCAATGTCGGCAGCTTTCTTTGCTAAACTGATTTGATCTTAATTTTCCAACGCTTTGTGGTAACGTTAAAAGCTAAACAACTGTTGCGCAAGTCTGACTGACTGATGAGCTGATTTCAAGATGCCAAATGTAGTTTTAAGAGGTTATGTATATTAGGTACGTTACTGAAATTACTGAAACGATTCATTTTTCTTTCAAAGCTTGTTAAACCCGGTAAAAGTATACTTTATGGTAATCACTATATATTAGATCCGTGCTAAAACTTAACTAACTTTTGATCTATTCCATATTTCAACCTGGTGTTCGCCGGTTTAACTCATAGCCCTCCAAACGAAGGAAAACTTAGGGGAAATAATTCGTGTATAGCTGAATTTTGGTGAAGTTGTAGATAAAGGTGTCTTACACAACATACTAAAAGTACTCATGGATAGGGGTGCCGCTAACGGGGAGAGGGGGGTGTAAAGGTCCCCTTTTTTGGCTTTTCGTAAATAACTCAGTAGCGGTGGCTCATATGAAAAAATGTTCTTCTACTTAATTAATCCACAAAAAAATTTCTACAAAAAAGGTTCTTTACACTTTTTTGCTGGGATCAATGTATAATGAGATTTCGAGGAAATACGATAATCACTTTCGGAGCTATTATTTACGAAACTATTAGTTTTGTCTAAAAATTGTTTTAGAAAACCCATATTTATATTAAAAGACCTATCCAACGACACCCCACACATTGGGGGTGGATTAAAAAACAGAATTTACCCCCCACTTCATGTGTTCGGGAGGTACCCTAAAAAATAATATTTTTTCAGATTTTGTTTTAAAACTTTGTCTGCGTGTTCAAAACACATACTCATACGAAGTTTAACTATTCAAGTACTAACCATCACTGAGCAGGTTGAAGAGGGTATTTTTTTACTTTTTATTTTTTATGCCACGAAGGTGGCAAACAAGCATACGACCCGTCTGATGGTAAGCAGTTCCCATAGCCTATGGACGCCTGCAATCAATTTCCTAACCTTATAGTTTCGCTGTCCGTTTGTCCCAGTCTATCCGTTCACGGCTTTGCGCAGTGATGGTTAGTACTAGAATAGTTAAACTTCGTATGAGTATGTGATTTGAACACGCAGACAAAGTTTTAAAACAAAATCTAAAAAAATATTTTTTTTTTAGGGTAGCTCCCGAACACATGAAGTGGGGGGTAAATTATGTTTTTTAAATCCCCCCTAATGTGTGGGATGTCGTTGGATAGGTCTTTTAATATAAATATGGGTTTTCTAAAACAATTTTTAGACAAAACTAATAGTTTCGTAAATGAAAGCTCCGAAAGTTTCTGAAAGTGATTATCGTATTTCTTCGAAATCTCATTATACATTGATCTCAGCAAAAAAGTGTAAAGAACCTTTTTTGTACAAAATCATTTGTGGATTAATTAAGTAGAAGAACATTTTTTCGTATGAGCCACCGCTACTGAGTTATTTACGAAAAGCCAAAAAAGGGGACCTTTACACCCCCCTCTCCCCGTTAGCGGCACCCCTATCCATGAGTACTTTTAGTATGTTGTGTAAGACACCTTTATCTACAACTTCACCAAAATTCAGCTATACACGAATTATTTCTCCTATCGAGCAGTTAGTGGGCTTCCTTCGGTGAGCTATCACTTATATTGCTTTATAACAATTATAACTCAATTTCAATATTTCAAGTTTCAAATTATATAATTTTAGGATGATAAACTAAATATACTTACTCGAAAATATATGAGACAAGTAGTAATGTATTAACAATAGAGATGCACATTACCTAATATACCATACCTAATACTGTGATGAGATTCTTCGCAAAATTCTCGATATAGATGTGTACAATCCTTACCTAAATAAATTATACATGTAAGTACTCATCCAAACCAACAAACCTACCGGAATGTGTGCTTCAGTCAAACAGAATGTTTCGCAATGGCACTCGCATTGTTAAATCGTTCTCGATAGCGTCATCAGCAAATTGCCGAGGTCGGTAGGACCCAGGCTACTGCCCCTACTTACCGAGCACAAACCTTCATCACAACCAGTATAAGACTCACGGATAATACATTGTTACTACCAGCTTAGAGATCGTAGTTAAAGTGGTTCGCCGGTGGCAAATGTTCTGGTGGCAGTAGATGTGGCCAGGCTGCGTGCGCGGCGGTATCTGGGCCAGCTATTTACAGCGAGCCCTCGTAAGGGACGCGGCGACTTTGACACGTATTCCTCCTAACAATATTGGCAAACGCAACTAAGATTGAGGCGGTTATTATGAAAATCGAAATTCTTATTTATGAATTACAAATACTTAATGGTCAGATTCACAAATTTGGGGGAAAGAGAAACCCGAAGTTATAAAACGACTATTAGTATAAACTCGAGAGAAATGAAACTGAATCACTATCGTTGCTTTTCAACCCGACAATTTTTCCAGCTCTCATGCAATCATAACGAAAATGGTGTGAAATTATAACCTGTCCAAATAACACCGTTAGTCACTTCAGGATTGACGAATGAAAAATCCTGTTTTCCAAGAATAGACATAAAACGCATGGAAAAATTAGGTACAATAAAAAAGACGTTTTTAATAATAGAATACTTAATATTGAAAATTATGTACTTGGTGTTGCCACCTCTAGCCCTCCTTACACACGTTAATCAGTTTTTCATTGAATTAATTATTTTTCGAAAATAATTCTTCCCTATGGCGTCCAACTACCCATGCTCAAAATGCCCATCGTACTGCTCGATTTCTCGGCAGCCATTTGGGCCGGGTCATTTTTTAAGATGTATCATTCGAACTTGTTAAAAAAATCTAAACATAGGTACCTACATACTTACTAGTTACTTAGGTTACTCAGCGTAATAAGCTCATTGCGTTCCTAGGGATGTGACATGCTCTTTGCCAACCGTTAAGAAACCTTGACTGCCCGTCTGATTTTATCATTATTAAGGAAATAAATACTTATTGCATTTGCATACGAGCCGCAGCCAATGATGTCGTTTTATCGTATTAAGGAAATAAAAGGTACGAGCAGGTACGAAGACGATTTGCATCTTAAGGGCAGTCAATGCTGTCAGTGTGGGCTAGTAGAAGGTCTTGGCCTCTCCGCGAGGCCCTTTGATTCGCCACTAGCATACCACGTTGTGGCAATGACCACTTTGTACCGATTTTCGTGTATTTCCTATCTGTACTTTAGTGTTCAGCATAATAACAATTACTTATAATAACTGTCAAAAAAAGGAATGGGACCAGAAGGTAGACGTTGTTTTTCTACGCTTCTATTTAAAACTACGGTCAGTTGGACGCACCACGTTCCTAATATACCTACCAAATAAACAAGCGTCTATACTCACGTAATGCACCGACAAAAATGTAAGTACGCGTACATTATGTATAGGCAGATTCGCGTTAAGTTTTATTGCGATTCAAAAACAAAACAACTAGACTCTTCAGGATAAAAAAAAATATTGAGAGATTCGAAAAAATCTCACTATAATTCTAGTAAAATCGCAATTTCTACATATTTCATAAGTCTCTTCTTATACATATACATACCATCCACACTGCCCACAGCCCGTTAAACTGTATTAAAACGAAACTATTAGGGCGTATCACAGTACGCGCGCGGCGCGGCGCGGCGCGGTATATTCGCGCAAGGCTGCATTACGCAAGCGTTACACGTGTCGCGCTCAGCCTCGCCGCGACCTCTTCCAACACTTCCGATTCGCATGCACAACACTCAACAAACAACTCGAAATATTTTGAAAGGCGAAGGTGACGTCCATACGGAAATAAAGTTAAATAAACCTTTAATGGAACGGTTCACACTCAAACAAAGCAAGGGCGACTCTATAGCTTTTTTTTAGATAGCTCATACGATCTGATACTAGTTATTTGCTTTATTTATGTGCAATATGGTACTAAATTTAACTTGCAAGATTTTAATAGGTTTTAGCAATCATGTTTTGTAGGAACAAGAAACGGCGAATCAAAATATTTATTGGCAAGCCGAAGTCAATTTGATTTTATGAGTTGTAGGAAAAATGAAATCGTTGGGAATCGAGTTCTGTGGACGCTCCGACAGTAGTAAGACAATGCGATTGCAATGCTTTTGTAGATGTCTAGACTATTTCAATATCAACCTAGTTTCAATTCGGTCAAATGTAGATTTGCATATAATGCGTTTAGGTCATAATGCGTGAGAGAGAGTTCACAATGCAATGAGTCAAATAAATAATAGTACTCTGCTCTTTGAAAATGACATAAGGCTTATGATGGCAGTAGTTGTCCGCCGATAACTTGATAAAAAGCTGACAACTTGACACATTGTCATGTTTTGCTGTGTGAATGTGTCAAGTTGTCAGCTTTTTATCAAGTTATCGGCGGACAACTACTGCCATCATAAGCCTGCTGGTTTGCCAACACACAACACATAATGTAGCCAACTGCTGCAAATTTGTGTAGACGTAACAATAATACTGTTGTTAGTTGTTAGTCCATACTTTTCACCCAATAGTTCATTTTAGACTCCTTAAACTCTCAATAGCCCTTACACCATGGCGGGTGCTGTCTCTGCGTGCGTTCCGTGACACGGGCAGGGGCAGCATCCGCTTAGTGTACCCTTAGGTTTTAATTAAATTATCGAAAAGGCCTCTTTGGCGTTGGCTTCGGCTCCGCATACGCCTGACAAAGGTCCGGAGCACCATTGTTGCGTGGTCGAGAAAGACATACTTACACACATACATTTTCATATAGGTATTAAATAATAACCCGCTTATTCATAAACGTGTTTCAAACCTCATTTACTTAGTTAAAATGTATTTTGTCTGTTTCTAACAAACACAACTGTCAATGTGACAGATAAGGACAAAAGATGATTTAGTTAAATGAGGTTTGCAATACGTTTATGAATAAGCGGGTAAGCCTTTAATAATACCTAAGAAACTTTTTTTAAATTCGCCAGGGACCTTATCTGCATATAGAATTTTAACTTTTAAATTTCATGCAAATTTTAGTATCAAAGATTGTGTCCTTCTGCAGTATGTTAAAACATTTTATTCATTTAAGTCGCACATATCTCTCTAAAAAACTTATTATAAAATGAATTAGCTACTTCAACCAAACAATATTAAGGACCTATATTATATAAGTAGATACGCGACCGCCAAAACCAACACTTGTTTAGATAGAGTTCATTAGAGTGCGATGCGCGGCGACAACCCTGAAACTGTTCTAGAAGACACTCATTATTTACTTACAATTTTAAAGGGTTTAAAAAAATGTTAACACGTTTAATTGCATAATCGGTAGGAAGCAAAATATTACAAGAAGATAAAACCTAATTTATTCCGGAAACTTTCTAGACTAATAGTTTTATACCTACAAACTTATTTTTTTAACATTGATGATCTTATTGTGAAATTAAACAACATCTTTAATTTAGTTTCAATTAATAAAAGCATTAAACATTTGTTTTGAATTATTAGATTGATTAAGTTTAGCCTTATTTTCTAAACATGACAATCGAAGGGCAACAGAGTTACACGATCTTGTGGACCTTCAGAATGGGCGTTTCCTTAAAAGGTCAAAAAACTTGCAATGGTGTTTATGATGTGCCCTTGTATATAGTTGTTTAACCAACAGATTTTGTGTGATTCAGAGCCAACGATGTTATACGTCGGGCAGCATAATTACCACTATGTAGGTAATATGTTTTAGAGAATAAGCGATAGGTATCCATTACAATCAGAAAGGCAGGTACCATCAGGTTCAGAATTACATTGCCAAATTATGAATGAATTCATTGATAGATAGGCCATTCTGTATCTGATGGTACATACCTAATACCCTTGTTACACCTACCGAGTACAGCAAGGTGTAAACACACCGCTGAGTACTGGGCCGGGCCATTTTACTCTCTCGGCCGAGTGGCATTTAGCTGTCTTTCCACTGTACTCGTTAGGTGTAACCAGGCCTTATAGCGAAACTGCCGTAGAACTCAATTAAATTTTCTTCTTCTCAACTTATTCAGGTATTTAGGTACCCACATTCATTTTGTGTTTTCGAACGCATTTATTAAACAAACTCAGTGAAATATTTTTCACGCATGTTTCCAATAATTTTCAGCGCTTTAGTTTTTCATCAACAGCATGTCAAAATTTTAAAAGGTTTATACGCGGTAAAAAAATGACAAGCGAACTACTTCGGCTATTTCATTTCATTAATAACCAAAATTCGGTAAGGAGTTAATAAAGTTTAGGTATTTGCTTATAACTCAAAGTTTACTTATAAAGAACAAAACACTTTGGTAAGTACCTAATAAGCCTTAGTTTGCAAGTCCCACAACTTAAGTTGGTAGTAGACGAAGTTTGGTTGCTGGTGGTAACAATAAAAAAAAATCTGTGTGTTTGCTATTACTCATACATTTGCTTGCAATTATACGAGTATTTCAAATTTCTGTTAATTATTAAATTTAAACTTTCGTGAGACATATTAACATTATAAAGTAACACGGTTACACTCACGGCACTTTAGTCACTTCTCGCGACATGTTTCGGAGAGCCTAGGTCTCCATCTTCAACTTCAAGCACTAGGAGTGCTACTTGACCTAGAGACCTAGGCTCTCCGAAACATGTCGCGAGACGTGACTAAAGTGCCGTGTTATTTTATAATTTTTCTGTTATTTTTTTGATAAATGTGGCATTATTTAATTTAAACTTCCGTGAGACCATAGCTACACTAGCACTACCTATTTAATATTTTTTAAATTTCAGCCACATGTCGCGTGTAGTGACTAAATACAAGTGAGATAAAGCCGTATTTTTTTATAAATGCGGCTATAATATTGTAATTGCGTAAAACTCAAAACATCATTGAATTATGTACATTAGTTAATTTCCTTTAAGCATCGCCGGACGCGTTTATTTTCGTAACTAATCGGCGTGCACAAGAAAACCTTCACTAAACTAATTGAGGAAAATTCATAACAGCTATTTAGCATTCAATTAATTGCAGGTCGACCGCTACGAGCCCTTCACTTAGATAAACCAGATGCAGTTACCATCGCTCCCCACGAGCAGACGAATCGATTGCTCAACCCCACAGCCCAACCCACTGTTTCTGGATCCTCGAGACTGTGAAATATCATCTAGAGGCCAGCCTTACAATGACGCAGTTCTTGAAGTTCAAACTTTACTTAGATGGACGGTAGGAGTACAAAGTAGAGACAGATAATAATGAGCATCTCTAACTCAGGACTTAAACCACAACATCACGCTCAATATAGCGCGCTGTTCTACCGTTCTCCTGAAGGTTATCCATGTTATCATTTTATCGCCTATCGCGTCACTTTCGCACTTACATATTACTTGTATTTGTGACAGTTAAGGTGACAGGCGATAAAAACCCGACCATATTAGGCTAGCTGAGCACTCGCCTGCATTCTGCAAGCACCAATAGCACCGACGCATAAACGGAATAAACAACACCAATGTGGTGGTGTGTATGTGTACTCACCCACACAGCCGCGCAGGTTTGTTTTGCTGTTAAGATTCGCGCGTGGTGTTGTGCAACAGCGAGGCCGTTGACTCGGCCGCCATCGCGCGCGAATCCAGTGGCTCCCGATGTGTCGCAACCGTGTCGCCGTAGCCACGCGCCAAAGCCAAATAGCCGTATGTGTAATGAACTCATATGTCGATGCGACTTTTTGGCTTAGCTCGCGGGCCTGGCCTTTGCGTGGAATGCGACCGCGACTGAGGAGTCTCGGCCCTTTTAAACATTAGGTAGGTACGAGTACCAGCTAACTAAAACTAGAAATCCCCCACGTCAAAGGGACTGAATTACAAACTTTTCCTCAAGAGGCACTGGAGACTGATAGGTAGGTACGCAATTATTCGACAGACCACGTGAATTATAATGGGTATGGGTAACAACAATCTATATAACTACATATCATATAGGTAAGCGTAATATCTACGCATTCAAAGTATAGATATGTATGTCAGTAATAATTTCTCATTGCAATAAGTAGTATAGGTCCATATCTTTAAGTAAAGGTCTTTTGATAATATCTCTACCAATCGTCATTAAAAATAAAATCAAAATATCAACCAATATTACCTATTCCAGACTGAAGGTACCTATTATTATAGCTCGGACAATTCATCGCAAAAATTAATTTTGTATGGAACAAGATGCATACTTTTGACACTTTTTGGGTTGTGGTTATGAATGTAATATATAAATATATTATTAAATAAAATACTGTATATTTAATATATCTTGTTTTATTTCGGTGTTAATATAGGTATATTCGTTTTGCGACGTTTTTGCGATGAATTGTCCGAGCTATGCCTATTATACAAAAGATGTGATGTGATGTGATGTAAGTACTAGAGATGCGCCGAATATTCGGTAATAATTCGGTATTCGGCATATTCGGCGTGTTTTTCAATGTTTGGTATTCGGCCGAATTATTCGGTAAAACTGCCGAATATTTACCGAATAAACATATGATATTTATCTGATAATAAATTAATCATTCATACAATTTTTAGCTCTTAAAACTTAAGTTATTAAAAGATATATAGAAAACTTGATTTTTGTAAGCTTCATTATTCAGTTTAAGCACTATATTAATTCAGCGTCTATAATAAATATCTACAACCATTGCAAATGTTGACATTGTCGTTGACAATGCCAAGGTCGCATACACATATTATTTTACTAGAAATAAAAAAAATCGCGTTCAGCGAGCCAAGCGGACCTGCAATCTGCATAAACCTGTTTAGTTTTACCGAATAATTCGGCCGAATATTCGGTTCGGTAAGATCTGAACCGAACGTTCGGCCGAATATTCGTATTCGGTAAAGTCTGTATTCGGCGCATCTCTAGTAAGTACCTATCTCAGAAATGGAAATTAATGAGTAAAATTACAGTCTTGTGACGTAAAAAAGCTATTTTGTTTAAAAAAGCACCACTATTCCTTGAAAAAACCCAATACAGCAAAAAATTTCCCGCCGCTTACAGTCGACCCAATTCGTATTTAACAATTAAAATCGCGTCCATTACGTGCGCTTTATAAACAACTTACTGAATTGCCTGATTAATACTTCGAAAGCGCCTACTTACCACAAAAAATAAATTAAAAAATACGCCATGTTTTTACATAAAATGTTAAAAGAGATTCATTGTTTTATATGGACGGGTCGAAACTTATTTCGCTCATGGTACGTTGCGCAACAATTCGCGAACAGATAACGGACTCTATAGGTATAGTATAAAGCGCTCTCCCCTCTCGCAGAATCCGGTAGAGCTTGCCTCTCACTCTCGCTCACTCTATGCTGCACCCGTCCCGCTCCCACGCAATGACATAGATACCTACCAGTTGAGTTGCGAAACAACGCGGATTATATGTAGGTATGGCAGGTGGATTGTGGCAAACAAGTTTGGATAACTGCTTTCACATGCCCGCGGATATCTAGCCATGTAGGTATTTTTCTTGTGGCCAATTATGGTCTTTCCTAATATAAGATTAAACAGGATACAACATTTCATATACCGTCAACTGCTGCAACGTTTCCTACGATGCTTAACTTTGGCTGTCTTGAAAAAACAGCGATTCTCTACCGCCTATCCCGCTTATTCATAATTGTGTTTCAAACTTCATTTAGCTAAATAATCGTTGTCATTATCTGTCACTTACAATTGTGTGTGCTACAGGCGCGGTCGCAGCCTGAAATTTTGGGGGGTCACTAAAGCAAAAAAAAATCAAAATTTTTGAGTGGGTCTTTTTTCAATTCGACTCGTATGATTTTGGGGGGGTCATGTCCCCTGTGACCCCCCCCCCCCCCTGGGACCGCGCCTGGTGTGTTAGAAACAGACACAACACAACATAATGTAACTAAATGAGGTTTGGAACACGATTATGAACACGCTTGTCTATTCAATTTTTAATAATGGCCATCTTTCTCTCATCTCAGGAAAGATACAATATTTTGTTCGTGAAGTACAACTTAGGTACAACTAGTTGAACATCTTAGGCAATGTTGCAGTTGACTGTAAATTAATAACAATTCGTGAAAGTTTGTGAAAAATGTCCAATATATATAACTTTATTGCACATCACACTATTCGCAAAGTTCTTGGCGGCTGATGTGACCTGAAGAAGATCTTAGCATCCAAATCCGATACCAGAAATTCATCACTCGACGCCTAACTATTTTTAACAAAAAAGCTTACAAAATGGAATTAGGTAGACATATTAAGTACAGTGGTTTTTTTTTGTTACCAGTTACCAGCAACCACACTTCGTTATAGTAACTTAATTAAGTTTTGGGACTTCAGAACTAATAAGGCATGCTAAGATTGCTAAGGCTTATTACTATCAAAGTTTTAGTTTTTTTTTATACGTAAACTTTGAGTTATAGTATAATCAAATAAACTTTATTGCCCTCTTACCAAATTTTAGTTATTGATAAAACAGCCGAAGTAAGTTCGCTTGTCCTTTTTTAGGGTTCCGTAGTCAACTAGGAAGGAACCCTTATAGTTTCGCCATGTCCGTCTGTCCGTCTGTCCGTCCGTCCGTCCGCGGTCTAGCTCAGTGACCGTTAGCTCTAGAAAGCTGAAATTTAGTTTGAATATGTGCATTAAAAAGAATTAGGGTCTTCTAAAACAGTTTTTGGATAAAACAAATATTTTCGTAAATAATAGCTCCGAATGTTGAAAACTGGGCGACCCCCCAATCTAACTTTTGAGCCGTGGGTCCAAATTAAAAAAAAAAATCATGACAAAACAAAACTGACAAGCAATGTCAATTAGACGGATTTTAACGTACATTGACAATAATATTTAGTTTGTCGTGTGGTGTTTGCCGTGGGGTGCCCGGCCTTAGAATTGTCCCCCACCATATCGTCCCGTGGTTGCAGTAGGAGTCTGCTAAGGGAATATACCGGGAGATGGGCAGCAGCATCTTCAGAAAGCCTAAAAAAAAACCGCGCGCGCCAACCCGCCTGCCAAACGTGGCGCGTATGGCAAACCCCCCCGGGAGGCCTATGTTCAGCAGTGGACGTCTTATGGCTGAGATGATGATGATGATGATTTAGTTTGTATGAAAAAGAGACAATCTTAAGACTACTTAGATATTTTTTAAAAGTTGTTGAACAATAGTTTGATTGTTTGAGGAGTACAATCTACTTACCTACGTTTTAATTTTTTGCTTGTTTACAGGCCACACCCTGTATAATACCTATTTACAAATTAATCTTTCTCGAAACAATTCTAAATGGAACAATATTGTATTGGATATTTGGGTGTGGTTATTGTTGTTGGTTTTTTTTTAAATACTGACTTCGGACATGACATTGTACAGTAAGGGAACTTGGTGGGATGGTAGCCGGGGAGAAATCCAGGACTCTTGCGCGACCTGACCTGATAATTTTGCTACACTGGATTGCTCAGTTGAAGCCAAAGGGTTACGACGCGATGTGGTTTCATTACACCCCAATGTGATACTGGGTTAGGTAGCTATCCTAAAAGCTTAGTTGATGTCAGTTCCAAATTTGATCAGTTTTAGCGTCAGATTGTGCTATGATGACCATATTAGCATTCATACCTATATAACAACAAAAGTGAATTGGACTTGAAACTGAAATTGCCCGTGAGCTTCTTTCAGAACATTTCACTTTGGAATATCAATCTTACTGCAAAATAAAGAGGATGATGAGATACGGCCATCAGCTGCGTTACACAATTTGCTAAATTACGATATCACAAAAATTAAACAACTCGAAAAGTCTCGTCTCAACGACAATACCTATAATAATTAAAGCAGTTGGCAATGACCAATAGGGACCTCTTATTCACTGATTTTAAGACGTTTCTCATCAGAAACAATTAGGATGTTCACCCTCGTGATCGCGCCTCGGGCTAAAAGTGCATCCGTCGGCAAATCGCATCGAGCAACGACGCGAATTGCGAATAATCCGGAGAGGCGGAGTCCGCGATGTCCAATACGACGGCTTAATGCACGCATGCGCTCTACACTGCCTGTTTATTACACTGAAATCGGTAAGGTTATGAATAATACCTTGCCTTATAGAAGAGTATACAGGATGATTTAGGAAACGTTAGCAGGAATAACCTAACGCTTAGTTATTTTAGTTAACCTTATTAAAAAAAAATTAACTTTTATTTGCGTGAAAGTCGTATTCTTTGTATTCATGGTCACCTTACATAAACAATTCAATAAAGGTAAAACCTCTTTAACCTTTTAGTGGGTAACGGCAACATATTTGCCGTTTGACTACTCAATCTACTGATAATAAGTTATTCCATCTCTTGTAAAATGTTAGGCTTTGAGTTTTGGCTAAACATTAGATTATCTAAACAAAAAAAAACTAATTTTATAAAATATTAAAATTTGCCGACTAAATTTCAGTCACGCTATGAAAATGGGACTTACCTTCATTGACCGGCAATAGCAAACATATTGCCGTCTTGTAACGATGAAATGACAATAGAAGAAAAAAAAATAGCTTAAACTAGAAAACTAAACCTAATAGGTTGACCGGCAATGCAAACTTATTACCGTCTTGTAACAAACTTTTGTATTGTTGCTTTAAAAAAATACGGGTTAAATTGTTAACAGTTAGAGAGTATTAGTAGGTACTCTAATTGTAGAGTGATCATGAGTGTCTTAAACATTTTTATATTTAAAAAAAACGGCATCAATCGCACTAATACTGCCATCAAACAATAGCTTGTTATCACTGACTGAATCCATGGCGTTAGCCCTGCTCATATGTCTAGTGAATCATCTTGTATTACATCGATAAAGGATAAAAGAACTACATATAGGTAGTATAACTAAACACAACACAAGCAAAAATATCAGGAAAATCGGCACCAAATGACATTTCTACTAAATTTCACTAAAACCTTAACCAACTGTCTTACTTCATTTAAAAATTTGGGAAGGTCGTTTAAGATCTTTTTTATCGAGGCATTGCGGGGTGGTCGCTGCACTGACCCATTTAGAAAATCCAGCCTGTATAAGGTAATTCTGATTGCTATACCCAGTATTTAATTCTACAAACTGAGGTGTTTTATTATTGCCATTAACGTTGGGTCTGTACAAACACGTTATGGCTAGATTGGCAGTGTTGCCAGCGACGCGTGCCTCTGATTCCCATTTGGTGCGAGTGCGAATGCGACACGGCAACGATAGCGATAAGATAAGAACAATCGATATTCTCGCGCGATTCGCCCGCGCGCCGCACGAAAGGTCGCATTGCGAAATAACCCTCACTTAAGGCTAAAAACACACCTGAACTGAATTAAGCCAATTCATAGACAAAATGCTTCATTTACCCGGATTCATTGTCTTTCAATAGGTAAGCCTATACACTGAAAAATAATTTTAAACAAAAAAGAACCGACTTCACTTCACTTCACGGAAAAAGGATCCGCTATTCCAAGAGGAAGTGGCCGAGTTGCTGTAAAAATAGTGAAATCACTATAGGTGTGCCTATGATAGTTGAAGAGTTCCCTCGATTTCTCCAGGATCCCATCATCAGACCCCGACTTGGTGACAATTAGGGCTTCCAATCCCGAGATCCCGGGATCCCGGGATCCCGGGATACCGGCTTTTTAAGGACGTTTTTCAATCCCGGTATTTTCTGATTCAATACCGGGATCCCGGTATTTTTATAAACTAGTTAAACTGTCAAAATATGTGTAAAAAACAGAAACTACCCATCCAAATATTTAAATTAGGCATCGCTGCGCAGCTTACTGGCAATAGCGGCTAATGTGCGCGGCTGTTTTACGTCTGTTTCTCTCTCTAGTTTAACTATGCTGATGGTTTTTTTTCTCTGCCCTGCACTGGCGCCACCTACCGCGGCTGTTGGTTACGTAAATCACACACGTCTTAGACATGTTTTTACATGTGGTCGCCGGATATTTTGTCAAAAATGTTAAGCTAATTCGAGCAAGCAAGTGGCTTAGCCAGGGCACCAGTGCAGGTTGCAACTTGTTCATAAAATTGTGAGCTGCCTAAAGTTATGCCATATATACCAGTCCTTATTTTTCAAAAAATCCATGTCGAGAAGCAATCCATATTACTTTTAGGTAACCAAACTTTTTACCCTATTGAGATCCTGTTGTATTGTATCCGAATATTCCGAATTGCCGGTTTCCTTCAATACATATGACTGGAAGTGAGGTATTTAAGACGGCGGCCAAAAACGTCCCATTTTTTAGGTTTTCTTAAATATTCGTAAACAGTGGCCTCTACCAACAAATGTTCTACTACTTGAGTAATGCACATAAAATTCTCTATAAAAAAGGTTATATACAGTTTTTTGCTTGGATCAATGTTTAATGAGATATTGAGGGTATAAGATAGACAAGAAACATATTGACTTGTTAGCTTTTTCCTGCGACTTCGTCTGCGTGGAATTAACATTCGCCACAATAAATTTATGAATCGCCGTAGCAAATATAAATTTTACGTATATGCGGTTTTATCTTGGGCCGCCGCCCGCCATCATGAATATCTCACTTTCGGTCATATATTATTTGAAGGCAACCGGCAATTTGGATACAACAGGGTCTCAATACTCTCAATAGGGTAAATAGTCTGGTTACCCAAAAAGTAATATGATTTGCTTCTCGACATGGATTTTTTGAAAAATACGACTTGTCTAATCGCCTCTTTTATCTCTATTGTGGAGTTGCAAACTACACACGTAATATGTTTGCGCAATAAATAGGGATTTGATTGAAACAAGGCATTTTTTTCATGTTTTCATACATTTTAATTTTTATCCCGAAAAATCCCGGGATCCCGGGATCCCGGTCTTGGAGAAATCAATTTCGGTATTAATACCGACATCACAGAAGGTCCGGTATTTGGAAGCCCTAGTGACAATGGGACCATCAAGGGGTTATACCAGTTCGATTAAAAAAAAATTCAAAATCGGTTCACAATTCACGGAGATATCGAGTAACATAC
Organism: Pammene fasciana; assembly: GCA_911728535.1. Classification (NCBI taxonomy): domain Eukaryota; kingdom Metazoa; phylum Arthropoda; class Insecta; order Lepidoptera; family Tortricidae; genus Pammene; species Pammene fasciana. Next base: position 22,111,969 of record OU452275.1, read on the forward strand.
CATACATACAAAAAAACAGTCGTATTGAGAACCTCCTCCTTTTTTGTTTGAAATCGGTTAAAAAGGACAAGCAAAATACTTCAGGAGTTCGATTTTTGAATCTCACCGGTGACTTTTTGTATGCAGCCGATGACTATTTAGTACGAAATAAGTCACCCGGTGAGATTCAAAAATCGAACTCCAGGTATTTCATTAATAACCAATATTCGTTTTGTTACTTAAGTACTGAAGTCCCAAAACAAAAGTTACTAGTAGTTAAGGTAGTAATTTTTTAAGATGTCGGAATCTTGCTAGGGATTTCTACCAACAATTTCGACATCTTAAAAAATTCTTACTTATAGACGAAGGTTGGTTGCTGGCTCGATGGCTGGTAACCAAAAAAAATTCAGTGTAGGTCTCACAGTTACTGTCCTCTCATGCAGGTACCTTGCACAGGTTACTTCCATGGAAAAATAAATAAGCATAGAGTGCTAGAGCACAGAAGAGCAGAGCAGAGGAAGCTTAGAAGCTTCCTTAATATTTCCAGAGACTTTAGAGATATAGACGATACTCCACCTAGTAACAAATAGCGTACTAGTAGAACAATAGTAGCCACTAGGTGGAGTAGCTGTGCAGGTGACATTTCTCTTACATATTCGGTATCTTTAGGGGGCTTTGTCATAGATGGCGCAATCGACATGAGCTTCAAAAAGTTCTCAGGCTGTGGTCGTCTATATCTCTATAGTCTCTGATATTTCTCTATGCAGCTAGGGTAGGGCAGAGTGAACCTTTGCAACAACGCTTGACTAAGTTATATATTCACATTGTTGTCTTCGCGATTACCATACGATATAATTCCATATGCGCATTAAGTGCAATATCGCGCTTCAAGGAAACGCACTACCGCCATCTATCGCGTCACTGACGCAGCAAGTCTGTTCCATACATTTTGTTCGGCGATTTGAGCTCATCAAAATAACTCAACTTCACCGTTTATAGACAGTGCTGCGGCGACTGAATCCATACAGGTGTATTTCGTTCATGGCGTTTCGTTGGCGTCAATGGCGATGACATTGACGTGTGCTAAATTATGGACACATATGCACGTGCCGAGCCTCTACATGCACATCCCATGCATAGGACATGCACTTAGCCAGAGCCGCATTTCGACCGCGCTTACTTGCTTGACATTGTAGCATGAGAAATGCGTATTTGTAATACGCATTAATTAACGAGCCAATCGTTAACACACCAAGGGATATGGTCTATTGATTATCAATATACGACTGGGTGTTGCCTTCAATACGATCAAAACAACCTTGCATTTTTGTAGTAGGTATGCTATTTAAACATTTTAGGGTGCCGCAGTCAACTATTAGGAACCTTTATAGTTTCGCTACGTTCGTCCACATTTTAGCTCTGTGATCGATAGTATCTACATGCTAGAAAGCTGAAATTCGGTATGAGTATGTCGGTATTATTATGTTCGGTATATCAGTCACGAGTCCTGAGAAAGTGGTAAAATAAAATCAATTTTTTTTTGGGTTCCTCCTGTACACATGAAGTGTTTTTTTATTCGCTTCGACCCTTTTGATAGGTTTTTCAAAAACAAGGGGTCTTCATAAACAATTATTTGGTAATACTTTCGGAAGTAATAAATACTTTTAATTCGAAAAATTCAAAAAAGTGAGGCTTAATAAGTATTTTAATCAAAACTATATAGAATAAAATTGATTCAGCCGTTTCCGAGTTCTTGCAAAAAGTTATAATTTCATAGTAAAAGGACCTAAGTGCCGCAAATTATTCAATAAATTTGTCCTTCTGAGTGGACAGGCCGGCAACTGCGGAACCCTGCATTGAGCATGGCCCGACATGCTCTTGGCCGGTTTTTTATTAGCTCGTGCATTTGTTCTCAATAAGTACTTTTTACGTACTTCATGACTACAACATAAAGTCGTGCACTAGGTATATTGTGAGATTGTGACGTCAGTTCTTCTAATGTTTAATACGGCCCTGTACTACACTAATTATAATAGCCGTATGACCGATGATTGCCAGCGGCGCCCGACCCGACTGGTGACAAATGTCGCCCGTTTTCAACTCGCCTCAAAAAAGGATGTCCCCAAATCAATCATTTTGCCGCACAGGCTAATGATGAGTTAGTAGTAAGTAAGTACCTAAGCTAAGTAAATGGTTTGCGGGCGAGCGGGCGTCTCTTATTGATCATGAATTATGTTTTGATCGTTTATGTCAAGTATTGACAACATGGAAAACATTTTTTTTTCAGCGAACACCATGTAGGTATTACTTCAATTAAATTACCAGTCTACCTATTATATTTATTTATAAGTAGGCTTTTATACGTTCGCTAAAATACAATCTGAAAAAAACGTAGGGATAGATCTACAAGTTGCTTTTCATATATTGTGGCCCTTTATGGCCAAAGGCTAAAAGGTATTTTTTTGTAACAAGGAGGTGCATGCTCATTAAAAAAAACTATCGACTTTAATAAAAAAATTAATAACTTGTTCTAATGGCAAATATCGTGGATATGGCGGCCGTGTCACAAGATTTGCAATATCACGAGCTGTGAAATATCAACGCGGAATGGCACCTTCTTCGAGTGGCACTTAACTAGGATTACCTACTGGATAAGTTCATCTGTAAAGTTAGTCCATGATTAACGACCGATACTCACTTAGCGATATTTGCGAGATTTTTTGAGTCTCCTACCAAATTGAGTGATTTATGAACTTCGAACCATTAAGTTTGACACGGCTTGTTGCAAAGGTGCCGAAAGAAATGCGCGAGTGTTGTGTGCACATGCGCCTGAAGTGTAAAATAGATGTGTTTATATGTACAGTCGAGGTCATAAATATGTTTACCTACACTTTTTTACCTACTCGAATGTGGTCGCTAACAATTAGTATGCAAACGCATTCGACTAGGTACAAAAGTGTAAACATATATTTGACGTCGACTGTACGTATACGGTGGGATTACAAAGGGATACGGTGGGTGTATACCCAGGATCCCCAAGGACAATAATAACGGATCACCCTGTATCGAAATTTCATATAATGTGAACTGTATTCACTTTCCTTGAGTATTCTCTTTTAGTCCGTCTTCAGCTACCAAACAACCAAATATATTCAAAAAAAAATCGATTGGAAACTCCGGATCCCAGCTATAGAAAACACAGATAGATACTTGTGTATGTTCTTATATGAAACAGAGGGTCATCAAACTTACATCAGAACCAGGACCTACCCGAAGGTAAAACCGATAACGACTGCTCCATAAGTATTTGTTACATCTCCAACACCCCTTTCAGAAATAGAACCGACCGCGTACTTTCCACATAAGACTCCTCAATCCAAAGCAAGGTGTAAAAACATCGTAAAATATAATTAATGCTGAATATTTATTCTAATCTCATATTACGAAGCGGTTGGTTTTAAGCCATGTGGTATCGATAAAATTCTAATAACACACAACAATCACGCAGGTCTAAAGTATTTCTAAAATATTATTCCTTAAAGGATCAGGGCGTTTATTAATGGTTCCTGGTGAGGGAACTTATCAATTTGTTAAGGTTTGCCAAACTGGATAAGTATTAAAACTGAAGCTTTATAGGGTATACTACTTGTAAGTATTTATCCGATATGCGTAAGATAAATCCGTCTATTCTAATACGTTTGCTTCTTTTGACGTTTTTTTAGCGTCTGCAAGCAGGTTGGTTGATATGACACAGAGACGAACTCTGTGATACAACCATTCAGTGTACCAGAGTGTACCTAGTTAAGTAAATTATATTTCACTAACAATCCACAAAAATACGTTTAGGAAAATGTGCCAGTACAGTAGATACAAATATTAGGTACATTCAAATTAAATTAATTATTGCGTGTTTTTTTAGATAAGTGCGAGCGTGATTGTACGAACACAAACGTGCGTTTTCTTCAATATTTCCAGCAAACTGTAAGCGCAACTTAAGTTATTCTTTTGTCGCTAGCATTAATTAAAGCGTATTATAATTCGGCTCGATCACGAATCCGCCCCGCGGTTCTGTTAAGTTATTTAATAGTGTTTTTTGTGCGCGAGTTGCCCGCCACCCTCGGGGTCCGCGCAAAAAACCCTCACAAACACAGAATGTTGAGGAGCGAGGGGTACGGAGGGCGATCGCTATCGCACGCACCTCCAGCACGCACCACTATCCTTCGGCTGCCCAATTAATTGTTACTCTCAATTACAATTTGACCCTTTGAGATTAGGTTTTCAGCTGGTTTCAGATGACCTGTGCGTCTTATTTATAGTTTGTGTCAGACTCGAGCAGCAGACCTACGCGTGTTCTTTGGTAGCCACAAGGAAAAGTAAAGTTTTTTAATGATATTGCTACAACCTTTGTTTCTACTTTTGTACGGTTTTTCAGATTTGAGATGAACTTACTCGTATAACTACTGCGAGGGAATTTTTAAATCCGCAACTTCACATTTTCGGTGACGTGACGATTGTGACTATTGCGAGGATCCATACAATGGACTAGAGTTTAAATGAGTTTTTTCTTATTGACCTATTATTTGTATAATATATATGTATTAAATGCTGCAAGGAATCAAGCTGTACTTACTTTTTTATTGCCTCCTTTAGTTTGCATGCTGAGCACTATCGTATACTATCAAAAGAAAGCCCGAAGGTTACCTTAAAATATTTTTTACCATGAGCATAAATATGACGAATTTCGGAACCCATTTAAATATAGGTAAGACAGCATGAGACGACAGGTGGGCAGTAACCTGTTCTCATGGTAAATGTCAGCAAAAACTCTCACTACCCCTTTGATCCCTTATGAAGAGGGTACGCCCTCGCATTAAGTACTCAAGAAGATCGAATTTTATTTAAGTCAATATTTTATACCCAGGTATATACCTTTTTGGTGCTATAATTACTAGTACGTATGTACCTATGCAACACGCGAAAAATTACGCAAACTATTACCTTATCATCTTTGTTGCGTTTTATGTCTCTATCTTAGGTACTTTATTAGATTTATATCTAGAGTCCGTACTCGACGTAGCACGTACTTGGCATGAACAACTCGCGCGATTCAACTCGTAATAAGTTATTATCGGATAATCGTGACAGGTGGCATTGTGGTCACATTTCTGCAACCGTAGGGGTACTAGGGGTGGACTGGACGCACAGGATATAGAAACACTACACCGCGTCGCGTTGCGGAAGCATCGGTCACACTCACACGTGTCGACTGTCATTAACGACATTTTATTTTTAAAATACTAATCAATACTCGTATTTAAGTCATGACCATCATCTCTGACATGGTAACTTACAACGTGTCCTCGATACTTACTTCACTTTCAGACATCGTGTTGTAGTAAGAAATAAACTTCATCGTGTTATGTCGATATCCGCGAACAGAATTCGCTTGCATTCTGCAAATGCGTAAGGATGTAATTAATCTAATCGTATCAACACAGTTTCAGAAGCATAAGTAGGTACCTAATACATTTAATTTTATGATCACTTTTATCAGTTTGCGATACCAAATGTACGCACCGAATTACAGTCACAAGCATTGCGCTTCTTACGTCTTTCAAAATACAGCTACTTATACACGTCAGCTAGGGTAACGAAAGGACTATGAAACCATTGCGTTTTGTTTATCCTGAAATTAATGTTGGCGCGCTACTCGCGACCTTATTAAGATTTGTGGACGTTGTAAAAATATTTTTCTTATTCATTTCTTTTCCCCAAATTTGCTGCATAAAAATGCGTATTGTTGCGTGTGCGTAGTGTAGCGAGGAGGCGATGGGGGAAGCTCATTAAGGTAAAAAGCCGAGTGCAAACGGCGACTAATGGCGAATTACACGAAGGGGAGCGCGAACCCCACCGCGCCGCCGCGACATTGTTTACATGTTGCTTTCCTAGCTTTCCAAAATTTTGTAGGTTTTATTTATTTATAGCTAAGTACTTTGAAATATATACGAAGGTCTTCGCTCTAGGTACATACCTATTATGGGTCAGTTCATTGCAGATTCTTATAATATGGTATATGTATACCAATGTTTAAACTAAGGCTATAAGAATTCTGTTGTCTCTTGTTTGTATAAGGATATAAATACATTATAAGGTGACTGCTTAATATTACATTAAGAGAAGTACATTTACAAAAAAATATCTTCGTTTCATTTTAACACAAGGGAAGGCGATCTAGATGAAAACGTGTTGCTAATTGGCAGGATGCAACGAGTTTAGTTACATTACATACTGCATACGTTCTTAGGTTACAGAATTCCAAGCAACGACTGAAAATGGGCCGAGTTGCCGAAATTGCGCAAATATAAATATTTGTTTTCTGTTATTTACCAGTCGATGTGGTAATGTATAAATGTAGAAAGTAATATATTTTTAAATGATCATTTTACCATGTCTATATTTAGTTAGAGCCGCATAGTTTAAAAAAAGTAAATCCTCCTTTAAAAAAAAACACAAAACTCACATAAGTCAAAGCTTAACTTAAAAGCGTAGATATCTACCAAATCTGCTTACCTATTGTACTTTTTCAAAACCTGAAGTTACGAGACTTACGAGCCTAAAACAAATGTGCCACTTCAGGCGGAATCCTTGCCGCGGTACTCGCGAGGCGGAGGCGCGCGAGGGGCAGAGCTATCAGCATTTCGGCGCGTCCACGTACCCTCCCTCCCCGTCCCCACCCTTCACCCCCTGCATCGCCGCTGATGCACCGCGCCGAATTCGCCCTGCGCCTTCACTCCATGCCTGCGACGCTCCCCTCTTTGCGTTGAACCAACCTTGAAAATTGTTTTTACCGTCATTGAGGGTATTCACCCCGAACCCGAATTCCGAGGCCCGGGCCACACTACCGCTTTCGGTGGAACAACCGACGATTTCGTATAGGAAGCCAACAAGAGTTTTATGAATCGCGTAGTGTAGTCGGGCGTGCTGTTTGTGGGCGAAGGATATTTGACTTCGTCAAGTTTTTTAGGCGAGTCGTGAGTTCGCTTGCTGCGGCTCCTGCCTGAGATTTGTTTGTGAATCTTTTCTAAAGAATTTTCAACGACGCTTTGTGTTCGAATATGTTTTTTTGTTAGAAACCTGTTTTTGGTTTGAATATTAGGAATGAGATCCAACTTTGGTAGGTACCTATGACTTGGCGAATTAAATATGACTTCACATTAGGTAACAGGAAGGTACCATCGGGTTCAAAAATGCATGGGCAATTTATAAATGAATTCATTGATAAGTTGGCCATGCAATTACAATTATGAACCCGATGGTACATTAGATACACGAAGATACCCAAAAATATCAATTTCTGTATTAGCTGGTGGTTGTATATTAACAAGTTACTTATAGATAAGTAGGTACCTATAAGTATCTAAGTATTTACTCATCTAGAAAGCATTTATTATTCAATGTTTTAAATTAATTTAAATAATTTGACTCCTTTCAACTCCTCTGGATCTAATAAGATGCAAAAATGAAAACATATGTATTTTTAACATCGACGGTACCTGTAAATCCCTACTAGAATCTAATTAGATTTACCATAAGTACCTAATACCCACCTACTTACTTGTGCATGGTACGTACCTAAGTCCAACGGTACACTATCCAATATTGGTAAAAACTTGGTGGCTATGGTAAAAACATAGGAAAGAGGCCCACAAGTAGCTAACCTACGGATTTCGTTTTAGCATAAACATAAGCATTACAACCAAGGAAAGCCGTAACCTAACCTAACACACCTACGCAATAAAACTACCATAAAAATTATAGCATTTATAGCTCAAGTCCGCCGAACCTCGAAAGGCGGGCACAAATTCCTCCCACAAAGAAAAAGCAAAAATTAGGTTAGGGTCTTATTTACCTGCAAGCGCTGCAAGGAAAACAAAATAAAAAGACATAAGCAAGCGAGCGAAGAAGGGTGGAACGGCAAAAAAGTAAAAACAAACGCGTTGCACTCGCTTCGGCGCGGCGCGGGCGCGCCTACGCACTACGCAGAGCAAAGGCGTAGCGTACGCGACGCAGAATGTCCGCTCTCTGCAATAAATAGGTATAAATAGCACGTGCTCACTCATGCACCGTTTTCGTATGTTTATTTGTGTATTTAATAATTTTAACAAAAAATGAACCGACTTCGCTTAGGATCCGCTATTCCAAGAGGTAGTGGCCGAGTTGCTGTAAAAAATAGTGAAATCACTATAGGTGTGCCTATAATATAATAGTTGAAGAGTTCCCTCGATTTCTCCAGGATTCCATCTTCAGATCTGATCTGGTGAAAATGGGACCAACTGTGAAGTATACTCTTTCAAACAAACAAATAATTTTCCAAATCGGTTCAGCCGTCTTCGATCATATTTACATAAAAAAAAACCCGACGAATTGATAACCTCCCCCTTCGAAATCTTGAAATCGGTTGAAAAGAGAACACGATGACATAATGTGTTATTTACAGGTATGTTTATCCTCTTATTCAGATAAATAATAAGCGAAAAATAAGAGTAAGGTTATATTTTTGGTCTTGAATTACGAATCAGAGTGTAATCGATCACAATCAATGGATGCTAAGTATTTATTTGCTAGGAGTCGGTAGTCGGTTTTATACAACCTACCCTTGGTGCCTTTGACATATTAGAAAATTCAAAATGGGACCAGTAAAACGCTAAAACAAGAGTGATTGCTCGAAATGGGTTGCCATCCGTATATTAAATAGTGATCGGTATTCTAATCTCGTTTTATATTCACACTTTTCTCTGCAGGAAAGTTTATTTAGAGGAGTATGTACGTATGTATGTTAAAGTAAAATTATGTATGATGATTGATGAACCGTTACAAGCAATTTTAAGGAAGTTATTGATTAGTTAACCCTTAGTTATTGACTTTATCTGAAATAGGCTTTACCAATTCCTTTGATTCAAACAAGCCGCCTTGAAACTCAAACATAAATATGTAGAGTGGGCTCTCTGTACCAGTATTAGCTGTGTTGCGATCAGCGCAGCGTCGCGCATCCCGCCGCGTCTCCACCGCCATTTTGATTGTCTCCATTACATTTTTTGTTTCATTGAAATTGCTTTGTTTAGTAAATAACTGAAGAAAGAGTTCAATTATTATTAACATTCCTTGTCATTTGTAATTGATACTAAGATGTTTCTAATATAACAAGCTGGAATAACTATAAACCTGAAAACCAAACTCAACTGAAATATGTGATCTAAACAAACTACAATAAATAAGTACCTATGTAGCATAGGATGATTATCATCCAAGCAAAAAAAAGTTAACCAAAAACACGATACACGTAAAAAAATTGATATTTCTGAAACCCTCCTATTAATTTCCAACCCTTTTTCGTACAAGTCGAATCCGCAGTGTCATCCAGCTGTTTCGTCAAAATGATGGCCAGCAATTTTATTTATACAAAACGTAATATCGGAATCGGAACATAATTATTTGATGATTTTAAATTTTATTGAATTCGCTTATAAGTCAAAAATATTTGTCGGGAATCCGGAGTTAATTTGGCTCTTCTTTTCTGTATGAATGTATTCAACGGCAGAAAATCTTAACAAGCCGATGGGCTGATTTCTTTGAACACAATGCCATTGCTCAATTAGTGCTAATTTAATCTAAGTAAAAGCGGTATTAGACATTGCAACCTGCAGGGCCCAATCTGTCAGGTTGGAAGGTGTAATTAAAGGTAGGGCCCATAGGGAGCTGCAGGAGGGATAGGGAGAGGCAGGGTACACAACAGATTGGGCCCTTCAGGTTGCAATGTCTAATAGCCGTTTAAGTCAATAAGCAAAACGTAAGTAAGTATATATCACCGATCAATAATTCTAGGGAAACACAATCAGCCCAAATAGTGCCCCTTGTCACAAAATAAAGCCGCAAATCGATGTACAGTTTAGCCGTTTGGCACACACATACTAGAGGTCATAAATTTTTTTTTGATCCGCAGTTCTTTAAAAAAAATCCCTTAGGAGGGGGCTGCTGATTCATCATTTTTTTGTATGGGATTTTTTTTTAAACCTATCGTGTGTGGTATCATTTGAAAGGGCTAATATAGGCGGTTCTAAAAAATATACCACATCAGAACATTTCAATAGGTAATTGCTTTAATATAATCGTAAAATAATATATTGATCGTAATTAAATATCATCGACGTGTCACGGCATATTGCAAGTCGCGAGATATCAAAAGACATAATTATTGGAAGGCCCTGTTTGTGCCGCGATTGTCATAATTCACGACACTGCACGTGCAGACGTCAATAAGTTCTCATTAGGGCAAGATGCGGGCCGTCTCCCATTACGTTATCTACTTATTTTACTATGTGTGTATTATGCGTACTTATACATATAGCCAACTATTGTAGATTATAAAAATATTTACAAAGGTATTACGAGGAATGTATATTGTTAATTTATAAATAAGGACATTTGTGGACATTAGTGGGGCTGCATTTGATTTTATACCTCTTTGACTGCCGCCCGTGACTTTGGCGTTCGTGATTAGTGGCAAATTCATTTGATAAGACGTTTTAGGCTTTGCAACCCATATTTAATTTGACGGTAGGTATTATCATTTAATGTGCTGTATCACAAGGTGACTATAAACATTAATTGCAGCTGACCTAGTCTTTGAATCTTTTCCTATTTCCAAATGACCACAAAGCGATGATCCCAAAACCTTATAAAGCTCAACCCCGCTCACCTTTACTTTTGATCAAACAACTAATAGTCATGACCCGTCAATTAAGTACAACCCCTGCACAGTGCACATTTTGATTGGTGGCCAGCTGCCCGTAGCGGCAAAAAACTGCTTTCTAAAATTACTGCTATCAGCCGCCGTAGATAGCCAGCGTTAATATAGTGATGTGCCATTACTGGGAATATTTTGTGGCAAATAGTGTGTATCTTGCTCCTCGATTGTATTTTTTAATTTATCAATTTTAATTTTTATTTATATGTTTATGAGTTATGTAATATTATTATTTTATATGTGTAAGTTTATTAATGTTTAGTTGATTTGCATTTGCAACACCTACGTACCTCTTTCTAGTAATTTTCAATGGTTTCCGCTTCCCAAAGGTTGCCTGGACTGGAAGAGATCGGTTTTTAGCGATAAGACCACCAATCGCTTAACCGCTACTTTACTTTTTTTGTAACTTTTATTTTGTGTGTTCTTTATTTTGTGGTGTGCAATAAAGAGTATTTATGTTATATTATATGTTAATATTTGAATTTTTTTACAATGATTTCAATGAGGATAAACGAGCAAAAATATGCGCAAATGGCGTCGCAATCGGAAACAAACAAACAGCTCTTTACACAGAACAGGTCAGAAAATATTCTACAATGGCGGCTAGAAAGAGTAAAAAGTTTCATCCAAAAACTCTTTTGAATGATAATGTTAAAAAAAGTGAAAAAAAGTTACCATGACCTCCTATTATCTGCTCCTGATTCCTTTCTTGCTATGTAGGATCATAACTAAGGACAGTTTTTAAGGTGAATGGCCGAAGAACTCGAAGAAGTAGGTATTAGGTAGGACCTTTCGAAGATACTCCAGAAATTTTAGGCAACGGGAAATTTTCTACTGATGCCCAGTAGTCGGCAAGGAATCAAAACACAATGTCAGATTTCAAAATAGCGTATGTTAAACGTCGGCCTAGCTATTTAAACTAAATACACAATTGCATTATCAAATGCTTTTAAGTACGGTGTGTTTGGGCATACATAATAGGTAATACTCGTAATTATTAAATTTAAACTTTCGTGAGACATATTAATATTATAAAATAACACGGTAATAAATTTCACAAATAGGGACATTTACGGGAATACACTCGGGTACAATTTAAGAGCATGGTCAACGGCACAGCACTACTTAGTGGTACACCCGTCTTGCTGAGATCACAATCAAACGCCACCGGCGGCTTCTGACGCATAAAATTTACGTTAACCTGACTTATGAACGGCAGACCTTGTTTTAACTGCTTTCTTTGTCGCTATTACATTGGCAGGGTTAGCAGAAATAATGTTATCTAACAGGCAATAATGAATTTAATTAATAGAAAGGATGCATTTTCTTTTTTTTTTTAACATGTTTTTGTTTGTTATTATTTAACCTAGTTAGGTATTGATACTGTTGATGCTAGCTAGAGATATGGTACCGGAGAATAATGTTTGTTACCTATATCGTGGACGGATTTCCGAACCAATTATTGTTCTCCGTTTTTTGAGAGCTTGACATCAAACAGAGGCTAAAGTATAGTGTATACGAGCCCCGCTGCAATGGATTTCATCTAAAGTAGAATTTTTAATGACCTAGTATGCCAGGCCAGGAGCATATTCAATAAAAATAACCTAATTAAGTATATGTCGTATATTCCGAAAAACTCAGTAGTGGTCGGTCGTCTTACCACTAGGCTACCAGCAATTATTAGATTATTACCTTAAATGGGGAAGACAGTTGCCATCCCCATTTATGCACGTATAGATTATACAAACAGTAGCTACCTAACAACTTGTTTGTAGTTGGTACCCATGCATGCTACCCATGGCCACTAGAAACAATTTTAGATAAAAGCTGCGAGGTTGACGTGGCGGGCACTCGCAGCGAAGCTCAAGATAAGGAACTGTTTACACTGCTTAAGTCAATGTCCTCCTGAGCGCGGACAGGGAAAACCTTGGAGACGCGCCTTAACAAGTCTTCCGGGGGACCTTGTGTGAGGCTGTTGACCAACAAATGGCCGGCGTGAACCATTTGTAAGCAAGTAAGCAACTCACTTAGCTGAGTAATGACTCGTGGATTATATAAAAGTGATATTACCCACCGCACCTTGGTGTTAATGCACAGCACTTAAGCCAGATATAATATATATACCAGTTGACGTGGTGCCGATTTCTTCCTTGATGGTCACAGGTCTTAAAATATGCAGTTGTACGGATAATCATAGGTGTATTTAATAAATCATTTATTAAATACACAGTGGCTCAAAAACACTAGATTCGACCATCCTTATAATGACACTATTTGTACTACTTTACCTACATGACGAAGTGTGTACATTTTTCGTGTAAATAAACTATGTACCTACTTACAATAAATTGATTTTATTAATAAATTATTAATAAGAAAATGCAAGTAGCAGGAAGATCTCCGCGGTCGAGTAAACTTCCAAGAAGTCAAGTCGAGACAGCAGAGAGCTTCCTGTAATGTACATAGTATCCAAGGGCTACTCCACGACATAGTGTCGGGACTCTGTCCCACAACTCGCGCGCCCCTAGCTGCCTCGTAAATAAATTGAGCCTGCATTAGTGGCAATTGTTCGCTTGCCGATGCTCCTGCATGTTCCACGGACGAACCAATAACAATTGAGTACATAAACGTCGCGATATTCATCTAAAATATCAAAAAACACGGTTGCGTTACTCAGAGTTCAAAGACTGAAAGACTACGCATAGCCTAAACTTTTGAAGGTTGAACTTAGGAGCAACTACGGAACCCTACATTGAATATGGCCCGACATGCTCTTGGCCGGTTTTAAAACTGAAATGGATTAAATATCGAGTAGATATTTTTCCCGTAGATGGTGTTACGGACATGGGAACCGCGGAAACACACAATTTGCTTTTTTCTTATTTACAAACATTATGGCATGAGAAAACAGGTAAGTATTTATAAGAAGCCAGGCGTAGCATTCACTAAGTCACAGACATCACTTTGATTCTCGAACTTAAATTTTTGGGTAATTTCAACTAAATTAGCGGATGTGGCTTAGTGGATTCAGCATATTCTGAAACTCTGGTGAACCTAACTACGAGTATATCTGGTCCTGCACTCTGCTAAGTGGCCACATCCACTAAGTTAGCTAAAATTACCCCCAAATTTAAAGTTTGTGAATCAAAGTGGAGTCTGTGACTTAGCGAATGCTATGCCTGGCTTCTTATAAGTACTTACCATGATTTACATAAATAAATTGCGAGACTAAGGTATTGATGAACCTATAAAATAGTACATTTCGATACTAGGTCGGAAAGGATGTCATTATTCAACGAGTTCCGAGACATTTGGTCACGAGCCGCAGGCGAGTGGCAAAACTCGGGACGAGTGAAGAATGACATTCCGTCCGTGTATCGAACGACGTTTTTTGGGTCAATCAACTATTCTTTGTCAGCAAAATTTCGCATACCTCGACTAATAGTGATAAAAATAAATTATGCGGATTATATTTAACTAAGTTATGCACTTTATATAAAATACAGATAAACATGCTACGAATTGCAATCTCTTCTATCACATTTTAATACGTTATATCTTCGTTAATGCCAGTGACCCAGTGGACATAGGTGTCCCTCACTTTTGTATGAAAATAACGGCTCTTCCGCTGGGTCACCCATTTTTTAAATGAATAATGTGTCGTTATTATTTATTTTCCTGATCTGGTATGCGTGTAAAGGATCTTGATTCATGTTGACATTGTTATAACCCACAAAAGTTAAACTAATAATGAATAAGGGCAATTCTCGCAAAAAACAAGAAAAAGTTGATTGACCCTTTTAATAAAGTTGCGAAAAAATTATAAAAATGGACAATATGTCACTTTGAGGTTACTTTATCCGAACACTCGCGCGATGCGATGCGGGGCGGTGATCATGAACCCTGAGCTGTGATTGGCTGGAAAAGTAAAACGCGCTAGTGCGAGAAATCCAACTTCTCGCATTATAAACTACTACTAGATTTGAGCAACTGTGTTAAAAAATCTATATTATAATACCAGTTCGTGCAGGATCCTGATAACTTTGGTCTACTAGAGCATATCTCACGAACTGAATCAGTTCACAGGTCATTGAGTCGAAAACTTAAGTGGGTATTGCTCGTATTTAGCGTCATAGCGAATTCATATCAACACGAAATATTGCTTCACACACCACAAATAACCAACTGGGTGTTCTTATTGTCGTGCGAGCAGGGGTTAGAAAAATGTTCAGTGAAACTTCTGGGTGCTGCGATGGTAGGGTTCCGAGCAGGCCACGGAGTAGGCACATCGTTTAGAATCTACACTGTAGATAATGTGGCCGTATTCACGTTAGTCTGGTGTGTTGTGTCGTGACGCATCAGAAGAGTACTTAATCGGTTTCATACAATTTATATGGTGCGTTCGCATTTCTGTGATGCATGTTGCATCGACAAGTGTGAACGCAACCCTATTAAAAGTATGAATCCGATTACTGTTCTGGTGCGTCACAACTCACAACACACACACCAGATAATTGTGTAAGCGGCTTTAAAGTTTCAATATTTGCTAACTCCGCTGCCCGATTTTGATATAAGTGAAAGGTGCTTTTTTGGGAGGCAGTATAAGGACGAGTATCGGCTTGATGTGCCGTTCTCGAGTAGGTAGGTACTTTCTCCTCAGGACGGGTGGCCGACAGGAGCAGCAAAATAGAACTACAGCACCTTACACTTTTATACGTAAGAGCATGCACCTGCAGAAGAAACTATCATGCCAAAATAACATGCTCGCAGAACAGCAATAGAATAGGATAGACCACGGATATACCAAGTACCTATAACGAGGTACTCTGTCGATCACGCTGTGATATTATTTGCCGCAATATTTTAGGCTACAGCCCGATAGCGGCAGGAGCAGTAGGTACTATGAGCAAATTTGTAAAATTATAATAATACCTAACTACAGTAGGTAACTAATTACTTTCCTCTTTTGAGCCCTGCCTGCTCGTTAAGCAATTGGAATAAAGCGAACATAGATGGGGAGATTACTCTAAATAACGTACTCACTAAGCAAAAGTGCATTAATGCTATGCGATTTAAATAACGAATGCCCTTTGCGATGACGTACGGTGACGTACCTAGGTCATAGTAAACCTTAACCAACTATCTATAATGCAAATGTATGCTTATATTATAATCGAAATGAGACACGAAGGGAACAAAAGTGCTTAGTTCAATTAACACCTTAAAACTGGTATCTAGCATCCACCTCCCCCGCCGAGCCCACCGAGCTTGGGCAGATAACGAATTGCAAGAAAAAACGAATCTCTACAAAAAATAATTGCAGATACGCGAACCATTAACGTTTTTGTAAAATTAACTTTTTTCGATATAACGGGACCCGTCTAAATTATTGCGTGTAATCTTTTGTATATTTCTTTTGTTCTTTCGTACAAAAAACTTTCCCACACTGGCCTGAAGGAAGCTTCAGCCAGATTTGACAAGATTTATTGCCCTGATTATTTCGGAAAAAGTTATAAATCAATTCCATCTTCTGATATTCCGAATAAGTTATTTGACTGTTATCAAATCAATTTAACACGTAAAGTGACTATATTGACTTTCGTTACTTTGTTCTGACACTCGCCTTGCAAATATGCTTTTCACCTCACTAGCTCGGAAAGCCCTTTTTGTTTGTTTAATATCTATTGTGAAAATCGCTTTTTATCCACATGTGGTGAAAGAGTTTTGACATAAGTGACAAGTGGCTTAAGTGACATTTGACAGCTAACAAAACGTAAAACGTTAAAAGTGCAGAATTTTTAACATCGCAATTAATGAATTGCATCGAGTAAAAACACTTAATACAGTCTGACAACTTTATTTTAATTCATAAATATCAGCATTCAACATTAATCTTCATTCTTTTTGTAAAAACGGATAAATTGTTCTGACAGCCGAATAAGTCTACGTACGAACAAAACGCATCTGACATTTACTAAAATCTTTTACGTCAAAACTTTTCATTTCAATTCATCCATCATATCAACGTTAAATATTCGCATGTTTTTCTAGATTGTTTTGTTAAAAATTAGTGATTCGAGTGATGAAGAAGTATTAAACACCTGAGGAATTACGGGAAACCGAGCAAAATGCACCCTTTTTCTTATTTTCCTCGCTGTAGTGAGGTGAAAAGTTTTGTGTTATACGCGGGTGAAAGTTATTTTACGTCTCGTGTATTAAAGCACTCGCTACGCTCAGGATTCTATTTTTGAACCACTCGCTTCGCTCGTGGTCAATAATAGAATCCTTTCGCTAGCTCGTGTTTCAAATAACACTCGCACGTAAAATACAACTTTCACCACTTGTATAACAAATAACTATTGATATGTTTGGGCTTACTTTTTATACAAAATCGGATTTCTACATTCGTGGGATCGATTTCGGAAGGCTCCAGCGACGTGCATATTTATATTATAATATTATAAAGAATGCACAAGTCATAGAGGCACCTGTACCTCAGCTACTACCTACCTGCAAAAACATATCGTGACATGAATGTGGATGCAACTCCATTTTGTCGTGATTAAAAATCTGTTTTTCCTTGAGTCAGAATGTATCAAGGAAATTGCTCGTATTATTTGAGTAGATATTCCGGAATTGTGTGACTCAATTGTATAGTTGGTATGTGTTTCTGTATTTATCTGAAAGCGTTTTTTAAAGGGAGAGCCTTGAAAGATTACCTACATTGAAAAACATCATAAAATGTGGGTGTACGCAGTTCCCTTTGATCATAGTTTTACTGATACTTTTTTCGTAGGTGGATACCTATTAATATATGGTAAGCGAGGACAATAAAACTCGTAGTTTATTGATCAGAAACCGATACTTGAGCCTGAAATTAAGCTCAAAATCAACAGGTTGCCTTTATAGTAAAATAAACGACAAACACGAAATCAAGTTGCATCCTTTTTGGGTTCACGCGAATAAACTTTATATGAAAGTGGGATAAAGGTTTGATACAAAAAACATATTGTGAAAGGTCGCCCTGTGTCGCGGCATTCCGACAAAAACTATCGCGGACCCCTCTCATTTGTGTTTTTTACGCGAGATAGCCGTGCGCGCAGGTAGACGTGCATCTCGCGATCTTTGTATACTCTATCGGCTAGCATATTTCATCCTTTAAGTATTTTCTTTTCATTAAGTTTAGAAAATTTGTATTTTTTTGCACAAATCTCAAAATTGATAACGAATAAATGATGTCGCTGCCTTTACGTCACTCTCATTCTGCATATATTTACTAACGGCACGGCTAGATATACTATTTACCTACTTTATTTATTTATGTTATAAATATACTACTTACCTGCTTAATACATTTTGGGGGTTTGAACTCTCGTTACCAGTTCCAAATTTCCAATTTTGTATGGTTAAAACCGGGAATTCCCGGTTGCGCTACCTATCTACTGGTATTGTTTAAACATCAATTACTGGGAGCATAACCTGCCCCTGTCCTGTGTTTTTGTGCTCATATTAGAGAATTGGCATAAAACGGGAGGTTCTTTGACATACAACCAAATAAATTAATTATTTACATTTTGAAAATATGTAATTTTGTTAGCATTGTTAATAAACATGGGTACATTTAGACCTGACCTCATTATCTTTAAATAACGCATCCCCTGAAGTTATTTTGAGCGGAGCTAGTACTTACACTTTTCTCTTTAAAATGTATTTAAACCACCAATCTTTACATGTGTGCTTTGACTATGACCCTACATAGGTGCCAGAATCCCGCACACACACAGTTCTCCACCGTACGCTTTCATTCAAAACCATTTCAAAACCTAAACGTCTGGTCGAAATTAGTCAACCGGACGTGTACCTACCCGTGTCATTCGATCGGTAACCGAGTCAAACAGCCTTACCGGTTATGGGACGTTTACTTGGAGCCTAAGGTATAACTAGATGTGTTTGATAAAAAATGTGTTAAAAGGAAATAATAATAGCTTGCCTTTATCAAGCACATACCCTGAAAGGGGAATAAAGCTATTATATTCTTACTAGCTGTGCCCGCGGCTTCGCCCGCGTGTGTTTAGGCGGTTTGGTATTTTCATTGACTATTTCCAGACCAATACCTACTCTAAAACTTACGCTTTCTATACATTAAATGGTAAATTTTTTGATGCTAATTATTTATTTATCGTATGGCTACATGTCATTGGATATATATAGGTATTTATACTCTCGGATAGTAGTAGTAGAAAAGCAGATGATGAACAAAATCCAGTGAGTGCTGCGAGGTCCAGCTGAGACAGTGCAGCAGTGCCAAGTTTGTTACTCTTTTAGCAATGCCCAGGAATCACGTTTAGGGTTGTCTAAGGTATTTCCTAATACGGACGCAGAGTAACATTGACTAATTATGTAAGGGAATGTATGAGAAGGCCAAATGCCAAGCACCGCATTATACCTAGTGTCCATGCACGGAACGTCGTAGCGGGATTTTTTTTCAGCAGCAGCAGGGCCGGGTATAAACTTAAGGGTCAAATGTATGAGATGACCAAAAGCCGAATAGGTACCACGTAGAGCTCAGGCTCGAAACGTCACAGCGTGAATTTCTTCAGCAGCAGAATGACTGGACCGGGTATAAACTCAATGGTCAAGTGCCTTCGCGAACGCGAGGGCCGAAGACCCGAGGGTGAGCGGTAATGTATGGGAATGCCAAATGCCACGTACCGCATAGTGCCCAGGCACGGAACGTCGCAGCGAGAATTGCTTCAGCAGTAAAAGGACCCGGACAATACTCAATGGTCATGTGTCTTCGCGAATCCGAGGGCCTAAGTGCCGAGGAAAGGGCAATTTATGAGAAGGCTAAAGGCCGAATACTACATAGAGCTCAGACCCAGGCCCGGAATTTTGCAGCGAGAATTTCTTCAGCAGCAGAATAACAGGGCCGAGTATAAAGACAGTGGTCAAGTTCCTTCGCGAACGCGAGGGCCGAAGGCCCGAGGGTGAACGGTAATGTATGGGAAGGTCAAATGCCAAGTACCGCAAAGTGCCCAGGCACGGAACGTCGTAGCGAGAATTGCTTCAGCAATAGCATGAAAGGGATAGGACAATACTCAACCGTCAAGTGTCTTCGCGAATCCAAGGGCCTAAGGCTCGAGGGAGCGGCAACGTATAAGAAGGCCAAAGGCCGAATACCACGTTGAGCTCAGGCCCAGAACGTCGCAGCCAGAATTTCTTCAGTAGCAGAATGACAGGGCCGGGTATAAACTTCGCGAACCCGAGGGTGAGCTGCATTGTATAGGAAGGCCAAATGCCAAGTATCGCATATCGCCTAGCCACAGAATGTCGCAGCGAGAATTGCTTCAGTAGCAGCCTGAAAGGGATCGGATAAAACTCAATGGTCAAGTGTCTTAGCAAACCCGAGGGCCGAAGGCCCGAGGATGAATGGCTATGTATGCAAAGGCAAAACTACATAGGGCCCAGGCCCGGAACATTGCAGCGAGAATTTCTTCAGCAGCAGCATGATAGGGCCCGGGCATAAACTAAATAGTCAAGTGTCTTAGCGAACCCGAGGGAAAAAGGCCCGAGGGAGCGGCAATATATGCAAAGACCAAAAGGCCGGATACCACACAGAGCCCAGGCCAGGAACATCACAGCGAGAATTTCTCCATCAGCAGAATGACAGGGCCGGGTATATACTCAATGGTAATGTGTCTTGGTAATGTAATCTATGGGAAGGCCAAATGCCAAGTACCGCGTATAGGGCCCAAGCACGGAACGTCGCAGCGAGAACTGGTACAGCAGCAGCATGAAGGGGACCGGACAAAACTTAATTCTTAAGTGTCTTGGTAATGTATGCGAAGGCCAAATGCCAAGTACCGCATAGGGCTCAGCCACGGAACATCGTAGCGAGAATTGCTTCAGCAGCGTGAACGGGACCGGACAAAACTCAACGGTCAAGAATGAAGAATAAATTGTTTATTTTATGTGGACACACTACAATTATAAATTATAACCTTATATAGATTTCATATACAAAGGAAAAAGTGGCCTAGGCCTCCGCTGCACAGGGCTAGGAATGAACCAGATAGATCATTTTATCAATTAATTTATAGAATAAAATATCCCACAAATTGAAGGTACGTATTAAGACTCCGATACGACACTTCCGACACTTCACCACACATACAGGACCTCCTAGGATCACGTGACGCTTTTCTATACAAAATGAAGTCTCGGAATTGTCGTGTCGGAGACGGTCCGGAACACCGTGCATCATCCTTTAGTTGACGACAATTATATTTCCGGTTACTTTCAACTTTCACAACGAAATTGACTCGTTCGGAAAGAGAAGTGTCGTAGAATGTATGAGCTTCCATATAAACCACGGCACTTCTCTTTCCAAACAGACTTGTTTGAATTGGAAAAAATGTTTTAAAATAAGCGGGATAAAAACTACCCTATATGTTACCCTGGGGTATAAACTACTATAATACGAAATTTCATGAAATTCTGCGCAGTAGTTTTTGCGTACATCGCGAACAAACTCACAGACAGACAGACAAGAATTCCAAAAATCACCAAAATGTATTCAGTCAACGTTTCTAAGGCCCCCTAAATTAGATTTTCCCAAATATCTTCAATGTACATTTTTTTTCTCCTTACGCGTTTATTATATGTATAGATAATCAACGTTTTAGTTATTTACTCAAACAACTTTGATTATTAACTGTCAGTGCCACTGCCACTAGTGTCATACTAGTGTCACTGTCACTGCCAATTGAATGACAATTGAAATTGAACAAAACTTATGCAAAACTTCGATAAGATAAGTTATGCCGAATAATTTGATTTTAGATCGTTTTGAATGACTATATTATTTTATTTTGCATTTTAATTGCAAACCGTTAATATGGAGTATACTAATAAGGTAACGAACGCTCTCATAACACTATACTTCACACTTAGATTATTCAATTTATGCTTCCACTTGCTTGGTTACAGGATTTTCCGGAACTCAAGAATGACAGATTATTAAGAGCTGCATTAGGAAAAGAAGTAGATAAAGTTCCTGTGTGGGTGATGCGGCAGGCCGGCCGGTATTTGCCGGAGTTCCAGCAGGTCCGCGCCCAGCACGACTTCTTCACCGTCTGTCGGACACCAGAGCTCGCGTGTGAGGTGACGCTCCAGCCGTTGAGGAGATACGAACACCTCGATGCTTCCATTATCTTCAGTGATATACTCGTTATACCACAAGCTTTGGGCATGACTGTGGAAATGCACCCAGGATTGGTGGGTATCTTTTATTTAATTTCACCAGTTGTAAAACTTGTAAATGAGCAAACTGCCCCGGACTTTTTTGTTGTTAGAGAATGATTATCAGCATAAATTATAATTTTGTTCATCAGGTTAAAAACTGAATATACAGTTAAATCTAAATTTGGTTAAAAAAGTATACTTAATTAATTGGAGTTTTTACTATTTGAACTGAGCTAATTCACTACTGTAAGGATACAGAGTGAATTAGTTCATTTGAAATACTTACCTACTAAAATCAAACAAAAATGGTAGGTGGTGAACTATTTCTTATTGATATTTTGACTAGGGAATGCAACCCGGGTTTTTTTTGTATGAAAATACCCGGGTAATACCTGAAAACCCAGGTTGCATTCCCTAATTTTGAACCATCCACCAGTTGAAAACACTGGCCTTAGTGCATATAACTACAAGGAGGATTTCCCAATTAACTTACATAACAGTGGTTCTTGTAAGGCAACTGCCACTGGTTTGGCCAGATAGTGCCAGCGTAGGGTGTACATAGTACCTGTCACTATTAGTTCATATTATTCTGTGGAATTTGGATTCTAATTAGGTCAGAAAATTTAAGAATCGCCATCTGATATATCGGAGCGGCCAAGGTAGTCACATAAATATGAACATTTTCAAGGCAATAAAGTGCATGCTGGCACCATTTGTAAATATTTTCTACTGGCTAACTCCATTGGAGTCTAATATTTATATAGCTAAATATTTCAGGGCCCAGTTTTCCCCGAGCCCCTTGGTGGACCATCAGAAATTGATCAACTGCAAGAAGAGGGAGCGGTCTCCAGGCTATTGTATGTAGGCAAGGCAATTACTCTGACAAGGCACAAGATAGAAGGAAAAGTACCTTTGATCGGATTCACTGGTGCACCCGTTAGTAACAATATAAATATTTGTTTGTAATTCTGTAATTGATTGAATATGTTTACTGTTGAACTTATGAGCAGTGAGTGTGTCACTGACTTTAATCGTTGAGCCATTTAAGGTTCACCTTACACAGTAAATATTAAACAAAAGAAAATAGGCGGATCCACAGCTGACGCACCACCTCGCGAGGGAGCATGGGTAGTGGGGACGAGCTTCGGCCGAGGCAAACGAACGCCCGGCCGCATTGCCTCGGGAGAGACACGTCCACAGTAGCCGAGCTGCCTCGCGCGACAATTCCCTCGCGAGGTGGTGCGCGTGGCGTGGACCCGCCTAATAGCTTGAACCGTAAACTCAACGATAAAAGTCCGTGACTGTACACAGTGGTACTAGACCATGTTTGTGCTAAGATCATGGAATTTTAATAACCCTGCAGCAGTATTAATAGTGTAGCAAGTATTCACTGTTGATCATGCCACACTATTATTTTTAGCAATGTTTTGTGAAACATTAGAAGCAGCATGAAAATTACCAAAGGATAAACATAATTTAAAATCTCTTACTTGTGATCATTTTAACACTTTCACGACCAGGAACCCGCTAGGCGGGCTCTCTGTTCGTAGGCGCTTTCCGCTACAAAGCGGGAAAACGCTAGGAACGGCTACGAGCGTAGCGCGTAGCGAACTACGGTACGGAAAGTGTTAAGGTGTTGTATTTTGGTGATTACATACTAGAACTTATTAATTTAGTGTTAAACCCTCTTTTGTTTGATTTCAGTTTACGTTAATGGGATACATGATTGAGGGGGGCGGCAGCAAGACCATGTCTAAAACCAAGGAGTGGCTAGAAAAGTACCCTAAGGATGTTCACAAACTCCTCAGTCTACTGACGAGGGTCATTGTTGATTACTTAATAATGCAGGTAAACATTATTTTTAACATGTAACTAAGTAATTAAATATAGATAAACATATCAATGCAACAACATAATCAACTCTTGCTGGTTGCAAATGTAGTAGAGCCCCATAGCCCAACCCCTGTTCGGACTCACAAAGCGTTGCGATTATAGTATGTGACCCACACCGGCCACGACCCACACCGATTGTTCTCGCCTTACCCATGACTAACAACCGTAGCTCTAGATTCCCTGTCGTGTTTGCTGTCTGTAATTCTTCCTTCCCGTACCCAGCCAGAGCCACTAACTTCAGCAGAGTCTATGGTCTTATCTGGCAGGACTTAAAAAAAAACAGATTCTTCATCACGTTGTCACGTTCAGGAAGTGAGGTGTCACTCGGCAGTTCGAATAAACCTGTGCACGGATTACTGAGGGCCAACTGTAAATTTTTACCGACTTAACAATTATAGTTATTGGAGTAAATATTTTTTTATATATATTTGCAGGTTGAGAGTGGCGCGCAGTTGCTGCAGGTGTTTGAGTCCAGTGCCGACCACCTGACTCGGGAACAATTCATCGAGTTCTCTGCTCCATACTTGAAGGACATCAGAAGTGGAGTGCTTAAAAAAATTAAGGATGGGAATTTGGAAAATGTTCCAATGGTAAACTTAGATTTTTAGAACATAGCCCTCCAAACGAAGGAAAACTTAGGGGAAATAATTCGTGTATAGCTGAATTTTGGTATTAGACTAAGATTAGATGGTAGTGCACCCTACCTAATCGGGTAGCAAGATTCGGCATATATAGGGGGTAGCACCTTAAAAAGTTATGACTTTTAGTATGGGACACTATGAGCCAAACCTGGAGCGTTCGGAATGCAGCCAACTTTTCGGGTACCAAAAAAAGTCAGAAAATACCTCATCGGGTAGCAAGATTCGACATATACAGGGGGTAGCACCTTAAAAAGTTATGACTTTTTGTATGGAACACTATGAGCCAAACCTGGAGCATTCGGAATGCAGCCTGATTTTAGGGTGCCAGAAAATATCGAAAAATACCTCATCGGGTAGCAAGATGAAACTAATGCCAAATGAAAGTACTAATCATCCTGTTAATAAAAAAAATTGGTAGTCGGTCCTAAACCCGGAGCATTTCAAATGCAGCCAACTTTTGTGATCGAACAAAAAACTCATCTGATACCATTACAACGTAGAAATGGCCCCAGATGATGGTTCAAAAGACATAAACAAGTTTAATTTGACAGAATTTATCAAAAAGTGCCAAAATATTTCAGGTTTACTCACCCAAACTTATCACTTTCGTGATTTGGCTTAATTTTAGGGTACCTGAAGATTTAAAAAAATACCTTATTGAGTAGCATGATAATATGTATGCCAAATGAAAGGACTTATCATCCTGTTAATAAAAAAAAATAGCAGCGGGTCCTAAACCTGGAACATTCCAAATGCAGCCAACTTTTGTGATCGAACAAAAAACTCATCTGATACCATTACAACGTAGAAATGGCCCCAGAAGATGGTTCAAAAGACATAAACAAGCTTAATTTGATGGAATTTATCAAAAAGTGCCAAATTATATTAGGTTTACTCACCCAAACTTATCACTTTCGTGATTTGGCTTAATTTTAGGGTACCTGAAGATTTAAAAAAATATCTTATTGAGTGGCACGATAAGATGTAAGCCAAATGAAAGGACTTATCATCCTGTTAATAAAAAAATATAGCAACGGGTCCTAAACCTGGAGCATTCCAAATGCAGCCAACTTTTGTGATCGAACAAAAACCTCATCTGATACCATTACAACGTAGAAATGGCCCCAGAAGGTGGTTCCAAAGACATAAACAAGCTTAATTTGATAAAATTTATCAAAAAGTGCCAAATTTATTAGGTTTACTCACCCAAACTTATCACTTTCGTGATTTGGCTTAATTTCAGGGTACATGAAGATTAAAAAAAATACCTTATTGAGTGGCACGATAAGATGTAAGCCAAATGAAAGGACTTATCATCCTGTTAATAGAAAAAAATAGCAGCGGGTCCTAAACCTGGAAAATTTCAAATGCAGCCAAATTTTGAGATCGAACAAAGAACTCATCTGATACCATTACAACGTAGAAATGGCTACAGAAGATGGTTCAAAAGACATAAACAAGCTTAATTTGATAGAATTTATCAAAAAGTGCCAAATTTATTAGGTTTACTCACCCAAACTTATGACTTTCGTGATTTGGCTTAATTTTATGGTACATGAAGATTTAAAAAAAATACCTTATTGAGTGGCACGATAAGATATAAGCCAAATGAAAGGACTTATCATCCTGTTAATAGAAAAAAATAGCAGCGGGTCCTATACCTGGAGCATTCCAAATGCAGCCAACTTTTGTGATCGAACAAAAAACTCATCTGATACCATTACAACGTAGAAATGGCCCCAGAAGATGGTTCAAAAGACATAAACAAGCTTCATTTGATAGAATTTATCAAAAAGTGCCTAAATATATTAGGGTTACTCACCCAAACTTATGACTTTCGTGATTTGGCTTAATTTTAGGGTACCTGAAGATTTAAAAAAATACCTTATTGAGTGGCACGATAAGATGTATGCCAAATGAAAGGACTTATCATCCTGTTAATAAAAAAAAATAGCAGCGACTTCTAAACCTGGAACATTCCAAATGCAGCCAACTTTTGTGATCGAACAAAAAACTCATCTGATAAGCCAAATCACGAAAGTGATAAGTTTGGGTGAGTAAACCTAATATATTTGGCACTTTTTGATAAATTCCATCAAATTAAGCTTGTTTATGTCTTTTGGACCATCTTCTGGGGCCATTTCTACGTTGAAATGGTATCAGATGAGTTCTTTGTTCGATCTCAAAAGTTGGCTGCATTTGAAATTTTCCAGGTTTAGGACCCGCTGCTATTTTTTTCTATTAACAGGATGATAAGTCCTTTCATTTGGCTTACATATTAGCGTGCTACTCAATAAGGTATTTTTTTAAATCTTCAGGTACCCTAAAATTAAGCCAAATCACGAAAGTCATAAGTTTGGGTGAGTAAACCTGAAATATTTTGGCACTTTTTGATAAATTCTGTCAAATTAAGCTTGTTTATGTCTTTTGAACCATCTTCTAGGGCCATTTCTACGTTGTCATGGTATCAGATGAGTTTTTTGTTCGATCACAAAAGTTGGCTGCATTTGGAATGTTCCAGGTTTAGGACCCGCTGCTATTTTTTTCTATTAACAGGATGATAAGTCCTTTCATTTGGATTACATTTTATCGTGCCACTCAATAAGGTATTTTTTTAAATCTTCATGTACCCTAAAATTAAGCCAAATCACGAAAGTGATAAGTTTGGGTGAGTACACCTAATAAATTTGGCACTTTTTGATAAATTCTATCATATTAAGCTTGTGTCTTTTGAACCATCTTCTGGGGCCGTTTCTACGTTGTAATGGTATCAGATGAGTTTTTTGCTCGATCACAAAAGTTGGCTGCATTTGGAATGCTCCAGGTTTAGGACCCGTTGCTATATTTTTTTATTAACAGGATGATAAGTCCTTTCATTTGGCATACATTTTATCGTGCTACTCAATAAGGTATTTTTTTTAAATCTTCAGGTACCCTAAAATTAAGCCAAATCACGAAAGTCATAAGTTTGGGTGAGTAAACCTGAAATATTTTGGCACTTTTTGATAAATTCTGTCAAATTAAGCTTGTTTATGTCTTTTGAACCATCTTCTGGGGCCATTTCTACGTTATAATGGTATCAGATGAGTTTTTTGTTCGATCACAAAAGTTGGCTGCATTTGGAATGTTCCAGGTTTAGGACCCGCTGCTATTTTTTTCTTTTAACAGGATAATAAGTCCTTTCATTTGGTATACATCTTATCGTGCCACTCAATAACGTATTTTTTTAATCTTCATGTACCCTAAAATTAAGCCAAATCACAAAAGTGATAAGTTTGGGTGAGTACACCTAATAAATTTGGCACTTTTTGATAAATTCTATCATATTAAGCTTGTTTATGTCTTTGGAACCACCTTCTGGGGCCATTTCTACGTTGTAATGGTATCAGATGAGTTTTTTGTTCGATCACAAAAGTTGGCTCCATTGGGAATGTTCCAGGTTTAGGACCCGCTGCTATTTTTTTCTATTAACAGGATGATAAGTCCTTTCATTTGGATTACATTTTATCGTGCTACTCAATAAAGTATTTTTTTAAATCTTCAGGTACCCTAAAATTAAGCCAAATCACGAAAGTCATAAGTTTGGGTGAGTAAACCTAATTTATTTTGGCACTTTTTGATAAATTCTATCAAATTAAGCTCGTTTATGTCTTTGGAACCACCTTCTGGGGCCATTTCTACGTTGTAATGGTATCAGATGAGTTTTTTGTTCGATCACAAAAGTTGGCTGCATTTGGAATGTTCCAGGTTTAGGACCCGCTGCTATTTTTTTCTATTAACAGGATGATAAGTCCTTTCATTTGGCATACATTTTATCGTGCTACTCAATAAGGTATTTTTTTAAATCTTCAGGTACCCTAAAATTAAGCCAAATCACGAAAGTCATAAGTTTGGGTGAGTAAACCTAATTTATTTTGGCACTTTTTGATAAATTCTATCAAATTAAGCTTGTTTATGTCTTTGGAACCACCTTCTGGGGCCATTTCTACGTTGTAATGGTATCAGATGAGTTTTTTGTTCGATCACAAAAGTTGGCTGCATTTGGAATGTTCCAGGTTTAGGACCCGCTGCTATTTTTTTCTATTAACAGGATGATAAGTCCTTTCATTTGGCATACATATTATTGTGCTACTCAATAAGGTATTTTTTTAAATCTTCAGGTACCCTAAAATTAAGCCAAATCACGAAAGTGATAAGTTTGGGTGAGTAAACCTGAAATATTTTGGCATTTTTTGATAAATTCTGTCAAATTAAGCTTGTTTATGTCTTTTGAACCATCTTCTGGGGCCATTTCTACGTTGTAATGGTATCAGATGAGTTTTTTGTTCGATCACAAAAGTTGGCTGCATTTGAAATGCTCCAGGTTTAGGACCGACTACCAATTTTTTTTATTAACAGGATGATTAGTACTTTCATTTGGCATTAGTTTCATCTTGCTACCCGATGAGGTATTTTTCGATATTTTCTGGCACCCTAAAATCAGGCTGCATTCCGAATGCTCCAGGTTTGGCTCATAGTGTTCCATACAAAAAGTCATAACTTTTTAAGGTGCTACCCCCTGTATATGTCGAATCTTGCTACCCGATGAGGTATTTTCTGACTTTTTTTGGTACCCGAAAAGTTGGCTGCATTCCGAACGCTCCAGGTTTGGCTCATAGTGTCCCATACTAAAAGTCATAACTTTTTAAGGTGCTACCCCCTATATATGCCGAATCTTGCTACCCGATTAGGTAGGGTGCACTGCCACCTAATCTTAGTCTATATAGTTGTAGACAAAGGTGTCTTACACAACATACCAAAAGTACCCATGGATAGGGGTGCCGCTAACGGGGAGAGGGGGGTGTAAAGGTCCCCTTTTTTGGCTTTTCGTAAATAACTCAGTAGCGGTGGCTTATACGAAATGTTCTTCTACTTAATTAATCCACAAATAATTTTCTACAAAAAAGGTTCTTTACATTTTTTGCTGGGATTAATGTATAATGAGATTTCGAGGAAATACGATAATCACTTTTTGAAACTTTCGTAGCTATTCTTTACGAAACTATTAGTTTTGTCTAAAAGTTGTTTTAGAAAACCCATATTTATATTAAAAGACCTATCCAACGACACCCCAAACACTAGGGGTGGAGTAAAAAAAAGAATTTACCTCCCACTTCATGTGTTCGGGAGGTACCCCAAAAAATTATCTATTTCAGATTTTGTTTTAAAACTTTGTCTGCGTGTTCAAAATACATACTCATACGAAGTTTAACTATTCAAGTACTAACCATCACTGAGCAGGTTGAAGAGGGTATTTTTTTACTTTTTATTTTTTATGCCATGACGGTGGCAAACAAGCATACGACCCGTCTGATGGTAAGCAGTTTCCGTAGCCTATGGACGCCTGCAATCAACTTCCTAACCTTATAGTTTCGCTGTCCGTTTGTCCCAGTCTGTCCGTTCACGGCTTTGCGCAATGATGGTTAGTACTAGAATAGTTAAACTTCGTATGAGTATGTGTTTTGAACACGCAGACAAAGTTTTAGAACAAAATCTGAAAAAATATTATTTTTTAGGGTAACTCCCGAACACATGAAGTGGGGGATAAATTATGTTTTTTAAGTCACCCCTAATGTGTGGGGTGTCGTTGGATAGGTCTTTTAATATAAATATGGGTTTTCTAAAACAACTTTTAAACAAAACTAATAGTTTCGTAAATAAAAGCTCCGAAAGTTTCTAAAAGTGATTATCGTATTTCTTCGAAATCTCATTATACATTGATCTCAGCAAAAAAGGGTAAAGAACCTTTTTTGTACAAAATCATTTGTGGATTAATTAAGTAGAAGAATTTTTTTTCGTAAGAGCCACCGCTACTGAGTTATTTACGAAAAGCCAAAAAAGGGGACCTTTACACCCCCCTCTCCCCGTTAGCGGCACCCCTATCTATGGGTACTTTTAGTATGTTGTTTAAGACACCTTTATCTACAACTTCACCAAAATTCAACTATACACGAATTATTTTTCCTATCGAGCAGTTAGTGGGCTTCCTTCGGTGAGCTAACACATTGGATAGGTCCTAAAATACACTTTTTAACCCTTTGACTGCCAAAGCCGTCATATCACGCGCATAGAAAGTCGTGCCGTTAGCGCCAGGACGTGATATCACGTCCAAAATATAACCGGTATGGCGCTGAGGGCATGATTTTTTGTCCGATGCTTGGCGTTCAAAAATTGTTATATTTTATTATTGGTATTTTCAATGACACTTCTCGTTCTTGTAAAAGCTGCAGTTTGCATATATGTAAGCGCAAATTGTATTATACATGTAGCGTACGGACAGGTGGTGGCATTATTAAGCAGAGTGTCGCCCTTATTCAAGTACCTAGTGCCAATATTTTTGGAACGAGTAATTTTACATATTATTACTCAATTTAATTAGCCGGACCAAAAAATAGTTAGAAACATAAGCCAAAGGTCTAGCGGAGAAAATAAGGGAGGTTTAAATAATCGATTCAAAAATAGCACTATGTACTTGAATAAGAAATTTATGTTTAAGACAAAAAAAACTATAGTCAAAAACTTTTTACAGACAGTATTTGCAAAAGGAGGAGGTCATTCTCTAGACGTGCAAGCAACACTGGGGTATGAAACACTCGGATTAGACTGGACTGTAGACCCCGTAGAAGCTAGGAAGATTGTTGGAGAGAACATTACTTTGCAAGGCAATCTCGACCCTCAAGATTTGTATAAAACTCCCGTAAGTACATATTTATAATCAGGGCCGGACCTAGGGTAGAGCGAGTGGAGCGGGCGCTCTAGGCGCCGGATGGCAGGGGAGCGCCAAAATGGCCAAAGAGAAAAAAAAGTTTTAAAGCAAATGTGGCGCAGGCGCAAAATATGTACGTTTGGAGTGGAGTGGCGCGACGGCGGGTAGTACCTTTACCTTTTGGTATATATTTTTTTGGTATTTTTGTTATTTCAACTTGTTTTATCAGGCGTGACTTGCTACTTTTAATCATGAAGGGCGCGAATAAAGGCGCCAAAACGATACGTTCTTTATATTTTTCTAAGCGATTGGGTTTATCAGGATTGCATTCTATTATTTAACTTTCTTTTTTAGATCGTTGCTCTTGATCTTGAAAGGCGCGAAATAAAACCTGATAAAGGCGCTGAAAAACCTTATAATTTTATATAAGCGATTGGGTTTATTAGGGTTACATTAATTATCTATTTTTTAAATTGCTGCTTTTGATCTTGACAGGCGGGAAATAAAGGCTGATAAAGGCGCCGAAAACGTAAAGAAGGCAAAACAAATATAAAGATGAATGACCCCTAGAAGATGAACATTTGGCCTTAATATTGTTTTTTTTTTTAAATAAAACTGCATCACTTTCTTGTACTATTTAAACTTCCAAAATAATAAATCCAAGTTTGAGGTCGTGAGAGCTCGCCAAATCTATACCTCTCACCAAAATTGCCCTTTGTAATGGAAATCTTATTAAGAATTGTGGTTCGAAATCGATATAATTGAGTATAAATTTATAAAATTGAAACTTACCTGATTTTGAATAGCATATTTTAACTTATTTTATGAATTATTTATTGTTCAAGTCATGGTTCCAATATTGTGTGAATTTTGCAATAGATGAGTGGCGTTCAACTTTTGGGCCTGGGTTAGTATTTTCAAATACTTTTATAAATTCTCATAAAAAGATACACCATTTATGTCTTAAATTGGTTTTTAGGGTTCCGTAGCTAAATGGCAAAAAAAGGAACCCTTATAGATTCGTCATGTCTGTCTGTCTGTCTGTCTGTCCGTCCGTATGTCACAGGCATTTTACTCGGAAACTATAAGACGTATCATTATTAAACTTTTACATAAAGTGTATTGTGTGTGCCGCTACTTATTTATGTAGTGAATTTTCTGAAAAAATATTTTAGGGGGGCACTCTATACATGCAAGTTTTTTTTTACCAAATATCAACATGATGCACATCAATCGATAGGTCTTTAAAAATCACATTGAGGTTTTTTTGAGCATTTTTTATGAAATGGATACTTTCAGAAATAATCGCTCCGAAAATCTAAAAAATTATGAAAAAAATCAAGAAGATGCACCTTTCAAAATTCTTTCAACGAAAATTATTTTGAACATTATCGGTTTAGGCGTTTTTGAGTTATCTCCAAAAACTACGTACTTAGGCAGATACGACCTTGCGATAATAATTTATTCGATAATATCATAGTGGCTAAGGCTGGTTTTCATAAATAATGGTACGGAACCCTTCATGCGCGAGTCCGACTCGCACTTGGCCCCATTTTGTTCCTTGGTTTTATGACTAAAAGATGAAAAAAACATTCTTATACCACTGTGATATTATCACGGGGTTTACTTTAATATGGAAACTGGACGGTTTACCTAACAACAACGAGAATTTACTAGTTCATCTTTTAGGCTGCATTCTAAAACATGAATTTTGCATGTTTTTTAGGGTTCCGTAGCCAAAATGGCAAAAACGGAACCCTAATAGTTTCGCCATGTCCGTCCGTCCGCGGTCTAGCTCAGTGACCGTTAGCACTAGAAAGCTGAAATTTGATTTGAATATGTGCTTTAACCAAGCCGACATAACGGTAGAATAAAAACGCGAAAAATATATTTTATTAGGGTACCTCCCGTACACGTGAAGTGGGGGGCGAAATTTTTTTTCGTTCCAGCCAAGTTGTGTGGGGTATCGTTGGATAGGTCTTTTAAAAAGAATTAGGGTCTTTAACAACAGTTTTTGGATAAAACTAACACTCTCGGAAAGAATAGCTCCGAAAGTTTAAAACAGGGCGTCCCCCCCTATCTAACTTTTGAATCGTGGGTCCTAAAATTTTAAAAAAATCATGAAACTGGAGCCTAATGAGTACCTTCAATGAAAACTATATTGAAATAAATCGGTTGAGCCGTTTTTGAGTTATCATTCAAAAACCCACAGTGAAAGGACGTAAGTAAAAATGACGTAAGCACCGCCAAATTTCCCGTAAGAAACGACCTTTTGAATTAATGGTCTCAGTTTACGGAACCCTACACTGAGCATGGCCCGACATGCTCTTGGCCGGTTTTTTTAACTTAAAATCATGAATATCGTGCTGAAAGCTTAATCTAACTAAATTCAGTGTTTATTAAATTAGAAAAAGTTGAAACCATTTTAAATTGATACAGTTGAAATACCTTTATTTACTTCAATTATTGCACAAATTTAAATCAACCCGATTTTCTAATTTTGCTTGTGCGTCAAATCATTCGTATTTGGGTACTTGATTTTGCTTTTATACTGGTTCATCTTTTGAATCAAACCGTTCATAATCAGGGCACTTTGTTCATCTTCTGGGCGAATTGGCCTATTTTGGCACAAACATTCTCATTAAGAATACTGTACAGCTCTAAGAGGGTTTGGAATAGCTTATTCTAAACTAGATTATATGCCAAATCATATTAAAAACTTGTTTAAAATTGGTTATAATTATAACATACATAAAAAAATATTGAAGTGGGGGTAATAGCTTAAAAGTTCATTTATGACTTTACCCTACTTCTCTACCGCTTTGGGTAAAAAGCTTCAACGAAGGGCGCCAAACCCCGATTTCGCTCTACCTTGATCGAGGGCTCGGGCCGGCGCTGTTTATAATCACCGGAGTTTTACTAGAGCCAGAGGAATTCAAGCCTTCTACACTGCAGTTACAATT
The DNA here is from genome assembly GCA_911728535.1 of Pammene fasciana. Lineage (NCBI taxonomy): Eukaryota > Metazoa > Arthropoda > Insecta > Lepidoptera > Tortricidae > Pammene > Pammene fasciana. Next base: position 22,146,238 of record OU452275.1, read on the forward strand.
CATATTGTAATGACAGCACCCCACACTAGCGGCTACTTTAAGCCATCCCTTACTGCTAGCATTTAAATATGAAATTAACTTCTGTATATAAGGTGCATATTCGTTTGTCTCTACTCTCTAGTACCAGGCGCGGCGACGTCGGCCGTTTAACGTAAATCGTCCACAAGCAACATTATTCGGTGTTTCATTACACATTTGTTTTAAGGCGGTTATCACACTACTGCGGTGTCCGCATACGGCGATGTTGTGCGAGCGAGATAGCGCTCTGCATGTGTACTGTACTGTCTCGTTCACCGCAGCGAGACGCGCCACCAATGTGAAATCATAATACTTATTCTTGTTTTGTAATTGCCGATAATAATGAAGAGTTTTCTTCGCAGGAGGAAATCAGACAAATGACAATAGACATGGTGCGTAAGTTCGGCAAGCACAGGTACATCGCCAACTTGGGGCACGGGATCACCCCGCAGACGCCTCTAGAGAGCATGACCGCGTTTACTGAGGCTGTCCATGAAGCGGTTTGAAATTTATTCATTACATACCTACCTAAGTATACACGGTGTAACATGAGGAAACCGAATAATTTTAACAGCGTATTCCTGATCATAATTGATGACTAAAATGCACAGACTACACAGACACCTCATCATTAAGCTTTTACAGGGAGCACGGGGTCACCACACATAAGCGCAATTTTATTCGTAAATTTCTACGATTCGAACAGCACATCTCAATAGTATTCTATACCAATTTGTAGTATAACAATCCAGGTTCACCCCTGTAACTTGATTTTTGTGGATGTTTTTAATTCACATGAGTAATGATGAAAAACGTTAACTCAACCGAAATAAGCGGTCGCGCTCTCATACAAAATTAGTACGGGTGCACCTATGTGTGGTGACCTCGAGTTGTACTTATGATCTATCTAGTGGTTGAGGTTATCTGTGCTAAAATGTCACACAAACTTTCCTGAATTTTGGTAAAGGGGTTAAAATTGAACGAAAGAGTTACAAAAAAACCCTTCACGGGATAAGAGTTACAAAAAAACCCTTCACGGGATTTGTTAAAATTAGACATCATAGAAAAGGCCCTTCCCTTCATCCCCTTAAGAGCGTTTTCACATTATCCTATCCGATATCGGATGTCGGAAGGGTCTATACTGAAGTAAATATGCGTACTTTTGTATTTTTTCATTCATTTAACTAATCTCTATTACTAAAATAATGCGTTCACGCAAAAAAGGCGGACTTTGCGCCACAAGGTACTCTCTAACAGCTACCTTTCTACTTGGGGCCTTCCGACATCCGATATCGGCGACGCACTTCCGATAGAGATATAACATGTCGGAGCCCCGATGGCTGTCGGACGATAAACTTTGTTTGTGTGCGTGCATGTGTAGGTACAGTTCTGCTGTAGTGTGCGTGACGACGCTAGCGCGGATTTTAAATTTCGAATGCTCGAAACAATTGAACTCCAAATTCTTTTACGTTTTTTTTTAATTTATTTAATACACAAACAGCCAAGGAAGTAAACATAATTCGGTAGAAATAAACAACGTAGGTGTAGGTAGTTCAAGAATAATAACATACATGAATATAGTATATAATTGTCTTCGCATATACAGGATGGATTTTCTTTTTGGGTCAGTAAGGGCAGCTACCAGACCCGTGCAAAATGGTCTTAGAAGACCTTCCCTCGATTTCAAATTAATGAAGATTTGCGTTTACGGTATTTTTTTCAAAACATACATTATGCGAGAAATATGTTATTATAGGATATTTGACAAACTTTATCTTTTAATGCTAGTCGACCCTATTCCTATTCAGGATCAAAAGCTTATATAGGACCAAAAAAAAAATCTGACTAGAAAAGTCACAAATCGAGGAAAACTTTTCTCATAAATTTTGTATGAAAATTAAAACTTTTATTTTTACATTTTATTTTTTTTTTGCTTATCGATCCCATTTCTATATAGTTTCCTAGAGGTCAACTTACGGTAGAGTACTAAAAAGCGACATATTAAAGAAAACTTTTTCTACAGTAATTTGGTTTATATTTATTTATCGCGCCAATCAGTCCTGTTACGTTTAAGGTCCATAATACTGTATGAGGACATTACAGTAAAAGCATTCAAAATATCAAAAAACTGGCCAAGAGCATGTCGGGCCATGCTCAGTGTAGGGTTCCGTAGTTGCCGGCCGGTACAATACATTCGTTCAAAAGGTCGATAATTACGGAATATTTTGCGTAAGTAATTTTACTCGGCGGCACTTACGTCCTTTCATTTTGCTTTTAACCGTAATTTTATTCAATATAGTTTTTATTGAAGGTACCAGGGTCGCGTTTGCCTCTCTTTCTATCCAATATGTGTGCTAGAAAGAGAGGCAAACAGCGAAATCGTAAATTGTAACTTTATAAAACGCGACCCAGGTTTCACTTTTATAATTTTTTTTGGTCTCATACAAGCTTTTGATCGTGGATAGGAATGGGATCGAACGGCATCAAAAAAAGTTTGTCAAAAACTTTTTTTCTCGCAACCTGTATATGATTTTTCCAAAATTTGTAAACGCGAATCATTAATTTGAAATCGAGGAAAGGTCTTCTAAGACCATTTTCACGTAGCAGCACGGTATCTGGTAACTGCCCTTACTGACCCAAAAAGAAAATCCATCCTGTATACTTACAAAGAGTTTTCACGCCAAACTGGCTTTACATAGGTACGGTCAGTAGCAATGAAAAAGGCCCCCACTGCCATACAAACTTTGTATGCAGGGGGGTCCTTTTCTCTGCAGCTGACTGTACTAGTAAAAAGTATTGAAGTAATGTTGAACTAAAAGTACTTTTAATAATTTGATAAGACTGAGCATAAATTTACCACCCACCACATATTATGACATTATGAGAGGCAAATTGTTTGAGAATTTTTGTCTCATTCTACTCGTACCTTTATTATAGTTCCATCTCACTTTGTTGCCTCGTCATATCGCTGTCGTCTGTAGAGGCCTGATAAATTGTAACGTCTATAGGACCTCCGTGTGGTCCGACATTATTTATCGGATGCAGGGTGTCGGATGTAGGATGTAGGATGTCGTCCGACATTATTTATCGGTCCTACATCCGATATCGGATCGGATAATGTGAAAGCGCACTTAGGGGAGGCCTATGTTCAGCAGTGGACGTCTTATGGCTGAGAGAATGATGATGGTGATAATGAGACATCATAGCTTATAAGAAGAATAAAGTTGTTTTTGTTATTAATGTTACTTGCGGTAATAAATGGTGTATTGTTTCTGAAAATGTGTGTTTTAATTAAGAATTAAGAAATAAGTAATTATGTACAATTTTAGATAATTATTACATAGAGTAAGTAGTTTTCGTGTTTGTTGGGGGCATTTCTTCGTCATGACTCCCAACGGACTTTTTCACGTACTGAAAAGAAGAAAACAAACATATTTAGTAACAAATAAGCAGCCCAACCACTGAGTGATTTATGAAAATTATGAATCAAAATATAGCTCTTATGTAAAACTGTAAAGTGGTTTGTTTTAGTGGTAATCACCAAAGCTACCTATCTTGAACATTATTAGGTATTCATTTTCTATCGAACAGTAAGGACTAAGGTCAGAATCGGGTAAGACGAACATAGTTATAATAATATGCCCGAGAACACAAACAAAAAGACAAACTGTTCAGTTAGCAGCAAAAGTGGCTAACCGGGTAAGGTGTTCAAAATGACCCAAACACGCTCTTATTCTCTTAACCTTTTGACCGCCAAGCGTTTAACAAAAATGACGCGCCACCGACGCCACGTAATCGCGTTTTGTCAAGCGAAATTGAACTTTGCGGAAGCCTGCTGCCGTCGTTGGCGTCCATGGCAAGACTCTTTGATGTCGGCCAGAGCTGACTGTGGCGGTCTAAGGGTTAACCAATAAAGTCGTGTCGTACAGATCATTTTGAACACCCTACCCGCTTAGCTACTTTTGCTGCTGACTGTACCTACTTATTGGGATATTATACAACCAATTGACTTAAACCCAGGGTTTGTCTTAACCAACCTGACCTTACATTTACAGAACCCTTTGACCGCCAAAGACGTCAAATCACGCGCATGGAAAGTCGTGCCCTCAACGCCAGCACGTGATATCACGTCCAAAATATAACCGCAAGGCATTGCGCGCTCGCACTAAGAGCACGATTTTTCCATTCGATGCTTGGCGGTCAAAGGGTTTTAAAAGAATATATGATATAAAATATGACCGAGAAATTATATTCCATTTTTGTAAATTAGACGTAGTAGAACATTTTTACGCCCAAAAACAATACATTATAGTACATTATGATACAAGTGTGCTAAGTTGATCATTACATCAGACGCGATATTGTGCGCACGCACACATGTGAGTCCGCATAGGGAAGCCGAGTTATGTAATGTTATGTTTTTCAACACACTTGCGAGGATAGTGTAATTAATAACTTTGATAAATAAATAAATTGTCAGAATGTTTACAAGATAGCCGTACACACGTACCGAAGACAATTAAATTTAACTAACATTTTTTGTGATGTTATTGACTATCTGGAACTCTTTTTCAAAACATTTCATATATTTATTGTCCAATAAGAATGGTAGTTGTGTAGATTTTGGCGGATCTCACACTGGCGCCGCGATCTCGCTCGTGCACAGACGCTGCATGCGGAAACCGCACCAGTGTGAAAGCCGAGAGTATGGAGGGCAGAAGGTAAGTATCTCTTTGTTAAAAGTGTCCGTCAAAGGGCGTTAGCGCCACAATCGCTAGAGAGTATATGGTATCGCATATGCAGCGCATTTCACTCCGTCAATAACTGCTAAGTTGATCCATGAAGGTACTATTCCAACAGGAGCAAGTTGTTTCAAAAATACCAATAAGTCAAATGCACTTTATAGTCATTATTTTAAGGTTTAATTTCACTTGACCAAAATGAAAGAGAAAAACGAGCCGAGAGAGATAGCAAGCACACGGACCTCTGTCCCTTTCTAAAAGTTGCCATTCCGAAAAATTCATTATCTTTGGCAACTTATTATTTCGTGTAGGAAGTACAAAGAAATTAAATAAGTAATATGATTTAGTGTTTCTATTTATCACAATTATAATTACTAAACAATAAAAGTAAAATAAACACATTCGTCAAAAATATTTTACAAAGATTAACTTGGTAGCATTAAATATTTAGCTGTGGCAGCCCAGACGTCTAAGATGGCGGACAAAGAAAATCGTTCTTGTCGTCACGAAAATTAATATACTCGAGAAAGAAGAATATACTTGTTTTTTTTTGTGACTTGTCATGAAAAGTGATGTGTTAGAAAAACTGCAGAAGTGAATCTAATACCGAGAGAGGCAAAATATAGCGTAAATGATAAGAAATATTGATAAAACTTAAAACGTTCAAATAGGGTAACCATGCTTGTATACAGAAGAGGACAATTTTGGAGATTTTCATAAAGCACATTTAAAATATATGTTAAAATTTGTAAAATATTATGAGTATTATGACATGGTGTTTTTTTCTTTAATATTATAATATTACGAAACTCAATTAAATATTCTTCTAGTTTTGTATTAAAATACAGTTGGACTGGCAGATTAAGTGAGATTGGGGCAGCTCGTCCTGTCGATTTAGTCTCTATACTTAATATAAAACACGCTTTCTATAACATAATATAAAAGTGGACTTCCTGTCTTTTAAAATTTGCGTGGTCACCCTAATAGAAAGAGACAAAGGTCCGCCTGCCACCCATCTCGCTCGGCTCGCTTTTTCAAGGCGAGTACTCGGTCTTGCTTATATATCAAGTCTCTGAGTTGATCTAGATATACTAGCGCCACTCGGAGAAATTTGGAACTATTATTTACTGTTTACACGTTGGACATTTATCGACCGTTCTCCTATAAGAGATACTTATCCTTATATTATCCACAGCCGAGAGGTTGATGTAAAGTTGTAAATGATGAGTTGATGACCAACCTGAGGGTTGACTTGGATCTGCTCGTCCATCTCCTGTATGTGCTGGTGGAACTTGGTGCACGCGGCCATCTGCTGCTCCAGTACACACAGATTGTCTGGGGACTCGAACTTTTCTGGACTGTCCAGGAACACCACCATTCCGTCCTTCTGGTTTATCATTGCGTATATCTCTCCCTCTTCGATCTGAAAATACAAGTCGAACGGCTGAATTGTTTTCATCTGCTTCCACATGGCGATAATTTTGCCCTAGTTCCTTTTGTATCAAATAGGAAAAATATACCGGTAGTAAGAAGAATGTCGCAATAAATTATAAACTGGTGAATGTTAGCAAGTAATGATGACAAAATTTTATCGTGCTACAATACTCGCCCGCAATGTGAAAGTAGTGACTGAAGCAACACTTATAAAATATACATATTTAAAAAGTCTGTCCTGAATATCGTGTAAGTATTGTACGTATTTTTTTTTTCATAGCAGTTTAGTTACACACAAATTACAGGGCGCTCAGATAATTTAACTCCCACCGATTTTTACAATTTTCAGGCAATTGAGAATATGGCTCTTGGAGAGAAGGAAAGCACTGGTATATAACTTGACCGGATATTTACAACTCGCTTTTAGGTGAAGGAAACCAGACCTAACAATAAAGTCTAGTTTACCCTCTAGGTCGGAAGGTCAGGTGGCAGTCGCTTGGCAGTAAAAGTAAGGTAGTAAGTCACGGTATTTGGTTGCCAAGCGGACCCCAGGTTTAATGTCAGGCGTGGCAAAAAGCCGGCACATATGCTAGGAGGACGATGTTTATTGTTAGTAGTGTACAGTGGCGGAGAGTCCATAGAACTCGATTACCACCGGCTTGCCTAATTTGCTGTGACTTTTACTACGGCTCCCTACGGCTTCCCTAAAAATATTTATGACGCGCCGCTACTGGTAGTGTAGATGTTTGTGTTTGTGTTGAAGTACCATGTTGAGGATGACGGTCTCGGCCTGCGCGGGCCCGGCCAGCTGCACGCGCGCGGCCACGTCGCTGAGGGACAGGGTGAGGAAAGTTTTGGTCAGCCTTTGAATATTCTTCTTGTATATCGAGTTTAATACCTGAAACAATATGTTTCAATTACACACACACACAATGAAGGAAGTGGCCGACTTCCTGTAAAAAATAGTGAAATCACTATAGGTATGCCTATAATAGTTGAAGAGTTCCCTTGATTTCACTATGAAATTTTGATCTATGAAACAAAAAAACTGATAACGTATATGTATGTATATCCAAACATCGTTCTGCCAATACCTTTGTTTCTTTCGTTGGCAATGACTTGTTAGCTGTGATGTGACTTATATCAGAGACTATAGAGATAGACGACCACAGCCTAAGAACTTTTTGAAGCTCCTGCACTGCTACTCCACCTAGTAACAAATAGCGTACTAGTAGCTACTAGGTGGAGTAGCAATGCAGGTGACATTTCTCTTACATATTCGGTATCATTAGGTGGCTTTGACATAGATGGCGTACTCGACATGAGCTTCAAAAAGTTCTTAGGCTGTAGTCGTCTATATCTCTATAGTCTCTGCTTATATAATAATTCATTTATTTTCTTAATAATTATTTTATCCACAATTTTATAATCCACGCCGCAGGCTACGTCACATAACAAAAAATAGGTCAACCACAGGCTTCGTCACATAACAATCAAACTTTACAAGATGAAATCCGCCACAGGCTTTGTCAATAATAAGTATACACTAAAGCTTAATTACACTACAGACCACCCCGGACCGTAGCCGGCCCAAAAGTCCCCATGACACTAGCAGCGTTTCCACGCTGAATTGCCAAGGAAATCTGCTGAACCAGGTACGATCCGGAGCGAGGATCGCAACCCCTCCCTCTGAGTCGACGACCCAAGTCCCTAACAAATTCCTTGGCCTCCGCACCCCATGACCCTGCAGTCTCTACCGCAACCGGTATGAAGTCATACGTTGGTTCCAAATCAGAATACTTAGTATGCTTCTGCCTAGCCGCATACTCGGCAGCCGACCCAGCAGCTCTCATGGTGTGGCCCAGGTGGGATGGGGCAAAAGTACTGACGCATGTAGCGTCCCATAAGAGGCACCGGCCCTTCTGCCAAGGAACCAACGTAAGACCATCAGGTCTTTTGCCATCTGAGCGGCACAACCCCGGAGGCTCCAGAATACAGGGTACGTTGGCTGAAACCAAAGCCCGGCGAACAATTTCGTTGATCGCATGGTGACGCGAAAAACGCCCTGCACATTTTTGGTAACTAAGGCCATGGTGACCATCTTCTTGTACCATGACCCCGCTTATATTAAAAGTTAATTATAACTATTAAGTTAGGTATATGATATGAAGGCGTACTTTTATCTTTGTTTACTCATTTAGGCGAGTAGGTAGTGTATAATGGTGAATTTGCAGAATAATCAACGATCACAAAAGATACTTCCATAAAATAATTCCATAACTGGTTATTCAGATCTTCTGATTGTAATGATTTATAGAATTAAATAATAATATACAGGACAGTCCCAAGACTATGGGACATCAAGGCAAAGTACCTTAAATATCGTAGATGGAATATTTTGCTGAAAGAAGACTTTATGATACTTTTAAAAGTTAGTAATTCTGGATTTAAAGATTTCCTAAGAATTACTTGCTTCGTCTGGGAATAGATCCGACTTAAATGTGAAAAAGAAATCACCCCTTGTTTTAAGTAGTAAGTAGTAGCAGTAGTAGTAACGAAACACATTATTGCACTTAAACATAGTACACAATTATGAAACATACATGTAATTTGTACAAAGGCGAACTTAACTTACTGAACTTACTCTAAGGTTAAACCTTACAGTAACTGAGAAACGCTGAGCAAACATATTTAAATTTAACCTTTTCCACGCCAAAGACGTATATATCGGCACCACAGGTCCAACGCCAAAGACCGATATATCGGTCACCGACCACAGAGCAAAATAGACCTCCATGCACACGCATAAAGTTTAACTTCACTTTTGACATTTAGATGTCGTGGCGTCTGAGTGGTAGGTTTTGCGTTTGACATGGCGTCGAAAAGGTTAACACGTACAAGACGGCAAGAGTTATCGTCAATTAACTTTTAAACCTAATCTTATTCTTAATCTTATCTTTTTGTTTTATGATGCCAGTCGAAAGAATGGACAAAAAATAATAATTCTTTTTCAGTAACATAGTAGTATTTTAAAAGAAAGGAACAACGTAAAATGCTTGAGTCAAATTTCAAGAAAATTATTTATTGCCGAAAAGCAAGTAATTCTTAGAAAATCTTTAAATGCAGAATTACTAACTTTTAAAAATAACATAAAGTCTTCTTTCAGAAAAATATCCTATCTACTATATTTAAGGTACTTTCCCTTGATGTCCCATAGTCTTGGGACGCCCTGTATATGGGTCAGGCCGTATTTTTTGCCACAAATAGCGCAAAGGTGACGTAAAATATTCCACGATTCGGTCGCGCAGAGTGACGCAAAATAGTTGAGTCGGTCGCGCAGAGTGACGCAAAATAGTTAAGGTTTGCGCATACATTGTATGATTTTAACATAATATATTTTAAATGAACATTCGATTGTTAACCGAGGGATGGAAAGAACCCACCACAGCCGAGATATTTTGGCGCTCATAGTTAGGTACATAAAAACAGGATTTGGTATGGTAAGGTTACATTTTTAATCACTGCAGACAAAAGGCTGAACGGTCCACCAAATGGAACTATAGAAACATGTCAAATTGCCAAATACTAAGAGATTCCATAGGATTTGACTGTTAACGTCACTTTCAAATAGTTCCATGGTGATCCACGGTTCCATTTGGTTGATTTTATATAGCAAACTTACACCCGGAATCCGCAAACCTATGTGTGCATGAACCTTTATTCGGTAGCGCAATATCACTGGTATCGCAAAGTGGCATAATGGCGACCGTGGCGCAAAGAAAATCTATAATAACTCTATGAATAAGCTCTTTTTTTTAGTTAAAATAACCTAGGAAGATTACACACGCCTTACTTAATAGTGCACAATAACAATGACAGACATTAATTTAAAACTTATCTTGAAATCTCAAAAAATGCACGCCGCGAAAAATGTGACACTTTTCACTCCGAACAAAGTTTACATCGGTCTGACAAAAAATATAGCCGCTGCCGCCTTAGGGTCACCACATACCTAGCGGTTTTCCTCGCGGAATTACCGGAAGTAGCGGAAATTCATAGACAAAATGCTTAATTTGTCTATGGTAGCGGAAATTTGTCTATGGCTTCCATACAAAAAATCTGCTACCATAGACAAATTTCCGCTACCATAGACAAATTTCCGCTACTTCCGGTAATTCCGCGAGGAAAACCGCTAGGTGTGTGGCGACCCTTATTGACCTTAGGGTCGCCACATACCTAGCGGTTTTCCTCGCGGAATTACCGGAAGTAGCGGAAATTCATAGACAAATTAAGCATTTTGTCTATGAATTTCCGCTACTTCCGGTAATTTGTCTATGGCTTCCATACAAAAAATCTGCTACCATAGACAAATTTCCGCTACCATAGACAAATTTCCGCTACTTCCGGTAATTCCGCGAGGAAAACCGCTAGGTGTGTGGCGACCCTTAGACAAAGCTGCTTTGGTGTTGCCACTATTCAGAATACAAATACTACCAAAGCTTAAAGGCCACAAAACGGGCATGATGGTTGCGCAAAAAAAAGCGCAGAGAAATGGCTGTTTTCGTTTTTTTTATTTAATGTACGAAAATTAATGTACTTTCTTAGGAAACACGAAACGATATTCAAAAGGGGGCTAGGTAACTATTATTTGATAACGTCAAATCAAACAGATCATGAAAATGTTGTCTTTTTTTTAATTTTAATGGATGCGCAAAGTGCACCCGACCGAAGCGGATTTGCATTTTTTATGAAAATTTCGTTGTTTTTATTTTTTAAAGTCGTATAACTTTGCAAATATATCAATTTATTTAAATATCTCCAGTGGCCGTGGGTAAACAGGTCTTCAGAAATACAATGCTATGGTTAATTACTATATAAAATTATTACAGTAAAAAAAAAAGTAGCGGACCGAAATCTGAACTTTTTTCGGCAAAAACTACGGCCTGACCCATATAGGCAGGTAAAATAAAACTATTTTTATAAAGAAATATTTATTAAACAACACATACATAAGAATACCATATACAAATTTCCACTAACGCACTTAGACAAAAAATAGGCTCAAGCAATATACGAGTCCCGATACCCCAAGTTTTCATCTAGTCCCATTTCTACGGGATAATACTGTTTTAAACTAATATTTATTTTGCATCAGCTTCTGGATCTTCCGACGGTGGGTTCTTCTTTATGCCATAAGCATTGTGCACCATCTCATCTGAAGTGTGTAGTAAAAGAGCAAACGTCAGCTCCGGGATATTGTTCTCACAGGCAAACTCCAGAAGATTGTAAAGGTTGTAAAACTCCACGGTTTCCACCAGTTTCGTGATGCAGTCGGACTTCAGGTTTTGCATGGAGTAGTGTATAGCGAAGAGCAGCATTGGACGCAAATCTACGTCTGGCAAAATTCCCAAATACATATAATCCTTTAGTAGCTGTAGCGTTTTAGATGTAACACCTTTAACCTAAAAATATAATTTTATTTTTATACTTTGTTTCAACCATCTGTCTGTGGAGAAAAATATATTTTTCTACCCACTCTTGTTTAATAGAATGGTAATCTACTGACTGGACCATTAGAACTGCGTTAAATCTATATACAGGGTGGAAAGATAAGTCGGGCCCTGGAGGGAAACTACCTTAAAACGTTGAGATAGCTCAATACACTGAAAGGAAACATTCCTTTATTTTTCCTAAAAAGTAAAACTGCATTCACAGATTGTTTTCTAATTTTCCCTTTTTTCGATACTATAATTGTATGATTTTTCTTTTTTCATTATTTATGGCTTCTCTTGTGCCGTAAATTTAGTTGGTATTAAGAAGTTTGTATTATTGTTGGAAATAGGATCGTTTGTCATGAATTGTCATAAAAATTGTTTTTGACAAAAATTACAAAATGAGTAGTTTTTTTTGTGAATTGTAAATTTTCTCGAAAATTTGTAAATGCAGATATGACTCTTTTTAAAAATAAAAGAATGTTTCCTTTCAGTTAATTCAGCTATCTCAACGTTTTAAGGTAGTTTCCCTCCAGGGCCCGACTTATCTTTCCACCCTGTACCTATATATTAATTTTCTATTGATGGGTCAATATTTTCTATGAGTAGATAAGGATTTTCTTTCCAAAATGAACGTAATATAAAAGTTGGGGGAAATCTAACCTACAAACACTACTAACCTCTATAGACCCTTCATTTATATCCTTCCACACAGACGTAAACATCGTTTTAAACTTTTGGCTATGAGCGGCTAAACATGCTTTATGTACAGGGACCCTGTTATCATCTAGAGACAAATTAAAATCGATGATATCAGTATCATCGTACAGATCAGCAAATGTCACTGATCCTGCTTTGGTCACAGTAAATATCAGTTCAACATCATCTAGAGTGTACACTGAGTTTTTGAGCTTGCACTCGCCGCTTCCTATTTCTACCCAGTCCGTCCAAGCGTCTGTGCAAATGAATGTCTTGGACACGTTAGCTTTCGTGTGCAGTATGTTTAGTTTAACTGTGATGTTGTCCCCCTTTTCAGTTTTTCTTGAGGACAAATTGATGAAAACTGGTAAATTAAGTTCATCGCAGTCACTGGTTGGTGGTTTTTGATCGAACTGTAGTCTAATATCGACCAAGTCATCAATGTTGAATTGTCCCTGACCGACTTCACCAGCGCTTGATTTTGGATCGTTTAATTTCTTTGTCAAGGTGAATACTAATTTCATGCAAGGGCCTCGCAGTACGCGCTTATAAGCTCTGAAATAAAAATGGCAGTTATCTGTAGAGCGTGGATTTTTCAAATGGATCAGTGAGAGCAGCTACAAGAACCCATGACTACGCCGATATCGTTTTAGGCGATTATCACACTGGCGACGGATCCGCATGCGGCGCCGGTGCGCGAGCGAGATAGCGCTCTGCATGCATATAGCGCTATCTCGTTCGCACACCGTCGCCGCATGCGGATCCGCAGCAGTGTGAGAAGCGCCTTAGGAGACCTTCCCCTAACTTTACTAATATACTTAGCCCAAATTTTTACGCAAATCGATCTTATTACTAACAAGGATCAACTGTCGAACAGACGAACCTAGGAAGCCAAATGATAAATTACTTTCTCCGTACCTTCATTTAATAATGCACCCATCCATATAGTCTAACCGACTTATTCATAAACGACCACTAAAGTTAAGAGGCCTCTGATAATCGTTTGTCCCTTTCCGTCCAACCTATATGAGGGAAAGGGACAAACGATTATCAGCGATCTCTTAACTTTAGTGGTCGTTTATGAATAAGGGGGTTAGACTTAAACCACTTAGCCGCTTAAATACTTACCCGCTTATTCATAAACGTGCTTCAAACCTCATTTAGTTAAATTATGTTTTGTCTGTTTCTAACAAACACAACTGTCAAAGTGACAGATAAGGACAAAGGATGTTTTAGTTAAATGAGGTTTGAAACACGTTTATGAATAAGCGGGTTAGACTCTGTATTTCATTTATTTATTTAACCTTTCAACCGCCTTCAGGGTTTCAGGAATATCAGGCGTTGGCGGTTTAAAGGTTAAACTCTATGTACAAAAGAAAAACTACGTAACTTTCATAAGCGCAGACCGTAATAGTTTCGCCCAAATACTACATCCATCCGTCCGCAAAAAGCTGGAATGAATATGCACAGCAATAAGGGAGTCACTATAAGATAAGATAAGATAGGTTTTACTCATCCAACGGTACATCATTGCACTTTACAATTTATCAACATCGGAAATGATCAAAAATTTAATATTATCATTATCATTACCAATAGGTACAATTTGTTATCGATATCAAGGTTATACCTAGATTACCTGACCTAAAAAATAATATAGATACGAAAACAGAGTTTCTATGGTCAGCTAAGCTGACGGCTCCATTAAAATTAAAACCCGTTTTCGATCAATAAATGAATTTTTACTTTACTTTAATAAATTGGGCAAATGGGAATTTTAGTGTCCCATCTTTTCCTTTATGAATAAAATATAAATTAAAATGCATATCAATTAAATATATGGAAATCTTATAATTATAAAAAATACTTACATTTCCAGAGGCATCGTATTAAGACCTTTTTCCTTTTAATTCTTAATCACGTCGTGAAAAAATTAAAGTAATGTAGTATCTTTTTGTTTTACAACATGCGTCTGTGAAACACACAGAGAAGCGGTGAAATGATATCAGTAATTCGACATTATCAAGACGCAGCACTATTTATCACAGGATGTACGCCGTAACCATTTAATTAGTATATAAGCACGACTTTATTCTATCTACTTAAAGCTTAAATTCGAATGTCTATTAGGTTTGTAAATTAATGTTTGATGTGAGAAAATTATTTATTATTATTTTGAGCATGTACTGTCCCACTGCTGGGCAAAGGCCTCTCCCGGTTTATCCAATCCTGTCGATTCTGTGCAGCGTCCATTCCATTAATAAGGAGTGTAACTCATCTCGCCACCGTTGACGAGGTCTGCCAGGTCCCCGTGCAGAGTCGGTGGCGATGTCGGCGCACACTGCACACTGCACACTGCACAGCTCGCTCGACTGGCGGACATGACCAGCCCAGTCCAGTGTTGTGGAGCGCGGCGTGGTGTTCCGGATACGACCCATCAATTTTACAGCTCTGCTGCGCTCCATGCCATAGCTCGCTGGCAAACCGCAGTATCGTTTGAACGTAGTAGGGATGTTGACACATGTAGAATTGTACTATATATAATGGGCCAACATGAACGTTCCGACTGATTCGGAACTCATTACGCTAGACGTCTTACTCACTTTCGCTGTCTGCAGTTGATTCTTGATTTATTTTGCTGCCATTTCCTACTCATATTCAAAAGCAGTTGTATGAATTAAAAATAAGCACTACAACATCATAATAGAAAACATAAATGATAGGTACCGTACCTAACAAAACATAACCTAAAAATATCATGATCGGAGTTTTATTTATTTATTTATAAACTTGGACATGATTTTTTGCCGTTTGTATAGATAATGGTACGGAACCCTTCGTGCGAGAGACCGACTCGCACTTTGCCGGTTTATCGCTTATTCCTGGCTGTTGTATTGCTTAATTGTACGGACAGCGGCTTCAGAAACCTTCCCACCACTTGCAGTGTGTGTTGATACGTACTTGGTTAACTATCCCCATGTTCTTGTCCCGCACGAAGGTCTCGCGATGCTTGGCGGCCGCGTGCTGCGACGTTGCCAGCTCGTGGTACGCCACGGACAGCGGCTTCAGAAACCTCCCCACCACTTGCGATGTGTATTTAGGCATTGGTAGGATCTGCAATTGGGGAAGAGATTATCTCCTTTTCGGAAGTTGGTAAAAAAGTGAAAGTTTTAAAAACTTGGTTCACCCTTATACAGGATGCTTTTCAATTCATATACATATTGTTGATATTGTGCGAGTGCGAGGTGATTAAACGGCTAACCACGAAATCCCAAAAAAATTGGCCTTCCCATGGAATAATCCAATGAAAGGTGGTGTAGGAAATGTTTTTATGGGTATTGGTCAGACTAAATTTAATGCTCCAATTAGGCAATTACTAATCTAGAAAACGTTGAACATCTACCTGAAGTGTATCTATCTCTTACCCGAAGTGTTAAAACAGACAAAGAAACTTCGCGATTTGGGAATTCAATAATGAAATCTTACCTTTCCGTGTAAGATGAGCGAAACCAAAATGTACTTCTTGTAGGCTTCCAGCATGATGTGGGACACGACCATGGCCGGCACGGTCACCACCACCTCAAAGAAGTAGAGTGCTCGCTCGAAGTTCTTCATTGCTGTGTATATCATGCCTCCGTAGTAGTAGTACAGGAGGAAATGTTTGGAGTCATTGTTGCCACCCAGCTGAAATTACAGATATGTTAAAATAGTACAAGGATTTATGTTACCCGTTTAAGTGAAAAATTAAAAAAATAAGATAAACACAGAAATAGATAGACTCTCAAGTAACACAAAATCAACTTTTATTTTTACTACCAAGACTAAATGATACTTTAATTAAAAATTTTCTTCAATGTGGTCGGAAAGGTTCACCTTACTGTAGCAAAATGAGTACGTGAAGTTCTTCATTCTTTACCAAAACGAATTAAAATAATATATCATTATTGTTCTGTTTTAGCGGACGCGAAGTATTTTGTCAACGCCAGTAATATGTGTACACTTTTACTCCTTACTCCATTGTAATAAGGTTCAAAAGTGTATACATATTTTAGACGTTGACTAGTAAGATCCATTACTGTATTGTTTTTTACCTTTTAAACTTTTCACCCGACTAAGAAATACCAATTCAAACAGCCAATTACTAAAGCGACATCTACACCGTCTGAACTGCAATCCCTTAAAACTATAGGATAGAGCGAGATAGTGAGATCAAAAATCTTGGTTGTCTCGTTCTTTGTCATAGCACCGCGTCTGATCGTGCGAATGAGGCTGAATACAAGACAAAACAACTTTTTTTAAGGTTTAATCTTTTACAGTTGTATTAAAGGAGCATATTTAATACTGTCTTAAATAGCTTTTGACGAAAATTTCTTTTTCAATATTATTTGAATGAAAATTCAGATTTTCGCAGTATACATAGTGCTTTATACTTGAAAAATAAGTTATAGAGGGAAGCTAATTCATGACATGACATTGAACGCTATATAATAACGTAACCAAAATCTGTCTTCTCTTCTTCCTCCTAGCGTTTATCCCGGCTTGGGGTCCGCTTGACAACCTAATCCCATAAATTGGCGTAGACACTAGTTTTTACGAAAGCGACTGCCATCTGACCTTCCAACCCAGAGGGGAAACTAGGCCTTTTTGGGATTAGGTCCGGTTTCCTTACGATGTTTTCCTTCACCGAAAAGCGACTGGTAAATATCGAATGATATTCCGTACATAACTTCCGAAAAACTCAGTGGTACGAGCCGGGGTTTGAACCCGAGACCTCCGGATTGAAAGTCGGACGTCTTTACCGCAAGGCTACCAGCGCTCATAACGTAACCAAAATCTGTAATTTATTTATTTCCTCGCACATTTGGAGAAAAGTACTATATATGCCTCGGCGGGAATAGAAATTCGTGGACTCGTCTAAAAAATCGCTCGTGTACGAATTTCCCTTTCCCGTCCTCTGCAATAATGTCCTCTTTAAAACTATATTAGAAGGCAAGATTGAAGCTAGGAGAGGAAGAGGAAAACCACGAGCAAGCTATACACAACAACTAAAAGAAAAAGCAAATGTCGTGTCTTACAGGGACCTAAAAAGCCTAGCTGAGGACCGCGAAAACTGGCGCATACTCCACCGACAAGAGCCATGCTCTTAAATTTTGATGATGATGATGCAATAATGTACTATTTGTATTTACTTCTCTTGTGCAATACTAAGTAGGTACCTATTGCAAAGTATGTACTTAGGTACATACTTACCTTAGCTTACTATATTACCTTAGCTAAACTGCATGTAAGAAATAAATCTTGCTCATTTGGCATGTCTGATAAAATTACTTGTTACAAGGAAGTTTCTTCATAGGAAGTAGTTTTGGGACTATGTTGTATTATATTTAACTTTGAATCAGGCAGACAGAAATGATTCTACCTTCACATTACCTCAGAACTGATTCCCGTAACATCAGTATCAAGGAACTCAATAGCAGGCTTCATACATTTAGACAGCAGACAGAGTTGACACAAGTCAGCATGGATAGAAGTCAGCTGCGAGTCGAACAGCTGGATCTTTCTTATTGCCTTCTTGAGAAGCTCTATGCCTCGGATTGGTTGCTTCACTTCGACCAGATGGTCTGTCAGTAGGTGGCAAAGGTCAGCATCTGAAATTATTTGGTAGCAAATTAACCTTTTGAACGCCAATGACGGCCTGTCACGGCATCGGCAAGACGGGCCACTGATGCCACCAACGTCAATAGCCGTCATTTCAATAACTATCAATTCCTAGATCCTTTTAAGATACTTCGAGAGCAAATTAAGTTGTTTTAAATATTTTTATTTATTTATTGATCTTAAGTACACTAAAGGGACCATACAAACCAACTTGCCAGGGACTTAGTCAACACAAACGACAACCCGACCAGGCTGAAAAGATGGCAAATACTACAGCTAGACCAGAGGCACTAATAAATAGCGAGCTCTTCTAATTTTAAGAGAGAGAGTATTTAATGTAATACCTCCCTAAAACCTCAACACAAACAGACAATCTGATTATGGTTTTAGTAGCCAATTGCAGATAATATTGAAGAAAAAAAAAAGGAAAAGTGACCAAGGCCTCCGGTGCCCAGTGCTGAGAAGGTATCTGCCCCAAATTCAGAAGACACTGGTTTGTTCCCAGCCGTGTAAGCGTTGTTTACTTTTTCCTCTGTAGGTACTTATATGATATCAGTTTAAGTTTACCCTTTTGCAATGTTTGACATTATTACCAATTATAAAGGAGGTACAGATTCAAACAATATTTACTGAAAATACGAGTCGTTCTTACAACACTTTTATGGGGCGATTTTTTTAGGCTGCTGATCAATAATATGTGATTGTGTACCCCTATATTATTTATTGGTGTTTAAATAATTTTTTACACTGGTGCAGGGTGTCCACTATAAACCCCCAAAAAAATTCCCTGACTTTTCCCTGACTTTCCATGACCATTTTTTGAAATTTCCCTGACCAAAATGTCCATCTACAAAAACATTTTTACTATTTTTAGCTCAAGGTAGTCGAATTTCCATACGCAAGACTTTAGTATCGAATTTTTTTGTGTCTCCATTTCAGTGTTTACGTAAATATTACTTAACGTAATATATGCGCATCTTTATTAGTGTCTGTCTGTTGAATTTTTACAAAATTGGATCAAGTTTCAGAACAAAACTATGTATAGAGCCCAATTTTGAATTGTTAGTTTTAAGAATATGGACACGCTACAATTTTTTTTAATACAACGGCGGTGGCAAACAAGCATACGGCCCACCTGATACAGCTACCGTAGCCTATGGACGCATGCAACTCCAGAGGTGTCACATGCGCGTTGCCGACCTTTAAAAACAGGAGGATTCACTGTGTTGACTGTGTCTTCTGCATCGCATCCGGGTCACAAACTCCTACTTAAAATAACCGTTAGCCTAGGAGTTAGGGCTACTGCAGCGAATGCTAAAGACGCTGGTTTCATCGCAGCCCTAGGCACCAGAGACCTTGGTCACTTTTCCTTTGTAAGTATACGTTCCGTTGTAATTTTTCCAGAGTCATGCAATATTCTTAGCACAATATCAGCATGTTGTATTGATTCCGTATGTCTCACAGCGTGCAGCGTACGAATCAAAACGAATCGGCCTTTTTTTTCAAATGTTAAATAATAGCTGAAGTTATTCATTGCATTTAATTATTTTTATTTATTTTATTTAATGCGTTAAGTTTCGAAACTTTGTGATAATCAGGGCTCGGACAAGTCATCGCAGAAACTGATATGGACATGGGACAAGACTGATATAGAGTCGCGACTCGCGGAATATTATTTATACTGTTATATGTGCGTGTGTGTTTTACATTATTTACTCTTCATATGTACTGCTAACTTATTTGGCCTAAATAAAAAAAAGTTTACAGATAAAAAACTCTTTACTCATAAAAGGTTGTCAAATTTTGATGTCATATATAATATAATATTAATATTTGAATGGACATAAAATGGTTTATTTAGATAAGTAAAACTACAGACAAAATAAAATTAACCTAAAACTAAAAACTTACAAATAAAAAATCTGACCTAGGTCTCGGTCGTGGGGTAGGGTGCCCAGAAGGCTGGCCGCATTTCCACGCTGGATATTATTTCATTATTTCGCGAATTTAGTTGGTTGCTTACCAAAAATATGGCTTTGTTTTCTTATCTTGTTATCGACAAGTTATGAGACAATACAGGGCGAAACTGGAAGTAATTACTCTTGGAAGGGGAATTGCTAATTATGGTAAATAACAAAAAAATCATACCTACCTCCATCATTACATACATAGGTAGTTTTTAAAGATAAGTTAAATGAATATGCTTTTTTATTATATACAGTGCCAACTTTCTGTTCCTGTATAAAAAAAATTCGGGAAAGATGTTTGCGATTTATGTTGAAACATCAACAACTCGATTTTTGACGATTGCTGGGAAGATGACACAGAAGTGTTTCGGCAGTTTCGAGTAAAAGGTTCGAAATTATTTTTTCACCTCACTAGCTCGGAAAGCCCTTTTTGTTTGTTTAATATCTATTGTGAAAATCGCTTTTTATCCACATGTGGTGAAAGAGTTTTGACATAAGTGACAAGTGGCTTAAGTGACATTTGACAGCTAACAAAACGTAAAATGTTAAAAGTGCAGAATTTTTAACATCGCAATTAATGAATTGCATCGAGTAAAAACACTAAATATAGTCTTAGAACTTTATTTTAATTCATAAATATCAGCATTCAACATTAACCTTTATTCTTTTTGTAAAAACGGATAAAATGTTCTGACAGCCCAATAAGTCTACGTACGAACGAAACGCATCTGACATTTAATAAAACCTTTTACGTCAAAACTTTTCATTTCAATTCATCCATCATATCAACATTAAATATTCGCATGTTTTTCTAGGTTGTTTTGTTAAAAATGAGTGATTCGAGTGATGAAGAAGTATTAACACCTGAGGAATTACGGGAAACCGAGCAAAATGCAACCTTTTTCTTATTTTCCTCGCTGTAGTGAGGTGAAAAGTTTTGTGTTATACACGGGTGAAAGTTATTTTACGTCTCGTGTATTAAAGCACTCGCTACGCTCAGGATTCTATTTTGAACCACTCGCTTCGCTCGTGGTCAATAATAGAATCCTTTCGCTAGCTCGTGTTTCAAATAACACTCGCCCGTAAAATACAACTTTCACCCCTTGTATAACAAATAACTATATAACAACTGTTTAGTTTTTTTATATCTAACACAAATGATTAAATAAAACATCGGTTTGTTCCAGACAATGCAGAAGTTAATGGTTGCGTATGTGCAATGCAATGCAACCATCAGCATTAAAAAAAATATTAATCGAAATACCTTCACACATGTATGTTGAATTTTGGGTTGCAGTAATAAATGTCATTGAAAAATATAATTAAATAATATTGTACATGCAATTCTATTGATCTTGTTCTATTGCCGTCTTGCGATTGTTTTGCG
This sequence comes from Pammene fasciana, assembly GCA_911728535.1. NCBI lineage: Eukaryota > Metazoa > Arthropoda > Insecta > Lepidoptera > Tortricidae > Pammene > Pammene fasciana. The sequence continues at coordinate 22,167,635 of OU452275.1, forward strand.
ATGACTTGTCCGAGCCCTGGTGATAATGTTCTGTGACAAGTACATTTTCGGTGTTATTTAAATCGATGTTATAATATGTTCAGGAGACAAAGCGTCGAGATTTTTCGTCTTTACAAGTTCTCCATTAGATTTATTTATCAAGTCCATTATGGCAACATGTACAAATGACGCTAGAGGTTTGTTGCTTTGAAATAGCCATAAAATGGTTGGTAATCCCTTTTAATAAATACTACGTTTACACTTGTATGTTCGCATTTGAGTGAAGCTCGTCGAAACGTTCTACGAACCATTCGCGTACGAGTGCCAACGCGAATGTCCGTTCACATATTCGGCTCTGTGGGTATAACTCCCCGACGCGACATGTATAGACAGTCCACGCGCTATTCGCCGGTTTATTCGCCTCGTCACTCCCACACGAGTATAAACGCGGTACAGTCGCCATCAGATATATCGAAGTGGCAAAAGTGGTCACAAATATCTGAACATACACTTTATTGCCTTGACGATAGAGGCGCGTTGTTCAGATATTTGCGACCACCTCGGCCCCTCTGATATATCTGATGCCGAATGTACAATAGATCCTACGATTGCCAATGGAGCTTTTAGTAACAGATTTTTCATTACAGTAAGTTTTTTTGTTTTCGAAGCAAATTCTCGAAACTGATGCTTTTATAAATCTGTCAAGGCATAGTCCATTTTCAAGCCACCTTATCAATGTACATTAAATCGCGAATTCTGTACATCCAGACATAGCATGTGTGCTATTCCGTGATTGGTCACATACACGACTTTTGTCTTTCCCATAGAGTTGTTGAAAGCAATCTTGCTATCTGGGAACATTTTATTACGCTGTATTTTAGTCCCGTCCCTGTCGCAAGAGTTTTGGCAGATGTTCAGTTCAGGACTGCATTTAATGTTGGTACAAGTTATTCGAATGTTTAATTAGTGGTCAACTGATTTTAGTTTCAAGATTTTTGATATTATGTTTCGGACCTTTTCTATGTAACACTACGACTCGCTCACCCATATTCCTCAATTTGAATATTTGGCAACATTGTCTAAAATTAAATACGCTGAATGCTGATATTATGAACGCCTACGACATCAATATCAAAACTCTGGACTCACTCTTAGATTGAGTCATACTTTATTAAACGTACAATATTTTAACTCATTTCATTAGTCATATTCACTGTTTAATGAAACTCTAACACATCACTTTAAAAAAACTGTATGATTTTTATGATATTTCATGTCCTAAAAGCAGAAATTTAATTATGGTAGGTACATTAAATCATAATGTTGTAGATCCTTCCTACACTGAAATACAATGCTATGAGTCTGGGTTACTAGTCACCTTGAGCAAAGGCTTTCTCATTAGCAATCGCTGAGAGGGTTTAAGATTTTTTAAACCTTAAAAAAATATTCTAAATAGAGAAGGTATGACGCCTTTCAAGTAATTCTATGCATTTTTTAGATTCACCTATAACCAAGAGAATAAAACTTTTGTTGTCCATTATTATTTTATATATTCCTTAATTATTTTTTCCAGGTCCATATTTTTCCCTGACCTCATTATAATTTCCCTGACTTTCCATGACTTTCCAGTGCCATTTCGAGCTTCCCTGACTTTTCACTGACTTTCCCTGACTTTCCAGAAAGTGGACACCCTGCTGGTGTCAGGGGCACAGCACAGCATATTACTTTGCCAACTTACTTTGTCAAGGACAGGCCAAAATATTTTAGTGCTTTTCATATGATACTGTTACAGATCAACTTTAGACAGCAGGACCATTAAATTTCTAAAGAGTAATTTGTGAAATTGTCCTGTATATTACATATGATAACATTGATAATAGCGCTGGGGGACTAATAAAATGTATGGTCAAATACAGTTGATCCATCCGTGAAAATATTATCATAAAAACTCAGCTTCCTGAGTAAGCATTACAATGTATCAATAGTAAATTACTATATGCTGGATTTTCTAGATTTGCTTGTTACTTTCATGATGCCCAATGGCAACCTATGTGGTAGATTTTTTTTATATTAGATTCCTGTTATCATTCTTGAGAATTTTTTTAAATTTACTACATGCAACTTGGTATTTCCCTTATTATCGAACATTAAAAGGGTGTTTTTATATTGGTCAACTTGTTCGCAAGGAAATCATCATCATCATCATCTCAGCCGTAAGACATCCACTGCTGAACATAGGCCTCCCCTTGAGGGGAGGGGGGGGGGGGGGGTTTGCCATACGCACCACGCTTGGCAGGCGGGTTGGCGCGCGCAGTTCTTTTTTGTTCGGAAGATGCTGCTGCCCATCTCCCGGTATATTCCCTTAGCAGACTCCTACTGCAACCACGGGACGATAAGGGAATCGCGAGTTCTCAATTCGAGGCAGACTACTAGATTATAAAGCGAATACTTACACAGGTCAGGTGCAAATCTCACTTGTTCCCCGTTGCAGTTAGTGATAAAGTCATGAATTTGTTGAAACATCACAGATCTATCCACATCATTATTTCCCTGTAACATCAAACTTATTGATTACATACCATACCTTATTGATTGCATTAAACTATAGCTAAGTAAGGTTACATTTCGTGACCTAGATAATACCGGAGTGAATGGGCAGAAATTTCGCAAAATAGTTGCAAGGGCCCCAGACGACTGCCCTGTTCACCATCAGACCATCACCTAAGGCTGCCACTGATAAATAATATCGCTTTTTATAAAAAAACATATATACATTTGTCTATTTGTCTAGTTTATATATGTGTACTCCTGTAAGCAAATAGAGTAATTGTGCACAATATTAATAGATAATATATCCAAGTTTTTTCGCAAAATAAAAGCTTTAAAAAAATCTAAAGAATAAACTAGAATTATAACATTGGCTCACCTTAAAAGTTTTTACCATATTATATTAGTATACCATGTAGTAGCATTCTAATGAAGTGCACAGTAAACTGAACCTGGACGGGATACAGGCACTATCACCCTACTAGGTACATCAAACAATTCAATGTGTTTAAAAGCATTAATTAAGCAATTCATATATACCTGAGGCAGAGAGAACTTCGCGACCAGGACAGCTAAGACACCAAGCGAATGTTGCTGAATATCTAGAGTCTCCAAAACAGTTGTGAGATGGGCACTGTTCCTCTGTAGTACTTCATCTGATTTTCCGATTATGTCGCACAGTTCACGAAAGTTTCCTGAATAAATAATGTCCTATGATAGATTCATAAAATAATTTCAGAAGGTACATTTAATTATCATTATTGGCAGGTACAAGTATATAAATAAATGACATATATGACTTATAAATAAAACTTACCTATTTAAATAAACCTTAACTAAAAACTAAAATTAAATAAAACTAAAAAATATCAAAAAAATTGGGCCCCTTCGGCATGGTGCCGAGAATGCTGGCAGCATTTCCTCGCTGTATCGCAATACTTAGGTATGCGTTGCGCGAGGAAGCTGCCAGCTCTTCGGTCACCCGTAGAGTCAATGACGGTTTAATTCATACTCTTACTGCAAGTTTGGAATATACGTCTATTAAAACCTAAGTAATACCATAGGCTTTGCTAAATAGACACGATTTAAGGCCGTAACTATAAAAATAGTAAATTTATCTCACCAGATCCAGACAAAGCTCGTACATTGTTCACAAATTGTTCCAGTGGCGATGCCATATTTGTTTGCACTTACAATGCTACAAAATAAGGTTCCTTTATTCTGACTTCTGTTGAATTAACGAATATATACGTTTTAAATAGTGCGGAACAAATAGATTCAGCTCCCAATAGGTACACACATCAAATGGCGCTAAGCCATAGACAATTTTTCGAGAAGTGACACTTGACAGCTAAACGCTTGCCAGTGTGAAAATAAACACCGAAACATTTACAACATAGACCTACCATAAAATAGACAGAGGCTCCGCGTATACCCGACAGGGACAGCTATATTTTGACAGCTAAGATTTGTGATACCACATGTAAAGAAAATCCCCCATTATTTTACCATAAAACTAGTTTTCATCTATATTAATAATCCCGAGGGGGGGGTACGGAAAAGTCGAACGAGACTATGCTCAAACGAAAGAGCGTAAAGAATAAAGAGTTTTTGAATTGGACACTTATATCGGCAAAATTCGGATTGTCGCGTATTTTACGTTCAAAAGTGTTAATTCACTGTTAATTTGACAACATCACGCCGGCCATCTTTGTTGGTTGTCAGTGACGTCTGTGACGGGTGCGTTCGGAAATTGTGAACAATATTTGTGTTCAGCGCATAAAGGTTCGACGTGCATTGCGTGTCGGACAGGTTATGTGGTCAAACAAAAGGAGGTAAAAGGTAAATAAATGTTGAGAATAAATGTAATAAAACACGGCTGACTTACATAATATTATTCTTAAGAAAGTAGAATTACTTTTCACTAAAATATAATCAACAGTCAACGCCTAAAATATGTGATTGCTATTTAGTGTTTTGAGGAATAATGTAAAGGTGCTTGCAGGTATTCGAACGTACTACCTACGGTTTGTCATAATTGTCATTGTCATGTACAATGTCAAATGTTATGCAGAGCAGGATGAATGAATACGCGGGTTTTGTTTAATTACGTATTTTACCTAGATATGTCTCGAATTATTACTATTGTAAATATGGTCAACGTAAGGTCGTGAGTGTAGTGTACAAAATGATGTATTTTCTAAAAAGTTCAGGCCGGATATTTGAGTGCCGAGCGCAACAAAAGTTTGTTTACAAATGTAAAGGGTAATCTGCAATTAACTGTAATAAAATTACTGTAAGTATGACAAAATTATGTGTTATATTGAATTTACTAAGACGGAAAGTCAAATTTGATCGCAGAGAAATCAAAAACTTCACGTTACAATACATTCATGTTCTAAAGGATATTACGTTGTCATGAGGCATTTAGAACATAATTGTGTTTTGTTATTTCTAAAATGAATACAAATTAATCATAGTTTAATGAAATAGGCTGTGGTCAAAGTTAGGGGTGCTCATTTTATATCTTAGGTATTCACATATATGCTTATAAACATGAATTGTATGACCAAATGCTGTCATAAGTATAGTAAATAGTGTGTGCAATTGGAATTCTGAAGACTAAAGCTGAAGGCCTTTAAATAACCCCTGGCCACTATGGCTCTACTAAGAAAAATTTCACAAGCCGCCACTGAGTGTTAATGAAATTGGATAGATGAACATGTTGTTTTGCTACAGCTTACGGCACTGCTCAGACAGCGCAAACGGCGCAGTTATTCTAATGACACAGTGTGCATATATATGTAAAGTTGATCCGTGCGGTTTTCACTGATGTCTGATCCAGGCCGAAAGCAGCGTGTGCAGTGTCCTGTTTTTGTGGTTTTTAAGCTTTTATTCAACTATCAATTAATCACAACAACCTCCTTCAATTCAAAGTGAATAAATTTAATGGCTACTGTCTCTGTCTGCTGTAATTAACTTTAACTACATTGAGCCGGATTAATTATTGCATGTTAATTGGATCACCCGACTGTAAAAAATTTAAATAAAAATAAAAATGCATTATTTGTCGCACAAAAATAGACACAAAAAAAAGACTGGTAATATACACTAGAAGTAAACAGAAAACAATACACAAGATGTTTGTTGTTGGATGTAAGATGTTTGTTTATGCATGTATATTGTATTAATTTATATATTTATAGCTACACGTGTTATGTCCGATGTTTATAATCCTTCTTTTTTTCGTTTTGTTCCACATGTCATTTGCACCGCCTACAACTTATCTGCTTTGCCCGAAGGTTGACTGGTAGAGAATGCTTTGTAGCATTAAGTCCGCCTATTGTACGATTGTGTATTTCTTTTGTGCAATAAAGTTAAATAAAATAAAATAAATAAGAAGAGAAAGGAAAAAAATGCAACAAATAATCAACTTAAGAACTAAACTACTTAAACTAAATTCGCGACAATAGGTTCGGAGCTCAGTTTAGCTCAATTCAATAGCTGGCTATAGGGGAAACATCGCATTCACAGCTTGCACTTTGTTTTTATTAGTAGTTTCTTTTTGTCTCTCTGACTTCATAAGTGCATTGTAATGTGCCTAAATTGAATAATAAATATCTTTTATTTTTTTATTACATGCTACCTAATACCTAAAAGGAGGGCCACGTTTTTTTGAAAGTATATAGAGGTATTTTACCCGAGCGAGGTAGGACGGACGGAATCCCGGGACTTTCAAAAGCCGGTATTTCAGGATCCAGGGATATTCGTGACTTTAAAAATCCAGGATTCCGGAAATGCTTCAACGGGCTTCCGGGATTTTAGACAGCTGGGGTCTTGAAATGCGGGACAACCGAATTTTAGGCTCCTGGGAGTCCGTAACTTAAGAATACCGTGATACTGGTGAACTTTCAAAAACCGGAATTTTTGAACTGCACGAAGCCGAAAAACCAGGGATTCCGAGAATGCGAGAAACCGAGATATAAGGATCCTGGGACTCCGGGACTTTAGGCAACGGGTGGGTTTCCTGGATGAAAAAGCCGAGTTCCCGATATACCAGGAGTGCGACGTTCTGGGGTTTTAGGATTTCGGCATTCGGAGTTTTAGAAACCCATGCGGGAAATCAAGATATTTGAATTCCGAGATTAAAAAGCCAGTGTTACGAGTCGTTAGAAAGCCGGGATTCAAGAAATGCGGGCCGACGGGATTTAAAAGTCAAGGGAGTCCGGAGTTTTGATATCCTTGATTAGGAGACTTAAAATACGGGATTTCGGGGGGTGCGCCAAAGTTCACATAAAATTTGTACTTCGATTATTGGAAGTCCGAAATTGTTGTTCATAATTTTTTAATCATAATGATCATTTCTTATAAGTATTTTTTGTTCATAACTATCGTTACTCCGAATTATTTAAGTTTATAATCTAAATCAATATAAATATCTATTATACTAATATTACTTTCCAGAGTCACCGTTAGGTACGACGACGAGCGAAGCGAGGAGGAGTGTTAGGTATCTTGCGATCACAACACAACACAATTTCGGTTAGGTTAGGTTAGTGTGTCATCCTGCCCGAAGGGCATAACTACCCAGAAAAGAAGCCCCCGCAAAGCGGGGGCTTCGTCGACCCTGTCACAGAAATGACTACTATCAACAAAAAACGTAGGAAATTATATTATGTCTCAAAAAATTCGGACAGCAAACAATTATTAACACTGTCGTTATATGAAAAAATATTATAACCATAAAAATTATGACAATTTTTTTTATGACGAATGATAATTCTGATCACAAAACGGTATTACTGAAAAAATTATGCGAAGTAATTTTATGTGAGCCAATATGGGCCGGGATATAAGGCCGTATAATGCCGGACGCCGGAATTTTAGGATTTTAGGAATCTGGAACTTTAGGGATGCAGGATTCCGAGATTTTTAAAAGCCTAGATTCCGAAAATGTGTCTCTCAGAAATTTTAGTGTTCCTGTCCCAGGAGCCAAGGATTTTATAAATCTGGGAATCACTAAATCCCGAATTATGGAAATAGTGAAACCGTGATTTTGGATTGCTGTGCGTGTGCACCCGAACCCGAACATAAGGGCATGCGGAATTCCGGAACTTTAGGAGGCCGGGATTCTGAAAATGCGGCTTGCTGGAGTGGTCCCAGCGGTCCAGGATTCCGAAACTTAAAAACATCGTAATTTCGGAACTGCGCGAGGCCGGGATTTTAAGATATTATAAACCAGGGATTCCGGGAATTGAAACAATCGGGATTTTAGGGTCCCGGGTGTGCCAGGACTTAGAAGTACAGGCTTACGGGACTTTAGAAATCCTAGGAATCCTGGACTGCGGGAAACCAGGTAGTTTTTACATATAATATTTTCATTATTTATTTTTTTACATACATAACATTTATTTTACCCGAGCGAAGCCGGGTTTTCATCTAGTATTATTATATTTTCGCCAGATACTAAAATGACAGCTCAATCTGGGCAATCTGACTTAATCAGCCTAATCCGACCTTCAAAGTAATTAAAAGCTAGATATATGTCTAACTTACTAACTAAACTACCTGACATAACAGTTATTTTAGTAAAACATATTCATTAAAATGTTTGTCAGAGTTTTCGTGAAATTCAATAATTTTACTCACACTTAAAGTTTAAACTTTCAATATTACGTAACCCAATAATTACCCAACTCGATGGGTAAAGTCACTTTAAAAGCACTGGCCACCCTAAACTAGGCCAGTGACAGTGACAGTTCGATGGCAGACACCCGATGGCAGGCAAAAAAAACGCATACGCGATGACGATGAGGGACAAAAAATCTATCATTGCTTCTCATTTGCACGCGTACGATTGTGTATGCGCACATCTCTTTCATCAGTGTATATGTGTGCGTAATGTTACCCCCCTGATTTACAACAACCAAATATTAACTGAAACGACGAATTAATATATATAATCTAATTTAAAAACGGTAAAAATACTCACCACGCCAGACAATGGGGTTGGCCCTCAAAGCAAGCATTAACTAGAGCCCGCACACGTGTACCCCCGTATGGGATAGATATATAGATGCCCATAATCACTTCTACAGCATAAAACAGAACAATTTACCAATGTTTTCCTTAGCCGACACAACTTTCTAGGAAAACTAACAGCTTTTCTCGTAGCAATCACAGAAATTCTTGAAGAAATCGCGCATTATATCTGTTTGTTACCCTCCACTGCTAGAAGTAACGCGTGGAGGGTAATAGAAACTATGACAAGGACCAACGATAATAGCACCTCTCTGCCGTATCTATTGAAAGTGTAATAAGACCATCCCATTCTATCTTGGTATTATTAGTTCCGTGTCAGATCTATGGGTGGTATATCTATGGGTTGGCCGGTCGAAAGTTTTTACAGATGGCGCCAGCATAGTTGGTACCTGTCAGCACAGAATAATATAATAGTATTTCATACAGAAAGTTATCTCCCCTACAAAATCAGTGTTTGACAGAACTTTAACAGATAAAAGTTGACAGATGACGTTCCCATACAATATTCCCTTTTGAACCACTAAGGTTGACAAGTACGCAATTAGTATTATTGCTGGACCTGCCCCAATCTGCCTCAATCTTCCTAATCTATCAGTAATTTTAATACAAAACTAGATAAATGTGAAATTTATTACCTTATTTGCCCAATCTAATTATTATTTTAATACAAAACTACTACTATAAACTACTTAAATATTTTATCTTGTCTGTGGTCATGCTGCAAATAAACAAAAGGGATTTTGACAACCCCGAAAACGTATCCGATATGTTCCGAGGTGGTAGCTGTCATTTCGTGGAGATGAACCCCCCTGCTGTCAGTCCTACCAATTGTGTCAAATTCTTTTTTTTTTTTTTTTTTTTCTGACCTGGATGGGCTAGCCTTTAAGCCAAATCTCATACAACAATACTAGTGACAGGTACCAGCTATGCTGGCGCCATCTGGTCAAACTGTTGACAGTTGCCAACCCCATTAAAAGTTACAAGGTAAAATACATAGATATACCACCCATAGATCTGACACGGAACTAATAATACCAAGATAGAACGGGATGGTCTTATTACACTTTCGATAGATACGGCAGAGAGGTGCTATTTTCGTTGGTCCTTGTCATAGTTTCTATTACCCTCCACGCGTTACTTCTAGCAATGGAGGGTAACAAACAGATATAATGCGCGATTTCTTCAAGAATTTCTGTGATTGCTACGAGAAAAGCTGTTAGTTTTCCTAGAAAGTTGTGTCGGCTAAGGAAAACATTGGTAAATTGTTCTGTTTTATGCTGTAGAAGTGATTATGGGCATCTATATATCTATCCCTTACGGCCCTTACGGGGGTACACGTGTGCGGTCTCTAGTTAATGCTTGCTTTGAGGTAAAATACAAAATTCAGAAATATTATAACGTGAATTTCGAACGCCATCTATTAGCAATCGGTATAGGCGGTATTAGACATTGCAACCTGTATTGAAGTAAGCTACGATGGGGCTGGCATAATCAGGTTTGATTGAAGCCTCTAAATAATAAATGAAAAAAAAAAAACCTGCAGGGCCCAATCTGTCATGTTGGAAGGTGTAATTAAAGGTAGGGCCTGTAGGGAGCTGAAGGAGGGGAGGGAGAGGCAGGGTCATAGATATACCACCCGTACACTTCGCGGGGACTGGACCGAACAAAAAAAGTACTCAAAAAAAAAAAAAAAAGATATACCACCCATAGATCTGACACGGAACTAATAATACCAAGATAGAACGGGATGGTCTTATTACACTTTCAATAGATACGGCAGAGAGGTGCTATTATCGTTGGTCCTTGTCATAGTTTCTATTACCCTCCACGCGTTACTTCTAGCAGTGGAGGGTAACAAACAGATATAATGCGCGATTTCTTCAAGAATTTCTGTGATTGCTACGAGAAAGGCTGTTAGTTTTCCTAGAAAGTTGTGTCGGCTAAGGAAAAGATTGGTAAATTGTTCTGTTTTATGCTGTAGAAGTGATTATGAGCATCTATATATCTATCCCATACGGGGGTACACGTGTGCGGGCTCTAGTTAATGCTTGCTTTGAGGGCAGGGTACACAACAGATTGGGCCCTGCAGGTTGCAATGTGTAATAGCCGTTTAAATCTCCAAACATGCCTTAGGGTCCCCACACACCAAGCGGTTTTCCTCGCGGAATTAGCGGAAATTCATAGACAAAATGCTTAATTTGTCTATGGTAGCGGAAATTTGTCTATGGCTTCCATACAAAAAATCTGCTACCATAGACTAATTTCCGCTACCATAGACTAATTTCCGCTACTTCCGCTAATTCCGCGAGGAAAACCGCTAGGTGTGTGGTGACCCTAAGGCATGTTTGGAGATTTAGGGTCGCCACACACCTAGCGGTTTTCCTCGCGGAATTACCGGAAGTAGCGGAAATTTGTCTATGGTAGCGGAAATTTGTCTATGGTAGCAGATTTTTTGTATGGAAGCCATAGACAAATTTCCGCTACCATAGACAAATTAAGCATTTTGTCTATGAATTTCCGCTACTTCCGGTAATTCCGCGAGGAAAACCGCTAGGTATGTGGTGACCCTTACCGATTGCTAAAAGCGGTATTACACATTGCAACCTGCAGGGCCCAATCTGTCAGGTTGGAAGGTGTAATTGAAGGTAGGGCCCGTAGGGAGCTGAAGGAGTGGAGGAAGAGGCAGGGTACACAACAGATTGGGCCCTGCAGGTTGCAATGTGTAATACCGCTTTAATAGATGGCGTTCGAAATTCACGTTATAATATTTACTCTGTGGTAATGTCTTTGCTTTGGAACGGACCTAGTTTCTCAAACTATTTGGCACACGGTTAAAAACGTCCAAGGCAGTCGTTCAGTACGGCAGTTGTCAATGTCATTGTCAATTCAAGCCAAGTAAGAACAGAAAGAACAGGGTGTGTATGGTGTATACGGTATTGTGATTAAAATAAGTCAATATTTATTATCAACATTGATATGATCTCTTGCCACGTAACCCCAAATATAGGAGATTACCTCCGTGGATATACTATATATCAAACCATACAAGAAACAACGACGAGTTAAGTGGTTCGTTGAGCCATGGCATCTATTGAAAATTCATATAAAGAAAAGCTTAGAAACTCCCTAACACAGCAATTAAGTGAATATGAATTATTGAAATCCATGTATCCAAACAACGACGATATAGTTTTGACTGATACTAATATACTTGCTGGTATAACTAATTTTGTGGACATTAAATCTGAAACTGAATATACTCCGGGTCATTTGGACTTCACTTTAAACCTTAATATAGATGGTTTAAAATTAGAAGTCACCGTTAATTTGCCCAGTTTCTATCCAAGTGAAGAGCCTGACCTGTATGTAAGGTGTAATCAACTGAATCGCTACCAAGAGACGAGACTGAACACGGAAATGTCCAACTTTCTCAAAGAGAATTTTGACGGAGAAGTTTGCATATATTCTGCAGTGTCATGGTTACAAGACAACTTAACAAACTTTACTGAACAGCTTACCAATGAAGCTAGTGCAAATACTATTCCAGAGTCAAAATCTACTGACAGCGATAATGATATGTTTGTCAGACTATGGATTTATTCACACCACATATATAATAAAAGAAAAAGAGACGATATACAGTCCAAAGCCAAAGATTTCAACTTAACAGGGTTTTGTTTGCCGGGGAAGCCTGGAATTATTTGTGTTGAAGGTTCCAGCAGTGACTGTAAAGAATGGTGGTCTATTATTAAAAGTATGTCATGGAAAAAAATTGTTATAAAAATGACGGAATCATTTGAAGTTACAGAACAAGAAAAAGAACAAAAATTTAGCAAGTTTCAAGAAATTAGTTTTCCGAGTTCAACTGGTCGCTCTAAACATGCAGATATGAGTGGACTATCCAAGTATATGGACAAGCATGGACTGACTGAAATATTTAAAAATTTGTTTGGGCTCAATGATGGCTGACACACTGGGCAAGGGACATCCCGAAAGAGAAAAAACAAATAAACATAACATAAATATTCTTTATTGCACACCTCAAATTAAAGAAACAGAGTATACACAAGTAAGTTACAAACAGAAAAGTAGAGGTAAAACAATTGGTGGTCTTATCGCAAAAAAGCGATCTCTGGAACAAATAAACATTACCTAACCTAACCAAGTCCTTATTTCTGAAATTTGAAGATTCAATCTTTGTAACATAATATAAGTAGTCTTAGTTTGAGTAAAAGTGGTATTAGACATTGCAATTTCTCAAGCCTAGTCTATTTTGTTGTATAGTGGGTGGTGGGTCAACATTTTGCATAGGCTGAATTTGGCTTAAAATTTCTTCATGAGCTGTAGGAAAACTGCTCAGGCACCTGAAACTTAGGCAAGCCGTCGAATCGTGTTCTATGGACGCGCCGCCACTGATACCCTGGCTCCCTTCCCTCGGCTGTCTAAGTGCCCTAACTGTTATTACACCTCCCAATCTGACTGATGTGGCCTGAGAAATTGCAATGTCTAATACCAGTTTTACTCATCTCCATACATGTTCCAATGGGGTTGGCAACTGTCAACGGTTTGCCCAGATGGCGCCAGCATAGCTAGGTCCCTTTGACTAGTATTGTTGTATGGGATTTGGCTTAAAGGCTAGCCCATCCAGGTCAATTTTTTTTTAAAAAAAACAAGGTTTTGACACTATTTGTAGGACTGACAGGTACCAGCTAAGCTGGCGCCATCTGTAAATACTTTCCACCGGCCAACCCCATTCTAGTTGTAATCAGTAGACACTGTTACTAGTCACTGCACTGCATGGTAGTTTACATACATATTTATATGTATTACTTTATGCTCTGTGTATATGTATATATTATGAATTATGATTATAAAGTTGTACATAATGTAGTATGTCTGTTATCAAGTGACTATTGTCAACAAAAAGGGTTTAACATCTTATTAAAATTGTGATTTTTTGATATAAGTATACAGGATGATTGGCAATTCGCCGTATTCCTTGTAAGGGGTTATTCTATAGCTCATTTGCAACGATCAAGTCCAGTCAATCAGGGGTCCAAACTCATTGGTTTTCAAGTTATATGAGTTTTTAGTGTTTTTAATTAAAAAAAACTACTTTTGGCCTAAAATAGGTAAATTAGGTAATTGTGAAAAAAACTACTTAAATTCACAATTTAAAAAAGCATTTATCTAGTAGCCAATGATTGAACGATTGATTACGTGTAATGATAAAATATGCCAAAAACCCCAAAATTAAAAGAATTGAAGTCACGAGATTACGGATTTTTATAAAAATCGTTACCTATTGCATTTTAGGCTGCCTCTACATGATGGGCCATCATAGGGACACAGCTACACACAGAAGATCGCAATATCGTTAGCTTCCTCTAACGTATAGCTGCGCCTGCGTCCCTATGATGGCCCATCAAGTAGAGGAGCAATTAAAGCATTACTAAAAAAAGTACTTATGACACTTCGCGTACAAATGACATAAATTATTTCATCAGCTGTACATGTTGTAATTTTTTGCAAAAGTTTTGAAATTAATAATAATAATAACAGTACGTTAGACCTAGCGTACCTTGACTGGTTGACTAGAATTAAAGCGTTGCCAATGAGCTATGGAATAACCCCTTAATATATATACCGTATTTTTTACAAACATTATGAGTTATTTTTTACTAACTGTAATTTAAAAGAATTGCAAAAAGTTGTATATTTATTAAATATTTTCTATCAAGTTAACTACTTGTATATTTTCTGAAATTCATAACACTAGTAGTTCTGTGAACCGTAGACTTCGGAGCATTTCCGCCCTTTCCCCCTACCTCGAAACTTTTTTTTACAACAACCTCTAAGGAAGTGTGGGCTTGACCTTTTACCCGACGAAAATGATTGAAATCCGTCGATAGATAACGCGACTGCAAACTTCCCCCCTTTTCCCCCCAACCAAAAAAATGGCTCGAGAATTTTTGGCAAATAAATCAAGGAACGTACAGTCGCCATCAAATATATCGGAGCGGCCACGGTACTAAAAAATATCTGAACAAGTACCTTATCGCCTTGACAATAAAGGCGTCGTTCAGATATTTGTGACCACCTTCACCACCTTGGCCGCTCCGATATATCTGATGGCGACTGTACATGCCAAGTTTCATCGAAATCGGATGAAAAATGCGACCTCTAGACCGACACTGACCAACCAATACACAGTACACACCTGCCAAATCGTCGTACCAGTGAGATACCCCAGACCCAACACGCACCCCCGCGCCCGTGCGGCCTATCCTCGTGAGTTAAAAACGGAGACGTTCGTCGCCTCGCTGCGCTCGGCTCCTGAATCAATAATCAACTATTTATCTCTGTATCAATTAAGTAAATATATGTATTATAGGGACACAGCTATATGGCGGAAGGGAATCGCAATGTCGTTAGCTCCCTCTAACGCATGGCTGCATCCCTATGATGACCCATCATGGTACACCGTGGCCATCCCATCGCCACCCGGCTGCGTCATAAGCCATCTGACACCATTGTGTTTGTGCCTGTTAAATATTTTTTAATGCGAATTTACAGTTATTAGCGATTTTTTCTATGAAATCGACTATTTCTTAAAATGGTCTTAAAATCTTATGCGCCCACGAGAATGGTCTTAAAATAGGGATTTGGGTTGTTGAATGGGTCCTTTAACGGCTTTAACTACTTTCAAAATTTGGAACGGTAAGCTCGTTGATAAATTTAGGCCAAAAAATTGCGACTTCAACTGAGTTCAATACCTACGTTAGGCCGCAATTACATTATCATTTCTTTGTCATATAAAAATGATGTCATTTGTGTCAAAATCTATGATCATAGATAAATGATGCTGTTAATCATTTTTGCAAATTACACTCAAAGTCATTTAAACGTTATAGTTCATAGTATTTAAAATGGATACCGATGTCAGGGGGGTACAACTCAAAGTAAATCTGTCAAAAAATTTGAGTTTGACACGACGTATCCGATACGTTTGCATAAGTGCGAAAAAGAACTTGTCATGTGTTAAGAAGGGACAACATGATTCGTGACGTTACGTGACATTACAGAAGTCTCTCTGTTATACTATTATTTACTCTGTGCCGATGTAGCAGCATTTTCCGTTGCTATGAGTGCAATTTTATTAATTGCATTAAAGATTAAAAAGAAGGCTGTTAACAAAAAAAGAAGAAATAAAAGACGTGTTTGGGTAAAATCGTGGATCGCAAGGCGATCACAAAGAGGGGTACATACAACAAGACCCCATTTTTACACCCACACAGAATATAAACAAAATATTACGGAAAAATCGGTTTGATTTGAAGTTACGTACGTCAAATGACATGTAAATGATCATTATTGTAGGTTTGCTGTCAAACAGGATCCTTTATCTATGATCATTGACGATATGAATCATTTATTGTTATTACACCATCATAGGTTCTTCATTTATAAATGAGTCATATATGTAGAGCCCGTCTCGGAGATCACGAAAACATAAGTCTTAAAGGTCTTAAAGGTCTTAAGTTGGAAAAACGAAAAACTGACGTTAATTTATCAACGAGCTTACCGCTCCAAATTTTGAGACACGGTAGAGCCCACCTCAAACGACCTACATACCGAATTTAAGACCATTCCGGTGGGCGCACTAGATTTTAAGACCAGTTGAAAAAACGAAAAAATGGCCTTAATTTATCAACGAGCTTACCGCTCCAAATTTTGAGACACGGTAGAGCCCACCTCAAATGACCTACATACCGAATTTAAGACCATTCCGGTGGGCGCACTAGATTATAAGACCATTTTAAGAAGTAATCGATTCCATACGAAAAATAGCAAATAGCTTTGAATTCGGTTCAAAAATTCATTTAAATGGTTTAACATACGGCATATTCATATTCAAAGTTAGATATGCCGTAAAAGTATACTACATAAAGACTGTGCACGTTGAAATCCGGCCGCGCATGGTGTGATACCTACATCTTTTTATTGAATGTGCATATTCAACCAACACTTCTAATTAATAATTTGGGGTTATCAAGCTACATAATAAAGTTTAAAACATTATATAAACGTTACGTTGTCTATGAGTTTGATCACTATATATTCCACAGTGCCTATATTTTTTTGTCCACAGTGTTCTGACAGTGTTTACCAAATTTTCCTGTTAAAAATAGTTTTTTATTATAAATAAGATGAATCAAATGATACCTTATTAAATTCCCTTTTCACCATAGCTAACATTTTTCTAAGTGTATTTAGATTTAAATAGTTCGGAGGTGTTCTAACTTTGGTGAGTTTGACTTTTTGACAAAAAAATGGCTGCCATATAAAAATTACTTTCAGTGCTTGGAGTAGAAAGTTTTCCTGACTACCTCAAGTAGAATAGTTTGAAAACATTTTTTTTTTGTAAGATGACATTCTATTGACCATAAAACCGGTTGTGAAAATATAAATACAATTGTGGTATTGTAGCAGGAAGCGAGTGAAGATTATCAAAAAACGCTGGACAAAACATTAAAGATATGATGAAATACCTTCAGTAAAAACTGAGACAAGCCCATACAATTTTAATATGATTCTATTTTTATTATATACTACTATGATTAGAGATTATTTATAAAAAAGAACTGCTTGAAAATGTGTATCCGAAAGGGAGATGTACCATGCCATGCGTGGCCGGATTTCAACGTGCACAGTCTTTAAGTCAAAAAATTGGAAAATTCGTCATAGCAGTACGTAAGTCAGGGTGTTTTGTCCTTAAGTCAGGGTGTTTTGTACTTAAGTCAGGGTGTTTTGAATCACAAAATTCGTTTTTCATTTTTATTTTAACTTAATGGTACAAATCTCGATTCAGAAAATCGGATGTAATGCTTATAGGCCTTTTCTAACAGTTACTCATAACCCTAAACAGACAAGCGTCAAGTTAGGGTGAAAGCAAACGTACGGTGGACGGCACGCCTGCCTGGTTCGGTAACCCGACCGAATCACAGAAGCACACGTCCGGTTGTGACATTTTGACATGACAAGCTGCGTCCACACTTGTATCTTTTTGCCCTATCGTATCTCCGTCGCGTATCATGATCGTTAGTGTGGACGCCAAAAGATCGCGATCATGCCACGCGCCGTATCCTGATCGCGCGGAATCCATGTTGCTACGTGGTGATTCAATACCCCGCACACTCGCGATCGGATACGCGTATCATGATCGGTAAGTATGGACGTGTTTTGACACTGTATCTTGATACGCGGACATGATCTGATACGCGATACGCCGCGATCCATCTGAGTTGGATTTTCGCCGATCAATACGGCGATCATGAAAGGGGATACGGATACGCTATTAACAAGTTTGTACGTGTACAGGACCGATCACCGATCTGACCGATCTCATCTCGTTTTCCGTAGGGACATTTGGAGTTTATAAATGGATAATTAAATTGTTTTTATGTTAATAGAGCGGAATTAAGTCAATCCATAGACAAAATGCTTAAATTTGTCTATGGTAGCTTAAATTTGTCTATGATAGCGGAAAATTGTCTATGGCCTTCATACAAAAATATCAGCTACCATAGACAAATTTAAGCTACCATAGACAAATTTAAGCTACCATAGACAAATTTAAGCTACCATAGACAAAATTAAACTACCATAGACAAGTTTAAGCCACCATAGATAAATTTAAGCTACCATAGACAAATTTTAGCATTTTGTCTATGAATTGGCTTAATTCCGCTGTGATTCCGCTAGGTGTGACCCTAAAAAAGACGGCGGAACGAGTTGGGCGAGGTAATGAATCGCCTGGTGGAGGAACTAAAAGCTCCGTACTGACGAACGATCACGAAAAATGATACGGTGTTAGGATACGATGCTACGACACGATGCTAGTGATACGGTATGCCAAAGTGAACGTCCATACTTAATGATACGGCGATACGATACGATATGCTGATACGCTACGGTTAGTATGGACGCATTTTTTCACGCCACGATGCTAGTGATACGGCATACTCAAAGTGAGCGTCCATACTTAGGATACGGGAGCTCGATACGATACGCATGATCGTGATCGGCAAAAAGATACAAATGTGGACGCAGCTTTAGGTTTTTATGCCGTACGGTGGCGAACCGTATGTGTGCGGGGAACTGGCATTTAGTATGAGAATTGCGCCTTCAGGCGACCTGACGCGGCGACCGTATACGGCGACCTGACATGCAAACCGAACGTTTGCCTGGGCCCTTAAGCTGCGTCCACATTTGTATCTTTTTGCCGATCACGATCATGCGTATCGTATCGAGCTCCCGTATCCTAAGTATGGACGCTCACTTTGAGTATGCCGTATCACTAGCATCGTGGCGTGAAAAAATGCGTCCATACTAACCGTAGCGTATCAGCCCTGCAGCCCAATCTGTTGTGTACCCTGCCTCTCCCTACCCCTCCTTCAGCTCCCTACAGGCCCTACCTTTAATTACACCTACCAACATGACAGATTGGGCCCTGCAGTTTGCAATGTGTAATACCGCTTTAAAGGTAGGGCCTGTAGGGAGCTGAAGGAGGGTTAAAGCGGTATTAGACATTGCAACCTGAGGGCCCAATCTGTTGTGTACCCTGCCTCTCCCTTCCCCTCCTTCTGCTCCCTACGGGCCCTACCTTTAATTACACCTTCCAACCTGACAGATTGGGCCCTGCAGGTTGCAATGTCTAATACCGCTTTTAGGGAGAGGCAGGGTACACAACAGATTGGGCCCTGCAGGTTGCAATGTGTAATACCGCTTTTAGTCTCGCCGTCTCGCCCTACAGATTTTCAATCTGGTAACACTGCTCACTTAACTAATGGCCGCCAAACTCTATCCACGAAACAGCTGATGTGCGTTGTTGTTTCCCAATTTTAATTTGTATTTTAATAAGATTATCTACGGCCAATCACTTAGATGAAACGTTATTCGTGTAATTATTTTGTGTGGAAATCAGGGTTTGTGAATTTTAGTGAGTGATATGTTTTAATAATCAATTCCGAGCGCATTTTACAGTGCTTGTCTTTTCAGATGTCACTGACCATACAACAAATCATTTTGGATGCAAAAAGACTCGCAGGCCGTCTTAAAGAACGCGAAACCGAATCGGATGCTTTGCTGACTGAAACTCAATCAGCGTATCGACAAATCCATACCATGAAACAGGTATTTTGTGCCATTGTATGCTATGGAATGGGTGATGCTGGCTTTGCTTAGTTATAGTTCCATACGGTATTAATTCCACGTCGATAAAATTCATTAAATGATTTGTATGTTTACCAACCAAACATAAGAATAAGTATTGCGAGATTGCTAAATAACGTCCACCAATAATTTAAGTCTTAAGAGTGTTGATACTGCTCCATCGCAAATTGTATATAACCAGCAATAAGTATAATTAATTCAGTACCTATTCAATAGACTACCTTACCTTACTAAGTCCTGGTAGGTATGTGTAATTATGTATAGTAAATGAAAAAAAAACTACAAGTGTATAGCTTGTATTTACGTTAATAAGGGATAGGTATAAGGGCAGCCTGGATAAAAATAATGGTTTAAAGGGTAAATAAGTAAGCATAATGTTCCATAGAATCACTATTAAGTCTAAAAAATTTCTTTATTTTATCTTTATCTTTTATGTAATGACTGTATTATGTTATGTACTTTACGATAAAATATATACATTTTCATTTTGACTTGTTGGATTAAAACTGTACATGCGCTTTCCATCACTGCACTGCACATGCAATATTTAGTAGATAATGTTTAACTTTGGAATATTTTTTGCACCTGGAGAGATGCCACTAATAGTCCCGGTGAATTTGGAATTCATATCACCATAATATTTTTGCCTGTGTGTGTGTCATGTCATAATTTATTTCATTCCCCAAAATCGGAAGTAATTATAGTTCTCTAACCAAGGAATAGATAATTATGTGTTTCGGGAAAATCTACTATTAATAACTTGGTTTTATAAATAGTAGAGTTCTTCCTGTTTTTCAAGTCAGTGTCTATTAGATTTAATTTAGTACCTTTTTCATGAAAAAATACCATGCAAGTTAAAATTGATAATTTTCTGCTGTCTCTTTAAACCCCTCATCAAGTTGTCACTACTTTACATATAGATCTGTAGTACCATTTGCGGCGCACTTATGCTTTTTTTGCTCTAAATATTGACTCAGTATAATCAGAGACTATAGAGATATAGACGACCACAGCCTAAGAACTTTTTGAAGCTTATGTAAATTGCGCCATCTATGTCAAAGCCACCTAAAGATACCAGATAATATGTAAGAGAAATGTCACCTGCACAGCTACTCCACCTAGTAACAAATAGCGTACTAGTAGTACACTAGTAGGTATAATGTACCTACAACCTACAACATAAGCAACTTCCGCAAAATGTTACCTTTTCCTGAAGACTGTCACAAATGTTTGATACAGAGAATATGGAATGGAATGTATTAAACTTAAAGTTTTTTTTTAGTACAAAGAAGAGGTTGACACACTGAACGAAGCTTCTCGTGAACGTCCCCGTGGTGCCCTAATAGCCAGCATAGAACGAGAATCTCGCTTGATGAGGGATGTTCAACGGGAGAACGGGGAGCTCCGGGCTGCTCTGGAGGACCACAGGAGGGCTCTTGAGCTCATCATGTCCAAATACAGGCAGCATACTGAGAAGAGAGTGTGGGAGTCCAGAATAGATTTCACAGCGGCTATCAATGAAAAACAGCAGGAGGTGAGTACTTACATTGTAGTTTAGACAGTCAATAGCAGAAATTATTAAGTGGATGGTCTTTTAAAATTAATTACACATACTATTACTTTTTCAGATTCCTAAGAATGTATATAACTTGTACTTTCTTAGATTGCTAAAAAAATAATTGTTGTTCTTTATTAAATTGCTAAGAAGTTAGTGGTAGCAACCTTTTAAAAATTATCATTATCATGACGAATTGAAGATCTGTAACTTTGTTTTTTTTTTTTATAAAATGGCTTTCTTTTGTAGACAGGCATGAGAATTTTGCCAATGATGATGTTGATCACACTTTTATTTATTTAAATAAAATATAGGCAACATTGTTCAGTAGAGGCCTTGCTCCTTATAAGATGATAGCTGTTCCTTACAAACAACACGTGACGGCCATGCAGGACAACCGTCCGTCTAACTCAACACGCGTTTTAAGACTTCATTCTTCATTAGCTGCCAGTGGTGGAGGGTCAAAAAATTTTTTAAGCAAGCCTGTGCCGAATTTGGCTTAAAATCTCTTCATGAGCTTCACAGCTCAGGGGCCTGCAAATTAGGCAAGCCGACGTGCTCTATGGACGCGCCACCACTGTTACCTGCACACTTGTTTATAGATCACCGCACAATATCATAATCATAATAGCCTTTATTGCCGAAAACTAAAACAGTATAAATAACATTTATAAACAAATTTACTTAAAATCTAACACATCGGATTTTCCGGATTAGTGTTCAGCGTGTCTTCTGACACATAGGCCTCTCCCAGCTGTTTCCAATCGTTTCTATTAATAGCTTTTCTAGTCCAGGTGGCGCCCCCTATAGACTTGATGTCCGCACAATAAGCTATCAATATTACAAACTGAACTACTAAAATGAGCAGAAAACAAAAAAACTATTCCCAAGACGTCCACAAGTCCTTTAAGAGAAAGAAAAAGAGTGCTGTACTGTGCTGTAATTATTATCTAAAACTGGAAGTTTGTAGAATATACATATATTTTTTAATTGAATTTTCTTAACATTAATTCCACTTCGTAAACTTTTTAGCTCATACGTAAGCAAGCGGAGAGAATCAACGAAATGACCAGTATCATGTACAAAGCGGTGACTATGGAGGACAACGCCGACATCAGGAGGGAGGAGGAAGTGTATCACAGGCTCATCACTGAAAACAAGGTATCTTTATCTTTACGTACAATTTTTAGGATTCCCTAGCTAAAATAGCAAAAACGGAACCCTTATAGTTTCGTCACGTCAGCCCATATGCCCCGGGCATTTTACTCGTAAACCATAAAGTTAATATTAATCCTAAGCCAAGCATCGAACGGAAAAATCGTGCCCCCAGCGCCAGTGCACGAGGCAACTCGTTTATACATATTTTGGATGTAATTTGTTAATATCATTTTTTTTATTTTTTTATTAGCCTATTTTCGTGTCCCACTGCTGGGCAAAGGCCTCCCCTCTTCTCCTCCATTCAGCCCTGTTTGTAGTATTTTCCCGCCATTCTATAAAGAATGCGTCCAGGTTAACCCGCCATCTCCTTTTTTGTCTGCCTTTACCCCGGCGGCCGTCTATGTGTGTTCCTTCCCAGCCGGGCCACATCTCCGGATTAAGCTCTATTCCTAATGGTGATACGTACCCATGATGTACCGTTTGTACCACGTCGGAAATTGCATGTACCTCCGTAGTTTAGCAGATATAAGACATTAAAGGTGGCCCGGCTGGAAAGTAGAATTTCCAGCCGGGCCACGCCTGTACCAGCTGATATCCGCGGTTTTTAGATGTGATTCGAATAAAAGAGGTATGTACCTATTTATGTACCTCCATTAAACTATTTTTTTATTTGAAAAAAGGTCGTAAAATTACTTTTTCATACATTTATTACCCTGGAGCCGGCCGGGTACTGGAGCCGGCCTTACTGTTAATTTATCAAAATTATTACCGCTTGGCTTCCATACAAGGTGTAACAAAAATACTGGTGATCCTTTTAAGGGCATAATTAGTATCGTCTTCTAATTATGAAAAAGCAAGAAAAAAAAATTCTCGCGAAAAAAAAATTTTGGTTTTGTATGGAGGGTTGGCCTGCTGTGACGACGCGTCCCAAAAAAAATTTTTTTTTATTCGTGTCCAAAAAAATGTTCTCCTACTTTTTCTTACTCGCAATACGACGCCAATTACGCCCTTAAGCGGATCACCAGTATTTTTGTTACACCCTGTATAGCGTTTTAGAGCCCATCTCGGAGATCACGAAAACATAAGTCTTAAAGGTTTTAAATGGGCGCTATTATGTATGGCGTCAAGTTGAAAATACGAAAAAATTACGTTAATTTATTTAAAAATCCTACCGTTCCAACTCACCCGTTTTCTTCAATATAGCGTTGTAAAGCCCATTTCGGAGATCATGAAAACATTGCTGCGTGGCCCCGGCTTTAGAATAGTGCCACCTGTCTCTTCCCGCGGGTGTCGTAAGGGGCGACTAAGGGATAAGAGATAAGGAAACCTCTGATCCCTACTGCTCGTGAGACCGCTGTGGTGATTTATTTAATTAATAGTCATCCGCATGGTGGCGATGCGGTTCGCCACCCATCACGTTCTTCACGGGGGCGAGAAGTTGCTCACGGAGAGCCGTTATGCTGCATTGATCGTAGCAAATGGAAATCCGTGATCTCTGCCTACCCCTTTTGGGATATAGGCGTGATTGTATGTATGTATGTATGTACCTATGTATGAAAATATAAGTCTTAAAGGTCTCTAATTGTCAGAAGTATGTATGATGTCAAGTTGAAAATACATTTTTTTTGCCTTAATTTATCAACGTGCCTAGCCCTTCAAATTTTGACATACGATTAACCCCGCTTCAACAAACTTACATACCAATTTTAAGACCATTCTGGTGGGCACATAAGATTTTAAGACCATTTTAAGAAAAGTCGATTTCATGAAAAAAAATTCAAATTACTGTAATTTCGCTTTAAAAAAGATTTCAGTGGCACAAACAAAATAGCAAATTCATATTTAGGTGTCTTATAACTTAAATGCCGTAATAGTATTCCGCTTGGCATCCATGTGGAAGCCAAGCGGTAATAATTTTGATAAATTAACAGTAAGGCCGGCTCCAGTACCCGGCCGGCTCCAGGGTAATAAATGTATGAAAAAGTAATTTTACGACCTTTTTTCAAATAAAAAAATAGTTTAATGGAGGTACATAAATAGGTACATACCTCTTTTATTCGAATCACATCTAAAAACCGCGGATATCAGCTGGTACAGGCGTGGCCCGGCTGGAAATTCTACTTTCCAGCCGGGCCACCTTTAATGTACCACCTTATATCTGCTAAACTACGGAGGTACATGCAATTTCCGACGTGGTACAAACGGTACATCATGGGTACGTATCACCATTAGAAATAGAGCTTAATCCGGAGATGTGGCCCGGCTGGGAAGGAACACACGCCGTCTATGGTGTCTCGTGGGTCCCACTCAGTAGCCATTTTGGCCCACCGTTCAGGGTGCATGCGGCAGACATGCCCGAATATCAAAATATTGCATATTAATCGATGGGGTTTAAAAATAACACTGAGGATTCTTTGAACATTTTTTGATTTAATGTTGTCTCCACCTGTAACTTTTGAATGGTGCACGGCGGTGTACTGCCATTTCGCCGAAAATCATTTGACATAATTTAATTTCCCAAACAACTTATCGCAGTTTAGTGAGCATACCCACCAACGTTTACTAAATCATTGTTTCGCTTAGTTTTATTTGGCCGAACTTTCATTTGGCATAGCTTAGGTTATGCTTGTATTGTTAGTATGTCAACTATATTAGTTAATGCGAAACGATATTATACCATCTGATGATTTGGCAAATGAAACCTATGGGAAAAATAGTTTGGGAAGTGATAATTATTAGCCATACAATTTTCGGACAAATATTAGTAAATCGAACCGGAGATTCCAAAAGTATGAAAAATATTGAGAATATACATATTCGCATATTTCTTCAATGAAAATAGTTTTTCACATTAACTTAAGATACGACCTTTATGTACGACAATTATTTATTCGTTGTCCGTCACGCACTTGGCCGGTTTTTTTAATGTTGTAAGGTTAACTTTTCGGTTAAAAATTAAAATTAGGCTGTGAAGTAGTGCCTATAGTTTATGGTCAGTCAAAAAATAAAACGTTAGTATCGTTGCGGGCTCGAGTTCGCGAATACATATTAATGTTCATGTCCAACAACGTGCTGGTATTTGGATGTTATGCATAATTTTGAAAAAAAAAACCGCAATATTTGACTCTGTTCGCCATCGCTGGCTTCGTATTAAATGAAACGTATAAAAGGTCGTCCGTTGAAGCATAATATTCGGGCAAGTTGTGGTGTTATGGTGGGTATGGCATGCTGACGGTCCTGTTTGCAGGGCCTGCGCGAGATGCTGGACGTGTCGCGGCGGTACGGCTCGGAGCCGCGCGCGGGCACGGCGGACCGCGAGGTGCAGACGGACGCGCCGCAGCCCGCCGCGTGACGCGCCGCAGCCGAGTCCGCACACCAGTAACCGTCGCCTGCGACCATCCTGTCGGCGGCGTCACGCGTCATACTATATACCTCGTTTATGATTAGAATCGTGCGATTGTCGTCTTGCGATTTCTGGGCAAACGATTTTAGAACATGCCCTTTCGCCTCTCATTGTCTTAATGGAAAAGAGTAAACGGATCTCACACTGGCGCTGCGTCCTGCTCCGGTGAACGAGGCAGCGCTATACATATGCAGCGCGCTATCTCGCTCGCGCACCGGCGTCGCATGCGGAAACGGCAGCAGTGTGATAGCCGCCGTACTCTCATTTGATTTTTTCTGACACACATCTACGATATCGACCGTTACTTTTCTAATCCTAAAAAATCGAGGTACCTGTAACTATTGTAGAGTCAAAGCGAACGTACCGATAGAGCACTGAAATAAACTGCGCAGTGAAGCGGCGGCAGATATCGAGAGCGAGCGAGACGTTCGGCATTATGAGCTACGACTCGATCGGCACGTTGGTTTTGGCCTTACTGTAGCTCTTAGCTAGCAGCATATAAGGTATACAGTTTATAGAGCAACCAGAGCACCAATGAATAGCTGCTAGTGCGGTGTCCGGATCCAGTTATAACGATAGTTGGACACACTGCGTGAGTAGAGAGATTTATGCTCATTTGACGTATGATATGTATACCTTATACTGTGACCAGCCCTCCATCTGTCACACTATTTAGGATGAGATACTATAGAACGTGACGCTATACGCAACGCTCGGCGTCAACCAGTGACGTAAAGCGTTCCAGGAATTTCTACTTTACTAAAGACAACCGAGTTAGCGAACACATAAGTTAAAATATATTTTGAGTCGAGTATAATAACAGTAAATTACGGAGCGCTGCTCCATACAGACATTAATACAAATTTCTGTGGTATTTAAACCCGCGACGCAAAAAGAGCGGTGTTATAAGTTTGACCGCTATGTATGTGTGCCTGTGGCACCGTAGCGCTAAAACGCTTGAACCGATTATATCCGTTTTTTTGTTACTTAAAAGCAGCTTTTCTTACGAGTGATCATAATAAAAAAAAGATGTGGATCTACCATGTGGCGGTGGGTATTTTTTTTCAATCCGGAGCTTTTATTTTGCTTAAAATTACTTTATGAGCTGTAGGAAAACTGATTAAATGGCTGAAGATTAGGCAAGCCGACAGGAATCGTATTATATGGAAGCGCCGCCACTGGTCATCTACACAAAACAAGGCTAATAACAAAATTAATATTATTTGCAAGGACCGGAATTCTTCATAGCAAAAATCAAACTGTCAGAGGGATTGACCATGATGTTTTATCGACTTATCAATAAATATTTGTCACTTAACGAAACAAAGCTATAGTAATGAAATCAGGCTTTTGGAAATAGGTACACACAAATAAGATAAGGGTGTCTCTAATTAGCTGACCGCCACTGTAAGTTACTATAATAGTAAATATATTGTGAAAGAATCTTCTTTGAAACTAAGGGAAGAATCTTTATGTATCCATTTGTTTATCGTTTTTCTTTTAGGATTAACCATTTTAGTAACACGGCACGGGAATCAATTATGAAAACTCAAGTAACATAAATGAAATACCTATATGACGTATACATAATTTATTTTAATATGGAGATGCAAGTTGCTTTTCAAAGAGGTCAAATGTTACAGAAGAATCGTTAAGATTGTAAATGGATACCTAATGCGATATTATTCCGTAACATCGATAAGTCGATAAAACATCATGGTCAATCCCTCTGACAGTTTCATTTTTGCTATGAAGGATTCCGGTCCTTGATTATTAGTTTTAAGTTGATTCGAAATCTTCAACTGCATCACGTATCTCGGTTGTCTGACTTTACACACACAAACACAGATTTTGGAACTTAGGTCTTTTGACAAGTATTACCTACTCTTTCACATTTTGCAAAATGAGGAGAGTAGCTATACAAGGTGACCAAAAAAGGACTGAATTCCCGTCGGCTGGACGCTACCAATCCTCCCTAGATAGTTTTGGAACCTCTCGGATCGATTTGATTTTTGGACTTTTGTATGGCCATTACTCACCGCCGCTACTCAATGGCCATACAAAAGTCCAAAAATCAAATCGATCTGCGAGGTTCCAAAACTATCTAGGGAGGATCTGTAGCGTCCCAAAACCTTACAGCCGACGGGAATTCAGTTCTTTTTTGGCCACCTTGTATACAGCGAAATTGATAATGATAATCTAAGGTAACTATGTTCTCCTTCGGTTGTATTGATGTTGAATATTATGGTTAGATTTAAATATGTACTGTGAAATTTCAAGTTATCGCTCGTGTTATGTCTATGTGAGAAACAAAGTTTCTTGTAACAAATTAATCAAACTGTAGTGTTTCTATCTTTGGAATCACTTAAGGATACTGTGATCTGTTATACCGGGTGAGGCCTGAAACAGAAGCAAACAGTTACACAGGACGATCCTTAGACTGGATCAACAATAACATATAGTCGTTTACATTTTTCATTGCCATTTTGTATGTTTAAAGTACATTTTGAGTTCTGACGTACACACGGTACACAACGGTACATCATCTGCAATAGAATCATCCTCAACGAAGTCCGCCAACATATGTGGCCGTACAAATAAGATTGTGTCAGATAGTTGTGCGGCCGAGGAAGATACTGTTGCAGGTGACAGTCCTAATACTGAAACAATACTAGTATGTTTTGTCGTATTAAAACCATGAACGTATTCCTGCACTTCAGAAAATTACGTTATTTTTTAACCACGTTTAAATACCGATTGGCTTAACGTCTAAGTAAAATTGCTCGTGTTTTAGGGCCCACCATGTTATAGTTACTGATATGTTAAACCTTTGTTCAAATCTTTGAACTAAATACGTAGATTGTTTGGAGAAACAAATTTTTTGGACATTATTCTCTTTTCGCTTGTTCCAACGCAATAAGTTTTTTTTTAATGTAACGGGTTCTTGCTCATTATATGATTGGAAATAATGATTACGTGTAGAATACAATACTCGATTATGTGTTAATTAAACCTTAATAATTCTTAGTAAATTAGTTTAATTTAGGTTATTTGAATGTAGCATTAATAATAACATGTATCTAGATGCGAACTTTCTGGGACCCACTATCCTTAACAGATAAATAGCGATACAAACATATTTGGGACGTCAAATTTGCATTAATTTAACTTCTATTTTGAGCCTTTGACCACCAAGCATCGGGCAGTGGAAAACTGCCACTGACGCGAGTGGACGCGAGTACACTCGGTTATATTTTTAGACGTGATACCACGCGCCGGCGCTGAGGGCACGACTTTCCGTGCGCGTGATTTGACGTCTTTGGCGGTCAAAGGGTTAAACTAGTCAAATACATACCTAATCATAGTTGACAGATATGATCATAGTCTACCTATATTTCATATATATTTGACATCCTGCTGTTCCGTAGCTATAGAATAACCGAGGTAATTATGAAGAAACGTCGAACGAAACTAATCTCATGTTTGTAATCTAATTATGAAAATACAGCGTTAGGTGACTCAATTATGGAATTCAGTAAAATACTGCCGGCCAGTTGAGATGTGTGCCTGTTGCTGGTAAACACGACAAAAATTGACTTAGTCACACTTCTGCGCCGCGGAATCCATAATCATTGTTATAGATCCATGCACTCATGAAGCACTCATGTTAGTTCTATTTAAAATAATTATCCCAGAGTGCAGCGTGATAAGATAATTTTGAACAATATTCATTACATAAAGTGATTGCTAAATAATTACTTAAAATATACAGTATTTTTTCATGCGGTAAGGTCAGCTTTTGATGTTAGAAACTTAAACGTAAGGACTCTTCATAGGATGTAGTGACGTTTCTGACCCATGTTTGCGGTAGAGATGAACTATTTTTAAAATACGCGTCCCTCGACGCCACTTACGCTCACATAATAGAATGTATAATCTCATGTCGACACTCACACAATAACAAGTGGATAATTTTTTCATGTTTTTTTATACCATGACGGCGGCAAACAAGCATACGGCCCGCCTGATGGTTATTTATAATCTGATAATTTGTATGCAGACACTAAATTTACTGTAGCTGTGGGAGTGTTGTGGGGAGGGGCGCGCAATTTAAAATGGTTTACTTGTACTCTAGATTAAATTTCATAAAGATAGCGTAACTTTTAGCTGTCATATTTTTCCCAGTGGCATAAAAACACATGGTAAAGAATGCCGTCCTTATTTATAACATCATGTGGTCTGGCATTAGTACCTTTCATATTACGACTATTGTTACTTTTTCGAATGGCATTTGCTACGAATGTTATTGGCATTTACCGGTGTAGCAGTTTTATAATACTTAACCTTAGCGCTAGTTAAGACTTGGCCAAGCCAAAATATATATTATATTTAGAGCCAAAAAATACTCTCCTATAAATATAAATAATTAACCGTGGGAATAGCACTTCCTATAATAGTTTAATTGGTATGTGGATGCATTAATGAATGTTGATTTAAATAGTTAATAAATATACTAAAGTATGTTCACAATGTTTAGCTTCTATTAGGAATTAAATTCAAGTGTGTCAGTGCAGGAACCTATTCTGCCCTACCCACAGCTGCAATATTGGTAGCGGTAGCGGCGGTACAGTCGCCATCAGATATATCGGAGCGCCTAAAGTGGTCACAAATATCTGATCAACGCCTATGTTGTCAAGGCGATAAAGTGCGTGTACAGATGTTTTTTTAAGTACAGTCGACGTCAAAGATATGTTTACTCTTTTGCACCTTATTACAAAGGAGTAAGGTGAAAAAATGAAAACCTGTCTTTGACGTCGACTGTATCTTAGGCGCTCCGATATATTTGATAGCGACTGTACCAGGCATAGATTACAGTTACACTGTCTAACTGAGCAACATTTTAAGTTTTTAGCAAGTTAATCTTATGAGACCACAATTTATTTTTATTTTGCAAATAAATAGCACAAACGTATGTATGTAATACCTATTCAATACATAAGGACAAAAAGTTACAAACCGTGATGTGGTAGGTTATCGAAAAATATAATAGTCTACAGGGGAAGAGTACCACGAAAGGTCTGATTTCTTTTCTTGTTACCTAAGTATATCAAATACTGTCTTTCTAATGCCAAAAATTAATGTAGAGTAGGTAATGTAGGTATACGACGGTACATATCGGGAGGAAATAATGTTTTCACACCACCTACGCTTATACGGGCTTTTTCTTCCCTGCTAGGATCCCTCCTAGTGACACTTATCTGATCAAGGACATCAGTTTATTTTTCAGCCAGTTCGTCACTATAACATTGTTTTAATTAAATTAATCGATTCAATATAATCCGGAAGCACACTAAGCACATATAAATTTAAAATAAATATGATTCAGGCATAACATTTTTTAATTTTCTCTAAGGTGGTGTCAAAAGCAGTATGTGTCACATAGGAGCCAAACTATTTTCAGCTGGGGCGTCAGCACTCGAATCCCTCACTACGCTCAGAATTCTACTTTATAAACTCCATCGCTTCGTTTCCTCGCCGTAAATATTTCATTTTGTTCCATTGTTACACAATCTACTATTGTAACATAGAGTAACTTATATAGTCAAGTCAACTGCGCCCTCTGTCCGAAAGCCCCCTAAAGATACCGAAAATGTAAGGTCACCTGCACTGCTACTCCACCTAGTAGCTACTAGTGTACTACTAGTACGCTATTTGTTACTAGGTGGAGTAGAAGTGCAGGTGACATTTCCTCTTACATTTTCGGTATCTTTAGGGGGCTTTCGGATAGAGGGCGCAATTGATTTGAGCTTCAAAAAGTTCTTAGGCTGTGGCCGTCTATATCTCTTGATATAATGATTGAAATGATTGTAAGTAGATTAGAAAACAAAGAAAACTACTATATACCTACCTTCTCAAATACTTCCGAAGTGTTGCAAGTAAAACGTACTTATACCTAATAATACCTACGCAATGTGTAACTGATAATAATTAGGTAGTATGGGAACTACCAGTCAATATCCATAAATTTTTACCGGTTTGCAATGATTTGCTTTTCCTAGTTGCAATGCAAGTAACTCTTTCAGAACCCGTCTCTTTCATGACACTTTTCCCTTGTTATTTCTTCTATAAAAAATTTAAGAAATTTATAATTAAAATTCGTTTACAGGGTAGATCTAATGGATTACAACTTTTTGGTAACTTAGCAAAATGCACATTTATAGGTACTGGTATGTACCACACCTGGTGTGGCTAACTCACTGGAATGCAATGACAGGATTATTAAACAATTTTATTATAACAACGCATCCGCCGCATATTAAACTCTACACTTGAACGTTGTCAGACCCCGCGTACCGGCTTGTTCAGTCAGCAGCAGAAGTAGCTAAGCGGGTAGGGTGTTCAAAATGACCTACACGCGCTCTTATTCTCTTAACAATAAAGTCGTGTCCAGCTCATTTTGAACACCCTACCCGCTTAGCTATTTTTGCTGCTGACTGTTCATGTACCTACTAATTAAGTTGGAGTTATGAGTTCTTTTAGAAATAGTAATATTAAACTAAATTCAAACACACAGATACCGCTCTGGGTCTTACGAGGTTAATCGTGCAAATATAATCAAATAAACCTTGTTGCCCATTTCACAACAGTATTTGGAACTCTGAACTTGAAAATGAAAAATTATATGTACTTTAGTTACTCGATTGCGATAGAAGTTATTTCTTTTTGGCTCTAAATCATCTAAATTATATTTAAATTATTAGTTGTTCGTAATAAATTAATAATTATACTTGTGAAACGCGAGTACCAAATGTACCTACGACATTACCTCATCAGCTTATGCGTGGGAAATAATTATACACTAACAAGTAGACTAAATTTTAGATTGTTAATTCTATTGTAGGTAACCTTAATGCGTAATCAGTTGTCTTATGAGACATTTTGTTAGACGTAATGATTTGAATTTGACGAGTTAAGTATATTGTATTGTACAAAGATGTTTTATCCTGTTGAAATTCACATGTCCTTTAATGCATCGGAAATTGTTTTATAAATTCATCCCATTACTTACCTTAATGAGCTCTCAGTGTCACTTGCTCCCACTAACTACCCCCATTAGATTGGCAGACGGTGGTTCAATATGGTGTATTCTAGGGATGTAACGAATATTCGTATGTTTTTGGATATTCGCAAAATTTAATGCGAATATTTTTAGTGCATTTTATCTAAGAAATCACATTGAAAAAAAAACTACAATCCTAGCAATCGTCTTTTAATTATCTCCATGAAAGATATATAGGTAACTTGACAGTTATTTCATGATTTCCGGTAACTGAACAAAAGTTTGATGGCAATGATGGCACCTACTAAGTACTATCTGTATAAATTCGTTTACCGAGTATTCGGTTAGAAAATATCACGCCTGAATCATTCAACCATACCACAACTTTCCTTATACAAAGGTTATGGATCCGATATTCATATTCGCGAATATGAGCGACAAATATTCGCATTCGCGTTCGCGAATGTTCAAAAAACAATAATCGCTACATCCCGTGTATTCCCATATATATGTCCCCGCCTCGATCGCACGCAGGAGCGGTAGCATGGCGGGGACAAATGTATTACTATGAAAAACCTATGCCTATATTTGCATCAGTCCCCGACGGGCACAGATGGGATCGCCCTCAATGTGGTTGGGCATCGTGGTGAACGCCGCAGACGCTGATATTATATACTTCGTAAGTAATGGGGTCAATATTTTTATGAATGTATCTACATGGAGTTTTTGGTGACACATTGAGATTGGTATCTTGTACCTAACGTATGTGTAGATATTTTTACTGAAAGCAACGATAGAATATTCTATGTATGTA
The DNA here is from genome assembly GCA_911728535.1 of Pammene fasciana. Lineage (NCBI taxonomy): Eukaryota > Metazoa > Arthropoda > Insecta > Lepidoptera > Tortricidae > Pammene > Pammene fasciana. Next base: position 22,201,428 of record OU452275.1, read on the forward strand.
CTAGTTTTTTCTGCTGTAGGTCAACACATATAGAGCAAAAATGATAATAAATGTATCTGATAAATATATAAAAATTAAAATTGCTACAACGACTTTTATTACACACCTATGCTTTGATTCCTGTCTTGACATCCTACATGAAACGGTACTAAAGTATAGTCCATATAGAATTGGCACATAAATACAGGCGAATAACCAAAGTTTTTCGTACCGAGTAAAAAAAAACTGACTATTGTAATTTGATGACAAGACATAACATTTAAGTGTTGAAAATTCATTAGGGTTAGCTTTGTGCAATTCTGAATATTCGACGATGGAAATCTAAATTAGGAAACAAATCGTGAACAACCTAGAAAACTCAGGGTTTTACCCGTGGTACCACGGTTTTTGTACCACGGGGGACCACGGGAATTTTTTTTCCCCGTAGACCCCACTGCTTCAGTTTTAAGTTATCTTTTTGAATACGAAACTGTCTGTGGGCCCACGGGTCATTCCTCGAAAATAAATATTTCCCGTAGTCCCACAGAAATAGATATGTCATAAATTATGCCTCTAAATACTATTCTTCTTTTAATAGGCAAGGTAGGTTTTGGTTAATTTTTTTTGCTGTGCCTTTAAATACTAGCAAATGAATACCATTCTCGAACAGTGGGTTTATGGGGACAAAATTAGTACTCGTGGATCCACTGAGGGTCATAGCAGTGGGACCACGGTTAATACCCGGTTCTTTTCAATTACCCATAGTTCCATTTCTGTGTTGTGGGTTTACGGAGAATTTTTTTTACCCGTGGTCCCCCGTGGTACAAAGGCCGTGGTACCACGGTTAAAACCCGGAAAATTCGTATTGCTCCGGAACCAAGATTGCAAGTTCCTAAAAATTTCGAAAACCACTGTCTGCAGGGTTATAAAACGATACAAGAAGACCTTATCTATCGAGAGGAAGGGAAGACTCAAACCAAACGAAGGTCTGGCACTCAAGACAAGAATTCGGAGAAGAAAGTTATAAGGTTAGTTAAGCAAAACCTAGGTCTATCTGACTATGATTTGGCCAGAAAATTTAAGAAAAATCGCAGTACGGTTAGAAGAATTCGCCTTCGAGCTGGCTATAAGAGTTCAACATTATATGGCCGACGCAAGAGGAAACATTGCTGAAAAATATAAGTTCGTCAAACAGGAAAAGTTCGCAAAAAATATGATATGGCAGGGAATTTGCAGTTTATAACAACGTCAACTATGAATTCGAATACATACATGAAAGAGTGTCTGCAGAAAAGAGTTTTACCTTTCATTAGAAACCACAACAGCCCTGTGAAATTTTGGCCCGATTTAGCCAGCTGCCACTATTAAAAAAAAGTTATAAGAGTGGTATGGTGAAAACCAAGTGGATTTCATACCCAAAGAGCTTAATCCCCCAAATTGACCTGAGTTTCGACCAACCGAAAATTACTGGGTAATTATGAAAAAAAAAACCAGACATGTAGAGTTGTCCAAAACATCGATTCGTTACGAGCTACGTGGAACCAACTGGCTAAGAAAGTGGACAAAGCTACTGTTCAGACGATGATGAAGTCGATCACGGCCAAAGAACGTTTTTTTGCATAATAAATAAAAATTAATATTTGTAGTTATAATGTAATAAAAATATACATATTCTTTTTAATTTTTACCTAAGTTACCTTGTTGCATTAAAAACTTAACCTTTTCCACGCCAAAGACGTATATATCGGCACCACAGGTCCAACGCCAAAGACCTATATACCGGTCACCGACCACAGAGCAAAATAGACCTACATGCACACGCAGGAGTGGTAGGTTTTGCGTTTGACATGGCGTCGAAAAGGTTAAACATTACTATACGAGATCTTCGTTCCGTGCCAATTCTATATGAACTATACTTTATTAGATGCTCAAACTACCCAATGAAACGAAATTTACATAAAACGTGTATTCTATTAAGATCTTAAAAGTTATGTTATAACACACTACATTTACTCGTTTACGGCACTATACAATGCAGTTATGCATCTTGGCAATCTAGGTATTTACTTTGGCTGCAGAGAGCATTTCGAGGGAATAGTACATTATTGCAGAGGACGGGAAAGGGAAATTCGTGGATGAGCGATTTTTTCGGACGAAGCGCAGCTGAGTCCGAAAAAATAAGACGAGTCCACGAATTTCTATTCCCGCCGAGGCATATATAGTGCTTTTCTCTAAATGTGCGAGGAAATAAAGTAAAGTAAATGAAATAAATTACAGATTTTGGTTACGTTATTAGCGTTCAATGTCATGAATTAGCTTCCCTCTATATATATATTTTTAAGTATTAAGAACTATGTATACTGCCAATTTTCATTCAAATTATATTTAAAAAGAAATTTTCGTCAAAAGCTATTTAAGACAGTATTAAATATGCTCCTTTTATGCAACAGATACAAGATTAAACCTTAAAAATAGTTGTTTTGTCTATGATTGTATTAAGCCTCATTCGCACTATCAGACGCGGTGCTATGACAAAGAACGAGACAACCAAGGTTTTTGATCTAACTATCTCGCTCTATCCTTCAGTTTGAAGGGATTGCCGTTCAGACGGTGTATAGACGTCGCTTAAGTATTGGCTGTTTGAAATGATATTTCTTAGTCGGATGAAAAGTTTAAAAGGTAAAAAACAATACAGTAATGGATTTTACTAGTCAACGCCTAAAATATGTATACACTTTGAACCTTATTACAATGGAGTAAGGTGCAAAAGTGTATACATATTTACGACGTTGACAAATTACTTCACGGCCGCTAAAACAGGTAAATAATGATTTATATTTTTTTTAATTCGTTTTGGTAAAAAATGAAGAACTTCACGTACTCATTTTGCTACAGTAAGCTGAAAATTTCCGAGCACATTGGAGAAAAATATGTATATTGTAGGTATATATGATTTTAAGCTAACATGGTCATAAACATTACAAAAACTATTTAAAACGGGATATTTACCATGTGAGTTTTTTGTTGTGAGCTTCCGATATTTCGGCACAGTTGCATGCGCCATTATCACGGAGTAACTGAAGTTGCTGCGAGTGTCAGTTGTGGTCTACCCACACACCATAGCGATCTACCCTCTTTCGAGTTCGCTAATATCCCGTATCCCGAATATCCCGTTTTAAATAGTTTTTGTAATATTGTAGGTATATTAGATTAGAACCAAGGAGTTGCTATCTCTCGAGAGTACAGTCGCCATCAAATATATCAGAGCAGAGCAGCCAAGGTACTCAGCAGAAAGCGATAAAGCATGAATCAGAATCTCCATTAATTTTAATTTCCTTGCACAAATAATGTGTATACTACACATATTATGGCTAAACATAAAAATAACCGTAATCTAACTACTATACTGACTTTCATAGCAAAAAAATCAAACTTCACATCAAAACATAGATTTCATGCGCATTCAGATTTTTTTGCTGTGTAAGCCAGTACTTGATATGCGGAATAATACCTATATCCCTATGTATATTGACTCACTTATTCATAAACGTCTTACTAGCCTCATTTAACTAATAATCGTTTGTCCTTATCCATCACTTGTGTTTGCTAGTAACATAGAAAACATAAATTAACTAAATGAGGCTTGTAAGATGTTTATAAATAAGGGGGTGACTGGGGTAAGAGTTCAGACTATACTATGTACATTGATAAGTTGATACATTTATTGGATTTTAATTTAATTTGTAGGATTCTTTTAGTTCATTCATACGCTGTCGCTCTGTTTGGACTCTATGGAAATAATGGATTTGTACAGGTACGTACGCATTGCATCAGAGAAAAATCGATACCACCCTTTACAGTACATTCTGTACCACTTTAAATTGCAATATTTGAGAAGAGTTCAATATAGCTAAATAGCAAGTATTTGAAATGAGATACTTTTACTTTCAGGCAACTAGTGGCCCATAGAAAAATACCTTAAATACTAGCATACATATTTAGTTTATAATATATTTATTATAAACAAACTATTATTTTGGTGACACGACGGTTTTCTGTTGCGTCACCTTGTCTGGTGTAATATTTGGCAGCATCCCCCGGAATCGCCGAAACACTACACCCTTCGGCCAGAAGCCCGCGCTCTCGATGGTCTTCAGCAGCGGCCGCGGCACGCGCACCACAAACGAGCTGAAGTGCACGTAATGGCGCGATCGCAGCTGGAACACCCAACTCGCCCACTGATCGCAACAGTCTCAACTCGTAGCCGGTCGTCTTCAAAACGTAGTCCACCACATCTGCTGTCGTCGCGGAAAAATGCAGACGCGAAACGAGTTATGCCTTATTCGGCGTGGCAGCGCGTAGATCCGGGGTAGCACCCGGCTCCGCAGTGCCACAGTATAGTATTGATAAACCATTTTTTTACAGCAATTATTCCCATATATACGGTAATCTTGTATCTGTTGTACAAGAAAGATATCAATCATCTGTCTATCTTTTACAAGATTACTGTATAATTGTATATATTGTCAGGTGACAAGCAAAACTCACAAAATATTATTAAACGCAAATCAATGTTGCCAGTATGGTTCATTATGGCTATGAACTTGTAGTATTACTTAGTGAGTTTTGCTTGTCACCTGACAATATGGGAATAATTGCTCAAAAAAAATGGTTAAATACTACAATTCAAAGAGTTATGGTAAATAATGTACTGTAAAGGGTTTTATAGATTTTTCTCTTGTCTTAAGTAGCACATTTACCAAGGTGCATAACTGGAAGTTTTAGTGGTTTACTGAGATACTTAAAACCAAAGTTGCAATGTAGATCACACTCTGGTCTGGGTGTACTCGGAGGGGAACCGGAAGGAGTGGTAGCCGAGCGCCATGATGTTAGGCAGCAGCCCTGCGTTGGGGATGATGTTCCACGACAGAGTTAGTGTCACATTGTTGTGGCCCCTGAAAGTATATACACCATTATGGATTAATTTTAGGAGCATCATCATTCATTGAGAAAAATAAAATATTTCTTACTGTAATACATAATGTTAATCTATTATTACAAGATTTTATTTACATTCACCTGTCCAGTTGTCTGTAATAACGGTACAAGGCAGTACGTTAGGAAGAAGTTGATAACTATGGAGATACAAAATTGAAGAAATCTGAATCTTATGATTTTTTTTAATGTTCAAATTTCATCAACTTTTCGCCATGACTTGTCAACTTCTTCCCGCCATGTATATTAAAATGTTGCAAGTGAAATTTGATCCACTTTCAGTTTTCCAATTGCATGTAAATCAGATGACAATACAGTATTATTATGACATGCCCTGATTTGATGATGGAGCTGGAAGGTGGCGATAGTAGCTCCTCAATATTACCCAGTTGTGTTTGGGTTTGTTGCATTTGTCTTGTTGAGCAGTTAGGGATTGTACACCCAGATTCAAAATTGCATGGACAAGTTATGAATGAATTCATTCATGTGTCCATGCAATTTTGATTCTCACTGACAAATAAAAGTACAGTTAGGAACAAAAGCTTGTCTAAAAAAATATATTTTTGAAAAACAACTTTTTGCAGTAATTTCAAATTATTTTAGTGCAGTTAACTGCACTTGTTAAGCATGGTTTTCAAACTTATTCTCACATATTCCTATTACTTTAAGAATAAACTATAGCTTCAATCATTTTGAACACTGGACCATCTCAGCTAGTTCTACTGATGATGTCTTAAAAAAACCAAATGCTGTACATTGATCTATCAATCCTTACAGTATAATATACCTATTGTAACAACAATTACTTACTTTAAGCCTTTACCATCATCCCAGAAGTAGTATTTAGTGTTCATGTTCTTAAAGTCAAGAACAGCATTTTCACCCCTGAGGATAATTTTGTCCCACAGTACGATTTGGTTGAGTTCGTTATTAGGAGTGATGTACTCTGCTGTTAGGTACAAGAACAACTGCTTTACGTTCCAGTTGAACAAATGCGATAGGTCAGTCTTCAGGTCAAAGGTGAGGAAACCGAGATCGTTTCTTTCTCTAGAGACTCCATAATCTGGTACGTTCTTACTGTAAAAAATAAAACATAGTTAAAGGCAAAATCTGCTTCAAAACTATGCAAGTTATATAGTTTGGCCAGGGTTTGCTTTACTTCAAGCATAGACAGAGAGAATTACGCTACTAAAAAAGGGATGAGTACAGATTATTACTTCCACTGTTACTGCACTTATTGGCTAGTCAGACTATAGCAATATTAGTACCGTAAATTTGAATCAACTCACACGACTACTTTTACAGTATTCATTTGGGCATTCGTTCTATAATCCACGGTTAGTGTAGATAGAAAGCACAAGAAAGTCAAGCACGCTAGCACGCTAAGCGTGTATGTTAATATAGCATTGCCCCGCGTTAACACAGAATACATGTTCACGATTCAATTAATTCGAATAAACAAATTCTACTCGCGGCTAACCTCCACGATACAATTCAACAGTTTGACGTTTCAGGACACGTCAATTGTAAACGTCACGAAACTCACGATTGCACGAAACAGTGCGTTCAAAAACCACACTTTCGCATTTGAAACCAAAAGCTAATTTGTATAGCGGAAAGTAGTTATTATTTATTTTATTTTAGCGAAAATGACTGACTGTTTTGTCTCCTCAAAGCAAGAATTTAACTAGAGACCGCATACGACAGAGAAGATATATAGATATGACAGAGAAGGCGCTATTATCGTTCGTCCTTATCATAAGGTTAAGCCCATAATTAGGCTTCGCCTGATCTCGCACTGTCACGGCGCCGAAGGAACCCATAGTAAGGGCGCACGAAGTCAGACCTCGCCCGAGTGGACAGCACTGGTCGCCCATAGTTAGGGCGCGCTGACGCGCCCTTAATATCGGGCTTCCCCCGGGATTGATAGCACGGGGGCGGCTGCGGCGCCCATAGTGAGCTTAATATTGGGCTTTATCCGATCTAATAGTGTCGCAGCGCCGGGGGCGGTCATAGTAAGGGCGCGCTTGCACGCCCTGAACATCGGGCTTCGTCTTCCTTAATAGTGTAGGGGCGCCGCAGGCGCCCATGAAGCGCTCTCTTCTAGATCTATGGGATCATAGGCCTCAGATGGACATTTGATATTTTACAGCAGTTAGAACCAAAATGTAGCTAAAAGTAAGTAAGTATAGAGCCGTTTTTTCAAGATTATTTTTCAGTGGTTTGGTTTAGTTTAGGTTTGGGTTAGCATTTTAGCAGCGTTTTTAGTAATGTAATTTGACATTATATTCATTTTAAATAAGGTCCATGACAAAATGTTCAAGTCCCGGATTCCGGATATTTAAGTAGCAGCCCTTGTACCTAAGAAAACCGATCCCTTACCTATAATGCTGCAGCAACTGAAAAGGCTAGTCACGGGGGCTTGCAGCACCGCATTATCATATAGTCCTAACTCTCCTCTGCTTCGAGGAACAAAGGAAACCTGGGAGGCTTATCATACTAGAAACCGATTTTTTTAATAAAAATAAATTATGCCGCCACTTTTTTGCATTGCAGCATAGGCATTTTGTGTTCCCCTATTCGAGACGTGACTAATTATATATATCATCTGGGAGACTTATCGAACTAGGTTCAGTGTCATGTGCTCTCATAATAGTTAAGTACATGAAGTTCTTCATTATTTACCGATGCAAATATATTTACGTACCTATTTTTAATTTTAGCGCGGGAAATTTATACTGCAACATTTTTTTAAATAGTATTATTTTATTTGATCGAATTTCATAAGTTTCATGTGTAGTACCTACACTTACCTACCTATGTTCTTTTTATAGTTCGTTTCGAACAGTACGTTTAATTTAGGCTGTCTACTGACCTCGCAACTCTTGCGATTTTCAAATACATTGCGGTTATTGATCCATCGTTTCATTTCGTTGCACCTACCTAGACGGCAACGCCGGTGATTTTTGCATCAAAATTGCGCCAGAGACCATTAAGGTCATTTAGTTCTAGAACATTAGTAATTATAGGTTACTAGGCTCATAAAGGCTCGTATAAAGCGCACAATAGAAAGCTGAAAGTGCGCGAACTGCTGAACAGCTTACTTATGCTTTAACAATATAAGTAGTAGGTACAGGAGCAAATGGTAGATAAACAACGTACAACACCAGTATATCACAACAACAGTAACATTATATCGAGGTAATTTATTGTAACCTAAAACATTTAACAGTTTTCCAATCAACCACCAACGCCAAAGCTAACATGATCGTGAAGACGGAAACCACCGTGGAGTTGGAGTTGTTGCACGGCACCCCTCCCGGCACGGAGCGGCAGAAGCACACCCTGGTGGACGAGCTCCCGTTCGTCGACTGGTAGCAGCCGCTGTTGATAGAGTTCCCTAGTTGGTCCACTGCTCTGGTGCACATATATGTGGAGTTTTCCGCTGTCAATGTAATTTGTTATGCTCATTTAAAAATTTACTTAACTATGCTGTGACCTGAAACATGCAAGGAGTAACTATAAAATTAACGACAGGGGTTAGTTGTATGCGTTCAAAAGAATGCGTTCGCCGAGTATAAAAATAGTATTTTTAATTCAAGACTGAATTTGACAGCTCTTGCCGTATTGAAGTGCTTTAAAATGTATCTACAGCAGGGCCCAGGGGGCCTACCGCGAAGTTCGAATTTCGAAACCGCTCTTGCATATACGAAAGAGAGTGATGCAAATAGACGAATCGATGAACGAACGAAGTGGTTCGCGGTTAGGGTTGCCAGGCCCAAAAATACAAAAGCCGGACTTCGCGCTTAATTTAGCCGGACATTTTACTCTAAAAGCCGGACATAATTTTTTTAGCCTTTTATAAAGCCGGACAGTTGTTCGAAAAGCCGGACAACAGTTTATAATAAAAGAAACGATTACTTATTCATGTTTAGGGTTATTTGTCAACCAGGAACTAGGAATTAACCCTAATAGTTTCGCCTGGTCCTTCTGTCCGCGGCTTAGTTCAGTGATCGTTAGTACAGTCGACGTCAAATATATGTTTACACTTTTTCATCTTACTCGTTTGCAATAAGGTGCAAAAGTATAAACATATCTTTGACGTCAACTCTACCCAGGCGAAAAATATCCATTTTGGACAAGAACCCCTTTTTTACTTAAAATTAATGAGTTCTGATTTTTGGCAAATGATAACTATTTTAATACACTTATTTGACAATTTTATCAACTTGTTAACAGCCCTCGGAGCAGTTGCTTCTTTTTGCGGTCGACTTTCGACTCGTACCACTCGCGCGGCAGTCAGGAGAAAAGCCTAACAAAAGCCGGACAGGCCGGACGAGCAAATATTTGGCCGGACACGCCCGTAAATAGCCAAACATGTCCGGCTAAAGCCGGACACCTGGCAACCCTATTCGCGGTTATAGGCCAGGGTCGAAGTACTGTCTTCAATTCAAAATACTACTTATAGTTCATCAAAGTAAATTAATTATGTTGTACATATTATAAGCCGCAGGATTGGACTTTGCAGGGTTCGGCTGGCCACAGCTGATAGGTGGGCTATTTAATACTGTACAAAATGTGCAATACATAGTTACCAATTCCATTGAAGTAGTACGTATACTGCGCGCAGATGTCGTTAGGAGCCAATATACACGAGGCCTCCAGTCCGTGATGCGTCCAAATATACTCCACGTCGGGCCACGAGCCGTCGACTGTCAATGCAATGAGAATCGTGTACATATTGATAATTTTACAAGCCTAATTAATGGTGTATTCCCATCTGACCCCGCTTCGAGCGCGCGGAGTATGGTGGAGGAAAAAGTGACCAAGTTTTCTGCATTCGCGGCAGAAGACGCCGCTGGTTCGATTCTAAGTCTGGGAATTAGCGGCGTCATTTTTTCCTTTTTTTAAGACATCTATTTAAGTTTACAATATATAAAGTACCGTGTCTACTTAAAATAAACCAATCAAAACAATTGAATAATGATCACACAGTACCTAATATGAAAGGATTAAAAATAACAATATCATACCAATTAATTTAAATCCAAGATAAATTGGTCGTCATCATCATGATACTAGCGTGTGTCCCGGATTTTGCCTTTATTTTTAATTAGGTCCGGTTTCCTTACGATGTTTTCCTTCACCCGAAAGCGACTGGTAAAATACTAAATGACATTTCGTACATAAGTACCGAAAAACCCAGTGGCACGAGCCCGACGAGCCGGGGTTTGAACCCATGACCTCCGGATTGAAAGTCGGACGTCTTACCACCAGGCTACCAGTGCTGATAAATAAAGAAATATTAATAAAAATATTTATTCAAAATAAATTGGTAATGTATCATATCATTAATTAAAACCAGAATACGGCCGTTGTATTATGGCCAGCGTTGTTCAATGCGACTGCCTGACTGAAAAATCTGGTCTTCACCAGGATATCATGTCACGATCCTCGGTATCGAGACTACAGATCTGATGATTCATAGAAACACTCACAAGAGGCAACTAAAGGCTGCTGGCACGGCACGCCGCCCGCCAGCCGCGTCGCGTCCTGGCATGTAGCGTTCAGAAACACGCTGTTGTTGTTATACTGCGGACCGAGCCACGTGAACTGGAAGCAACGAGTTACTGCGCTGGATTGTGCCACTACCAGTACTGCACCTGTGGTAAATAGTTTGTTAGTGATTTTAGCTTGAACGTCTTCAACGAGCTTAGAATATTTAACCTTCTGCCGCCAAATTAAAAAATTGAAATGCAATAAAGTGACTGGTTTTTATAGGCTTTTGGGTGGCTAGAGATTAACGAGTACCAATTTAGTTGACTTTGTTAATGACTATGCCTTTTATCATAAAATTCCGTAACTTACGTAGGTACTAACTTTGGTAATATTTTTATTTGTTTTAATTACTCTCGCTGGAGGGCAATGAGTCCTAATGATCATTAACTTTTATTAGTTGCATTGGGAATAAAGCTACCATAAACATATAACCTACGTTGCTGACGCCGTACGTACACAATAATTCAAAAATATCCCGGACATTTCAGTAAAAACGCGCTTTTAAGACTTCACAATAAGATAGGAACACTGAAATCCGAACCGATGCCAGTCCTAGTTGATGGGAGGCGTATGCTCAAAAATTTATGTGTAATGTTTTGAAATCGAGAAAAATTCATAGCCTCAAACTCTCAGCTCAGGGATACTTGACTTGAGTGACACCCTAGAAGCTCGCTCGGGCAGGGAGATGATACCCCAATTTTATGTTACTGATAGACGAACTCATTTGTTCAGTAACGGTTTAGTATAACCGCTGTGACAATCAACTCGTGGGACTACCATAGTTACTACCTATTACCTAATCTACCTATCTATACCTTTGCCCAATTTACTACACTACCCTATATTGTTGTCCTATCGAATTGACATATTAGTACATTTAACAAAAACAACAGTGATTTTAATCATTAGCAAAGTGCAGGATAGTTGGTATAATTGTAATATATACTCGATCGAAATAACACAGCTAGCATAGGTACTTACATGAACTTAAAACTAGCACTGTTATCACAAAATTTATATTAGTCATATTGTAAATTCATAACACAACAATGAAGACTAGTTTCTAGAAGTAATTGAGTGAGATTTTCATTGTTTATCGAATGCAACTAATTGCTTACTACGTCAATTTAGTTATCGTGTGTGGGAATCATCGCATATTTATGTGATAAGCCTTATCGATTAGATTTGTGGCAGGTAGGAGTAGGAAATTGATTGCGTGAACACATTTATTTGTTACTCGTATCTTGGACGACAGGAAGTAAATTTTGTCCAATTATTTTGTCAAATTCCTATGGAAATTTGATTTGTAGTAGACGTTGTGGTGTAGTAAAATTTTTGCTAACTGTACAAAATGCATCAACTTTGGCTTAGGCTACCAGGTACTAAAATACAAAACATTTGACCCTGCATTGCCCTACAGAAGCTGAATTCTGCTGCTCGATGAGGTAGGGTTGCCTACCACCTACTCTTGATCTATAAGGAAACGGTCGATAAAATACCTACATCAAGAATTCTTTGCAATTTTTTTCTGTACCTATTTGTTCGGTAAAATGTAGATAAATCTTTGCATTTGTGAAGCTGCCACCGGCGCATACAGAAATGAAATTATTCCCCATTCGCCATCGCTGGACGATAAGCGGATTCCGTCTAACCTCGTTCAATCAGCGAACACTGAGCCGCATCCGCGTAGATTTGCGGCACGACAGACGTGTCCTGGCTTACAAATGATGGTCTTCTTTTTCCTTGTAAGAGAGACTACCGTGGGATATAGTGAAAGGCAAATATTAATGTAAAGGAAAATAGTGGTGTGTGACCAAGACCAAACAGCGCGCGACGCATAGCAAGCCAATTGTAAACATTTTTTTGTAATAAAACTGGTTTTCACGGTTATTTCATATAAGTATCTACATAAGTACTTTACGTGACGCATGTACTTAATTTGTCATCAAATCATATGTAAAATCAGAACTGACTTCAATACTAACATTTTTGAAGTCTATGTCCACTATTAGAATTCAAATCATAACACAGTTATCGGTAAAAGGATCACTCAGTCTACATCGAAATTGGAAAGTAGAAAGGAACATATCTATAGTTAGGTACTTAATTCTCGTTTATTTTATACAAGGTGTAACAAAAATACTACTAGTAGTGATCCTTTTAAAAGGCATAACTGGTATCGTGTTCTTATTATGTTCTTGTTGTGTTCTTATTGTGTTTTAGCAAGAAAAAATAATTCCTCGCTAAAAAGATTGGATTTTTATGGAGGGTTGGACGGCCGGGGCGACGTGCCCCATACAAAAAAAAATTCTCCTACTTTTTCTTACTTGTAATACGATACCAACTATGCTGGCCGAATTGTTAGGGTTTTTAAAAACAACTCTATCAAATACCTCTTTATTGGTTACCGGTTCCGGTCGCTGTCACAGACATCAAAGGAGCTTTATTTCCTTTTAAGCTTACAATATAGACAAATATATTGAACTGTGAATGGACATTCGTGTTGGCAGGGTGGGACTCGTTAGCGAACGATTCGTCTGTGTAAAACAGTATAATAAAAACCATAAAGGCTCAAAGCAGAAAGGTAGAGTTTGTTTGATCGCTTTTACAGTCTTTGTCGCGGCCACTATCGCTGCGCTGTCGATGACAGCCTTTGTATTGCCAGACGCGAAGCCGTTCAAACAAGCCCTGATAACGAAACCATTCCGCTATAAATAGGTATAACCCGATACACTTATAGGTAATCACAATAGAAGATATTAAATTATATAGCCTATCTAGGTACTCATTAAAAGATGTGACGTCGTGTCGTGTCATGTTGCAACATCATGTTGAGATCTACGACGTAAATTGTAAATGTTAAAGATGGAAAGAAACAGATGGAACCGGTATTTCCTCTGTTTCTCTCTTCTTTTTGCATCTTTTTAATAGCGGTATACCGACCGCAAGAAAACGTCTGTTGCGCTCGATATCTCTTGATCCACTGCGAAATGTTTATAAAATTTGATAAGTTAATTAACCTATATACTTAGTACTGCTAGTACAGGTACTAGCTGACTAGAGGTGTACTACGAGTATAAGCTAAAAAGATAAAAAGATAAAAGATATTTATTCTTCAATTTAGGCACATTACAATGCACTTATGAACGTCAGAGAGAAAAGAAACTACCACCGGTTCTAACCCTACACCTCTGACCCGAGAAGTATTACTTATTACCGACAAGAAACTCGGCGGGACTTATTTTTTCAAAACAGTACTACAAATACATTAAAGATACTATATACAATAATGCGTAGTTCTTCAAGAAGGCATATCAAAACAGCTTGAGAGACAGACATGTACGTAAACTTTTTTTGATGCCGTTCGATCCCATTCCTATCCACGATCAAAAGCTTGTATGAGACCAAAAAAAATTATAAAAGTGAGACCTGGGTCGCCTTTTATAAAGTTACAATTTATGATTTCGCTGTTTGCCTCTCTTTCTAGCACACATATTGGATAGAAAGAGAGGCAAACGCGACCCTGGTACCTTCAATAAAAACTATATGGAATAAAATGACGGTTAAAAGCAAAATGAAAGGACGTAAGTGCCGGCGAGTAAAATTACTTACGCAAAATATTCCGTAATTATCGACCTTTTGAACGAATGTATAGTACCGGCCGGCAACTACGGAACCCTACACTGAGCATGGCCCGACATGCTCTTGGCCGGTTTTTTGATATTTTGAATGCTTTTACTGTAATGTCCTCATACAGTATTATGGACCTTAAACGTAACAGAACTGATTGGCGCGATAAATAAATATAAAATATAAATCAAATTACTGTAGAAAAAGTTTTCTTTAATATGTCGCTTTTTAGTACTCTACCGTAAGTTGACCTCTAGGAAACTATATAGAAATGGGAACGATAAGCAAAAAAATAAAAGTTTTAATTTTCATACAAAATTTATGAGAAAAGTTTTCCTCGATTTGTGACTTTTCTAGCCAGATTTTTTTTTGGTCCTATGATCCTGAATAGAAATAGGGTCGACTAGCATCTATCTATCTATACATATAATAAAGGTGAAGAGGGTAAAAAATCTGTACATTGGAGATATTAGTAAAAAATGAGTTAGTAGCTCTTAGAATCGATAACAGAACACGTTTCGACGATTTTTAGAATTTTTGTCTGTTTGTCTGTTTGTCTGTTTGGATGGGGAGAGTTGGCGTCAAAACGCCTGAACCGATTTCGATAAAAACTTCACTAGCAGGTTCAACAGACCTCTGGTCAGGACATAGGCTATAAAAAATACGAACATTTTGGATTTAAGGGGGGTTTAAACTTTGAATATGAGTGTTAAGCTCAAGCAGCAAATTGATATTTGTTTAACTACTTTCGGTTAGTTTATATTCATTCATATATAAATAAATAAATGGGTTAAATAATAATATACTGGTTAAATATAGTGGAAAAGTAAAAAATACGTACCATCAAAAGGGGTATCTAGATATGTCTTTGGCTATACGATTAGGTAACGCTATCTCTCGCAGGACTTTGTCACTAACCGAGTCCTCCCTACGCAAAATCTGACCACTACATATGTAGTTTAGGTGCAAGGCATACTAAATGCAACACGAGTTCGCAGAGATTTCCCTAGATGGCTATAGTAGGTAGGTACTATCTATGCTACCTCTTTCTTCCTTCTTTCTGTTGAGGCCTGGCGCGCTAGCACGCGGTTGCTTAGCAACGCCTATCTCATCAACAGAGCTGTTGAAAACACTGATGTTTGTGGTTGAAAAGACGAATGATTGCTGCGGATACGAATTTGTATATTTTTCCTTTTCATCGGAAAATTACTCGATCACCTCTGTATTATAAATGTTTGTGAATAGTTTGTAAATCTTCTATCTATACCTACATATAATAAAGCTGAAAAGGGTCGAAAATCTGTAGGTACATTGGAGATATTAGTAAAAAAATGAGTTAGTAGCTCTTAGAATCGATAACAGGACACGTTTCGATGATTTTTAGAATTTTTGACTGTTTGTCTGTTTAGATTTGAACTTTGTATGGGAAATGACTTTATATGGGAATATATGCCATCGTATTTTAACTATATATTTTTTATACCACGACGGTGACATTGAAGCATACGGCCCGCCGCCTGATCAACCATAGGGCCAATATAAGCCTATGCAAGGGGAAAAAATAAATTAGAAATACAAAATTCAACAAACTGTTGAATGTTAAAGACAGAAGAAAAATCAGTTTTGATAGAATTTACGTAATAGATGGTTAAAGGGGACTCGCATAAAGAAAAACACACTACTATTGCTATTGTTACCAAAAATGTTTGAATGTTCAAGATGGGAGAATTTTCCACGAGGTGGTTGGTAGAAGGGGGAGGGGGCCGGGGAGCACCCCGCGAAAAAGGAAAACACCGTAAAATTGCTAATTATACCAAAAATTGTTAGGTTAATCATTTAAGATGGAAGAAAAAGAGTTTTGATAGGGCTTACCACGGGATAGGCGGTAAACAAGGGGGGCTCGGGGGCGGAGCCCCCCGCATAAAGAAAAAACACCCCGTACTATTGCTAAGTATAGCAAGAATTGTTAGGTTAAACATTCAAGATGGGAGAAAAAGAGTTTTGATAGGGTTTACCACGTGATGGGCGGCAAAGAAAGGGGGGCTCGGGGGGCGGAGCCCCCCGCACAAAGAAAAAATTCACCGTACTATTGCTAAGTATACCAAGAACTGTTAGGTTAAACATTCAAGATGGGAGAAAAAGAGTTTTGACAGGGTGTATCACGTGACGGGCCGCAATTAAAGGGGGGCTCGGGCATAAAGAAAAAACACCGTAGTATTGCTAATTATACCAAAAATTGTTAGATTAATCATTTAAGATGGGAGAAAAAGAGTTTTGATAGGGCTTACCACGGGATAGGCGGTAAACAAGGGGGGCTCGGGGGGCGGAGCCCCCCTTATAAAGAAAAAACTTCCCGTACTATTGCTAAGTATACCAAGAACTGTTAGGTTAAACATTCAAGATGGGAGAAAAAGGGTTTTGACAGGGTGTATCACGTGACGGGCCGCAATTAAAGGGGGGCTCGGGGGGCGGAGCCCCCCGCATAAAGAAAAAACACCGTAGTATTGCAAATGATACCAAAAATTGTTAGGTTAATCATTTAAGATGGGAGAAAAAGAGTTTTCATAGGGCTTACCACGGAATAGGCGGTAAACAAGGGGGGCTTGGGGGGCGGAGCCCCCCGCATAAAGAAAAAATACCCCGCACTATTGCTAAGTATAGCAAGAATTGTTAGGTTAAACATTCAAGATGGGAGAAAAACAGTTTTGACAGGGTGTATCACGTGACGGGCCGCAATTAAAGGGGGGCTCGGGCATAAAGAGAAAACACCGAAGTATTGCTAATTTTACCAAAAATTGTTAAGTTAATCATTTAAGATGGGAGAAAAAGAGTTTTGATAGGGCTTACCACGGGATAGGCGGTAAACAAGGGGGGCTCGGGGGGCGGAGCCCCCCGCATAAAAGAAAAAACACACCATAGTATTGCTAATTATACCAAGAATTGTTAGATTATATAAAGAATTTAAGATGGGAGAAAAAGAGTTTTTATAGGGCTTACCACGTAATAGGCAGTAAAGAAAGGAGGCCCCAGGGGGCCACCAGCATAAAGAAAAAACACACTGCGCTATTGCTATTGTTATCAAAATTGGTAAGGTTGAATGTTTAAGATGGGAGCAAGAGTTTGACGGAGTTTTCCACGCGGCAGACGGTACAAGGGGGGCTCGGGGGCGGAGCCCCCCGCATTAGACAAAAACACCGTACCATTGCTATTTTTACCATAAATGGTAAGGTTGAATATTTCAGATGGGAAGAAAAAAGTTTTGATAGAGTTTGCGTTATGGCATAAGCGGCAGAAGGCTTGCATAAACCAAAAACACACAGCACTTTCACTATTAATACCAAAAATGGTTAAGTTGAATATTTAAGACGGAATCAATTTATAACAGTTTTGATAGAGTTTACTACGTGATAGGCTGCTTGGGGGCAAGTAAAACAAAACGTAAAATGCACTTGTTAACCCAGAGGCACAAACATATCCAGTTTTCGACTTATTATAAGATGTATTGCAGACTGTACAGAAAAGTGATACGCTACTCGAAAATTTATTCAAATGACAAATTTATTTCTAATAGTGCGAATAAATCTAAAGCCACGTGGGCAGTCATTAATCAACAGACTTCTTCCATAAACCCTTTGAAGCCTATGATTAAGGAAATAACAAAAAATGGCATTAGTATATCAAATCCCTCTTCAATAGCTCAAGCTTTTAATCATTTTTTCCTTAACCAAAATTCGAGTAATTTATTAGCCTGCAATACATATAAAACTAGTACTCCAAAAGTTAGTAATAGCATCTTTCTAAACCCCGTTGGAAAAAATGAACTAAAAAACATAATTAACTCATTAAGCAATAAAAAGAGTTTTGGTCACGATTCTATACCAGTGCAAGTAATCAAAGCTAGTATTGATTACATCTGTGATCCTTTGGTTCATATCATAAACTTAATTCTGGAGACGGGAATATTTCCTAATGATTTAAAAAAAGCTTTAATTAAACCTTTATATAAACAAGGTGATAAAGATCAAATTAGTAATTATAGGTCTATTGCTCTCCTTCCAATTTTTTCGAAAATTGTTGAGAAAGTTATATATAATAGGTTACTGAAATTCATACAAGCAAACAAAATACTCAGTCCAAATCAATTCGGATTTCAAAAAGGGAAGTCTACTACATCGGCAGTATTCAAATTTTTTATGCAGATTTGGGACGACATTAATAAAAAAAGACCAAGTTTTGCTCTCTTAATAGACCTGTCTAAAGCTTTTGATTGCGTAGTTCATAATACTGTTTTATGTCAGTTAGAAAACTTAGGAATACGAGGAAATGCTCTGAAACTTTTCGAAACATACTTATGTGATAGGAAACAGGCGACAGTTATTGAGTCGTTTAATGTCGCAACAAAGTCCATAGAACTGCAGCAATCAAGTTTTGAAACTGTTAATGTCGGCGTTCCGCAAGGAAGTGTATTAGGACCACTGATATTTCTACTTTATATTAACGAATTACCGGATATTGTTAACGAATTATGCGTACTTTTTGCCGATGACGCCACACTTTTATTTACAGGATCGCAGTCAGGCGAACATATTGAACAAAATATTAACAACACGCTCAGTGTTGTGGTTCAGTGGCTGAAAACATTGAACCTAAACGTAAATGTAGATAAAACTAAACTCATTCAATTCAGAAATTATAAAACAGCACATATGCCTCTCACTGTAACACAAGGTGCAGTCGCCATTGAACAAGTCCACAGTGCTATCTTTCTAGGAATAACAATAGATTCACATTTAAATTGGAAGTCTCACATTAAAGAATTAAACAAAAAAATTGCAAGGGCAAGATATGCATTATCAGTACTTTCTGAAACCTGTTCTGAGACTGTCGTCATGAGCGCATACTACGGACATGTATATTCACAACTAACGTATGGTATCATATTTTGGGGTGATTCTACTGACGTAAAAACTACATTCCTGTTACAAAAAAGGTGCTTACGAACAATGTATCATTTGCCTTGGTTCCATTCGGTTAGAAATGTATTTAAGGAGAAGAAGCTTTTGACTCTAACTGGAATCTATATACTTGAACTCTGCCTCTTCATAAAGCGCAACGAAGAGTATTTCAAAAAAGTGTCCTCAAAAAATTGCAAAGTGCGATTACAATATAAATATAACTACTGTATGCCAACCTTCAAAATAAACAGTCAACTTATGTATGATAGTGCCTACCTTACTGCAATAAGGGTTTTCAATAACTTACCAATTGAAATTAAGTCTGTCGAAGGTAAACCATTTAAAACTGTATTAAAGAATTGGCTTATAAGCAGAGTTTTCTACAACATGAACGAGTTTTACCAGTATGTAAATAGTGCATGTTTGTATTAATTTAGTTAGTTATTAATAATTATGTTGTACGTCCATGTTGGACAAACTGTTGGTTCTTAATTGTAGTATTGTTAACATCTTTGTACACAGTTATGCAATAAATGATTATCTTATCTTATCTTATCTCTATCTTATTTTGCTTACACTTTAACATCAAGGTTGTTTTCTCTGGGACGCTTCGGGTTTTCGACTCTAATTAGTGTTTAGCTGTCGGCCTACGCAGACCTTACCACTAAAGCTGCCTTGCTATTGATACGGATACGATTAAAGATAATAGTGCCCCTTGTATACAAAAAGAAACCGCAAATCGATGTACAGTTTAGCCATTTGGCACACGCATACTAGAGGTCAAAACAAAATTTTTCATCCGCAGTTCTTAATAAAATGTCCCTTAGGAGGGGGGTGCTGATTCATCATTTTTTTTGTATGGGGAAAAAAAAAACTTTTTTCAAAAACCTATGGTGTGTGGTATCATATGAAAGGGCTAATAGAGGCGGTTCTAATAATATACCACATCATTATATTTCAGCCATTTTTTAAAAATTAAAACAAAAATAATTTTCAAAACATACCAAGTTTGGGCTCCCCCAGATACGACATGGCTGGTTTTTTTTTGGTACAATGAAATTATTTTCAAAATTTCTTTCTTGAGGTTATGAATGAATGAATGAATGAATGAATAATATTTATTTCAGATTATAAAAGATCCATATTTTTGTTAGTAATTATATACATCATTATTATTAAATTAAATTATTAACTATTGGTTAGTAAAACTATTCTAAGCACTCTCTACATATTATAATAAAATTTTTGGGGGGATGCACTTGGATAATGAGTGCATTTTCACCCAGAAAAATAAGATAGGGTTGTCCCATCTTTCAGCAATGGCTTTCAGGAAGCTGTTGGGGCTGTCCCACACCCTGTGCATCAGGGATGCGACTCGTTTACGAATTATTGTGTAAAAACAATCCGTCCGAGCCTCCGCAAACATCCCTGATGCACTGCAATGCCTCCTCAACCCCATCAGCACCCTGAAAGCATTGTTGTATTGGATGCGGAGAGCGCTGTAAGATTTCTGCGTATATCTGGTCCACAGGGCGCAAGTGTACATGGACTGGCAGTAGGCCTTGAACAATGAAACTTTTACCTCTTTAGTGCACCTTGCGAACCTGCGTGCCAGCATATTGCAGCGTACTGCCAGCGCTCTCCGCTCTCTTTCCATATCCAGATCATCTGTGAGATCATCCGTGACCCAGTGACCCAAGTATTTGAATTTTCTTACTCTAACAAGCGGCTTGCCGTTGAGCGTTACTGGTGGGACTTTCGAATATATTTTATTACCTGCCTTAAAAACAAGAAGCTCGCTTTTCGTCTCATTGTACTTGAGTCCATGTGTCACGGCATATTTCTCACAGATGTTAATCAACTTTTGCAGAGCATTGACTGATGGGCCCAGCAGCACCATATCATCGGCGTAACTTATGTTGTTAACGAACTTACCACCGATTGAACATCCGACTCCGGCGCTGCTGAGCTCACCTATCAATCCGTTCACGTACAGGTTGAAGAGCAACGGCGAAGACAACCCCCCCTGCCTCACCCCGCACTCCAGCCTGTACGTGTCTGAAAGTTGACCTGACCATCTCACAACGTTTGTCTGGTTGCCGTACCAGTACTCAAAAATAGATAGGAGGTCTGAGGGAAGCTTAGTCTCATGCCTAATCTTATGCCAAAGTACGTCGTACGACACCAGATCAAACGCTTTCGATAAATCCAAAAAGCAAGCGTACACGGGTGTATCCGCTTTAGCGTAGTACTGGACGGTGTGCTTCAGGCACAGCACGGCTGACTCCGTAGACAACCCCGGCCTGAAACCGAATTGGGCTTCGTGTATTTCAGTGTGCTGCTCCATATGTTTATTGAGCAAACCATCCAGAACCTTAGCTATTATCGTGGCCAATGAAATTGGCCTGTAGTTACCTCTGTCGGAGACATTCCCTGTCCTGTTCTTTACTATTGGAACGACTACAGTTTTCATCAGGTCTTGTGGTAGGTAGGAATGTCCGATACATAAGGAGAATAACATGGCCAGTACCCGCGGTAGATGTACACCCGCGTACTTAAGATGCTCGATACTAAGGCTATCGTGCCCCGGTGACTTGCCCCTAGCCATGTGTCTAATTATACTGGTCACTTCCTTGGCAGTAACTAGGGTCGGAACACTCGGGACTCGATTTCCCGTATCTGATCCTTTGGAACTAAAATTTACAGAGGGATCCAACGGAGAGTCAATTTTGAAACTTTTTACAAAAAGATTGGCTATTTCCCTGGGCTCGGTCAACCCTTCGACGCTCATCGGGGCCCTCGACTTTGGACTTAATTTACTGGTTTCTTTCCAAAACTTACCAAATCTTTTAGCCGAATGAAGCTGTGCCAAAATATCCATTTTAATTTGCGATTGATGGTTTTGACACCACTTCAGTTTGGCTTTGAAGATTTGCCTGGTTTTGCACATATCCCTATAAGCATCTCCAAAACGGGGCTTTCCTAGAAAAACCCAATTTTGGAAACTAGTTCGAGCCCCCCGGTGAGCGGCACTCACATGCCTATTCCATCCAGTAATATATGTACCCTTGCGGTTACAACGCAGGTTGTTAGTAGAAATAGCCGCACTTCTAAGGGTGTTAACAATATTTAGGTATAGTTGGTCTATGACTAATCTATGTTGTGTAATTAGACACATATTATTGCAACACTTATTTAATTCTTGAGGGAAATCAATCGTTTTAAGTTTGTTGTCACATATTTCAGTGTACTTATTTATTTGTGATTGATCTCTTTCTCCCCATTTTACGTAATCACGTACTTCAGGTTAGATACACGGTTAGATATGAGGATATCTATTATCATTTTTGATATAAAGTACCAAAAAAAAAACCAGCCATATCGTATCTGGGGGAGCCCAAACTTAGTATGTTTTGAAAATTATTTTTGTTTTAATTAAAAAAAATGGCTGAAATATAATGATGTGGTATATTATTAGAACCGCCTCTATTAGCCCTTTCATATGATACCACACACCATAGGTTTTTGAAAAAAAAAAAAAAAAATCCCATACAAAAAAAATGATGAATCAGCACCCCCCTCCTAAGGGAAATTTTTTTAAGAGCTGCGGATGAAAATTTTTGTTTTGACCTCTAGTATGCGTGTGCCAAATGGCTAAACTGTACATCGATTTGCGGTATTACTGTAAAATTAGACTCGTACACCGTGCACTATAAGAGGGGACATGCGGGAATCGATCATCAGCAAGGCATCAGTCATGGTCACGGTGACGGTTCTTAGTTAATTCCCGGCTATTGGTTGATTCCCGCACGTCTCCTCTCATCTCCGTCTTAGTGAAAGGGCTGCCTTATTATTGGTCTTTCCACCCTTCGGTTTACTTTTAAGACTTATCATTAATTTGTGTTCGATCTCTGACCTCCTGCTGCACTTTCGTCTGAGATACTTCGGCCGTTCGACTCTACATGACTCTACAAAGGAAGCTCTGACTTTTTAGCTCGCCAGATCTTCCCACTCACATGCTTCTCTTGACCATGGCTGACACAGTCCAATCTTAGACGCTTTCCGTCGATCTTTTGGGATGTCGAAGTCGGTTTTAGCTAAACTGACTTTATAAAATTTTACAAGTAGAAAGCGTTCAGCAATGGACTGTTGAGGATAACGAAAAGTAACAGAATCAACTGCAACACACGCGAGCGAAGCCGCGCGGGTACAGCTAGTTAAAAAATAAAGTTTGTCAAATATCCTATAATAACATATTTCTCGCATAATGTATGTTTTGAAAAAAATACCGTAAACGCAAATCTTCATTAATTTGAAATCGAGGGAAGGTCTTCTAAGACCAATTTGCACGGGTCTGGTAGCTGCCCTTACTGACCCGAAAAGAAAATCCATCCTGTATATGAAAAGACAATTATATACTATATTCATGTATGTTATTATTCTTGAACTACCTACACCTACGTTGTTTATTTCTACCGAATTATGTTTACTTCCTTGGCCATTTGTGTATTAAATAAATTAAAAAAAAAAACGTTAAAGAATTTGGAGTTCAATTGTTTTTGAGCATTCGAAATTTAAAATCCGCGCTAGCGTCGTCACGCACACTACAGCAAAACTGTACCTACACATGCACGCACACAAACAAAGTTTATCGTCCGACAGCCATCGGGGCTCCGACATGTTATATCTCTATTGGAAATGCGTCGCCGATATCGGATGTAGGAAGGCCCCAAGTAGAAAGGTAGCTGTTAGAGAGTACCTTGTGGCGCAAAGTCCGCTTTTTTTTTGCGTGAACGCATTATTTTAGTAATAGATATTAGTTAAATGAATGAAAAAATACAAAAGTACGCATATTTACTTCAGTATAGACCCTTCCGACATCCGATATCGGGTAGGATAATGTGAAAACGCTCTTAGGGGCGTTAAATATGCATAAGTGTCAAACGTCAAAATAGTTACTGCCCGTCAGAAAATAAACGATTATCTTTGAATCGATTCAGTAAACGACGCTGGATTTTCGATATGGATTAATTTTTTAATCATAATAGTAATGATAAAAAAAGTAAAACTATAATTACATGTGAAATTATATTTCATATTTTTGTAAACTAGAAATAATAGAACATTTTTTACACCTAAAAACAATACATAAAGGCATTTTCATAGTCATAGTCATAGTCATTTATTTGCAGAAAATAGTGTACAGAGGTTGGTAAATACAGTGGGTTCGATCAACTATTTTACTACAGTGTAGCATGCAAATAATTATAATAAGTCTTAACTAACGAAATTAACATCTCAAGTAATTATACATTAATAAGTGAAAGTTGACTCAATAATTAGAATTAGCAATTACATCGTTATATGTCAGAAAAGCTGTTACAGTGTAAAATCGTTTTTCAAGCAGCCAATTGTATAGCCTTCGTATAAATAAATTGTATGGCAAACTAGTAATGTCATTTGGGATAGTATTAAAAATTTGTATGGCCATGCAGTAGGAGTTGTTTCTGCGTAATGCGGACGACGTTTTTGGGGCCACCAGTCTTGTCGGATATCTTGTATTAAAGGTACATACGTTTTTAAGTTGCTTAAATAGATGTGGATTCATTTTTACAAATTTTGCCATTTCGAATATATATAGTGATGGTAATGTCAATACTTTAAGATTATCAAACAGTTTTTTACAAGATGATCTAGGTCGTTTTTTACAAACAGCACGTATACAATCTTTTTGGCTAATAAGTAACCTGTCAGCTTCATAAGAGTTACCCCACAAAACGACTCCATATCTTAATATTGATGCAACATACCCATGATAGGCAAGTAGTGCAGTTTCCTTATTCACCAATGTTGCCAATCTTCTAAGTGCATGCACAAAACTATTGGTTGCGCTACATTTTTTTATAATTTGTGGTGTCCATGAACAATTTTTGTCAAGTATGATACCTAAAAATGTCACTGTTTCAGTTTCTTGTATTGATTTATCACCATATTTTACCTTTAAATTTGTTCCTCCTTTTCTATTATAAAATTGTATGTAGTTCGTTTTGTCAATATTTACCACTAAATTATTTGATGTAAGCCATTCAATTACATTACTTACTAAATTATTTATGTCATCATTATAAGTATTTATGTCGTTACATGGTATTACAATAGAAATGTCATCGGCAAATAATATGCATTGGTAGTCAGTAGTATTCGGCAAGTCATTAATATATAATAAGAATAAGAGTGGACCCAGAACACTTCCTTGAGGTACTCCTACTTCATTTCGTTCGAAGTTTGAACGTGTATAATTTACAATATTATCATTAATATAATCAATTTGTACACATTGACGTCTATTATTGAGATAACTCTTAATCCAACTTAAGGCAATGCCTCTAATTCCATATTTGTGGCACTTCTGTAGAAGACGATGGTGTGAAACGAAGTCGAATGCCTTAGTCATGTCAAAAAAAACGGTACTGACTGGTATTTTTGCATCTACATATTCGATAATACTTTTAATTAACGTGAACGCAGCTAGTGTGGTAGATTTACCCTTCTGAAAACCGTTTTGCTCTTTTTTTATTATATTGTATTTTTCACAAAATGTTGAAATTCTAGTAAACATGGCTTTTTCAAAGATTTTCGATATAATTGGTACCAGTGTTATTGGGCGGTAATTATTTAAAAGTTCTTTGTCTCCTTTCTTGTGTAAGGGTTTAACGACGGATAGTTTCAGTTTATCAGGAAAAGAGCCAGTTTCAAAAGATAAGTTTATCAAAAAGCATAGAACGTCTGCAATAATTGTGATACATTCTTTAACTACTTTTGTTGCTACTTCATCGTATCCTGTGGCATTCGTGTTTTTTAAAGATTTTACTATTTTTATCACGGAGCTCTTTACTCACTGAAAACGATGAACTGAATGCGTGTAATCGATTTTTGAAATAGTTTTTATAAACCTATTAGATTTTCCTGCTAATAACGTTGACAGAGGGGAACTGTACCTAAGCTTACTCCAGGTATAGAGCTTTATGTGTGTGGTGCTTTAGGTGCACCCGATTCGTAACAGCTCGTATCGTGTGAAATATAAAATACTTAATCCTGAACAAATACCTATGTTAAGGTTTTCTCGAATTTAAAAATGCCTTTTAAGTATGCATCACTATCTTTACGCTTACCAGCGCTTAAAGCCGTGTTACACTTGTCCTAGTTATCTTCCTAAATGAGTTAGTTTCTAAATTTAGTCAAGTGTAACCGCATTTAGTAAGTAAATTTACTATTGAAAAAAGTTAGGATCCTAATTAGGATGCTAGTTAGGTTACTAAAAAACGTAAAGTGTAGCATGGCTTTTACCTAAACAATGTAGATACATGGATTTCATTTTCTTGTCACTCATTTTTTTATCGTTAAAAAGCATTCTTTGTCATCCTGGGATGACATTTAAGCAGCAGAGAACTAGTTCTCTGTTGCTTAAATATACGGGGTGGACCATTGGTAAATGCACTTTTAAAAATTAAAACATTAAATTAATTTTCATGTTTTCAAATTAAAGGAATATTTACAGTTTGAGATAATTAAGTAAATTTTACGTTTTAAAAATTAAATCATCGAGATATCTTCCTTTCTTCCTTCTTTTAGAAATAAAGGGTTTATTATCAATATCTATCGTAGTTAAGATCGCACCAGTCAGAAAAAGTACGTTGTAGTCTGCCAGCTAGAAGGCTGCTACAGAAAACTAATTTATACACCCAACGTGTTAGTAAATTTGAGCAAAATAATCACAGTCGAGTTTATTAAGTTTACAAAACAGCTTACATTAATCTTAGTTTCATAACTTCAGCCGTTTTGTTTCTTTCGGCGCCCTGCGTTGCAAAGAACGACTTTAATTAAGATATCATGGGAAATATACCAAGATTTACCAAGCTCGTCTCTTTGAAATATTATACAGTGAAGTAAGTTGTATACTCTTAGACATACTCGTATATATTGTATTCTATGTGCGTGCCGGATATACAGATGGTTTAATTCAAATGGGGTAACTAGCGAAAATCAGGAAATATTGAATATGAGTAGGACGAATAGGTAGCTAATTTTTGTTACTCGTAGGAACCACAAAGCCGAAACGAGTCAGCCGAGATCTAAAAAATATATGTATGTGTGTAGAATAGGGGAAAATTGTTGCATAAATGTACTCGGCTGGGAATAGAAAGCAGTTAAATATATAAAAATATCCGGTAGGTAAATTATTTTATTGCTTAATAGTTATTTGTTATACAAGGGGTGAAAGTTGTATTTTACGTGCGAGTGTTATTTGAAACACGAGCTAGCGAAAGGATTCTATTATTGACCACGAGCGAAGCGAGTGGTTCAAAAATAGAATCCTGAGCGTAGCGAGTGCTTTAATACACGAGACGTAAAATAACTTTCACCCGTGTATAACACAAAACTTTTCACCTCACTACAGCGAGGAAAATAAGAAAAAGGGTGCATTTTGCTCGGTTTCCCGTAATTCCTCAGGTGTTTAATACTTCTTCATCACTCGAATCACTAATTTTTAACAAAACAACCTAGAAAAACATGCGAATATTTAACGTTGATATGATGGATGAATTGAAATGAAAAGTTTTGACGTAAAAGGTTTTATTAAATGTCAGATGCGTTTTGTTCGTACGTAGACTTATTCGGCTGTCAGAACAATTTATCCGTTTTTACAAAAAGAATGAAGATTAATGTTGAATGCTGATATTTATGAATTAAAATAAAGTTGTAAGACTGTATTAAGTGTTTTTACTCGATGCAATTCATTAATTGCGATGTTAAAAATTCTGCACTTTTAACGTTTTACGTTTTGTTAGCTGTCAAATGTCACTTAAGCCACTTGTCACTTATGTCAAAACTCTTTCACCACATGTGGATAAAAAGCGATTTTCACAATAGATATTAAACAAACAAAAAGGGCTTTCCGAGCTAGTGAGGTGAAAATATACTTACCCGCTTAGTCATAAACGTGTTTCAAACCTCATTTAGTTAAAATGTATTTTGTCTGTTTCTTACAAACACAACTGTCAATGTGACAGATAAGGACTAAAGATGATTTAGTTAAATGAGGTTTGCAATACGTTTATGAATAAGCCGGTTAGTCTATATTGCTATAAGGCAGCACCTGTAACATTTTCACATCACAAAAGTTAACATCAGGTTTTAAAAATTGATGAGTAGTTTGTATTTATTCTAAATTCGGCCTTTTACTTTCTAGTAGGAGAAGTGTGTAGTATTCTTAATGAATGAAGTAATTTGACATCATAATATAAGTATTATGACTTTGCAAACTACTTTGTAAGGTAAGAACTGTCAGATTACTCCACTCAATTAAAAATACTAGTACTTTTGTGATAAAAACTACGTAGGTATCTCTTATGGACCGTATGGTTTATGATTTTCCCTTTATTCCTTTTTCTAATGAAGTACCCTTTATACTGCTTAATTAGAAGGTAGAAACGGTGACATGCTCGTTACTGTCATCATTATTAATGACGGGTACGGGAGATCATTAAATGATAGCTTCGGTTGCCTCCTTTTGTTAGTTATCTGTACTATTTTTGATGTGACTCTGCATAATGTTTCACCCAACAAAGCATATATAATATGATTCTTATCGCTGTATTAATGACAATGTGATGTGATAAAGTATTGTATACAATAGCGACATAATTAAGCTTTTCAATCTCGTACCTTAATTAGGCCACTCAGCATTCTCAGCAAGCTTCGTGGCCTAAACGCGGTATTCGACTGAAAACCTCTTGATTATGTCACTATTGTATAAAATACTATTTTCTACTCGAAGACTGTAATGCTTGAATTGAGATTTTGTAGACGGAACTACTAGCGCATAATTTTCGATGGAGCGGACATTTTAGCGTCGTTGCCAAAAAAATGGATTTTCATACAATATTTTAGCACTCGGGTCGGAGCCCGCCCGGCCACGCGCGCCACTGTCGCGGGGCGCCGGCACAATCCACCGGGAGGTTGAAGTTACTCAATGAGGGTTACCGTTTTTTTACTCACCAGTTGGCGCCACTGTAGACGCAGGTCTGGAAATACAGCTGTAGTTTTTTTTATTACGTTTGTAAAAACCAAGTTTACGCTTAAATAATATTAAATACAATAGACCGTACTGTAAAAATATTGACGACGCTTCAGTGATGCGCAGTTCCGCTTTATTTGAAAAAAAAAAGTATTTTCTTAATTCCGCTTTTAAAACATTCCTATTCAATAACTCGTTACTCGTATTTCCCATAATTATAATATCCGGGTATGGCAAAATATACACAACATTGAAAAATTGGAAATAATTCGGTGAATCCTACCTAATTACCATGGAATTTGTCATTTCAAAGACCACACTAGCGCCTCTAGCGGAAACTTCAGACGCGTTAGTCCTCATTGTATAGGCAGCAGATTTGAGAGTTCGTAGGTATATGAGAAAGATCTATCAAACGTTTGTGGAGCTAGAAGGCGTAAAAAAATAATTAAAAGGGTCTTGTTATATTAGTCAACTCGTTTGCAAGGAAATCGCGAGTTCTCAGTTCGAGGCGGACAACTAGTTTAATACATTTAATACATTGATTCTCTATCATCATTCATCAGACCCTATACCATCTAGAGACAAAGTACTCGTCAAGACCTCAAACTCGATAGAGTTATGTCGTTTTGTTACGGAATTCCTATGTCCACCTTCCAGCAGCTCCATCACTAATAGACCCTGGACACCAACATTTTGTGACATCACATTTACATTTTTGTGACATTACAACAACATTGAAGATTGTTAATTTCATTTAAAATATTTTGAATGGGAGTAATATAAGTTTGTGTGTGGTTTTCATTTTAAAGAAAATCATACAAATGTGAACTACTCGTAGTGTGACGAAGAGGAAAAATGAACCCCATAAATATAAGATATAAGAAACTCCATATAAAACTGCAGAACTCTATAAAATAAAACTACCCAATAATTAACTAAACGAAGTTTAGATATAGGTAGTACTTACAATAATATTTTGAAAATTTCGAAATTTGTAATCATATGAAAAATACATGTTCATGTTTTACTTATTTAATTACATTTTAATATTTAATATAACACAAAATATACAAAAAGTCTATCTAAAAGTATATATAAAATCGTCTATTTTGTAAATAAACGATTTTATTACAAATTATTGTAACTTTAATAATTCTATCTACTTAATTATAGTTATTTATGTACACAAGATTTTCAGTATAAATACCAATATTTACAGAGCAATAACAAAAAAATATATTCATATATTTAGATGAAAATTTTATCATATCGCTGTATTATTCTTAGAATTAAATTATTTTATACCTCAGCCACTCGCCCATGAACGCAGTGCCGCGTTAACGCTGGGAAACTTTACAAGAAAATATACAAGTTTAAAGTTTTCGTGTTCCCACAAAGGCTATAAATCTAAACATTCTGCTGCTTTTGCACTGTTTACTGCCCGCACTCGCGATATAGTTTATCACATGTACTGTGAACAACGACGCACTCGTTCAAAGTTCACTTTTTTTTTAAACTTACGTGATATTTAATCACTGGCACTAAGAGTCTGCACTTTGATTTATAAACGTTAAACATCACATAGCTTTCTTTAGATTTAAGAAATTAACCTACGTATGGGAAAGGTGCAAATGGCGCGGGGAAATATCCCGGGTAGCCAGCGCTGGGCTGGACGGGTAACGAGGAAGTTACGTACGACGTCAGAACCGTCGGCACAACTTTAGTCGTGTACAGCGTCGTGTACACAGTCTTCGCGCCGAAAGTCAGTTTCAAAACTTGGCTGTCTGTTGCCGTCACTTCCGTGTTCATGACAACCGGCGTCGAAGTTACTGAAAATTGTTGAGGGAATAACGGGTTGAGTTGCTGCAACGGCAGCGCGGGGAGGCTGCTGGTGCCAATTTCATATTCTGTTTTTGTAACTGTAGCTACTGGTCTGGATATTGTGCTGTGGACTGTGCTCTTGCCGTCAAAGAACGGAATCACGTGGGACTCGTAGATTGTCTCATATTTCAAGACTGGTTTGGACGTAGTTACGACGTTGGGGATTTGTGCAGCTGCTGCAGGATTGAGCAGCCTCAGTAGTGCTAATTGTTGCGCTTGTTCCGGAGTTAAGGCCGGTGTCGGGGGCGTTGGTGATTCTGTCACGTGATTTGCCTTGTTTTGACCGTGGGCTTTCTTTAGCCTCAAATGGTTATCCGGCAGCCTGTATTTATCTACTTCAGTTAGATCGAAATCAGATCCAATGTTAGCTAGATCTAAGTCAGGCGGGAAAACTCGACGCGGAACTCCTTCTTCGTCCTCATTACTATCTCCAAAATCTAATTCTAAGTGTAGTTCCGATCCAGCTTCATCGAGACGACTGTTAAATTCTTTTAGGGTTTTGCTCGGTATGAATTGGAAATAGTCCATTGGTGGCAGCGTTTTAGTCGCTGTGACAAATCTTGTTATTTGGTAGGTTTGAATAAAGGTCAGACTGCTTGTTAAGTTGACGTCTCTGACAACAGGTAAGATATGCGTTTTCAACATGTGCTGCGTTGTGCTAAAGGTTTCTGTTACAGTTTCTAATGGAGGAGTTTCCATATCAGAAGATAGTGTTATTGCAGGGAGTGTAGCTATGCTCGAATCTAAATTATGATCTTTTCCATAAGGAGATGCTGTGGCCAGTATATTTTCGGTCAAAGGTTCGTTTAGAG
The DNA here is from genome assembly GCA_911728535.1 of Pammene fasciana. Lineage (NCBI taxonomy): Eukaryota > Metazoa > Arthropoda > Insecta > Lepidoptera > Tortricidae > Pammene > Pammene fasciana. The sequence goes on from OU452275.1 coordinate 22,233,317, forward strand.
CGCTTGGTGCATTAATAACTGCAGTTGGTTCGATACGTTTTTGAATCGTAGACGTGACGGTGATAATACGAGTGTTTTTGACGCGTCCAACCTGTCAACAAAATAAAATATATTACAAATCTAACATTATGTGGAACTTAGTTGTCGTATTTTATTTAAATATGTTTTACCTGGAAAGTGTAGGGAGACTTGATAGTAGCGATTTCATAATAAACATCTTTAAAGTCAGCAGGAGTAGATATTTCAACCTTTAGTGTTTCTACCGGCGGAGGTTTTTCGATAGAATTGTCATCGGCATCGTTTTCTAGCAAAGAGCTCGCACCGTTTTGAGAGCCTTGCAATTCGAGATCATTGTCAATTCTTGCTTGAGGTGACACATCATTGGAATTTATGTCATCAAGGAGAGGATTGGGATTGGGTGTCGTTTGTTCATCGTCACCATTCATTTTTCTAATTGTAACTTTCGGTTTAGGGCTTGTTTTGTATTGCCAACGGCCTGAACCTGGTGCGCGATTAAGTTTAAATTTGTAGACGCTAGTGGATGCAACTGGAGTCACTTGTTCAACTGGTGTGGCTTGCACACGAGGTTTGAATCCACGTCTCGATTGATTATCGTTGTTTGAAGGTGTAACAATAGTCTTATGGCCAGAGTTACGATTGCTTTTTCTCCTATTTGAGAATGTTGGAGTGGCGGTTTCACTAAAAAAAGAGAATTTATTGTAAATTTCATAATTTAAATTTAAATCTAAAGAATTTGCAACAACAACCAGGATCTCATTTCACGATTGCTCATTATTATTCAAACTAAGAATTCTTCGAAAAATCGATATTTTAGTCTCTTGTGAGTGAGTATATTTTTTGTTGGTTAATACTTCCAATAAGACTTGACTTTTGTCAACAAAAACAAAAGTTGTAGGTTACATATCAATTATCAAAGGTAAAATACGTTCTCAGTTTAATGAATTCTATTCAGATCAAGTTGCAAAAAAAGATGAATAATATAAATGTTAAATTATCCGTTACTAAATAAATTTCCATTACCTTTGAACTCGTTGGGAATGCGATGAATTACGGTTTTTATATTTTTTGCTCGGGGCTGGAGAAGCGTCATGGTTATCATTATCGGAGTTGCTTTGTAGACGATGTCGGTTTTTAAACGAGCTGCCGTTAGCTGCTTGCCTTCTAGGTTTACCAACATTGGTTTCTTCATCGCTGATTGATGGTGTAGGTTCTAAGTTATATCTATTATGATTTTTAGGTAATGAAGGTCCAACAGTTTTCAAAATTCTGTGAGTTGGGCTGGGTGAAATCTTCGCTCTGTGGCCCGGTGATTGTAATATTTTAGAGTTGCTGTTTAAAACTTGAGCGTATTTCCCCGATATAAAGGTGCCAATAACGCTAGTCTCATGTACGGTAGTTACTCCATCCTTAACTATGGTCCCTCCAAGAGTGGTTACAAGGCCAAGGGGATGTTCGTCATCATCCGGAGGAGGAGCTGGTTGGTGTACTCTATGTTTAGAACCGTGCTTCGGCTTTTGACCGGGGACCTTGGATGGTCTTAAATTGATAATCTTGTACGTTTCTTCAACAAATTCTGATGGTTGGCGCGATAGGAAATCATATTCCGGTTCACCAATGTTATTGTTTGTGATCAAAACTGCCGGTTCTTCCTCAGGGTTATTTGATTTAACTTCAACGACGCTGCTCACTTTTGAATTATATACAGCTGATGACGGCTCTTGTTTCACTTCAACTTTGCTACTCAATATAACAGGTTTGTTTTTAGAAGCATCAGGTTTTGGCTTTTTGTTATTAGATTGAGAACTTTTTGGTTTTTGGGGAGCTAGTTTTGAAGCAGCACTTTCTACAATTTTGGATGCACCAGCTACAACTTCAACTTTAGTTATAATCTGTTTCTGTTCTTTAGCTACAGATTTAGGACTGTTAGGTACTTTGTCGTCTTTTTTGGAGGTAACTACAGATACCGCACTGGAAATAGCAGGAGAAGCGGCGGGTTTATTAGTTTTATCTTTTTCTGCTATTTTACTGGGCTTGATGGCGTCAGGCTTTACACTTGTAACTGATGGCGGTGGTGGTTTAGTTTCAATTATGTTTTCTTGAACAGATTTTTCGGTACTCGGTGGTTCTGGAATGAGAGAAAGTACAGTTAATTTGATTTATATGCAAGGAATCAATAATCGGTATAGTCTCTAGGTTTATTCTTGGTCTCTAAGGGATTAGCGTCTTATCGTCCGTTGGAAAACTGCAAATTGGAGGCGCCATAAAAAAAAGGTAAGGAGCGCTAATTATTGTTAAGGAATTATGAACTCTTAACGCTAGACTTTAAACACTAAATTAATCATTAAATGTAAAGCATCCCGCGCGGGTGGCCAGCACGTGACAGAGTGCCGCGTGCCGTGACAAAGTAAAAGTTGTCGGTAGTTATACAGTTAGTTTTGCATCTACTAGCTGGAGCCATAAAGTTGATAATTTCTTAACAATAATTAGCGCTCTGAACCTTTTTTTATGGCGCCTCTAATTTCTAGTTTGCCAACGAGCGATAAGACGCTAATCCCTTACAGACCAAGAATAAACCTACAGACTCGTAACTTTGATTTGCTAGTTAAAGGTATAGAAATGCTTAATATAAAATGTACCATATCACTGCACAAACTGTTTTTGTTTGATAACGTTAAGGAACCTACCATACTACGTGACCATCTTGGAATTTTTCACATCTCCCCCCGTCGGTGACCAACAGTAAGTAGCGTATTGCCAAGACCCCTCCCTCCCCCTCTACTTGTCGAAAAGTAATCCATACTAATCCATACCAATATTGTAACGGGTTCTAATGTAATATTTTTTGTTGATAATATCATGAAATACAATAAAACAGGGTTATGTGTGGAATAAAACGTCAAACAAAAGCTAGTTCTTAAATCATGTGATTCTTGCAAACAAGAAGTAAAATAAAGTATAATTTGGCTCATAATTTGTTTTTATTATAACGGCGCTTATCAAGTGCAAAATAGAATATATCAAGACGAAAAAACTTTTCTAAAACCATTGTAAAAGGATTTGACTCAGTATTTTGAAGACACCCCTCACTCCATAAATAGGTTACGTAGTATGGGTATGATTCATTAATTGTTGGCGCATATTACATATAGTTTTAATTGCATAGAACTCGGTTAAAAGTTAAATGGGATTTTATAAATATTTCTTCTAATATGAAAGATTATTTGACCTGGAGGCGGAGCTGACTGAGGCGAGAAGACCATAACAGTGTTCCCTATAGTCGTCGTGAAGTCCAGGAAACCGTAGACGGTCTGGGTGAGGAACTGCCCTGCCGCGGGCGGGCTCGGCGGCTGTGGCGCTCCGCCATCGTAAACTGGCCCGTCGGCTACAACAATACTATCTGAAATGATATAGTAAGATCCTTTAATTATGGGCAACTCAGAAATGCTTGCTTATACTATAAACATTTATGTGAAACAGTTCCATTACTTAGTTACTGACAAATAATGCACAGTCTATGTACCTAAACCATTGAAGGTACGACTGCGAAATTGTAAAACATTATTTAAATGACGTGAAGTAGAGATCCACCGTTGGAACTTGCTGTGATTACTTGAGTTTAGTTGAGTACTAAGTAGGACTATTACGGAGAGGAAATTAAGGCAGTGTTAATAATATATATTGAAAACATATCTGCTAAGTGCTAATAGTGCTAAGCAATTTTTTTTGCTTTCTTATTTACATTCTAAATGTAAAAAGCTTGGAACAAAGCGCACAGATAAAGAGTGCCAGTGTCGGTATTACTTCACAGCCATTTGAGGGCAAATGATCCGTAATAGTACCTTCGTATGGCTTAAAAAAGGGTGTTTTACAAAACAAAGTCATTGACGAGATACGAGCATCTCTAAACTAATGGCGTGTGATGCCGTTTCACGTTGCATATACATATTACTTAAGCATTGTTGATAAAAATACATTCGGAAAAACCTTGTGTGAAACTTTCTATACTAAGTGATGTTTTTTTGTTGTCCTCAAGTATATAGATGAAAAACGTCCTTAAGTTCAAACAAATAAATAAATTGATGGCTCGTTCTTGTTTACTTCGCGTGTACTTTTCACGCGTATACTTATATCATGTTTTGTTTTGTTTTCCTTCCAACCATTACTATTTGCAAGCTTCAAAGCGCCGACGCGACTGTATTTTTACCTCACAATGATCAACATGGAAAATATTAAATACTAAGTAGTCATTATTAGAAACAACAAAACCTTTAAATGATTTTTTTAGGTTTTGTTGGTCATAATATGAAATGTGATGATATTTCTGGCAAATCGTTAAACGTTAGTATTCAAAACGTATTGGTGACTATGTTATGTAAGTACAATAAAAAAATATTAAAAGCAGTTTACTCATGTAATGCTTCGCCGTGGGTGGACGTTATAGAATAGGTATGATACAATACAATACACTACAAATACTCTTTATTGAACACCTCAAAAAAGGAAACAGTACAGAAAATACAGCAAATTTAGAGGTAAACAACAGGCGGTCTTATCGCTAAAGAGCGATCTCTTCCAGACAACCTTTAGGTATGATCATCGCAAATTGATTGAAACATGTTACATGCATTAGTTATTGTTTAATATATCTGAGTCTCACGACAGTTTTTTGTTTAATATGATAACTTACAAATACTAAAACAAGAATGTACGCGTCATTTTATAAAATTGATATCCAATCATTACTACTACTTTCGGGTACAAATTGTATTTGAATGACTGTACGTAAGTACTCCAAAATACGCAGCAAGTTGGTTTCGAGGGCAAAAGGTAACAAATTCAACGGGGATTGTGACTAGAGCTCTTCCTTCCGGGGCATTTGCCAGCAAGTGGGCTGAGATAGTCAGCCATAGATACGGATAGGGAACCTCAAGCGCTCTGATGTTTATACTTTCAATTACTTAGCTCCAAACATTGTGTACCCACACACACTTAGAGTCACGATATGTGATACCATTTCAAGTACGTGTGTTTAACCTGGATAACGGTTACAGATGCTAAAAGCATTCTTATCTTGTAACAAAGGGATACGAAATCTAAAGTAATTGAAACTGCTTCTAGATAGTTTAGCTCTGAGGTAATTTTAAACGTCTAAATAGGTTTGAGGTTTTGGTTTTGAGAACTTATGGATCACTGGATGCCAGACATTTGATATTTGTCAAAAGAAAAGAATTTCAAGCGAATTTCATTTGAAAGCGGTTAAAATTCTTATATTTAAGAATCTCGATGGCCTCCTTAACCATCCTGGGTATGTAGTGCCTGTATATATGGTATGTAGTTTGTATGGAGTGAGGAATCTAAGCTTGCCTACTTATTTCTCTATGCCACGTGAGAACCCATTTCAAAAACCTGGGAGATCGATTCTTCTTCTTCTTCTTCTTCTTCTTCTTCAACCCTTTTTCACCCACTGTTGAGTATAGGTCTCCTCATAAGCACGCCATTTTTTACGGTTTTGGGCTTGTTGCATCCAGTTCTTTCCGACCACTCTGGCAATGTCGTCGGCCCACCTTGCGAACTGCCCTCCGGAATTACGAGTTCCTAGCCAAGGTCTCCACTCGATTCTTCTTATATGCTACGAGCTACGAGGCCACTATATTAAAATTTCCCTATAAATTTAATTCTTTGTGTATAAAACGAAACCGTTTTAAACACAAAGTATTTATTTCGTGTACTCGACCATTTATATTTAATGCACCGTCGCACTTTAGGAAGTTATCGGTTCGATTATAGCTTTTCAGCACAAATATTAGTTCACATAATGCAACTGCAAAATAAATATTTTTTTTGGCTGTAGCTTTCCCGGGCAGGCTTACCAATTACCCACCCGGGAGCGTTGTTCAAACTTATCAATACAGATTTGATATCAATTAGTATTATATTTTATCATCAAAATGACATGAACACATAAGGTTTTTTTTAATATAAGCTTTTAGCACCTTTTACTTTTCCTGCAAAAATCTACTGCTTAACGAAATAATTTAAACAAACGAAAACATAATGAGCTTCCATTGTTTTATCGTATCATTCTTATGACCACTTTCGGTCTTCTTCATCAGATCAGCTTCATATCATCATAATATTGCATTATAAAAGGGATACGTGAACTATAAATGGTGGTTTTGACCATCATCACTAAAATATTTGATATTATTTAATTAATCTTACTTTGATAACAATTGGCTCGGAATCGATAGCCAATAAATCACATGAAAATAAAGATCCGAATAAAACAAACGTAACGTTCTGACAGGTCTTACTTACTAACTAACTTATTTGGCGCAACAACCCAAAATGAATCTTGGCCTCCGACGCAATAGCACGCCAATTTGCTCGGTCCTGCGCTATTTCACGCCAGGTTTCACCGGCACCGAGCTCATGAAGATCAGCTCCTACCCTGTCTGCCCAGCGATACATAGGATGATCGACAGGATGGCGTCCAGTCCTGGGGTCTGAGACTAAAGCACATCGTCTCCGCTGACTCGGCCACCTCGAGAGGATGGGAGAAGATCGCTCAGTAAAAAGAGCATATTTGGGTCTGACATGTCTGATTCTGTTCAATTGCAAATCAATAATAAATTTTAATCGAATAGTCCCCTTGTAAAATTAACAGGAAACGTGAGCACGTTGTATAGACATCATTACACGTTTCCAATTTAATAACACGCTAACTTACATTTATAAGGATTCTCGCAATCAGGACCATGTGAAATGTACCGTGAATTACCGCTTTCATTAACACTACTGCAACTTGCTAGTTAAAATAACATATGTGTGCATTCCACGGGAGAAGGGACCACTTTGTCGATATGGAGTTACTAGTAGTTTCTAAAATAACACAGTATACATTATCTATTAGTGAAATAATGAAGTGTCTTTGTAAATCGACAAAGTGGTCCCTTACACTAAACTCGCCCACCAGAAAACTCGGGTTGAGTGGTTATTGACATTTGTTGAATTTATATCGTAATTTTGTAGTTGAATGGCTTCAAATAATTGTATTACCTACTATAAATTATCTATATATCAGTTATTAAATTGAAAAACTAGTTTGACTAAATATTGCATCTCAAACTAAATAATTAGTATTTAAATCATTATTTTTTCCATAGTACGCGGTATCCATCCATACCGGATCATTTCATTACCTACATCTATCATCTTCTTCCTATTCTATACTAGCAGAGCTCGAATTTGTAAAAATTGTGCGCATCGAGAAAAAGTTGTGAATTTTTGACCATGGATAGAATGGCCCACGATAAATATTTTTTAGTATTGGAGGTCCGTAAAATTTTTGGACCTTCACGTCAAAATCAGGGGTCCTGTGAAATACGTTATTACTCTATGGTTAAGGCTGCTAGGGGTTGTGTGGTATCATTTCCGTGTAAAACAGACATGCGGAATTCATTTGTGATATTAAAAATGTAAACTTTCTTATTAAAAAAAAAGTTGTGTGGCGAGGAAAAACACAATTTTTTATTTTTTTTTAGAACGTCATATAAATAATATATATAATTTTTTTTCTAATAATAAAAAATATTATAAAGGAGCATATTTAATGTAGTTTCTAAATATATACAATTTTTAGGCTTAAAAAAATGTTTGCTTCGTGGTGTATATGTTTTCTCCATAGTAAGTATCGATATTCAATGTGAACGTGAACATCCGTAGCGTATTGACCTTAAAATGCATGTATTGCTTGTTATTAGTAAATTTTATTCATAATAACTTCACAAAACGCAGAAATAAAAAAATACAATAAATAAAAACATATTTTTCCTCCTTTTTTTTTTCTTTTTTAGCACTGGAATAATCTTTATTTTATAAAAGTAAATTAAATAAAAACATTATAAACATATATACCCTAACAATCTAAACTACTTAAAACTAGAGATAAAAAATTTGGCCCAGATCACTGTCAACTTAACTTAACTTTAACATAAACCGTCACAATTCAAACGACGCGACGTCTGTTTTCCGTTACTCAACTTAAGTAAAAAAAAACCCAGAAGTTGTTTGTATTAAAGGTGTATAAAATGTATGTTTCTATAATATATATTAAATATGCTTCTTTATAATATTTTTTATTATTTGAAATAAAGGATATATATTAGTTATATGACGTCCTAAAAAAATAAAAATAAAATTGTGTTTTTCCTCGTGGCACAACTTTTTTTTTAATACGAAATTTTACATTTTTAATATCAGAAATAAATTCTGCATGTCTGTTTTACACGGAAACGATACCAAACAACCCCTAGCAGTCTTAACCAGAGAGTAATAACATATTGCACGGGACCCCTGATTTTGATGTGAAGGTCCAAAAATTTTACAGACCGCCAATACAAAAAAAATATTCATCTTTGCTCACTCTATCTATGGTCAAAACTTCACAACTTTTTCTCGATGCGCACAATTTTTTTCGCATTTGTACTGAGACAAAACCCTACTATACGGTAGGATCTATACGGTAGGATTTCTTACTAATGTGAGTAATTGGTGACTAATGTGAGAGATGGTAATTTTTGGACCGACACTTTTGGATAATGAAAATTACAATAGCTTAATTTGTAAAAACGATATATTATTTACGTAGCAGTAGCCTATAAAAACCAACTCAACCCTCTGTCATCTCTACTCGCTCCATTCATGACTGAACTGCCCTCGCCATTCCTTCTCTAGTTTACGGTATTCGGTCCCTGATACTAGCATACAAACTTAATAAACCGGCCAAGTGCGAGTCGGACTCGCGCACGAAGGGTTCCGTACCATTATTATAATAACGGCAAGAAAAATTGTGTCTGTTGCATGGGAGCACCCTTAAATTTTTATTTTATTCTATTTTTAAGTATTTGTTGTTATAGCGGTAATATAAATACATCATCTGTGAAAATTGCAACTGTCTAACTATCACGGTTCACGAGACACAGCCTGGTAACAGACAAAAACGGCAAAAATCATGTCTTTAGTATGGGAGTCCTTTTAAATTTTTATTTTATTATGTTTTTAGTATTTGTTGTTATAGCGGCAGCAGAAATACGTCATCTGTGAAACTTTCAACTGTCTAATTATCATGGTTCACGAGATACAGCCTGGTGACACACGGACCGACAGACACATAGAATGACAGACAGACAGACGAATTTTAGTAATAGGGTTCCGTTTTTACCCCTTTGGATACGAAACCCTAAAAATCAAGATCAAATTGAGCTCGGTAAATAACAGAAAAACAACGCATGTGGCTGAGTGCTACGATACAGATTAAAACACGTGCATATGTTTGAAAGTCAGAAATTAAATACTTACATAAGCAGGCGCTCAGGCCAAGAAGAAAAATTAGTCTAGGATCCATGGCAACGGCGATGATGTATCTCAGAATACACGATCAAAACAAACTTGCTTGTTTGTGGTGTGATCTCATGTTGATACACTAAAGTAACTGATGGCGATACCTGAAACAACATAAGTATTATGTTAGACTTAATATGTACAACAATTACTGCTAGCTAGCTAAGTAATTACGTGTAAAAATATAAGTCTGTTCCGCGACGCATAGGCTTGACCGAAAGCTGGGTGATTGAGAATGAATATTTGACATACCTATATATTATGTAGTTACTACGAAAGCATGCAAATATGTGTTCGACAATAACAATTATGGAGGCAGTGAACAATCAGGCAAACATGTTAAATTTAAAAGGGATATCGGTTTTGTGCAATGAATTGTTTGCCCGGGCGGGCCGGATGGCAGACCGCGGACTGTTTTACATATGGACTGATTATATTGTCCATTAAAGTTGATCTCATGGTAATGTATGTACATGCATTTTCGACGAATTAATAAATGGAGCTCGTTTTGCATCGGTTTAATAAAAAAAATTGTATTATACGGTAGAGATACCGTATAATACAAAAATTTGCACGCCAATCGCACGCCCTGTGAAATCTATGTGTAGACATAGACTTGACGGGGGAAGTAGATATTAAAGCAAAGGACTAAATATTTACTTTCTGCTTAATTATAATTAAAAAAGTATAACTAAATCCATGAAATAAGGTTCAAAGAGGTTGAAAAAACGCTTATCAGGATTATTATTACTTGATGACGTAAATTTAGCTGGATAGGAAAATGAATCGAAAACAAATATGTGTTGTGTATACATATCTACCTCACCTTAAATCATACACATATACGGGCCGCTACGCCCTTCTAATCCAATAAAGATACGTTTTTTTTTCAAACATTAATTATAATAGCGATTTTTTTGTTTATATGGTTTTAAAATGTCATTCTAAGACGACTGAACGAAAAATCGGCATTACTGTTTTGTGTTATTTTCCGTCATCCATAAATAACTTGTCTGAAGGAACCATAATACTCGTAATATCATATTGATATATTTATTCAGGCGATTTCATAGGAATTAATTAAACGACGATTTTTCAATGTAAAAATTTTTGTAGGATTTTTTGTCTACGCAATGATTAACATGACTTTTAAGCTGTAGAAGTAAATACTTCTGCTATTATGAATTATTTCCAAATTTGTCATTTTCCCATGCAAGTGAAAACAAAATGACTGTACTAGTAGGTAACTCTACGTCGTACAGTCAGCATCAATAATATGTATACGAATTTGAGTCTCCCACAGACGTAAGTTCCAAAATATTAACATATTTTTGATGCTGACTGTACCTAGCCGATAACAAGGAATTGCCGCGAATAAACAAACAATAACCATATATATGTACATATATTTAATTTCAAATACATTATATTATTTATTGCTTATTTGCAAATCGTTAAGCACACAGTAATGAAGCGGATAATAATAGGTACCTATCGGAGCGAATAACGCTAATGGGGGTTGGATTATCATTTAAAATCCACTTGTATAATGATGTTATTTAAGTAAAATCCTCATTTTAATAAAATTGTTTCATATTTTGTTACAAGTAACAAAGGAAATATACTTACTTTTAAGCATGCTTATTGCTTAATTTATGAATCGAGCAACTGATGAGCAACTGGTAATTAAATTCAGCGTGCTTAAAACTACGTTTCGTCTTTTATTGACTCTGTTGAAGATTCTCTAAGGATTCTTCCTATTTGAGAGCAGGGCCTATCATATCATGCTTGGATCTGTGTACTGTACCCTAGGAATGCCAATATATACGCGGCATTACTTTGCGCCCAGATGTGTTGGGTAGTTTATTGAACCTGCATAGCCGGGAATCCACATACCAAAGTGATGAATACCTACGTAATTATTTCACGACTTTCTTTGTCTTCCGCATACGTCAGCAAAAAAACCAAAATATCAACACAAGTTGTTTACAAAAACTATTTAAAACGGGTTAAACGGGATATTTACCATGTGAGTTTTTTATTGTGAGCTTCCGATATTTCGGCACACATGGTAAATATCCCGTTTTAAATAGTTTTTGTAATGTTAATGACAAGTTGTTTAACCTATTAAGATGTCTTTTGTTTAACGACTGGTACTTAAAATTAGTTACGTGCGTTTTGAGCTCAATATAGAGAGTGTGTGTGTGTGTGTGTGTGTGTGTGTGTGTGTGTGTGTGTGTGTGTGTGTGTGTGTGTTTGTGTGTGTGTGTGTGTGTGTGTGTGTGTGTGTGTGTGTGTGTGTGTATGTGTGTGTGTGTGTTATTTTATTTATTTAGTTATTTGCAATATTTTGACTACAATGCGTTCTACAGAATAGATACAGGCGTATCTCTCGTAACTCAAGGCGCTCAATGAAAGGTCTCGATGTCTCATGCAATTACCACTTGCGTCCATCTGTTGACTTATCACTTCTGCAGGCGTCGGCTTCAATCGTGCTGGCGAGTTGGCGACACACTCAAACGGCTGGCAAGCTGAATTTCTGTGTAGATTGGCATCTATTGTTCGGAACCCAGCCTGGCATAGCGGAGCGTATTGAAAGCATTTGAATGCTTACTAAGTTCCGATTGTAGGCAGGAGACGCATCACTGGAGTACTGAAATGTATGCAGGGGAATTCTACGGACGTCATAGCCATAGCCGATTGAGCCTGAGCTCATAAATGGATAGGCACAAAGGATTAGCATAATAGAGCCGATCAAAGAATCGTATTGCATTCTGTTAGTAAACCAATCAGTTCTTACTACGAGTATTAGGTTTTGGTTCTAAGCAGAATTAGCAGAACGTCTGCGATAAGTACCTACCACAATGTTTTTAGAAATAAAGGAAAAGTAGAAAAATCCGCTGCCGCAGGTGAGACTCAAACACGCGACTCCGGGATACAATGCCTAAGACGCATATATTATAGTACCTAAATAAAGGCTATGGTGGAGAAAAACGCAGCAATCAGGGTATGTGTCAGTAGCTTAGTTGGTTAGAGCGACGGGCAGGTATCCCGGAGTCGCGAGTTCAAGTCTCGTATGAGACAGTGGATTTTCTACTTTTCCACTATTTTTAAACACATTATAATAAATATTATTTTATAAGATTAAGAATAACTAAAAAATTTTATATACCTACACGGTAATGAGATAAAGTAAAAAGGGGGTTTAGATAACACGCGTATTGTGTTCGATGGTTAAATAAAAAACAGTAAAATAAATTGAATCTTTGTTAAAAAAGATATAAAAATATGAAGAATTCCGTGTGCTTTACTTTGGCAAAGAATACCAAACCCGACGGAGAAGCCAACGTTCAGCAATTTTCGAGAAGTTCCGTACATGTTTGTGACGTAATGTCAACTAGTTTCGTGAATCCGTTTGAGCCACCTTCAATAACTGAGGTGCTCTTCTTTTCTACTGATAATAAAACGATATTTTCTTGATTTTTAGGAGTCGCGTAGTCCAAAGTTATAATCGTGTAATGGTATACTAACCGATTGAATCGATACATTGTTTCATATGATTAGGTAAAATCAATTTTGGTGATAATTTTAAACAATCACAAATTATCAATAAATAACAAACACTAAAAAAATTACAGAGTGTCCTTCTAACGCATAACGCACAATAAATATAATTAATCAATACTGGAGTTTCATTGGAATAATTATAATTTAATTTTTTTAAATTTATAGTTTTGGAGTTTTTTTTAACCGTGGGGTGCCCGGCCTTAGAATTGTCCCTCACCATAATTATCGTCATCGTTAGAAAAGTTAGACAGTTTTCTATCGAATGACAACTGTCGCCATATTTAACGTTGGTGAGTGAGTGCGTGGTGGACCCCAGCCTTAGAGTGAGATCCTGTTTTAACGTGTCTTAGAATACGGACTAGAGAGGTAGGTATCGTCGCGTCGTTAAAAAAAACCGGCCAAGTGCGAGTCGGACTCGCGCACCGAGGGTTCCGTAAAAACCTAAAACAATTGCTATTTCTTATGATTGCGTGGACATGAAAGTTTCGTTTTGCAACAGCAGATAGATATTATAGAGCTGAGTATTTGATATGAATTTCAATTTAATACCTTTACGCGTTTACGAAGAAGAAGGTAGTAAGTTTAAAATTAAAAAAAAAAAAAATTGTATGATTCTACTAAAAATGTCTACTTTTTATAATTTTTCCTTTGTCTGTGCTACATGAAGTTTCTTCGTGCCAAGTTTCAAGTTTCTGAGTTTACGGGAAGTACCCTTTAGGTTTTGAGTTTCTTGCGAGTACTCAGTTTCAAAATATGGAACTTAAATTGCTATTTCTTTTGATTACGTTGACAGAAAAGTTTGGTTTTGCTACATCTGAAAAGTCCTATAGCCCTGAGTATTTGACATGAATTTCAACTTAATAGCTTTACGCGTTTACGAGGAAAAAGGTAGTAAATTAAAAATTTTAAATATATAGTTTTGTATGATTTTACTAAAAATTTCTACTTTTTATAATTTTGCCTTTGTCTATGCTATATGATGTTGCTTCGTGCCAAATTTCAAGTTTCTTAGTTCATGGGAAGTACCCCGTAGGTTTTGCGAGTGCCGAAAACTCTAAAATTTGCAGCATAAACGACTGTATCTTTTGATTGCGTTAGCTTTTAAGTTTGATTTTTTCACACCTTCAAGGGACAATAAACCTAAGTATTTGATATAAATTTCAGCTCGATACCTCCACGCGTTCCTGAGAAAAATGGTCTTGACAGACAGACAGACAGACAGACAGACAGACAGACAGACGGACAACAAAGTGATCCTATAAGGGTTCCGTTTTTTTTCCTTTTGAGGTACGGAACCCTAAAAATGAACGACTGACGATCGCATCGCATGCCTCATCTCATCGACACGTGAATGAGATTTTGTGTGGCTTTATGAGTTGTGTGTGCGTGAATGGGCGAGTGTTTGCCAGGGATGGTCGCCATGTTTGTGGCGGCTGGCGGTCGTCTGGAACTACTCAGCTATGCTCGGGTAGCGCCAGAAAAACAACATTTCAAACTCAGCGTTCAAACTAGCCAAATTAGTTTGACTTTGTAATTAGCACTAGAGCAGAGCTAAGATAATTATTAAATAATTAATCGTAATATATTGTTGTAGTTTAAGTTTTCGGGTATAACATCTGGGGCGGAAAACAATTCGATCATTATTTTCATCCGCTACTGTTGTATAATGTGGGTTCCCGCGATCAAGATTTTCAATAGATGCTGGCAGCACTGTGACAGGAGGTCTGTCGACTGTACTCACTAATTTCGAATTAAGCAATATACTAGTAGTTCGCCCCGAACTGTGAACTCGCGAATCCTGTGTTTCGCCATAAATGTGCAATAGTAGAATTATTACAAATACCAAAAATAGGTATCGGGTATTTTTTTCTCAACTAACCATCACGGTGAAACTAAACGTCCATATTAAATTGTGCGGCTAGCAGCCAAAGCTCTAATAAATTAAAAAAAAGTCAGTTGTCAAAATATTTAAACCAATATCAAAATATAATTGAAAATAGTTTTGAAATCAATTTTATGTTGCTAAATTGTTATGAAACAGTAAGCAGTTAATAAGGATTTGACGAGAGTGTTAATCAATACCTTTCGTTTGATACCAAACTCAACCATACTTGCTCGTAAAAGTAGCAAATAAGATGACCAATGTAACAGGACCCCTTTACAAAACCTTTTTAGGCCTTCCAATTTCAGAACCCCCGTCTCAATCCAGCTCATATACGAACTCGCAAATTTTGTTGGTCTCTGCTACAACCCCAACAAATTTCATAAAGATCGGAAAATCGTTACTAAAGTTATCGTCGGACAAACTATCTAAATCAAAAAGCCATCCAAATGCCGAGACGTCCCAGTAGCCAGGTGACAGTTGTTGTTTGTAAGAACGATCTTCGCTTACGCTCCGCTCGTTCGATAACGCACAGCATGGTAAAATTACTTTATGCTATTTATTGTATTATAGTATTAATAAACGATATGCAAACTAATATAAGTTATGTTAGTTACTGCAAAATAGCATCAAAAAGTTGTGCGAAATCGAAAAAAAAAGTTTACCGGACTCTTAAGATGGACTGTCGCCACTATTTTCCTAAGCTGTAAAGGAATGGAACTGGATCGAAGCTGATTTGTATTTGCCAACGCTACGGCGGCGGCGGCGCCTGCCGGTTCATCCCTCTATTCAAACACTATTTAATGAGGCGGCCTGGCTGAAAGACTACGACTCTTATGGCGCCGCTCTTTGTTACCTACTCTTATTTAATGTGTATTTTTAAAATCTATCTAGAACTTCCAGAAGCATAAGTCACCCCTTTTAGGTGGCGCAACAGAAAATCGTCGTTTCGCCGAAATAATAGTTTTAGTTTATATTATGTATGCTAAGTCTCTAAGGTATTTGTCTATGGGCCACTAGTTGCCTGAAAATAAAAGTATTTTATTTCATACATTCATTGATGGCTTTAAAATGTAATATTTCTCGTTACTTTTTTGCCAATTACCCTTGAGACTTCACCTTGAGTCACCTTCGTTTTTCTAGGAACCTCATTTAAAAATATATATTACACTTAGTTGATATGATACAATTTAAAGCATACCTAAGTACTTGTCAAAGCTTTACACATGGTAGAAATATAAGTTGAAAAGAGGGCGCATAAAGGCTGTATTCAGATTGTAACCTCGCAAACGCACAAAGAGCTCAACTTGCATTGTCGCCATTTCTATGAAAAATATCGTAATCCTATTCCTAGAAATATGATTTTCCTCGCATATGGTTTTGTAATTTTTTATAACTAAGTTAGCACCGACTTGGCAGTGAAAATATTTGGGAATGCCATACGTAGCACCTGGCGTGAAATTTTAAATAGTCGGTAAAAAGTATATATACCTAAGTCAGAATGTAAAGTTGAAGAGTACCGCACAAAGATATAATTATATGGCGTGAAAATGTAAAGGATCCTTGATAGGAGCAGTTCGATGTGAGAGATAGGTACAAGTTAAGAAGTTATCCTATGGTAAGGGAACTTTATACGTACCCCCCTAAAGAAAAACGACATGTAATCATCCTTAAGGTGTAAATCTAGCAAAAGTCAGTACTATGTAAATATTGAGCGACCCGCTGTAGATAAACTGGAGACGAATGTTGTCCGGTAATTTATGTTGGCATATCCGTGCCTATTGCCTCCGGACAAACAACGCGTCCGCTCTAGGCCAAATTTATATTCCAAGTTTCAGCGGACCGGAGCTGCCCGCAGAACCGTCCCGTGCCCGCGGAAACCGATAAAGAACTTACCAGAAGTGATACAAATGAGCGTAAATAACAGAAAATCCCGATGCTTAATCTTTGTTCGCCGGAGTTTCTGTGTTTACACTACGAGAAAGTTTGGGATCACGTCCGAATTAGAAGCGATTGTAGCGATGAGAAGTTTGATTCAATAAAACGTTACCTAACGTGCTCGAGTATGAGACCAGCGAAATATCATGCTAAACAAACAACGCGGCGAGGACGCGGCCGCTGCCGTTTTGGCTGCATCCCAGGCACGTTTTGCATTTTATTCAAAACGTTGAGTCGAAGGATAAAGTTTTATTATTTTACTACTGTAGCGTGATTTGAATGCACCTGAGGCGTCTGCGTTGATAGGATGCGGCCAGATTCTGGGTGGTAAGATATAAATTATAGCTTATTTATTACAGAGGAAAATTCAATCGATAAAAGCTCTTATGGCTGGCACGCACGCCTATTTATAATACTAAATGAAAAGGGACGTTTGATTTAAGTCTGACAGGTTATAAAGAAAACATTTAACACATAGGTTTCATCTTAAGTATATCTATCGTTTAATTACTTGAGCCGTGGTCATAAGATAGCAATGGCTGGATAGGTATCATTATTTAATACATAGGTAAGACGCTCCATGCTGCGTGCCTGGTATGAGAACGTGATCGAGCACTTGACTCTGGGCGCTGTGCCCGTGCTCGTCTACAGTAAAGGTGACTGTGCCAAAGGTTGGGCGTAACTGCAAATAACATCTCGCAGGCCTATTATGGCAGCTGTTTGTCGCGATATATCGTGGTATAAAACGACAGTTGCCGCCAAACTGTGTGTGTATTAGTATAATCTAAGTAAGATTAGAAATTAATATTTATTAAATATTTAGTTGCTTTTATTACCATAGCATTTGAACAAAATTATATACCCACTTATTCATAAACGTCTTCCAAACCTCATTTAACTGAATAATCGTTTGTCCTTATCTGTTACTTTGACAGTTGTATTTGTTAGAAGCAGAAAAAACAGATTTTAACTAAATGAGGGTTGTAAGACGTTTATGAATGAGCGGGTGATAAATAATATCTATAGTATTATAACAGGGGTCGTAATCTTTTGGCAGTGGAGCATATACAAATACCTATGTATTTTGTCTTCCAGTTGAATCTCAAGACGGCGAAATCGTCTTGAGATCAGTTTTTGTTCATTAACGTTGTTCAGTGTCTAATGGACTAAGAGCGGGTTTTGTTGCTTTCATTATTGTGTCATATCTGACTTGTATAGTTGTCTGTCTATAATATTGGTAGCTTCTAGGTATTGTGTAGTGGTGTGACGAACAAAGGTGCAGCTAACGAAGAACTAAGTCACAAAACGCGTCTAATCACAGTAATTATCTTTTACTCAACGATTCGTTTTGTCTGCTAGCATTAAATATCACCCCAAAAAAGAAAGGATTATAGTATTTTTTACCGTAACTGATAAAATTAGATTGTCGGATTATAAATAAAATACGCAGTGCAGGTAAGCGGTTTTCATTTTAAACATTCGACCACATCTAATTTAGATGCAAATCCATCACGCCAGATTGAAACGTCGAATACGTAGCACGTTTTATTTACATGCGCAATGAATATTAAAATAACATGAACAAATGTTTCATACGCCATTATTAAACTGGTGAAGTGACAAATGCAATTGTCAATGAATAAAGTAAATATTAAAATGAACCGTTATAAATTGTTCATAGTACAAGTATGAACTAGCATCGTAAGTTGTAGTGGAACAACTTGTATAACAGATAGTACAGGATGTAACAAAAATACTGGATGTAACAAAAATACTGGCGATCCTTTTAAGTGGTGATCCATGTGAATGAATAAAGTAAGTAAATTTTAAAATGTACCGTTTTAAATTGTTCATAGTATAAGTATGAACAAGCATAGTAAGTTGTAGTTGAACAACTTGTATATATAATGTAAATGATTATAACAGATACAGGGTGTAACAAAAATACTGGTGATCCTTTTAATTCGTATCGTATTGTGAGTAAGAAAAACAAGGACAAATTTTTTTTGGCGTGAAAAAAAAATTGTTTTTGAATGGGACAGGTCTTCACAGCCCTCCATACTAAACCAATTTGTTTCGCGAGAAATGTTTTTATTCTTACTTTTTCATAATTAGAATACGATATCAATTATAAGGATCTTAAAAGGTACACCAGTATTTTTGATACACCTTGTGTAATATAAGTTGTTCAACTACAACTTCAATTCAACTATTGTTGTTGTGTTGGTACAGCAAGAAAAATACTGTTGATCGGTTTAAGAACACAATTGTTAGCGTATCCTGACTAGGGAAACATTTAGTTTTTTTTTTGTGTGGGACACGTCGCCTCAACAGCCCAAACTCCAAAGAAAGGATTTTTTGTTATTCTATTATTTTCTAATCAGAATACGATGACAATAATTATGCCCTTAAATCACGAGTATGCATCTACTTCGCGTTTTAAAAATATATTGAAATAACAAAGGATTTCACAGATTTGAGCACGAGTCCGATTTTTTTATTTTTTTATAGTGGTAAATTATATTTTAGGGCTTAGGTATTAAGTATTACTACATTTAGATCCATTTGTTTGTTGGTTTTCAGAACTCAGCTCCCGTTTATCTATGAGTTTCTCGGAAATTTGTCAAAAATATCTGTTACTCTCATGTAAAGGAAATCACTGTGAAGAAACCAATATACTTCTACGTATTGGGGCCCGTGCCCAGAATTGTGGTGTACCTTATATTATAAGTAAATGTAATTCATAAAGTTACCAATAAATGATGACTGTGGGAAATGAAATGAAAAACGTTTATTTTCAGGCAACTAGTGGCCCATAGATAAATACCTTAAAGACTTAGTTCGTGATAATGCGTCAAGTCACTTAGTAATCATTTTATTTATATATAGTTTTACTTATTATTTACTATAAGTTACCTACTGGTGTCTTAAAACCCATAGTGTTTCAAAATAAGTTGCAATGTCTAAGAATTGAAGGGATAAGTTAGTCGAGAACAATAATTCATATTAATCAGAAACACAATCCATGCATTCGCTGAATTACCCAACAAAGCCTTGCTGGTAACTTCCTCAACACGATTCAGTTAATATGCTATTCCTTGGATAATTTCGTAAGTCCTCAGCCTGAGGCGTGATCGGCGGGTGAGTCAGTGCGCGGGCGCGCCTCCGACGGCGCAGATAACAACAATGCCTCCAAACTGCCAGCCGAAAGGTTATCGCCGACCCTCCCACGATACCGTGGTACATCGTTGTTTAATGAGCTCAGGATTTACGCGAATTTGTCAGGCTGATTAACAGCTTTCATTTGGGTCAATGAGCTTTGCGTTAATAATGTAAAACGCAAAGAATTAACTAATTTATACGACACGTCGGCAGAATTCGTCAATATATATTTTTATTATTTATGCCCTGGTTACACCTACCGAGTACAGTGGCGAGTCAGTACTCTAGACCGAGTACTCGCAAGGTCTTAACACATCGCCGAGTACTGAGCCGGGCCATTTTACTCTCTCGGCCGAGTGGCATTTTGCTGTCTCGCCTCTGTACTCGTTAGGTGCAACCAGGCCTTTAGCGTGCCGTAACGTCAGGAAAATAATAAAAGTAAGTATACGCGATTGAGTCCCGTTTTTATCAAAATAATGAGTGAGAATCATGTGAGTTTGAATGAGTACGTAATAAATTTTAGTAAACACAGAAATTATCGTTTATAATTTTTTTCAATTTTCAAGTACACGGAGAAAACAGTCTCGTCCATGATACCAAAATACTGTAATCTGAACGAGAAAATCTAGTAAATTCTGGAACAATTGTTTACATACCTAGTATACCTAAATAAGTAAATCAATGTGCATATTAAAGTGTGAATAGTTTTATTGAATTCAAGATATAAATAGTAAACCTAAAAATAGAGTTCTTTTCCTTATAAGATTGTAGTATCGGCTACAAAAATATATTTTACTAATCTATATTTTACTAATTACCTAATTGTATTTTTTTTCCTACCTAACACATGTATATCATTATTTGTAAGGATAATAATATGTACATAAAAAAAAAACCGGCCAAGTGCGAGTCGGACTCGCGCACCGAGGGTTCCGTAAAACCTAAAACAATTGCTATTTCTTATGATTGCGTGGACATGAAAGTTTCGTTTTGCAACAGCAGATAGATATTATAGAGCTGAGTATTTGATATGAATTTCAATTTAATACCTTTACGCGTTTACGAAGAAGAAGGTAGTAAGTTTAAAATTAAAAAAAAAAAATTTGTATGATTCTACTAAAAATGTCTACTTTTTATAATTTTTCCTTTGTCTGTGCTACATGAAGTTTCTTCGTGCCAAGTTTCAAGTTTCTGAGTTTACGGGAAGTACCCTTTAGGTTTTGAGTTTCTTGCGAGTACTCAGTTTCAAAATATGGAACTTAAATTGCTATTTCTTTTGATTACGTTGACAGAAAAGTTTGGTTTTGCTACATCTGAAAAGTCCTATAGCCCTGAGTATTTGACATGAATTTCAACTTAATAGCTTTACGCGTTTACGAGGAAAAAGGTAGTAAATTAAAAATTTTAAATATATAGTTTTGTATGATTTTACTAAAAATTTCTACTTTTTATAATTTTGCCTTTGTCTATGCTATATGATGTTGCTTCGTGCCAAATTTCAAGTTTCTTAGTTCATGGGAAGTACCCCGTAGGTTTTGCGAGTGCCGAAAACTCTAAAATTTGCAGCATAAACGACTGTATCTTTTGATTGCGTTAGCTTTTAAGTTTGATTTTTTCACACCTTCAAGGGACAATAAACCTAAGTATTTGATATAAATTTCAGCTCGATACCTCCACGCGTTCCTGAGAAAAATGGTCTTGACAGACAGACAGACAGACAGACAGACAGACAGACAGACAGACAGACAGACAGACAGACGGACAACAAAGTGATCCTATAAGGGTTCCGTTTTTTTTCCTTTTGAGGTACGGAACCCTAAAAACAATGATGGTGGAAAAATGAAGTACTTCAATGGCCTGTCAACAAAACAAGATAATAATCTATTAATTTAATACATTTTTCATGTTCCGGGCAGCCCTGATATGATAGACGATTATATTTGATAGGTAGTCGAGATTTGATAGCAGCAAAGATCTGATAATCATATGAATTTTGTTAGTTATGACTGTCTAGTTATTGCCATACAATCAATTTGGCAGCTCATTTGTTGGTATCTACTAGCAAACATTTAATATATTTTTTTTAAATAACTCAAAGAGCTTTTGAGGCCGCTAATTATGAGCAGAGAGTAGTCTTTAAGTTATGTTTATAATTATGTTTATAATAAACGTTTTTACCTACTTACTAAAGGTGGTTGAATCGGAAGGTGAGGTAAAGATAAAAAATGTCGCGTTGAGTCTAAAATACTTTAAATAAAATGTCTTTAAGTTCGAGCGAGCACGCTGCATCTCCGCATTCCCTATTGTAGCGGTTTTAGCGGCGAGGAGAAGAGACACATTTCCGAGCTTTTCATGCCATTGTTATAAGCGATCGACATTCGTCTGAACCACACAAGGAATAGGTATATTGTTTGTCACGAAACTTGCCAATATAATAGCATAGCTACGTCGCGGGAGATATACTCCACTAATACCGTTGCCGGGCGCGTGAACATAATGGTCGCATTTAAGTATACCTACCTACTATGAACGTCGACGATACCGCCACGATAAAGCAGAGGACTAAAACGAATGGAGTTGAATGCAGACGGTTTTCATTTACCGTCGATGGTGATATAAAACTTATAAAAGCGACTGCATACAATCTTATCACGGTAGGCTACAATTTTACTTACATTAGTTAAACCCTTTAACGGGCCGGACTTATATTTTTTCTAGTTAGTACTATATCATGCTGCATGCGAATTTGGATGGAAGTTGGTAGTGCAACTTCCATCATACTTAAAAAAATAACGCAAATTAAGGGGCTACTTTGAAAAATTATAGGTTTTTTCAAACGCTCTAGTGACTAAACGGAAAAAGGGACTGAATTTATTTTCGAATATGTATTACTAGACTATATACTCTTGTTTTTGGCACAAGCCGAAACACGATTGCTGAAAGTTATCTCGATAGAAAAATAATCCAAAGTTGGGTCCTTTTTTC
Source organism: Pammene fasciana (assembly GCA_911728535.1). NCBI lineage: Eukaryota > Metazoa > Arthropoda > Insecta > Lepidoptera > Tortricidae > Pammene > Pammene fasciana. The sequence continues at coordinate 22,256,274 of OU452275.1, forward strand.
CATTATTTTTCTCAGCTTACGTAAACTATAAGAGATTAAGCAATATAACTAAGTAAAAAATATGTTATTCTGGTTTATCTAAAAAGTCACACAAGTAAAATTAGACAAAACTTTATAGATTCGCTTATTTATCGTAGTTTGGTCAAAAAGTCTGATCCTTAAGAGCGCTGCATCTCTTTCTTTCGTGCACGGGAGCCATAAACGTGTCTCTAACAGATGGGCGTGGCTTGTCCGAATCGAGGAATGGCCTTAAGCTTCGTACCCGAACTATTTAATATTGTGAGCGGGCTGTAAATTGGTTGTAGCGGTTGCAAGGGTGCTATAATGCTATCAATAGCTAGCCGTATAGGCGGATTTGTCTGCCGGATCTATCTAGGACGTGTAAGGACAAATCCGTCTATATGTGACGGGAATTGGGCACGAATGTGTCTGTGGACAGATCTGAATAGCGCCATACATTGACGGATTTGTCGTCCGGAAATGTTCGCCAGGATGGTTAATACAGGAAAAATTGCATATTTTGGAGGCAAAATATGTACATCGATGAAACATTGTTTATTAAATTTATCTTGGCATTAGAAATGAGGATCTGCCGAGTCCTATCAAAATTTAGTAGTCCTACCCCAATCGGGGAGTTATGATCGAGTGGGAAATTTTTGAATACAAAAAAAAATATTCAAATGTCAACTTGTTGCATATCAATGGAGAGGTCTTTAAAAATAACATTAAGGTTTCTTGAGACATTTTTTGAAATAGTAAATATTTACAGAAATAATAGCTTCGAAAGCCAAAAAAATTGTGTCCTCCCTTTCAAACTTTTGAACCATAAGTTAAAAAAATATGAAAAAATTCAAGAAGATACGCCGTAACACTTATTTTTTATGATATTCATTTAAACATTATCGGTTGAGCCATTTTTGAGTTTTTGACCTCTTGAGCCATTTCCAAAAAAAAATTCCTTATTAGATACGCCCTTTTGGCATTACTTCGTTCTTATTTCATCGAAGGTACGGAACCCTCTATAATGGGTGGTCCGGCGCACACTTTGCCGGTTTTTAAGCTCCCCTCCTCCCATACCCCCCGAAAAGGGGTAGGGCCCCTAAATTTTCGTAGGACTCAGCAGATCCTCATTTCTAGTGTCAAGATAAAGTTATGAACGAAGTTTCATTGATGTACATAATTTGCCGCCAAAATGGCATATATATGCTTATTTTGCCTGCACTAGGTGGGCACTGTGCGTGTATAGGCTATTAACGATCCATTTTATGCTCTTTTAGTGTCTGCACAACGGATTTTTGTTATTTTTCTTCATTTTCAATGTTATTATGAATCCGTAGACCGTATTGTTTTGAGTTGGTAGTGCGCTACGTGCAAGGTTTATTTTAAAGCTTTTAGGATAAAGTTTCTGGAAAAACCGTACCGTTTTGTAGCGCTTGTTCGTACGGTGCAGAAACACAAACAATGTTAAAACAACAAGGTTTGTTTCGCTCTCACGTACTTAATCCCCAATAAGACGCCAACGCCTACTTTATTAACTAATTAGAGTCTATTGGGTACTACAATCCTATGTATCCTAACGCGATACGCGCGCGGATAATGATATTGGTTCCTCCATCCCTCTATTTATTATCTATATATCAACAGATTTTTTTGTAGATATTATTAATTTATTAAGATATGATTCATTTAAAACACTACTTAATAAATACATATATATGTAAACCAGATCTCAAAATGCAAAATTCCTCTATTTAATGTGTATCTATGGTTGTCAGAATCAGAACTCGTTTATCTACCTGCATCGTCAAGTTCGTCAATCTATTATTTATTTAAAGATAACCTAGTAGTTGCGGATAAAGGTTTCTTTATTACGGGTTGAAAAATTCAAGGATGCTAAAACATACCTACTAATTTTGTATAATCTTTTATATTCTGCGGTTATGATGGAAGCTAGCCAGGTAATTGGGGCTAATCGACACTCGTATGTTGATGCCCATCAGCTCAAGTATTGTTCCAACTGCTTATTGGGAACGAGTCGAACAAGTGTTTGGAAAAAGTGCAATTAAGTAAGTTATATTTATAATATAATATATATAAGCCTTTTTTTTGACAGTCACTGACTGTCTTGCTTTGCAGCATAGGCCTTCCCAAGTTATATTTGGTAAATATTGAATGTAGGTAATTTTAGAAAAGTCAGTACCTAAGTTAAGTCATTCATGAATACTGTTGTCAAGATGGGATGAGATTTCTGTGAAAAACTAAGTAGGATTTTACTTCTGACTGTTCTGACCGTGTAGGGAAAATACTTAAAATATTTTTTTTAAACAAAATAATTATTTACAAGATCTTTGATTAAACATTTAATCCCGAGGCTACAGTTCGACTCGGTACGCAAGAGGAACACGATTGCAATGAAGATGTTCCGTGTTATTGATCAAAATGTTCGTAAACGGGCACTACAATTGTACGCTAATGTGCGTTAACCTGCGACCTCTTACATTATAACCGGCGGGTAAGGTCTCGCACGCACTTAGCAACACGAGGATCCGAACAAACACTCAATATTTAGTCATGAACAATGTTTTATGGATAATAAAATATCATTTACACAAACGTTAGGTTAATTAAAGTGGAGGTGGGCAGGCTACTTGGCGAGAGAACAAATGATGGGAGATGGACAAGACGGGTTATCGAATGGTGGCTAAAATGGGCCACAAGGTCAGCGTGGAGACCGTCAGCCAGATGGTCAGATGATATCTGCCGAACGGCGGGTGCAGTGGATGGGACTGGCACGGGACCGAGGAGAGTGGCGTAATAAAGAGAGGCCTATACTCAGCAGTGGGTGGATACGGGCTGAATAGATAGATAGGTTGATATTAGCATTGTAAAGTTTGCAATATAACATTTATAAAAGTTGAATCAGTTAAACTAAATTTAAACAAGTTTTGCAAATCGTTGGGAGCTAGTATATTTGTTTTACCAAACAATACCTAGGTAATTTATATAGCTATGTAGTAATGAAATCTCAAATTTACTTATTTCAGGTTCAGCGCATCCAAACGGCCCTCTACCTAGGCATGCATATAAATATAATTAAATGATAATGTGTAACACCTGCTTATATTTTTTTTAACTGAATATTAAACTCAACTATAAAAATCTTGTCAGGAATAGAATACAATACGCAAAAACTTGATTTGTGTTCAATTGACGTCTGACAGAAACATCTTGATATTTTAATTTAAATATCCAACAAAAACCAGCTGTAATTAAACTAGTATAAGTTAGTAACTAATGTCTTACAAATAATAGAATGAAAAATATCATATATAGTTATTTTATTTAAAATCAATGAAACTTAATCGCCAACTGCGCAAATTAGCCGAACAAAATACATACAACTACAACATGAGAGTCACGTTTGCGGGTTCCATTGCGGGGCGCACTCGTATCGGATCCGTGTTTTGGTCCGAATCTGTACGAGCTCTCGTAGCCCGCACTTCTGGTTCACGTACCTTTCACAAGCCAGCTTACCCCGTTCTAGCATTCAGACAACAAAAATCTGTATAAAACATACCTTCAAACTAATTCTCATTGCTCGGAAATCGTGCTTATGTGGTTTTTCTTTAGAGCAAGTAAGCGCACGAAACCAATACATTTTCCATGTAATTCGATACGACAAATGCCTTGTTAATCTAAACCTATATGTAGTTGTTCATTCGAGTGTAGCCCAAACTTCAACCCCGGAATATAGCTCTGCTCACTCAATCACCGAAGTGGTACTAACATTTCATTCACTTACGAGAGCCAATGGTTGCTTATTTTGTGTACCTCACGGTAAAAAGATACGCATTAAATGGGGCTAGTTTATTCTTGTTTTCGTTTCTTTTCTTAAGTTTTATTAAGTACCTAGTTATTATCCTTAGTACCTATGTATTGTAAAAGTTTTGTTAGATGTTTACTAGGATACGCCAATAGCGATTTTTAATAAATTCGACTGCCTTGAAATTATACTATGCGTGTTAGGATCCCTAGAGATCTTTTAAAGCATCATTAATAAAATAAGGTTTTATTTTATGAAATACAACAACTTTGAACGGATTATATCGCGTATACTGAATTTAATTACATCCCGACGTTTCGAACACTTTACAGCGTTCGTGGTCACGGGTTGGGTTGGGTTGGTGACGGGTTTTATTTTATGGTTCATCCATCACGTCTCGTTCTTCACGGGGGCGAGAAGCGGCTCACGGGGAGCCGTTTTTCTACATTGATTGAAATCCGTGATCTCTGCCTAACCCTTTTGGGAAATAGGCGTGATTGTATGTAGGCATGTATGTATTTTATGGAATATTTTCTATTTCGTAAGTACTTAACTTAAAGTAAGATACGAATCCAATATTTAGGTGAAAACATGGAGGCCGTAGCTGCAGTGTTGCTTGTGTACTAAGTTAAAGTGTTATATTATAGCCTATGAACTGAGAATGGGGTGTAAACCCACAAGCTCATTTAGTTCTATTCAGATTATAATCAGATGGAAACGTAAACAAACTTCGTGGCTCGTGACCGGCATCGGAACGGCGGGACGATTCTAATTTCACGGCGTGACTAAGAGATCTCCTCATTTTCCTGACGGTTGCGGATATTTTCAATTTTCCCAACGGCGGCTCCTTTTTATTAGTTGTTGTTTTGTCTTGAATACTAATCGTGAATTAACATTCACGTGACATCTTCCTTTGTTTATCCGAAATACGTACAGCTAGGTGCCGCTATTCGAACATCATTATAGGCGCATGGTAAAATTTTCAGTAAATTTCAATTCAGTTTCTATTATTTATTTATTTCGTGCATTTGTTGGCAAGTGATGATCTCTTACTTCTCATCTATTATTCAATTCATTCAATAAAGCGTATCTCCACAAGTGTAGGTATGCTATCCTATACGTGTGCTAAACGATAGAAACAGTTTGCAAGTTTTCTATAGGTTGCCGGTATTTTTAATGATCCAGTAACAACATACCGCTTCAAAAGGCTGCGGCTTCAGTAATTATAATAAACGAGCGTTGACCTTACTGAAGGATCACGTCAAAAGCGGCGTGCACTGTATCGATATAACGAATAATGGACGGATAATTAATGGATCGTAGTTTTAATTAACCAGGGATTATGACAGCAATCACTTTGAACACGTGGTTCATCTGTTTTTCTTACATGAATCTGATGTATAACGCTTTGCCTCTTTTATCTGTATATTTAGCGGTTTCATCTTTGTGATAGTATAGTGTGTAGTACTGTGTAGCATGGGTGAAAGAACTATTTTATTCGAACTATTGGAATATCTCATCGACAATTTGAGTCTTTCAACCACAGAAAAAAATACACATAAGTAACGAAATACGTAGGTACTTTGTAATTTATTTGCATTTTACTTGACACCCGATCAACTATCAAAATAATGAGCTTGTGATTTACCAACAAAGAGGTATATTACGCCAAAGTTCGAAAGTTCATCTAAAAAGTAAACGGTGTTGTTTTTATCCCATTATCAACAATTTACTTGGTTCATGCTCCATGCACAAAACTTCAGTTATATTGGTCTATTGTCACAACTTACGTTTGTTACCTTGTTAGTATAGGTATGTTAATAATACATATTTACCTAAATCTCTTTAACTAAAGTAGTACGTATTTTGTTAATATTAAAATTGATATTTACGCATAATATTAGGTTATAAAGGCCACAGGTAACACTCACACGTATTCTTCCCAATTTATATTAACGGCCTCCTAGCATAGTCGGTAGTGACCCTGCCTATGAAGCAGGAGGTCCCGGGTTCGAATCCTGGTCAGGGCATTTATTTGTGTGTTTATCACGGAGATTTGTTCCTGAGTTATGGATATTTCTATGTATATAAGTATTTATCTATATCTATCTATTATATATATCGCCGCCTAGTACCCATAACACAAGCCTTATTGAGCTTACTGTGGGACACTGGGTTGATTTGTGTAAGATTGTCCCATAATATTTATTTATTATATGATATGAATGCTTACTTACTGCACGTACACAAAATGTTAAAACTGTTGCACTCAATAAAATACCTGAATTATTGTTTACTTATTTTAATTTGTAAATGTGATAGTTTCAAGTCAAATTATTGTCGGTTGTCAATAAGGCGTTGCTACCATACAAATTATTTAGAAATTAACTTTTTTAACAACCATGCAACAATTATGTACCATTGACTTGAAAAACGTTACAAACGTTCAACACTCATTTAAGCCGGCATTGTTGACTAACATCAAAACATACCGTGTCTCGCTTGTTAAAATTATACCTGTCAATCAATACCCTGACCTGACTGCATTCTGCCTCTTTGCTTAGTACATCTTCAATTTACACAAGAAGATATTATATTATGTAGAATCAAAAATCAATGTTCAACCGACCGTGACTTACAAGGTATTCGTATCATATGATAAGTAATTCAAGGTCTTTTAAATGTAAATAACGAAGCCAAACTATAAAAAATAACCTTAATTCAATTGTTTAAAGATTAACTGGCTAAATTTGCTATATTTAAAATAATATATCGCGAACACAATGCCAGAGGTATGCGGCAAGTTACCGGACTCGCCTAAGATTAAGTACGGGCGGGGACCGTAAGATATACTACATTACGTGATACTAAAATAAGCCACATGATACATGTTCATAAAAGTGATGCTGAGTTCCGAAAACATGACACATGTGGCAACAAATAGGTAGTAATTTGTTTTTGGTACAGAAAAAACCCAGTCTGCCAGTTCCTGCATGGCCGGAAGTGCCCGGCAGACTAGTTTAAACGTAACGAATTTGACTTCAAATCGTCAAGTACAAGTATCATCTTAATATCAAATGCCGTAGGTAAATGCCATCCATTTTTTACACCAGAAGTAGTACTTTTTTGTGCTTTCGGCCAATTTTTTTTTTACAATTTTTTCGGAACTCAGCATCACTTTTATGAACCTGTGCTATGGGGCTTATCTTTGTATCACGTAACGTAGCAGATCTTACGGTCCCCGCCCGTACTATTAACCTTTGCCCCAATATTGTGATTGAACTATGCTATAGACCCCAAAGGTCGCGTATTGTGCGCGTACACTGCGCGGGTCCATTCACAGGCATCCAATTATACAACGAGACGTATGGAAATCAGTTCATCATTCAAAACCAAACAATAATGCGACAAAGGGTTGCTTATGAAACCAGAATTTACCCAATTAAATATTACAATATCGTAAAAGCTTCTATCGTGTTTGTTTAGCCGTGGGGTGCCCGGCCTTAGAATTGTCCCCCACCATATCGTCCCGTGGTTGCAGTAGCAGTCTGCTAAGGGAATATACCGGGAGATGTGCAGCAGCATCTTCCGACAGCCTAAACAACAATAAACAAAAAAAACTGCGCGCGCCAACCCGCCTGCCAGGCGTGGCGCGTATGGCAAACCCCCCGCTTTAAAGGGGAGGCCTATGTTCAGCAGTGGACGTCTTATGGCTGAGATGAAGATGATGATGATGAACATTGTTTTAAGTATCTACGGTACCATGCCGCGGGGGGATTTTTTAGTTTAGTGTTTTGACTTAAGATAGCTTTTAATTTATATTTAAGTTTTTGTTTATTATTGTACCTACTTACAACGCTTATTATTGATAATAAATTCTTTTACACTTTAAGTATTTCACATTAACATTGATTAAATCGTAAATATAATTCTCACACATTAAGTACCTACTGTCAGTGGAAGAAGACAAGTGAGTGCTTTATTTTGGCACGGCTTTATTGTTTAAGGAATATATCTTTGAACAGAAATGTAAAGGAGGTACAGACTCGAACAAGATTTACTGAAAATATGGCTCGCGAAAATTTGTAACCGGCCAGTCTTATACCGTACTAAGACTGTCAGAGAATAAAGTGCTGCACTAGTCGTTCTTGCGGTACTATTGTGGGGCCATTTTTTTGGGCTGATTGTGTATCCCTCACCACATCCCTCCATAGTAACGTATTATTTGATAGGTGGAATAGATGAATGAAATAGGTCATTTGTAAATCTTTTCCCGCTAAGCCACCTGCTGCTGACTGTACCTATTTGAAATCAGGAACGTAGCGTTGCATACAAATAATTATCAGTACATACCGGAACTTATGTTTCTTTAAGATTTTTTGATGTATTGTCCAATACAAAATAACATTTAGTTTGTATCAATCAATACGTTTGCAAAATTATTCAAGTACCTATGCCATCACCAAATTTTGATTTCGACAAAAATCCATACCATTTTATGAGAGTTAGTACTTAAACATGATAATTTGGTCAACCAGATCAATATCATTCATTAATTGAGTCTCCAAGCGAGTACTTGTGGCGACGAAAAAATATATTGAAGGGCTATTAGAAAATGAATTAAAAGGAAAGGAATTGCCGGTAATGCCGGATAACAATCTCTCGAAAAAATATATCTGAAAATCATTTTTTTATTTAATTCTTCCATGTTATTGTACGAATCTGGCTGCTTTTTACAAATTAATGGTTTAAAGTAACCTAGGTATAAATTACACACAAAACGCTATTTCTAGCGGTCTATTAAGAGTCCGGTAAACTTTTTTTTCGAGTTTGCTCAACTTTTTGACGCTATTTTACAGTAACTAACATAACCTCTATAATTTTGTATACATATTATGACAGATCGTTTCTTTTTGGATGGAATAAATATAACGATTTTTTAATTTTATGCTTCAATTATAAATAATTCACCCTAATCTAACACCAGTTTCGCGATTTTTGCTTGGAGAGTTGAAAAGAGTAAGGTTTTTATTGATTAAAATTAAGTTATACAAGTACGTCAAATATATAAATACATTGGAAAATGAGTTGCCTGAGGAATAAATGTAACAGTTTTTTTCATTTTCATATATATTTTTTAAGAGAGAGTATGTTTTGCTAGAGCAATTTTGCAAAAAATTGCCGAAGTTTAGGTGATATTTTAGGAAGACATTAAAGTATTTTACAAATATAATTACACAAAAATAAACTTCGCTTCATGCTTTATTCAGATAATATAAAACATATTAGGGTTCATAACAAATAACAATTAAAAATCATATGACAAAATTGCATGAGGCAACGTCCTCACGAAACAAGCTCTGTAAGAATCGAGTTTTAACGTATTAAACATTAATATATATAGACCTAAAGTACTTTTTTGCAATAACAAGACTTCAAGTTATGTTACCAAATGCAATTTATGTGCATAATGTCATTATTAGCGATTTTCGTTTTCAAATCGTTACCGGACTCTTAAAGAACAAACACGGAATATGTAAACATATTTCTGTGTACCTACCTACTATGAACTGTCTGACATATTTCAAGTTAACGACATGACATTGCCCGCCGAAAGGTCGCCGGGTACCCGCCGACAACTAAATCGCAACGTTTAGTTACTCCATGCGAGTAATTAGAACTGTCATCGTAACTCGTGTCCTATCCGATGCCGTCACACCTCCCTGACCTCTGCGAGTCTGCGCCCACACGATTCTGCTCGGATTGATGGCCTTTTCTATCTACTCATTTGGAGAGACAAAACAATGCTTATTAGCTTTACCACCTTCATGTCGCTTTATGAATTTTACGGTCCGTTGTAACAGAGTACGTACACTCATTTACAACGAGTAGTATAACTTCGAACAAAAAACTGAGCGAGCCGCGGGCAAAAATAACTGACGACGCGTGCGACGCGAGTGACTCGACCGAATTAGAGATGATTAGATATAATGAAATCAATCAAATGAAATGACGGTCGCACCACAGTAGCACACCCCTTGCGCGAAAACTGCTTGGTACAGCCTTGCGTCCGTAGTTTGAATTGCGAACGTGAATTTTTATTTGTTCGTAGGTGGGTTACTGGTCTAATTCTTCCTTATACTGTGGTTGTAATGAGTTAGTTCTAGACGTCGACTACGCCGTAGTTTGTAATTAGGAGACGGATACGACTTTTGTGTAACGGCACGAGTTTACCATAGTACTAAAAATCAACGGTAAATCATCCTCTCATCATCATTTCATCAGCGTTTATAATAATTAATAATGTATATTATACAACATTAAAATTTTCACTGTGGCTGTGGTGTGTGTGTTGAGCGCCCCTTTCTAGTTGAGATACAAAACTTGGGGTATTTTATCAAGATAAAATGTGTAACGAAATAAGGGGGTGGCCCATCGAGAAATTTGAATTTGATTTTTTTCCATACAAACGAGAGCCACCCACCCTACACACATGAATTAGTTAAAGCAGCGGTAATTATAAACAATTATGTCATTAGAAACAAATATTTTATTGTTGTTACTAAACAATAATAATTTCTCTATAGCGAGAATTTCAGGTAAAGGTGAAGTACATACAAGGTGTAACAAAAATACTGGTGATCCTCTTAAGGGCATAATTGGTAAACAAATAAAATTTTTTTTCGCGTCCAAAAATTTTTTTTTTACTTTTTCTTGCCTCGAAATACAATACCAATAATGCCCTTAAACGGATCACAAATATTTTTGTTACACCCTGTACTTCCTAAAACTTCATTCCAGTTCCCATTCCACTTTCGATCTTTATCGTGAGCATATCGTAGGCAAAGCAGTTGACGGTAGTAATCGCTTTTAAATTTATTATAACACATCAGCAAAATCATGCACAACCTAAAAAGTATTTGGATTTAGCAAGATTATCTTAAGCGGGTCAAAAGGTAAAGTAAACATTGTTTGTTCAAAGTTACCTTGATATAAAAAACGTTTCGTTACAATTTCAAACCGAAGATGAAATAATTGCGTAACTTCCTATAACGAACTTAAATCCATTGACAGAGCTTCAGGTACAATACAATAACACCATTACAATGCAACCTTGACTATTTGACATCGAAAAGTCAAGGCGTGCTTAAATATTCTTTTGTAATTGTTTACTAAAATACGTGCGGGCGTTTAGCATTAAGTGTTCTCTTAAGTATTTATTTCAATCAAATCGGATAAAGATGAGTATTATTAATGGTTCCATCCATCATTGTTGAAGTGCGGTAATTGGTACTGACTGTCGAGTCTCAACACCTTCACACTGTTTAGAAAATTGCATTATTATTAAGCTCTCGAAGGACTTCATTTTCAGTATTATAAGTCATTATGAAAATAGGTGTTAGTTCGTAACTACAAAATTACTATACTTTTATAATAATTAGATATTATTTACTACAGCTTTAAAATGCAATTATGTACAAAACAGACATGACGTAAAATTCGGATACCCGACACTGATTTTTGTTTGTTACCAGGAGCAACCAAACTTCGTCTACTCGTAACTTAAGTTTTGGTACTTCAAAACTATTTATTACTTACGAAAATGTTTTGTTATTTATACGTAAACTTTGAGTTATAATCAAATAAACTTTACTAACTCCTTACCTTTGGCTATTGGTTTGAAATAGCCGAAGTAGTTCGCTTGTCTTTTTTTTTCAGTGAAAGTTGGCAAGATCACACCATTTACGTTTCAGGGGGGTGATTTTTGAGATTCGAGCACTCGAAAGTGACATTTAAAACTCTGAATAAAACGATGAAATTATATTTTAAAAATAACAGCGATAGAAATTTAAAATCGTGATTAATTAAGCTATTAATAACATGCGAAAAAATTAGCGACAAACTTTTGGGTGCGATTATTTTCGAGCTTGAATTTTTTGAATTCGAGCGTCCGGCTGTCAAAAATCGGCCCCCAGAAATGTGAGCAACAGAGTAACCTTAAACCTCAAGCAATCATATGATCAGTCTTGTTAACCTTATCGCTCAGAACAGGACGCACTAAAACTTAAAACGTTTGCTATTACTATTTAGTAAGTACCTATGATTCGTTAAGGACAATGACTTTATTGCTAAAACGTGTCGGTTTGAGTTAGGCAGACCGTAGAATCGATCAATACACAATTATTGGTATTTTTCAGACCAGATCATCAAGAATCAAGGACATACGTCATACGGGTCTTCTATTTTCGGGCAACGTTTGCGTTGACCATGAGTATATTCATAATTATAAAAAAATGCAATGAAAAACATTAATTACTTTCTTTAAATGAAAATTTAAGACGTGGATTATAGGTATACAGGGCGGTCCAAAGCTTGACGTTCAAAAATTTTTTTTAGATTCTCCACATCAAGGACTATCAGAATATACCCCATGTATGTTAGCCGATTTTTTATAGTTCAGGAGCTATGATTTTTTTTTGTCAAAAATTCTGGTGTGATGCTTTTTAACTATACCAAAAGATTTCTTTTGTAACATTAAGCTTGCCTAAGGAGCAGCCGTCAGTAAAAAAATCATCATCATCATCAGCCGGAATAAGTTGCGAAATTCATAAGTAAATAAATAAAATGTATTCTAATGCTAAAATGAGATGGAATAACCTTGTTTTTTTTTATTAATTTCTTTTGTAACAAACCACCGCGGGTTCTTTGTCCAGGTAAATTTGTTGGTAATGAATGACTTCGAGATAAGAGATATGATGTGCAATAATATCGCTTATTGCTACTATTTGATAACAATGCGATTACTCCTGAATGCAACCGTTTAGTTTTTACCTACAATGGTTATGGTATTTGCACTGATAACAATTTGCGCTAACGATAATGAGCCCTTTGTTGATAACACGTCGCCGCCGCCGGGGCCGTTTGTTTGATTGAGTTGCAGGTATGCAAATGATGTTTCGGTGGTGACAACACAACACTCAGTCTTCTTGGTTTATTCTGTGTCATTTTAAAGTTAGAATACATTTTCTTTACTTACTTATCAATTTCGCAACTTATTCCGGCTGATGATGATGATGATTTTTTTACTGACGGCTGCTCCTTAGGCAAGCTTAATGTTACAAAAGAAATCTCTTGAAGAATACGATTAGTTTTTTTTTTATAAATAAAAAGCATCATACCAGAATTTTTGACAAAAAAAATCATAGCTCCTGAACTATAAAAAATCGGCTAACATACATGGGGTATATTCTGATAGTCCTTGATGTGGAGAATCTAAAAAAAATTTTTGAACGTCAAGCTTTGGACCGCCCTGTAGCAAGCAATTAAAGCAAATACTGAAGAACTGTTTGATATGATGCCCACGGCTACCTTTTATCACCGCACCGCTCGCCGTCGGCAGGGTGTTCATCCTCACACCCTGGAGCCGAAAGGGTCGCGCACTGCACGGTTTAAGAGGAATTTCCTCCCGCGCACGCTCAGACTGTGGAATGAACTCCCTGCCGAGGTTATCCCAGAGGGCTACAGTATGAGGTTCTTCAAAAAAGGAGTGTATAGGTTCTTAAAGGGTAGGCAACGCGCATGTGAATCCTCTGGAGTTGCAGGCGTCCATAGGCTACGGTAACTGCTTACCATCAGGCGGGCCGTATGCTTGTTTGCTGCCGTCGTATAAAAAAAAAAAAAAAAAAATACTCCATAGCTTTTTTTTACGAAATCGGAAAACTGTTGTAGATTAGTAGAAATGGTTAAACTGTTGTAGAAAAGTTCTATGTACGTAGAATAGTTTATTAAGTATGCAGAATGTCTGCTAACGATACCATAATGCTTAGATATACAGCAGAAAAAGAAGTACATATCAAACTAACACGATAATTAATATCTGTTTTAATCCTTCTAGCGTTTGTCCCGGTCTTGCCGCGGCTCAATTGAGCCTGGGGTCCACTCGGCAACCTTCTCCCAGGAATTGAGGTAATAATTAATATCTGATTACTCAGAACTGAAAGAACAAATCAAATTATTAATGAATATTTTGATTTGTTTTATTTTTTAAGTAGTCACACTACTATATTTATAAATTATAAACTTGTATAGATGTCATATACAAAGGAAAAAGTGACCAACGCCTCCGGTGCCCAAGGCTGGATTCGAACCAGCGTCTTCTGCATTCGCGGCAGACGCGTTAACCAACTTCGCCACCTGGCCACGAAAGCACCGGTCGAAATTTCCCGTGTATATGCAATCTTTGTAAATGCTAAGGCGCATTTGGCCAATCATCTAAGGTACAACATTATGACTCAATCTCAATCTTGTCAATGTTATGACTCATAATGTTGTACCTTAGATGATTGGCCAAATGCGCCTTAGCATTTACAAAGATTGCATATACACGGGAAATTTCGACCGGTGCTTTCGTGGCCAGGTGGCGAAGTTGGTTAACGCGTCTGCCGCGAATGCAGAAGACGCTGGTTCGAATCCAGCCTTGGGCACCGGAGGCGTTGGTCACTTTTTCCTTTGTATATGACATCTATACAAGTTTATAATCTGATTACTCATTAAATATCTAAATTTGATATCTTAAAAACGTAAGGTTAAGGTTAACGCAGGCTGTTTTCCGCAACTCGACGTCTATATATTGCGCCTATTTTGCGTGCTGGGTGGCCTCATTCGTGCCAGCCCAGATCTTAAAAACGTATCTATTCAAGAACCGTAGCCTCGGTAATCTCGGTGACAATCTATTTTTAAATTGGTTAAATAAAGGTTTTTCTTGTACGGAAGAACCTGGAAAAAGGCCAGCTCTCGTCGTGTCTTCGTCCCCGCTCATAGATTTTATTTTTACCACAGCAGTTACGAGAGCGAGAATAGGTAGGGACTTTCCTTTCAAATTAACATTTATTTACGTAGAAGTTTATATTCCAGTGAAGATTAGCTTTGAACTGTGCTCAGAGGAGCATTAACACTGAATATTTTTTTGCATTTTATTTTCTCATGGAAATTAGATATCATTTTTATGTGTTGATTATTAATGGACATTATCTTCTTTAAGACCTACGTTTAATTCTTATTACGTAATTTACGATTCGCAATTACACTAGGTTCCTGCTAAGCTTAACTGAGATGTGAGTAAAAATATCGTTAACTTCAGGACTGCACTGATAAGTAATCAAATTTAAAATTCAAGCAACAAAAAAGAATCTTTCTTTGTGGCATGAAATCTGGTGTACAATTAAAGTACCTACTGAAACACGGCCGGAGCGTAATCTCAGGCATCTATCGTACAATCGGTGCCACTCGCCTTATCCCGGCCGCATTCACTAGCAACTAGGCGACCGAGACATCAGACGCGCTTATATTTAACTCGTAACTCTGACTATCCCAGTATTTACTAAAATACCTAAGGCTAAAGGTAGTCTTAAGAAAGAAATTTGTAAAAGAAAAATACCACGAGCGAGGTAGAGTTTCTAATTTTAATTTACACTGTAACTTTTTAATTTACACTGTTTAATGCAGGTTTTACACACAATTAAATAAAACAGAAAATGTAGTTTATTTCACTCAGAATAATTATAAAGTGCTGGTGAAATAGGCTTAAATAACAATCTACTATGATCTAGAGTTGAGAGAATATTTGAGAGTAATGTCCTAAATACGCTTGTCATTAGAGCGGCGCCTTATTAACTATCCGAATTACGTGCCAGAGGGTTTAATTACAAGTTCAAACACCTCTCAGAGATGTCTCGTAGTTGTAAGGACAAGAAACATTCGTTAAGCTAAATTGTTTGCCTACATTAAATATGTTACAGACGGAAAGCTGGCTACGTCAGAAATGACAAGAATACAAATCTAGGATTTTGGGTTTAATGAAATATTATAAGAAATTATATATACCTATCATTAGATTATAAAATCATCATTGCCCGGAGTTTATATTGGGGTGAAAGTAGTGCCAAACAACGTATAACTCATACTTCGTCGCCTAATTAATGTTTTTTTGTTGTAATGTTAAAATATAGGCTCTTATCCTCTATAAATGAAACAACTTTTTACCTGCTTTGGTATTGGAAAATTTTGCTAGTCTGTATCTCTGACATCTACCCATTAAGGCCGTTCCTCGATTCGGACAAACCACGCCCATCCGTTAGAGACACGTTTATGGCTCCCGTGCACGAAAGAAAGAGATGCAGCGCTCTTAAGGATCAGACTTTTTGACTAAAATACGATAAATAAGCGAATCTATAAAGTAATGTGTAATTTTGTTTCTGTGACTTTTTAGATAAACCAGAATACCATATTTTTTACTTAAGTATATTGTTTAATCTCTTATAGTTTACGTAAGCTAAGAAAAATAAGGGGGAAAAGGACCCAACTTCGGATTTTTTTTCTATCGAGGCAACTTTCAGCAATCGTGTTTCGGCTTGTGCCAAAAACAAGAGTATATAGTCTAATAATACATATTCGAAAATAAATTCAGCCCCTTTTCCCGTTTAGTCACTAGAGCGTTTGAAAAAACCTATAATTTTTCAAAGTAGCCCCTTAAATGCTGCCAGATACCCGGATCTAGCAACAAGGATAGTATAGGAAACGAGCTCTGTTGCTCTCATCATTGTATCATATTCGACGTTGCCAGCTCTTAGTCTATAAGTACTAAGTAAGTAAACAAGGCAGTGGCGGCGCAGATAACAAACTTAACTAAGCGTTGTCTGGGTGTCTTCGTCATACTCATTGTTCTTTGTGGCACCAATTTTCCTATGTGCGATCATAAGAAAACGCAACGTGTGACGGGTTGCATTTTGTTTAATACGCTCAAGGAAAATGAAAACTTCCACTATTTAATACCTAAATTTTACCTTCAGTCCCATTTTTATGCAGGTGTCTAAGACACCGTAAAACATCGAGCTCCACTTACCGTCACCGTGTCGTCACCGTGTACAGTTACCATCAAATATATTGGAGCAGCCAACGTACTCAAAAATACCTGAACACGCACTTTATCATTACAAAAACTATTTAAAACGGGATATTTACCATGTGAGTTTTTTATTTTGAGCTTCCGATATTTCGGCACAGTTGCATGCGCCATTATCACGGAGTAACTGAAGTTGCTGCGAGTGTCAGTTGTGGTCTACCCACACACCATAGCGATCTACCCTCTTTCGAGTTCGCTTTTTTCGTCCGTTGTCACTGCTACTACTACCGTCCGCATTCTCACTTGGAACTCGATCACGGTTACGACACACTACACTTACGGTATCAACTCGCGCGGTGTTTACCGAAATAGACTGTTTTGGTTTTGAGAACTTACGGATCACTGGATGCCAGACACTTGACAAATGAAAGCCGTCTTCCCGGTTGAAATTCTTATATTTAAGAATTTCGATGGCCTCCTTAACCATCCTGGGTATATAGTGTCTTTCAGTCGAGAGTATCTGAGGGTTGTGCAACTCAATCCAATGGTTAGTTCCCGCTTCCAGTAGATGTTGCGCGATCGCCGACTTCCGAGGTTCGTTGTTCCTGAACGCTCGTATGTGCTCCTTTATCCGGCATGAGATAGTACGCTTCGTTTGACCTATGTACGAGCTACCACAGCTACAGTCTATTTTATAGACACCTGGACGTTCAAGTGGAAAACTGTCCTTCGGCGTGCGCAAGTATTGCGACAGTTTTCTACAGGGCGTAAAGATAGTTTTCACCGAAAACTTCTTCAAAATATTGGCCACCTTATCTGTCACACCCTTTACGTATGGCAAGTACGCTGGTTGTCGTTCCACTCTATAATCAAACACAAAACAAACTCACATGGTAAATATCCCGTTTTAAATAGTTTTTGTAATGTTAATGACCATGTTAGCTTAAAATCATATATTACGCACTTTATCGCCTTGACATTAGAGGCATTGTTCAGATATGTATCTATCTAATGGCAACTGAACAAGTACCTAATAGGAAGATTAACCCCGTCACCCAGCGGACCGACAGACGCTATCCGAGCGCGGTCAAGCAAACACTAGTTTTCATACCATTTTTGTAAATTTTCAAGTTTATTAAAAAAGTTACGTTTGGTAAAATTAAGGCTTAAATCATTGAAGAGCTCCACCTAGAACCTACCTAAACAGCGGCCATATTAGTTGTCGGCAAAGTATATGAAATCAAAAACAAATTTTCACAATTTCGAAACCGCTGTCTATTGTCAAAAAAAATTAAATCGTCTATAAAGGCATGAATACATTAATTGAGACTTGTAACGTTCTGTTTTGTGTTAGGCGTGATACATAGACGAGATTATACAGTCAGACCGCTTCCGGAAAGAGATTATTTTCCGCGTGATGGCCCGTCATTAGGTTCGACATTCGTTACATGAGTTAGGAAGCATCGGTATGGCTGCGGTTGGTACGACTGATGATCTTCCAGTCTGCGACTAAGTACTTCTTGTTTTATACACCACATCGGTGGCAAATAACCACATGCTCTGCCTGATTGTAAGCGAACGTCCACCAGACTTCAGCAGTTTTTCCACCTCGCGTGGATAGATAAGTAGATAACTGCATGTACTTATTCAGTTGCGAATGCTCTGTTTTTGCTTATTTCTATTTAGACGAACCCGTATTCTACCAGGTTTTAATTGTTATTGTCTAACAAAAATAATTGACGTGGGAAGCCCAAAGCGCCGAAGGTCTCCAATATGAATGGATTTCGTGATATTTACTTTAATCGCGATTATCCATTCATGAATAATTTATTCGCGGTCCCGCCGAGTCAGTAGTACGGCGTTGTAATTATGTAGGTTGCTGTCGAAGTTTAATTACAGAAGCGACGATACAATGTGCGAAGCCGCGGCTCTAGCCCCGATATTTGATATTGCCGGGAAAACATGCAAATGAAAGGGCTTACCGCTGAGCCGGTGGATGTGTACACGGAGCTACGTGCCTCGGTTTGTTTTGCGAGAAGCTCGCACTATTTCATATGCCACCGTGAGCATTATGTAACACTGCAACGCAACGCTTAAAGCATTATCAACTCATTTACCTCCTTTGTCTTGCCTGTATTATTTAGATCTTGCAAAACGAGGTTAAATAAGCTTTAGAGAAAAGATAATAAATCTTAAGCTGTTTACTTAAGTATAAAAATGTGCTGAGCTAAGGTTCTCACAAAACTCATTAAACTAAATTAAGTTTGTACAAATAGAACGTATTTCAAACACGCTTTGCTTCTGAAAGGAGTTTTGAGCTGTAAGAAAGGAAATAAAATAATTTTGCGCGAACTATTTACAATGCAGACTCGGTTTTGGTGAATATTTTATTATCGCGAAGGATTTTATTCGTTGTCACGCGTACGTCACGTTAGCTCCCGCTTCCGCATCATTATTCTGAGACATGCAGTCGGAGCCGGGCCGAGCTAAGCCTTAGCTCGGAGTGCTCGGAGCAACCGAAAACCCCGTTCAGGAAAAATGGATAGCATCCTAGGTTCATTATAAATGGTTGAGTGTCGGAGCTCAACCGCCCTTGTGTTTCAGAAGTCTTTGTTTTCAAACCTCCATTCCATCCTCGTAGAAACGAGCATATACTTAAGTAGGGATGGCCCGATACAACATTGATGAGCGGAGTGGATGACTTCCAGTTTCGGCGCTCATTAATAGTTGAATGGAAGTTTCCATCACATGTCGTTGGGCCGTTAAGAGCCGGGCGGGATTGACGGCCCATATTATCCTGCCATTCTGAACGACCGCTTACCTTACTTACCTACCTACCTCGCTACACGTCCATGGTTATATATGCTACACTTCTGTTTAAAATTGCATGAGATTTTATGAGGTCTATCATATGTCTGTATCTTATAGAATTATCGTTACTAGAATGAGTTCAATGGAAATATATTTTTTACTTATCATTAATCATACATAGCTATTAAGTGTAGGTATGATTAGGTATTTTAATTAGTTGTGTCGCATGCTCTATTCAGTTGCCCATTTTGCGGAATGTATTTATTTATTTAATCTTTATTGCACATAAGAAAACTTACCTACTGCACGTACAAAAGGCGGACTCAATCAAGGGCGGATATATCAAGAGAATAAAAGTTATCATTGCCCTTAAGTGTAGATATTTTCATAATTTATGCATATGTAAAACCATAAATCGAAGGGTCCAACTTAATATTATTTTTTTAAATCGTTATTTAATGAATTTGCTTTAAATTATTTCGCAGACGCTCCTCGCGCTTGATATCATTCAAGTCAGTACAGCAAAAGTAAATCAGAACGTCTCTCAAATCAATTTGTTATTTTTATTTACATTCGTACAATTCGTATTATTATAAGTATTTTATTTAGTTTATTTAGTACAAATATTTGCCGATTCTATTAGCAAATTAAAATAATTTAAAATAAAATTACTTAGTACTTACAAGTATATATTGCGAATGCATCGGTTCAACTTAAAATCCTTTAAAAAATAGGTACTTACCTACACATTCATCGATTAGCCCAAGCACACTTCAGCGATATCGCAGTCCAATGACGGTCAGTCATACATAGCTCGCCGATTCGCATTGATTAGTCACGTACAAATACAAATGGGACCTTAGGCTAGCCAACATGCTCATTAAAGTCGTATCTTTTCACTATGATTAAGCTCATAAGCCCTTTTATGAGTAAGGCCATTAGACGCTAGGACGCTACCCTCCACTGCATTCCTGAATACACCGTAATTGATTTAAGTCCGTTCAACCCTACCGATTACACCTAATTGGCATTTGTGTTGTTTGATGTCCATATATGCTGATCTTACGATTATTATGTAGGTACCTATCGAATATTTATTAAGTAGGTAGTATAATTTCATACTATTGAGGGTGCTTACTTCTTCAAGCTTAATATTTGTTCTGACTGTTCAAATACAGTTTTTTGTTGTCAGTCGCTATCGTCAAAACTAGTGTCTCTACTAGGCCAATTCATAGGATTGGGTTGCGAGCGGACCCAATGATCAATTTAGCCGTGGCTAAAAGCCGAGACAAACGCTGGAACTATGATAATGTGAACAGTTGAATAAATCGGTAAAGCAAAATGCCAAATCAGGAAATCATTCACAAATATAAAAAAGTTCTACCGTAAAAACATGTACCTAGGTGATAAACATATTATTGACCGGTACTGTATTATATAATTTTGAGATAAGCTACAGAAAAATAACCCGTTATCAACTTAATAGTCATTAAAAGCGGCGTCTAGCAAATGTGCGTTCCGTAGAGACTACAACCACGCGCACCGTCACGTAGGTATCCTTTGTGTAGCACCACAGGCATTAGAGCCAGTACACAACTACACAGGTACAAATAGTCACCAACAAATAGTACACGACAACACTATCATATACCTCTACTACAACCCTACGTTCTAAGGAATAAGATTGCTTTTAAACATAACTGTATGGTAAACACACTGGTTTGGTTGAGGGTTGTACAATGTTCACGTATGATCCATATGGGCTTTTACATTCTTCCGAGATTACTCCACAAGTATGAAAACGGCTGTTTGGCAATGCTGAGTAAGTGCGACAAAAACGTGCATTTTTACGACTTTAGTTAGTTGGTCATTCTTTGCGTTGTGTCCTAGCGGATGCGTTTAATAAATTAATTTGGCGCCCATCAAGAAGTTTCAAGTATTCTTTCTTTAACAACGCGAGAGAGTAGGTACCTACATTTTTGCAAGGAAGGCTAGCGAACATTGTACTTAGGTACTCGTAGGTATTATAAAAGAATATTATAAACTAAGACAAGGTTAATGATGTGGGTTTAAGTAACGAGGACAAGTCGAATGTATTAATCACAAGAAAACACTCACTTAAATTAACCACAATCACATCCGTCGGTTATTGTGTTACAAGTCGATAACGAGCAAAAAATAGTTAACGATGTAGATATTAGGTATCATAAGCCGTCGCTACGGGCCTTACAAATATAAGTATTACCTATAACAATTATTACACAGCTTAACAAAATCGGACGAACGAAAAAACGGACACAGATTAAAAATAAGAGCAGATAACAGGCGGTTTCAACTAGAAAAATATCACTTGTGAATTGTAACTATCCACTGTATGCAACACTTTCTGCTGTCCACGCTTAATCTTCTGAATCGAATAATTGCGAAGAATAGGTAGGTACCTAGAGAGACTATGGATAATATAAGCAGCCGCAGAACTTTTTGAGCTCATGTCTGAAAGTGCATATCTATTTGAGAGCCACCTAAAGGCATAAAAATATGTAAAATGAAAAAAATCTAGCTTTACTACGGTACGCTGCTTGTTCATAGATGTCGCTGCATCGCAATGTCATTTTTTCTTCCTATTTTTATTTCGAAAGTTCAAAAAGTTTTTTGACTGTGGCTGTCTAATAAATTATCATAGTCCCTGGTACCTATTACAAGAAAACGTATAGCAGATAATATGACCAGAGGGCGGAAAGGGTGAGCTATTTTACCTAATTACCTGACTCAATGTTTTTAAAGCATAATAATACGGTTTTATTGTAACTGCAACAAAAGTAATATTTAGTCAGGTGATTAGATATTCTCACCCTTTCTGACATGGGGCAACGGTGCTATCGTATTAACTTTGCACTTAAGTATGGGAACGAGATCGCTTTTTGCGCTGACTGATGGTGATGAATGTAAAAAAAATGTTAACGTAAAAGTGATATTAAACGCATCATGATGCGGCGGCTGCGTACTGCGTAGTGTATGAGTGTGGCATGGCTCTGTCCGTCGCGTGTCAGGCCGGTTCATTGGCAGTAATTATTCCGGGGCACGCGCTGATTGCCCTCGTGGCTCGTGAAGTCGTGCCTGCACATCATCTATCAACCGCCACGCATCGCGCCCTTTGCGCGCCCGAATGTGCTGTTGCGTGCCGTTCAATGATTCACTCGTTAAATACGCAAGCTTATTAACACCTAAAACTCAAATACTTTTATGAGTCCTGTCGTGTTTAAACTACTGGATGTGCGGATCTTATTTTGGGTTATTTCTATGTTTATTTTTGAAGTTTATGACAATGTATTATTGTGTCTTCCAATATTGTAAGATTATTCCAAACCATTTGAAACTAAGTATGGATTACAGTGCAATTTAAGTTTTTTAAATGTCATCAGTGTCTTGTCTACAGATTAAGTGTTTTATACACAACGTTGTGTATATTTTTTCCAGTATACTTATGACTGGATAAATATAAAAAAGCTGTATCAATAATTCAATCAATTAATACGCGAACACTTTACCCGCGTTTTTCCGATAACATCAAAATGTCAGTTTTCTGCTCGACATCGGCACGCAAAAAAATTTGATGCAATAATGTCAGTTTCAATTCACTATATGCCAACGCGATACAGATTATTTGCAGTAGGTAGTTTGGTTGTGTGTGTGCTTACACTACAGTAATAGCCAGTATATTTGCCACTTCGACATTTTCCTCTGTGACTGATGCGTCCGCTGCAAGCGTGAATGGAAAACCTATACTGACACATTTCGCACGTTCACTAACACTACAAATTAAGCACAATAGTGAAGGGTTAAGGTCTAAATTAGATTGTTTTCGATTTTAAACTTAATGTCATTTCATCGTGAAGCTTCATGTGTGTCAAGTATGAAGCATGCGTCGTTACATATTCGACACGCGTCGCCGTCACTTTGTGTTCGTCACTTGGAAATCATCCACTTACACATTACCGAAGCCGAGGGGAATGCACATTCGAATTGGCGGATTTTGTTTTGCCGAGTCGCTCTTTATAAAGTAGATTTCTGCTGTGCTACGGGGAAATATAGTAAGCGTTTTATATTGCATGTGAATTGCATTCCGACTCATCTGATTGAAAAGCGTTGTTTACTATGTGTGAAGATATAACATCCCACTTGCTCATTATTTATTTATTTATTTAAACTTTATTGCACATAAAATATACAAATGGCGGACTTAATGCCTTAAGGCATTCTCTACCAGTCAACCACTGGGCCAAAAAGAGATATGTTTGGTGCAGGCTTTATGAAATAATGTATTGAAACGATATCACAGTTACTAAATATAAAATAAATACTATATACTTAATCAAATATAAAGAATAAAATAAACTTACACATATACTTCATATAATAAACTTACATACATATTTTTATATTTTATGTGTACCTACAGTGAAACATCATGACGATAATCAATCACGCAATTTATCACATAAATGCTTGCGCAACATGCGCTTGAAAGTGAACTTGCTCTGAGCTTTCCTAATGTCAATCGGAAGGACATAAACATTAAAAACATCGGAAGGTTATAAACATTTGGAATATAATTTTTTAAATATAATGGCATTTGTATTTAATAGACCCTCAGGACGCTGCAGTGTACATAAAATTGCATTTAAGTTACGGCATCGTCTAATGGGGAAGGCCGGTGAAAACTTTTTGCAGAGGGCGCTTTTTCAGATTCCATACAATGAGAGAAAGAAAGAGAAAATGAATGGTCCTTAATTAGTATGCAGTAAAAAATGTTTTCTTAGGCAAAAACCTTCCCTATGGCGTTAATCTACAGCATTTTAATTTTAGTGTATTCCAGAAACCGGTGTTTTCCAATTTCGGAGCAAATTGAGACAAAACATTAAGTCATTTTCGCAAAAATAAATAAAAACTACCTACTTCCCGCGATAAAAAATTAGCTTTTCTAAGGACCAATGTTGGGAATGTCACTTTGACAGTTGCCTTCCCCATTGGGCTTAACTCAATCACTGAATCCTCAATCGTCAATTGATGACCAAAACGTGGCAATCAATTATGTATATAATCTCCATGGACCTACATCTGAATGTAGTAAAATGAATGGGCGTTTAATTAGGGCGTCCTTGCCCCACAGCAAACATGCTTGTGCACTTACAGCGCATTCCCTAGATGTAAACGCACCTTAACAAATCAAATTCTTCATATATTTATAATAGTTTGTTTGATGTCGTTTGTCGATGGAGTATAGGCCGATATATTTTATCGTTTTCTAAATGAAGTACCTATTATTAGGCAAAAAATATAATTTTCAAATTATCTATTATTACTATGACTATTACTATTGTTATTAAGAAAAGTCGGTTATCAGACTGTACCAATGCTCGCCGATACAGCTCGAGGGTTAAGCGATCTAAAAGCGATAATTCAATATGCGTGCGTGCGAAATCGACGTCTAATGAAATCGGTTTCGTTTTCCAATGTGGTGTCCATATATCGCTTACGTCCATGATGATCCTCAACTTAATACGTCCCAGTTAAGAATGCAAGTGTTAGGGCACTAAAAGCTTTTCACATTTTGTTTTATTCGGTGCGGCGGAGTTTGTAGTAAAGTAATGGACAAATCATGTCCCGTCGATTTTAATACTGCTTCCCAAAACCAAACCCGCAAACGTCGAATTAGGCCGGTTCAAACTGCTAATTAAAGATCTTGATGAACGTATCTTAATGTTTTATTACGAGTAAATTAATTGAAGCCGCATTAAGAACAGAATTGACTTCAAAAAGGGTAAAATACAAATTACGCTTTTTATAAATATGTAGAAGATTTTATTTGTATAACAGTATATAAATATAAGCCGGTGCCAAGCCAAACAGTTATCGGTACCGATCTATAATGAAACAGAAAAACTTAATTTAATAACTCCAAGTGACCTTACGAAAATCTATCGTCAATAAAAACAGCAAGCTGCAAAGTGCTAACAGCAAGTTGGGACACCCGAGTTAAATAAGTCACTGTGTGCGGTGATCGGATTAGGCTGATGTACGCCACTGGTTCTATTCCGAACCTAGCATTGACTATAATATACATGCCTGAGTCGGAATGTAATCGGCTCATGTACGATTCACATAAAACTATGGGCGTGGGCGTGCATATTAATAGAGCTAAAAGAATTTGAACCTTCTGGGTGTCTAAGAATAACGCAAGATTTGAATTTAATCCAAAACACACTATTTGCTGTATATTGTTATTTGTACATTAAATCACGATGTTACTAGGATAGGGTTAGGTATGTATGGCATAGCACATTGGGCAAGTGACCTCTGAGGCTTTGCTGGCACATATGCTTGTTTGCCACCGTCTCGTATAAAAAAAACATACGGGCTACGTAAGTTTACGTACCTACTCTTTTTATAAAAATTGGTATCCCGACCATTTTGCATAAATGTGGATGGATTTCGTTAATTGCCACTTCGAATTTCCTCCTTTAAAGCATTGTGGGCTTGTTGGCATAGACATTTGACTTCAAATAATCTCATAAAAAGAAATCCAATGGTGTTAAATCGCAAAATCTAGGGGGGCGATTCTGATCACCGAATCGTGAAATTTCATGAACAGGAAATGTCTCATGCAGTAATTGCATTGTTTCGCGGACTGTATGGCATGTGGCGTGGCCCCGTCTTGTTGAAACCATATTGCTTCCACATCAGTATCATCCAACGTAGGCAGATAAAGACTGTGTAATCATGTCACGATATCGGGCATATTTAAGAATTGATCAGGGATGAAATTTGACGCCGCGTCAACTAAATCAACCACATTTATTTTATGTCATGGAATATTTTAACAAAAGGTACTTTGTACATATGTTATTACATACACAATCCTTAATATTTCATATTTAATTTTAAATAGCAGCACCGCCGAGCACTTGCAGCTACTCGCAAACATTTTTTTATTACTGATTATTAAAGTTAAGTACTGATATGAAATCTGAATGTTGGTCTAGAAAGACGCGCGTTGAAGTCGCCAGTTAGTATGTAAATCGTACATGACCAAGCGCTCTTCTCTCTGATGGAGCTCAATTTTAGTGAATGGGATTATAGATAATTGATATGGATTTTTCCAAATTTTTCATATTTGCTGGGTTAGGATATTTTGATCATTTGAGAATAAGAAGCATTAAAACTCTTAATATTTTCAGTTGGAAGCCATGATATAATTTAAAAAAAACATAGATTTAGTAATATTATGTTCATATAGCTACTTTATTTTTTATGTTATTATTTATATTTACTACTAGATACTTCTTACCTAGTCTGACCTCATCAGTTAGAAAATACTTAAATAAGAATAAAAAAATATTTTAAAGCAAACTTTTTAACAAAAAAAAAATAGGTTAAAAAGGTTGCTTTAACATATTTTTCTTATTTATTTTGTAACTGAGTCACACTGGGTAAGAAATACGTTCGGTGTTTTATTAATTCGAAAAGATTACAGTTTCGTTATGAACATCCTTCCATATTGAATGCGGTCCAGAAACTCATACACCTATGTAAACAAATATCCTACTATGTAGTCAGTCAGCTCTGTCAGTTACGGATGTATCAGGGTTCCGTGAGTTTACATAATACCATCCAATAGCGTTGCAGTCTCTTTGATCTGCGCCTACAAATGTCACTCCTAATGCGATATATTAGTGCTCCGAAATGCCTCGGGCGACCTATGCTACGGGGAAGCTCTCTATTGGATTCGAAATTTAAATATTTGAATTCACTCTCATTCAACAACTATAGTTAGTAGGGTTTTGTCTCAGTACAAATGCGAAAAAAATTGTGCGCATCGAGAAAAAGTTGTGAATTTTTGACCATAGATAGAGTGAGCAAAGATGAATATTTTTTAGTATTGGCGGTCAGTAAAATTTTTGAACCTTCACGTCAA
Organism: Pammene fasciana; assembly: GCA_911728535.1. NCBI lineage: Eukaryota > Metazoa > Arthropoda > Insecta > Lepidoptera > Tortricidae > Pammene > Pammene fasciana. The sequence continues at coordinate 22,283,784 of OU452275.1, forward strand.
AATCAGGGGTCCCGTGCAATATGTTATTACTCTCTGGTTAAGACTGCTAGGGGTTGTTTGGTATCGTTTCCGTGTAAAACAGACATGCAGAATTCATTTCTGATATTAAAAATGTAAAATTTCGTATTAAAAAAAAGGTGTGCCGCGAGGAAAAACACAATTTTATTTTTATTTTTTTAGAACGTCATATAACTAATATATATCCTTTATTTCAAATAATAAAAAATATTATAAAGAAGCATATTTAATATAGATTATAGAAACATATACATTTTATACACCTTTAATACAAAAAACTTCTGGTTTTTTTTTTACTTAAGTTGAGTTACGGAAAACAGACGTCGCGTAGTTTGAATTGTGACGGTTTATGTTAAAGTTAAGGAGGAAAAATATGTTTTTATTTATTGTATTTTTTTATTTCTGCATTTTGTGAAGTTATAATTAATAAAATTTACTATTATAACAAGCAATACATGCATTTTAAGGTCAATACGCTACGGATGTTCACGTTCACATTGATTATCGATACTTACTATGGAGAAAACATATACACCACGAAGCAAACATTTTTTTTCGCGTAGTTTTTGTATACCATAAGCCTAAAAATTGTATATATTTAGAAACTACATTAAATATGCTCCTTTATAATATTTTTTATTATTAGAAAAAAAATGATATATATTAGTTATATGACGTTCTAAAAAAAATAAAAAATTGTGTTTTTCCTCGCCACACAACTTTCTTTTTAATAAGAAATTTTACATTTTTAATATCACAAATGAATTCCGCATGTCTGTTTTACACGAAAATGATACCACACAACCCCTAGCAGCCTTAACCATAGAGTAATAACGTATTTCACAGGACCCCTGATTTTGACGTGAAGGTCCAAAAATTTTACGGACCTCCAATACTAAAAAATATTTATCGTGGGCCATTCTATCCATGGTCAAAAATTCACAACTTTTTCTCGATGCGCACCATTTTTACAAATTCGAGCTCTGCTAAGTGTGGGTTTCTCCCACCAATGTAGAAATACGAGTGTGAAGAAATATCGAATACATTATCTGAAATCAATATCAGTGGAACTGCCATAATAGTGACGGTTGCCATATCTCATTCCTTGCTGTAGAATATCATATTTACTACTAGACTAAGAGCTGGCCACGTCAGATATGACACAATAATGAGAGCAACGAAACCCATCTAGTAAGATTGCAGTACTATCCTTATTGCTAGATCCGGGCATCTGGCAGCTTTAAATGGATGGAGGTCAGAGTTACAGACTAGCAAAATCTTTGAATTGGATAATCGTACTACCGAAATAGGTAAAAACTGCCGAAGTTGTCTCAGTTATGGAGGACAGGGCCTATATATTCACATTAGCACAATAAACATTGCATATTATTGCGGAAACAAAAACAGTATGTAAAAAACTATGAATTATATTTAATGTCGTTTGGCAATACTTTCCTCCAACAGAAACTTATGGCAATGATATAAACTAATTGTTTATGTAATTTCTCATTATATTGCATCTTAACCAGAATCTTTTGTTTACTTGAAGTGGTTTGCATGATTTGACCTCCACCACTTTACAGCTGTCAGACGTCCAGATCCATAAATAAGCTTAGTATAGCAAACTAACGAGAGGGGTTTCATCGCTCTCATTATTGTGTCATATGTGACGTGGCTATATCTCTCCGTCTATACATTGTCAATGCAATTACTAATGAGCTCGTATGCGTCAGTGAATGCTACATGCACTTTACTAATTACACAGTTGCACTTAGGTACTAACGGTATCTGTTTGTATGATATGAGAATGCCTTCCTGGTAGTGACTAAAGTCAATGTTGCTGAAAGCATGCTGTGACGATACAAGTCAATAATAATATATCCGGTTAATGGTTTTTACGAGCCAGTAATCACTGAGTTTAAAAGACAATAAATTGGAGTAAAACATAAAAAAGGAAACTTCTCGTCCTTTTTAATTTAACTGTTTAAATGTGTTACCGAAACATTAATCAAAAACAACAAAACCGAGCTCAATAATTTGTAGCAGAATTACAGTATTATAATATATATTTTACATAGTAAAATTTTTTGTAATTCAATTAAGATTTTATTCCCTAACTTATGAAGATTGCAATGTTATTAAATCTGATCTCAATGTTTAGAAATAAAGGAAAAGTAGAAAAATCCACTGCCTGTCGCTAGGCGTCACCCTAAGTCGCATATAAAAATAAAGGATATGGTGGAGAATTCGCACCCATCAGGTAAGTCTTAGTAGCTCAGTTGGTCAGAGCGATGCGCATGTTTCCCAGAGTCGCGAGGATTTTTCTACTTTTCCTTTATTTCTAAACATTGTGTTATCGTTAGCAGACGTTCTGCTTAATTCCAAAATAAATTAATCTGACCTTTTAACGGTAGGTAATGATTTTGTTATAGAACCTGTATGCTCGAGCGCAGCAAGCTTTACTGAGAGCTTTTTGAAACTTGAAAATCATTAACTGTACTAATCGCAAAATTAGGATGAATGCTCCGTAGAAAAATAAAAACACTCTTAACTGAACTATTGGTACATCAACCGACTTTTTTTATTATTCTTTATAACATTTATTTGGGAAAAACTAATTAAAACAGTGCTACAAATATTATACTCATCTCCACACTAGGCACAGCCTGTCATGTGGAAGAAATGATAAGATAAAGGAAAAGATTGACATATGTACCTATAAGCATCAGCTAGTGGGTAACATAATTCTATATCGACCAATAATAAATAATTAGTTTAATTAAATTGTAGGTAATAGTTAAATAAATGTGAAAAGAAATTTGGATAATGTATAATTAGTTGGTGCTTTACCGACCAGAATTTTGCTTTAACTACCTACTCCTAAATGCCAGTTCATATCTAAAAAGCACATCTAAACGAAGTAAATCGTGGCCTGGCTCGATTTATCAGTAGGCAAACTTAACGAAAAAGGCTACAAAGCCAGCGCTGGGCGTTATTCTGGTCTGCCTCGATTTTATTACACTCTAAATCTCACTCAACGTAAATCTTCAGAATAAACTCAATATGTATCAACGTACCAGGCCGATAGACTTTTAAATTTTGGCCCGAAATGAACACTATCGGGTGTAATGGACTCCAAAGCAATAAACAGGATTTATGTCGATACTTATATAAGGTCCTAAATTATTAGTTGCAGATATTTTTACAGCTGATAGTACTCGGTCTCTGGAGTATATTAAAGCATGAAACATAATAGCTTTTACGATGTTTTTTTTGGAGAAAACTGAAAAACAAATTTGCGACGTAAAAACACCCTGTTAATGTGATTATTAAATGAAAACTCATTGATCAGATTCTAGTAGGTAGGTACCTATTTTACGTACCACTACTACCACTTAACCGTAACTGGCCACTTCACGTCGATAAATTAAAATATTTTTTTTTGTTAGGTAAATGAAATCAAATAAGTTATATGAAAAGATTTCTTAATTTCTATTTAAAGTTAATTATTTTAATGTAAAGTATCATGTGTTAAAATATAATATATGCAACTAATAAATTAGGACCTTATTATAACATTGTGTGCAATTTTACAAAGTTTACATTTTCAGTTCATACAGTACTTATGATGAAGTTATCTCGTTATCTCGATCTTTACAGTGACTGGGTTACTGGATCTTTACCATAAACTACTATATTACTATAATTCCCTTTAATAAAGGTTGAAAATGATGTGTTGCGATATATTAAGGGAAGCTACCTTTTCCAACAATTTTTATTGTGTGTTGCAAATATCTCACATAAGGTGCGATTTATACGTCATGTTTACCCAGAGTTGATCTATTCATGTTTCGGGACGAGACGGGCCACTTAGGTCCCTTCTAGAAATGACTAGTCAAATATCCAAAACACCCTATTTATTTGCTTTGAAGGACCTGAAGATTGATTGGACAGACCTAGAAGTTCCAGACAGTGGGTTAAATTATTGGTGTTAGTTTACAAATAATAGCGTTCGTAATGTGCCTTCGTAAACCTAACCTTTGATCCCTCTCCGTTTGATATTGTATTTAATATTTTGGAACAATGTGAGCATCCAATTAAAGTATCCAATTAAGTTTTAAATGGGCACATTTCTGTACCATTTTGTTCTGAGTTGGATGGAAAAGGCTTTATTTACATCGTGAAAGGGCAATGGGATGGCGTGCCCGCCGCCCACGGACCGTTAAACTGTACCTACTTAATTAATTCTCTACTAACTATTTATGCTTTGCCGGATAATTGCAATTTTATTATCAACTCAAATTTTTATAATTAATTTTATGCTAAGTAGCGATATCTGCTAATGAGGAGCCACAACGCTTTAAATAAAATATAAAAAGGAAAATCTAGTTTCGAGTGGGACTAGAACTAGAGACTAGAAGAGGATACCTATGGTAGAAATATTCGCTGCGGAAGGGTAAGTCTCGATGGTTCCGTTGGGTAGAACGGTGGGCTGGAACCATCAAAACACGAGGTCATATCTCACTCAAATAATAAATATGAAAAACTGTAATATAACAATGTACCTACTTGAAGTCAGAGTCAAAATAATCATTGCGACAAGCACTTTTGAATCGTCAGATTGTATTGTGATTTAAACGTGACTGAATTACTTGTTACTGAATGTAGCATCATTAAATAACTGGGATGTATGTTTGGGAGTATAAGAAGTACCTAAATAATCAGATAGTCCTTTCATTGTTCTCTTATTGTCATTAGACAGCAAATTGCACTAAGCTGTTAAACTAATGGCAAATTATTTTGTAGCGGAGCTAAGCGCGGCGGCGGAACTAAACTCAATTAGCAATCATATTATTTCAGTTATACACAATTTACATGCGCCAATGTTTTGTATAAATTCAAACCAAGTTATAGGTTCGAATGAGCAATGAATACAAATGAATCGCTGCATCGCTCGCCCAATTGTATAAAGCATTGTCAGTTAAACAGTTAATCAAAGCGTTTGTACATCGCCCATTGCGTCAAATTTTCGGGTTGTCATTCTGTTTCGAATGTTCGATGCTTTTGCATGAATTTGAAATTTTCAAATGCCTTTGTTCAATCAATATACAATGTGTTGTGATTGCAACGGAGAGTGATAAACTATAACTTCGGTAAATACAGCGCAGCAATTATTAGCGTTAGGGTTGATTATACAGTGTGCATGGAGGAGGAAAACGATCCCTCCCTGAAAGCGATCGTGCAGCAGCTTAACCGGCTGTAATCAACTGTGAAGCGAAAGAAGTAATTAGTGTTGAATCAGCAAGGCACAAAGGTCGTCACCTATTACGTGAGCGCTGCGCAGTTTAGGCAATGGGTTGCTCATGAAGAGGTTCAGAAGGGACTATATTCGATTCAACAAAGATAGCCGTTATCCGTTATGTGGCTAGGTAAAGTCTACATTCAATATTAAGTACGCCATCTTTCTGACCGAGCCAAAGTGGTTATATATTGACATTTTGGTTGCAACGCTGAAATCTTGTTTTAATCTGAAGCACAATAATAAAGTTGTTTATGAATCACACTGAAAGTTAAATAATCGTTACACAATTCTTTTAATCCAAAATATTTTGAGAAATAAACTGCATCATGTTATGTCGATAACGTTTACTCGACTTCGGCGTACGTAATAAGTATCAGAGCGGATGAAGCCAAAGGAATTACTTGGACGTTAACACCGACCAGATTGCTTTCAGAGCGTAGTTTCCGGGATCGTCCAATAGCGAGTCGTCTACAACATTTCTAGACTCCGGTCGCACGTGATTCAAATTACCGAGACGTAAACCTGAGATATAATATAAAGTCGTTCCCGTAAATGCAGCCAAGTTTAATCTAAGCTCTGCTCAAATTACAACGATTTAAACAAAATAAACGGTATCACTCATGTTTAATATGTAGCCACTACGCGCGACATGTTTGAGTTTAGATGTCCATTTTCAACTGTTAGTTCCATGACTCGTCACTGTGAGGTCCTTGAAGATAAAGACCTAAGCGCCCCGAATCATATCACGCGTCAAACGTGAGTGTTTAATTATTCAAACCGAATTCTTATCGATTATTTATGTCAAGAAACGTTGAAAGCAAGAAAGAAAATATTTACCTCACTAGAATTGATTTTGTATGTAAAAAAGTAATTTTACATGTTTTTTTTTTATCACGCAGGCGTAGCAGGAGGAATAGAAAGTTATTATTCCCTATGGAGTTATAGACCTTTTTTAGGTTAAGTATACATTATTACAAAATAGAGTTATGAGACTTCCGTTCACAATATTCCTCTTATCCGCCACGTTGTACAGTACAATGTACAGTTACATGTTTTCCTATTACTAAAACAGTACATACATAACTACAAGTTTCTTTTTGGTTCAAATGTTGACTGGTAGAAAAAGGATAAAATAATTAAATTTTTGCTCACTAAAGTTTAAATATGCGACATGGGTAAGTTACAGTTCCTAATTTGTTGCAAGCAAATATTAGATATTCGTAAAGTTTATTATAATTTAATAGGTAACTGTACAGAAAACGTACCTACAAAATAATAAACATACGAGAAACAACGTTCATAGCTTTCAGACGTGGAATTGGCAGGCTCCGCGCCGCTCGCAGCGAGATTACCTTAACTAAATTATACAATCAAGTGTGCATTCATGATGGCTTCCTACCACTGCTCCACAAAAAGATTTACACGTGTTACCGTGCGCGAGCTCTCGTCCTCAATTCATCATTAGGTTTATATTTAAGTACTGTATCATGCCTTGTTCTCTTGCTCTACGACCCCGAAATCAGTAACCTGTATAGGTGGTACCTACTTATTTCGCGTAGGGAAATATATTTTGTCCACGTTCAGTGTTAAGAGTCCCCGGAGGACGCGTTTAGCTCTCAACTAAATATCACTAGTAGTCCGCCTCGAACTGAGAACTCGCGATTTACTTGCAAACGACTTGACCAATATAACAAGACCCCAAAGATTATTTTTCTCCTTCTAGCTCCACCATTTGATCGATCCTGCTCATATAGGAACTTACAAATTCTATGTATCTCTGCTACAGCCCCAAGAAATTTCATAAAGGTCAGAAAAACGTAACTAAAGTTATCGTCAGACAAACTATCGAAATCAAAAAGCCATCCAAATGCCGAGACGTCCCAGTAGCCAGGTGACAGTTCGGTCTGGAGTTGTTTGTAAGAACTCACTTCGCTTACGCTCCGCGAGTTCGATAAGTACGCCAGTTTCGTGATTCTGCTATTGGCCCGCATTATACTTGTTCAAAGTACATCTCATTCTCTAAACAAATTGTTTTATCGCTCGCTACCTTCTAAAGTGGATCCGCTTCGGCGCGTACGTAATTCTTCTCAGTCCGCATACAAACAGCCCCTAAGGAGGCGACAATCCTCACCGCAAACAATAAAAATATACATAAAAATAAATTTGATACTTCGGAACCGCGGTCTGCGAAACATGCAATCCTCGGTCGCTCGGCTCAGAGAACCGTTTCCGTGAACTTGTAGATGAATGTGTCAATTCGCATATTGAGTGTGTACTATTGGCACAAAAGCATCATTCATTTGATGTTCCGCGGAGATGAAAAGGTGGAAATAAGTGTAGGCACAACGTGCGCGCGTGTTGTAATATCGAACAGCAAATTGCATTGTGCCAAATTGTGGCGCGACTCAGGCGTCGAGATGAAATTGGATTGCGCACTATCTAATAATTCCGATCGTGATTTTCGATGATGATATTCGTGACATGTATGTTGATAACAGGCATAAAGGGATTTATTGAACACTTCTATGAGATACTTCCGTGTCAATATAATATGTCTTTTTTCTGATAGGTTTGTAAAATTTTAGTCCTAATTTGTATATTTTAAGAGGCTACTGTGTATTTATCTCACTTAAAAACAGAGCAGAGTGGCGCAGTGGAGGCGTGCTGGGCCCATAACCTAATAAAACTGCAAGTTAGTTCGCAACAGACTGACGTTTATTTTATTAGAATAAAACACATTATATACGTAAGGAGCATCGACATGTGGCGCTAGTAGTAATATAGAGATGATTAACTGTTAATAAAATTTGTATCTGTATTTGTAACAGTGTGCGCAGAATGGAAACTAATTAATTAATTTCAGACTGTTGAAACGCTGCTCAGAAAAGTTACTGAGGCTGACGATGGTATCTCGACATGGCATGAGTTTATACCTACGAGTATAAGCACAATTCATACGTGAATTATTCAATGACATCAAACTAATTAATCTGATACACGTGTGTTTCGCGCACAAAACAATTAATATTTATGAGGATATGTTTAAGCGTCCTAAATGCATAACGTTTCAGACTCTGAATGGCATTAGCATGAGTATAAACAGAACAATGAGCTGAGCATAATACATCAGTAACTGATACGATTCTCTTTGACAAATTGAGTCATTATGACTGGATAATTTACTCGGGAGGTTTATGTCTAGGTGACAGATTTTCAAATTGTAGGGCGCTCAATGTCCATAAACTAGTCTAGTTTGGAATAATTACATGTAAAGTTGAGTTACATCTGCTGAAATGTTTTGTTAAAAGCGAGAGCGGAGCTGATTGTTTACAATTATCGAGAGTGACAGCGTTTCTTCATGCCTTTTATTAATTGTGAGTTGTGCTAAGGCGTAAATTGTTAACGAGGAAGGCCGATCGCACGGTTTGTGGGAAACTCCCACTGGTTCACCGAGGCTTGAACCACGGAGCCAGCGCCTCGCTTATCCGAATGCAACTCTGCATCAAGAAAGAACATAACATTGTATAGGGCTGGTCGATACTTACTACCTTGTTGGTGCGGGCATGCAGTACGCTGATAACACACTGTTGCTCGAGCATTTTGCAAACGTCGACGTATTGTTCCACGCACAATGAGCTGTGTAAGAATGTTCCATAATTAAGTTGTAAGCCGCTAACGCTTTCGTAGTTATAATGCATTTATTAGCATGTCTTTTTACTTTTTAGTCAACAAATTTAACTCGGGTATGTACAACCCGAGTTAAATTAAATTATTGACTTTTACACTGAGAAAATGAAACGGCTAGAAATAAATAAGTTTTTGCTATTTACAACCGAGTGACTCGCTTCGCATGGAGCCTGCAAAGTTCGTTGCTTAAATCAAAGAAGTCAACTTGGCTAACTTACGTATGTGAAACTACACCATTAAATTAGTTAAAAATAAATAAGGGAATCAGGAAAGGGTTATATTTACTAGGACACTTATTTGGATTTAAATAAGTGCTTGGTAAAAATAACCAAGAATAGTGAGCAATAATTGCTTGTTTGTAATTAACAAAGCTTAATTGCGTGATTTAAATAGGACTTGGTTGTATATAACCAAAAATATTTTAACCGAGCCAAATTGGTACTTTGCTAACACACTATTTTTTCCGTGTATGTTTTTAGGTCCCAGATATAGGATGCCAGTTTGGTGGTTTTATGAAAAACCTTATAATTTGCATTACATCTAATTCTTATAATTTTTTTATGACAATTATAACCCAATAATGATTTCATTGAAATTGACGATTATCTGTGTCTGCTCGTAGTTTAATTCTGCCAATTGTTTTATAAAATTTGTCGTATAAGTATGACAGTACTTAGCGTTACAGAAACTAGTATAGTAAGTGTATTAGAGATATGCATTAAAATTGCAAAAAAAACATTTTACTTATTCGGTACAATAAAGCGGAAAATTTCAAACTCTCAGAAAGTGCTAAAAGTTAAAAGTAAATACTACCCTATATCATAAAAGCGGGGACATGGAACAAGGGCCTAGTGAGTTTCTTAATATAATTGCTACACTTGTTAGGCAAACCCCGCGAATAGAAATCCGTTCTCAAGGAGAGTTCGCTTTTGCGTTACACCTCTGTGAACAAAGATTAGTGCCCGATTAGTGTACGAATTACATACCATTTCCTGTAGATTTAGGTAACTGCATGAAACTGTGATCATAATGTATTTCCAAATAATTTTCTGGAACATCTTATTATACTAGTGCATGTTGCTTGTATAAACTCTCTTGAAATTACAGTTGCTATAGGATTTTTTATTGGAAGATTCTGTTATTTTACATTAAAATATTTGCTATGTAATAAATAAATTATCAGAAATATTTAAGCTTTTAGACAATTTTGTTAACAAATCAAACAAGTTACAAAATGTTAATCCAACGCCACCGCCATATGCATGATTACATTCTAGTTACCTACCTTACAGTGGTGGCGCGTCAATAGAACACGATTCCTGTCGGCTTGCCTAATTTTCAGGCACTTGAGCAGTTTTTATACAGCTCGTGAAGAAATTTAAAGCCAAATTAAGCTCCGGCTTGCCTATGAAAATTTTTGACCTGCCGCCACTGCTACCTTAATTAATATTACTTATCAATGATATCCATGTATTATTTATTTAAACTTTATTGCACAAAAGAAAAACTTGATGAACAAAAGGCGGACTTAATGCCATGAGGCATTCTCTACCAGTCAACCTTAAGGCAAAGCAGAGAAGTTGTGGGCGGTGCTTACTAGAACAAGAGGTAAAGAGTTAACTACAAGTAAACAATGGATACAATATAACACAATATAATATATGTATAGTTGAAATTTAAGAAGGTATCCGAATGGTAAAACTAGCCATTAATAACACCCAGACACAATGTCAAGTTCAAAGTAAGTTTATGAATTCGCAGTTACGCAAAATTTAAGTACACAACTTTTTCTAAAGAAAGTTTTCAAGTTTCAGTTTCATTAGTATTAATTACATTTACATTATCATACATCATTTATAGATCTTAGGGTATCTTTTTTCTTTTTTTTTGTAAGTTTTTTTGGAGATGTTTAAAATTCATAAGTTCTTTATTGATTTTTAAATTGAAATAAAGTGTCATAGAACCTTTTGCTAGGTTAATTTCTAATATCTACTTTGAAATTCCTCAGAATTCGAATCAAAAGTAAGTGTTGCCGTATATAGCTGAGCTCGAATTTGTAAAAATTGTGCGCATCGAGAAAAAGTTGTGATTTTTTGACCACGGATAGAATGGCCCACGATAAATATTTAGTATTGGAGGCCCGAAAATTTTTTGGACCTTCACGTCAAAATCAGGGGACCCGTGCAATAAGTTATTACTTTCTGGTTAAAGCTGCTAGGGGTTGTGTGGTGTCATTTCCGTCTAAAACAGACATGCAGAATTCATTTTAGATATTAAAAAACAAAAAATCCGAATTAAAAAAAAAGTTTTGCGGAGAGGAAAATCACTCAAAAAGATATTATTTTTTAGAACGTTATATAACTAATAAATATCATTTAAATTTCAATAAAAAAAATATCATAAGGAAGCATATTTAATGCAGTTTGTAAATATATAAAATTTTAAAGCATTTACCATACAAAAACTACGCGAAAAATAATCATTCGCGTCGTGGTGTATATGTTTTCTCCATAGTAAGTATCGAAAAACAATGTGAAACGTGAACATCCGTAGCGTAATTACCTTAAAATGTATGTATTGCGTATTATTAATCAATTTTGCTCAGAATACTTTCTACGAAATGAAAAGAAAAAAAGAATTAAAAACACATATTTCCTTACTTAATTAAGTATTAATTGCGAGCAAGTGTTTTTACTTTTTTTTAGTTTCTGCATTTTGTAGAAGGTACCTACTCTGAGCAAGATTGTCAAATAATAAGCAATACATACATTTGAAGGTCAATATGCGACGGATGCTCACGTTTCACATTGATTTTCGATACTTACTATGGAGAAAATGAGAAAACATATATACCATGACGTGAATGATTTTTTTTCGCGTAGTTTGTGTATGGTAAACGCTTTTAAATTGTATATATTTAGAAACCGCATTAAATATGCTTCCTTATGATATTTTTTTTTTGAAAAATAAATGATATTTATTAGTTATATAACGTTCTAAGAAATAAAATATTTTTTCGTGTTTTTCCTCTCCCCAGTTCTTTTTTTTTTAAATACGGATTTTTACTTTTTTAATATCAGAAATGAATTCTGCATGTCTATTTTACACGGAAACGATACCAAACAACCCCTAGCAGTCTTAACCAGAGAGTAATAATATATTGCACGGGACCCCTGATTTTGACGTGAAGGTCCAAAAATTTTACAGACCTCCAATACTAAAAAATATTCATCTTTGCTCACTCTATCTATTTTTTTCGCACTTGTACTGAGACAAAACCCTACTAATAATCCCCTGTCAAAGCACTTCTGAATGCACGCTCAACCGCTCAGCTGATCAGCTTCTAAGTGACGCTTGCGTGGCGTGCAGTAGTTTTATGCAGTCAGAAAAGGAACGATGCCTTTACTATTGTTACGGGATGTGGAATTTGATTCTGTCATAACCAGAAAACAATGTTTTCAAATAATAGCTTCTTGATTACACTTGTGAACCTTTGTAATAGTCATCATGTTAGGTCTGGTACTTTTAAGGTAACTCGCCGTTGACAAGTTACTTTTATCATACCATTCCTCTTAAATATTGCATTGAGCGTAGACATACCACAAGTGATAGCGGGAAATCGGGGCAATCGTCAGAGCGGCTTCTGTCATACGATATAGCCTGGATAAACCAAGATATCACTGAACTATAGGTAGCGGATAGTTTCAGTACGAGTTTTTACTCAACATATTTATCGTATTTTACTCAGCATTTTTTGAGCATGTAGTGAAATATCTTCTCGCTTCTAGTATGCAAATGCGAGCAAATGTCCGTCACACGATGGGCAACAAGGCGTAATAATCCCACTCCCTTCCTGACGGGACACCGCAGTTGTATTGTAATAGATAAAGTCGCAATACTTTCTCATAATGTTTTAAACCTGCCCTGTTTTAAGTAGCGAAAGGCTAATCAAGATGTGTTATTTATGATATTTACCTTTATGCCTTTTAACACGATAACGTAAAAGTTATAAAATATCATGGTAATGACATTTATAAAATATCGTGGTGAGGGGACAACCAAAACTCACTAATTACTACCACAAGTTCATAATGAACCGTAGTACCTAAAGACAAAACAAGTTTAGTTTTTTTTTGGAATTAGAAACTAGTGATGAGTTTTGGATGTCATCGACGATTACGATATGACCTCCTCAATCTCCTCATGTCTATTGAAGCAGTGAAACTATGGCTCCAGACGTTCCAGTAGATTTCAAATACGAATTGATACGTGCTCGCGCTCCCCTGTTCCCGCGCGATCAGCCGCGGTGTGCGCGCGCACAATAAACAATAGAGTTTGCGAAACATCCCTTTCGAACGCGAGGCATGCACGAGCAGCTTATTTATGCCCTACGGACGATCTTGCTTACTTATTATGTTGAAATCACCGCTCAATACACAATTACTGGATCGCTTCTTCAGTGGTGCGCTTGTTATGGGACTTATGGGGCATGTCAAACGCTTTAATGAACACGAGTTTGTACGCCTTTGAATGAAGTTGGCAATATTGCCCTAATGCGATTTTCTGAGTATCCAACTTCTGAAGTCCGCTTTGAAGGTACTCCAGGGTGAGGAGCGCGCCAATTAGACGGTGTCGGCATTGGTATGCAATTTGAGTTATATTGCTGCGTGTCGTCGATTGATTAAAGTAATTGCACCTCAGGATGTATATAAAATTACATTAAAGTTATGGCACCCTAAATGTTCGCCGCTGCTATCTCAATATACGTAACTAGAGAAACGAGTGCATACAACTAATAACTACGGTTATAATGTTTTACGTTAAAAAAAAACACACGCACTCAATAGGGCACAAAACAGAACTCCGTACTTAGTTAAACCGACTGGCCAAATCATCCAAAATAATGTCAAGTACTGGACCCAAAATTAACAATAAACTCCCTTCGGAGATAAAAAATAAAAAACCATACTATTTTTACAGTCTCACTGAGTTCTGTGATCTAACTACCATTTACATAACGTAATTAGGACATCACTTAATTTAATATCTAAATAATAATAGTAATAAGAGAGACTTTCGCTACGGGGTTATGGTTAGATCAAGGGTCAGATTCAGAAGGCGGTATAATGTTTTGCTGTTAGTTTGTAAGTACAAGTAAGGGAGACCAGGGGATGCTGATTTGGTGCAGTTTACAGGTACTTCATCTACTAATTATGCAAAATACTTAGGTACTGCCACTTGAATTTGAGCTGGAATAATATCGACACCAAGTAAAACAATAAATCCCGATTGACTTTTATGCAATAGTATAATAGGTACTACCTGCGTTCACTGAGTATAATAGGTACTACTGCGTACGTAGAAAAACAACTAAACACATACCTAGTCCGGCTGAAAACGCTTCTGCAGATATTCGTACGAGTATTATCCGTGAGGTTGACGTCTGCTTTAAGTTTAAGCGATATTCTCGCCATTTTATTCGCATTCGCGTACAGATGTAGTGAATAATTATCTCGCTTTTTCAGTTACCACATTAGGAGCTTACTGACAGAGTGGGTCGCAGAGATAAATACCTTTCTTTTATTAAAGTATATTTAAATATTCAATGCTTTTTGTCGCTAGGTAGTTTTAGAACTCTGTTGTGTTTGCGTTAGCTCCTTCTATCAGCATGGTACTAAATACTTTTATCATAATAAGTTTGTAATTGGCTTGACGGGTGTGGTTCCTGATGATAGTAGGTTTGATTGTAGAGAGCATATTTCATTAACATGTAACCGTTACTGTATTAACATTATTTTATAATTTTTTATAGTCAACGAAAAGCATTCATACAAAATATGTTTCAAGTACCTATATCTGACAATTCAAGGATAATCTCGATTCTTAATGTCACAAACAAACTATAAACAGACGGGTAAGTAATAAAAGATATAAGAACTTATTGTATAATATTCATATTATATACGCTCATATTGCATAAGCTTGTTTTGTATACCGTTCAAAGTCTATAATGAACGTTTGATATAACATCAAAATATCTAATTTTGTTAAGTATAACGTTGTTTAAGTATAATATCGTTGTATATAACGGTCATAATGTATAACGTTCATAATACCTTAGATTTATAATGTATAATATTCAATACATCTAACACCAAAATACATAATGCTCGTATAGAATAACGGGTTGTCTAAATCGCAGCTCGTGTACATATCAACTCGCCTAAAAGCAACTGGTCTACACGATTTTTTAAGTAGCAGCTAGTCTAATTAGCTATTCTAAAATTCTCAAAATGTTGAATCCTCAACTTAACTAGACGGAGCCCCGCTTCGCGGGGCTCCTATTTCCGGGCGTTTTGCCCTTCGGGCATCTGAAGCTACCTAACGAACCTAACCTACCTATTCTACCTATTGATTTAGTTTGAAATCCGTGAAAACATTACACTTTGGGGAAAAAGGTTGGAATGGAGTTTATAACCTATTTAGTATATCATACGCTATTATATTTTGTAATTATTATACTAAAAGATAGTATATCTTATGATCAATATACGTTATGTATGTTATATTAAACAAATTTAGAGTATTTGAGTGTTATATGATAAGTTATTATACAAAATGAGTGTTATATTAATTGACCGTTATTCCTAATAAAAATATAGATTTTGTTGTTATAGCAAACGTTCATTATATCTTGTGAACGTTATTAATATGAAATTATATATTTTGTAGTTATATCTTATGGGACGCACCCTAAACGGACAATACGCATTGTTGGTAAATTATGATGAGAAATAACAAAGAAGAATCGTTTCATTCTAAGAAATAAATGTATTCCAAAGCATTATATAAATTGGTTTTGATACGCATAATATCCGAATCCTATTGTACGACGCGCAAAGTTTGGTTTGGAGGCATCTTCGACAGCCGGTACAGATATAATTAATGGGTTAGCCTGTTCAGTGTATTTTACAATGTACGACGCTTTATTAAGTATTCATATCTGGTCCTTGGATCGTATTCCAACTTTAAAAGATGTTTAATTACAACAATTGTTGTTTCAATACAACTCCAGGGCATTAATACAGCTAGCGCCTAAACGTCTGAATCAGATTCATCAGAATTTGCTTGAAAATTATTCCCGATGCAACTCCAATATAGGTTGATTATTGGTTATGTATGTGTTGGAGTTATGTTGAGATAGATGTTTTTAAAAATTGGAATAAGTACGGCACTGTGGTTCAAATCCCTGCGTTCACTAAACGCACGCATCATTTTGTATGAGATATGGATTTTACAAGTAGGTATTTAATTGTATCTATCACCGTATACGTTACTTTGGTTATTTTAATTGTCTTAATATTATTAGATTAATGTGTAGGATAAGTAAAAATATTTGTTTTCAGATCCTTATCAAGCTTGCAATTGCTTAAATGAACGTGTACGTGTTTTAAACCTCATAAACGCTTTAAATAATCTTATGTCTATTTCTAATAAAAGCAACCATCAAAATGACAGAGACAAAATATTATTTAGTTAATAAGGTTTGGAACACGTTTATGAATAAGCGGGTGAATATTTGTAAAACACGCTTTCTGACAATTTTAAAATAACCAAAGTAAGTAAAACGGATACAAAGTAGTCATTCATAAAAAGCAGGACCGTAAGTTAGAGTATTTAAACACGAAATCGTGTATTGTAAACGTCTCATTTGTAATAGCAAACAGTCGGCAGCGCTCGTGCGCGTCAAGCGGCCTGAATAATGACATCGGGTGACATTTAATTTTGGATACAAAAGCTTCTTTATTCTGTTTACCCTAATCCATCGCGACCCGCCTACCGACATTGAACCTTTCAATAAATTTAATTATTGTTTTGGAACTATCGCCTTTGATTACTTCATTAAACCCTTCACTGAAGTATATAGTAAACGGAGCGGAGTTAAACGGAAACAGTACTTACCTAGCCTACTACGGTTGGGTTTTTATCGCCTGTCACCATAGCTCACGTTCTAACAAGTATGTAAGTGTGAAAGTGACGCATAGCGCGATAAGTGATAAAATGGCAACCATGGATGGCCTTCTGGTCTACTTAAAACGCATTTACAAAACAAGATCTGATATATACATATTTTGTGTTAAATCATCCATTCGTTTTTGTATTTAATAGCTATAAAAATAAACAGGTTACTATCGAATTTTTAGATAAAAAAAAAGCAACTCGTATGTTATTTGTGTGTTGTTTTGTTTTAGTAAAATAAAGAAATTCTATAAAAAACAGACAACAATTAAATATTAACACAGTATTAAACATACTTACCATTGCACAATTTCTGGTTCATAACAAATAATAAACACAAATCTCCATATAAATGATTTGTACTCGCAATGATAGAGATCGACATTGACGTATTTATGATTTTTAGATTCACTATCGGTTATTGAATATAAATAAAGGAATTAAAAGGTGTTGATTTATGTTATCCGATATCAATGGTTGCAACTTTTGGTTGCAGCGCTTTTGATTTGAATTGTTAAACCTTACTCTCATTTTCATATAAAAGATGAAGGCGGAGTAGCACCGAAGGCCGCGAAAATACTGGTTATATGATTTTGCAATATATGTATATATTTGTTTTAAGCGTGCACGTCATGTCATATCATCGTGCTCAATTGTTAGCTTCGGAATAATTATTGCGTTGTTTTTGAGCAATGCTTAGCATTTTGTCGATAGGCATTTATGTCATCTGAAGACATTGAATTAATGACTAGGCTTACCTTAAATTTTAAGGTGATATTTAATATTTAATAAATGCCGCCAGCATCCTTGGTACAATGCCGCAAGGGCCTAGTTTAGATTTGAGCTAGTTATTATTTTTAGTTTAATTTTTATACTGTAGTGCCATAGTTAGTTTAATTTCAAATTTGATATATATTAATGAAAGTATTGTAGAGAACCATAAAACTAGAAGAGGAAGGATGCTTGGATACCTGATACGACATGACGAATTTATTAAAAACATCCGAGAAGGGAGACCCGAAGAAATCAGGGAAGCCAAGAAGAGCATACATGGATCAAGTTAAGGAAAAATAAAACGTCGTGTCGTATCAGGCTGTCAAGGAGAAGGCAAAAGTTATACATGTATGCAATTGCTCCACCGACAGCCCAGCTCTTATTTTTTTTATATAGCCTATGTTGTGTCCCACTGCTGGGTAAAGGCCTCCCCTCTTTTCCGCCACTCGTCACGGCCTGGTGCATATTCCCGCCAGTCGCTACAAAAGGCATCTAGGTCGTCCTGCCATCTCTTTTTCGGTCTGCCTCTACTCCGGCCCTCCTGCGGGGCCCATTCAGTAGCCTTTTTGGCCCACCGTTCCGGGTGCATTCGGCAGACGTGTCCAGCCCAGTCCCACTTGAGCTTGGCGGCCTTAGCACCCACATCCGTAATACCAGTTCTGGAACGCAGTTCGATGTTCCTTACACGATCGGTTCTGCGGACTCCGAGTATGCTGCGCTCCATTGCTCGCTGGCAAATTTTTAGTCGGGACTTCTGGGCTTCCGTCAGTGACCAAGTTTGGGCGCCGTAGGTTAGGATAGGCAGGATACACATGTCGACGAGTCTGCGCTTTAGTGCTAGAGGAAGGTTGCCCTTCATTAGCGCCTTCATGGACCAGAAGCTCTTCCAGGCGTTCTCGATGCGTCGATCGATTTCCTTGGACTGCCTGTTGCAGCTCTTATAATATTGTTTTAAAACTTGCACCCCACAGGTCATTGTCAATTCGAATCTGCGTGGCGAATCATTTCAAGGCATTGAAATTGAATATTCACACGCAGTTAGATGAAAAACAGAATATTATTTGCTTGTATAATTTGAATGAGTTATGTCGTGGTGTTCGTTCGAATCAGAATCTATAAACCAAGGCAGGTTTCGAAAAGTTTATTTTATAGTTAATTGAGTACTTACATTTATGGACTGGAGCTAATAATCCAAGACAGTTGATGTATCTGTAACAAAAAAAAGATTTTACCTTCAAGCGATTAACTGATATTTTCCCCACCAGGGGATGATTTTATTTTATTAAAAATAACCGGTTTGCATTCCCTATTCTCCACCCCGTGTTTAAAAGCTATAATTTGTCCTGAATTCCAAATTAAGGCGGAGGGAACAAATTTATATGCCTTTAAAATAAGCGTTAAGCGGAGTGTACTCGGAAATTAATTTTATGATCCTTGAGTTGGGGATAAATACACGTACTTTCGGCACACGCAGATCTAATAATGGTGCATTGTATACGGCGGGAACGGGACTGCTAGAACATACACCTGTGTCTTCGTTAAATTAGATTACCATTTGCTTCCATATCTGAACTTCAAATCGATTCTACAGTATGTAAAGCTATTTAAAGTTATAATATAGTTTTGTTGAGTTCAGACGGATGTTGCACCGAAATGGATCACTACATTATCTTGTTCATATTTCATATTATAATATGCTCCTCGCCACTGTTTCAGCACTATGATATATCTATACTATAACTATTCTAACTAGACACGTTGTGATTACAAATATAGCTCCCATTTATTGATCTGCATAGCTTTAGTTTGTAAACGTTGTGCATGTAAAGAAATTATACCTATGAATTAATTTCGTAAGTACCACACTATACTCAAAAGTGTCATTCACAAATTGATCTCTTGTTAACGCGAAGCAGCAATTAACAGTTTGTGGTAACATGTCAGTAAAGATAAAGTGGAACCGTCCTTCGTTCTTTAAAATTTTATAACGGTAATAATATTTGGTATCCATTTATATAGTAATACTTAGTACTAGGTAGCAGCAAGTACTTGGCACATTATAGTATATTTCATACATAACCTGTTTTAGACTGCTAATAAGTAATATTGGAAATAGGATAAATTATCTATTTATATATTTAGTATTGAGCCAAAAAAGGGTAAAATAGGGTAAAATAGGGATAGGTTATCAAAATACATGAAGAAGTTTATTTGATATGCCACGTTTCGAATGTTTCGATACAGAAAATGGTAACTGCCTATTTATCTGGAATCCAAATTAACTTGTGCCCTTAAATATAAATAGTTAGGAGATAAAATATGATGACTTCTTTAGTTCTGGTTTACGTATTAGTTGTATATAGATGATCCTTCTATACGACCGCTGCGATTGTCACAACACCGAATAATTCATGAGTTGCAGAGGGCGGCTTCGAGGAGGTGTTCTTTCGGCGTTTTGCAACCGACAAGTTCGTACAATTTCGCTCCATTGTGCCTTTATTATGCAAAACTCTGACGACTGCTGATGCCGGCGAAATGTTTGGCTGAACTGCATTTGTTAAAAGGTTATTAGAATGTAGGTCTGTTGCTTTCAAGGTTGGGCGCTGTTTGGGAATTAGCTTTTGTGGAAAACGGAATACCTACCGTGCTTGTAGGGTGGTCGCAGTCACTTGAATTATGAACTAGTTAAACTGGTAAATGGTTGTTTGACTCTCTAAATTATTATTTATCACCCATTGGTAAAGACTAAGGTAATCCAAAAAAGGTACATATTTAAAATACCTATATTTTAAAGTTACTTGATGAAAATCATCAGGTTACGGGATACAGGACTGGAATGTGTAAGTACTGTATGTACAATAAGCACCCAATAATGTTTATAAGAAGTACTGCAAATGTTAATATCGCTTAATTTATATTAACAAAAAAAAACTATATAATTGAATATCTGTTTCAGCTATTTCAACGTTGCCACGCTTATAACGAAACCATTTTACGATTAATTGATTCGATATCATGCTTAAAGAAACTATTTCCAAATGCCCCTTTGAAAAATGTGACCCCTGCTACCTTTCGTAATGATCGGTATAATGTAGTACCTATGCAAAATTCAATTAGTACTTCGCCCATTACAATTGTTTCGCCGTGTTTATTCTTCACTAATATTTCATGCTAATTCGATAGAATATTGATTACGTCATCTTCCCGCTCTACTAAGCTTATACGACCTATTCACACACAACGTACTGAAGTACAAATAACGTACAATATGATGACTTGAGTAACTCGAGTCATCATATCACTCAAGTTGAGTTAGTTACAAGTTATACCTGGCATAAGGGCTGCCTGGTGGTGATATGTTCTTGTTAAAAGGTTTTTTTTGCTGCGACCGTGTGATGTATAGAATGAGATATGTAGTGCTCTCAAGTCACAAGGAATTTATTTGTCAGGTGATATTCTACTCGAGTATTTCGGGGCTAAAATAAAGTGTGTCCCTTATAATAGTGCACAAATAAAAAAGGCATGAAGCTAGATGTCATTTTATTAATAAAACGGGATATTTTTTTTTAAAGAAGTAGAAAAATAGGACATGCGAGGACATCGTAAGAAACCAGCGCTAACCCGTTTGTAATAGTTGCTGATTAATAAGTTAATAACGTTGCATTCATGATACACTTTGTTTATTGTAAAGACAATGAGTTAGTACTTACATTATTCAAAGTAATAAGAATATGGGGTTTGCTAGGGTTTATTCTGGGAAATCGACGATTCAGACTAATTTCAAGGTATAATAACACAAATTGTTTTATGATGAAATCCTATATTATTTTTAGCTTTTTTGTTAATACCTACCTACTGTTTTTTCTTAATAGTAGTATTTTTTGATTATATATTACGTTCAAAACATTTGATCCCTTGGAGGACAACATATTGCGTTTTATTTTAATTGTGACATTTTTCCGAAAAAAAAATCATACATAAAAAATATGACTTACTTTTATGAATAAAATTACATCTAATTTTATCCCTATTTGTTTGTGCAATTTTATACGGAACTCACTGAATAAGTATTAAGTACACCCATCTGCATAACTGCATGGACACTTAATAAATGAGTACATTCACAATACTAGCAATTTTGCAGGTACATCTTGGACACCATCAATTTTGACCCACAGTAGAAAGGGATTAGTTTGTTGCAAATTTACTGTCATCCTGCACGTATGAACAAATGTTGCTCGTTTCATCATCATCATCATCATCTCGGCCATGAGACGTCCACTGCTGAACATAGGCCTCCCCTTTATCATTAAGGGGGGGGGGTTTGCCATACGCGCCACGCTTGGCAGGCGGGTTGGCGCGCGCAGTTGTTTGTTTATTGTTTGTAGGCTTTCGGAAGATGCTGCTGCCCATCTCCCGGTATATTCCCTTAGCAGACTCCTACTGCAACCACGGGACGATATGTTGGGGGACAATTCTAAGGCCGGGCACCCCACGGCCTTGCTCGTTTAGTAGAGGACAACTACGACAAGTGAGCTAACCCTATATTCTGTTAATTGTAACATCTCCACATTGTATATCATTAACTAGCACGTATTTACGTTGGCATTTATGAGTACGTAATTGTATTGTATTGGAGCGTGCGAGGTATTAAATAGGTTTAGTGGTTTCAAGGGGCGTTATCTCTCCGGCTATGAATTTTAGAACCCAATTAATCAAGTGATAGCGGCTTTGTTTCCACGTTAATTGTTTACTTGCAAAAAGGTTTCTTATAATCAGCATCTACGTAAAATGGCAATATCCATAAGTAGCCCGAAGATAGATTATTAAGTGGTCTGGAAAAAAAGTAGCCGTGCATTATCTGATTTTTATTTTTATTTTATGCAAATTTTTAAGCAGTGGTTATATTTTAATGATATGTGGATATAATACTATAAAAATGAAATTAGAATCACCTAAAATCAAACAGCGTTTGTAAGTTTATATTCCATCTTTGAACAGTGTCTTCTGACAAAATTTATGAAGTGTTTCTCACAAACATTAGCTTAGGTCAGCAGAATTTGTATTCGAAATGGTATTGACATCAGTTTTGTTACGAGAACAATTGATTAGTTTTGTTGTGAGGATTAAATGTATACCTACATAGCATAGAGCCAATTGTATAGGTACATACCTACCATAGGGCTAATTGTGTTAAAGCAACACAAAAATCAGTAATTAGACAAAATGACATTCGCACTTGCTGCTCAAAATGATCTTAACAAAATGATATGAAGCTATGAGACGTCACGCCCTCTTATTAGTCGTTAAAGTATGATGGATCACGTTTATGTATACCTACTTATTGTTGCCATACAATTTATTCTACAGCAAAATGTGAGAAATCGAAATCCTTATCATCATCATTATAATCCTGCATCAAACTAACGTTTTCTGTTTAGCCTAATGGTTCACTGGTAGAGAATGCCTTAAGGCGTTAAGTCCGCCATTTGAACTTTTTAGTTTAAAATTGTGCAATAAAGTTTAAATAAAGAAATAAATCGAAGGATAGCATTGCTTTCAATACATAATTAAAAAAAATCACTTTATTAACATTGGTCATTTTGTATTTATTTAACATAATGTAGTTACAAAATTCAACATAAATCATTATCCCTGATTGAGAACATTTCGGCGGCGGAGGCAAATAAATAAATGGTTTGATGTCGAAAGCTGGAACTTCTTATATTTATTACAGACTTCAGTATGCATATCACTTATTGGAAACAGATGCCCAGCACAATGAAAAATTAACCGTGAAGGAAAACGATTTTGATTGGATTATGAAATATATTTAAAAATATTTCGATAGCAGTCAACAAAAAAATCTAATGTTTTATTTCCTCTACTCTACTCAAAAACAATTTAATGTATTCCATGAACAAGTAATTTAACAGAGGACCCATATTAATCACAATCAGTAGTTCCTAAAACCTCATTTGATGTGATTTACGAAGAAAATAATTAGGAAGTAGAAAGCGACTCGCTAAGCCCGCCGTGGTTTACCTATGCAGGGGTAGCCGACCCGGATCAGCCTGATACAGATTGATGAGCGC
The DNA here is from genome assembly GCA_911728535.1 of Pammene fasciana. Classification (NCBI taxonomy): domain Eukaryota; kingdom Metazoa; phylum Arthropoda; class Insecta; order Lepidoptera; family Tortricidae; genus Pammene; species Pammene fasciana. The sequence continues at coordinate 22,307,679 of OU452275.1, forward strand.
TGTCCGCACAGGCCGATGCTAAACTACAGTGGGTTGCGTACCCCTGACATATTTGCTGCCATAAGTTTGGTCAAAATAGACATGTTTGTTACCAGAACGCGCGGAACAATGTTAGCGAAGTGATTTATTTTGAAGCATCCGGCAGGCGTCTAAATTTCCTGAGAGTAAGCTTATAAAGAATTTCATGAGTAGGGATACGTTACATGTATAGGCAATTATAGTACTTTCGACTTCTAGTACCAGTGCGTTATTATAGAAAACCATACCATTTGTAATTATGGATTATTTGACGGGTATACTCGTAGAAGCAAAAACGCCTCAGTCTATATGACATCAATATGGGCAGAGGCGATTTGCCTAATTACACTCGAGAGCAAAAGTTTTGGGTCACTAGCATTTTCTTGAATATCTCAAAAGATAATAATATTAATTTTAAAGATATTAAAGTTTATGTTACTGATCCGAAATTTTTGCTCTCGAGTGTATGTGATCTAAATACCGTTAGAGAAATGGCTTGGATAATGTATGATAATGCACTAGAGCGGACGTAACAAAGGTCTAAATTGTTCGTGAGTTCAGACACTTATTTAATAAAGTCAGAAGAGGAACGCCAAAGCCAAAAGCGTCACGTATATAGGCAGGTAATATGACGTCAATAACATAGTCGAAAATAAACCTAAACGTAATTAATGAGCTCCTATTTGAAATACTTACTTCAGGCAAGAAATGCAATTCTTTGCTTCATTCGTTTTAATAAAAAGATCTTATCGAAACAATTAATCAACAATATGAGTTTAAATCGTCAGAAACTTAATTTCAACTGCCCGCCCCTTTTCATTATAATTGCAAAACGGTCAATAAATCAAAATATGGTTCACGGTATAATTATTCTTAGGGTGTTTATAAAATGTAAGAAAGGTATATAAGGTTTTAATATAGATACAGCCTTTTTCCTTTGAACGACATGCACGTCGAACACAATGGTAGCACAAAAGCCTTCACCTAGCGCTCGATATCACGGTCATGTCAAATGTCATGCCGCATTCGCCCTCTACTGGTTTGCTAGGCTAGAAGACCGGAACTTTAAGAATTTCAACAATAACGTGGTAGATAACACTGAACTATCATTGAATTATATCATACTCTCTTGACACGAAGGTAGTTCAGATTTTTATAAAGTAATATTGACACCATTTCGTGAACAATCTTAGTCCTGTTCGTCTGGGAGTTGGGTGGGTTGGGTTGTAGGACTTAAAAAAGATAAAAGATATTTATTCTTCAATTTAGGAATGCACTTATGAACGTCATCAGAGAGAAAAAGAAACTACCACCGGTTCTAACCCTACACCTCTGACCCGAGAAGTATTACTTATTACCGGCAAGAAACTCGGCGGGACTTATTTTTTCAAAACAGAAAGAAAAGAAAAAGACGTTTCTTAAAGATAGGGGTTGCGATCCCCGCTCCGGATCTCCCTGGCGATGCAACGTGGTAACGCAGCCAGTGTCATGGCGACCTTCGAGCTAGCTACGGTTCGGGCTAACTAGCTTTTATTTACACACTAGTTAATTTTGTCAAAGTTTAGCGGTATTTGCTACGCGTATTGTAATTAATGAGTAGGCAGCACTAAATTAGATTTAATAGATTTGCCGGGCCGTTGATCGCGCTGAAGCGATAATCACGTGTAGCAATTTACTCATTATGTGATACCCATTCGTGCGTATTAAATACAGGATTAATTATGTGAAGACATTATTATGCACCATATAACAAATGTTAGAGAAATGTATATTAAAAATATTGAATAAAGGCACAGCATATAGTGAAACATGATCTAGCTGAAAAGTAAAAGTAACAAATTAAAATTTACCTTGATGATAAAACAAAATATTTCTTTACATCTTTACATCTCTTTTTCTAGTATGTATCAAATACAAGATAGTAAAAATATTAATTAAATAATATTGATAACAAAAAATGTTCCGTAGCAAACCGTGTGTCCTAAGAATCTGCCATAAGTAATCAACAAGATCAATATCACCGAAAAAAAAATACAACTATTAATCGGCTGTTTGTATTACTTTATCTAAAACAAACCATTATTAATCAAGCGTGGGCATCGAAATTAATGACAGAACCGGCTACCGTTGCGAAACACGTCCACATATAATTCATGAAATGTCAATTATATCAGTGACAGGTCATTTTGCTAATTCCAAAGGTCCGGCCGCTTTGTCTCCGTTATTTTGTTATGACATATCATTAGCTGATAATGTCTTGCTATGACTCGTGCTACACTTTCGCTCTATGGAGGGTCACTCAGCACTCTGACAATGAACTCAAAATGTCCACCTCTGACGCTTGTCGATTGAATATAATTCTATTTTCGATAGCTGTTAATAACCGACCCATTGTTTGTTTGCACAATGACCTGAATTAATGATCAACAAAATAATAGCAAGATCTCTTGCCGCAAAGGTTATTATAAGGACATAGGTACGTGCATTCGATGTAAATACCAAGGCAATGTTTGTGGCATTTGGAATGGATTCCTCGCCATGGAAATAAATATAAAAGCTTATACATATAGCAACAATGCTTTATCTAGATAAGTCTGGTGCAAAGTTGAGATCATTATCTGACAATACAACAAATCAATAAGATATCGGAACCAGCGATGTTCGAGTCACGACTGCTTATTGTGAACATGTAAACGTTACCGCCAAACTTTACGCAAACTATTTTAGGAACTGAATAACTTAGTCTTGAAGGTTGCCTCCACATATGGAGCAAAGAGGGACATTTATGCGCTAAAATACTTGAGCTGAGCGCATGCTCGGTAGTTGGGCTGTCACGACTAGTTAGAGGAAGTTTAAAATTGAGAACATTTATTTTCCGTCTCGTAATAAATTTACGGTAGATCTGAAACAGCGTTTACTTACCTACTCGCTTTAAACAAAGATATTATTTAAACGTCAATTACAACATAGTATGCGGATGAAGCTAAATCGTTCTAACATTTCCAGAAAGTATTTTCTAAGCAGAGTAGATTCAAAACATCATATTTGCTCGTCAGTTAACGCAAGTGGAATGTTTAGTTTTTACGACGCGAGTTCCTTGGTACAAAATGTTTGTACAGGCGAGCTCAGCCATTCTCACCGACGGTAATTCCCCTTCAGCAGCAGCAGGACAATTCCAGAAAGGAACGAGTGTTCGTGTCGTTAGTGAAGAACACCGCTAGTTATGCTCCTTCTAACTGACCATTGGTGGTGTTTATATATTTGCAGTAAACGCTGACGCAAGCGTGGGAGTGAAATAATTGAGTAATAAAAACTTACAACTCAGCACTTTTTAACCGTCTTTAAGATTTTGAAGGAGGTTCTCAAGTCGTCGGAGTTTTTGTTTTTGGTAACTTTTTTAAAAGTGTTTCACAGATTATTTGAAGACGGCCGGGCCGATTTTGAAAATTCCTTTTTTTAAAGAGTAGAATATATATACTTCACAGTTGGCGTGTTGCTGTTGCTCTGGATCTGAACATTGGTGGGTCTAGAAGAAGAGGTAAACCAAAGACGAGATGGACAGATACCATTGCAAAAGACATGAGAGCCTGCGAAATTTTAGTTGACGACACGTCCGATCGCGCGAAGTGGAGAGAAAGAACGAGAAAAGCAGACCTCACAATCAGATGGGAATAATCATGCTGAGGAGAGAGAGAGACAGTTGGTCTCATTGTAACCAGGTCAGGATCTGATGATGGAATCCAGGAGAAATCGAGGGAATTCATCATATTATTATACTCATTATTTTTTTACAGTAGCTCCGGCATTTGCTTTTGGAAACGTGGAGGTTAAGTGAAGTCGTTTAAATTTATTGAAGTTAGTTAATAAAGTCATCTATTTTCTTTTGTGCGAGAAAAACTAAATAAATATTTCCTTTGTATTTATCTTTGCATTATTTGACATTTAAGTAACATTTAGATACTGCCCTGATAAAATTTTGATAAATTTCCTCATTATTTTTCATTATATTCCACAGATTTCTTGCGGACCATAATGTTAAATTAAGTGGTTCTGCTACTGCTTAGTAGGTATCAGTCGGGCATCGATCAAGACGGACAATAGCGAGCAGCCGCCAACAATTAAGCGTCGAATGTTTAAGGAATTATTTAACGCCGGACCTTGGAGCTTGACCCTAATCGTGAGCTGGACTGACCGCTAGCACTGTGTGTCCCATGTACGAGAGGTCGCGGGTCTGGGTTCCTTTGCGGTGCTCTTTATAAGTTATTTTTATGGTTCCGCACCCAAACGGGACCCTATTACTAACACTCCGCTGTCCGTCTGTCACCAGGCTGTATCTCGTGAACCGTCATAGTTAGACAGCTGAAATTGTCACAAATGATGTATTTTTATTGCGGCTATAGGTAACACAAATACTAAAAAATAGAATAAAAGAAATATTTTTTTGTCGTTTTTGTCTGTCGCTGAGATACATCTCATGAACCGTTATAGTAACACAGTTGAAATTTTCACAGACGTATATGTGTGTATTTCTGTTGCCGCTATAATAAAAAATACTAAAAAACAGATTTAAAAATCATTTAAGGGGGTTCCAATACAGCAGACATTATTTTTTTGACGTTTTATACATAATGGCACGGAATCCTTCGTGCGCGAGTCCGACTCGCACTTATTCAATTCAATTATCTATCTTCAGGTGTTAAGAAAAAAAAATTAAAAATTAAAAAGCCCATTTCTTTATGTCCTTTAGTCGAGGGATTTTTATTTCTGCATTTGAAACACCAATTCGCTTGATAATAATGCAATAAAAATAATAACAGCTAATGCAAGAGACATATGTAAAAGTAAATTCTAAAAGGACACTTTGCGAGTAAACAACAGGCTGGTGTCAAATAATGAAATGCATTCGTGACAGTAGGAACACCGGACTCAACCCCATTTACTTAAGCCTTATTTCCCCTCTTTGTTGGAAGATCAGATGGAAGCCATTTTCATAAAAAAACTATTGTCGACGCCAGTTCATGGGATGTCTTTGCCAAGCGGACCCCTGGCTCAATCGAGCGGTGGCAAAATCCGGAACAAAAACTCGGTCTGAACGCTGATTTATAGCAACTAAAGAACGAAAAACATAACAAAATAATACATTACGAATATGGAAATCATATCAAAATAGTTGATGTTCAATCTGTTAGTATGAAGGTACATCAAATTCTGTTTCAGTCATGGCGTAGGCAAAAAATATTGTAGCTCTTTGATATGTTTGAAAATAAAAAAGCATGTAAGTACTCGTAAAACTGTTTGCCCCGCTCAAAGTCAACATAGACGACGCTAGCGTTGACTGCCACAACGTTTTATTAACTGTGCATCCGGCTCCGCAATAAATACATATAAAGGAACCTTTTACCTAATATAGGTTTAAAAAAAAACAAACATGTAAAAACCGGCCAAGTGTGAGTCGGCTTCGCGCCTTGAGGGTTCCGTACATCACACTATTTAAACATTCACCGAACATTGCTGTATGTAACGAAAAGAAAAATTGCATTTGGAAAAAAAAAACTTTTACGAAAGAATTTTTTTTGCGATGGAACAACAAATAAACGATTTTTTGACTTTTTTCTTTACTTATGCTGTACCTACCTTTTAGCCATTTTCATGATTCTAGGTCTATAGGTTTTGGGTCCCCTGCGAAGTGTTAGAAAATAAGTCAAATGGCCTTACCTTTGAACTGAACTTTCTTTGAAGCTTTTTTGTTTTCAGCTTCAAGGGACCGCATAATTTCAACTTGATAGCTCCACGTGTTCCCGAGAAAAAGGGTCTTGACACACCGATAGACAGACGAAGAACAAAGTGATCCTATAAGGGTTCGGTTTTTCCTTTTGAGGTACGGAACCCTATGAACAATGGATGCAAGCACAGGCTTTATCGCAATGCTTACTTTTGACTCGCAAAATAGAACTGACTTTATACAATTTAATATTGTACAATTTATTTAGTATCTGAAATTGTCGTTATCTAATAATTAAATTCTTGAATTTCATAGAATTTAATTCACCAATTATGCTTATTTGTGATAGTTTTACTATCATTGAGAGATGGATATATTCGAGAAGGGGTACACAAACAATCCTCAAACAGATTTAAAAATAACTGAAATGAACAGCAGAAAGGGGATGCAAAAATCTATGATCCCATCCAAGAAAGAAGTTATAAACGCGTTTATCTGGAGTAATTTATCACGAAGTTAGAAGGCGGTTTTGTTTACCGCCGCAGCCGAGCCGGCAGCGCGACGCCGCGCCGCCGCGCCAGGAAACAAACATTGATGGAAGGAAAGACGACTAATTATCGTTATTTGACTATATATCACGGTTATGATTATAGGTATAACCATCTGATAATTATCTGGTACGGTACTTTAAAGTTCGAACAGATTCAGTAGATTAGGGGCCAAGAAGGGTATGGATAAATTAGGTGAATATTCGATGCGTCAACAGTCCAGTCTAATAAGCAATAACAGTCAATACAATTTATTGTCATGTTATAAAATCTAATACGCTTAAAAAGTGCTCTTTTATATGGGTCTACTAATGCATAAAAAGTGCTTCTTTAACGAGGACTTCATGTCGAGTTTAACCCGCGTTGTTGGTTCCCAACGAAATCAAATAATTAATAATCACCCGCTTAGAACTTAGATATCTAATGATGTTCTAAACTAATTGTTTTTTGTATTAATTCCGATTAAATTATGTATATTACGCAAAGTTTCAAACAGAATTATTATTACTCATTTTTATCTCAAGTGAAATTAGGACTACAACGCGCATGGCGCTCCGTTTGCCTGCCAGTTTCGGACCTAACTAATGTAAAAAATAGCAATATTTGATTTTTTTTATATTACCTATAACATAACATTAAAAAAAGTACAGTGAAAAGAAAGTAGAATATACTAACTTTTTATTGTTTTATCACAAATTCAATGCATATTTATTTATTTAATACCTCTATTGTTTATAGTTTTCTTCCTCCTAGCGTTTGTCCCGGCTTGGGGTCCGCTTGACAACCTAATCCCATAAATTAGCGTAGACACTAGTTTTTACGAAAGCCACTGCCATCTGACCTTCCAACCCATAGGGAAAATTAGGCCTTTTGGGGATTAGGTCCGGTTTCCTTACGATGTTTTTCTTCGATTAAAAGCGACTGGTAAATATCAAATGATATTCCGTACATAAGTTCCGAAAAACTCAGTGGTACGAGTCAGGGTTTGAACCAGATACCTCCGGATTGAAAGTCGGACTTCCTACCGCAAGGCTACCAGCGCTTCTCTTATAATATATACTTAGTTTTAAAATATAATATTATATTACATAAGATATCCTATTTCCGTTGGATCTGCTCATTTGTTTGTACTATATAACTTTTCATTTTATGATATTTCTTAACAACACAAGTGCATCGAAGGTTTTATAAGAATATTTTTCATAGCTATCTGTTATTAAGATCGGAATTTAAATGACTGACCAAAAATCTGCATTTTTACAAAAAAAATATTAATTTAGGATGTGGCATTTATTGCGGGCATCCTGTGACCTATTTTAGCTCTTAAAACTGTGGATAAAATAAAGTGCATCACAAGTAGGTCACTGGTCATACATGCACTCATAATACCTGACTAATTGAGTCAACAGTTCAGATAGCTCGTTTATATTTCATAAAAATGTTAAGAATTTACACAAAGAAATGGTGTTCATCACAGAAGCTAAGGTTCTTGCAAAAATTCCACTTAGCGCTTGTATTTTAAAACATATTCAGGGTGGGGTGGATCGTGATCACATACGTTATAGCTCCGCTCGTGAGACTAAACCTCCGTGGCCTGTGACTCTGCGTGACTGCCACATGCTCATGAAGGGCGTACAATATATATATTATGACAATAAGTACAATAACAGTAGGTACCGTAGTAGATCTATGTAATTTATTAAAGCACAACCAAATGAGTCATATGATATATTATGCTATGTTACGGAAATCGTAAGAATTCACCTTGAACGATTGTTCCCGTAGCAGTGACAAATGACCCGATTTGGGTAAAGTAAATACCGTGGCGCATATTGTACATGCTAGTGTCGTAAATATTTATATTCATAGAATGTTTGATTGTGTGGTCGTTAAAAATATAAAAGGTCGTAGTACATTTAAAAAGCTAAAGAAAAGATTCTTATTTTTGTACCAAATCACTTCTATTAATATTTTGCGACGTGTGTTGACGGAAACTTTGCAAAATAGCGGATTTTTTCAGATAGGAACATTTCCGAAACTAGTCATATTTTTTATGGGGATTGAAACTTTCCATTTCTTAAATTTCTATTTCTTGTGAAAGTTTCCAGAAAATTTCTGATAATTTAACACACACACAGAACCGAAGCTAATATTTTTTTCGGAATGCAATAATAAAAACTGGTCTATATTCGGATAAACTTAGTATCCCGTCTCTCACGTACATTAGTTCATTAAAAGTTTTTGCTCTTGTTGAGAATCTGAAATGATTTGCACTTTTCTATTCAGAGATTTTCAATGCTACTAATTGAATTACACGGTACAGGTGAACTATATTTATCTACATTTCCTAAATAGTCATCTTTACTCACATTACATCGATTGAACCCAATAGCTAGGGATACACGCACAGATGTGTCCGCCGGATTAGGCCGACGACGGATATGCCCGGCGGACAAATCCGTGCGTGTATGGCGCGAATTGGACACGGATTAATAGCGCCATACTCAGACGGATCTGTCCGCCGGGCATGTCCGCCGGACAAATCTGGCGGACACATCTGTGCGTGTATCCCTAGCTATTGTAAAAATTTAATAAAGTATGAAAAAATATCAAACTAGGTTTTCCCGCGACTTCATTCGCGTGGATTTTTTGTTGGCTGGCATACATATATATGTAGAAAAAAGAGTACACGCTGAAATTGATTTTCTTATTTTTATTAAGTTGGCAAAGTACGAAGTACCAGCATGCCTAGCACATGAGTGACGCGACAGTATCTCGCGCGCGAGATAGTCTATCCGTCCTTTTCTGACTGTGTCAATTAAAAAGAGACGGGTAGTCTATCCCACGCGCGAGATACTGTCGCATCACTCATGTCATGTGCTAGGCGTACTGATTTGCAAAGTTCTGGTCTCGCTTTAATACAAACTTTTCAAAAACGCTGAATGTAGTTTTTTTGCTTTTAAGTGAGTAAATAAGTCGGTAGAAGCCTAAAAACGAACTTTCAAATCTATAAAAAAAACGTAATCTGTTTACAAACTTTCAACCTCTTTTTAACCCCGTTAGGGGTTGAATATCAAAAACCGTGAATTAAATTTCATAAGGACTGTTCAATTTACTAAGCGGACATCAAAAAAAGGTTCATTTATGGATTTCTTAGAACAAATATATCTTTATTACGGTGAATACTTATGAACCATTTTAAAATAAAGTAATATATTACACAAGAACAATACATTTAATTAGAACGGTAAAATTTCCGGACTTTAGCGCGGATTCGTCGCATAAGTGTTTGCACATCGCTTTTTGACACTTTTCTACAAGGGGCAGACCACATCCGTTTCAATTCTGCCAATGTACTAGCTTCTCGGCCATCCTTCCGCAAGGTTCTCTTTACAATGGCCCAGTATCGCTCGATGGGGCGGAGCTCCGGGCAGTTTGGTGGATTGTCGTCTTTTTTAACAAATGTATGTTTTTTGATTTTAGCAGCGTCACTGTCTGACCAGCATAAGTGAGCACTCGCCAGATCAGGCCAAAACAGAGGGGGAATACTGTGCTTTTTATATAGAAGAAAAATAACCGTTTTGTGATGTATTCCTTTCTATAAATTTCGCCACCAATAGTTCCGGTTGCAAAATAGGACGTGCTTTTGAGGCCACAGGATCAAATGGCCTGCCATACAAGGACTTTCTTCCCGAATTTATCCATTTTTATGGCTTTATCGGAATCCGGTACATTTTCTCCTACAACTGCATTATAATACTGAGGCCCCGGTAACGTACTGCTGTCATACTTCACGTACGTTTCGTCGTCCATAGGAATGCAACGAGATTTGTGTTGCAGCAAAATATCGTATAAATTGCGGTACCTTTTTTTGGAACGTATTTGCTGCTCGGCACTTCTCCTCGGCATTTTTTGCTTTTTATATGTCCGTATGTTATTTCTTTCCTTGATATTTTGTACGGTGCCTACGCTTATACCTTCGTTTCTTGCAATATCACGAACGGACGTGTAATTTTTTTATTTTAACAGCCGCAAGACATTTTCTTCCACATGTGGGTTTGCCGGGACACTTCTCCGCCGCGATTTTGGTAAATTGGCAAGCGTATGATGCTCCCCAAATTTATTTATGATTTGAAATACGGCTGGCTTGACACATTTAAACCTATTCGCAAATTTCCGCAGAAAAAATTGGCCTGTACACCATTTTTGCAAGATTAATTAGCGATTTACAATATTAATTCGCTCCATCGTGAAAAATTATTTTCCAACTAGAAAAATATATACAACAGTTGATAGACTTATGTATGTTTATTTTATAACCAGTCATTACATATCAGTCAGTTTTTAGTATAAGGATTAATATTGAATTGAGTATGTCCGCTTAGTAAATTGAACAGTCCTTATATTTTTTATTAGCACGAAGGTAAAAGTTGCAAATTTTAACTTTAAATTTAAAATCCTACCCATACAAACTTTAATAACTTTAATAGTATAATTTTCTCTCAGTACAAAGGTGAAAAAAACTGTGCGCATCGAGAAAAAGTTGTAAATTTTTGACTATGAATAGAGTGCTTCACGATAAATATTTTTTTACCTTCACGTCACAATTAGTTATATTACTCTCTGGTTAAGGCTACTAGGGATTGTGCGGTATTATTTTCGTATAAAACAGACATGAAGAATTCATTTTTGATATTAAAAAAGGAATAAATCGTTTTTTTTTTAAAGTTCTGTCAGAGGAAATTCACTCAAAAATTTTTTTTTTTAATTTAAAAATATATTTCATAATTTTTAAAATTTTGGACGTTATATGAGCAATAAATACCATTTATTTTTAAACAAAAAATCTTATCTATACATATAATAAAGGTGAAGAGGGTCAAAAATCTGTACATTGGAGATATTAGCAAAAAAATGAGTTAGTAGCTCTTAGAATCGATAACAGAACACGTTTCGGCGATTTTTAGAATTTTTGTCTGTTTGTCTGTTTGTCTGTTTGTCTGTTTGGATGGGGAGAGTTGGCGTCAAAACGCCTGAACCGATTTCGATAAAAACTTCACGAGCAGGTTCTACAGACCTCTGGTCAGGACATAGGCTATAAAAAATACGAACTTTTTGGATTTAATGGGGTTTAAGGGGGGTTTAAACTTTGTATGGGAAATGCCTTTATATGGTAAATAAATACTTATGCATTTGTATTTCAACTATATATTTTTTAAACCACGGCGATGATAAACAATCATACGACCCGCCTGATGGTAAGCACTTAGGGTAGCCAATGGACGCCTGTAAATCCAGAGGTTTTATGTGCGCGTTGCCTCCCTATAAGAATCTTTTTTTATTTACACTATATTGCACGAAATACAAAACTGTGAGACCAAACGGCGGACATCATACCAAATGGTATTTTCCACCAGTCAACCATTGGGTCTATACAACAGACATGTACAAAAGGTGCAAGAATAAAAGTTAAATTAACTAACTATAAAAAAACAAACGGAACATAGTGAAACACGGAAATCGAAAAGTACCGGCACACCCTACCGAAAAAGAGTTAAGATAGAGTTCACCGCGTGATGGGCGTCAAAGAGAGGGGGGCGCAAAAAGAAAAAAAGACACCACACTATAGCTAAATATACCGAAAATTGTTACGTTGAACATTTGAGATGCGAAAAGAAGAGTTTTGATAGAGTTCACTACGTGACGGGCGGTAAAGAAAGGGGGCTCGCCTCAAAAAAAAACGGTAATATTGCAAATTATACCAAAAACTGCTACGTTGAACATTTGAGATGGGAGAAAAAGAGTTTTGATAGAGTTTACTACGTGATAGACCACAAAGAAAGGGGGGCTCGGGGGGGCGGAGCCCCCCGCATAAAGAAAAAACACACCGTACTATTGCTTATTATACCAAAAATTGTTACGTCAAACATTTGAGATGGGAGAAAAAGAGTTTGATAGAGTTTACTACGTGATGGGCCGCAAAGAAAGGGGGGCTCGGGGGGGCGGAGCCCCCCGCATAAAGAAAAAAACACACTGTACTATTGCTTATTATACCAAAAATTGTTACGTCGAACATTTGAGATGGGAGAAAAAGAGTTTTGATAGAGTTTACTACGTGATGGGTCGTAAAGAAAGGGGGGTTCGGGGGGCGGAGCCCCCCGCATAAAGAAAAAACACACCGTACTATTGCTTATTATACCAAAAATTGTTACGTCAAACATTTGAGATGGGAGAAAAAGAGTTTGATAGAGTTTACTACGTGATGGGCCGCAAAGAAAGGGGGGCTCGGGGGGGCGGAGCCCCCCGCATAAAGAAAAAACACACCGCACTGTTGCTTATTATACCAAAAATTGTTACGTCGAACATTTGAGATGGGAGAAAAAGAGTTTTGATAGAGTTCACTACGTGATGGGCAGCAAAGAAAGGGGGGTTCGGGGGGCGGAGCCCCCCGCATAAAGAAAAAACACACCGTACTATTGCTTATTATACCAAAAATTGTTACGTCAAACATTTAAGATGGGAGAAAAAGAGTTTTGATAGAGTTTGCCGCGTGACGGGCCGCAAAAAAAGGGGGGCTTGGGGGGCGGAGCCCCCCGCATAAAGAAAAAAACACACTGTACTATTGCTTATTATACCAAAAATTGTTACGTCGAACATTTGAGATGGGAGAAAAAGAGTTTTGATAGAGTTTACTACGTGATGGGTCGTAAAGAAAGGGGGGTTCGGGGGACGGAGCCCTCCGCATAAAGAAAAAACACACCGTACTATTGCTTATTATACCAAAAATTGTTACGTCGAACATTTGAGATGGGGGGAAAAGAGTTTTGATAGAGTTTACTACGTGACGGGCCGCAAAGAAAGGGGGGCTCGGGGGGCGGAGCCCCCCGCATAAAGAAAAAACACACCGTACTATTGCTTATTATACCAAAAATTGTTACGTCGAACATTTGAGATGGGGGGAAAAGAGTTTTGATAGAGTTTACTACGTGACGGGCCGCAAAAAAAGGGGGGCTCGGGGGGCGGAGCCCCCCGCATAAAGAAAAGACACACAGTACTATTGCTTATTACACCAAAAATTGTTACGTCAAACATTTGAGATGGGAGAAAAAGAGTTTTGATAGAGTTTGCCGCGTGACGGGCCGCAAAGAAAGGGGGGCTCGGGGGGCGGAGCCCCCCGCATAAAGAAAAAAACACACTGTACTATTGCTTATTATACCAAAAATTGTTACGTCGAACATTTGAGATGGGAGAAAAAGAGTTTTGATAGAGTTTACTACGTGATGGGTCGTAAAGGAAGGGGGGTTCGGGGGGCGGAGCCCCCCGCATAAAGAAAAAACACACCGTACTATTGCTTATTATACCAAAAATTGTTACGTCGAACATTTGAGATGGGGGGAAAAGAGTTTTGATAGAGTTTACTACGTGACGGGCCGCAAAGAAAGGGGGGCTCGGGGGGCGGAGCCCCCCGCATAAAGAAAAAACACACCGTACTATTGCTTATTATACCAAAAATTGTTACGTTGAACATTTGAGATGGGAGAAAAAGAGTTTTGATAGAGTTAACCACGTTATGGGCGGCAAAAAGTAGGGGGCTCAGGGGGCTCCTCCCCCCGCATACAGAAGAAACACACCGTACTATTGCTTATTATACCAAAAATTGTTAGGTTAGACATTTGAGATGGGAGAAAAAGAGTTTTGATAAAGATTACCATGTGATGGGCGGGATAGAAAGGGGGGCCAAGAAAGAAAAAACACACCGCAATATTGCTTATCATACCAAAAATTTCTAGGTAGGACATTTGAGATGGGAGAAGAAGAGTTTTGAGAGAGTTTACTACGTGATGGGCGGTAAAGAACGGGGGGCAAATAAAATACTGCAAATTATACCAAAAACTGATACGTTGAACATTTGAGATGGGAGAAAAAGAGTTTTGATAGAGTTTACCACGTGATGGGCTGTAAAGAAAGGGGCGCTCGGGGGGCAGAGCCCCCCGCATAAACAAAAAACACACTGTACTATTGCTAATTATACCAAAAATTTGTTACGGTGAATATTTGAAATGGGAGAAGAAGAGTTTTGCTAGAGTTAATCACGTGATGGGCGGCAAAAAACGGGGGCTCGGGGGGCGGAGCTCCCCGCATAAACAAAAACACACTGTACTATTGCTAATTTGCCATGGCTGACACAGTCAAATCTCAGACGCTTTCAGTCGATCTTTTGGGATGTCGAAGTTATATGGGTAATTTGCAGAAAAAATGTACCTTTACTTTTTTTTAATTTCATATATATTTTGAGTCTATCGCATGCAGAATCATGAGCTCTATCGAGTCTGATAGAATAAAAAAAATGACCCAACTGTCCCAAAATTTACATACAAAAAATTCGTTACGTTCATAAAAAAATGTAACGAAACTGATAATTTCTCAGTTTCGTTACACTTTTTTATGAACGTAACGAATTTTTTGTATGTAAATTTTGGGACAGTTGGGACTAAGTAAAGGTACACATGCAAGAAGTCAATTTTGGCTAAACTGCTAAACATACTGTATGAAATATGACATGTAGAAAGCGTTTAGCAATGGACTGTTGAGGGTAACGAAAAGTGACAGAACCTACTGCAACGCACGCGAGCGAAGCCGCGCGGGTACAGCTAGTTACGTATAAGGAAGCATATTTAATGCAGTTTTTAAATATATACAATTTTGAAGCTTTTACCCTACAAAAACTACGAGAAAAAAAATCGTGTTGTGGTGTGTAGGTATGTTTTCTCCATAGTAATTATCGAAGATCAATGTGAAACGAGAACATTCGTAGCGTATTAACCTTAAAATGTATGGATTGCGTATTATTACTCAATTTTGATCAGAATACTTGAATTGAAGCTTACATTTTTATGACTCGAAATTCTCTAAAACAATATTGAATCTGTCAAATCAAAATTGTATCGATGACCCCACATTATTTTTATTAACGGGACTCAATTGCCAAAACTTACGTTTATTCTCCTTCCACCTCTGGAGGGAATGGAGACTGAATATTTAGGGTGAGATGAAACGCTGTTTGTTTGTTTGCGAATACAAATGAAAGTCCCATTTATCTTGAAGACGCTTCGTCTATTCCGTTGCGGTTTTTGGTAAAGAAAACATGATGCACTTAAAAATGGTCCCAAAAATATAATTAGCTATTATAAGGCGCTGAGGCCTTTGCCCAGCAGTGGGACACCACTTTAGGCTAATTAAAAAAAAGGCGCTGATACAATTTTGTACGGAATTTTAGATTTTAAATTTAGTCTTGTTACAAAAATGCTGGTGATCCGTTTAGTTCCGGTCATAGCTGGAATCGTCTTCTGATAAGGAAAAAAGTAAAAAAAAATAAAAAAAATGAATCTTCCACTTGCCCTACTCGGGGACCGACACCAATTATGGGCTTCATTGGCGCACCAGTATTAATGTAACACCCTGTATACAATTATTATGGCCGTGGAGTGCTGACAAGAAATAATTATAAAAATACTCAATGTAAATAAAATAACTGATTCATTACGTGTGAAAATGATGTCACGTAACAAAAAGTTTCCGGATAATACAGACCTTGAATTAAACGCAAAAACATAGAATATCATTATTACTCTTTAGGATTCTTTGAATGTCCGAAAAACCGCAAAATTGACGAAAACGGCAAAAACAATTTTAATTGATTCTTGAAAAATGCGTCGGGAATATCTGGCTCATTTTGCCATCAAAATTTCTGATCATTTTTAATTGAAACTTCAAGTAGCTAATATTTTTATGACTTCGCAAAAATAAGGTGATTTTATATGATAATAATTATTATGCTATGCTTAAGTACTAAGTAGGTCGTGGAGACGACACGATATTGATTTTTAGGGTTTCGTACTCAAAGGGTAAAAACGGGACCCTATTAGAACTTTGCTACCCGTCGGTCTGTCTATTTGTCTGGCTGTCTGTCCGTCTGTCTGTCTGTCCGTCTTTCCGTCTGTCCATCTGTCACCAGGCTATATCTCATGAACCGTGACAGTTAGACAGTTGACATTTTCACAAATGATATATTTCTGTTGCCACTATAACAACAAATAGGTACATACAAAATACTTTTTTGCCGTTTTTATAGATAATGGTCGACTCGCACTTGGCCGGTTTTTTTGGATATTATGTTCATGTTTTTGATGTGTATAAAGAGTGTTAGCATCATTACGATATGTCGGAATATTTTCAATACAAGTAACTAACACAAGTTGTTTAGTATTCAGTTTAAGGAAAAAAACCATTTTTGTTACAAATTATAATTTGAAAGTTAGTATAACACACCTGTTATACAATTCTTAAGATTAAATCATAAATAAACTCAGGCTTTAAATACTAAATTATCAGTTAAATATAAGTGCACGCACTTCATTTCTGAGGCAGTCAGTATTTTTTTCGATATAAATTTAATCACTTACACTCTCAATGCTTAATCAAGCAAATCTTTAACTTTCTACGGTCAGTGAGAGTTTAATAAAGGCATTATGCCGTTTCTGACAGCAGATCGCGACCGCACGTTCTGCCGCGCACTAAATGGGGAAGGCAACTGTCAAAGTGACATCTCCAGCATTGGTCCTTAGAAAAGCTAAATTCGTATGGCGCGAAGTAGTTTTATTTATTTTCGCGAAAATGTTTCAATATTTTGTCTCGAATTGCTTCAAAATTGAAATACACCGGTTTCTGAAATTCACCGGTTTCTGAAATACACTAAGATTTAAATTCTGTAGATTACGGTCATAGGGAAAGTTTTTGCCTAAGAGAAGCTTTTTGACTGTGTACTAGTTAAGGACCATTTATCTTCTGTTTCTTTTTCTCATTGTATGTGTCTCTTTCTCTTCTTGTACGGAATCTTGAAATGGAATCTTAAACAGCGCCTTCTACGAAAAGTTTTCACCAGCCTTTCCAATTAAACCGTAATGATATGTTGAAGGACCAATTTGATATGACAAGAATCACAGGAAAATGAAGCTACAACGTATTTACACTTATATATATTAAAATCTTCAAATTAAGGTTTAATATAGAGTAGGTGTTGGTACCTACGCTACCTACGTGCACTATGCAAGTGTGAAATCACTACCTATGTGCTGGCACAAATGGACTGACACCGTAAGCCACAGGAGCCCTAGTTGATACTGATCAGATGTTATTCATATTTACTTATATTATTTTCAGTGATAATATTAATAAATTACATGACAAATTTACTATGAAAGTCCACAGTTTCACTCAAATTTATTTTATTTAGTCACTATGCGCGACTAGTTTCGGGGAGCTCATGTCTCCAGCACTACATGACAACATTTAGGTATATAAAGAAATATGTGTAACACCGTTATTTTTCTAACATCTTGCCACTATTGGAGAACAAATCCTGCTGGAAAGGATATTTTTAAAGTTTTGTCTTCTTTATTATATCACTGTTCTTATTTGTCTATTTTCATGTTATATTAAATTTGTTATCAGAGAAAGCTGATTACGTAATGTAGATTATCTCTGATTTAAAAGATGCTATTCAAGTCAGAGCCTATTATTTACTCACCAATCTATTCTCGCATTTGAACCGAGTAATTGCTTTTAAACAGCAGATGCCAGTTTTATAAAAGAAGTTACAATTTATAAGCGGAAGTCTCTTTCTAACACATAGGCTTACAAAGAGAGTTCCGCTTGTAAATTGTAACTTGTAGCTTTATAAAACTGGCTTCAGGTAGGTATATCAAAAACGTTTACATATGTTGATACTGTATTTATGTACCTGCGTCTTTATACACGAGCTTATAATAAATGAATTGAGTAGTACAAATGTACGAGTTTATGTACATATTTTTCATGAAATAGGTACGTGTTTAATATTGTCGTGTATATGTAAATTAATTATCTTTTGAAGAAACTACTTACATTTGAACTCATATCCTACTTTTGAAGTATTACCATCATCAACTTGTACAGCTACAACGAAAATGCAAGTTGCAGTTAACAATGGTTTTGCTTGTTACGTTTGTTGATCGGGGTCTTGGCCGTGACTCGGAATGATCAAAGTTATTGACTTTTGATAATGAAACCAGTTTGCGGCGGGCTGACCGAGAGCCTACGGCCCCGTTCAATACCAGTTCGCTATACTTCGAATTTGTCCCAGAACTCGATAAATTTACCAATCAGCATATACATTGATATTATCCTTGAGACCATCCGAGAAGAAGGCAACCAGAGCGCGCAATGTACGATGTAATAAGATTTGTTACGCCGTGTTTCGAATAATGAATCGCAAAATTAGTAAGTACCCGGCTTATGGTCAGTGACAGCCCGTGCCTTATAGTATGCAAGTACCCACTTATGCAATATTATTTAGAATATTACCTATATATGCTAAAACATATATCAAAGTTACAATTTGTTACTGTAGTTCATTGTCTCTGGATGAGAACTCATTTATATTCCCTAAAATATAGAACAGAACTAGATTTACTTTACTTTTTTTGAGTTTCATATTTATGTGTGTATTTGTGGTATTTATATTAACAGACCATTATTGCATAAAAGGAAATAATTTCAATTTTAAAAACAGCATAATAATATTTGAAATAATACAGGTTTATATGAAAGTATTTTTATAATATTTGGGCATGTAAGTTTTTAAACTGACTTTGAGGCTAGGATTAATTATAACCTAAGCCTTTGTGAAGCAGTGGGACAAAAAAGAGGCTATTAAAGAAAATAGAGAACTTTAAAAAACAAGTTAATATTGTTAATAGTGTCAATTAAAATAACATGTCCTGCGGTTAAGTTTACTTAAGTAATTCGATATCCAAAATAGTTAAATGTCAAAATACATTGCAGTTAATAATATACATACGCATTACGCAATTATTATTTTGTGAATGTGACTGCACTATTGTATACAGACAATAATAGTCATTATCAGGATTACCATCGTCACGTACGGTAATTTAATAACAAGAGATTTGAAATATCAGCCGGCTAAGTGGCCAAGTAATAAAATGCCCGACGCGGAAAAGCTGCGGTTTTGTGATCACGACAAGTTTCGCAAAGTCCTCGCTTGTTTCTGGCAACGGAACAAATATTATTGTGCAAGTCCTTTAGAAACGTAGGCTGGGTTTTTGAAATAATTTTTAAGATATTTCATTTTGCCCTAAATATTAAGAGCCTAAGTAGTTATTGTTATACAGTGTATTTCTGTAATAGGAGCAATAAATTAAAACATAGATTCCACTCCTCAATCTACAAAACTTTTGTTCAACAACTTTAAAAAAATATGTATTTTGTAGATTGTCTCTTTTTCATACAAACTAAATAGTATTTTCAATGAACGTTAAAATCCGTCTAATTGACATTGCTTGTCACCCTACAGACATAGTCAATTTCGGAATACATTGCGTGTTCGAAAAAACTTTAAAGTGTCCTAAAAATCAAACCATACGTTATTTTTAAAAGTCGCTGAACAAACGTTTCCTGGTTTGAGGAGTAGAATCTACGTTTTAATTTATTGCTCCTATTACAGAAACACACTGTATATAGCGTGACCAAACGAAAATTGATAACTATTTAAATAAAGAGTTCTTCAGACGAACTACATTTAAAGCTCTCGTGAGACATATTAACACTATTATCACTGAATATATATATATTATTATCGGTTCGCCTAGCACTCTTAGTGCTTGAAGATGGAGACCTAACGTCTCCGAAACATGTCGCGCGTAGTGACTAAACACAAGTGAGTACAGCTGCATGCAGTGATAATACATTTAAAGCGTTGTTGAATTCAATAAATACTAGATGTCTCACATACATAATTATGTAGACGTATTACGTGATCCCTTTTTATGATACAGAATTGATTCCTCAATTGAACAATGACATAAGACGTAAATTTATACATTCGGTACTGTACAGTTTCGTAACGTAATGCGCTGACGTTAACATTATTTACGTGAACGGCTCCATCCATCCTTCACCATTATGCCGCACAAAGGAGTATCAATTTGTGTCATTACTTTCTAAATAGCTGGAGATAAAGGCGTTCTTTTACTAATGCGACGTTATTAGCGTATGCGCATATAAAGCGGAGATGCTGAGATGAGATAGCATTATTTATCTGGTGACGGAAAGATACGGCAACACCTCACTTTCTCGCTCGTACAGGAAGAAACCATTGTTCTGCCTACACTAGAGGCGCCCGCACCGGACTTTATGATGATATATCGCGCAGATTCACATAACACCTAGTATTTGCATAAACAATTTCATTAACGGCAAACAGCGTTACTTTTGTTATTCAAATACGCGTCATCGATCGTGCGATAATTCTGATAAACAATGCAGGCCAGGCTCCCGTGCGAGAGCGTATTTTGTTAATGACAGTGCCCGGGCTAACGCGGACTCGGGGCGGCTTTCATCACGCGCTATCTAATTTTCTTTGCTAAGGACAGGTATAGTTGAATAGTCTTAGGGTCGCCCTAGGGCTGTGTGTTTTCATATAAGTAGATTATATTTTGATGCAAAGTTTTATACATTGTTTCCTTTGTGACTCTTATTTAACTTTAAAATTTTGTTTTATCTCATAAAATTATTATGCTGTCATGACACAAACATTGCGTATGATTCTTTGCTTCCTTTGATATTCTTTCCAATGTTGGCTGAACTAAATATGGCTACCGCTGGCGCTTTGACGTGAGAACGTCAAGGCCTAACTTGTTTATCTTGGCGGAAACCACAGAGTTGCTAAAAGCGTCTAAGCTAAAGGTAGTTTTCTTAAAGTTGGTTAGGTCAGAGCCGAGCTCGTGCATTAATAAAGAGACCTCTTTCTCCGGGCGAGCAATCTCGAGCGTCATCCAAAGTACCGCGATAAAAGGACCCTACACACGTGTGACATTGCACCAATTAACTCTTTCGGGGCAAACTTTACCTGAAGTTATTGGAACTAAGTAGCTTCAAAAAAGTTTGAAAAAAAAAACTAAATGCAATATTATAGGCTCACGCATAATAATATACACAGTTAAGACCGGGACACGTGAAAGGACAAGAGTTATGCTTTTACCAAGCAGTGGGATTAAACATATTGATACATATAAAATACTATTTAAAGTTTGTGCGCGACATAGGTCATCTGCTTAGGCAAAAGGGAGAGGACCCCCGTTCCGAGTCGTTTCTGGTGCAGAGGCTGTTCATAGCTGTCCAGCGTGGTAATGCCGCGAGCGTTATGGGCACTTTTGCATCGGGCACGGCAAGGAACGGTAGCAATGAATGACTGTTGTTTTTTTTTAGATTTAGTACTTGACTGTATTATTATTTCGAAATAAATAATGAGAATTCATTTTTTTTTACATCCTTAAGTGATAAAATATACTATTTTAGACGTAAAAGTACCTAAAACACTATTTTCATCTTTGTTTTTAATTTTATTATACAGGTTTACTGTTCACTAAATGTTCTAAATCATATGATACTAATACTATGTAAACGAGCAACTTAATTTCCGCTTCAAAATTGGAAATAATGAAAGAATACCGTTTTGATATTCACCTCGCCTGCGATTATAAGGACCTATATTATAATAATACCTACATTTTATTCCAAAGGCCCTGATTGGAAGTTCGGAGGCGCAAGGAAATGCTTTCGCTCCATGAATAGATTCAGTCTGAAAAGGAAATTGAAGGGTCGTTCAGTACGCCCGTCTCTGAATGCTTCCATAAATTTGCGAATACATTATTGGTATTAATACAAAATGTCACTTTTGATTTTCGTAACAATAAATCTATTGGCTATTGTGTCAATGGAAACGTTAAAATTAACTTACATGTAGCAATAAGTGCTGTAACGGTTTTGCGAAATTGCAATGGCGTATGAAGTTATTAGAGTGTAGTACCGATTTTCCTCTGGTGGCATTGGTGTTTAGTGTTTTGTAAGCGAGTTTATAGCTCAATTTACGTGAACAAGAACGGATTAGGCGGTCACGGGAGCATGAAAATATACGAGGGGCGTGTGGCCCTGCCCGCTGGGTAACATCGTGTCGAAACGTCCGATCACAGAGAAACGATAGCGCAGTGGGCTCAAGGCGGCGGGCGTAGAAAGTATGTGCGAATCTGCGAAATAATTAGTTTTATTCAATAACCATTTTTGTAATGAAAGTAAATCCTAGAGATATTAGTAGTCTAAGGCGGTTATTACACGGCTGCGGTTTCCGCTCTTCGGGTTTATATTACAGTGCGGCAACATCGTATTGTCGTCCCTTTCAAATCAATTTAAAAAAAACGGGACGACACTACGATGTTGCCACTTTTTAATTTCTACTCTTTTTGGTGGCACTGTAGGTATATCACGAGTAACGCGAAGTTTTATTTAATTATTTTATAACAAGCCAAAACCAGTTGTTTTGAATTTAATTACAATTACGTTTCCTTGAGATGAGATTATAACGACATCGTCTAAATTAATATATATTATGAGCAATGACTAAATTTAACTACCTACTTTATTAATGAGGGGGAAATTTTCATTTTTTTTACAATACGGATTCCAGTATTATTCAGAATATGTAAATAAATTATACATACAAGGTTGGGACGATGGCACGGGTTACATACAAAAAAATTTTGCGTTAAATTATTTTCCCCCTAACAATTTTTTTAGTCATAATACAATACCAATTATGCCCTTAAAGGGATCACCAGTATTTCAATACACCCTGTATAACCAATATATTTATCAACATAATATGCGTATTCAATTACAACTACAATACCTACATTACAAATATTTTTAATATACTAAATAAAAGTAAAAATAAATCTAGCATCCGTTTCGGAAACCACTAAGTCTAAGTTATAATTTAAAAACATAAAATATTTGTACCCATATATTTCCAGAAGTATCCGTTCTTTAGCATCCGTTTCGGAAACCTCTAAGTCTAAGTTATAATTTAAAAACATAAAATATTTGTACCCATATATTTCCAAAAGTATCCGTTCTTTAGCATCCGTTTCGGAAACCTCTAACATATAATATATATGTATACAATATTTTATTGCACGTACCATATTTTTCCTAAATTTAAAATTATTCTAATTACTTTGCAATCTGTCGGGCTATTAAAAATTAAAACGCCTTCATGCTCAATTAGTTATCGTTTTATGCCTAATTCAATGCAACAAAACAGAGACAGGTGGTAATTACTTGATCTGTATGAAAATATGGCTCGATAATTACAGTGAATTATATTCCCAAGTGCGTAATGAGAGCTATAATCCGACACCTTGAACGTGCCTGAGTTCTAGCGCCACTTCCTTTTCCTGCGCTGTACTGTAATCATTTACAAAATAATCACAACTAATGATTGCCCGGCCAGCGTGAAGGCTGAGTTTTCTATTCAGAAGGTTGGAACTCTGAATTATCTTCGTATTACATTGTTTACGACTCGATATGTGAAGCTGGAGTCATGTTCGTTACTTAAATCCTCCATGTTTTTGCATAAAAGCATAATTGGTAGCAATTATTCAGTAATTACGTTGTTACTCTCGAGTTAACAGAGTAAATACGAGTGATTGACCATTGAAAATGAATTACCGTATCTTTTAATTTAAGTACGGTTGTTTTATTCTTGTTATTTTCGAACTCGCGGAGCGTAAGCGAAGTGAGTTCTTACAAACAACTCCCGACCGAACTGTCACCTGGATACTGGGGCGTCTCGGCATTTGGATGGCTTTTTGATTTCGATAGTTTGTCTGACGATAAATTTAGTAACGTTTATCTGATCTTTATGAAATTTCATGGGGCTGTAGCAGAGATATATAAAATTTGTAAGTTCGTATATGAGCAGGATCGATCAAGTGGTTATGAAGCTAGAAGAAGAAAAAAAAATCCTCCTTAGCGTCTTGTCATATTGGTCAATTCGTTTGCAAGTAAATCGCGAGACGAGACATAAGTATTATTAATGCAGCATTTCGATAGTTTCTGTCTACAGAAGCCGCAAATTCTGCGTACTCCGCGTGTTATTTAAGTATGTGTCCAACGATCATATGTATATCTAAATTATGAACTCGTAATGGTCTATTACGGCGAAGAAATTGTAATAATTCATCAAAAAATGTTCGCCGAGTAAATGGCGAGGTTTCCTTATCATTTTCCTATTAAATACCTATCAAGTAATATTGAAGAAGAAATCTCATATTATTGGCGATACTTGCTTCTAATTTGTTCTGTGTTTCTATCTTTATTTTAAAGATATTGCCACTTCTGCAACACTAAAATTTACATAAACACAACGTTCAGTATGACTGTGTAGCGGCGCGTCGCGTGAGCATTGACCTACTATTCACCTAGAATCTTAATTACTTTTGCAACGCAGGAAACACCAAGGGCTGTTGAGTAGTCTCTTTGCTATACAAAAACGTAAACCGTACGAGTGTTGAGTGGAGATACAATCTTTTACTTCTAGAATACGTAACACGTTGCAAATTGTTGTACATTCCTAGTATCTTCGTGTTACGTACTTTTTATATCTCAGTAATGTACTTCACTTCAACTTGTCATACTTTGTCTGTTGGCACATTTTATTTGTTAAAACTAAACATTACTTAGTATAATTGTATAACTACATTAATGTTCACCATTGTGTTACATGAGGCACTTACAGTAAAATTGTGGCTTTTGTTCACACAGCAAAGGATGTTTTTAATCTTTGATAGGTGCCTTTGGCAGGAATTAGTGGGTATTCTATAGGCACATTACATCTGAGATTTCTGCTTGGTTTAAGTGTACTAAATTGTGACAAAAATAGAATATTGCTTTTAACTTGACTCAATATAAAAAATAATTACTTCAGTTATAATAATTTTAGGAAACTAAACTTAACCTCTACTAATGCGATAGTTAAACTAGGCCCGGGTACATGGGCATATCCTTAAACTACGACTAAAAGAGAAGTATGGAAACTGCGAATGTCATCTCGCTGAGTGTGGTAACTAGGACACAGCTCAGCGAATGAACCTCGCTCATATCAGCCCGACTGGGATACCTTACAGGCCATAAAATTCTATACGATTCTTGCCCTACTCATATTGTGGTGAGCAAGGAGGGCTCAAAAATTATGCAGTGTGTTGACTGATACTAGAGTTGCAGGCGTTCATAGGCTACGGTTGCTGCTTACAGCGTAAGAAGCGATGGTAAGCCATCAGGCGGGCCGCATGCTTGTTTACCGCCAATGTGGTATTAAAAGAAACGTAAAATAAACATTTACGAGATTAAAACTGAAAGAACAAATCAAATTATTTTTTAATGAATATTTTGATTTGTTTATTTTAAGTACACCACCGCCAGGCACCGGAGGCGTTGGTCACTTTTTCCTTTGATATGACATCTATACAAGTTTATAATTTACGAGATTGTTATATACCTTAATGAAGCCTCTTGAACAAGTTATGATTTAAAATATCCATATACTTACTCAAACATTAAGTACTTTCACCGAAGATGCTTGAAAACAAAGCTGCCGTGCCAGCTCATAAATATCCGGCCACACTGCATCGCGATCACTTCTCATAATGAAAAAGTTCTCCAGCCTCCAAAACTCCCAAAGCAGTGGGAAAAATATAGCAAAAACTTCCACTTCTTTTGTAAAAGTATTCCCATCACGTTATACAATGTAGGCGAGGTTTGCGTTTGCTTTTTTCATATCCACGCATAATTTGTTCTCTCTAATGATATGAGACAGAGGCAGGTTTCGTAAGTATGTGACACTTTTCCTTTTAACGAACGCGTGCTCAAGTGAAAGTATCCTAACGCTTTTTTGATGTGTTGTCACCTTATTTTAGACACGGCTTAGATAATTCGACGCAGGAATCTCATTTCTCGCGTCTCTTTGTTTTCTTGACTTTGGTGATTTAGTGTTGTTTTAAGATTTCGTGTTTGTCATCTATGCTGATTAATAACTTAGCGACTGGTATTTGTGGAATTGCGGACGTTTATTTTTTACTTGCATAGCAAAAATGTTATATCCTAGCAATAAAGCTACCTGAACAAAGTTTGAAAAACCGGCCAAGAGCATAACGGGCCATGTTTAAGGTAGGATTCCTTAAAATAAAACAACTTTGAACGGATTATATCGCGTATACTGAATTTTAAATTACATCCCGACGTTTCGAACACTTTACAGCGTTCGTGGTCACGGGTCGACTGAGGAAAACATATTTACCCACATCTAAAATTACAATGTACAAAAGACTACCCACATGTATAACATTAAATGCAAACAAATAAAGGTGAGTGTACATGCCAGAAGGGCAAATAAAGCTAGTTCTACAATAGCTAATTATCGATCTACTACAAACTTTAATTAATTAATTTAAAAGGTAGCAAACAAACTGAATCTCAATTAAGTTTGACAAGCCTCTAGTCCTCGCCAAGGAGAAACGATATATTCCCAGGATGCTGCGGGAGGCTATTGAGATAAAGAAATATCCAAACTTTAACAGGGAGGATGGCTTTTCTTTACCACCGGCTTGGGATCCAGTGGTTCATTTGATCATAGAGCAAGCAGGACACACGACTGTGAGGCCATAGCGTTGGATAGTGTTAACATATATTGCTCTATTTTGTAAAATAATGTAGACCTATAAATTTCTAAATTTAACAGTTTGTTTGCTACCTTTTAAATTAATTAATTAAAGTTTGTAGTAGATCGATAATTAGCTATTGTAGAACTAGCTTTATTTGCCCTTCTGGCATGTACACTCACCTTTATTTGTTTGCATTTAATGTTATACATGTGGGTAGTCTTTTGTACATTGTAATTTTAGATGTGGGTAAATATGTTTTCCTCAGTCGACCCGTGACCACGAACGCTGTAAAGTGTTCGAAACGTCGGGATGTAATTTAAAATTCAGTATACGCGATATAATCCGTTCAAAGTTGTTTTATTTCATGAATAACTATCGCGGCAACCGTAGAAGATATTAGGATTCCTTAGTTTCCGGCCCGTCACCATACCCACAAAATGTAGTTTTTATAGGATACTAAGTAGCTCACCCGGCGAACTTTGTACCGCCAACTACATTTTTTTAATTTCTCCAATATTGTAACACCTAGTTATTCTGCTATTTGGGGCGGATATAAATCCAAAAAAAAACATAATCAAAATCGATTCACCCGTTATCGAGTTATAAATGGTGCTACCGAACGACTTTTTTTATGTATATAGATTGTGCGGCACTTACTTAAATACTTCCTTTTACTGTGAAATGACAACATTCTTAGAGAACTCAGAAACGGCCCCACCCATTTTTTGGACTCGCGGTTCAAAAGTTACAGGGGGAAACACATTTTTTTTAATTTACACACTATTATTTATTTCAAATAGCATTGTGCGTGGGACAGACGCAAACACTGTCACAAAATAATGATCAAGCAGTAAAGTAATAAAATGTGGGATTCAATTAAACTATTTTTAAACAACAACAAATTTAATACTAAACAATGTTTTGCAACTCTCAGTACATGTTAAATATAATTATAAACAAAACAATTAAATCGCCAATGCACCCCACATGTGGAATGAAACGTCAATATAGTGCTTGACACTATATTGACGTTTCACACTTGACTGACTCGCGCAATCGAATTTAAAAGATCGCGTCACTTGCGTCAACAGTCAATTTTAGTCTATACACTCTACGATTAAGATTTCCTTGCACACTTTATCCATAATCGAAAACAAAAATGTTTTATTGATTAGCCTCTTCACTAAATTTGTGAAATGACATGTGTCCCACGCACAATCTTATTTGAAACATACAATGGTCCGCAATCTCTTATAATCGCACGGTGATAACATACGTTTGCTATATCAAGTAGATGACTCTATCCCTCATACGTATGCTGTAACTGTAACCTGTAACAAAACACGGTTTGAAATTTCAAGTTCCTAACGGACATAAGTTTATTTTGACAGATTTGTGTTCTGTTGAAACTATGGCTGACGAACTGAGTTCTCTCCGCTTTATGTAAGGCCCATTATGAAATGTGTCCAAAATAATACTGTGCTAAGTGAATGCAATTTGTAAGATGTCAGACTGTAAATAATTTGTAAAACGAATGGAGATACACATAATAACCATTGTTTCTAGTCTGTACCGCCAAATATACACTGTTTATTATTATCTTGCTTATTAAACATTTTATTCAAAGTTCTTTCAAACAGTTGTATTTTATGTAAAAATATTTTTAGTTTTTGTGGCTACGGGATAATGCGCTTACGAGTATATTATGATCCGTACATATGATAATTATTAATAAAAAGCATTAAATTGACAACATTATCAATACATATACGTACACACTATTAGCTCTTTAATTTAGATACGACGTGATGTAAATATTTTTGAAATATGTCATGTAGCTTAAAATATTTATTTATAATATATAGTGGCTCAGCGAGCCGTAGTGAGTCTTGGCCTCCGATACGAGTTGGCGCCAGCGCGCCCTGTTTAGTGCGATCTCCTCCCAGTTTTCTACTTGCAGGGCGCGTAGATCTCTCTCGACTTGGTCTCTCCAACGGTACTTAGGGCGACCTGCTTGGCGTCGACCTGTATGGCGTCCAATGTAGGCCCTTTTGGCTGCTCTATCGCCTGACATTCTTTCAAGATGCCCAAGCCAGCGGAGTCTTGCTGACTTGGTTTCGCCGATGATGTTTGGTTTAGAATATTTACTAATAATGTGTAAAGTACCTAACATTTTTATTTATTTTCTAAGCAAAAAATAATAAGCAGCAGTCAGAAAAAAACATGGATAGTGTGACATTACACAATTTTGCTACGCACTCGAGTACAACATACATATGCTTTTCCGTGTCAAGGGAAGCACGGCGCGGCGGGATGAACCTTCCAAGACAAAACTGCGAACCATAACGGCCTTAACTAATACTAGTCAATGATACACTGCTTATATGTACTACATAACTCACCTGCATTTGAGTAATGTAGCTATTGAATGTTAAGATGTGAAAAGACGGATAGTAATACGCTCCTCTTGCCGGTTAAGTCTTTAAAGCATGGAGCATTGGTTAGAAGACAAGTATTTTTTCTATAATTGCGTTACTAAATTGGTCCCTGCAATTGGGCTAATGAGCTTGCAGTGGATCTCTGCCTTTATTTGCCTCAGTGATGGCTTTAGAGCTAATTTTATACAGGTTTGTGGACTTCGTGAGAATTCTTAGTTTATTTACCTTGAGTTTATTATTTTAACTTACAAGCACCACGACAACATGTAAAGGTTTATTGTCATTGTAGATAGGAAGTTGATGGTCATCATCATCATCATCTCAGCCAAGACATCCACTGCTGAACATAGGCCTCCCCTTTAAGGGGGGGTTTTCCATACGCGCCACGCTTGGCAGGCGGGCTGGCGCGCGCAGTTTTTTTTTTGTATATTGTTGTTTAGGCTTTCGGAAGATGCTGCTGCCCATTTCACGGTAAATTCCCTTAGCAGACTCCTACTGCAACCACGGGACGATATGGTGGGGGACAACACGACCAGTTAATGGTATTAAAGTATTATCATATAAATTCATATCCCATAAAGCGATGATTATTGTTTCAGTAACTGTTTAAACGCAATCTTTTATGCGATTTGAAACGACTTTGTACCATCGGGTTCATAATTGCATGGCCAATTTATCAATGAATTTATTCATAAATTGCCTATGCATTTTTGAACCCGATGGTACAAATTCGTTTTCACCTCACTAGCTCGGAAAGCCCTTTTTGTTTGTTTAATATCTATTGTGAAAATCGCTTTTTATCCACATGTGGTGAAAGAGTTTTGACATAAGTGACAAGTGGCTTAAGTGACATTTGACAGCTAACAAAACGTAAAACGTTAAAAGTGCAGAATTTTTAACATCGCAATTAATGAATTGCATCGAGTAAAAACACTTAATACAGTCTTACAACTTTATTTTAATTCATAAATATCAGCATTCAACATTAATCTTCATTCTTTTTGTAAAAACGGATAAATTGTTCTGACAGCCGAATAAGTCTACGTACGAACAAAACGCATCTGACGTTTAATAAAACCTTTTACGTCAAAACTTTTCATTTCAATTCATCCATCATATCAACGTTAAATATTCGCATGTTTTTCTAGGTTGTTTTGTTAAAAAATAGTGATTCGAGTGATGAAGAAGTATTAAACACCTGAGGAATTACGGGAAACCAAGCAAAATGCACCCTTTTTCTTATTTTCCTCGCTGTAGTGAGGTGAAAAGTTTTGTGTTATACACGGGTGAAAGTTATTTTACGTCTCGTGTATTAAAGCACTCGCTACGCTCAGGATTCTATTTTTGAACCACTCGCTTCGCTCGTGGTCAATAATAGAATCCTTTCGCTAGCTCGTGTTTCAAATAACACTCGCACGTAAAATACAACTTTCACCCCTTGTATAACAAATAACTATTCAAATCGCATAAAAGATTACGTTTAAACAGTTACTGAAACAATAATCATCGCATTATGGAATACTCGAACAGTAAGTCGTATGTGTATGACTATACAAATTCCCTTAAAGTTCAAACGTGACTGCATCAATCTCTATTTAATGCTCATGCGCGGTGTTATCACACTGGCGGCGGCGCAACCCGATGGATGAATCGTCGCATGCGGAAACCGCAGCAGTGTGATAGCCGATTTAATACCAGAAACGAGCTTCTACTTAATACGTAAAATTTCTTTTCTCATCGTTCTTTTCTTAATTATAAACCCATAAAAAATATCATTAACCTAATTATGTGTCTCAGAAATCGACGATAATCCGTCGACATGTGATAGGGCTGCTAATTAACTTTCAGAATATGACTTACTTATTTTTAAGTAGGTATATTAAGAGATGGCTTAGTTTCGGAGGTATTGAAAATTTGAGTTCGACGTATGCATAATCAAAAGTAGGTATGCTAATTCTTTTTTCGGCGGTATTTTTTTATATTTACATTTATCGGCATAGTCACAACAAAAAAGAAGAACAAAAATCCTTAATTGATTGCTTCTATATTCTAGCCCACACTTACTAAGCCAGCAGTTTAGCATAAAACAGAAAAATAAGTTTCAGAAACATCAGTTTCGTGCTGACCAGGCTACAAAAGCTCATAACGGCATTAAAGGAACAAAAAGCTGTAGTTTAAGCACCAACTTCGATACTAAGCGCGTCCAAAAAGTTCCACGGGCTACCATAAAAGCTCAACTATTACGTGCTAGGTAACGGCGTGATGCAAAGACGCATTAAGCTCTAAAAATTGTAGTGCTTTTTGTCTGGCTTTCCATTGGGAGAAAATATTTTAAAACATTTTAAAATTTGTATCTTTTAAAATAGTGGGTACATAATATTATATTTTTATAGATGTTATTGACACTGAAGCATTAAATCCTCCTATTGTTTTCTGTGCAATAAAGTAGAATTCAATAAATAATTAATTCTAGTTATTACTAACTAATTATAAATACCAACTCTGGTCAAACAAATTTTGACAAAAGTAGGCGTCTTGCGTTAGTAATATTTTTATTTAAAAAGTAAAAACTTGCTTTCGTCGGTTTGATTTGTTGACGTATACATTTATTGATAATCGAAGACTATTGTGAGTTATTTACTAATGATAATGGTATTTTGTAATGATGGTGTATGCAACTGTACTGAAATATCGGAAACACACAATAATATTAGGTATGCACTATACAAATACATGGTAAATGTTATATTATTACTGATAAACCTATTCTATTTCTTTGTAGGCAGGTAAGTACGCAATCATAGTTAGTTGCCGTTCACGGCCGCTGTCACATTGGCTATTCCCTGGCGAATTTTTTAAATTTATCATTTTCTGATCCCAGCTAGGGACGTAAATAAAAATCCGACTGTTATTAGAAATACATTGTGACGTGAACACGCACATACGAGTCAACATCGAGACGTGGTCAGTGGTATCTCGTTTCTTAATTTCCCGGGGGACAGGCCTGCTGCCGCGGACAAATCGAAGTGTTGGGGCACGCCAGCGTGTACCCTGACTACGAGCTGAGCGGGTATCGGGTTACTTTTATAAACAACATTAACAGTAACAGGACTAAATGCCATCGCCATAGTAAACAGAAACAGTGCCGTGCCGGTCTCCCTAAAGTACTCATCTCCTTCTATGCCCTTCAACTAATGGGCCGGTTTACGACTTAAATAATCTGACAAAATTTCGGGAAAAATAAAGACCCTTTTCTATCAATGGAACAAAATAATGGTATATTTTTATAAAATAATGATGAAACGTTGTATAAAATAAATATATTAAATTAACTTTCAGTATCTAAATGGATGTCCAAACAAATAAAATGTCAAGGTGTATCAAAGACCTTTTATATAAATCCATCTCAATCTTCCATTCTTGGTAAAAATGAGTCTATATAATAATACCTACATGAAACCAAAAGTGAAGACATATTTTTGCTCGGCTAAGGTTTTCTTTTGTTGTACTGTTTTCGCCACAAATATTGTATGAGAGATAATAATAATCCTTTTGTTCGTAATGAAATTGAAACAGTAACTAAACATTTAAAATATGTTATTACTAATTATTTTAAACATAAATATAGGTGTTAAAGTGACACTAAATAATTGAAAACCGCACTAACCAAATTTCAAATGAAGCTTAATTTGATATAAAGCTCCTGATCGGGCGTGAGATGGGCCGGCGAGTAAATTTAATAAAAGCGCAACGGTTCGACGAGTATTGTTAAAATTGGTTAAGACCGACTTGGCCGTAAAATATGGGTTCTGTTATTTGCAGTGCCATTTTGTGGCTGGGACGCGATCATGGACAAGTTAATATTCCGGTGTGAAATCATGCTATATAGTCTAATAAACAAAGATAACAAAAAGGTGATCTTTTTACAAGAAGTTTTATTTGTTTTAATGTAGAAAAAGGTTATAAGGAATACTTTTTATATTTCAAAGAAAAGTATGTATTAAGTTACATTAAGTACCTACGATATATATATTTAATGGTTTGTTTAATGTGAAAAAACGCTGTGCTTTCTACGTACATATAAGTTATGTAAAAAAATCGACAAATTACCAGTCGAAGTGGTAATACGTTTCAAAACTATCTATCAACTATATACTAAACCTAACTTGACGCGTTTCAAAACTGTAACAACCTGCCCAATGCCAAGTTATAAAATGCCGTGCAATGTTAAAATGTCAAATTTGTATTGTTGCAATAAAAAGGTGAAGTGATCACAAAGGTAGCAGGTGCCTCGTATTGATATTGTATTGGAATTTTTGCGCACGCCACGAAATAATACCTAATAACGAGTTTATGGAAAATTTATTGCTAGCATTTGCGGCGTATTGCTGAATTGTAATGTATGTTTCAAAAAAAGATAATCTTTTAGGTATTTTTGTTATTAGTACTTCAATATATCAAAAAGATATTTTTTGATTACATACATAACCTAATATAAACGGTGATGTTGAAAAACGAAACCCTATTTATTTCCTGAAGTGAATTCAATCAACCTGCAACCAAAGTTAACTAAGCCTGCAGCGGAAATAGAGCAAATAGCAAAGTGTGGTACGCCAATATAAACGTCGAATTTTTAATGAAAAAAGACGTTCACGGTGGTTCTCCATTATTTATTGCAAAGTTCATTCGGAAATAGCATGGCCTGTCGTTCCTGCTCGTTCAGATGCACAAAGATCTAAAGTTACTTCCACATTAGTTTCTAGACACGTAGCTTCAACAACTTGTCTGACACATCCTGCGCCGTACGGACTCCTAACCTCACCTATAATGAAGCTAGTAGCAGAACACGTGTCGTGCTTAGCTGAAATCCGTTATCGAGAACGACTCTCAAAGGATTTAATTTCCTGTCGGCGAAATGAAAATCGATTAGTTTGATTTCCGACGCCCGCCGGCGCCGGGGCTCGATAGTTTCCGATTCGCCCAGAGCCCAATTTAATAAGACATGAGAGTTAATCTAACTGGGACACCTTTGGGGCCGAGGAGCTCCGGCTTGCATGGCTGCATTCAAATCCAATTAGCTCTATTGTTTCATTTAACTAGATGCATCTATGAAAGCGAATCAAGTTACCTATAGTGTCACAGCTGCACAGGTGTATACGGTTTACTTAGTTAATTAGTAATTACATTGATTAAATATGAATTATCTTTATTTTAAGGAAACTAAGGGCTAAATTATTAAATGATATAATCTGTAACAATTATATTTTTTCTGCCATTTTTTCTTTATATACTAATGACCCAAAGGGTTTATTGAAAATTGACTAAGTATATTGTATAATGTTAAATGCCACTGGACTAAAATTTTTGCTTGAATATTGTAAGAAAACTATTCCTCTTTATTTTATTTTATTTAACCTATTAGGGATTCTATTCCCCTGAATTTACATAGTAGTTGAGATTCTTGTAAGCAATCTGTTTTTACTTTCGGGATGTATTCTGAACCCTTAAGAGTATTTTGCGAAAACTTGATTAAACCATTCCGGAACCTAAATTGTTATTTAACACCTTGCTCTTGCGGGAATCATTATTTACTTACCAAGCTGACAGGTACGGCTCTGTTCTTCTGAAACAAAAACAAATGAAACTTTTAATTAAAATCGTTCGCTCCGAACTTTGTCATTGTTCTTAATAATTGCACGAATATAAAGAGCGAAATCAAAGTTAATTCAGGATTTTCTGTACAGTCAGCAACATAAGTTATAAAATGTACTGTTGTTGCTGACTGTATTAGAATAGCAAGGTCTTGTTATAGTGGAACACATGCGAGCGCATTAATGTATATCCAAAGTACTACTTATTGTTTAAAAGCGGTCTATTTTTATCAAGCATATGGTAATTACATCTGCCAATAAATTTTTATTTATTCGGCATGTAGTATTATTAGCGTCGTGAATTTTTTTGCCAGTATGTCACTTATCATCATATGGTAACTATTACAGCTTTCAGTTGCTTGAGTCAAATAGATCCCTTTTGTAATACATATTTGTTAAGTCGAAACATTTGCGTTGTACAGAAATTTGAGTACTAGAATTAGGTATGTACTCGTAAGTATTTGCAGTTACGGCTTTGCGTAATTTAAGCATTTTACTTGGCGTGTAAAAAACTTGGACAGAATTATATAATCCTTTGCGATTGCAATAGGTAAACGATATCTCTACTTATATACTGGATAAAATTAAACTTACGTATGACGAATTAATGAATGGATTCGGTTTTGATTAGAGGTTTGCGTTATCAAACTACAGTGGTTAAGTGAAAGCTAACAGTTGCCTTAAAGCAAAGTAAGAATAATTTGCTACTGTCTAGAGCAATTTTCAATGAAAAGTTTTGAATGTATATTACTAGTATCACTACCTTAGTTAGGCATTATACTCATTATAGCTTGTTTAGGAATTTTGTACGTTGATAGTATTCCATAGCATGAAAAAGAAAGTTTTGGAAAAAGTATGCTCTATGTTTATCTGACAATTAAATAGTTCAAAACATTATATAGCCATGACCTAAACGAGCAGTTTCAATTAAAAATAATTTATTTTAGTAAATATTGAAAATCATTAAACATTTTGCCAGATAGTTACACAAACAATGTTATAATAGTGGTATAAGGTGTAATATAATAAAATAAAAACTTTTAAAATTTGTGAAATCACACCGTGATTTTAGTAAGCCATACAAAACTTATATTCCATGTAAAAGTTAAATTAGAAGCTACAAATGGCCCGATGGGGACTTCTCCGTGGCCCATCGACCCAGGTTGCGGTTGTTGGTTGCGGCAACGCATTGCAAACCATGGCGCACCTACTTGCCTGCCCTGCCTGCCCATATTATTGTTTGCAGTTCGACTTGATGGACGCAACGCCCAGGGCGGTCAACACCGCCGCCTTCTGGGCATCTCAAGTATGAAACTTAAGGGAACCTCGACACGAACAGAAGAAGAAGCTAGAAATAGACTATCATATCCTGGTGAAGGTATATTAGGGTCAGGTATCCAATAGTTAATTATTATCATTTTCTCGAGGTTCTACTAAATGGCAATCTTCAAAAAATGTTTGTAGAGAAACGGACTACAATGCACACGTAACACCCCTAGAATTGCAGCAATCCATAGGCTACGGTAATTTCTCACTGACGGGATATGAAAACTACAAATTATAAACTTAATCAAGTTACCAAAAAGGAATCAAAATTATTATTATAGGTATAATAAAAAGTTAGCGTAGGTAATTGTCATCCGACACTTTCGTACACTGACAACTTAATTAACAATACAATAGCAGCGCAGCAGCCTAACTAAAATAACATGGATATTCTTCCGCGACGAATGAGTGACATAATAGACTTAATAGCATAATCGTTGTGTAAGATGGTGTAGGTATGTTCGGGGTCGGAGGTGAAGTGAGAGCGGGATTGGACGACCCAGTGCGAGTAAGGTCCGTGCAGACTGGTAACTGCAGGTTATTCGAAACATATCCTGATAACATAGTTCACTCATAATTTCGTATGTACACTCGCGAGTGAGTGATTCAAAAGATATACATATATATTTCCATTTAACTCAATCACTCACTCGCTTAACGGAGAATCAAACAACTCCTTATATCAGTAACTCTTCAACTCTTTTCCTTCTCTCCCGAGTACTGACAGTGATGTTTTTCTTATAATTAAATCATAATATGAATTTGATTTTTTTTTATCTAGATGAATGGTCACTACAGCAAGATTGACCAGCTCGTTAACGAGGGATCGAGAGAACCGTTTAGATAAATATAGATTAACAGAACGAAATGAGTGGAAAGAGTGATACTATATCACAATGATCGGATTTTAGGGTACACCACGGGTTCAATTACCTCATGAGTATGCTAACGTGGATATATTATACATTAATTACATCAAATCCATTTCAATACCATTTTAACCTTTCAAACAACCGTTTTCAGTTAATAAGTGTTCTTTATTATAATTAGTGTTCTGTATTCTACCGTGTTGCACCCGAAAATCCGATCACTGCCTGATATAATAGTACATCTCGTGAAGATAATGTATCAATCTTTACGTCACTCTGGGCGCTAAGTGAGATTTACCGCCCTAGAGCGCAGCGGCAAATCTCACTTCACACCCACGAGAAGACGTAAAATTATGTACGCACCACGGGCGGTAGTAAGGAAGGCCTCAGAGAGCTTGTTTACGGCCCTTACCTTCGGTTCGGGCCACAAATACCCGCGATCTGAGCCCTTCTTT
Organism: Pammene fasciana; assembly: GCA_911728535.1. Taxonomy (NCBI): domain Eukaryota; kingdom Metazoa; phylum Arthropoda; class Insecta; order Lepidoptera; family Tortricidae; genus Pammene; species Pammene fasciana. Next base: position 22,345,321 of record OU452275.1, read on the forward strand.
ATTTTACCGCCCTTGGTACGTAATGTACTATTTCATTTCAGTGACACACTTCTTGAATCTCTAGGGAAAACCCTGAAAATGGCTTCGAGAATAATTTCTTAGTGAAGCTTAACGATATTTTAACAACATGAGTTTTTCAGAATTATACCTTAAGCGGTTTACTTTGAAGGTATGTGTTATATTGGTATGCTAAACTACTTCTATTGATGAGAAATGATATCGTAAGAGCACAAAAGTTACCACTTCCTTGGTATTTTATTTGTTTTTAGATCGGGATTGAAGTTAGATCTGTTGCCATAAGTGACCAATTGACCATACCGAGAAAATGGTATACGGATATTAGATACTAATTCCTTTATTCATAAATGTCTCTCAGGACTTCATTTATGTTTGGTCTGTTTCTAACAAACACAACTGTCAAAGTGACAGATAAGGACAAAACATAAATTAATTGTTTGTGGCCTGAGAGACGTTTATGATTAAGGCCAAGCGATTCGGACAAGCCACGCCCATCCGTAAGAAACACGTTTATGGCTCCCGTGTACGAAAGAAAGATATGCAGCGCTCTTAACGATAAGACTTTTTGACTAAACTACGATAAATAAGAGATTCTATAAAGTTTTGTCTAATTTTGTTTCTGTGACTTTTTAAATAAACCAAAATACCAAATTTTTTACTTAGTTATATTGCTTAATCTCTGATAGTTTACGTAAGCTAAGAAAAATAAGGGGAAAAAGGACCCAACTTCGGATTTTTTTTCTATCGAGGCAACTTTTAGCAATCGTGTTTCGGCTTGTACCATAAACAAGAATATAATATATCCCTTTTCCCGTTCAGTCAATAGAGCGTTTGAAAAAAACTATAATTTTTCAAAGTAGCCCTTAAGGGGGTATTTAAGTAAATAAATATGTCGCAAATTTGACATATAGCACTTGTGACGAGGATAAATATTTGTAAATAAACCTGTGTGGTCGCATCTTTACAAATTTTCTACAGGAACCGACGCGGTATAGTTGAACTCGCCCCATCGGAGCCCCTTCTGTCAAACCGGTTTCCCGATATGGCGATATACGAATTATATTTAAAATGTTGCCGTGAAAACGGGAAATGTACCGCTGGTATTTCATATTTTTGACGTGATTCTGAAAAAAAAAACACGGAGACTTAAAACTGACCAATGCAACTTTGTAATGAATGACACAATGTCTTCTATTAACTAGTCGTGATAGAGCTGATAAGGTGCAATTTAGATGTATTGTTGTTAATAAATACACATCATAATATTCTGTAATACGACTGAAAACGTCATGTGAAATGTTAAACGGCACAAAGTCGGTAATTCATATTAACAAAACAATTTCAAAAAACGTAGTCCGGATAATGTATGTATGTATATGTTATGTTCTTATTTGTGTATGTGTATTTTAAATAAATAGTAATGTTGATTTGTGTTTCTAAATATCTCTCTATTTCTATGATCCTGCACTAATTCAAGTTTTCGGTTATCCAAAGGTTGACTGGTAGAGAATGCCTTAAGGCATTAAGTCCGCCTCTTGTACACTTTTTAATTGTGCAATAAAGTTTAAATAAATAAATAAATAATCCGTATAACCTGTTTGTGTTTTAAATGTCCTGTTATTTGTTAAATATTTTACAATACAAATAGAAAACGTGGGATTTCTTTATAGTTCATAAATCCGAGTAAAAGTTACAGAATACAAATTGATACAGAAGACAATTGTACAAAAGAACAGCTAATATTTCAGTGGATTTCCAGATTATTCTGTGTCACAAACTATAATGTAAGTCCTACGTAATATTTTTTACAATATCAACTTGACTTGGCTTATAAATTGGCCGTGATTTTGTGCTCCATCATAACATCACTGTAAGAAAAATTGAATTCATGAAAGTTCATAACATTTTCCGATTAAGGTCAGATGGTTAATATTGTAATTAAATACATTAATAAGAAAATGAAATTATTTAAAGGGTGTATGTCTACACTACAACGTTACGTAAGTTTCAAAATTTAATTTAACGGTACCTCAATACAAAATAATTGAAAAACTTGCAAAGTTTTCAAACAAAAAGTTACATTTTAAAATTACAGAAGTCGCAACATTTTGCCAGTGTTAATTAAACTCGTTTCATTCAATGAAACTGAGAATGAGTTCCCGAAATTAATCAGTATTTGAATAAGTCAAGTAAGAAAGTACTAAACGGGCAGAGTTGGATAAATTAAATTTCATTCTATTCTAAAAGTTTGTAACTTGATTAGCATAATACAAGGCGGGATGAAAGACGCTTCACCTGGCGCCTGGTCAGCTGCGGTGGTCTACAGGGGGCGTTCCCAAGCTGACAACGGTTCATCGTTAAAGCCATTTGCAACATAAAATATTATTTAAATAATACACAAATTTTATATTGCTCATACACACCAAGGGTATCAAATGACAGGCCACCTAATTTTCTACAAATATTGTGTACAGGTAAGCGTCTGAGCTCAGATAATTTTAGGGGAAATTAGCGAAGCGCACGTCTTTGAATTAACCTATTTTTGTCAGCTAGGTACCTCCCCAAAAGACATACTTAGCATTCAAAACTTACTTAGATCATTTAAGTAAATTAAATTTGCAACTGGTTAAGATAGGTGTCATATTTCTCGAGATAACGCTGTTGATACTAACGTACGTATCTCGTCATTATTCGGTACTATTTAAACAGCTTCGTTTTCGCTCCCCTAATACTCTTCGGAGCTTAGGCACAAATTATTCAAAGTATGTGTAAATTATAATAATTATATGATAAACTTTCATTTGACCACTTGTGTATGTGGGATACATAATTTGGGTGCAATTTGTATTGTTCGAAATAATGGAATTGATTTTTATAACGGCATTACTCGAGACATTGACTTCAAGACTATTTGCAGATGCAGACAGGTTTTGCTACCTAGTACTAAGTCTAATCACATAGGTAGGTACTAAAACTCAGTGCCAGTAACAGTATGTTAATCTGGTATAATAATATCTCATATAATCGTTTAAAATTTTTGAATAATTGTTTCACAAAAACCATGCGGTCTAAGTACGAAAACCTAGTTAGACTCATTCATTATGATGCAAATATAGTAAAGATACTGAATAAAATATTTAGCTTCTTTTGCCTTAACATTCGTCATATACGTTTTTTGTGGGAATAAAAAATGTTAGACGCGGAAAATAAAACTATCCAAATTATTCATGTTTAAAAAAAGTGATCCAGCAAAGCCGATTGCGAGCTCAAAAACGCGTGTCTAAAATAAGTATTCATTTCATAATATACAAAAATCTAGCCTGATTTTATGCGAGGTAAAATGTAGGTACCATATCATAAAGTAGATGATTTATGCGACCTATAAATACAGAAATGACCCGCCACATCTCATGCAATTACTTGGTGAGGATGCTACCAAGTAATTGCAATATTTTACAGATAGTTTGTAGTTATACATACTCGTAGGTAGGATACCGTCTACAATGAAGATAATATTGTGCTGCATATAAATTGTACAACTTACTGCCTCATACGAACACGTGGATAACGTCTAGTGTAATAAAGTCCGAGGTTTGTGTGAAAATGGTAGACACATTATTCCTTAGGGTTTTAAGTACGAAGTTCCGCTACATTATACAAAATTACAAATTAATGAAGAGTATGATTTATAAGACCCTCCTTTATTTCCATTTTTAACTGACGATTGATGATAAGTTTTCGTATACTCGTTATAGCAAAACAAAATATCTTCAATTTATAAAATATTAGATACTGGAAATATTTGTGACGTTTTCAAGTTAAAGGTACTATCGGGTTAATCATAATTGCATGGCATTTTTGAATCCGATGGTACATCATTGTCAGTTGTTAATAACGTTTATTTCTAAATGTTTCTTTATGGCAGCAACGTCTTATTTACAGCCGACAATGATGTACCTTTGACTTGAATACATCACATTTTGCCAAATAACATTTAACAAGCGGGCACTTCCACAGTGTTTACTCAAGAGAAACCATCTTGACTGAGTCACGCACCGCCCGCCAAAACAACGAAATTGAAACTTCTCTAGCCGCACGGAAAAAAAAGCTTCCGGGATATTCTCAATCTAAGACATTATTATATTATGTTGAAAATATTTCCTTGTGACAAGCATTTATTTCCTTTAACGAAAATAAATTAAAGTTTTAAATATAACGAAGCGAATATATTCTTACAGATTTTCTAGTTTTCTTTTACCTAAGATAATACTTGTTTAATAAAAGTACTTACTCAATATACTCTTGAAACAATACATTTTTGTATTTCTATTTTAAGAAAACGTGAGTTTATCAAGCGAAGAATCATATTTTTGGTAAAGGAAATAAATACTTGTCACGAGGAAATATTTTCAAGAAAATAATAATGTCTTGGATTGAGAATATCCCGGAAGCTTTTTTTTTCGTGCGGCGGACGCTTGTATCGTAAGTAAGTGCTTATTAAAAATGGATATTTGGTAACCAACTCCTCGGGGATCTAAGTATACGTAAGTGTAAGGGAGGGAAACATTATTATAAAATTTTGCAGTATTTACAGTAAACCCTTTTGATGATAATACATAGCTACCTATTGCTGATTATACAAAGGTTGACATCCTTTCCTGTTTATTATATTATTGTAAACCGTGTCCAGTCAAAATATTTCCTTCCGCGGCGCGGCGCCGCGTCTAACCCTCCGTCGCATTTCGCATTTAATTGAATTCGGCAACTGACTTTTCTACTCAATACCGTATTGTCAAAGTCTTCCGTTAAAACTTGTGATTTAGTTTCAAAGGGAATGAATGGAGAACGGGAATCTGACTTCCTCTCGGAATATTTTAATGAGAAATTCTCATAGCTTTAGAGACAGTAAAAGAGGGCCACGATCTTCTGCGCCAGTTTATTTTGTCTCTCATAAAGTTTGTTCAATTTCGGGAAAATTCTCGGCATCGTCTTATTTGTGTGCGCCCGGATTAAAAGATAATGTTTGTAAGTTTGGCCGTTCTGGAGTTTGGCGAGCCAGATTGAAGTTATTACCTGGCCGCGCGTCGGCCGGCGCTCGGACCGGCGCCGCCGCCGCCCGAATTTAGACGATTATTTCCACGTGGCAGATGCCGACAACAATCGCCATGACAAATGACTTTTGTACCTAAGTCTAAATTACAATTCTTTGCAATACGACTCTTTTTATTACTTCAGTAACTCTGAATAATTACCTTTTCATATTTATTTTCTTTCGTAGCCGCTGGGTGCTTGTGATTTACCAGGATTATCCATCTGCATGTTTATCAGGAATTTTACCGCGGATATTAAAATTTATCACAGAAAAAACTTTAACATGGCATTAATATAAAATAAATTATAAAAAAAAAAAAACATATAATAACATGGGCAAACTCTTTGTTTTGTTCAATCATCTATGATAGCATAATAGCTACAATAATAATACGATGTCTGCACATCTTCGTTAATTAAAATCGTGTGTCAAGATCGATGAACGGCCTAATTACATGAACTTAACCTTGACGTTGCATCGATTCATTCAGAAAAAATAATGAGCTCACAACGAGGAAGCCTGCACGTTGTGTCACGTCAAAATAAAGGCATTACTTAATACGTGCGCGTGACGCGAGCTCACGCTCGCACGCCGCCGCCGGCTAGCAGGGATCCGTTACTTGTTCATACAATAAGTGGTTTTCATTGATGCTTTGTTGTTTATTAGTCAGCTCTCAAGCAGATATTAAGACGCAATGTTTTAGTTCTGGCGAAATTTGTATGAAAAAAAAGATATATATTCAGTTATTCACATACAGAACTTAAACAAAAACAAGACATGCATTACAAAATTGCATAAAGTGGCCAAAATTGCGAAGTGAAATGGTTGAAGACTCAGCGAAACCAATTTTCTATACAAAAAATATATAAATATAGGTAGTCAGTTTTGTGACGGTCCATACAGAACTGGAAAGTGCGTCACAGAACTGTCAAAAAAAAATCAAGTAATATTTTTTTTATTTAAATCGATAGTCCTCGTGATTCTGAGTAGGAATAATCCAAAGTTTGTTAGATTTTCCAAAAAGAGTAAATGATATCTATACTTTTGTATAAAAAAATCAAAGTAGTATATTTACTTTACGTCATTAGCTAGGCTAGTAAACGTTAAACAGCAAAGTTTACAACCATGCTATATGAAGGATTTGTGTCAATTTCAATACAGGCCACACATTGTCGCCATGTAAGCCATAAAGGTCACATTCACATTCAATGTAAGTTCTGCGTGACCTTTAGGCCCATAATTGTGTTTAACGAAAGCTTTGTCATGAATTCTGTTGACACGTATTTAGGTAAAATTATATAGGATTGAAAATAAATAGGTACTTACTTGTATTTGTAGCTTTTGATGTTAAACCAAGACTAGAGTTTTAGAATACTCAAAGCAAGCATAAGGGCCGTAACAGAAACTGAAAACTCATTCTCGCAAGGTACTTTTGCATGGTTAGGTACATTTTGTAACATAGTAATCCTTAAACATTGTGTAATGGAATTTTTGGGGAAGCTTATTTGTAGGAAATGGTTATATTAATCGTTCTTACTCCATTTAAAGGTTAGTAATCCATAAAAGTAGTTTAATTGTACAGTAAGACTACTGAGACCCACACATACTGGGAGAACATCGGCCAATCTAAAGGACGCAGTTATGAGTTAGAAGGAGCAAGCGATATCTCGATCTCATTCCGTTGTATAGCCGCATCGCATAAATTGGCCGACGTTAGCCTAGTGTATGGAACGAGCATATATACATATATAATAAGCAGGCGTAAAATTATTGTTTCGAAGTCAATTTTCTTCTAAAGAAAATAAGGATATGGAAATACTTCTGTAAGTACAACAACTCCGCGTAGGTAGCTACCTCCTTTTGAGTGTTTAGAATTTAAAAAACAAAATCGTGTTGTGGGATTATTAACAAATAAATCAATACGGAACCGTGTTCGACGTATCCGGATCACTCTTAACTGGTTCTTTTGTTTCTTGTTTTACACGTATTTTTGACAACGACTGGTTTGATGGGGTCGGCACGTTTATGCTAACGGGCTTCCGCATTTATGAACGTTAATTGGTATACACCCTCTATATATATCTGTATGCTTTAATTGTTATAATAATGATATGTTACATCACGATCTAGGCATTTCTAACAATATAAGCAGAGACTATAGAGATACGAGTATAGACCGCTACAGCCTAAGAACTTTTTGAAGCTCAAGTCAATTGCGCCATCTATGTCAAAGACCCCTAAAGATACCGAAAATGTAAGAGAAATGTCACATGCACTGCTACTCCACCTAGTAGCTACTAGTGTACTACTAGTATATCTCTATAGTCTCTGATATAAGTAATGTTACTTAGTTTAATAAATTTTGTTATTTGTGGATTATACTTTTATGAAACGTTGTTTACACAAAATTGTTTTGTAAGGATTAGTTTTAATTTGAAAACATTATAAAGCGTTTAGGTACAGTCAGCAGCAGGCGTAGCTAACGGGTGAGATTTATATCGAAAACAAATTCATTTAAAATGTCGATTGGTAGAGCAACCATGCTTCGACACGGAGTATCTATGCAGGGTTTGAATCCCACCAGGCTGAATACTCATTCGTTGTTTGTATTATGTATAAGTGAAAACAGATTTGTTGAATATTATACTAAAAATAATTAAGTATCTCTTAAGATAAAAAAAACATCTGACACCTAAGTCGTATAAAAATGATTACCTAGGTATATATGCTTTCAATACCAGTCAAGCAACAGCATGGTATATAATTGAATGTTCAATTGCTCTCTCTGAACAACGAGTCTGTCTGCTTTCTTCCGCGCTTCTCGAAACGTTATTGAGTTCCTGTGTTTTAGAATAAAAGTATTTATTGTGGTAGTGGGTAGGTGCATTGACAAAAATCAGCTGTCACTTTATTTTTTTCGAACATTTTCCTATGTAACTTATTATTGCAACAAGATTGCCTATTATCCAGATCGTCTTTGTTCACATTAAGTCAAATAGTTTTTAACGTTACTCTGCTTTTCTGAAACACAACTTATTTTTGATGAAAGGATAACATTGAAACAAAAAAATCGTAATTTATACGTAACAAATCAAGAAGTAAGGTTTGAACAACCGCTCAAGCACTAGGTATAGCAAGATACGTGAATGCGAAAGTTAAAGTATCTGTAAAAATGAAAGTTCAATGAACGTACTCGTACTGTATGATTCAACAAAATCCGGTGTCAACTTTGCTTTTGTATCATATTTAAATTTGGACCTTAACATTACAGCTCAGGGCTCCATTTGTAGTTGAGTTATTGACCAAGAGCTTGAATATTTCAGGTCATATCTTGATCTTTTTTATTGATAAGACTCATCGGTATTATAATAATACAAAACCGTGCTAGAATTCAACTGTGTGTTGATATGAATGGTTTTATATTTATTTTTAACCGTCTCCTAAAAGGAGGAGGTTCTCAACTCAACGGATTATTTTTGTATGTACCGATTTTCAAAATTTTTTTTTAATCGCACGGGTATAACCCCTAGATGGTCCCATTGTCACCAAGTCCAGGTCTGATGATGGGATCCTCGAGAAATCGAGGGAACTCTCCAACTATTATAGGCACACCTATAGTGATTTCACTATTCTTTACAGCAACTCGGCCACTTCCTCTTGAAATAGCGGATCCTAAGTGAAGTCGGTTTTTTTTTTGTTAAAATTATTTATTTCGTTGAATACGTCGATGGTGACTTAGGAACGGTGGACTTAAAATTCGTATGGAACTTTGGTTCCAGCTACAAACTCTAAGGTTACGTTATTAAGTAGTTACATAAAAAACAGTCGTCCATATAGAGAGCGATACAGCGAGTTTTAGAATGATATAGCAATGAATATTTATGTAAAATTCAAGCAGTAAATTTTACATAATACTGTAAGTTACGAGCAACATTTATGTACTTACTTCTGCTAAAAGATGTATAATGTTCAGTGTTTTTGTTAAAGAAATGTATTAACCCATTTTTCAAATAACCGGTAGTGTCCGGCTGCTCGTTCCTATATAAGGATTGTAAAAGCAGTTCCACGTAATGTCTTCAGCTTCACCGTTGTGCTCTTTAACTCGTATTTTTTGTTTTCATAACGGATTCACTTCGAGCCATAAATTATAATGAACAATTCAGGTAATGAAGGTCACATACTTACTTGTGTTTTTAAATGTGCAAAAAGTACACTTATTAAAATAATAATAATTTAATAACATTGAAAATATGTTAAGAATGCAATATGAAGTACGGTGTGTTAATTGCATAATTACTGACGACAAAAAGCTTTTATTTGATGCTATTTATTTAAAAGGTTCAGCCATATACAGCATAATACGCTTTCAAGTAATAACATTATTAAAACTAGAGTTTAACATAAAATAACATAAATACTCTATTTCATCACCTCAAAATAAAGAAATACATAAAATATAACAAACAATAAAAGCAAGGAGTTTATTCTATAGTAAATAATAAAAAATAAATTAAATTCATTTTTAAATTATATTATTTCACTTTTAAATTAAATGAAATGGCACTTACGGCACGAAACATGTCGCGCGAAGTGACCAACGTGCCGTGAGTGTAACCGTTTTATTTTATATGTTATGTTGTTCAACTTTTATTGTAATTTCATCGAAGCCTGTGGGTCCTGAAATGCATAGTTGTGTTGTTGTACGCTCGTGTTATACAGGCTTACGAGTATTACATGTTTCGTAATAGATGTAATCATCAGGTATTATGAGATTCCATTCTGTTCAAGCGTATAGGAACTTGCTTTGCGATTCTCGACTTCATTAGCTGCATTGCTTTGGTGTTGAGCTGACGAATCAGCAGCTTAATTTGACTATAGACTAAGAGCTACGTCAGATATCACAGAATAATGAGAACAACAAAATCAGTGTATGTAGTTAGATTGTTATACTAACCATATTTCTAGTTTCAAACATCTGGCTGGCTATCAAAAGGGTCTGGCCGGACCGCCATACCAAAATCGCCCCTGGCTGAATTTGAGATATTGTTATGCACGATTATTCGTTTTATTATTACATATACTTTTGGTGAATATTATGCCTTAAATGATTCCCGTTTGCGAAAAAATTAAAAAAAAAGAAATTTCGTTTTTATTTTTTTTCTTTAAAACCACGTATTCGATTGACTTGTTCTTTGGATATTTTATAGATATATTAGGGATACATCAAAGAAAAAAAAAATTAACTTCCTGACTTTATTTTATGTACATAATTTTTTGAGTTTTTTTTTTTAATATTTTTTTTATACTACATATGAGTTAGCGACACCTACCATATTTTTATATAATATGCGCATTTTTATACTCTATTACATATATTTTTATCAAAAATATTGGTTTGGATCAACAACTTGAAAAAAAAATTTTTCATAAACTGAGTGGACAAAATTAACCTTTATTACTCGTAGTATTTAATTGTCTAACACCGGGAGTGGCTCTTTTTTCCTCAATTGAAACGGGTTATTAGTTAAAAATAAAAAAAACATAAATTAAGAATTTTTTTTATTTCTTGCGCTGCTGGCGAATCGAAGCAGTCATATACAGGTGGATTTTCTTTTTGGGTCAGTGAAGGCAGCTGCCAGATTCCGGGCTGCTATGTGAAAATGGTCTTAGAAGACCTTCCCTTGATTTCAGAATAATTTCAGATTAATGAAGGATCGCATTTACAGATTTTGGAATAAACATACAGGGTGCGAGAAAAAGGTCATTTTTGAGAAACTTTTTTTTGATGCCATTCGAGTCCATTCCTATCCAGGATCAAAAGCTTGTATGGGACCAAAAAAATTCCGGCTAGAACAGCCACAAATCGAGGAAAGCTTTTTCCATACATTTTGTATGAAAATGAAAACTTTTATTTTTCACATGCAATTATTTTATGCCAATAGATTCCATTCCCGTTCAGTATCAATAGTTTCCATGGGATCAACTTACGGTAATGTACCAAACAGCCACAAATTGAAGATTCTTTTTCCATACATTTACTATGGAAAAAAATGTGAAAATGTATTTACATTTTTCAATCACGCCAATCAGTCCCGTTACGTTTAAGAACAATAATACTGTTTGAGGACATTACAGTCAAATCATTCAAAATTTCAAAAAACGGGGATTTTAAAGCAGTAAATGTATGGATAAATAATCTTCAATTTGTGGCTGTTTGGTACATTACCGTAAGTTGACCCCATGGAAACTATTGATTCTGAACGGGAATGGAATCGATTGGCATAAAAAAATGCATGTGCAAAATAAAAGTTTTCATTATCATACAAAATATATGGGAATAGTTTAACGTTTTAGCCTTCACTGACCCAAAAAGAAAATCCATCCTGTGTATGACTGATTCGATTCGCCAGCAGCGCAAGAAAAAAAAATCATTCTTAATTTATGTTTTTTTTTTTTTTTTTTTAACTAATAACCCGTTTCAATTGAGGAAAAAAGAGCCACTCCCGGTGTTAGACAATTAAATACTACGAGTAATAAAGGTTAATTTTGTCCACTCAGTTTATGAAAATTTTTTTTTTTCAAGTTGTTGATCCAAACCAATATTTTTGATAAAAATATATGTAATAGAGTATAAAAATGCGCATATTATATAAAAATATGGTAGGTGTCGCTAACTCATATGTAGTATAAAAAAAATATTTAAAAAAAAAACTCAAAAAATTATGTACTTAAAATAAAGTCAGGAAGTTAATTTTTTTTTCTTTGATGTATTCCTAATATATCTATAAAATATCCAAAGAACAAGTCAATCGAATACGTGGTTTTAAAGAAAAAAAATAAAAACGAAATTTCTTTTTTTTTAATTTTTTCGCAAACGGGAATCATTTAAGGCATAATATTCACCAAAAGTATATATAATAATAAAACGAATAATCGTGCATAACAATATCTCAAATTCAGCCAGGGGCGATTTTGGTATGGCGGTCCGGCCAGACCCTTTCACTTAAATACGAAATCTCTATACAAAATGGAGTGTTTGAAGTGTCGTGTGGGACGCGGAACGTTACAGCGTGCATCATCCTTTGTGGTGTCATATCTGACAAGGCCAGTTCTCCGCTTCCTACGAGTAGATCCGAGATTCTACCGATCGTTGTCTAAAACAGCAACTTAGTTATGTGTATATTGTGTATATATGTATCAGAAGTAGTAGCGGTATTATTCAGCTATTAATCATTGTTTCGTGTAAGAATTTCAAATGTAAACCAATATACGAACGGCTTTATGCGTAGTAACAGTAGGGCAGAGCGCGTCGACCTAGTATTTATTTACTTAACCTACGAGTATATTATATAAAATATGCAATTGATAACAATATGAATATTATTTTATCTTAGATTTATAACTAAATATATAATAAAATTTACTAATAAAGTGTCGTTTAAGTAATTTAGAATGCAATATTTTTATAAAGATATTTACCGAGATGCTTATAATTATAAACGTTTACACACTTAGTGCACATGATTTTAAATTAAGTAGTTTGTTGTTTGTAAACAAGTGATGTAAAAACTATTATTAAAAACGATGTATTTACCATGTATATTTGGGTTTTTGATATGGTACATGGTAATTACTCTGTTTTTAATAATAATTATTTTGAAATTATATAAATGATGTCAAGGGACTCTGTACTTATTGATAATCATGTGATGTCTCGACCCAGTAGTGAGCAGCACTATCATATTACCCGACACTGTTCGTTATTCAATGTCACCTGCCTAATTAATCCGCTTTGAGGCTTACTTAGGATCAGTTCATAGTCATTTAGCTATGCTGATATAATATTACACACTCGGTAAATGTAATAAACAAATACTAACAGAGTTAAGTACTAAATCTTAAAAATTAATAATACAATTATTACTAAAACATATTTATTCATGAAAATAGCCTGGTTACTTTCCAGACGCAGATTATTTAGCACATCACGCTCGCAGAGTTGCCATGTTCAACTTCGATACATCAACGCACCAGAAACGACTCGAAGCGAGGACTTGTATCTCTCTTAGTTAGATTATTCTATAATTATCTGTATGAAATCTTTAGCGTACATTATTTAATAACAAACTTCAGTGTACATACTTGTAACATGCAAGTACTTACATACTTAGGTAAGTTTGCGTGAAAGGGACTGAAGTGAATTAGAATATGAAATCAACATGAATTTTTTTATTCGAATGCAGCTCACGGCTTTCTCACGGCAGGCACTCAAGTTTATCAAAAATATAACTACATACGTATTATTGAATTTAAACATTCGTCAGACATATTAACACTAACATATTAACATATTCGTGATGCATATTCGCCGTGGGGTGCCCGGCCTTAGAATTGACCCCCACCATATCGTCCCGTGGTTGCAGTAGGAGTCTGCTAAGGGAATATACCGGGAGATGGGCAGCAGCATCTTCCGAAAGCCTAAACAACAATAAACAAAAAAAACCCTGCCAAGCGTGGCGCGTATGGCAACCCCCCCCCCCCCCTTAAAGGGGAGGCCTATGTTCAGCAGTGGACGTCTTATGGCTGAGATGATGATGATGAATGATTAACACTATTATCACTACACGCGGCTGTACTCAGTTGTGTTTAGTAGTGGCTAAACACAAGTGAATACAGCCGCGTGTACTGCGTGTAGTGACGACGACATAAGAATTATAAAAAGAGAGCCACATAAATTCGAAATTATAAGGAAATCGACGACTAATGCAGGATTTTATTTACAAAACTACCATGCCATCTTTGTTTACTTCTTATTTATTGTATTATCAAATGTATTTGTTAGGCAGGTCCATAAAACACATAAATGTTAATGGTCTTAACATACACATCGCACGTATGAATGCGTTTATTTCGAGAGTTATGGACAAAGCGCAAGCGCAAGGCGCGCGTTGAACTCTTTTACTGCGTCCAATTTACTATGGATTTTGTGACTAGCTTTCTATAGAAACAGAAATTTTCAAGACCAACTATTATATAAATCTTATGTATGTTGAACTGTTTTCTAGGAAAATAAAAAAAAATCTTGCTTGCATTAACCAGAAAACTTTGCAACAAATATAATGTTAAAACAGGATTTTAAGGATTCTGTTATTAACATTTTATTTGAATGACAGTATTTATTGTAAGTATCTTTACAAATTATTATGACATATTATGACACGATGGAATCTATGTTTTTAGTCCATGGGCTCCCTTCATAAGTATAATCTTGATAAAGATATTTCATCAATGTTGTACTCAAAATCAGTATGCATTTTTAAAGGAGCCGTTTTGTGAAAATAGTCAGGCTTGCAATAAGCAATAACACCACAGCACAGAGATAAAGCATACCAGTGGTGAGTTCAGTTGTTTGTAACTAGTAGCCTCCACGGCCGCCGGTGGATCGATGGGCGTCGATTAGCGCAACATTACGCAAGTGTCATTGCCGTCATTTGCATAAGAACTGTGAGTAATCGACAGTGCAATTATTGTATAACCTGCAGGAAAATTCCAGTTGCCAACTGAACGGGAGCTTCGAAACCTCAAGAAAATCGTTTTGCGTTAGTAGTGGTCACGAACTTTTATCCGCCCAGGATTTTATAAAATTTATAAACGTAGTTATGTTTAAGCTATGTGTATCCGTGAAGACATGAAACAGACGATTATCTTTGGCTAGGATTAGGAGGCATGAGAATTATTTGTCAGCTTAATAATAGAGGACCTATGCCAAAGCTAATAATGACTACGATGTTTTATATTTTTTTTGTCACATAAAATTAACTAAAGCTTCAAAAGACAGAGACAAAATTAAAAGCAAATGTTACATAAATTAAAAAATACCGTTAGAGCAAAAACCACAGTCGATAAGAAGCCACCATTCTAATCGAGATCTTAATCGCTTTCTTTTGACACCTCCATTGTCTCGAGCATTATAATACGTAACCGATAAAAAATTACAATTCAAGCAATGTAATCTGGAGCAGTTTTCATACCTAAGACAGATATCATCTCATGAGAAGTCATATGCCTTTGTATTTTGTATTTAACAAAAATTAGGTGGCTGTAAGTCGACCGTCACTCAGATGTGACTATTTTCGTATAATAGGCAAGATGCAATATTTTTATTTATGATTTCATTTAAAAAAATACTATTAGAAACTGACAATTTTAATTTTCGCGCCTAAACGGATCTACAGTTCCCGTGACGTCACTCATGCATGTGTCATTCGCCATATTTGTTCGTCCTTGGTTCGTCCCTGTCAAACTTGCCAACAGTGTCAAATTTTGTATTTTTTTTACGGATGCCCTTTAAGTCAAATCCCATAAAACAAAACTAGTGACAGTTGCCAACTCCATTAGTTGTCATAACAAGTGTGACGTCACCAGACGCTGATTGGTGGATTAAAAAACGTTCCGTTTCACATAACTTCAAATCGTAATTATTGATTGAAATTTGTATAAACTAAAGTAAAACCGTTACAATAGCTATTATTTTATGTTTTTTCAACGTTTAGATAACAAATAATGGTAAATATTATAACTGCATCTTCCCTATTAAGACTACCATTAAGAATGGGGTATTTACCACGTATATTTGTGGTATTGAGTTCTTAATATCTGAGTACACTACGTAATGGTGGCGAAATGTCGGGATCTCTAAAGCACGAATATTCATGGTAAATACCCCATTTATCGCTAATAAATGTGTAGACATATCCTGCCCCAGTTTTAAAACCGTATCCAATAATTTAGAGATTTAGAGGCAGTCCTCTATGCTATGTTATTGTATCTTATGTATACGAGCATACGAAGTCGTAATTGGCTAATATGA
Organism: Pammene fasciana; assembly: GCA_911728535.1. Lineage (NCBI taxonomy): Eukaryota > Metazoa > Arthropoda > Insecta > Lepidoptera > Tortricidae > Pammene > Pammene fasciana. The sequence goes on from OU452275.1 coordinate 22,361,301, forward strand.
TGTGGTGTGACGGAACTGTGTCCAATAAGCTAAATTTTACGTCACTTATCAATTGGCGACGCTTTCAACTGATTTGTCAACTAGAACTAAAACAAGCAATTGACCAGAAAACCTAAATTTAGGTTTGTCATAGAGATGTAATGCCATGATTAGTAATTTCAAATCATTATGTTGCAGTGTTATTGATTTAAGGATTCCCAAATGTGCGGTGGTATGTTGTTATTTATATCATACAACTTTTTACTGTCTATTATTGCTCTGATTACGTCCTTATGACAACTAAACATTTTCTATGAAGACGTGCCGACATCACCATTAAAAAGTGAATCAACTTATATATAATTCGTATAGCTAAATACAGTGTCAAAATAACACACCATGGATGCGCTTTATCGTGCGAAAGAGCCTTAGGCGGTTATCACACTGCTGCGGCGCCGCATGCGGATCCGTCGCCAGTGTGATAATCGCCTTAGCCTTTGCCTTTCTCCATGCACATTCTCTGCTCCTGCGGACCACTAATGCTTAAAAGAAGTGCCCACCTAGGGAGGCATGTACTGCAACCCGAGGAGGTACAACACATTACAGCCCAAAGAATCTGGAAGTTTCTAGACTCAACGGGAATTAGTAATGAATTATAAAGGGCTGCCACAATAGATCAAATCTGGTCGAAGCGGCACACTGATAGCCCTACAAGAATAATAATAATAATAGCCTTTGCCTTTGGATGCCACTGGAGTGAAAAAGTTCGCAGCCTATTTGAAACAGACCACGTAAACTACTGGTACAGAAGTACGAGTAAGTAACTACCAGTGGCGACGCGTCCATAGAACACGATTCCCATCAGCTTGCCTAAGTTTCAAGCGTCTGAGCAGTTTTCCTACAGCTCATGAAGAAATTTCAATCCAAATTCAGCACCGACTTGCCTATGAAAATTTTTGACCTACCGCGACTGGTAACTACGAAACTAAAACATGGTACTCCACTTCAAAGGCTTATGATTGCATGCTGGTGGCAACCGCACACAGCGGGAAAGAACTGCAATAACGATTGCTAACTTTAGGTAAGATAACAATAAAATTATGGCAACAGGCAAAAAAAGAGACACGGCTTGCTAGAAAGTGGCTTAAGGCTCCTGCAATGATTTTAGCTTCCTCTTGTTCTCTCTACCAATTCACTCTACTGGTGCGTAGTGGAATTGAGAAAGTTTAAGTTCAATAACGAGATTTAAAAAATCCAATATCAATAAGCAATAGAAAGTAAGTGAACTGATCATAGCTCTTAAGAGCAGCAATGAACGAAGGGGAGTGGTCGATGGCTCTAATCAAGGGTTACGGTACGGGCATCCAGAGTCGAGAGCACTGCAAAAAAAACAAGTTGGACCAGAATGCCTACTTACTGGTAAAGTCGATATTACATATAATACAAGTTATAAGTAAATTGGTAATATTCTTTTTTTTGTAAATTGTGGAAGCACGTTCATAAGAAAACAAGAAAAAATATGAGTTTCCCAACGACTGGTATAGCTCATACATACTATACATTTCTTTATTTGAAGCTTTTTAAAAGATATAGAATCATTTTGGAAAACTTGAATATAATGAGTGAAAATTGTGTGAGTTTAAATCAATACGATGTAGAAATATGCCTTTTCTGATGGCTACTGAGCAGATCCGGTCCAGAGAAGAAGAGGTATAATAATGGACGCATGTAACTGCAAAAGAAGGGATGGACGTATTGGACGTATTGATACACGTTGTGCAGACAGAATAATCTCCATCACTAAAACCACTTTACAAACCAGGCAACCGGTATTCACAGTCACCATGTCAGCAATGCTGATATGAGTAATAAGAAAAAACATTCCTTACAACTAATGTAGATCTCTTACAGTGGTAGTACCAGTACTAATATATAAAAGCTGGTTACCCTATATAATATAATTCACATGTTTTAATTTATAAACTCAAATGCCTCAATTGCTTTTCAGACATCTTTATTTTATTAAAATTATCTTAGCATATTTCCTTAAATAAATAATTCAATTGTTTAAGCAGATAACAATCAATTTCGTCCAATTCAAATAATCTTTTGAGTAAATAAACATGGAGATGTGAATTCATAATTCATAAAATCTCCGGGCTACAGGCGGAGCGCCAACAAAACGCACTGTCAGATACGCACAGATTCTTATTAGTTGTTCTTGTTCATTTAAATTTTCAGCATTCAATAAGATTTGAAGAGGGTCCGATTTGTATAACAAAGGCCCACCGTTTAAATAATTTTTGAACAGATGACAGCTGATTAAGGCATTGAAAGCGAAAATTGAACACAATCGGGAAGCGTTGGGGTTGGACTTGATAGACAGGCGCGATGAAAAATGTTACAATGGGCTGAATTGAAATCATTATAAAACCTACTGACAATTGCTATATCTATATATAAAAAACATACCATGACAAATTTTGAGTGTGACTTTAAGGTACAATCAGATAATTAAAAATTAATTAATTTTTCATTGTTTATAAAAGTTTCAAAATATAAGTTACTGCAGCAAAATCAATAAAGAGATTAATGGTTTTGTCCTGTTTTATTTTTTATTTTGTAGACTTATATGATGGCCGCGTAGCCTAGCCTAGAAATAGGAAGTCCCGGGTTCGAATCCTGGTAGGGGAATTTATTTGTGTGTTTATCTCAGATATTTGTACTTGAATAAGGATGTTTTCTATGCATTTAAGCATGTATCTATATCTATTTATTATACTTATATATATCTTCATCTGGTACCCAAAAGTCCCACAACTCGAGCCTTATTGAGTTTACTGTGGGACTAAAGTACGTTTGTATTAAGATTGTCCCGTAATATTTAATTATTTAAAAACTGTTACTTTGTCCAGAGACCCGGCCACTACCTGATAGCCATAGCTATCAAACGACATCATAGAACAACGTCATGAGTGTCATGACGGTTAATGGTGACTACATATAACATTGCTACTGTACTGTACTAAATATATTTTTAAATTATTAGGGCTACCAACCCTAAAGTTGCCGGACACATTCCAGGCAGCCTACGGAGCAAGGCCGCATGTCACTTTCATTGGAAAGTCCGCTGCGGCCGGAACTGAGCTCGATCATAACTCACTGTTCTCGAGTATGTAAACAAATACACACTGTGCACAGCCCTGGCCACGTTAGACGAAGTGCCATAATATATGTCTAATCGACTATACTAGCACATTCGCCGTTTTGAACATGGAGCTAGAATTTTATTATGGTCGACAGTTCAAGCAGATACGCGACTCCGATATCTTATCCTTCAATCTTACGATTGTGTCATAACTTAAACGACATATCTGATGCAGAGTCCAGTTTGCAGTGATCATAACTTCCGTTTGACTATAAAAAGAAGTAAGGTGACCAAGCGCTAGGGTTGATAAAGCTTGTTATGTTTGACTGCTTGAACTTAAATAATAATTCTGAAATTTGTTTGCCATATTTCTAAGGTTTCGACACATGTTTTGTTTATTTCGTTTTGTGAGCGACATGTCTTGGGGCCTTATTCTAACTTACACATGCTTTAGCACCCTCCATCTTCAATACAACTCCAGTGCATTTATTAGCGCCTAAACGTTTGAATCAGAAACATCAGAATTTGTTTGAAAAGTATTCCGATGCGAGTCCAATATTGGTTGATTGTTTGTTGTGTGATTGAGTTATGTTTGAGATCAGTTGTGTTTTTAATGTATTGTTTATGTACTTTAAATTATTTCATCAGGTTTTTATTGTGCAAGAAATTTGAGGCAAGCACTTTTTAATCCATTTAGTCACTGACCTTTAAACACAAAACTCAATATTGGAATTATCTTCAACCTCTTCTCACAAAACCAAAAGTGAACTGACAGTTCTTAGTAAGGCAGTCTTACGGCTCTCGTCGGACACGGCCCATCTCCGGTTTGCTACATGTGGTTAAAACCACAACCTGTTAGCGTCCACTCGAGTGCGCTCCATCCACACGCACGCACGGACGTATGTACAGATCCACACACATGCTATGTTCTATTTTAAAGCTTGTGTCTTAGAGTCGAATCACTAGTAATTTGTCCGGGGATTTGTACCGTTTTTGTTAGCGAGATAATGCATCGAAAAGTGTGCACCGGCCATAAGGAAGTGATCTTGTTCTAATTACTCGTAATTATAAGAGACGTATACCACTGTTCTTGCTGTGTCCATTCATTTTATTTGCGGTTCAGTTTGATGGACGTGAATTGCTTGTCACGTTTTTTGACCGTCATTTGTTTGTTAACGAATTAAACACGAGTAGGTGCCGTAATTAAAGCTTAGTCGTAGAGTTTATTAAAGTACATTCGTACAGCGGATTATTAACTGAAAAAACTTCTTACTTACTTTAACCACTAATTTGAGAAAATTTAAACATAACATGACAAATAAGTATCACAATTAGGATTAAATTTATATTTTGTTTAAATCACGTTTTCCTCTTAAAAACAAAACTTTGGTCTCATGCATGGGTGGCTAAGTTCTCATTACTTAAAGATTACCAAAAAACTCAATTACTTCAATTAGTAGCGGTATGGCAAAATGTAAAAATGTGGTCAATATAAATATTCTTGCAGTGTCATGCAAAAAAATAACCAAGATTTAAAAAATGTTTCACATATTACTTTTTGTAGTTACAACAGAATCGCCCATCAGATTTTAATCAAGTTCTGAGATGACAAGAAGTAACTAGCCCAGTAGGACTTGTAAACCTGCATTAAAAGATAATCCTCTGATTTTGTTGTGTTGGTTAAGACAAAAAACATCTTTAAAGTACCTTTCTACGTGTATTTTTTACCACTGAGTTGAAGATATAATATTTCGCTGTAGTTTATTCGTTTTTATACTGGTTTACGTAGATCTGAACATCCGATATGAGAAGACCTTGGTCGTTTATTAAATCCTAAACTTATTTTTCACTCGTGTCTTCAGAGAATTTGATCTTTCTTCAGTTTTATTTAGTTCAACAACTGAGAAGAATAAAATATTTCTTCGCTTATCTTACTTTCGTTTTAAAATTACCCATTTAAACCAGTTAACACTTTCCTGGTAAGTAAATAATAAATTCCCCTACCCTTTTTACGCTCATAAGGGGTAATTTTCATGATAAAACTGTATTAAGTACTTAATTATGCATTTTTTCTGAAACTCAAACTAGTTAAGTCTAATTTTATGTGAATTTGTTTAACCGTTTAACGTCAAAAGACAGACAGACGTTTTAGACAGATAACTTAAAATATAATGCCAGCAAAAGTTCTCATATAAAAAAGCTTCTCTTTTTTGCAAAATAATAATTTTTCAGACAAGCTATTACTACAAACTGTCATTTTCTTTGTCAATCCCTAACTGCTCACCAAGATGAAAAAAAACGAGCCGTTACGAGCCCAAACACGACGGGATTCACGGTATAATGTTGAATAGTTGAGGAGTTCCTATAGCCATGTTCCAGCTTCATCAGATCAGCCCCATGTCATCACATCATAATACTGCATTGTCTCGCGATATACGTCACATGCGTGCAAACTTTTAGCCCAATCAATCAGGGTCAGTTTAACTTCCAATATTTGATTATACACAACGGAACCGGCTATAATTACAGATGGTGATGCAAACGGCACAAATTGGACTTGGATGTAGAAAGAAATGGCGGGCCTTTAGCCTTTTGGTGTTTACTTGCTGAATAGTCACAGGGCGCTAGACAGGCCTAGGCCTAGGCGGAGATGGAGGGGTGACCAGGACGCGTTTAAATGATGGCCGGATGTAAGCATTAGCAGGAAAAAGTCAAACAAAAGTTTCAATTAGATACCTAGATAACTTAGCTCAGCAGTGGGAGAATCCGACAACGTGGGAAATCCGAAGTTAATATATAAACTAAACGACTAACAGTTAGGTAGACTCGATTTACTTTTAACGCCGCAGTTTTTAAGCTTTTTACTCCAACGTTTTAGCGCTAATGGCGGCTCTCGCGAAAGTTGGTCATAAAACAGAGTGTGATGGGAAAATATTTTAAACATAAATTCCATGTTCATCTTATTAAAAAGTTAAGGCTGGAAAAGTAAGGAAACTGCTCATCTCCGTTTCCTGGCTCAAAGACAAGCTACATAGTTTAAGCAATCAGTACATTAATTAAAAATATTATGTAAATAAATGATTTTTCAGGTAAGTTGATGAATACCACGTCGTCGCTTGTCAACGAGGAAAAATTATGAATTATTGACAACGTTCATTTTACCACACGTTTATAGGAATTTGCTCGGAAATAGCATAAAAATATCACGATTTAATTGATCACCAAGATTCATTGATTAGTTGTTGTGTTTCACTCTATGATTAGCGGTCGAAGGAATCTATAAAATGGCTTTCAGAAAATTTAAAATAACATCAAAACTAAACCAAAGTATCGAGACTAAGCGGTGAGGTTGTATTACATAAGTACCTATTCCATTGCATTGCATCTACGAAGTCGAGGTATTGCTTATACAGCTTAAAAGTGCAAAGAAACCATGCTAAGAGCGCTATTCGAACTTTAAAAAATGCAATTAGAATCAAGAAATATATTGATTTTAATTACTCGTGTGCATTTCACTCTCTAATATAAGTAATACATACTTAGGTATCATGTTGATATTCTATAGACTGAATGTAGCTCCAAGTCGAAGTTCGCAAGTAATGGAATGGACAAGCTACTGGGCTTGAACATCCGCCAAGATTAAGTCGCAAAGTTGCCGTATCGACTGTAGACGGAGAGCTATCCCCGGAAAACGGAACAAAATAAGAGCATCAAAACCCCTTTAATACGCTTGCTAGCTATACTAACTTTATTTCTTGATCCAGGCATCCGGCAGCTTTTCATCGGTGGAGTTAGAGAATGCAAACTTGAAGGATACAATTCCTAGGGATGGCTTTGATGCAGTATTATAATAGAATATACAAATTGCCCGACATTTTTGCTGGAGGAAAGTAGATCCCAATTCCTATAGTTTGTGGCTCAAATACTGTTTTTGTTTCCGTAATGATACACAATGTGTTTTGTTCTCGTGTTTTATTTTTGTTTCATTTATTAGTATCCTGCCTTTTCGCCGAAAATTGTATTGACGAATTTCACTTGCCAACCAACTTTTCGCAGAAGTTTCTTTTGGCCAAATAACTTTTACCAAATAATTATTTCGCAACCATGTCATTGCCCAATTAGGTTGGATTATGTAAAGTTGGGAAATGAAATTCAGCCATATGAAACTTCTGCGAAAAGTTGGTTGGCAAGTGAAATTCGGCAACACAATTTTCGGCGAAAAGGCAGAGAACCAATTATGAAATGCTTCTATAACCAAATCTTAAAAGTCTTAATAATTTATTGCATAATACACGGGTAGAGCAAAAATAACCATCACACTCGCAGCATTACCACGTTGGATGGCGATGGATAACCTTTACGCCAGGTAAGAACTCGCACGTTTATCGGGCCCCTTCTCGGTAATACGTCGCCCTAATTCCTTTACAAAGGTTTTTGCTTCAGACCCCCAACACCCTGTCGTCGCGAAAGCAAGACTTACAAATAAATAATTTCCAACAAGGCATGAATATTTATCGCATTTACTGACTGCGGCTTAAATTGTTCTTAGATTATTAATACGAAATTTACATTTCAATATAACCAAGCACAATATTGTCTGACTATAATTCTGAAATAACTTAAAAGCTAAGATATTAAAGTTTGAAAGAAAACCAAATTAGAACGAACAGAAAGTATTATGCTTAAATATAGGCCCGCCCTAAAATAAATAAAATAACTACGGCAGTTTTAACGTAGCTTTGCATTTATTTTTTCAACTGAAACTTTTTGATGGCCTGCTACTCTGTCTAGCTGTTCTACGGTGGAAGTAGGTATAAAGATAGTTTTGCAAACTAACTCGAGGTCTAGTTTCGTTGCTCTCGTTATTGTGTCGTATTTCCCGGATCAGCTCTTTATCTACGAGCAACATTATTCTGTGTTCGAGTTTGTACGAGTACATTGGACTTCTGTTCTTCTTATTTAAAGTTACTGTTAAGTTGAATGCCCTTCAACTAACTTTATACTGTACGAGTACAATTTATTAGCGAAATAGATAATGTAATCGAATTTCAACTTTCGTAAATAAAATAAAATAATAATAATACCTTCTTTATTCAACGGAAAAAAACTCCTTTAGTAGACATTTGATGATGATTTTGACTAGATTTTCGGCTCTGTGTCTCTTTCATACAAAAAAAGAAACCATTTATTGCCATACAAAATCAGAACCCTAATTTTTACTGATTGGAAAAAAGGGTTATGTTATTGGAAAGAGTGCGTTACCAACTTTGTGATTTTATAAAAAAAAACAAGTATTATTTCTTATCTACTGTTTTTGTACGCCTCATGGCAAAATATAGTGAAACAATGTTTAAATTTACCACCATTGTAATTACCTACCTATATTTACAAATAAAACCTTACTTACTTACTTACTACTTACATTATATGTCAAAATAATGTCAAGTAAGTAAAATAATTTAAAGTAGAATGAATATTATTATTTAACTTATTAAGGTTTTTTTTTAAGTAAGCTTATATGTAAGCTATAATGTAAAATGTTAATTTAATGTGTTTCTTATTAAGGTTAGTCTTTATTGTTTCTATTTATAGAAATATAATTATCAGAAAACTTGTAGTAAAATGTTGATCATATTATTATGAAGTTATTCTTTTAAGTCAATTATATAAACGTCAATATTGTGATTGATAATGTCACTGAAATCATTAATTGACAATTCGTTGTCACGCGATTTATTATTTGAATAATCGCCGCGCCGGACCAGCGAGGTTATGATATAAATGAAGATTGATTTGATTCAATTCGTTGGTAAATAATAAAAGTATGTTACTCCATTTATGTCACTGCTGGCCACAGGCTTCCCTGTAGTGCCTACGCTGGCGCAAAGTGAGTTGGGGACTTCACATACACTTCTGATTTCTTTACGTACCTACCTATAAATATACAGGTTTTCTTACGGTGTATTCGTTCACCGAGAAATAACTGGTAAATGTGAAATGATAATTCGTGTTCTGAAATAAATATTCGTTTGTATTCGATTTATTTACCTTTATTTTAGGAATATTGAGGCCACAAATATGGGACCAATAAAATTGAATCCGATTGAATAATTAATTACATATAAAATGTATCTGTTTTATTAATTAAATGCTATTCATGCTTATTTCCCATATTATTAGCTTACTGTGTTATTAATTAGCTAAACTAATTACTTAACTAAACAATCATTCCAGCTCCAGTAATTATGTTCAGTCATGTCCCATTAGCATTAATCCACATGTGCCCCGAGGGCTGTAAATTAAACCTTTAGCACACTGAAAGAACTCGCGAACCGGAGCGTGGAGGTTGCGAATGTCGCCGCTCAAACGTATTCACAGTCCTTTTATACTTTGCCGTAGCAAATTAACATCACGATATTCTGGTGCGTTCACATGTATGATCACGTTCGGTGGGCAGGACTCATCTGTTTCATAGAATGAACCCAGACATGTGGACGCAACTGAGTACCGTGACGGTAATTTGCTCTTAACGGCAAAGTATAAAAGCGATCATGAGGCTACAAAGTCATCAGTATGTATTTTTAGATAAAGTTCACAAACAAAAATTATTCGTTTAATCAGATATAGTATTTTGTATCTAGGAAATTATACGATTGGCCAAACAAAAGCTTCAGGTGCTTTCTTTGTTTAGAAATGGAAATGTACTATACTCATAGTACTTTGCATAATAAATATAAATGTACTCAGTCCCGTATAATGCATGGTTTGCTATATTTATAGCTTGCTAGCTATATTATATGTCAGCTTGTTAACGTTCCTCGTCGCGTTTAGTGTGCTCAAGCATCTCAGCACAATGAAATAATTGTATACCTCAGGGTTAAGCTATTTTGGTGCCAAGATTTAAGTGCATTGTAACCGGTCTAATTACTATTGTACTTAGTTTAAGTTTGACAGCTCTATGGCAATAACTTTATATCAGACAAGAGTAAGGAGTATTTATGACATAGCCGTGCTGCTGTTAAGGGGCATTTAAAACATCAATTCTTAGGGCGACTTAAACAATCGTATATAATTTAAGTATTTCCAACTCAAACTAAACTGCCCAAATCAAACAAAAAATGTTTTTTTTTTTTTTTTTTTCATTCGGTTAATAATCATTGGAAATATGAATTTGTCATAGGTGGGACGCTACCTGTGCGGACACGCTGGTGCTGTCCCATCTCCACAGTAGCACACAAAAGAAAGCGTGGCGGCGGAGGCGGCTGTGGCCCTCAATAGACGCAAATACCGGAGCGGACTCTCGACGCCAACTACAACTTTGTTGCACTTGGAGTCGAGACTCTTGGTCCGTGGGGCCCAGCAGCACAGAATCTAAGGTACAACATTATGCGTTCATATGAACGCATGCATATGCGTGGATTATTGGAGACATCTCCAAGTGGAAGTAATACTACAAGCAAATATTATTTGCTAGATATCGAGCATTATCCGAATAATACCATGCAATGCAAGCCTGTGTGCTCACATATTCATGCGAGCAGACACGCTGGCATGCCAGTGCATGCTGTCAAAATTATTAAATTAGCGTGTTCATACATCTCTAAAAGATACAAACAACAACTTTACGTCTCCGTAACGGAACCGGTGTCACATACAACGGAACATGTATTTATCTAAGCTAAAGTGTGAGGATAATCAGCGCCATTGTTATTCCGTTGGTTTTCGCGAGGATCTTACATGGTGATGAGTTTTGTGGGTCAGCGACGCTTGTGAGTAAACATGACTAACACCCTTGATCTTGACACAGATGCGGGCTGAGTAAATCCTTAGCGAAACCTGTTTGCTTTATTTGCAATAACTTATAGCTATTGATAGCCTGCAATTGACTTTGCATTTTAAAAACCTGCAAATTGTGTGGTTTGAGTTTGAAAGTGAAATTGAGCTTTGTTAATTGTTATGTTAAGTTTACCTAGTTTCTATGTGTTTTCTTAAAAAATACACTTAAGTTTTTATGATATTTGACACCCCAAAAGTATTTTTAAAATCATGCTTACATCCTCACTTTACTTTTTTTTGCTTTTTGCTGATTGAGGTATGTACAAGAGGTATAAAATACTTGTTATATTGTTTTTAACATGTCTTTTAAATGTTTGTCAGTTAAGAAAATATATTTATCCAATCGTAATCCGCTGGTTAGACATGATTATAATACAAACTTGTAACACAACTGTCGCCCCGACCCGGTTACTTCAGCCTTTAAAGCGAAAGTAATTAAACATCACCACTACACCTAGCGTTACACCGAACACGTCATAATAACTGGAGTGCAACAAATATTTAAAGCGTATTTATAAAATGCGAACAGCATTTGTTTTAGTGCACAGTAAAACTGTACGTAAGTTACGGAGATAAGAATAAAAATGCACATCTCCGGCCATTAAACTCCGGGATGGCATAAAATCGTATAAATGTATACCTAATTATGTAAATGTGGTGCGCTGGGACTGGACGGTTTTCCCTCACGGTGCGATACTAAGTGCACGAAGTGATATCGTTTCGCTAAAAAGAGCAGAAATAATCTATACTAAAATGGTTATTTTAAGAAGCTTATAAGGACGATCTGTGCCAAGCATAAAGCTGGCTCCTACAGATTATTTAGATATTTACTTTGATACACTAAGAAGCAAGTGTGTAGAAAGTGCTATATACGTGTTATAATCGATAAATCTATTTTTCCTAATTTATGAAAAACCAAAAAATATATATATTACAATACTCGTTATCTAAGATCAAGTTTCTGTGCCGACTTGATGTGGGTGTTAAAAACAGTTTCAACTTTTAGTAAATAATACATATAATAATTTTGCAGTTAAATGTATTCTACACTATTTGATTTACAAATAAACCTGATAAACGAAATAAATAAATACACAGAGAACAACTAAAACTCAGGAATTTATTTTTGTGAAAAACACACAAATCCTCACCGGGGTTGGAACCAACAAACGAAACCGGCATGAAGCTAATTTGTTACATTCTTGAATCACTTTATGTTGTTTTGGCAAAAACAATCGAGACACAAAAACAAACGTGGACGAGTCGGTTGTCAATACAGGTCGCAGAACAAATAGCCGGGACTTAGTTCACTCGTCTCGTCGGTCCGCAAACATCTTAGATTTCATATTCTTTACAAGTGTTTATCATGTTTCTGATATGTTATTGAAACGAACCATTTCTTATGTCAATAATTTTCTAAATTGTATGCTATCCTTTGCTACGGGAAAATTGGAAAAGTATTTATTAAGTAGGGATTTATTTATTATTAGCAAGCCGAGGTATGGTTCGACATGCTCATTAATTTAATATATATTATAGGTATTTATAAGTATCAATGGAAACGCGATTTTTGTCTATGGATATTTACCAGTGGCGGCGCGTCCATAGAACACGATTCCCGTCGGCTTGCCTAGGTTTCAGGCGCCTGAGCAATTTTCCTAAAACTAATGAAGAAATTTTAAGCCAAATTCAGCCCCGGCTTGCCAAAATTTTTTGACCCACCGCCACTGATATTTACATTAAAATTACCCGTCGTTTTTTTCATTGTAAGTTGCATGGCGTCATTAATTCACTTATTTTTCTATTTTCAATATTTTGCCCATGCATTCTAAAGTTTCCGAGACATTATTGTCAGGAGTTACCTAACCTACATAACAGCGGATATAGAATAAATAGTTTCAGAGTCTGTTTCTTTCAATTGCGCGGTGTTTGGTAACAGACGGAGAGATGCGTTGTTATGCATATGTCGGCGGCCGATCGTAAAATCAGGCAGATCGTAATGTTCCTGTGTAATGTTTTAACGATAGTCACATTAAACCAATGTATAGGTAGGTTAAGTCTGTTAGGTTGCCTCAGATACCCGAAGGGCAAACTGCCCAGAAATAGGAGCCCCCATAGAGGGGCTCCGTCGACTCAGGGAACGAGTCAAGGATTTTCACGTTTCACGATATGCCTGATTTTACGCTCGGCCGCCGACACATATAAGCCCGTCCATCATACACCTATAGGAAATACAAATATTTACACGATAATAACGATAGTACCTATAATAAAACTTACTACTCCGCGTACTTAGACAACGGTTTTAAATTCAAGCCCCCAAAATAATAAAGTTTATAAAGCGCTCAAGAATTTTCAAAAGCACTGAGATCGCCAAGCGATACCGAGTTAGGTTCTGCAAGGCTCATTTATCACGAAAACTTGCTGTAAACTTTAACTTCCTGTAATTAGTACTCTTAATGAACCAGTCCAGCTCGGCGAATTAAAATCTTTGAAATGTATTTAAATGTTCTTGATTGTATATTCAATCTAGTTTTGAGTCTGTTTATTGCCAACTGAACTAATGTTATTTATGGCTCCGTAAGTATAGTTTGGCCAGGGACTGTTTCACTCCAGTTTATTTAAAGCTTTTTATAATACATATTGTTTTCAATGGAATCTATTCTTTCAAAATTACACGAAAATCTTTGACCTAATTCAATTCCAATCTGTTAACCTAAATTAAATTATCGTGAATACACATACGTATTGATGCTTATTGCCAAATATATACCATACTAAGAACTTAATGAATCTCGCTTAAAGTTTTACATTTGTTCGCTATTACGTTACGTTATGTGTAATATAAGCACAGCATTAAATAATGTTTTAAAATATTCCGGTTGATGTAACGACATGACTTTTTATAAAGCATAGAAGATAATATCAGTACCCTTAAATTAACTTCAAATTGAAAGATTGAACATTTTAATTTACATATACAAAGACTACTTTGATAATTAGTTTACCACTTATGTATTTAGTTTTCAGCTTAAAAGTTAAATGAAAATATTCCATATAATTTGACGTCCTCTCTAGTTATATTTCAACAACAAGTAAGTAATATAATAAGGTATTCGTTGTCATAATGCACATTACACTTTGTACCTTTAGTTAACGCACACGCGTTGACTGATTTTGCGCCAAGTTACATCTTCTAGACTCGGCCTTGTGCTTAAAATACGTATTTGTTTATTATGTGTCTTCTCTATATTCTGGAGGCTGCCTTACTATTGTTCTTTTAATGTAGGTTTATAAATATGTATAGTGTTCATCCTTACTTGTCTTGTCGTGTACACAAACTCATTCTTAGTTATCATACTTTTCTCTGGGATTATCATCAATCATCTTAAATCTTGTGATATATTTAAAGGAACAAAGTACCTATTGATGTCAACAAAATAACCACTGAGAAATATCATTTCTAATAAAATTTTCTTCAATAATCGAAGTAACGAACGAATAACCTGAAAATAAATGACATTACGCTGTCTAGACTGACAGACCTTTGTTTAAATGTTAAGACAAGTACGGATAAACTCACTATTGTGCATTATTAAGTTTGATTTATACAAGCTTCCTACTGATTTTTGTATTAAAATATTAAGTGCAACGGCGACTTGAAGTATTTTTAATCATGATGATGATGATTAAAAATACTTCAAGTTACCGTTGCCGTTGCACATAATATTTTAATACTGTACTTATAATACGTAACTATCTAAAAAGCTAAAAATTTGCATTAACTGAACGTATACGCATATATTAAAGTAGGTATGATTATTTTTAATGGAATAAAAAAGCTGAAATATTTGTGAAGATAAATTCGCGATATTAAATAATAATTTAGCAAGTGAAAAGTTGCGCGCCATTGGTGCCACATGCTCAGGTATGTGCGCGTGTCCGGAATGCCTCAGAGGAGTGAACTTCGTGGGTGCATTGACTTGCCGGCACTTTTCCCGCTGTACCGAATTTACGAGAATCTCGCGTGCATTAAGACGGGACGGCATACATGTTGCGGTAACTTTATATTATCTTGAGCGACTCTTAAATTGTTATTAAAATTAAAAAGGGAAAATAATAAGTTCGCTTATCTTATATACATACTTGAATTTATAGATATAAATTGCAGATTTATTAAATTACTAGGACAATTTAGAAACTCTAAATTATAGGTAGCAAATAAATTGTCATAGTATTACTTAAACATAATATATGTTGTTCTTCGTTGTCTTTGAGTTTTTAAACTAGGCCTAGTAAATGAAGTGTAGGTGGATATCATCAACAATCACTTGTTTTCTTTAGCTACCGAACGCCGATCAATATCGCCAGCATCTCTTGACGATCCGTCATCCAAGTAAAACATAGGTCGTGTTTTTCTTGATGTTCTTGTTGTGTGTGTACATACATTACCTATATTAAAAAAATATATAAAAAATTGCAATGAATTTATGTTATGAATAAATACAAATAAAATTTGTAAATAAATAAGCATGCGCACGGCTCAATAGGTAGTAAAATACCAGCTGCGAATGATCATCTTTATTTACATAAAAATCAGCGGACAAGCTTATGCCAGACTGACCCATCTTTTCAAGTAGTGCCTGGCGTGCATCCGCCTTAATACCTATTTATGCTACGTTATTAGAGTTAATATGACCTTCGTGTTAACTCGGTTAGCACCCATTTAAATAAAATTATATACTCATGCATATTAGGTGCATACTCGTACAGAGTTTATTTAACATAAATCTGGAATGGGCGATATAATTTCTGCCAATATTTTTTTAATTTCAACAAAAGAAATAGATTTAACAGAAGAACACAGTAAAGATGGAACTGTGGAGACTCAAGATAAGAAAAACCGAGCCCGCGTAACGGGAAACGAGAAGGAAGGCAGAGGAGAATGACGAAAATTGTATTTGTAAACTTCATTACTTTCAAAAAGAAAGATTGCGATCAAGATTATATCTAATTTGAAAAAAAAAAACAAAATCCAAAATTCTTTAAAACTGTTTGCGTAAAACAGCCCAGGGCGATATTAAAGTGTTACGTTAAACTTTCGCTTCATAGATTCGTTGCTTCAATTCGAACTATTGAAGCGTTATGTATAATTAGTTACGTCAGTACCGCTACGTGCCTTACCGGTACTAGACGGCGTGTGTGGAATAACGTATCCACTTTCACAGGTAAGTGGCAAATGTTTCGGCCACGCATGTCACATTATCAACGCTGGATTGTGTAAGATGTATATTTTGTTTATTACGTCTAGTCTTACCGTGTACACTGTTGTATATACAATATGTACAAGCAAAGTATAATATGTAGCTGCATGCCGCACCCTTTGCGAAGACATTCAGCTGGAAACCGCATTTAGCTGCACGCAGTGCTATTGTTGAAGTCTATTGAGCTAGACCTATGACACGCACTCGATTAATTGTGTTTATTATATGTAAACATATTTAAATCGCTGTAGGAAATATTAGTTACTTTGAAGCAATAATGTGAGATTATATTTAAATAACAAGTGCTTTACATAAATGGGAACACATTTGTTAAAAGACACGTAATTAAGAAAATGGTATTTAACTTACGGTTTTGGAAAAATTGTGTCAATTAAATAGTAATAAGTGCTTGAAAGGTTACGCCGTATATTCCTAAATCATTCGTAACTCAAGCTTACGCTAAAACTAATATAAAATTATAAACGCACGTTCATATGCGAAACGGCTTTAATATGTCACCAGGAAAATAACTAATAATCATTTACTCTGTACGCAACGATTGCATCACTCGTACCTATTACTATTAATGCATCAACTTGTAAACCCTAATATGAAAGTGTTATCCATACAAAACTTTGCGTATTTCACTTCACGTTTATAAACATTGCGTAAAATGTAAGCAATTAATTTAACAAAATAACTATTTTTACCTTCGTTGTTGGCCTTTATTCTAACTCAACTATGAAATATTCATCACTGTAATTAAACGATTTGCAATGCCGTTATGGGTCATAAATTTGCAAATATTTATATTTTTTGTATTACGGAAGTTTTGTCTATTACGAGTAGACCCTTAATACCTTAATTATATTGCAGATAGAATAGTTTTTTTAAAGGACGAAAACTGCTGTAACACTCTTCATAATTCACAATACCTATAATTTTTTTTTCAATTATTGTTATAATTGTTGCATAACACTGTCCTAAAAAGCTCAGTCAAACGCGACTTACGCGACCGATACCGTCAGTGAGAGTATTTCTCCGTTTTCTAGGTCAGTTCTCGCGACTCGTCATATCGTTGTATCTGCCTCAATTGAAGTGAAAACTGTTGATTTACTTATAGATGTAGAAATAAGATGATATTAGAAATGATTAGTGAGTTACTTTTTAAACGGTGTGCTGCAGTAAGTAACAAGTTATGAAATGACTTTTGTGGTGAATTATTTACCAACAATCATATTTGATTGATTAATTCAAAATTTTAAATAAACTTTCGTAGTGTTATAAATCGCCCTATACATTTTTTTTTTGGTACACTAACATACTTATATATTGTTACTCTATTTTTTTATTTGATTATATATTCAACATGACCTAAAATCCAATATGACTGTCAATGAGTAAGGTGAAGCGTTAATTTCTTGCGTAGGTACCTAAAATGATACACATTTCGCGAACCGTATCGTTGCGCCACAAAAGGTAAAAAATCGAGTTGGCCGATAAATCGGTAACGACATGCTAATTTCGACGCAATGAGTTTCCACACTTTGTTAGCATTTGCCGGGTATTAATTTCATAACTTTATCGGCGTAAGTCAGTGAAAATGTCGGTAACTGTCCTAAACTTGTGCTGTTTTTATAGTAATGCTTTTTCCTTCAAGCATCTATGCTAGATTTTTTTGCTGTACATTTTTTTTATTACGAGATTATAACTCTCTAAATAAAAAAGACAAAAAGCCAAAAGAGATTATAAATCAACACTTACAATGAAAGCAAAAACAAGGAATAGTACTTTGATCATAAACAGGATTAGGTAATACATAAAATAATATATTATAATTCATGAATGATTTTCTTGTTTTTATTTTATACCTACATAAATAGTTTGTTTTTCATCTTATTTATTTTATTAATTATTATTGACACGGTTTATTTTACTACACATAACTTTAAATTGCTTTAAAATTTAACAGTTACTTAATTTTTTTTTGTATGGCCCATTTCTATTTATGATACAAAAAATTGTTTCCATGGTCTACTATATACTCGTTTTCCGAAAATGCATTCTAACTGAGACAAACATTCTGTTATATATCAGGAACAGATCGGTACGTAAATATAATTAACGACACACGATTGTTTATTTTCTTTTAATTCAATTAATGTGTTAAGCACGCAAAATCCATTTATCAACCAGCAACGAGCCGTCTAATCTCCGCTTTCTTTGATTATGAGGAGAGAGCCGGCGACGCCGCAATCGTTTTTACGAAAGTTTACTTCGCTCATTTGTCATCCTACCGTCTTTGTTCAAACAAGGAATAAATAAAAATACTTACCAAAAAACGTTTCAGTAACACTGTCACAAAATACCACTTAAAGTTCGTTTAAAAAGTTCGATCACAGAGCACGAGGGTTCCGCGTCGTAGAGGTGTGGTTTGAGGTTCCAAGTTCGTTCTCGGCCAGTGTCGTGGAGGCACTGAGCTCGACGGAAGACTTGTGCGTACGGCTGCGCCCGCGCTTGTTCCTCTCACCTAAAACTGAACCGAATGCGGTACTAAGCCAAAGATATCATAGAATTTGACACCCTACATATTAAGGTTAAGGATAAAAAAAGTGAACAGTAGCCATGCGTTTTTTGCGTGCAACTAATTGCGTTACAATGTGGTGTATTAGTGATTAATAAGTTACTGGAGCGTGAGAAATGTGTTCGAGCGTTTTAAACGCATTGAATGGAATCTGTTGTTGGAAAGAAAGTATATACCAATTGGTAAGTGTGCTGGTTTAGCTGATTATGTATATGATGAAAATGTTAAATATAGGTACTTATGTACGATGTTTAATATCCTTAAACAATCAAGAGTATAACCTAATTTTGAATTATAACAGTGAATGTAGTTAGCATATACCTCGTCACCGTAGTTTATGACAAGTAAGAAAAAATATAATTTGCAAAACACTTCTTCATTTAAAGATCATTGACTATCTTAGGAATAAAGTATTAAATTATATATAACTTTTTTTTTTTTAAGTTATATTTGTACTTATTCGTTCGTTACTTCGATTATTGAAGAAATGATATTTTTCTGTGGTTTCTTTAAGTGTATACTTATAATAAGTTAATAACATTTAGAGTCTTGTTTGTTTACACGATAAGACAAGTAAGGATGAATTCGGTATATAAATCACTCAAATAATCAACTGTCTCAACATGAAAGGCATATTTGTTTGCACGAACTAATCGCTAATATTGGCAAGGGGACAATATTATCGAGCGTCTAACCCGCACTAACTCGACGCTGCGCTGTGAGAGATTAGTACGAGTAGGTACTCAACGCGATCGCCGCTACAAGTCTTACTCATTAGCGCTTGATATTGTTTTCAGACACAAATTTATCTCGTAAAAATATTGATTTTTCTTTCTTTAAAAATAAAATTCTGCGAAAAGGCCCTCACTCAGCAGTGACATGTGGGTATAAACAAGGTAGTTATGAATAAAAGTGATAGCGTTTTATATTAAATTAATTTATTAATACTTATTATTATTTGATAAATTATGAAAATTTGTCTGTTCGTATACGTAATTTTATTTGTGCAATATTGTTTTTTGTTCGTACTATTTTACGACTTCCTTGCAATTATACAACCCAGTCCTAAATAATTATGGGTATACCCACCCAGTACCTAAGTATGGTACGAATATGAGATTAGGACAGAGTAGCCTTTTGTCGTATCGAAGGCCTAATAAATCCGTTTTGAGACTTGAGTCACTGAGCCAGTGGTGTCAGTGTATCGTATTGTATACATATATAATTCTCCTCTAGCTCATTAAAAAAAATCATTACTGAATATTAACATACACCTGAAAAAATTGTCTGGAGAAAGCTGGCAAGAACAGTATTCCAGAGAAGATGGATGAACACCGAACGCTGGTGAGACCGCTCTGACGCGGGTGAGACCCGGCTGACGTATTTCTTCTGTCATTTTACATTTATCATGAGCTCCGATGTATCATTTTACATTATATTCTATGAAATTCATTTTATACTGGAGCGGTAATCGATTTTGTATACAGAATACAGATACTGTGAAAGGACTTATATGCTGTCATTGGTAGAGGCCAAATCTACTAAAGCTGGAGCTTTTAGTAGATATTTCCTATGAAGTAACTATTTTTTTATACGTTCACAATGAAACAAAATACTCCAATATAACTAGTTCCTGTTAATAGACTAATATTTATTAGTTAGGTGTCAATACTTTTTATGAGTACGTATTGAAAATAAAGGAACCTTGTGAAGAGATTAAATCAGATATTTATATCAATATATTTTTAGACCACAATACTGATTATGTTTACATGAATTGAGCATAAGCTACTATGTTTTTAATGTAAGTAATGATTTATGATTGTGGCTTTATGATTGAAAATCAAGGATAAGTACCGCTACCTTTATTATTGCAGAGGATCGGAAATAAAGAAATAGCCTGAACCAGACAAATTCCTGTTTCCGCTGAGGTACAAATAACAATGCTTTACCGAAACAATTTTTATTTCTGGAAGGGTAATAAAAATACATTTTATACGACATTTTTTATTATTTACCTCAGTTTATAACTACTTTTATTTTTAGAACAAAAATAAGTTTATCGATAGCGATTGATACGTGTTTATGAGTCTGAGGATAGTTAGCGACTATTTTGCTTTTGGGCAATTGTGGCAACTACAAATCCTTTGTTAAGACAGATATTTAGGTATCTTCTACCCTGATAGGTACAGTCAAGTGGCTAAACGGTAAAAATATTTAAAACCATCTAAATACACTCTGATTCTTTTATCTACATTGTTGTGTTAACCTTAACGGTACTGCCGATGAGGCTATTCAGCATTTCTTTGACACACATAGCCCTTAATATAGGTACTTGATAGTTCATTTTAAAGCAATGTGCTGCAGTGTAATGCATGATCATAATCTACAAGTTGCATCCAAGCATGGGATAGTATTATAATTAGCGTGTTGCATACCTGATTGCTGGAGCACACCAGGCGATACACTTGACATGCCTATATATCGACGCTTCATCTGCAATATGCCTTAAGCGGCTACAAGACGTCTAGACATAAAAATTTGACTATTAAAGTATTATATCGAACTAAAAAACTGTTACTTTCGACGTTTATATTCTAATATAAGTTGCTGCTTACAATATAATGGATATACGATGATAAATATAAGTATATACGTATAATCATGCGCCGCAATATAATGTCAAGCTATAATGGTGTCGCCGGGCCGCAAATTTGCAATTTTGTGGTTACCGCCTCCATCAGACGGGCAAGTGAGCCATGCAGTTCATCGATACATTATGGAACCGATTTGCATTCAATATCGTACCTACTCATAATGTGAAGTGGGCCGTTACGAAAAGTAATAAATGGTTGCAGAATAGTTTCGCGCATTGTTGATACCGATTGCTTATTGGTGAACTATTGTTCTGCGACTAAGTGATACATTTCACCTTAGTTATTAGTAAGCTATAACACATGGGAATAACGTATTATTTGTACAATTTCACAAGTTCGAATAGCCCTATTCGTAAACACACAAAAATTTCATTTTGATAACTATTGAATAACAAGAGATTTAACATTTATTTAAGATTTAAAATTAAACAAGAAAAACAATATTAATAATAAGATAAACGTCCTTAATATTGACCGGTTTGGATGTAACATACATATTTACTCCGTAATATGTATATTATTGTATAAATTTTTACTTACTGTACTTATTCATTTTGTTTATTTAAACATTATTGCACAGTAAAAAAATACAAACTTAATGCCAAAGGGCATTCTCTACCAGTTAACCGTCGGACCAAACAGAGAATAAAGAAAGATAATAGGTGCGGGAAATTATTACAAACATGGGAAATTTTAAACTTAATATAGCTGTTAATTCTAAATAATTATGTGTGTTAAATTTTATATATGTGGAAGCTTGTAATTCGCATTTAGTTGATAACTTTATTAACCTATGTATATAAGGCAGTAAGCATCCCAAATAAATAAAAAATAATAATAAACAAAATCATACATACATAACCGTATTATATACATAAATAAGACGGATAAATTAATAAATATATAATTATTTCTACCTGCTAATAGACTGTCATGAGTTCTAGCTATGAGATTTTTCATGTTAGCGCAACTTGCTCTTAAAAGAGGATTCGCTCTGAGCTTTGCGTATCTTAAGGGGGAGGGCATTCGAAAGACGAATAGCGAGTATGTATGGTGAAGGAATTTGACGTAGAAGCGGAGTGATGAATAGGGATTGAGTGTATTAGTGTTCGGGAGGAACGGAGCTCGACTACTTGACTTGTAACTGAATTAAATAACAATGCAAGTTGATTTAAAACTATTGTTATTTTATTTTTATTTTTTTATTTATTATACGGGACACCAACAGAGTACATAAGATTAAACGGGATACAGAAATTATGATGTTTATGGGTACTTATGCACTCCAATTACAGGTGAACACGTCATATTACTTTTAACAACATTCCTGTCTCTATGATTTAAATGAAGTGAAGTGAAAAAAACATAAAAAATAGCAAATGATATACAAGCTACACAATACACGTTAAATAAATATATTATATTGGCATCGATACACTTTGCAACTATTTGATGATGTAATCCAGATAGCGATACAATATTTTGACCAGGGGCCGTATTCTAACTTTAAAACACATTAAGAAACGATCCAACTCGAATTCATTATCATTAACATCGCAATACAGCTACCGGCAACATCTCCAGCAGCTCCTGGGGATGCCTCGTAGGGAGGCGAAACACGTGTTCAGTTTTGGTTTTGTTGGTGGTGGTTTGTTGTATTTATTTGCGTATTTATTTTTGCGGTGGGAGGGTGGGAACATTAATGTATGATTTGATGCATGAAAAAATACGCAGGTAAGTATGACGGGTTGCCCCTAATTAACTGGCACGTTAATATGCCGCGGAATAGCAAAGCAATATTATTGTATTTGACTCATTGAAATGTTTTACAATACCATCTATGAACGGGACTGTCAGCATCAATAGTATCTTCCTACACGAAGGCCGCAAATATATGTGACACGCTGTTATTCGTAGAGCCATAGGAGCGTGTCACATATTTTTGAGGCCTTCGTGTAGGAAGATACTATTGATGCTGACTGTACTAATGCAATTAAACCATGCGAATTGCGATGTAAGCACGAATTATGAATACGCTTATATTAAATGGTCAAATTAGGAAATAATGTGCGAAAATAAACTATTGAATTATATTAGGCAAGTACCGAACGGTGTTTTGGGTCACAAGAGAACAAAACGAACTAAGATTGTAACATTAGTAACAATCGTCAAGGTTAATCACATTGAACTATACGGATGCCATTTTCTTAGCTGAAATCTTGTTATACACGCAACGGTTAATAGTTTATTGTTACAGTTTAAAGATACTAGATAAGAACTCACGTTATTCATTTAAAGATTCGCGGTAAATACGTGTAATGCTTGTAAGTAAATACGTGAAGCATTCCGTTAACTATTTATTCCGTGTTTTGCGTATATGAGAGTTTTTTTCTGCGCTTTGAATCGGTGATTATTTTTTCGCTGATTTTGTAGGGTTCCGTAGGCAGAATGGATAAATAAAATCCTTATAGTATCGTCATATCCGTCACGTAGAACGTAGATGATGAAGGAAAACCAGTGAGTGCTGCGAAGTCCAGATGAAACAGTGCAGTTGCCAAGTTTGTTACTCTTTCAGCTACACCCCGGGATCTCGTGTGGGGTTGTCTAAGGTGTTTCCTACGGATGCAGATGATCACCAAAAATACATTCAAATATAGTAGGTAAGTGTGGACAACGGAGTCCACAAACATAAATAAATATGAATATGTACCAACATAATGTAGTTAATGTCATAAGCAAACAATTTGTGTCATTATTTTGGTAAAGGTACCTTTTTTTGAGTCCAGCGTTTACGTCGTAAGTTGTAGGTACTAACAGTTAACTATTTTGGCTCAACGATCCAAAGAGAATTTTGCTTCCGAAATGAGATCACGCCACCTATTCCGATTGCTAGCTATTGACGCGAAGCTGTAGTAGATCACCGCCACACTACCTCTCCAACGATACCTCTTCGTTGTAGGGACAGCTTCAGTATCATATTCGAGCAAAATAAGCGTAAGTGCCGGCCTCCAAATGCTACCTTTACCAAAATAAAAGCACAATTCATAATATCTCCCAGCAGTTTTCACGTGGCGAATGACCTTCACGTTCCTTACTATAACAGAGAGTGAAATTGTTTGACGTCTATTGTTATTGGTAAATATCAATCGTATGGTTGATTACTTTACGTTTGATTGGAAAAGTATGACGTACGTGCCAGTAGTCTGACGTCATAGTTTAACGTCATAGGTATCATTGCTTCCGCTATAGTTTGTCCTACACGCACTAGTCTTAGTATGACTCTGATGTGCCGGCAGGAAAAACTTGCCTAATTTGCGAAAGACTTTTTTAAATGTGTACCTAAAAGTGGTAAACAAGTACTAACTTTCTCGACGACTGACGATAACCAGATGATATAAGTACTTCATCTTTTCGTATTTTTTGTTTAGTCCTGGGGGAGTTGTGATTCACAGGATCACTTCATATTTCCTATATGGATAGGTATTGTTTAAATACTTTTTTTTTTAATATAAAATATGACAAAAGTAAACGAAACGCAAGCAGCAAATCTTTCATAAAAAGAGTTGTTGCTCTGTGGTTTTATAAACGTACACGGAAAAAATGAGGTTTGCCAGTATTAATTTGGCTCTGTTGAGACATTGGACATTTTTAGCTGCATACAGCCAAGACATTTAAAACACGGAAAGCTTTGTTAATGACAAACAAGCAACTATTGCTAAACGTTCTTGGTTATTTCAACCAAGCACTAATTTGAATCCAAATAAGTGTCCTAGTAAATATAACCCTTACCTGATGCCCTTATTTATTTTTAACAAATTTAACCGTATAGTTTTACATACATATGTTAGACAAGTTGACTTCTTTGATTTTAGCAACGAACTTTGCAGGCTCCATGCAAAGAGCGAGTCACTCGGTTGTAAATAGCAAAAACTTCTTTATTTGTAGCCGTTTCATTTTTTTCAGTGTAATAGTAATCATAATCAACATTGGGACCTTATTAAAACCAGACTTATTATAGTTACCTATTACAACATATTTTATTCCGTTGTGGCCTGGATGATAGTTTTTGTTTAGCTCATGATGATTACGTTCTTTGTGGTTAAAAGTTTCATTAATTTTGCTTTAGTTACAGATGATTATCTTGTAATGTATATCATTACATGAACTCCAAAAAAAAACTATGTCTAAGTAGTTTTCGTGACATCGAGCAACATACATTAGAGAAAGATTCTGAGCTGATCCAGACTTAAGGCCTGGTTACACCTAACGAGTACAGTGGCGAGGTAGCAAAATGCCACTCGGCCGAGAGAGTAAAATGGCCCGGCCCAGTACTCGGCGATGTGTTGACACCTTGCGAGTACTCGGTCGAGAGAACTGACTCGCCACTGCTGTACTCGGTAGGTGTAACAAGGGTATTAAGAATTTAAAACAATAAAAAGAATAAAATCGCATATATTCAATAGGTAACTGCTATGTTATTTAGCTAAATCGATCATGAATGTATAACGTGAACCAATATTACCTTTACCGGGATTCGAATTCGAAGTACTTCCACGTTCGTAGGTATTGGCACTACTAACCAGGTCACAGAGGCCACTTGGAACAATATAAACAATTTTATACTTTAAACAAGACGACTTTATGATCGCCTACTTGAGTATCTACTGCCCAATGAAACTTTATTGCAAATTGATTTTGACCACTCACAACACGGCAACTTTTCTTCTTTGTGAAATGGCATGAAACCTTTGTCGAATAAGTTGCCCTTAAAGAATGGATATTTTATTGCTTAACAAGACATAAGACTTTTAGTTTTTCATTTCTGAAAAAGGGGCAAATTTTCACATAAGCATTGTTTGACTTTATTGATCTTAATATTTATATGTCAATGAGAGGCATAATAATGCTTGATTGGCCTTTTATTATTTAATACTTAAGTATAAAGTATATTATGATGATACATGCAAATTATGTATGTACTGTTCGCTGCAAAAACATTTTCGTAGTAACCTATCGAGTTAGCGATTTAATAAAAAAAAACTAGTAAATCATAGCAGCATAGCAGTTTACAAAGCATTTCTCAACTTATGAATTTCTAATTCCGATACGGTTTGATAGCCATATTTCACACGTGAATTTCTCAATACTCTGACCTTCGTGGATTGTAATCGCCCATGTACGTGACAATATTCACTATCACGAGTGTAATTAGTTGCTAAATGGGTCAAAGTTTAGATGTAAGTGTGGGTTTTATGTGGTACAGGGTATCTGAATAGCTAATTAGAACATAATATAATATTATAATGTTAGTGTACAAAATGATAAAGTACATTATAATAATATAATTCGTTGTATTGTCAATGAATCGTCCAGCATCATGTACAAATACAAAGTTAGATACCAACGAAATCACCGATCCACCTTAATTTAGGAAAATTATTTGATTTTTTAAGGGAACGTACCCAAACTACGTGACCTATTTAGGGGGGGGGGGGAGGGGGGTCGTCAAAATACTACTCTAGGTCATAGGGGGGGAGGGGGGAGTCTCAGGTTCTGTCACGTAGTCAATAATTATGCTCAAATCACGCGCTTCTAATTACAGGTTTCCACGCACTTTTGGCGTCACGCGGCCAGTGTCGTGTTAATGAAAGGCAATAAGTATGCAAAATTATGTTTATTTGCTTTCTATCTCCAAAACATCACTCTAAACCATATGTGTGAGTTTTACTACGTGACAACTAGGGGGGAGGGGGGGGGTCTTGGTAATTACTACGGATGGTCACCGAGGGGGGGGGGGGAGGGAGGTCAAAAACTGAAATAAATGGGTCACGTAGTTTGGGTACGTTCCCTAAAATAATTAGGTACCTTAAAAAAATATATTAAGAAGTTCGTAATATCTACTAACAATAATTGCCGCCTCTACGTTTGTTGTTAGGTATTTCTCTCAATATTATAAATTTCCAAAAGGATCAAAGAAAACCGTGAAAAAAAATACAGTAAGCTGTAGAGCTATGTGACCCCCCTCCCCTCCCAATCCAAATACTGCGTCACGACAGAGCTGACACGGACGTCAAGCATTTGTTATTTTATTTTATTTTAACAATTTTTTAACCTTTAATTATATTTTAACAATTTATTAGTGTAGTAATTACGTGGGCCAAATGAATTCCGCATGTAATACACGATAATTCAACCACTGACGTATTGTGTCGGCGTGCTTAGTATTTTGTTATTTATGTTTGTAAAATAAACATAATTACTTAAACTTTAAGGTCAATGTTTGGATAGGCAATAAGGCAATAACTTATACTAGGAATATATTGATACGTATAAGTGTTTCATATGGTTGCTTACACGGGTTATCGAAATAATATTTACTCTCTAGGTACCTATTTACATTCAAAAAACACATATACACAGGATAGTAAGATTGATGGTCTACCACAGCAATTAGCTAATAATTAGGTACGCTAAACATGGAAAGTTGACATTGACAATGACAAGGACGTAGTAAATCGCCTACATGGAAATTGAGACCTAACTGCTGCCATATCGCTGTTATTTACAGACAATTATTTCAATAATGATGCTCTTTTTACTGAAAGCAATTTCCTAGCAAAATATATAAGGAATTTAAAAACATGCTCATTACTTGTACTGAAGTTGAGCTAAGACATGGATAAAGTATTTTTCTGTTTTCTTTTATTTCTCTTCTTCGTACTCAACAAAGGTGGGGACAATAGTTCTGGAGCTTAATGTAGAGTTGAAAAAGCTTTATTCTACACGAGGTTTATCCGCTGTCGCTGTCGTCTTTTTTGGTGACGAGCCATTAGCATTATATTTGAGATTTTCTATTATTTTTTTGAGAAACATCTTAAGCATTTCGTCTTTTATGGTACGATGGTTTATTTCTTTTTAATGCAGTGTCGTGGACTGGAGTTATTTTATGCGCTATCTGCCAGTGTAATAATATTTTACTACATATTTTGAAGAAAGTTGAATGCACCCATATTTTAAACACTAAACTGAGCTGGAAAATATGTTATGCATGATTTTGTAACAAGTCAGCCATTAAACATGATCGACGTTGAAATGAGTTAGTGAGGTTTTCAACACGGCTTCGGCTGTGTCGAAACTGACGGACAAGAAGATTGACAAGACAGATTCAAAATTGCTGGCAACAATGTTTAAGGAACCTGCGAAATTTATCGCTGTTCCGGCTTTAAACTAGAGCGTTGCTAATCTCTACCAATCACTAACTCGTTGGTAAACTTGGTTATCATAATATCCTAAAGTCAGATATTCATAAAATAATAACCACTATTTCAATAGTCTTATAAATACACCCAAGGACAATGGAAATGAGACGCCTTATATACAAATTTCTTTACGTGTGACGTGTTTCATTGTCCTTTAATATAGCATAATTCAGTGAACATTTTTATATTTCAACCCGTGACTTTATTTTCAAATTGAAAGTATTGTAAAGTAAGAGATAAATTAACTGTAGGAAATGAAGATCTTTTTTGCATGTAATAATTTAAGAAGTTTATAATAATAATATCTCTAAGGACTTTAAGCAGGTTCATGCATGCATGAGAGCAGCCAAATTACGAGCATTGTTCCATTTAAATAAATCCTGGTAATCCGATACGATGCTTTATTTAGATTTAACAATACCACATAATTTTGCAATAATATTCGTAAACAAATACAGATGATTTCTTGTTATGGAACTATCGATAACAATCATATTTATTTCAGATGTTTCATGCAGAAAACATGGCCGGACGACTAAAGTTGACGGCGGCAGGATAGTAGGCGGCTACAACGCGACGATCCAGCAGGTCCCATACCAGGTGTACATGATAGTGCAGAAACCGGGCAACAAGTACTACCAGTGCGGCGGGTCTATCATCGGCCCGCGGCATGTCCTCACTGCAGCGCATTGCCTGACTGGGTAAGTGATATACATATACAATACAACCAGGTAACAATTACTATCAGTGCTTCAAGGATGTCTAAGGCGATTATCACATTGGCGACGGATCCGCATCGGGCGCCGGTGCGCGAGCGAGATAGCGCTATACACATGCAGAGCGCTGTCTCGCTCGCGCACCGGCGCCGCATGCGGATCCGCAGCAGTGTGATAACCGCCTAATTGTCTATCATCGGCCCGATATAGTTACCTACGTTCTCATTGCAAGAGGTTTTCAATGCTTCGGGATCTTAGTTCTATTTTAGTTTTTTTTTAATATAGTATGTATGTATGTATGTAAACACTTTATTGTACATAAAAAAGTTACAATAAAACATGATAAAAGAGAAAACAAAGTACAAAGGCGAACTTATCCCTGTAAGGGATCTCTTCCAGTTAACCTTTGAGCAAAGTCATTTTATTGACCTTTAAAAATATTAGGGTCTAGCAGTTTCTAAAATAACCAAAAGTCCTTGAAATCGCTTGTATTTTTTTATTTCTAATCTTGACATCTAAAACAATTTTTCTGGAGTCTAGGTTTGGACCAACACAGGCAGGAACATATAGATGTTTGTACCCGTATTTAAGAGTATCTCTTAGTATCTCTGCATACTTACATGTGTACCTTCGTATAACGTTACGTGTTACCTACGTATGCATAATAATGGATTTCCACACCGAAATAGCTACAAAGTATGACACATATCCACTAGACGTATTTTATTTATAATCAGCTTAATAATTCCAGGGTAATAAGGGTATACATCCGAGCGGGAAGCACCGACTCTGATGGCGGCGGTAAGGTGTACACCACATCACTGTATACGCAGCATCCCCGCTACAACGCCGCAAATTCAGATTATGATGTGGCTGTGGTGCGGCTGCTGCAGAAAATGACGTTGGATGGCACCAACACGAGAGCCATCTCGCTGCCAGCTTCGAACACGGCTGTGGAACCCGGCACTGATATGCTGGTGTCCGGATGGGGTACCACTACTGTAAGTAGTATAATACATTGTAACTAATTCATAGTTTATAATCACGAATCAGGCATAAGTGGATACAAAGTATAAAGATCAGTTAAAAGTTTCGCCACCTAACATCTTATAAAGATGATTTGTCAAACATGCTTGGCATTTCATGCATAATATCGTAATAACCGATTCGCTATGTGCGAAATGCATGATGGGGACAACGTGAACGATTGCAGTGCACAGTATGACAAGGAATGAACTGCAGAGGGACATCAGACATCACCTATGTCACCTAACCTCGGTCAACTGTCAAAATAGTGAATCAGCCAGAGACATTTCATATAAGCAAGGAATACAACTCATTCATAAAAAAGAAAAAAAAGGACTGAGCCCTTGCTCAAAAGATGGCATCGAAATCATTCACACAGCGAATAGGTTCTATATTGCGTCTTCACAAATCTTCCACAACTTCCGAATTGTAGTCTAGCCAGAAATGCAATCATAAGCAAACCAAACTTGCAGGAGAACGGCGACACTAGCCGCTACCTGATGGCGGTGACGGTCTCGGTGGTAGCCACGTCGGAATGCGAGAAGGCCTACAACAATGCCATCACCGCCAGGATGTTCTGCGCGGGTGTCCAGGAAGGCGGAAAAGACTCTTGTCAGGTAATACATTCCTATTTTAATCTTAGTTTGAATAACTTTCTCTTATTTTGGAAATAATATTAATTTAACTTTAATATTAATTTGTTTGCATAAATGATAATGAACGTGTTATTTGGATATTAAAATTTGACAGGGAGACTCCGGCGGCCCGGCGGTGGACGAAAGCTCAGGGCTTCAGGTGGGGGTGGTCTCGTTCGGCCGAGGTTGCGCGCAGCCAGGGTACCCCGGGGTCTACACCAATGTTTCCAATGTCAGGGATTTTATTAGAAGGCAGACCGGCATTTAAGACCAAATAACGATTACTTGTAGGTACGTGGCAATATAAACGTTTTTAGTAGTTACAGCATAGTGAACTTTTATATACACATAACACAATTTTTATTGGAATTCTTTACAATAAGCTGTCAAAAGAAAACTCCATCTCTTTCACCTAACGAATGCGCTAAAGTATTATACGCTAGTTGAATGAATTGCATGACCTTTGGGGCTCAGTCGGAATGTAAACTAGAACATTTTAACTAAGTCCAAAGTCAAATAACTATTATGGACTTATATCAAAAAGTCACTTGCTGATTATATTAAAAAGAAAGGTTTTTTTTGCCAATTGTACTTTTATCTTTATTGTTTTGATATTCAGATTATACCTAATTATTTTAGCAATAAAGGCACTATTTACTTTCTGACACGGTTATTTAGATAAACTCTGCCTCGACCCACCTTAAGCTGTTGTTAGTTGAATGTGCAGTAAATAAAGTTTTTGATTAAAATAAAGAACTTACTAAAAAACCCAACATGAACACAACTACAGAACAAATCAAATTATTTTAACAGTTATTTTGATTATTTTTTTAATAGAGACGCTAATTTATAAAATATCGATTTAAATAGACATCATTTACCTTAGGCATTCGGGGCTGCGAATGCAGAAAACGCTGGTTCGACCAACCATGTGCGTCGAAGGCATTAGTCACTTTTTCTTTTGTATATGACATCTACAAAGTATTGAAGTTTTTAAATCAACATTAACATCAAACCAAAGTGCTTTCTTAAGGATTAGCTCTTAATGTAACTTTACGTTTATTTTTTTTACGTTTATTTTTCCTTTATACAAATATACACCCACGTCTTCGTAGAAGGAAATGTAATTGCATATTTAACGAAAGCCCGCTTCATTTACATAGCGAAAGCTGCTTAGTCAAAGGGACTTAAAAAAACCGATACAACGTAAAGTGTTTCAAACTGATAAAAAGCGGAATCTTCTTTGATTGTCAAAACTCGAAATGAATACTAACACCGAATCCCTTAGCATTTAAATGAACGGTACCAAGTTTTTGTGTAGCAGAAAGTTTTTTAATTTCGTCGGAAAGAGCCAGGTGCTGAGCTCACGTCACTGCCAATTCGACAGACAATCCCCCTCGCTGGCGCCCTCCGATAACGTACCGCCCACCGACGTAGATTCCATGGAAGCCGCGAATGCATACTTGCATTGGTACTGGTATCTAGAGTGGCGTACAATGAAGCATTTACTTTTTAATATAAATTACGATGTAGCTATATGTACGTTACATTATGACCAGTACGTGTCTTAAAAAAATTTCACGACATCCACAATAAGATCTAACAGGATAACACAAAAAAATCTAAATAATTATAAAACTCACCGGTACCTATTCCTACTAACTTGTCGTAAATACCTATCACATGTGCAATAAATTAGTTTTACCATATCTCCCATTACTACTCATTATTCAATTTAATAATATGCATTGGAACGAGCAAGCTACGTTATTTTACATATGCCGCTATTTTCTACTAAGTATTTTTTTATGTAGAACTAGTATAAGATATGGAAGAACTAAATATTGTATAAAATGACAATAACAAGAATTACAAAATTAAAGATTAGATTAAGTGTGTTTCTGCGATTCTTTCACATTATTTTAAAGTAAATCCATAATTTTAATGTTATAAAAATTGATAGGACTTGCCTCATCCATTAGCTCTCGATCTTTGGTATTACCAACTCTCTATACTTTAAGATGTGATCGTTTCCTTTTAATTGAGATTCTGTTGATTAGCACCTTTTGTGATTTATTAACTAAGTTTTATAACTTATAGATTCGATATTATTTTAGAAAACTGGAAGCTAAGTATTGCGATTTTATCTGTGCAGAGCATCTTCGTTTTCGACAAAAAAGAAATTAGATCGTGTACTTATGCTGAGTGATAGATACTAATATGGCCATTATGGCCGCACCATACTTCACATATTGGTTATGACTCTGTCGTCGTTGGATTAAAATCGTTGAATTATCTGTAAAACATTTAAAACATTTTTGGCAGGTTTTTACATAGTTTTTTATTATTTGAAGTGGGAAATTCCAAAGATTGACTATTTCGTAGTATAATTGTTCAGATTGTTTTATGAATTTTACTTAAATACTAAATTATTATTATAAGTTTTTTTTTCAATATTACAAAGTGACACAGTTTTACTTCAGTAACTATTTTACGAAACTTATGAAACTGCAGATTGTACTCCTAATGTTTTTTTTAAAGAACTGTGGGTCAAAAATTTGTTTTGACTTCTAGTATCCTAAAACAATTTTTTTGACTCATATATTATGCGTGTGCCAAACGGCTAAACTGTACATCGATTTGCAGTTTTTTTTCTATACACACTCCACTATAAGAAATAACTAAAAAAAGACAAGAAGTTTAAAAAAGGCCTTATTCATAAAAAATCTTATAAGCCTCATACATATACATTAACTTAATGATGTTTCATATTATTTGTACCTTTAATTTATTACTTACATATTACTAAGTAGACAGATCTCAAACAATCATCGTTTGCATGATAACATTAGAAGTGTAGAAAAAAGAAGCGTAAACAAGTTATAAAAACAAACAAATTACTAAAATCATAAGTCAAACTACTACTGAAGGGTTATGACGAAACAGAGGTGGAATTCTTCAATGCCTCTTATTCGAAAATAATGAACTGGTGATCTAAGGCGCTTGCAAACTGCTAATAAACAAACGGAGCGGTCGTTCTGTGGCCATGTTTTGCAAATCGCGGCAGTTTTAACAGATTGGACGGATGAAAGGGAAGATAAATGAAAATGTAATTAAGCAAGAGGAAAAGTTTCATGGGACGATAAAAAGTTTTGTAACTGAAGCTACATTATTTATTTTCTGCCGAATAATCCAGTTGTTTTGATTGCTTCTTTTCAGATTTTCATTTTAATGCGATTCAAGTTGTACATAAATAATTATTTATCATCTTTATATATGTATAACTAAAATTTAGAATACCTGGAAAGATTTTCGAGATAAAATTGGTTTTAAAATTTTAAATGACAGTTCTTAGTATACTATTTTTTATTTATTTTAATCTGCTGATCGAAGTTCATTTTTTTTAAAGAACATAGTATGATGATTGGAGTCCTGCTGACTGTTGATGTCAGCAAGACATTCACAAAACGTGAATATTGATATTTACCTACGTGTCATTTTAACTTTATACAATTTATTTAAAATACGATTTTTTTTTTTAAGTTTTTATATCAAAAATATACAGGAAATAAATTATAATGTATATATACGGTACGTCTATGTAGTGTACCTATCTGGTAGGTTAGATTACTATTTTATTTATTATCTGGTGAGTAAGATTCATCTTTTATTTTTAACCTATTTTTACCTACCTACGTCTACCAGTTCGAACTCCCCCTAAACTATTCAAAGGTTAACTAGAAGAGTTCCCTAGAGGAATAAGTTCAGCTTGTATAATAAAGTGGTTTTCTACTACTACTACAAAATTATACTGTACACCTTTAATTTTATAATTAAGATACAGATTGCTCTAAGGGATAAGTTCACCTTCGTCCAAATAACAATAACTTCCACGGGTCAATCTGATACAGCTCTTTTCAGTCCTCCGTTACATTCAGCCGTACCGAATCTTAATATATTATAAACAAAATGTCGGTTAACTATATTTACCTAATCTAAGCGAAAGCACGCGAAAGTAATCTAAAGAAAACAAGAAAAAGGTGGAACTGAACTTGCAAAATTACTATTAAAAGAAGCAAAGAAGCTTAAAGATTAAGATGTAAATAAAACTCTCGTCATCTAGGGCATGCAATACCGGTATTGTTTGTAACCGAAATCCGGGATTCCCCATACAAATAATACCGGTATTCCATGCCCTAGTAAGTACATCTGACTTTGACTGCGGTATAAATTCTGTAATTTAAAAACTAACAACGTAAGGTAGCTAGCTCCAGTAGTAAAAAAAAAACATAAATGGTAACACTTTTTACTATACAAGGTTTAAAATTGCCTAAATACTCATTGATAACATACAATAATAAATTTAAACTTTCGCGAGTCATATTAACACTATTATCACTAGAAGCGGCTGTACTCACTTGTGTTTGGTCACTAGCGCGACATGTTTCGGAGAGCTTAGGTCTCCATCCTCAATAGGGTCGATGGCGCGGCGCTGCAACGACGGGTCGTGAATTGGTTCGCCTTTTGAAGATGGAGACTCTCCGAAACATATTGCGCGTCAAAACACAAGTGAGTACAGCTACAGTAGTGATAATAACATACAATGTTATTAAATACTCGTACAATCCTACGAGTAATACAAATTTAATACCTAAATAAATACTAAATGAATGAGTTCTGAGAAAATCTAAATATATAGTAAGAGCAGCATACTAGGAACATACTCCAATAGTTCCTTTATAGTTATTAAGAATTTTTGTAACGAGAAATTCGCTTTGGCAAACAAATCCGGAATAAATTCGTCCCTTAGAAATGGTCTAAATTAGGTAAATAGGTACCAAAGAGGTACAGAAAGTAAATTTTTCTGTAGCATTCGTTATTTATTCTCTCTCTTTGCTTAAAAGAATTTCAGAGGGCTTAATTACGTCGAAATATTTCTTTGCTTCCACTTTTCAAATTTACCGCTTTCGTAATTAGCTCGTTCGTAAGAAACACCGTCGACGTGAGGGTGTTATATCACTCGCACTGGATTTCTTTCTGAAATACATTTCTTTGCAAAACGCTTTGAACTTTTTTGAAGTTAAATGTGTTTTTTGTGTATTTTCGTAACGTAAATTGGGTAGGACTGAATAATTGAAAAGTAGGTAGGTAATTACGTAATTTGAACAATACTTGAAACTGTGGAGGTTAGTGGTAAATACGTGGTATAGGTATCGCGACGAGAGTTGAAGTCAAGCACACAAAAACATATCATGTAGTGACAGAGGGGTTTTGAATTTATTGTTCTTTTTTTTTTCGAACCGATAGCAAGTTCAACAGTGACCTGCATGATTGACACTTAAGTCGACAATGTTCCTTTAAGGTATCGGTATCGGTTTAAAAAAACTTAGGATAATATATATTTTTTGTATAAATAAAACAGATCACTCGTATTATGTAATTATATACTCAAAAGGATATTCGCAACATCAACGATCAACGATGAATTGCGTCGGGCCTAATTTATGATAGTTTAGTACTTTGACTTAGTTTTACTTACGTAAATTGGACTTTCTATGGTAATAAAGTATTTTTATATTCATATTATTAAAATAAATACATGTTATTTGCCTGATAATTACTTTTTTTATAGTAAGAATGATCGGTGGAAATTTCGCAATTGCCAAAAACGAAGCTTAAAACCACTGTTTTTTTAAAGCCAAATCTGGTGGTGTATATAATATTTTGTATCTTAGTAAATATATATTGATTTTACGTAAAATTTTTTTATGATTTTATTTTACTTCATGCAAACAATTTATTTATTCGTATTCGATAGAAATCTAAGTAGTAAAACTAGTAGACACAGAGTAAAAAATAATCTAGATAATAATGGTTATCTTCATTTTCTGACTTCATATAAAAATATCTAATGTCAATCCGACCCGCCATCGTCATGAAAAAGGTGAGACTTATCCCTGATAAGATATTTAATTTCCTCCCGCCAGATGAGATGATGACGCAAAAATTTAATCAAAATGAAAATCTTTTCCAGACATGTTTAAATCAGTTTTGTGAAATAGATTATCTAAGAGTTCAATTTAAAAAAAAGTTAATGGATAAGTACATATTTTGATTGCAAGTACAGCATAAAATTATTAACCAGCCAAGTGATTTCAATATAAGATTGTATTTTTTTAAAGTAGATATAGTTACACTAATAATGTGCTAAGTTAATGAGTAAAAACTAACATGAACTTTCAAAATTCAACATACTAATTACCTACTACTAGGTCCAGCAGGTAGTAATATCTTCTTTTTAGTTGTTCTACTCTTTGCAGAGTGTCTTGGTCGATTAGCAGTATTAGGTACAAATGTTGCTCGTTGCACAATGTCTTGCCATTCTGGCTGAATATTTTACTAACTGCTAGGTATTATTGCTGTTTTAAATTATATTAATGTGTATATTTTATGATGAAATAGAAAGGTAATACTGCCTCTGACTAAATATTTACATTACAACAAACTCAATATATCGTACAAATATATTAATAGTACAATACAGCAGAGGCCAGGAAAACACGACTTACCGGCCGGTTGGTTTTCACGAGGCATTAACGTATGAATAAAATGAAATGAAGTAACATCACTGCAAATTAATAAGAAAAAAATCTTATTTGATCTTTTCTCCAATAAAATATTAGTATGGTTTTGATAAATTTCAAGTACTGCAACACATCAACGTACAAAGCGTGAGGCAGTTATGAACGGCCACCTCGAACCGTTGCCTGAAGTCACATTACGAATGAAAAACCGCAGGATTGCCGTAATTGAAAATTCCCTGTGTAATATACGACTTGCAATTTCGGAGAGGAGCTCGGCCGTCCTACAGGGCTCCCATTTTTCTTTATGTTTAACGATATTATTTTTAACGCCACAAATTTTACCATTTTTCTTACGGCGCCTGCCGCTTGCAATTTCATTATCATGAACGCGTATTATGCACATTATTCTTATCTGTTGAATCTTGCCAACTTTTATTGGAATTTGCGCCGCGGCGTCCGGAAATATGATCGGCTTAGTAAAATTACCGACCTTTTATGCTACCTTCCTTATAACCAGGAAAAGTACTTAATCGAAGTATTTTTTAGACTGTAGTCCTGATATCACTATTAATTTAAAAAAAGATAATATGACACAATATTTTAAGAAGAAGTTTTTACAAAGAAAGTTTATTCATTAATAAACTTTTTTTTATAAAAATTGCTGTCACTTTCGTTAAAAATACAATGGTTTTGCAAATAAATTTTAATATTAATTTTACGATTTGTGTTGTTGGCGCTAGTTTAAGCTTATTACAACGAATATAGTCCAGTCATTATACCCTAAAAACCGACCCTACCCGTGATTCAATCAGTTCTTGGATTTTCTTTCGTAGGTCCCTCGGCGGGGTCCCTGGGAGTGCAAATTCAAAAAGTAGACTGAATTATGCTCCAATATTCGAAAAACGGTTTTTCTTGAATAACTCGTTCATTTTTGATTTTACAGTAAAATTGTGAGGACAAAAATTGCAGGAAATTTAATTCTATAGAAGTTTGGTCCTTACAATATTTCTTCTAGGATCGATATTTTAGAAATTAAATTTGAAAAAAGCGACAAATTCAAAATATTTTCTTCATCTCCTATGTTCCACGTTTTACGGCATGAATGAAGAGAAAAAAAGTTGTAGAGAATCAAATTCTTTGGTCCCCACCTTTTTCCCCCAAAATCGATATTTTGGAAATAAAACCTGAAAACGCGACAAATTCAAAATATTATTTATCATTATCTATTATGTTCCACGTTTTACATAAATGAAGAGGACTAAACTTGTAGAGAATCAAATTTCAGGTTTAATTTCCACTAAGGTACCAAAATTGTTCAGAATTTGATTCTCTACAACTTTGTTTCTCTTCTTTCATGCCGTGAGACGTGGAACATAGGTTATAATATTTTGAATTTGTCGCGCTTTTCAGGTGTCAAAATTGTGGGGACCAAACTTGTAGAGAATCAAATTTCCTACAATAATGACTGAACTAATTAAAAGGCAAAACACCAGACGTAGCCCCGCACTAATGACAGCTCCATACCGGGTTTTTCCCAGCTCTACGCGGCGTCACTCCGAACGGTCAATTGGACATGGCGCGCTCTCCGCGCACGCAGATTCAATTATCAAATATTCAAAGTTGTAAAATTTGACCACGATGAATATTCTTAATTTTATAGGTCCGTAATTTTTTTGGACCTTGATGTAAATCAGGGTCTCTAGCAATATAATTAGTTCTCTTTGGTTAAGGCAGCTACGGGTTGTGTGATATCATTTCCGTTTAAAACATACATGCAAAATTCAAATTGTCAAAATACAAAATTCATGTCAAATTACTTATTTTAAAAAAATCTTCGGAGAGGAAAAACAAAGATTAAACAGTGTTAATAACAAACAAGAAATGTTGTACACAATGCACTAGAACAAAGAGAGCGTATAAATAGACCTGGAAGTTGTGGAGGAAGCGTTATAATATATAAGTATGTGTTACTGGTGAACATACTTTAGCTATGGCACGGTCCGACATGCACAGGAGCTTCCCACTTCCAGTAATTGTTAAAGCAAATGTGCAATAAATGCATATCATCTCCTCCTATCTCAACGTTAGTTAAATTAACTTAATGGTTCCAAGAATTGCCCGTTTACGTTTACGGCACGGGAGAACTAAACTACCGGAGATAATTATTTATTTTAATATGCGAAGCGTTAAATAATAATTTAAAACAAAAAAAGAACCGACTTCACTTAGGATCCGCTATTCCAAGAGGAAGTGGCCGAGTTGCTGTAAAAAATAGTGAAATCACTATAGGTGTGCCTATAATAGTCGAAGAGTTCCCTCGATTTCTCCAGGATCCCATCATCAGACCCTGACTTGGTGACAATGGGACCATCTAGGGGTTATACCTGTTCGATTAAAAAATATATTTGAAAATCGGTTCACGATTCACGGAGATATGGAGTAACGTACA
This sequence comes from Pammene fasciana, assembly GCA_911728535.1. NCBI lineage: Eukaryota > Metazoa > Arthropoda > Insecta > Lepidoptera > Tortricidae > Pammene > Pammene fasciana. The sequence continues at coordinate 22,401,438 of OU452275.1, forward strand.
TACAAAAAAAAACATAATAATGATAAAAAAAAAAAAACAGTCGAATTGAGAACCTCCTCCTTTTTTGAAGTCGGTTAAAAATGGTAGAATTATAAATTTCAAAAAAAATATTTTATTTGAGATTATGTGCATGGTCACTTATAGTGGGGTGGCCAAGTTGAAGCGGAGAATTCTTCGTAGGACTAAAAAGGTTTATACCAACAAGTGGTATCGTTGGAATCAGCATAAGCTACTGATTATTAAACTATCTCTTGTCACTTCATAAAGTGGTGGAATGAGTTTTTATGACGTCACAAAGATGGCGCGTGACTTAGGGTTAGATTTTGTCGATTATTTCATAAACTATTTAGTCAATTTAAGCAAACAAGGTGTCATATGATTGATATTTTCATGCTTAATAAAATATGTAAATCTATCTTCAACCAAAAAGTTAAATAAAAGCCAAATTTTTTTTTTATTTAAATTTCTAACACGCATTAATTTACATTATTAATTATGTTAAACTTTATTGCACAATAATAAAAAAATAAGTCCAAAAGGCGCACTTAATGCTTTAGGCATTCTGTTCCAGTCAACCATAGGGCAAAACAGAAATTTCCTATGGTGTGTGCAATGAGATAAAAGGATTGTGTAATTATTAGTCTCATATTTAAGTCCTAATTTCTAACTCTACACATTGTAAATAAATATTTGTAGCTAATATATATGTATATGTAGTATATGTGTACCTATATGTTATAATCTTTACCTTTATTTAGCCTTATCATTATACATTTTATCATTAAGTAGTGTATTTTACAGTGTGTTTTTAACATACTGTTTACGCTGTTGGGGCAGCTCTTGTAAAACGGTTATCATCGAGGCCGAAAGAGCACAGCGTGCTGTCCTTAAAATAATGTTAAAGAAACCCTTCCGGTATTCCACACTTTTACTATATAAAAAGTCCGAAGTGTTGACGGTTCGTCAATTTACGTACTCAAAATTGTTGTTGATAAGCACAAGCAAATACTTGAAACGAAGAGTGTATCGAACACAGGTTCCGTCCGTGAATAATGCCCTTGCAAAACGATTTGAACCGAATATATCTAGTTTTGTTTATAATTCCGTGACTAGACACTTAGACATTAAAGATAAATCCGTTTTTAAAGCCAAACAAGTCATTACAAAAGCAAAAGCAATGGCTAGCCACCTTAACCTATGAATATACTGAAGATATTATCCAAATCAGAAAAATTTAGACCTTCGTGATAGTCAAAATAAGCTTAGAGTTAATTTGATGCACTTTTACTTAAGTATAGTTATAATAAATTAGCTTAAGTAATATGAATACTTATGTATTGTGTTGGTTGTAGACAACATCATACTTTAAAAAATAAATCTTTAATTTGTCAACCGGTTATAGCATATATTGTCATAACATGTGATATTGGTCTCCGCGATATAGGCATGCCTAGTGCGAGTATCAAGGTTAACTTATTTAAGGAGTTCCAACAACTAACATACAAACAGAGAAGTTCGGAGTGAACGAATTATTCTTTTGCATTATGTCGAGCACCCAAAGGTTGTATGGAATAGAATGATCTGGCGTTCGCACAGCTAAAAATATGTATATCGTCGGGTAAATTAGGTACATAATCCGATATCGTTAGAAGACTTTATTGCGTTTCTATTTAATTGTCCTGTGCAACTGCGAAATGAAACGAAACTGGAACGGCCACAATGAACTGTTGTTAGTAAACTCCAGTGGGGATTGAGTTCTAAGGACACCGGCTTGGTTTTCTTTAGATATCATTACTTTTTGTGGTCTAAGAACAGTATTGCCAGTCTTGTGTTTTTTTCACATGTAATGTTTTTAATGGGATCTCATTCCTTTATGTAAATAAGTATGGCTTCCTTTTCTCCTTCCACGATCTTGCCGTGCACATTCCCATACCTATTCTCACCCATGAACCCGTACGCATGCCCACGTCCGAAGGTATTAATGGGCACCTAAAACTGCCTTTATTTTACTATCAACTACTATGGTCAAAAAAAGATCAAAATTTTATCAACTGAAAATGTAACTTTGCAGTTCTTTATATGGGATTGCAATGTACTTGTAAGGTTTGTAAAACTAGGCAACCCGGCTGAAATTGCAGTATGTTAAGATTTTCAGAGGCTTTATAGCTCTAATACTAGATGTATTCAAAATTTGGAGCTTGTGGATTAGCTAGAGTTAGAATTCGTATGATCTGTCATATAATGGTCATATAATAGTCAGTCAGTAACAAACCTAAGGAACTTTGACTTGCAATAATTCTTAAATTATAAGTTAAAATTAAATGATTTTGAGAGTATGTCTTCCTTGTGTTATGACTTCTTTTTCACTGAAAATTCAGACTTCTAGCTACCACCAAACACCAGAATACTAGAATTAGAGGGCGTCGAAAATAGCTTGAATGGCTACGGGAAAAGGATAGTACGGCCGTGAGAGAGACTAATAAATTCACAATCCTTTTATCTCACTGCACACACCATAGCAAATTTCTGTTTTGCCATATGGTTGACTGGAACAGCATGCCTTAAAGCATTAAGTGCGCCTTTTGGACTTATTTTTTTATTATTGTGCAATAAAGTTTAACATAATTAATAATGTAAATTAATGCGTGTTAGAAATGTAAATAAAAATAAATTTGGCTTTTATTTAACTTTTTGGTTGAAGATAGATTTACATATTTTATTAAGCATGAAAATATCAATCATAATATGACACGTTGTTTGCTTAAATCGACTAAATAGTTTTTGAAATAATCGACAAAATCTAACCCTAAGTCACGCGCCATCTTTGTGACGTCATAAAAACTCATTCCACCACTTTATGAAGTGACAAGAGATATTTTCATAATCAATAGCTCATGCTGATTCCAACGATACCACTTGTTGGTATAAACCTTTTGGGTCCTACGAACATCGAAAATAAGATAGCTCCTACGAATTGGCCTTTCCTCTATTAAGTTCGCTTCGTATTGTGACGATTTTCTTAGAATAGTAAGTAAATGGCTTTTTACTTGAAATAACCACTAAGGTATCAGATGTCTCCACAGAAAAGTGTAGTTTTATGCTGATTGATGGGCGAACAGATTAAAAACTGGTTTATCTCGAATGCACTGCGTTCTCACAGATATTGCATGTGAAATTTGTAATATAATGTACCCGACATACATACATACAATCTCGCCTATATCCCAAAAGGGGTAGGCAAAGATCACCGATTTCCATTTGCTACGATCAATGCAGCAGAACGGCTCTCCGTGAGCCACTTCTCGCCCCCGTGAAGAACGAGACGTGATGGGTGGCGAACCACATCGCCGCCATGCGGACGACTATTAAGGCCATTGCAAACCGAAGCGCGGGGCGGTAGCGGGACGCCAGCGGCGCGGAGTGCGCGCGCCCGGCGCGCGTGTCACGCGCGGTCTGATACACACCGACACCGCCTGCATACCACCGCGGCGCGACCGCGACGGGCTGGCGCGGGACCGCGGCGGGCCCGTCGCGGTACCGCGGCGCACCTTTAAGCGCTATTTTTATATTTTTTATTATTACAAGCTTTTATTATATTTATTATTATTATTACAAGCTTTTATTCAACTCACAGTGTTTGTCAGTTTGTAGATAGGTATGTTAGTGTGTTTGTTAGGTGTTTAGGTAGAATCATGCGAGGCAGATTTGAACCAGTTCTTGATGTCCGATTGAGCTGAAATTTAGCACACATGCGTAACTTGGATGACAATACAATATTTTGGTACCATCGAGCTGGTCTGATGATGGAGACAGGAGGTGGCCATAAGAACTCTGCCATAAAGTACCTCAACCAGATTGAGTTTGGGTTTATTAGAATCGTCCCGATGAGTACTCCTTGATTTTCTAAAGAAAAGTACAGTCAGCCACAATATCGGAAGCTGATTTGACCTCAGAAGAAAGAGATAAAAACAAGTGACTCCCGAAAAATATGAAACTACTCGCGGCGGCAAGGCGGCATATATCAAAGGGCGGCAGGCGCTTTGACTACCTTTGATATATGCCGCCTTGCCGCCGCCACTTGCGATCGAAAATATCTTATCACATCGTAATAAGGTCTGATTTTGTATGGCAAAGGGAGCGTGTGTGTTTGTGTGTGTTACGTCGTTTTGTCCCGTGTCCGGCATCGTCCTAATAGAACGCGAATGGGCGATCATCGTAAGTTCGCGCGAATTTTACTCGTACGAACGCACGGTCAAACATATTGAACTCGAATAGGTGTCCTAACTGACAATCGCGCGATTCCCGCAAACATACGATGATCGCCCACTCGCGTTCTGCTAGGACGATGCCTCCGTGTTGCGTTTGTTTATACCTATTTTGATTTTTTTGCCGTTTCTGTCGTGATCAGCAAAGTGTAAGCAAGTGAAGTTTATACACATACCTACCTAATACGCATTTAAACTTACCTACCTAATACGTCTTTAATTGTCTGTCTGTCCGTCTGTTACCAGGCTGTAACTAATGAACCGTGATAGACAGTTGAAATTTTCACAGATGATGATTTCTGTTGCCGCTATAACAATAAATACAAAAAAATATTTCGGTTTTTACTTTAAATACCTACCGTGAACGTCGAGTCAAAATCAGAACAAAAACCACGTAGCTTTATCTAGTTCCGCGTTCAGTTAATAGTTAGGTAAATTATTAATGTCAATTATCTATTTAAAAAAAACATTTAATTCCGATTTTTGCAATCCATAATACATATTATACACACTAACACATGTTAGTAAACTTAACCATAACTTAACTATTCAATCTGTACTAAAAATTATATTAATGCATAATTTTTTTTGAGAAAAAGCTTAATAATAATTCTTTTCAATTATTATTTACTCGCAAAGCACTAACACATTAATTACAATTGATTTCAATTCACACAAAATTTTTACTAGGGCCGGGGCCTTGCGCCAATCCGCTTACGCGGCGCTCCGCGCACGCCCCGCTCCGCGCCGCTCCGCTCCGCGCCGCGCCGCTCCGCTCCGCGCACGCGCTGCTCCCGCGCGCGCCCCGCCACCGCGCTGTTGTGATCGGGCGGGAGGAAAGCGGGGCGGGCGCGGCGGGGGCGCGCGCGGGCCCGCCGGCGCTGTGAATCACCGTATTTAATCCAATGCTATACAGCGCGCCGCGCACGCTCCGCGGCGCGCCGCTACCGCCCCGCGCTCTCGGTGTGCAATGGCCTTTAATGAAATAAATCACCACAGCGTTCTCACGAGCAGTAGGGATCAGAGGTTTTCTTATCCCTTATCCCTTAGTCGCCTCTTACGACACCCGCGGGAAGAGACGGGGTGGCACTATTCTAAAGCCGGGGCCACGCTGCAACGTACCACATTTGTAATAAACCTATACTTTGCAAATTCATTATTGTCGTTCAGTTTCTTTACTTGTACCAAAAAATATAATGTTGAATACTAGAAAATCTATGTGAGGCTAAGTGAGCTAACATCAAGATTACTATAACTCTAATGGGACTTACTCGTAATTAACTGTGTATAGAAATTTTAAAATCACCTTCTAGCTTATGATAATGTAGTTGTCTTTGTAGTCCCGGCGAAATAATTAGTTGAAAATGGATATCAACATCTTATAGCTGCGAGAGATATTTGAACCACCCGCATTCGGTCCTGTCTATCAATTTGAATATACAGGGTGTCCCAGAAATCGACGTCAAGCCGTGAATGGATGATAGACCAAGTTATAACAATTATCAGAAAAATCCAAAAAAAAATCTATCACATGTTCTTCAAAAATTATGGTCACTTTAAAAATTTACTAGAATATTCACGCCCTGGTCTCTTAACTTCTAGTAAATTTTTAAAGTGACCATAATTTTTGAAGAACATGTAATAGATTTTTTTGTATTTTTCTGATAACTGTTATAACATGGTCTATAATCCATTCACGGCTTGACGTCGATTTCTGGGACACCCTGTATGATGTCAAGATTGTCAAGCTAACGTGGTCATGAACGTTATAACTACTATTATACTATTAAATATATTGTACACTAATGATGCCTCTAATATGCATACTCAATGTGCATATTTTTAAATGTGGCTAATTGTAAACGCCCTTTCATATTAAGATAATTCGGTAATCAATAAGGCCTGAGAAGTTGAAGAAGTGAAGCCTACACTTGTTTTCCTTTCCAATATTACCTACGCAGGACATTACTCTGCTAAAAAAGGTATGTACACAGCTTCTTAAAACCCATCATTACAACTCCACTTACAAAGTGGGCTGCTCAGCTATAATCAGCTAGACCAACTCGGTTTTTAACCCTCGTTGGATACAAAATCGGCTGTAAATAATCACAACTGATCGAAAAGTGTGTAAATTAATCACACTGTGTAAATTTAATACTGGACAATCGTTAAACATAGAAAATTATCATAGGTCATAAGAAGAAGATTAAGAAATATAAATATTTTGTATTTTATTAATAAAAATGTTTAGAATTACAATGATCATTTTGACTACACTGAAAATCGGCTAAACACTTAATGATAATAATGATACATATATTATTATGTAATTATCAATATATTACCTCTTTAAACATAGCATAAAAACATGTACAATCGTGAAGTAGTAAATCTTAAGACTGTTAATCTGAGAATATTCGTATTAAGAGCTGGGGCTGATAATCATCGTAAGTAAAATGAATGTATTAAATATAATGATATTCGTTTCGATTAAATACTTTAAATGGGGTTAACAATTGAGAATTATCACCAGGCACCCGGATTTGCAATTTTTTTATAAGTTATACCAGACCAATACCATACCAGACTATGACCCATTTGTATTTTTTAAGTTTTTGTCTCTGTTCCCAACGTGGTGTAGCTTCTCTGTTTGGGCTGTTTCAATTTAGACCGATATGAATTATCACTGTAACTTACTTTTGTAGACAACATTTGCATTAATTTACTGGAATTAAATTTTTCGAGGGTTCAATGGCTATTAATAACTCATGTCTGGCTCCTAGACTTTTACTACGACTTTAGACGAAATAGATGACAAGGGGAGAGAGAATTAACCGTAATTAAGCCGAACGAAACTCTTTCAGGAGAGGAAAAAGTATTCTTAATTAAAGCGAAGACCGTTGAAAAATGTTCTGTTTTAATTATAACAGTTTTGCCATTAGGCGTCTTCAGTAATGTAGCTTAGCCCTAATGGCTGCAATATTCACAAGAAGGGTCAGTAATAAATAAATGGTAGACACATTTTTATATACACAAAATTTTATTTGCTGATTTAAATCTGACGTCAACGGTCGTAGATCTTGAGTTGCATCATCAGGCATAGGCAGCGTAGATATATGATTTTTATATTCAAAGAAACCAATGTTTAAAATATTAAAAAGTAATTTACAAAAAAACATTTTTGTGTGTTTGCGAGTATTCAAGTGCCAAATCGCTCATATTTTATTTAAATAAGTACCCGAAAATTCTACTATCCCTGCAAATTGTACCCGAATGAAAGCGTTCGACTATTTTGCCATCGCCTCTATCAATTCCAATTTATTCGTATTGAGGTACCACCTTTTCGGTGTACTCCTGAATTCGGTATGCTTTTTCACCCCTTTCAAAAGTTCTGCTATAATATGCGCCGCTGAAGCTGAGGCGAACCTTTATTGAGATTCACCTTCGGAGGCAATTTCTTTTTTTTCTTTTTACTACTTAAAGAGAATCGTCAGAATTCATTGACGTGGAAGTAGGAAAGTAAATGGTCTTTGCCGACTTCATCAGAATTTGAATAGCTTAGAACTTTTGAGCGGGCAATGCTAGCTAGCACAAGATTTTTTTGGATTAGAATAAAATGTTATTTTTATTTTCTTCTATTTCAGATCAAAAAATAATATATAATAGTAAGGCTATTTAGTCTATGGGACAAATTGTGCAAATTTTGTTACAGTACGATTAAAACCAGTTTGAAATTCAACATTTCTTGGTTATTCTGGGGACAGATTGGAAACAACATGAAATATATTGTGTTTTTCTCTTGGTAGAATTGACCTTAAACTATCAGAAACTTACTAAATGTACAAGTATATCACCTACTATGATCAACTGGTCACATTAATTAACAGAAGACCCAAGTAATTTAATTATACAGAAGTGATATGGAAGGCATTATTTATTTTCCGTTTGTTATACTTAGAGATTTCAGGAGCTTTTATATATATCCATTTATTTTATTCCATCTAATGGGGTTTTCATATTATAAATATTAAATTTACTTACATTGAAAGGTTATGTCTGATGATGAGCAATTAGAAAACCACCGAATAAAAAAAAACATATTGTAACTGTCAGTAAGAAGGAACCACAATAATAAGCCTCTAATATACCTACGTGCATACCTTATAATGATATTTTAGATATGTAATAAAACGTTTCTCATGGTATTTATGCACCTTCATTATTTTTGATTACGTTGTCAACTTACAAAATATGAACCATGGGCAGTACAAATTGTATAAACTGTGAATTCAGTTTGTAACATACGAGCGTTGTGTTTGGAACGAAGTGAATTGAAAAGTTCTGTTTTCACGGAGTCAGTAATTACATAGCCCAGCTTAATAAAAGTAGAAAACATTGTACAATCAATATGCCTACTGTCTCCTTTAATCTGCGTGTTTCAGTCGCATTTTGTTTCATGCAGTTTCAGTTTGTAATTAAATCAGTATCTTTCTCGTTCCGTTGTTTTAATTATTAAGTTATTCTGTTTTCGCATCGCGTCATTTAAAATAATGAATACAGACTAATTATTTGTTTCAAGGTAATTTAAAGTGTTATTTGATGTCAATTTAAACATGTAATTATGTACATAATAACTAACTACTAGGTCTAACCCCGGAAAAAAACAGATTTCTCATTTCAGTGGGCAATACTAGTATTATTTTGGGGTTTTACAGATGCAAGAATTAAATACCTTTTGTAGAAAATATAGTTTATTCATTGCAGAAGTTATTAAACATTTAAGTGCATAATAATTTCTAACACTATATTACTCACATTACCACTACTGGACTCTTAATTCTATAAAACCTAAATGGAAATCTCTAGGAAGTTACTTTTACAATTGTTTAGTGACACCATTATAATAAACCACCTATAAACAGAAGGGGCTATGTTGCATATATTTTATGAAACTTACAAATTTTATAACGGCCTCCATAGCCTAGTTGGTAGTGACTCTGCCTACGAAGCTGGAGGTCCCGGGTTCGAATCCTGGTAAGGGCATTTATTTGTGTGCTAATCTCAAATATTTGTTCCTGAGTTATGGATGTTTTCTATGTATATAAGTATGTATTTATATATCTAAGTATGTATATTGTCGCCTAGCACCCATAGTAGGTACAAGCTTTGCTTAGTTTGGGGTTAGGTTGATTTGTGTAAGATTGTCCCCAAATATTTATTTTTATTTTTATTTTAAATTTTGTTTAGTTAGTTTAAAATACGTCCTTCATCAAATATTTATTACATATCTAATTAAACCATTGCACGCATTTACTGCTAAAACTACTGATAATATTGACGACAGCCACGCTATCAATTATCGGAAACGTGGTTAATGGGCTAACCAACTCATTTATATCTCGATAGCACGCCAATAAATGCTATAAATTTATATGTATAATAGACCCAACTTGCCTATAAGGTGCATGAGGGCCGGTTGCGAAACTATTCCACTAAATATTGACCCATAGTAACAATACCAACAAAAAGTAGCTAAATTTATGAGCCAAGTTGTGGGAGTGGCCAGGTACGAGTATAGAATTTGATTACGTGCTTACGGTCCTGGTAGGTAGCACTTAAGATTGTTTTATCTTATCGGTAAATTATTGTTTTGAAATTTGCTAATAGTTTGTCTCATTAATAACGATTAAATCTTATTTAGTTTGAGCAAACAAAACTGGTTTGGCCCAGAATAGGCACTATAGCCCATTTTTTTCTGGTTCATAAAAGGAGGCTTGTTTCCAGCAGCGGGAATTCTTTTTTCTTCAATTTTTTTTTATCGCTCGCGGGGCGGGCCGGAGTTTAAGGAAATTTGTACCAATTAAGTGGTTTGGCACCGACTTCAAAAATAAAGCAAATACCCAGATAGTTATTATTTTCTTATTAGTAGGTATTAATTATTTTTGGCAGAAATGTGCTTTACGGGGTAGGAATAGGGACGGGATAGGGACTGGATACGGGCAGGGGTGAGATACTGACTATAAAATTATTTACTTCACTCTGGGCGATAAATGAGTTTTGCCGCCCACGGGCGCAGTGGCAAATCTCACTTCACACCCAGGAGAAGACGTAAAATTGTGTACGCACCACGGGCGGTAATAAAGAGTGCCTCAGATCGCTTGTTTATGGCCCTTACCTTCGGTTCGGGCCACAAATGCCCGCGATCTGAGCCATTCTTTATTTTACCGCCCTAGGTACGTAATGTACTATTTTGGCTTTTCAGTGGACTGGTTTATGGAAGGCAGTTCTCTTAAAAAATATTATTCTAAGTAGTTTAGGTATTATAGTTACGACTAATCATTTCACCATTTATTGTTCAACATGCAGATTGAGTAATTGACACCAGTACTTATTCACCTATCAAAATAGTCATTAAATTATTAAATTACAGGAAACCCAGATCAATCAGCGATAAAGCATGAGTGATACAAGTACACAATAAATCGACGTAAAGGCTATAATGAAGTATAATGGACGCTTTCGGCTGCCGAAGGCTGTCGGCGGAGGTTACTAACATATTCAAATCTTATTTTATATCGCAGTTTACTGTTTGTTATAGGTACTTAGGTTTTACCACCAGTATATTAGTACTTGTATTTTGTGACGATTTTTTGATATTGAGGCACAATAAATGCCTGCTGCTGACATACTTAAACGTGATAAAATGGAAAGCCTTGGCCCAGCCTTAGAATGATACCTAGATATCCAAGTGAAAAAAAAGCATTTACCTCTATGTCCTCTATAATCTTCTCAATCAGCTTTATAATGGATATCGTCACAACTCATACTCTTATATAAACCAAACAGAAACAGGTGGAGAAAGAGAAGTGATGCGGAAGGGAGGTCATCACCCTCAATACTGAGGATTACGACGCAAGGAGGAGGAAGAAACCATTCAAAAGTACGTTATTAAATACAGAAATAATCATGTAATACTCGTAATAAACTCATCATTCCTTTTGTGTCCGGCAAGCAATTAAAATCTCTATAAAGTGACGAGTAATATCAAAACCCATTAAGCATATCCGTAATCGCACTGTAACTATTGTAACCACTGTAGAATGTAAATGCACTGCTTTTCGATATTATAAACGCTAATCAATTGCACGTGTGCTTTTGACGCACGTTTGATTGATCGATATCTTTGTACTGCTAATGCATGAATCGTGTATTCGTAAACAATACAATTTTGGTGGTTCTCCATGGAAGGAAGCCATGCAATAGCCATGTTTGAGGTCTCCCACGCACTACCTTCACGTTGTTACATAAGTTTTGTGAATAGAAACTGCAACCGTAATAAACATATTAGGTATGCACCAAAGCATTAATATATCAATGTAAAAACGTGTTTTTACTTCCTTGGCGTGGTTAAAATAATGTAGAGGGTTTAAGGTATTCCAAATTACTAAGTATTTATTAACTCTTTGTCGAATTTTTAGACTTGTCTCCGAAAAAACCTTGAATAAATAAAACAAAAGTGTCCTTCGGTAGCATTCCTGAAGTAACTTAAGTTTTTTTTATTGAAATCTTTAGTTATTAAATAATTATGATTAGCCAGCACTCTTATGTGAGGTAACATTAAATTCACTAATTCCCAGTAATTTTTGACCCTGGTTATATTTTGCAAATCAACTCTAGTATTCGCTCCTTCAAAGAATACTGAGAGTTAGGGTTTACCCTGTAGGTTAATACAGAGCAGAGCATAATATGCTTATAACAAATTTCAGCTTTATACTCGTAGTACTAACGATCGCTGAGCTAACTCTATGGAGCCTATGGACAGACGGACGGACGGAAATGGCGAAACTGTGAGGGTTCCTAGTTGGCTACGTAACACAATAGAGAACCTTAAAAGATTTCAGTTCCCATTCACGCTAATAACTATGAAAATAAGTATAAAACGGTATCTTCAGTTATAAATAAATAAATAATATCATGGGAGAATCTTACACAAGTCAACCCAGTCCCACTGTAAGCTCAATAAGGCTTGTGTTATGGGTACCAGGCGACGATATATATAATACATAGATATAGATAAATACTTAAATACATAGAAAACATCCATAACTCAGGAACAAATATCCGTGATAAACACACAAATATATGCCCTGGCCAGGATTCGAACCCGGGGCCTCCTGCTTCATAGGCAGGGTCACTACCAAGGCTAGGAGGCCGTTAAACACACGTTAAGATAACAAATTATTGTAAACGTAACGCGAGCAAAGTTTGTTGCCAGCACTAGGCAAAAAAAGCTATTGCTTACAACGGATATTATGCTGAAATATTTTCGTCACCGCGTCATTCACAATACGCGCGAATTTCACGAATGCTTCATTTTGTTCGGAGGCTGTGACGAAAATACTTAGTTTTTTTTTTTAAATCAACTATTAATGCATATCATATGTAGCTCATTTCTTTATCTAGACGGCCATTGGAGCAAATATTACATTTTAACGAGTTAAATATGAAAAACAATTCGCCTTCGGCCTTTCCGGATTTTCCAGTTAGATGTACAGTTCATTCCCAAATTACGCAAAAAAGGTATCATTTCTTATTAAATTTGAACAGAATTTAGTTGAGCATATTATGTTTGAGACGACCATTGAAAAAATATTGAAGATTCATCTTAGATACTAGACAAAACACCTTTCAATTATATGCCAGTTTTTTCATGAAAACGGTTACATTTCATTTTTCTACGAAAACCTATACAGATTTTGCCTCAAAAACATTAGCGTAGCAAAGTTAAAGTATATTTCTATCGCGATAAAAATAATACAGTTGTAACTTATAATTTGTTGTGAATTTTTAAAAATGACGTAGAAATCACCCTTCACAGGACACTTTCTGTAAGAATTGTATTTTTGTGTACTTAATTAATAATATATACCTCTATATCAAACGTATTTTTTTGTATTACAAACACTTCAAACTATCTTATAAATACCATTTTATGCGAGTTTTTCCATTAATAGAGATTTTCGACCTTTAAGGGAATAAGCAGCCTTAACTTACATAATATATTTTCTAGAAACTACTTTCCTAAATCATTTTACTACTTAAGTATTTAAATATGTATTCGACTATCTTAATAGTCATATTTACGCGTAGTCTCGAAATTTGTATCTCCTTTGAGAATCACGGGCCTTTACATCCCGGTCTTTTGGTAGGCTTACGTGGGGATACAGATTTAACACGCAGAGGCCCTTTGGAGAAATTTGCTATGTATTACACCTGCTAGAACCCATTCACGGGTACATCAATAGATACCCGTGAACCGGTCCCAGCAGGCGTTGGAGCTATTGCAAATAAATGGAAAGAGTTCTGGGCTATAGTATTGAAATTTGGCTGGGTCAAAATTGGGCTATTGCTAAGAGGTCCGGACACCTGCCATAACAATGAAAACACGGTTATCGAGGCAGGTGGTGACTCGCCGCCGACTAGATGGGCCCCTGAAACTGCCGTCGCAAGGACGACCAGGAGCAACATCGGTGTGAGCGGCTCAGGGTGTGGAGAGGTGTGCACCGCTTTCTGCCAGTGACTGTACGCTGCCCAGCCAACTGTACCAACTCGCGACTTATGCATATTTCACTTCCACCCTGCGAGCATATAGCTCTGACGGCCCCTCTCTGGACGGCCAATTAAGGCAAGCCAGAGCTGAGAGTCCTGCGGGTCCCCCTGGGGTCCACTCCGACCGAAGAAGACACGCCGGAGACGGAGACCCTGGCCGACTCTCTGGAGCACTCGGGTCCGCGGGGTCGTCACTCCCCGACAGCTCGCCACAAGCTGCCCTGCGGGCAAAATTTGTATTATTATTATAAAAAAACACTCATAGGTATTCGTTACAAAAATGGCAAAAAACTGAAATTATGATATAGCTTTCTCTCCAGTCTGTCCACCTAGGACAGTAGCGTCAGTAGCGGTAAGATTTATCCATAGCCATCACGTCCCTCAGTCACGCCTATAACCGCAAACTATTTCATTCGTTCGATCGTCTATTTGCGTCACTATCTCTCGAATAAGCAAGGGCGATAGAGACAGAGATAACAAAATTTCGATTATTTGACGTTCACGGCCCACACACTCAATTTCATTTGTATTTAACACACTATCCTTTTAGAGTAAAGTAAGTAATCTGTCAAGGCTCTATTTTGATCGCGTTGTTTTACATATTTATTATAGTATTTCTATTGGAGTAATGCCTACTAAAAATATGTATTGTGGCAGACAGATCCGAACATAAAAAAACGAAAAAAAAAAACAGTCGGACGTCTTACCGCCAAGCTACCAGCGCTCTCTAAAACTTACTACATTATATTTTTCAAATAAAGTTAGTTGTTATTATACAACTGTATTATGCTTACTATGTTGTGCCACAAAGTACTGTAACTAGTCTCGGCACTGTCTAGAGCCAACCTTACAATAAGAAACAATCGTTAGACCCAAATAGGTTTCTAGAGCATCCAACGATCATCAAAAGCCGAGCCGATGCCGTGACCACCTTACACTGCACTGCGGGTAACAGAATCACAACGAAAGTTAGGCGCTCTTTGAACATTACACAAGCACGCTTATTATCTCTCCCTTGTCCACGTTACACGTAATTTATCTTTATTTTAACGAGAAGACATGCAAATTGTCTATTTACATAATATTATAAAAGAAGCCAAAATACTCAAATTAATACGATAAAATAAATATATAAATGTTTGGGGACAATCTTACACAAATAAATCAACCTAGTCCGAAACTAAACAAAGCTTGTACTATGGGTACCAGGCGACAATATTCCTACTTACGTAGAGAAACATGTACTTAGATACATAGAAAATACCCATAACTCGGAAACAAATATTCGTGATAAACACAAAAAGAAATGTAATTACCAGGATTCGGACCTGGGACCTCCTGCTTCGTAGGCAGGGTCACTACCAACTGGGCTAGGAGGCCGTTGAAATAAAATATTATTCGATAATACATATTATTGTAATTCGATAAAACATTACATTGTAATCTGGGTCAGTCTTAAAATCCAGCCATATACGGATAAAATATGAGTACAAAAACAAAAGTAGAAATCAAGTCGTACAGTTTATTTGTATATAAAGAATAAAATATTACATGTAGCAGTATTGTAAAATCTTGGCACGTACTTCAAACATAATTAGGTGATTTCTTCTTTTCATATGATTTAAGCAGCATCTGTGAACAAGCACATAATATAACACCACAACCAATAGGGGTGATGACACATGTTGAATTATGCAATGAAATTTAGTTGATAGGATGCAAAATGCTCAAAATATCCAAATAAAGTAAACATTAAAAAAATCTATTGAAATGGTTCAAAGATATCGGGCT
The DNA here is from genome assembly GCA_911728535.1 of Pammene fasciana. NCBI lineage: Eukaryota > Metazoa > Arthropoda > Insecta > Lepidoptera > Tortricidae > Pammene > Pammene fasciana. The sequence continues at coordinate 22,417,103 of OU452275.1, forward strand.
TCAAAGTTTCAAATTTTTTCGATTTTTGAAAGTACGAAATTTAAAAAACCAATGATACCATTCGATTTATAACATTTTATTGTGAAATAAATTGTATAGCAACCATATACGTAAACGCAACATTTCACTGTAAAAATAGCAATTTCACAATTTTTCCATACTTTAAACAGGGCAAATATGAAGCCGTGACGTCAAGGCTTTATATCATTTTGTTAGGAGCGTTTTGAGAAACAAATGCAAATCTCAGACTTTAAGTCTTTTTCCTGTCTTTTATGTTGATTTAAGGCAATTGGCCCCATATAGACATTTGATCCTCACAACAAAACGTATCGATTGATACCATGCATGAAAAACATTCATCTAGCCTATTCCACAAAGTGACTACCTACGTCACGTTTCCAGCTCTACATTTGAGCGCATCATACGCGAGAGTAATTCCAGTTCCTGTCTGTTGTCGATCCCAGCTTAACCCACCTATATTTTCTCAACTTTAGTTAGAGTAGTTTATTCAAAGTTTTGAGTGCAAAGATAACAAGTTCGGACGAAAGCTTTGAATAATGCAAACAGTTCCGATGAACTGTGTAATATGCGGCAGTGTGTGAGGTGTTAAAGGAAAAGTTTCTGCTGTTGGTTGTGAGTTGAATTATAATTTTAATGGAAACAAATAGAGGTCTCCAGGCGTTGTACGGACTCCAGGACTGTGGAAGCAAATTAGAACTCGAGATGTTCATGTTTCACGTGGAAACATATGCTTAACGATATATGAATACGAATCACATTGTGAAGAATTACTGTCGAAATTAACATAACTTTTATATACTTAATTAGAGTATAAATTCCAGTATAAATGGGTCTGGCTATTATGTCATATAAAATAACACAAATCAATACCCACACAGTCCTGAAGCTCAATGAGGCAACAAATCAGACTTTTCAGTGATTTTTGAATCTGTAGAACGTTTTAAGCGTACGAGTATGTGTGTTTGATCGAGTTGTAGTTGGTATTATTTTGCACAAAGTATTTATATCCTGATATAAATCAAAAATACTGTGCTTTTTCAAGCACTTAAGTGAGTAAGAACTTAAAGAAAAATCCATGCTCGTTGACGCGCGGCACCACGGTTTTGTTTTCATGGACCAGTTTATTCGTGTGTACTAATTGCTGATAACAAAAACACCGATCATATCACTCGATCACGATTATTAACTAATAACCAGTTGGTCGATAAATCAACAAAAAGTTTTTGCTTGCGTTCAAATATTTAATTAATTCGATAATTAATTAGGTACGTTGTTTATATAGTGCTCGACCATTTTTGGTGTTGTTCACACGGTCCACAAAAATTACTTGGATTGAGTTGAATTAGGTACAGAATTGGAATGTTTCGTACCGAAATAAGATATAATTAGTGTTTACCCGAGATCAATTACCCAAACTGAATGACTAAAATACTTAAACATTCAGTTTCCATTGTCTGAATAAAGACAACAGGACTCATTAATCTCATTATGCTTCTCAGCGGACTAATATTTTGATGATTGATCTTGTATAAAATAATATAATAAAATAAAATAATCGCGAACAAACATACAATTCATACAAACATACGAGTCATACTGAGAAACTCCTTTTTTTTTAAGTCGAACATATTAGCAGGTGTGAATTTAAAGCATACCAAAATTTTAAGCATACTCACTCATCATTTTCAGTATCATCATCCTAGCATTTTTTCCAGTTTTTTTGCTATGGCTCGATTGAGCCTCCTAAGAATTGAAAGCCGTATCCTAAGAATTTGTGGAGGGACTAGTTTTTACGAAAAAAACTGCCATCTGACCTACCACATCTACCTAATGAGGAAACCGGGCCTCACGATTTTTTCCTTCGCCGAAAAGCGACTAGTAAATATCAAACGGTATTTCGTAAATATTTAGTGTTGGTACGAGCTGTGGTTTGAACCCGAAACCTGCGGACTGAAAATACTATACTAACTTGGAACTACTATAATAATTCACATTTAGAGCGAAAAAATAAACTGTATTACGAAAAAAGGAAATGGCTTAGTAAACCGCTAGAAATTTAGTTTATGGAGCAAACGAAGTGTTATTGGGGACATAAAGGTTCATATTCAGTTGGATAAACTGTAGAGTGGAGGCCGCTTGGATTTCCACGTACAAAAACTGTATAGTTTGATTTGTACTAGGGTTTGCAATCCGTACCGAAATATATTAAATTATCCGGATGGATATGGCGATGGATGCGGATCCACGAATCTTCCTATACATTTGAGATTCGTCGTGCAAACCTTAATGTGTACACAAATATTTGCAACTGTTTTTCGGTCTTAAAATAAATAATACTCAAATTCACAAGTCATTATTTCAGCGTTAATCACAAGAAAATATTACAATAGTTATGTTTGTTTCCGTCCTCAAAGATATTCTAAATAACGTAATAGGGCATCTTTCCTAAAATTTCTCGGAGCTCTGGCGCGGGCTGTGCTAAATATTTGTAGGCTATTTAATGGGGATAATTTGATTCAAACATATATGGGGTTTGTGTATGTGCAATGCAAACTTTGGGTGCATTTTACACTGTTCAGGGGAAGTAATTATACTAATTATGATCACATAATTTCCCGCGTAATTGTCTCCGTCAAGATTATTTGCAGGCAGTTTTGGCTACTCAATGCTGTGTCTAATATTATACAAAAAGTTACAAAACTGGTAATTGGATCTAAACTACGTTTTAATTTATAAAAAAAAAATATTCAAAACAGATATTGAGAAAATACGGGCAACTTTAAATAGTTATATTCTCGAGAAGTATGGAGTATACATTTAGTTCGGTTTATTATCATTATCAAAGTATACACGATTGGAATACGTGAATAGGTTTTTAGTGGAAAGTAGCTTCACAAACGACAAAAAAGCCCAATAACGTCCCGGTGTCCGCAAACTGTGTGGTTACAAGTATTTTATCAATTTTTCATACCAAAATAACCAGCCTGCCATGCTGCCATTTTCATGAATCAGATTAAAAATGATCTTCTCCGCTACTAATACTGCTAATTGTATAGCTAATGATCGTTTTTTTTTAATTAAGCACCATTTACAATGAAATGTTACACTACTAACATTCGAAATCAATTAGAAATGTTTACCATAAATTTTACTTTGCAGCTAAGTAGTATAAATGCGAGTCCAATACAAGCCGGATATAATAGTTCGATGTGGTGGCTCCCTCGTGTGGTGTTTAGAGCTAACGAGTTTTGCCGCTAAATTAGATCTATTAGCCACTATGTGCTTATATTATATTCAAATAAATATTGCTTATATTTCAAAGGTTTAAATTCATAGCTCTCTCTTTCTCCTAGCGTTTATCCCGGCGTGGGGTCCGCTTGACAACCTAATCCCATGAATTGGCGTAGACACTAGTTTTTACGAAAGCGACTGCCATCTGACCTTCCAACCCAGAGGGGAAACTAGGCCTTTTTGGGATTAGGTCCGGTTTCCTTACAATGTTTTCCTTCAGCGAAAAGCGACTGGTAAATATCAAATGATATTCCGTACATATTTAAGTTCCGAAAAACTCAGTGGTACGAGCCGGGGTTTGAACCCGAGACCTCCGGATTGAAAGTCGGACGTCGTACCGCAAGGCTACCAGAATGCTGGTTAACTAGAGGCTAACAGACATCACATATCCCAATAAACCGTTAAAGTTACAACCTTAAATTTTAGAACCTATAGGTATTTTTCAAATGTGATAGTCGAGATCAAATGGTACCATTTAGCGTCCGGCGCTTACGCTGTTCTTTCTCGAATTTAATATTGAATCTATACAACGCAAAAGCCTTCCAAAAAATGGTACCTTTTCCAATAGAGTGTCACAAATATTGTGGAGCTCCACTAAGACAGGATTGTGTGTACGCGCGTCCTAAGAACGTGAAAACAGGGTTAAAACTTTAAAGCCTTCTGCGCGGCGCTGACGAAGAACAAAGACTAGTTTTGATACTGGTATCGAAAATTCGAAACGTATCACTATCATCATCATCATCCTAGCGTTTATCCCGGTTTGGGGTCCGCTTGACAACCTTATCCCATTAATAGGCGTAGACACTAGTTTTTACGAAAGCGACTGCCATCTGACCTTCCAACCCAGAGGGAAAACTAGGCCTTTTTGGGAATAGATCCGGTTTCCTTACGATGTTTTCCTTCACCGAAAAGCGACTGGTAAATATCAAATGATATTCCGTGCATAAGTTCCGAAAAACTCAGTGGTACGAGCCGGGGTTTGAACCCGAGACCTCCGGATTGAAAGTCGGACGTCTTACCGCAAGGCTACCAGCGCTCTTCGAAACGTATGACTATGGAAACGATCTATACGTAATTAATTAAGTTTTAGTTTCGAAACGTATCACTATGGAAACTAAAACTTAATTAATTACGTATAGATCGTTTGTGCAGCGTAATCTTTTCACAAGGAGGGCTCCCAAAAAAAGGGTATAGATTTCTAAAGGGTCAGCAACGGACAACAATCAACTAAGGTACAACATTATGAGTTGTTACCCCCAATCAGAAAGAAGTTCATTGAATGCGAGAGAGATGGCCAAAATTAAATGAAATGAAAAATTGCATGTACAGACGCCATCAGATATATCGGAACGGCCACGGTATTCAAAAATATTTGAACATGCACTTTATCGCCTTGAGAATAGAGGCGTTGTTCAGATATTTGTGACTACCTTGGTCGCTCCGATATATCTGACGGTGACTGTACACGGGAAATTCGACCGGTGCCGCTGAGACCCGCGTAGCCTAGGCCTTAGGGCGTCTGCTGCGAATGCTGGAGACGCTGGTCGGATCCCAGCTCTGGGCACTGGAGGCCTAGGTAACTTCTTTCTTTGTATATGGCATCTATATAAGTTTATAAATTCACAGCGTTAAGGCCGTTTCTCGATTCGGACAAGCCACGCCCATCCGTTAGAAACACGTTTATGGCTCCCGTGCACGAAAGAAAGAGATGCAGCGCTCTTAAGGATCAGACTTTTTGACTAAAATGCGATAAATAAGCGAATCTATAAAGTTTTGTCTAATTTCATTTCTGTGATTTTTTAGATAAACCAGAATACCATATTTTTTACTTAGTTATATTGCTCAATATCTTATAGTTTACGTAAGCTAAGAAAAATAAGGGGGAAAAGGACCCAACTTCGGATTTTTTTTCTATCGAGGCAACTTTCAGTAATCGTGTTTCGGCTTGTGCCATAAACAAGAGGGTTTAAAAAGAACCTATATTTTTCAAAGTAGCCCCTTAAAATAAATAACTGTATGAAAAAAACTAAACGTGAAACTCAATTTAAAAAATAAAATAGATCGCTTCGCATAGTACCTATTGCTGGGGTTACGTTGTATTTTTTTATATTCCAGAGGGAATGTAGGTCAGTCCACACTGGCTCAGTTTTATTGTACAGGTATATATTTTTTAATATAAAAATTTGTTCACTAAAAATTCAGTCTTACGAGTATAAATTAATTTTCCAAATCGGTTCATCGGTCGAATAGTCGGTGATCATTCATAAAAAAATAGCAAAAACAAATACCCCGACAAATTGAGAACCTCCTCATCGAAATCTTGAAGTCGGTTGAAAAACATGCAGTCGTGCTCAATTAGTAACTAGTTTTAATTTACTGCCGCGATATACAAAACTTCCGTGTAAACAATTAAACAGCACTGGTTTAATATTGTCGGACACGGCCGCTGCAGTGGCGACAGCAGGCGCATATCAAAATTGATTGCATCCTGCTACAATCGAAGCTGCGCAAATTGAGTTCGGTGCCGGGAGCCATGCTCAATTGCTCACCTGCGCCTTTGTCGTTTATACGATCACTCAACTAGTCGGGTTATGGGTTATACAGAGCTAAAAAAATCACACGGCATATTAAAGTAAAGTATTCCAACATTATATGTTTTTAGCCAATGGGCCATCAAATCAAAATCAAATCAAAATATTCTTTATTGCACACCTCAATAAAATAGAACAGTACAGTACACAGATCCATCCACCATCCATCCATCCATCCATCCATCCATCCATCCATCCATCCATCTATCCATCGGGGTCCATCGTGTGAATCGTGTGAATATAATCGCCTACTTTTTGCTCACCCTCTCGTTTGGTGATTGTAATTGTAAAGCTACCATCTCCATGCAAGCTAATGTGTATAGGTATGCATACCTACTGTAGTTACATTCAATTTTCTATGTACGAAAATGATTTGTGATATTATCTCACCCCAAGTTTCTCATAAATTATAAAGTTACAATAATATGCGTAACATTACAACTCGGACAAAAAACTATACGTACCTATAGTAGACAGGGCACAAAATTTCAAAATCGCTCTCCTTTTCGATGCGACAGGCAAACGATATTACTTTTGGGCAACCGGGCTTTTTACCTGGTTTAGACTTAGCTGTATCCGAATTGCCGGTTGCCTTCAAAGAAAATTTGACCGGAAGTGAGATATTCAAGATGGCGGCCAAAAAAATACCCATTTTTTACTGTTTCTTAAATAAATCGTAAACCGTGACGCCTATCAAAAAAAAACCAAAATGTTCTTCTACTTTAGTAATCCACATAAAATTTTCTATTAAAAAGGTTCTATACAGTTTTTTGCTGGGATCAAAGTTTAATGAGATATCGAGGGTATAAGACAGCCATTAAACATATAGACTAATTAGCTTTTTCCCGCGACTTTGTCTGCGTGGGATTAACATTCGCCATAATAAATTTATGAAACACCTTAGTGAAATCTTATAGCAAATATAAATTTAACGTATATACTTTTTTACGTCTACAGTGAGCAACAATTGCACACAAAGTTTCACCCCCCTTTTCACCCCTTCAAAAGATGATTTCAGGGATAAAAACTATTTTATGTCCTTTTCCATAACTCAAACTATCATCATACCAAATTTCATCTAAATCGGTTCAGCGGTTTAAGCGTGAAGAGGTAACAGACACACTTTCGCATTTATAATATTAGTATGAAAAAATTGTGCGCATTGAGAAAAAGTTTTAAATTTTTGACCATGGATAGAGTGCCCCACGATGAATATTTTTTACTGTTGGAGGTCCGTAAAATTTTTGGACGTTCACGTCAAAATCCCCTCTGATGTGATTTGAGAGTTTTCCCTCTTCGCAGAACTTTTTTTAAATATAGATTTATATTTTTTTTCTATCAAAAATGAATTGTGCATGTCTGTTTTATACGGAAATGATACCACACAACCCCTAGCAGCCTCAACCAGAGTATTTAAAATATAATTTATCTTTAAACAGTTAGTGTGTCTGTTACCTCTTCACGCTTAAACCGCTGAACCGATTTAGATTAAATTTGGCATGATGATAGTTTGAGTTATGGAAAAGGACATGAAATAGTTTTTATCTCAGAAATCATCTTTTGAAAGGGTGAAAAGGGGGGTGAAACTTTGTATGGAATTGTTGCTCACTGTAGACGTAAAAAAGTATGTACGTTAAATTTATATTTGCTATAAGATTTCACTAAGGTGTTTCATAAATGTATTATAGCGAATGTTAATCCCACGCAGACGAAGTCGCGGGAAAAGGGTAATTAGTCTATATTTTTAAGGTCTATCTTATACCCTCGATATCTCATTAAACTTTGATCCCAGCAAAAAACTGTATAGAACCTTTTTTATAGAGAATTTTATGTGAATTATTTAAGTAACAGAACATTTTTTGGTAGGGGTCACGGTTTACGAGTTATTTAAGAAAAAGTAAAAAATGGGTAATTTATTTGGCCGCCATCTTGAATATCTCACTTCCGGACAAATTTTCTTTGAAGGCAACCGGCGATTCGGATACAGCAGGGTCTAAATCAGGTAAAAAGCCCGGTTGCCCAAAAGTAATATCGTTTGCTTCTCGACATGGATTTTTTGAAAAATGGAACTAGACTATAGATACAACGACAACAGAAACAAATAAGAAACCAATCGAATAAATTCCGGAATCTCAATAATTCTCTTTAAAAATAGGTTCACCGCGAAACAAGGCCATGGATGTGTTGCGCCGAAAATACTGTTATTTATATGCATGCAAATGCAATGCGATAAAGGGAAAATAATAATTGTTCGTTTGAATAAAATTAACTCGGTTGAATGCTCGGCCTCTTTTATTATTTTACGCTATTTGAATCCAATATGTACATTGCATTTACTTAGTAGTATTATTTTTCACACTCACGCTTTTTAAATAAATGTCAAAAGAAGATTAGAGTGTGGCGTGGAATTGTGGATTTGTCGAAACGTCGTTACTGTGGAGTAGTTAAGAATTTAAAATGACGTTATCGTTACGAAGGGTATAAACTGGGTATTGAAATGATCAATATACGTATACAATACACTCATATGAAAATATATAATGTAAATGGTAACGACTAGGGACCCTCTTGTTCCTTCAGCCGTCAATACAGTGAGTCCTCTTTTTTTTTGTAAAGGGTTGGCAACGCACATGTGACGTGTGAGGTGGGTCGTTGTTGTGCTGAAAAATGCACAGTGTTATTCCAGTAGAAGGCAGCATAGTTCCGGACCTAAAACTATTAGTGTAATTAAATACCTACTATTTTTTTATAGTTACTATAATTAAAGTTGAATGAGCAGGGAAGCCTTCAACATGTCCTCAGCTCATTATTATTATTTCTTACTAAGCATCTCAGTCAAACGGTAATCTAATCAACTAAAAATGATTTGTGGCCTTCTTTTTCTATTACAGTATAGGAGCTCACCTAAAATAACATTATGTTTCTGCGTTCGTGGGTAAATACCTTTACGTCACTCTGGGCGCTAAGTGAGATTTACCGCCCTAGGGCGCAGCGGCAAATCTCACTTCACACCCAGGAGAAGACGTAAAATTGTGTACGCACCACGGGCGGTAATAAGGAAGGCCTCAGAACGCTTGTTTATGGCCCTAACCTTCGGTTCGGGCCACAAATACCAGCGATCTGAGCCCTTCTTTATTTTACCGCCCTAGGTACGTAATGTACTATAGTTCCACTAAATTACAAACATTTTGAGTGACTCTTTGCTTTATTGCTAATATTATTTGGGTAATTGTGACCCTTAAACTGGATATATACATGATAAATAATCATCTTGGCAGTTTAAATCTAATAAAGTAACCTATAATGTAATTATTACGTGCATTGAATAAAGTACAAAAGTAAAGTATAATGTACAAAATTAGAACGAATCAATTGTATGAATTTTCGATTACAGTTACTTATCTATAGTTACTGTCTTTAAGATTGTTATAAATCGAATTAATTATAATTTAATGATTAATATATGGTAATAAATTGGGAAACCGCCAATCAATTTGGCTTCTGGGGCCGATGCCCCATACAAACACGGCTAAACCCTTTTGCGACTAACATCGTTATAACTTCTTGTTTCATTATAAGCGATGAGATGAGATACACGGTTTCTGGCGAAAGCACCCCCCGACTAGCTCATCTTTCCATGTTATCCGAAGCCCTTTGCTCCGTAAGCATCCATCACACATCCTTTGAGGTAAATAAATATACATACATATCGTTACCTATTAAAAGAGGAGAGATTTGCATATACTTAACTTTAATTACCAAATAAGGTTACAATCTAAAAACTGCGAGCTTATAAGTACCTAATTGAATTGCACGTAAGTGCACTAATTGGAATATTCATGTAAAAAATAATAATTGACGTCAATGCAAAAATAAGAATTATTATTAATTATTTTATATTTACAAGGTTTAAATATAGTACTTAATTTTTTTTATATCATATTATATGCTAACACAAAACGACAAAAAGAAAATTAATGTCCAACATTATTTATTCACTCATACAAGGTAGGTGACTTACCTAATTCAAGATCAATAATTACAATGCGGCTTAAAATATATCTGAAAACTTTCCAGGTCAATGAAACTCTAGAAAAAAAAACTTGATAAAAGTAAAAAAAAAGAACTTTAATATGTAACAACTTTTATAGATTACTTTTATGCATCTTACATTTTCCATTATAACATTATATTATTATGCTATCCGAAACCTTTTTACATCAAAGTAAATTCAATAGAAAATATAAAACTTGGAACGTGTGGTGACAATAGCCACCTGCGACTCGCCGGTGACCTTATCCAATGATTGATTGTGACAAATCGTATCATGTGCATGCGCCACTCGCCACGGCATGATTGAAGATTCAAATTTAGATAAACAAAATGGATTACATGACACTATTACTCGCGAACGTTTCATTACCGACCGTGATTTTATTAGGCCGGTAATAGATAATTTGATTACAACGTTTTTTGTTCGTAATGATGTATAAAAAGCGGTGTAGTTTTCACTCGTGTCATTAGATTGTTGCGATAAGACTGCATTGATTGGCTTGCGTACATAAAAATAGGTAATTCAGTGAATGTAGTAAAATATAATATAAAGTCAAATAATACATAAAGTTACATTAATAATCCTTATATCTAAAAATATGTATATTAAAACAATTTATACCACAAGAACAAAAAAAAACAATCAAATCAAAAATGTCAAGAACTTAAAATTAACATACTATATTCTAGTCAAATAGCCCACCCCGCGCAGTCGTTCCTGACGCAAAGGTTCCCAAAACGCTTGCAGCATTACCACGCTGAATCGCGATTAACAACCTTTGCAAGAGGAACGACCCGGAGCGGAGATCATGACCTCTTTCCCTCAGACGACACCCAACTTCTTTAAGAAAAGACCTCGCCTCCGAGAGCACCAACAACCAGTTGTCTCAACCGCCTGAGGCACAAACAAGTAACTACCCAGGCCTGCGTATTTTTCCCGCTTTTTTTTGGGCAGCAGTTTCAGCAGTTCCCCCGCCATCCGCGTAGTGCGACCAATGTGCGACGCAGCAAAAGTGCTGACGCATGTAGCGTCCCGAAGCAGGCACTTTCCTCTCTGCCAAGTGAATTGGAAAATATCTATCATGCCCTTAGATTATAGACAACGGTGGCGGCCGTTTCAGAGATTGCATATTCTTGGGAAATTTTGACGGGTGCCGTCGTGACTGGGTGGTCTAAAGGCCAGGGCGTCGGCCACGGAAGCTGAAGATGTTATTTCAAATACAGCCTCGGATACAGAAATACTTGGTGACTTTTTGTGAATATATGACATTGATTTTATATTATAAATGTAAGCTGCTTTGTAAATATGTCGTGACTAAATACTTATTAATGTATTTTAGTTTAGATTAGTTTTAATTTATATTTAAGTAGTTCTTAAATTTTTTACATTTCTTTGTTATTTAAGTTCTCGTGATTTATGTATAGTTGAATAAAAGAATACATTACTAAAAATACGTTGTAATTTATTTATATAATATAATTATATAACATTTTAATAACAATACCTACCTATACTTTAACAACTAATTGCGTAAATGAGTACGTACACATAATATTCATATAAGTACTGAGCCTAGACTAAGCGTCAAACACAGCAAGTTGAGGATTAACCGTGTACAGCTACCGGTTAAGTTCCGGCTGGAAGTTCAGTTTGTTGCCAAGCGCTGGATTGAGATCAAGTTGCGATATATACAAAGTTGCAGGCATTGCCCATTAAATAACAAGCATACGAGGGTAGAACTTGAAACATGTCGTACAATAAAGAAAAAGTTACCAAAACCTGTGTAGTGGTTTAAATTGGCACATTCAGTATATAATGTATCTAAATCTCACAAGCGTGAGTCATTCAAAATCAGGTGAACGAAAGCCGTAAGCATATTTCGGGCTAGACATTGATGATTTCTTATTGTGCTGGTAAGTTAATACCGTGATTAAGAAACGTGCATGTAACACTCCAAGTTACAGGTGTCTATAGGATTTTGTTTGAACCGACGTGGTATAAAAAGTAATGTGTCGCTACCACGCGTCATGTGTCATGAGCAGTTTTCTATAAAAGCCTGTTCTCCGTCAGTAAAAGCCTAAAAGGATCAACTAACGAAGTAACACGTTATGTTTCGAAGGCTCCAGCCGCGCTCAGATGCCGCGGCTCGATACGTTGCCCTTTGAACTGTATCCCACGTGCATCGTGACGATCGGACAATTACCTACAGGCATTTGCAAGTAAGTAAATCGCCAGTTGTAACCTCTTAGCACGTTTCATTTTTGCTTTGTTACTTAAGAGGCTTGGGAGGCGTTGTTGCGAGCTCGTAGGGATAAAAGGTTACGTGGAATGGAATGTAACTTATTTAAAATTTTAGGTTTATGTTTTTCTATTACAAGTGCTAAGAAGTAAGTACCTAACTACGTAAGAGAAATCTATTAAAAAACGGCTGTGACTAACGGAAAAAGTCGAATACCTACAGGTACAAGGTACTGAATACCAATATAACAGAAATTAAATTTTCCCTATTAATTATGAAAAAGCGTCGCCATTATCATTAAAACGGATAACAACTTTATCCCCAATATCCGGAGCTAAAATAAATGACAAATGCATGACAAAAGCATAAATAAATCAATAAATATGCACTTTAAGCTGCACTATTTGAACGAGGTAAATTTTAAAACTAAAATCACATTAGCAAACTTGGGTTGCTCTGAAGAATTACGTGTCTAGAATGAATGAATGCAGAGGCAATAAATTCATCGCATACGTAAACTTTCATATCTTGCTACACTAGAAGCTATCAAACTTAGTCCGTAGACAAACCAATGGTGAGTGAGTTTAAGCGCGACTTTTGCATACAAACTTCGTCCACAGATTGTTCGTGCGATGTCAAACCCATCTAGACAATTGAACCAATTAATCGGGTTTCAGAAACTTTGCCTGATTTATACGGGAATAGTTCCCGAGTCAACTTGTGATATTATCGTTGGCTGAACGAAGACATTTATGATAATGTGTAAGCCCTGAGTGCCATTAATGCATTTTGTTCATAATATGTTATTCCACATGCGTGAAACTTCACGGTCCTTCGTAATATACTTAATTGTGTGATTTTAAAATATGTAATTGCTAGGCTTATTGTTGAACCTAATCTTACTGAATATATATTTAAGAATGTAGCAAACACGGTTCTCCCACTTAAAATGTATTTATTATTTAATGTAAAATTAATCAATACGATTTAACTTAGGCCCACGCGGCTACGTGCCAAGGAGGCAGCATTTCTTCTCTGTATAGCAATACTGATACGCTGTGAGAGGAAGCTGCCAGCCCTTGCCTCTGATCTCCAGTGGTTTCAATTTAGCCTTTTGCTTAAATCATTTAAGAATTATTTCTTTTTTTACCAGCTCATTTTAGTGTCTCGTGATATAAGGCGTCCTCTTTTCAAAATTGCTTATTCTACCTATTTAACTGTTTAATTAATGTCATTCAGACGTTGCCGTGTTAAGTTAATATCTGTCTCAATCTCTGTGTCTTAGTACATCTATACCTAAATTAAATCATAAATTATGATGGGTACTTCTTAATTTTTTTTATTGTATGGCTATATGTCACTGGATATAGGTAGGCATTTCTTCTCTGGGGTAGTGGTAGTGAGAAAGCAGATGATGTAGAATATCCAGTGAGTGCTGCGAGGTCCAGATGGGACAGTGCAGCTGCCCAATTTTGTTACTCTTTTAGCACCACCCAGGGCACATTGAGTACTTCTTAAAAAAATGTCTTATGATGTACCAATACAATACTGTTACAATACTAGACATACATTACATTAAACAAATTAAATTAATATAACTATTGAACGAACCTTTAAATTAAGTTAATGAAAATAACTTAAATCTGCAATAAAAAGAGAATCGCCACGAGATAGGATACTCAAGCAAGTTAGGAAGGAGTTACAAAGTAGCGTAATATTGTTTAAAATACGCCTTTTATTTGCGAGCATAAAACTAAGGAGCGATATGAAGGCTACATTGTGACACGTCGCGGGATGATGAGGTTTTATACGACACGGGAGAACGTTACTTAATTCTGGCTTTATTATTTGTTAGGTGTTATGAAGACTTTTAATTGCATTCAAATATTTTAACACACATAGTGTTTTTACAAAGTTATGTATAAGTATGTGCTTTTAGCACTTTGTAGTTTCTTAGTGACTTTTTGTAGCTATGGTCACGAATTAATTTAGGTACTTGTTTTTTTATACCATGGTAAACAAGCATACGGCCCGCCTGATGGTAAGCAGCTACCGACCGTAGCCTATGTACGCCTGCAACTCCAGAGCTGTCACATGCACGTTGCCGACCCTTTAAAGAAAGGAGGATTCACCGTGTTGACGGTTGAAGGAACAAGGGGAACCCTCGTCGTGAACTTTAGATTACACTTGAGGAACAGAGCACTGGCAGCCTACGATAAATAAAAAAAAATAAAAATATCTTTATTAGGTAACTGTTAACAAGTATTCAATACACATTGCTGGGACCTTTAGACTTGCAATGCCTGTATTGAGACGAATAAGACGTCCAACTTTCAGTACGGAGGTCTCGTGTTCAAACCGCGGCATATACCACTGAGTTTTTCGGAACCTATGTACGGAATATGATTTGATATTTATAACAGTCGCTTTTCGGTGAAGGAAAACATCGTAAGGGAACCGGAACAAATCCCGATAAGGCCTACTTTCCCCTCTGGGTTGGAAGGTCAGATGGCAGTCGCTTTCGTAAATATTCTGCGTACGCCAAATCATGGGATGAGGTTGTAAAACGGACCCCAAGCCGGGATAAACGCTAGAACGAAGAAGAGAAAACGCTTGATGAAGTTATATGTAATGACGTTTGACGGTAAAACAAGATAAAGCATGATCCTAAAGTGCAATCATGCATTGCTATTGATACGTAAATTATGTACCTACCTAATCTATATCCATAGCATAGGTAGCTAAGATCCGGTTTCCACACAATTTTGTATGAGACACCGACACCCGATTAAAATCCGAGCCCGACATTGGAACAAAGTGGGAACGGGTCTAACGTGTCGTGGTGACGTCACGTTAGCCGGCATCTGCAGCATCGTGTCTTATTTTTGTGACCAAACTCGTCATGCTGTCCATGTTTTTACTCTTATTTTGTAAATGACCGTTTGTTTCGTAACAAAAAGAAAATATAGTAGATTGTACAACAAGTGCATAAAACGCACCATTTTACGCGAGGTGTTTATCCATACGAGCGAGCTTGCGAGCGAGGATGGATATAAAGTACGAGCGTAAAATGGGTTTTATGGACGAGTTATACACTCTACTTTTTACTTCGATTGTGAGGAAATAAAAAGCATAGGAATTTCTTTCATAAGAAGTTTCACTTTATGCTGGGTATAGGCGGACTAAAACTCAATTTTATGCACAAGTGCATAAAAAATTGACTTCTTCTAAGGCTATTTTGACAATGGCAATTTTTTATGCACTTGTGCATAAAATTGAGTTTTAGTCCGCCTATACCCAGCATAAAGTGAAACTTTACGAGCATGAGAAGTAAAAATAGAATTTTTATGTATTTAACTCCTTCCGGGTAAAAAGTTTGTTGATTTTTGCATATTATCTATAAATATCCCACAAGAATGAAAAAATCAGGCTATTCTAAATTAATGTTTGACGCAACCGTATACTTACTAGATTAATGAATACTAAGACCAGATTCAGGCGTTTTTGAATAAACACATTGACCTTGTACTGTAATTTATCTTCATAGCTCAGACAGTTGTTAGCGAGTTATATTATTAATGTAGCTCTCGAAAACTTACGTTTACGTCGTTGTAATCAACTAATGTGAAAGACACATCTTAACTAGTCTATTATTCTTGTTCGAGGAGAAAACTGTTGTACTTAGGTACCTATTAGGTTCAAGCAGTTACCTTAGTTATAGTGTAAATAAATCTGTATCTAGAATTGTATCAATATAAATACAATCTAATATTAATAGCTCCTCGTGGGAAACCAGTTCTGTAAAGCTGGTTTAATTTGACAAACATTCAGATGTACTCTTTGAGTAATAACAATACACGGTAAAATAGTATCTTCATCGAAGACAAATCCTCTTCGTCAAAACAATATTGTTTTTTATATAACGAAAACAATTTGCCTACGAAGTGATTAATGAAGTGAAAATAGTGAAATACATTTTGGGCTTAAGTTAAAAACTTTGTCAAAGAAAATATTAACTTATGTTAAAACAATAATATTTTCCGCATTAGTGTTATTCCTTTTTTCCATGTAGAAACTCTGAACAATTAATATGCGTTTTGCGAGAACTAATTTGGTTTCACTACAACCATAGACTTAAATATATAATAGACGCCACCTCGTAACGAATAACGTACTAGTAGTACACTAGTCGTTACTAGGTGGCGCTGATTATATCTCATGCATATTGGCTCTGTTTAGGTGGCTCTGAACTAGATGGCGCTAAATACTCGGAGTCTCAAAAAGTTCTTAGGCTGTGGCCGTCTACTATACAAGGCCGTCTACTAACAAAAATACTGGTGATCCTTTTAAGGGCATAATTGGTATCGTATTCTTATTGTGAAAAACTAAGAAAAAATAATTTTCTCGCGAAAACAATTTTTGGTTTTGTATGGAGGGTTGGCCAGCTGGGACGACTCGCCCCATACAAAAAAAATTTTTTTTCGCGTCAAAAAAAATTTTCTCCTACTTTTTCCTACTCGCAATACGATACCAATTATGCCCTTAAACGGATCACCAGTATTTTTGTTACACCCTGTATATTGAAGTCTATGCTACAATGTAATGGTATGAAATATAACTTTATTACAAAATAAAACTAAGTAGGTATGTAAACTACACCGACTTACAAATAAACTTACTTTAAGTAAAACTGAGTAAGTATAAATAAAAACGAATTGTCATCAGTTATATTTTACTTTGTGTAGCTGATGTAATTGGTGCCTCTAGGGAAAAAAGGATAGAGCTTGTTTTATTTTTGTTTGGTTTTTAACGTTTTATCAATTCTTGGAGCAAAGTAGTTTATGAAAGTACCATCAAAAATAAATATAGCTGTTTTATTTTACACTCAGTATATATACTTAACGCTCCGAAAACAAAACTTTAAATCCGAATAGGCCCAAAGTATATGCTTAGGATTTCTTTTTTCAATGCAGACTAATGCCGTGTTTTCCTTTTTTAACCGCCTTCAATTTCATAGAAGGAGGAGGTTTTGAATTTGGTTTGGTGTTTTTTATGTATGTTTACCGATTACCCCATGACCCGTGGTCCGATTTGAATTTTTTTTGCTAGTCTACTCTACCAGTACAAGTACAAGTTCGAAACGACTTTCAAACTTGAATTAAAAAAAATGTTTCAAATTATTTATTAACACAAAATAGCCATATATTTTTTTGGCTTTTTGGCATTAGAAATAGTTCATAAATAGATTTTTTTTTTAAATTTCAAACCTTTATGATGTTTTCTTAGGTCTCTCTTATAATTATAATGTTATTTGTGGAGGTAAAAATAGAGCTTACACGCTTTAAAATAGCTGTAGCTTTGTTTGTTGACATCGTTTGGTTCAGTATTTCTGTCCTTAAGCTGAAAACAAAACAACGTACACTTAAATTAACAACTGGGTACTTATTATACTGTCAAAGGTAACTAATAAGTACGTAGAGAAACGACTGAATTACATAGTTCTTGTAAGTATTTTAGTTATATAATATTATTATTCAGAATGGAATGAAAACAAATATAGTACATAATTGAGATTTACTTAATTTTGATGTTTGCTGACACAATATTATCTCGGTGTGACTTGAGTGGTTACTTAAATAGAGCTAATAATCAACATTGATTATTGAGAGAGGGAAGGAATGATGACATCCAATGATTATTTTGGTGGTCGAAAGAAGTAGGATCGCCAAGTGTTCGAGAAAAATAGGTGCCTTTTACCCGAGGAGATTTTTCATTTCATATAAAAAAACTGTACATAAACTTGTAGTTCGTACGACTGACTTGAAGTAAGTATTAATAACCAGTTAAATTTAAATTTCTTGGGAGTTTAATTTTCCTCCCTCTTCAGAGATAAACAAAGTTGGCAGCTGTTCAAGCCGTATGATTTAATTTTTTTTGCATGATAGATGAAATAGAGAGTTCAACTCAGTTGAAAGATGCCTATTTCACTCGGGTTATTGACGCTCTCACTTTTTTACGGTTTCTTTTTACTTCACATTTCTCCCAAAGCATAATCAATCACTATTGTTCGGTACTAAGATTAGCAAGGTATTTACTGTAATGTACTCACGATACGAGTATGCTCCGTTGTTGACTTAGTTAACAGACCTCGCTCAAACGCCTGGCTTTACTGATAAGATATATAACAATATAATCACCTGCCGCCATGTTATGTGATAGTGTATTATGTACTTGTAGTAGACGTCAGCATATCATTAAGCTTAATTAGATGGTTGATCTACATACATATGTAGAGGCAAATTGAATATTTGGTATAAGTGTTCTTAAAACACTATTAACAGGTGGTTGTAGCAGTAATACCTTATGATGTAAAATGTATGTTGTATTAAAAAAAAATACACGCAATGTGCACTAAACCCCTGGCGCAAATAAAATGGGTGACCTGGAAATCTTTAAACAGACCATGGTCATCCAAATCCATCTTTCTTAAATGGCGAATCAAGCCCAAGCTATGTGTACAGTCAGCAGCAGAAGTAGTTGAGCGGGTGAGGTATTCAAAATGAGCTTGACACGACTTTATTGTTAAGAGAATAAGAGCGTGTGAAGACTGTGAAGGTGATTTTGAACATCTCACCGGCTAAGCTACTTCTGCTGCTGACTGGACTACAAAATACCACATAATAGCTAGTCTATCTAGAGTAACGTATGTATGTGGGTTAGAGGTAGCAAGGAAATGGCAAATATTTAGCTTGTTTTTGATCCCTTCATATAGAAAAAAGACAAAGCTCACCTGTAAAATATGCCATATACTACAGAAAACAAACAAACAACATACTAACCCAAGTAACCTTAAATTAGATAAAGTATCCCTCCGATAGGGCGAGACGGCCACTTTTTCACATGGCATTCCAAAACGCACTTTAAATTTTTAAACAGTGGAACTTCAGAACGTAGTATTATTAGGTATTTTGTGCTACAGTGCCTGATTTCCTATTCTCTACGTACCTAATCCTACAGCAAAGCCTTCATGTTAATTATTGTACAATATTATTATAACGTTCTCTAACAATATGAGCTTTAGGGACTGTATGGAGCACGATTACAGTAAAGTTTCTCGTTGCTCCGCTCAAGGCATTAGTTCAGTTCAGATATTGTACCACTCGAGATCACTGAATGCACGCTCATCTGATAAATAACGTGAACGGAAGGCACAAGTTTGTGTTACATAAAAAAATTATTTGCTTTTGTCAATGTACACGGAAAAAAAAGCTGCCGGGATATTCTCAATCCAAGACATTATTATTATCTTGGAAATATTTCTTCGTGACAAGTATTTATTTCCTTTACCAAAAATATATAATATATTATATATATATAATATAAATATAAGTAACGTATTATAATAATACATGTTTAATAGTGTTTTTAGAGGTAACACTTCTTAGTCACAAACTGCTATCATATTATAGTAAATTTCCGCCTCTTTTCTCGCCACTGCCAAGTTCAACAGCTGAGTTTTAACGCCTAGCTATTACGCGAATACGGTAAAGACTATAGAAAAAAATGTATGGAACCTTTTCTGTTTAAAATTTACTAAGGATATTATTTGTTATAGAACTCTTTTCCTAGCATTAATATATTAAAGGAAAATAAATAAAGGAAACTGCTAACTGGGACACATTTCGTTCTCAAAGGGCGATAGCTCACCGAAGGAAGCCCACTAACTGCTTGATAGGAGAAATAATTCGTATATAGCTGAATTTTGGTGAAGTTGTAGATAAAGGTGTCTTACACAACATACTAAAAGTACCCATGGATAAGGGTGCCGCTAACGGGGAGGGGGGGGGGGGGTGTAAAGGTCCCTTTTTTGGCTTTTCGCAAATAACTCAGTAGCGGTGGCTCATACGAAAAAATGTTCTGCTACTTAATTAATCCACAAATGATTTTGTACAAAAAAGGTTCTTTACACTTTTTTGCTGAGATCAATGTATAATGAGATTTCGAGGAAATACGATAATCATTTTTAGAAACTTTCGGAGCTTTTATTTACGAAACTATTAGTTTTATCTAAAAAATGTTTTAGAAAACCCATATTTTTATTAAAAGACCTATCCAACGACACCCCACACATTAGGGGTGAATTAAAAAACATAATTTACCCCCCACTTCATGTGTTCGGGAGTTACCCCAAAAAATTATATTTATTCAGATTTTGTTTTAAAACTTTGTCTGCGTGTTCAAAACACATACTCATACGAAGTTTAACTATTCTAGTACTAACCATCACTGCGCAAAGCCGTGAACGGACAGACTGGGACAAACGGACAGCGAAACTATAAGGTTAGGAAGTTGATTGCAGGCGTCCATAGGCTATGGGAACTGCTTACCATCAGACGGGTCGTATGCTTGTTTGCCACCGTCGTGGCATAAAAAATAAAAAAATACCCTCTTCAAGCTGCTCAGTGATGGTTAGTACTTGAATAGTTAAACTTCGTATGAGTATGTGTTTTGAACACGCAGACAAAGTTTTAAAACAAAATCTGAAAAATATTATTTTTTTGGGGTACCTCCCAAACACATGAAGTGGGAGGTAAATTCTTTATTTTACTCCACCCCTAGTATTTGGGGTGTCGTTGGATAGGCTTTTTAATATAAATATGGGTTTTCTATAACAACTTTTTGACAAAACTAATAGTTTCGTAAAGAATAGCTCCGAAAGTTTCAAAAAGTGATTATCGTATTTCCTCGAAATCTCATTATACATTGATTCCAGCAAAAAAGTGTAAAGAACCTTTTTTGTAGAAAATTATTTGTGGATTAATGAAGTAGAAGAACATTTTTTCGTATGAGCCACCGCTACTGAGTTATTTACGAAAAGCCAAAAAAGGGGATCTTTACACCCCCCTCTCCCCGTTAGCGGCACCCCTATCCATGGGTACTTTTGGTATGTTGTGTAAGACACCTTTGTCTACAACTATACCAAAATTCAGCTATACACAAATTATTTCCCCTAAGTTTTCCTTCGTTTGGAGGGCTACGAGGGGCTAGCGTCAGATGGAGGGGGACAGACGGTAGTGTGCGTTAAACACCATACCTAAAGGTATGATGCTACAATGGTTTAAAAACTTTATTAGTTTGTTTTTTAAAATAAGTTACTTGACCGAATCAGTATGGTAACCATGATTCGCAATTGGACGTACTTCTGCAAACAGGAACCAACCCTCACGATGGCAGTTCCGAGAAAAAGCAGTTTTTGTTTAAAACGTGTAAACAAAAAACGTGTGAAAGTTAAATCTAAAAGTTTGATTTGAATACCGCACAAATCCTTACTTTCTACAGTTTTTACTGGTAACTTGCTCAAAAAACAAAACATATACAGTTTTTTTTCTTGAAAAAGTCTATGGTTCCTGTTAACAAAAAAGATTCAGTGAGGGTTGGTTCCTTGTTACTTTACTAGTAAGTAATAAAAAAACCATAATAAGCTATGTTTTACTTATTAAATAACTAAAACAAAGCTTATTATGTTTTTTTTACTGTTTAATGTTTGTTGTTTGTATTCTATGAAATATTATTTTTATTTCAAAGAATATAAAGTACAAACACTAAACAGTACTCATTACTAGTACCTACTTTACACAAAAATACTTAATTATTCAATACTTTACTCACAAACAGTTATATGTTATCAAAATATCCAATTTTAACTTAAGACATACTTAAAATGAGATCTGTTGCCAATTTTAGTTTGTTACTACTCAGTGGTTTTTTCCTCAATTTCGAAGTCTGGTTCACTTGAAAAGCCTTCCAGGTCATCCTCAATATTTTCATCGGGCATCAATTTAACATAGAAATCATAGTTCACCTGTGGGATCAGATGCAGAAGGCTTTTCAAGTCCTTCAACTTTAAGTATGTCTTAAGTTAAAGTTGGATATTTTAATAACACAGAACTGTTTTTGAGTAAAGTATTGTTGTTTGAGTAAGTATTAATTAAGTGTTTTCGTGTAAAGTACGAGTATTGAGTACTGTTTAGTGTTTGTAATTTATATTCTTTGAAATAAAACAAGTAAAACGTAGCTTATTATGGTTTTTTTATTACTTACTAGTAAAGTAACAAGGAACCAACCCTCACTGAATCTTTTTTGTTAACAGGAACCATAGACTTTTTAAAGAAAAAAAAAACGATATACGTTTTCTTGTTTGAGCAAGTTACCAGTAAAAACTGTAGAAAATAAGGATTTGTTTGGTATTTAAATCAAAGTTTTAGATTTAACTTTCGCATGTTTTTTTGTTTACACGTTTTAAACAAAACTATTTTTCTCGAAACTGCCATCGTGTGGGTTGGTTCCTGTTTGCAGAAGTACGTCCAATTATTTTAACATAGAACCATGCTATATTCCGACCAAAAAGTGTAGAAATTAAAAAGTGGTAACATCGTAGTGTCGTCCCGTTTTCTTACATTGATTTGAAAGGGACGACACTACGATGTTGCCACTTTTTAATTTCTACACTTTTTGGTCGGAATACACATGAATCTTTGTGAACATATGTATCAACTTGTTCGATTTTTGTTTTGCAAACGAGAACCAACCCGCATGGTTCCATGTGGAATAATAATGAAGATACTTTAACTAGGAACCATGTTGCTTGGGTCTTTTTAGAATAAATATAATAAGCATATTAAGCAACGTATCGGGTTACCATGTGACATGGATCTTTTTTATTTAATTATAAAGTTATAAACAGAGTGCTGGTAACTTTGTGACCATGATATTTTTATAGGTTATACTTGTCACATCACTTTGATATTTACTGTGTCGACGTAAGGTGCATTTTATGGCTTAGCTGTATACTTAACTCATTTTTTGACGTTGTGTGGGTTGGTTCCTGTTTGCAGAAGTACGTCCAATTAATAAATGAAATGAAATACGAGTCAGAGTCAGGATTATTGAGCAATGGAAGAAGTAGTGAAGTTGAAGCATTATCTCTAAATTACTGCTCTCAGTTTGAGTAAGTTGCGTTCTCGATTCTCTCAAATTAAGATTCTGTGAAGAGATAGGATATGGTAATGCTCACCTTAGAGCGTTATGACACTTACGATTTGCGAGCGAGTCTTTGGACTAAGAGATGGGGGGTGATTTTTGAGATTCGAGCATTCGAAAGTGAGATTTAAAATTCTGAATAAAACGATGGAATCATGTTTTATGCATCATGCAAAAATAAAATAGCGACAAACTTTGTGCGATTATTTTCGAGTTAAATATTTTTTTAATTTGAGCGTTCGGCTGCCGAACATCACCCCCCTGGCCACATCAGATATGACGAACGGTATGAGAGCAACGAAACCCATCTAGTAAGATTGCAGTACTATCCTTATTGCTAGATCCGGGCACCTGGCAGCTTTTAATGTGTGGAGGCCAGAGTTACAGACTAGCAAAATGTTTGAATTGGTTAATAGTACTACCAAAATAAGGAAAAACTGCCAAAATTGACTGAGTTATCGAGGACAGGGCCTATTTTCACATTAGAACAAAAAACATTGCATATTATTGCGGAAACAAAAGCAATAGGCATCAAACTATGAATTACATTTTACTTTCCTGTAACAGAATTCGAGTGTATTTTTTATTTAATTTTTGGATGTGCCTCTAATCGTGATGATTTATCGTATAGTCAGTGTCAAATATATTGTAACAGCTAGAGTAGCCAAATAGTTCGTCACACCATATATGTTTTATGGTGTGACGAACTACTTGATCACTTTGGCTGTTACAATATAGTTGACGCTGACGGTATCTACTATTTTTTTTGTAGGGACCACTACAAGTAATTCATAATTTTTGGAGATAAATTCTGAACTATGAGGTAGTAACTTTGACGAGACAAATTTCCACTAACTACAAAATAAATTAATTCCCGGATTGAAGGGGGCAAAAATGTAACGTCAATATATAATGCTAATGATTTATTTTACGATATATCGACTGAGTTTACCGATATAAAAAGCAATTTTTAATCATCACTGAAGCGCGGTTTCACAAGAATGATTGAGTAGATACCTGCTGACGTTTCAATAGTCCTAGGTCACAAAATATTTTATAGGTAGTTCGATTTCGATAAAAAAATGACCTACTGTACCACCGTTATATTATTCAGAAAATTACAAATATACTTATAAATAATACTGTAGGCATTCTTTCATATTTTACATAAAAGATAAAAGATATTTATTCTTCAATTTAGGCACATTACAATGCACTTATGAACGTCAGAGAGAAAAGAAACTACCACCGGTTCTAACCCTACACCTCTGACCCGAGAAGTATTACTTATTACCGGCAAGAAACTCGGCGGGACTTATTTTTTCAAAACAGTACCTACTACAAATACATTAAAGATACTATATACAATAATGCGTAGTTCTTCAAGAAGGCATATCAAAACAGCTTGAGAGACAGACATGTACCTGCCTATTGTGTAATTAAAATGAAAAATAAAAATAAAATCCAAATCTGACTGCTTCGCAATACGTTTGATATTCTTTCTTACTTGAACTGTGTCCTCTAAATGTTAGATGATTTTATAGATTCTGGTTTGGGCCATGCATATATGTCTGTCATATAGTCCTCGACCCTGTAATAACCCTTTGACATTAAAGTTTTTTTCAAGTATTTCTTAAGAGCGGGAAATGATAGATTCAAAACATCGACGGGTAACTTGTTATAAATATGAATACCCTGGCCAAAAAATAACTTATATGCTTTGCGGACACGACATCGTCTGATAGCAAGCTTGTTTTTATTTCTAGTGTTATAGCTGTGGATGTCAGAATTCTTCTTGAATGTGTGTACAACAAAAATAATATTATCATAGATTCTTTAAATAATTCTCTAATTGATGTACCTGCCTTTAAGTTATACATAAAGCGAATGGCTCTTTTCTGTAAAACAAAAATAGTCTGTATGTCAGCTGCTTTGCCCCAAACCAGAATTCCGTATGACATTACACTATGAAAATAACTATAATAAAATTAATAAACTAAGCGAGCTGTCATAATTTTGATAATGTTTATGGTTACCTACATATTTTTCTACATTTTCAGATTTTAAACTATAATTATTAATAATAAATTTCTAATTGTGGTAAGAATAAATGAAAAAGATTTGCAAGTAATGAAAAAGGTAGTACATTTAATCAATGAACACTTTTAGAATTCAATGTTTCATATTCTTATTTTATATATTTTTTACAATAAGTCAAAGTTTTAAATTTGCTTTATAAGGATGTCGACATAAAAGTCGAAATTTAATTAATCACTAGCAATAGTGCATTTTCGCTCCCGTCGAACCGGGGTTAGAAAATGATACAGATTGTATGATAAAATGTGAATTTTCTGTACGCTATTTGCTTTAACCATTTTAGGGCATAAGCACCTAGTGAATATTTTACGGAGATCTTACACGCGTTAAGAGCCCTATAATAAAAATACATAATTCATAAGAAAGATACCGATATCACACCTAAAACTGATCTGCGCATAAATTATAATCTGTGACATAAAATTAATCCATAATACGTGTTGTATTTAATATTTCAGTAAAAAATCAGGGCACACATGACAGATTTTTGAGCAACTGATTTAATGTAATTGCTGGTAGTAAACCTAGTTTAGAGATTAATTAAAGAAATGTTTGTAGACAAATAAACACAAGGTCTAGTAATAACAGTAAAAAAGTAGTCACGCGCGAAACGCATTACCCTCGTTTTGGCGTTCTCGTTGGCTAAAGTACAATTAAATGGGATGCAAACAGTAACTTATAGTTTTATGTATTTAAAAATTGATTATTTTAGTAAACAAATATAAACGGGTACATTTAAATTGAAGTATTTGGCAATAAGTTTATTTCTTTTAATTATAAGATAGTTAAAACATTGTAACAGACTGTAAGTAAGCAAACATTATTTATTGGACCAAAATATAACAATGATAAACGAGCTTGAGAGACTGTGTTTACCCTGGGGAGTCATTTTTAACCGACTTCAAAAAAGGAGGAGGTTCTCAGTCATACTGTTTTTTTTTGTCATTAAGAATACAAAACTAATCAAAGTTAATTCATTCAGTCTTAATTATTAACTACCTACTAATGGTTAACACAGTCCTATTTCAATTTAGATAGAAAATTTTATAGTTAATTGCATTTAAGTACCTACGTCATTAACTCCGTTTGGGAAAATTAGGAGCTAACTGTACCTACTGGGTATTTAATTTGATAAAATTTTGCTCGTAAAATATAATAATCTAAATATGTATACCGTATTTAATTTATATTAATATATATTATCATCATCATTAGGAGGGTAATAAAGATTTTTATATAATATTATCTAAGTATACAGGGTGTGGCCTGTAATACGTGCAAAAAATTTAAACGTAGATTCTAATCCTCAAACTAAAGAACGTTTGTTCAGTGACTTAAAAAAAAACTTACGGATTGATTTTTCGTACATTTTAAAGTTTACCTGACCACACAATGTATTATTCCGAAATTGATTATGTCTGTAGGGTGACAGGACTGACAAGCAATGTCAATTAGACGGATTTTAACGTACATTGAAAATAATATTTAGTTTGTTTGAAAAAGAGACAATTTTAAGACTACATTTTTTTTTATTTGTTGAACAATAGGTTTAATTTTTTTAAGAATAATCTACGTTTTAATTTTTTGCTCGTATTACAGGCCACACCCGTTATAAATATACTAACTAATAACCTTAATTTGTCACGTTTTTTACACAGCATAATTATTGTTTAACAAGCATATGGTAATAAAGGGAAACCCTGATTTAATTTACATCAGATTATGATTACTAAATGTCAAGTTTTAAAACTGGTCACTTTAATTATCGACAACGGTCTACTAGAATATGTCAGTCAAAGTGAGTTTTAATCGATCGCACAACTTAATTACAAGCGCTTCACTTTACTGTTGATAATTTTTGATCACGTAATTGTTTTAAGCTCATGCATGTCCCGATATGACTTCGTGGAAAATTGCTATATCGGGGAGCTAACCCTGTTTCTCATTTACAATTATATTACATAGCACTTGCAAACGCAATATTAAAGCATCTATTAAACTGAAGTTAAATGGAGGAGCGCGCTGAATTTATAACACTATATATACTCGTAACATTATATATTTTTAGGCTTTGAACTAGGTTTCAGTGTATTATATTTTTAACTTAACTTAACTATAAAGTTGGTAACAAGTTCACCGTCGCAATGAATTTATTCGTTGTGATGGATTAAAAAAGGCAATACAATGAAGTTCAAATTTTCCCTTACGTCGATCTCTGTATATATATGGTAATGTTATTCACAATTGGTATCACCGTAAGTTTTAACGGCCTCCTAGCCTAGTTGGAAGTGACTCTGCCTATGAAGCAGGAGGTCCCGGGATCGAATCCTGGTCAGGGCATTTATTTGTGTGCTAATCACTAATTTGTTCCTGAGTTATGGATGTTTTCTATGTATTTAAGTATTTATCTATATATATCGATTATATATATTGTCGCCTAGTACCCACATCACAAGCCTTATTGAGCTTACCGTGGGACTAGGTTGATTTGTGTAAGATTGTCCCGTAATGTTTTTGGCTTTAATCATAGCTGAAGCTTGAACAATCAGCTGTTTACCACTAGTAAACTAATTAAATAATCCACTAGTTAATTACCTATTGATCAACTCTTTTTGGTGTTGCTAATCACAAATGAAATTGTCTGTAGGCGGCAGAATAAATAAATAATTTAAATATTTGGGGACAATCAAAGTTTTTGACTGGTGTAGACACGCTGCATGTTCTGGAGGGAGATAATGTATATATAGGTTGGGAATTACTTTATCGATTGTCTCCTGTATATCATAATTAAATATATGTATGGGAATATACTATACGTATTTTTAATGGATTATAAGGGCGACACGCTACGTGAAAATGAACTTCATCTAAAAGAATTAAGTATCGAAGCTACTAGCAGTACGTATATCGATTGTATTAGATTTGTAAGTCATGCTAAAGGTAGTAGAGTGCTAGTGCCCTTTGGCACATTCCACTTGATATATTGGTAGGTAACTGTTTCCTCCTTAATGTGCTATTTCCTGTTCACAAGACACACACACACACACACACACACACACACACACACACATCCACACAGACATTAACTTATTCATATTAACATTAACCTTACACAAAATAATATAGTTTTATACTTTTCGTGACGACGATTGCCAACTTATCGTGCATCCAAGTGCAATCCCACAATATTCATTAAACAATATGGCTACCGTTAACATTGATTTGACAGTGACCCTGCGCGAACAATTATATTTGAAACTTGGATAATATTTAATTCTTAACAGTATATCTGTTAGCCTCTATACGTCCCACTGCTGGGCACAGGCCTCCTCTCATGCACGAGAGGGATCAGGCTATAGTCCCCACGCTGGCCCAAAGCGGGTTGGGAACTTGACAGACTTGAAAATTCTTAACAGTAATAAATATTTTTTTTTTAAATTAAGTCTTGTTAAGCAATTACGCTACTCTACTTAAGTACGTTCTTTTAAATACAGAAATGTTTTGTGTAAATAAAAATAGCTTTATCTTAAAGCTTATGTAAACAAGTTTATTAAATAAAAAAATAATCACGTTAAAAAAATATTCGCGTTACAGTACATTTCATAAGATCGTATCGTATATAAGAATAGATCAAATAAATAATAAATGTTCAAAGGTTGGGGTCCTACTATTTCTAACTTAATTTTTACCAGAGAGAAAGTAAATAATGTATAAGAATGTAATATAAATAAAACCCTTCGTTCTTCCGGTAATTACTTTTAAAATAAAAGGGTTTATTGGTTTGGTTGCCAGCCATAAAAGTTAGATTTGTTCGTTATTTGTCTTTTGTGCGGGTCCGCTGGAAGGGGTTTTATACAAACACACCTTGTATCGTATCGGAACAAGTAAGTACTATCTAGCAACAAACATAACATAATATTAAACTTTAAGTGTATGTTTATTATTTACATACATATACTACGTACGTGTCACCGACAAATAAAACATTAAAAAATGAGTCACAAGATTACATTGAGTATTTGAAGAGAACTTAAACCAGTATAACATACAAATTAACGATACAGGTACTTATCCCTTATCAGATATTTCGGGATTACCTTGAAATGTTTAAAATTCATGGCCGGTTTCAAATTTCCCCGCTTTCCTATTTACGCCGTGACTGATCGAATGGCAATATCCGCTTTAATCCTGTAGGTAATTTCTCGATTACAAATTGCAAACGCTAGACCATGTCGCGACAAACATCATAAAATGCGATCTTGTTGCATTGAAATGGTAATTCTGCATCGTAAAATGATAATTTTGTTCTAGAAATAAATACATTCGCTTCCGTTCGGAAGTGCAATGTAGTGCACAGCTATTGCGTGCATATTGTGCGTAATGGGCTAGAGTGGTGTGCAGTCGGTGCACACCCCGGCCCGTCGACATTAACCTCGGGCACCGACTCCCACAGCCATTCCATTTCGCAACATAATTATCATTGTGCTTTGGAAAGGAACCTAATACAGGTACGCGCAGGATTTCCTATTACCTACTATTACAGTCAAGATAAATCGGAAACGGTCGGAAATATTCGGAAACAGCGCAGCCGGTCGTTCATATTGACAATTATTCCGTGTAACGAATGGCCTGTGTCGAAATTCAACCGTGCTCCAAAGCCACGGATTTAAGTCTCAAACAAGATTGCGTTAAAGAGATCGGCGCAGCGGCAGGTTTTAAGATATCGTGCTTTACGACTTCTTAAAGTTTTGCTGCGAATTGTTATGTTTACTTCAATCGTTTTGTGTTATTTGTTTCTGACTTATGGCTGCAGCAGATTGATTTTGATTCGTGTATCAGCTGCTAATAGCTTACTGGCTCAACAAGCGGGTGGTTTATAGTAAGGATTTAACGCAACAGTTTATAATCGGTATACCTACTTAATTATCCTGTCAATCAAAGTTGAAGAAACTGTTTAGTTTTTCGCATTTCCGCAGGCACCTGTCGTGTGTCGCGCACATGGCGCAAGCTTGCGCCCGCGCCTCTCGGCCCCGCAGAGGCACGTGCGGCGCCGGCGCGGGCAAAACGAGCGATCCATCCATTCCGTATTTACATTCCTCGAGTTCACGATTTATTCAATTTGTCTCAGTAATTCAGGTCATTCAAAATAGAAATGTCGCAATGCCCGCAAATTGTTTATGCCCAATTTAAATTAATATAAACATTCTTATCAGAAATGTATAATTAAATTCAACTCGCCCAGATAGTGAGTCACTAATTTCGCCTCAATTGTGCGCCAGGACGGAGTAATTTATTCACAATAACATGTGCCGGTTAACACAGACCATTCTGAATACAATTAAGACGAAAGTAACCCTATTGTGATTGTAGCAAATACGTGTTAATGATAAAACAATTAGGAGCATTGGTTATTTAAATAAGGTAGGTAATTACATATAACTTAATGAATATTAAAAGTGGAATCAGAAGTTAAAAGGCACTGTTTTAGACTTGTACTTACCAAATAGTAAATGTAGTGTTCATTCACGATTCCAATGGGACTTACCCTGAAAAGTCGAAAACATTTCGAGGCTAAGTAGGTGTCATAGTGAATCTTATTAAGAATTTTATATTTTATAACGTATCTTAGTTATTAAATCATACATCAATGTTAGGGAGAACTTATAATAATATTTAAATCGAACTAGAATTTTAAATTATAAATTTGTTTCTTCGATTGTTAATGCACTGCCTTTAATATTTTCTGCTCTGAAGTTGACAGGTAAAGAATGCCTTCTAAATAGCATGAATCCACCAAATGTACATTTCGTTTAAGCTTGTTTTTTGTTTAAGAGCTTATAAATAAATAAATAAATCGCTAAAATTCCCCACAAACGGTTTATAATACGTTTCAACCGAACCTTTGCGCTATACATGACATATAACTCTCAGTAATTTGTACTTTGACTTTAGGCTTACAAACTGGAACAACTGGCGTTTCGAAACCTCAGGCTGCTATTATGGTACTAGAACCCGCACAGCCTTGATTGAACGCCCGTTACTTAATTATTATGCTAGCCGAATTTAATGGGAGAATTATTTTTGTGGTCACAGACCAACATTCACCCTGGGTTCCGGTCATAAATGCAAGTTCGGAATTCAAGTGATTAATAGCCAGGTGTTAAGAATTATTTGTTGGATTACGGAAACTGGTTGAAATTTGCTATTTACTATAAGATATACAGTCTAGTTTAAGTAAAATATTACGATACGACCAATTCACCGACGAC
Organism: Pammene fasciana; assembly: GCA_911728535.1. NCBI lineage: Eukaryota > Metazoa > Arthropoda > Insecta > Lepidoptera > Tortricidae > Pammene > Pammene fasciana. Next base: position 22,448,705 of record OU452275.1, read on the forward strand.
ATCTATATTGACCGGGTAATACCCAAAAATCTGTTTTTTTTTCCACACAAATAAACCCCATTTGCATTCCGTAATTTGGACCGAGGTTCAACCCGAGCATACCGATGGCTCAACAAGTCAAATGGACTCAAATTTTATGCTTGCTTTGCTTAAAACTTCAAGCAACAATTTAATTAGGTACTAGTATTTATAAATCAAGGATTAAAAATCCACGGAATCTTACAGATTGGCGTAAATCATACTTTTTTTTTGAGAATATGAAGACGTTTAACAACAATCTCACCTGTGATGATGCTGTCTACGGTGGAGCGAGCTTGCCTATGAGATGCCTATTTACTCTTGCTTTGAAGAAACCCAAATTGTACAGTCACCGGAAATAGTATCTTCCTATATTCCTACAAGAAATTGTAGAAATTAAAAAGTGGCAACATCGCACGTAGTGTCCCTTTCAAATCAATCTAAGAAAACGGGACGACACTACGAGGGCTCTAGCCAGACAGAGAATGAAGGACTTTGGTACTGGATATCCAGATCCAGAGGATTTCAAAGCATTGCCCTTGAGCTCCATCATCCAACACATGGAGATGAGAAAGCTCTCGAGTAGGTGTACTAGGGGGTAACTACACAAAAGATCCCTCTGGGTCGAAGTGTATCCATATGAGCCCCCGAATACAATAAGATAAGATAAGACGAGGACTTTTTCATTTCTATAATTTGTTGTCGCAATATACTACATGAAGACCGCAAAAACATGTGACACGCTCTTATGATTTATAACCCTACAAATAACAGCATGTCACATATTTCTGCGGCCTTCATGTAGTTCATACTATTGCCGGTAATTGTACTCATGCGGAATCACACACTCAGGAAGGGCGATGTACTCCTTGGCAGTTCGCATAAGGAATGTTAAAGTTAAGGCTGCGTGCGTATAAGTCGAATACCTACCATGAAGCGATGCCGGAGTACCGATTGCTTGATGGTAGTCCGATGGTAAAATGGGGATGGAGGAATAATGTTAGTTACATTTGTAACAAAGTTCCAGGCATCATTCTATAACTCCTAATACCTATTATTTAGAATCCTTGGTACCATACAATACTCAAGTGACTTAAGGACGCATCGTCGGTACCACGGTTGGCTGGTGACAGCCGTCATTCTTCGTGCATTCGAAGTCGGCGCGTCGCTCATGTATATTTAAGCATCCGTCAATGTCCTGACTAAGATATCGGATTTTCCGCTCGAACACGCGATATTGGCAAGGAGCATGTAGCCGACGTCAAATATATGATTAAATTGATTAAATGTACAAGGTGTAAGTATATAACGGGTGTACAATCCAAATGGGTCAGTATGGAGAAGTCGGAAACTATGAGAGATAGCGAGATCTGGAGTTCGATTTTTGAATCTCACCGGGTGACTTATTTCGTACTAAATAGTCATCGGCTGCATACAAAAAAAGGCACCGGTGAGATTCAAAAATCGAACTCCTGTTCTTAGGAACCATGACGTCGCACATACGTCAATATTCAACATTTACACGGCCAAAATTGGATTTTATAAACTAGCGATAAATACATAAAGTACCACGTGGAAAGCTAGAAGACCCATTAGGGAATCTTATCTAACCCCCACCACCACCCTCAGATACACCCCGACCACATACAGTCAGTCGGTACTTGACCGTCATTCTCTACGCTCGTTTTCGTTGCTTTGTGTTTAAAAATTTGCACAAGTTACAACGTCAATTATTGTCTTTTCTGTGTCAGTTTTGTCAGTGAAAGTGATGGATTCCGATAATCAAGGTATGATTCTTTATTGTTATTATTGTTTACTTAGTAAAGATGCATAATTTGAATTATTTGGAAGTGTCAAAGCACGTGGTGTTTTTTGTTCATCTTTTTACCTGATTTTCAACTTTAAAGGTCAATTTGTTATACACTTCCACAAGTTACCGCTATGATTTTTAATTTTTTCGAAAGTAGAATCTCTGCACTAACCAAAAATATAAAAATTGGCTGCGGAAGAGTGCAGATGATCAAATAAGGAAGCTTTTTAAGCGATATGGATTTTACGTTGAAAAAAGTTTTATATTTATCTAGATGTGTATCATAGATTGCTACTGAGTTCGGATCCACTGATTAGCAGTCTGAGGCCCAAGAAGAGATCGATCCCAAGAATATATTGCCCAGAAACTATGCAGATGTTAATAGCGGCAGATTCGAACTCTACCGAATCCGACTCCGATGGCGAACAGCAAGAAAATTTAATTACAGAATAATGTTTTTTTTCATTTAGTTAGTGGTTTGTATTGTTCATATCCTATCATTGTCATGTTTATATTTGTTATATACCATTATGAGAATAAAATAAAAATTGTCGAATTTTTTTTTTTACCTGTATTAAAAATAAAAACGTTACTAAATCAAAGTAAATACTCTCATCAAACATATAATACAACACAGAAATGATATAAGTGTAGAAATAGTTTTGGCCGCGTAAATGTTGAATATTGACGTATGTGCGTCGATTCTAGATTTAATAATAATTACATTCAAACTTTTTTATTAACTCTCATACATAACCGATTCCCGGGAATCGAACCTGGTCAAAATCAATGTGTATAAATTCTGCAAGTCGAATGGCTACCGTTTTGAACATTTACTGAAATAAAATAATTATCTTATTGGTGGGTTTTTCTTTTAATTATTTAAACAAGATTAGTGTTGTGCTTCTTGCGACTTGCAGAATTTATACACATTGATTTTGACCAGGTTCGATTCCCGGTTATGTATGAGAGTTAATAAAAAAGTTTGAATGTAATTATTATTAAATCTAAAATCGACGTCATGGTTCCTAAGAACAGATCTCGCTATCTCTCATAGTTTCCGACTTCTCCATACTGACCCATTTGGATTGTACACCCGGTATATAGTCTTTGATTATTAAACCAACCGGATGCGAGACGCGCTCTCATATTTCTATCGAAAAAGTCTGCCGTTTTTTGCGGGGGAGGGGAACGTCAAATGTATGCGAAACGTCAAAATAGCCACGTCAAATAAACGTCAGTCTATACAATGAGTATGACCACTGGTCATACTCATTCGGCAGAGGGGAACGCCTGTCAATGGCTGCTCCGATTGGTTTAAAGCTCTAAGTATATAGTCCTCCATGTCGTATTCGACAACATTCCCTTTCCGTCCAACCTATGTAAGGGAAAGGGACAAACGGTTATCAGCGATCTCTTAACTTTAGTGATTGTTTATGAATAAGTGGATTAATCTATTTATTCATAAAAATAAGACTATCTATACTTACTTACTTGGCTTGACTTATATGGAAGCTGATTATTTAGACTCAAGAGAAAGGTCTCTTAGTAAGCAAGGTAGGCAAGGGCCTCTTCTCTTCTCTTATCAGCCTATTTTCGTGTCCCACTGCTGGGCAAAGGCCTTCCCGCTTCTCCTCCATTCAGCCCTGTTTGTAGTATTTTCCCGCCATTCTATAAAGAATGCGTCCAGGTCATCCCGCCATCTCCTTTTTGGTCTGCCTTTACCCCGGCGGCCGTCTATGGTGTCTCGTAGGCAAGGGCCTATTAAATAAAATAAAAAAAATGGAAATGTAGTCTGGAGCTCATACTTACCTGGTGGTCAAACAGCTTTTCTTAACAAATATTACAAGAGTAAAAAAGAAAGTTGGAAAAAATGATTATTTAAATTATATTCTTAGTCTACTAGAGTAAGTCATCTGCATTTTTACAAGTAAATTATTTGGAAATAAGTATATTATTGCAGGTCGGGTATATTAAACAGGTAGTAAGTGTTTTTAATATAATAATAAATAATAAAATATGTTTATTGGTTTTATGGAACGCTTTTATGACTAACTTTTCGTTTAATTATTTTATGGCGATTTGGTATCCTACTGTAAGCCTATTAATGCACTTTCAATCGCATTACAGTGAAAACAATAATCGACAATTGACAAAGAGCACAAACAAGATGCACTATCGATTCCTGCCAAGATATTTTTAAATAAATAACATATCAAGCTCACATTTTTCAAGTACGAATAAGCCTCGCAGATCCTTTCGGCTGCATAATTAATGCCTATCGATCTTCGGAATACCTCTCACAATAATAGCATGCACGGGCGGGGGCGTGTCACCCGGCCGATAACGATGCATCATCGGAGAGGCAGAGGTTTGGCGTTTACGAGTACAAGGATTATATTGAACTGAACATACTTTGATGATACAAAATTTATTGCGTAATAGATGTGGGTACATGTAAATATAGCCAATTCAATATAAATATTTTGATTGGTATTTACTAGTAAAATATTTTGATTTAGTTTTGATAAAATCACCTCTTCGTCTACTTGAATGTAACGTGTACTTGAATCTTAAAATTTGGAACATAGGTACTTAGATTTATTATGTTTTAACTAAAAGCTCCCAAAAAGCACTATTACAGGCGGAAAGTCGTCCAAATTTCAAGGATTCCGGGAATTTCGGAACTTATTATGTAAGTACCTACCTACTACTTAAATAATATAATTTGATATTTGCCAGTCAACTTACAATAATCGACAATTGACAAAGAGCACAAACAAGATGCACTATCGATTCCTACCAAGATATTTTTAAATAAATAACATATCAAGCTCACATTTTTCAAGTACGAATAAGCCTCGCAGATCCTTTCGGCTGCATAATTAATGCCTATCGATCTTCGGAATACCTCTCACAATAATAGCATGCACGGGCGGGGGCGTGTCACCCGGCCGATAACGATGCATCATCGGAGAGGCAGAGGTTTGGCGTTTACGAGTACAAGGATTATATTGAACTGAACATACTTTGATGATACAAAATTTATTGCGTAATAGATGTGGGTACATGTAAATATAGCCAATTCAATATAAATATTTTTATTGGTATTTACTAGTAAAATATTTTGATTTAGTTTTGATAAAATCACCTCATCGTCTACTTGAATGTAACGTGTATTTGAATCTTAAAATTTGGAACATACTTATATTTATTATGTTTTAACTAAAAGCTCCCAAAAAGCACCAGTACAGGCGGAAAGTCGTCCAAATTTCAAGGATTCCGGGAATTTCGGAACTTATTATGTAAGTACCTACCTACTACTTAAATATATAATTTGATATTTGCCAGTCAACTTTCGGTGAAGGAAAACTTCGCGAGGAAACCGAATCTAATCCCAATAAAGTACAGTTTTGCCTCTAAGAAGATGGCAGTCGACTTCGTAAAAACTAGTGCCTACGCCGATTCATGGGATTGCCATACCCCCTTCAATAAAACTATAGTAACGAACGCTCCGAGGATAGTTAATCATTTTTAATTAGAAGAAAAAAGTATCGAAAGTACATATTGAATAACTTCCACGCAAATTAAGTCAAGGGGTGAGGCTAATCCTAGTGTAAATAATATAAATTGTTGAAATTTTAGATGTACTTTAAAATAATAAAACAGCCTGTATTATGTTAAATAACATCATAACAGACTGAAAATGACAACGTGTAGTTATCTTAGATTGTAAAGGCTTCATTAAAAGGAAGAGGAAAATGGCCACCGATCGACAGCCTTCCAGGATGCCATTACTGACGGGAAGGATGAAGCTCCCGCATCCAACGTCATATTTCTCCCTTAATTAATACTGAGATCAGTTAACTATGACATAGAGTAATATGTAAGCGAAGAGTGCTTACTCCCTGTGAGGCTGCAATACAGATCTACTAAAGATAAAGTCAAAAACTAAGTTAGAATTATCATAGAATTAAGGCTCAATAAACATTACGTTTTATGTTAGCTTAACCCATAGTTATCATTTTTTTTTGTTTGACTACTTAGTTCTTAAACACGACATTGTCTTAAAAAAATCCAAAGTTGACAAACCACTTTTACTTACTTTACTTACTCTAAACCGTCATCTAACATGGGGCCTTAGCATGACATGCGTTGTCGCGCGCGACTCCATACTTCGAGTCGCGCCTGAAGTATGGAGAGTCGCGCCTGAAGTATGGAGAGTCGCGCCGCAACGCAAGTCACGCTAGACGTACTGCTTAAATAATTCCGGAATACAAATAATTATAACACTATAAAAGTTTACGGTTACTCTTAATGCTTGAAGATGGAGATCTAGGCTCTCCGAAACATGTTGCGCGTAGTGACAAGTGACCTTAATATTTTACGTCACAAAAAAGTCAAAATTCAACGGGTGGCCTACCGACACATTGAACACGGGAATTGAGATTGAAATTAAGTAGTGCCGCCAAATACACAGTTTAACTAAAAAGTTTTAACTATGTATTTGGTGGCAATAAAGGCTTTTTGTTTGTTTGTTGTTTGTTTCTAATTTGCCATATTTGCTTTAATTGTAGCATTTAGTGAGTGATAGGTATGTTTTGGTATTATTTTAAAAGGTATAGTATAGGCACCGTCTGCCGGCTCTAATAATTAATATTTTATTAATATTAAGCCGTGGGGTGCCCGGCCTTAGAATTGTCCCCCACCATGTCGTCCCGTGGTTGCAGTAGGAGTCTGGTAAAGAAATATACCGGGAGATGGGCAGCAGTATCTTCCGAAAGCCTAAACAACAATAATCAAAAAAAAAGTGCGCGCGCCAACCCGCCTGCCAAGCGTGGCGCGTATGGCAAAATCCCCCCCCCCCCCCCCCCCCTTTATAAAGGGGAGGCCTATGTTCAGCAGTGGACGTCTTATGGCTGAGATGATGATGATGATGAATATTTTTTAGAAAATTTAGAAACGTAAAATTTTAGTATTGTAATAAAATTAAACTTAGGTATGTTTATGTTAAGAAACTGCGTCTCATTACCTGATATTAATAAAAGCCTTGATGCTGGTAACACACTGTAGATAAACATAACAGAATAAGAAGTTTAAAGATGTCATGTAGATTGTAGGTACGTATGCATGTACCGCGACAAACACTAATAGGATGTCTACCTTACATAGAGTAAACACCTACGTAGGATAATTTTTATTTTATAGGTAGATACACTGTCTAACTCATTTATGTTCCAAATTGTTTCGTCTTTTTACGCCCTTTACTAGACAGTGTACACTTACAATACCTAACTAGTAGATGCAAGATAAAAACACTCAAAATTAATGTAAATCTAACCCCTAAAAATAATAGCAGTTCGTGTAACTGTTACAGTTTAAGCCCTGATTACGTACAGTTGCATACATTACTTTATCTACACACAACAATACACAGACATACTATAATAAATCCTAGAAAATGGTTCAGCAACTGTATGCTTTTGATTAAGCTCCCATTGCATGAAACCTTACCTCACACGGTGGCAGAGCAGACACATACTACAGCGATAGATAATACTTAGGAACACTGGACTATAGTAGGTTGCCATGGCACAGCCTGGAAGAACATAGTTTTTTTTGAATTTTAAAACGTCAATTTTTACCAAAATTTACATCATAAGGTGGCAGATTGAAACCTTTACCCATCGAAAGAGACCCCTTTGGTGACCTGAACCCGCATAGGTTGCCAGCCCTAAACCTGGTAGATTTCCAGGTCAGCCATGTTTTATGAGGCCAAAAAATGGGGTAATTTACCTCATCAGGTGGCAAGCTGAAATTGATGCAGATCGATAGCCCTTGGCGTGCCATTCACGAATATATAGGGTTGCCTGCCATCAGCCTGGTAGTTTTTCTGGTCAGCCTCCTCAAAGTATCGATTTAGTAACTTGGACCAACGAGAAATTCATGTACAGACGCTAAAATTCGAGGAATATTTTAGTGCGAACCGTGATATTTAATTAAAATATATATATTGACAGTCTTGCAATGCATACGTGTTGAAATAATAGGGTAAATGAACCAGTTCTGGTCATTTCTCACTAATTATATAGATGATTACCGGAAAACTTAGATTGCGGGTAATATTGAGGACGCCGCGACAATAAATCATCAGTGTGTGACGTAAAATTGGTTAATCACCTCATTTCCGCAATCTCCTATTACTGCTTCGCTTAAATATGCTCAATCTGTGGGTGAAAAAACACCCTGACTTGGGTACTTTGATTACTGCGTGAAGTCATAATATATACGACCGACGCCTACCAGAGCACTCTCTACTACTGAAAGGTAAGCATCCTTCATGCGCATAGACTATAGGGCTGCTATCCCCTGGAAATAGGCCGCGCCCGTGCATCCCGTATCCGTCATGACAGTATTTTCAAATATGGGAAATAAATGTTTCCGTTCAAGTTCAAAGTTCACTTAATGTTAAACGTGATATATACCTAAGATCTACGTACGGTCATGCTGGATATTATAATTATGTAGAAATCATAGGACATCATTAATCACTAAGTATTTTGTTCTTACCTCTTTTCCATTTCAATTGGGATTGGGCCTCTTCGTATGTAGGCACCAGGACTTTCAGTCTTGGGTATTCGATGGTTCGTTATTCAGTACCGAACCCGCATAGGTCGCCAGCCCCAAGCCTGAGAGATTTCAAGGTCAACCATGTTCCATGAGGCCAGTAAATGGGATAATTTACCCCATCAGGTGGCAAGATGAAATTGATGTAGATCAATAGCTCTAGGCGTTCCATTCACGAGAATATAGGTTTGCCTGCCATCAGCTTGGCAGTTTTTTTGGTTAGCCTCCCTAAACTATCGATGTTAATATCTTGGAAACAAGAGAAATTCGCGTAGAGACAATTCAAAACATTCAAAGTATATTTAAATGCAAACCTTGATATTTAATTAAATCTACACATTGTGAGAGTGAATAATAGGGCAAATGAATCAGTTGTGGGCATTTCTCATTAGTATCTTCGGTTTTTAGGGTTCCGTAGCCAAAATGGCAAAAACGGAACCCTTATAGTTTCGCCATGTCCGTCCATCCATCCATCCGTCCGTCCGTCCGCGGTCTAGCTTAGTGACCTCACTGTGAGGTGAGCACTAGAAAGCTGAAATTTGGTTTGAATATGTGCATGAACTAAGCCGACTAAATGGTACAATAAAAGTGGTTGTCTGTAAAGGCGGTTTACGGACTATAATTTTGCGTGATAACGTAATAAGAAAACTAGAGATGGGCCGACTAGGGTTTTTGCCGACTACACAATCGGCCGACTAGTCGGCAATGACGATCGTAGGTTTTGGCTAACTGATAAAACTGATTCCCGACACTTACAAGCTGTCCAGTATAAGTGAATCTTTCATACCATTATAACTATGCATACTCAGAGGTCACCTTTACATTGGTGTATTTTAGTCGCGCGCTTGTTAGGCGATGGAAATTAAAGTACCAGGGCCTCAGTAATCACCGTCGCTTACCAAACGCGTCTCTTTTACAAACCATTATTGCAGAGACCCCTAGATTCGTAACAAGTATGCGTAATCGTAGATTATTTTATACTGGTTTTATTGAAACGATCATTCGTTACCTATCTCGCCTACACTACTCTAAATGATATTAGTTGGTCTCTGTCACACTTTGTGCAATGCGCAAAATATGGAAATCTCTCTTTCACGCCCGTCTTAAGTATATTGGTGTATCTCTTTTACCCATGATGGACATGAAGATTATAGCAGTGTGTAACATTTACAAGTGTATGAGTGCCTGCCGGACCCAGGGGGGTTAACATTTCGCACACATATACAGTGATGAAAGAGATGTGCGCGTGGACATTCATACGCGTGCAAATGTGCGCTTTATTGTGAAGGCGATAAAGTGCATGTTCAGATATTTTTGAGTAACCTGACCGCTCCTATATATTTGATGGCGAAATAATTACGTAAGGTAACATGTACAAAGAAATAAAAGTAAAAACATCCAAGATAATATCTTAAACATAAAACTAACAAGCAAAAATAATAAAAAAATAAAATAACAAAAATAAAAGCAAGATTAAGAAAAAATAAAAAAACAAAATAAAATGTTCCCATCCGCGAGGATCGAACCCAGGCCGATCGTTTAGCAGACAAACTTCTTCCCACTAGGCCACGCCCCGACTTGTAAGACTCGACGAAATTAGATTAGATGTCAAGCGGATTTACGGTCTTACACCTACTCCTATGTATTCATTATGCCCTAGTACAATCGAAACATAAAATTTTTGACCACGTGATCCCAGCGGAACGCTACATTTGTTTGAACATGCGGTCGGTTCTCCATCGATTTATAAGACGTTATCACGTCAAAAAACTGGAAATAGTTATTTGTGCAACAAGAGAGGAAAGTTGTTTTTTCTTGCGAGTATTGATTTTGAGTCCCGAGTAAGCGAAAGATTCTATAATTGAATCACGAGCGAAGCGAGTCGGACGGACGAACGGACGGACGGACGGACGGACGGACGGACATGGCGAAACTATAAGGGTTCCGTTTTTGCCATTTTGGCTACGGAACCCTAAAAACCGAAGATACTAATGAGAAATGCCCACAACTGATTCATTTGCCCTATTATTTCAACACGTATGAAGTGCAAGACTCACAATGTGTAGATTTAATTAAATATCAAGGTTTGCATTTAAATATACTTTGAATGTTTTGTATTGTCTCTACGCGAATTTCTCTTGTTTCCAAGATATTAACATCGATAGTTTAGGGAGGCTAACCAAAAAAGCTGCCAGGCTGATGGCAGGCAAACGGGGCAAACCTATATTCTCGTGAATGGAACGCCTAGAGCTATCGATCTACATCAGTTTCATCTTGCCATCTGATGGGGTATATTATCCCATTTACTGGCCTGATGGAACATGGTTGACCTTGAAATCTCTCAGGCTTGGAGCTGGCGACCTATGCGGGTTCGGCCCTGAATAACGAACCATCGAATACCCAAGACTGAAAGTCCTGGTGCCTACATACTGTTATAGGGCAGCTTCCGTTGGAGTTTCGAAGAAAACTCTTGAATATAACCCAAACAATTTATTTTCCCAAAATACACTGCACAAACTTACACACTAAAATATTAGGATATTAGTAGATCTAGGTTTAAAGAGTGAATTACGAGTGACATTGTTTTTTCTATTATTCGGATTTTATACATTCATATTGCTGTCAACGCTTCACCTACATTTGAGTATCGCTGGGTAAGCTAAATAATTATAAGTGTATATAACAGGCCCCCCGTTGAGACGAGGCTTTATCTTAAATAGATGAAGCTGAGTAGTAAAATTATATATTAAGGTCTTATTAGTAAGTAGGTAGAGAATTATACATTTCAAAATGACTTATTATACTTATAGTTATTATAATCTTATGATTTACTAAAACTAATTATATTTAGGTAGCAGTTTAAGCTTTGGAGAGTCTAACAAAAATATGTATTCGTGAGTTCTTGAATTCCTAAAATAAACACAGAATTATATTTGACATTGGAAGACAGGGAGGAAATATATTTATTCAATGTCACAACATTATAGGTACTTACATTAATTAAGAATACGTAGTGAATACAAAGTATTGAAAATTATCGCTATATTTTACAATAAAGTGACAAGGTTTTGGTTGAACAGAAATCCATTTATTATTTTTTATTTAGTAGATACATGCCAGGCAGCGACATCACAAAAATCTATTTAGAATCACACTCTTTTGGTAAGGGTTTGTAAATTTCAATGAAAAAACAAGTTTCGCATCATGGGGCTGATGTTGGAGTAAATATTTAAAAGGAAACATAACAATGGAATATCCACTATTCACAGTACTACAAATGTTTACGTCATTAAATAAAATATAATTGGTGGTATAAATTCATAGTGAAGGATGTCAGTTTTATAAAATAAAATTACATTTAGAATAGAATCTAAGTAATTAGATACCGTGAGTAATGATGAGCTCTCAATGACATTTAAATGCTAGGTTGTTGGCATGCGACATATATTTAGTAGTTCATTTACCTTTGTAACTTGAGATATGGACTGAGTCATGTGTTCCAGTTGTGAGGTTATTTTATTTCATTGCAATTACATTAGAAATGGTTGAGATGCAAGCATTAATGTCCGATTCGATTATATGGATATTTTGTTTCATGGGTGGAAAAATTCATATTTGTGTTTAAGTAAGTGTTAGTTTTTAATTAGGGATTAGCAGGTTTTATCTCATTTACATGATATTTAGTATGGCGACGGTTTATACAGAGAGTGACGTTATTTTTATTATGAACTTTAGCTATTTTGTATGGCCCTTTCCAAATAGGAGATAAGGCTTTTCGAAGCCTGTGGTGTTGTTTTAGGTATACAAGGTCACCAACCTTGTATGAAACTTCGCGAGAAGGTGAGTCATAGTACTGCTTAGAGGTTTCTTTACTTTTAAGAATGTGTTCAAGGGCTTTTTCTCGGCTAAATCGCATACGGTACTGTAGGGCTCGGACATATTCATCGTAGGTGAGGTTGTCACTGGTTTCGTATAGGGAATTAGAAATATGGGGTTTGTGGCCATATAGAAGTTCGTATGGAGTATATTGAGTGGTACTGTGAGGGGTAGTGTTGTAGCAGAGGATGGCTGTAAATAGGTAGCTATGCCAATCGGAATGGTTCTCATTGACAAATGATTTTAGATATTCTTTCAAGGTCGAATGGCTACGTTCAAGAGCACCATTCGTCATTGGGTGATAAGGGGTAGAAAACAGGGGTTTTATTTTAAAAATATTGGTAATTTGTTTGAATAGCTCTGAGATGAAACATGTGCCAAGGTCAGTTAGGATCATTTTTGGAATTCCAAATAGAGCCATGAAATGAACTAGATTACGAGCAACTTCCTCGCTCGTGGCGGTAACTTGGGGATACGCGCATGAAAATTTGGTGAGGTCATCTTGGAGAGTCAGGATGTACCTAAATTTTTCGACTCCAGCTTCTGGAAGGGTACCGACTATATCTAGAGCTAGTCGTTCAAATGGTTTGGTGCTAGAAGATGTTATTACCATTGGGGCTACATTGCATTTTCTTAAAGGTTTATTAATTTGGCATAGTTTGCATGACTTAACGTAACTTTCAATATCTTTGCGCATTGTTTTCCAGTAGTAGGAAGCTTTAATCCGGTTAAGCATTCTATTGATTCCAGGGTGTCCCGCGATTGTAGAGTTATGGTTTTCTTTAAGGATTTGAGGAATCTCTGCAGGTGTAGGATATATTATTTTGTTTCTGTAAATGTGTATAGTTATGTTAGTATTGTGGAACACATATGAAATCATGTTATAGATTTTAACATAAGAGACGTTTGTAAATGGTTCCGTAAAGTCCGATACCGCTAAGTCCGTGAGTGTCGGGTTGTTTTGTAATATGATATCTCGTAGTGATTGTAGTAGGTTAAAAATTGTTTTGTAATTAGTCTCGTCGTAGTGATGGACTTTAGTAAACAGAAAATAGTACATTTTATTGTTACTGGGGAATGGTAGGACAGTGTCGGGCTGGCGTTCGGTATTTTGGAGGTCTTCCTGGTTTGAGATTTCAGATAGGATTTCTTCGAGATAAGGCATGGAAGAGTCAAAGTCAAGAGACGCAGGACATGCGATAGAGTTCAATTTACATTTGATTAAGGTTTCGGAATGTTCTATTATGTTTGTATTGCACATTTCAGTGGATTTGTTAGACTGGGTTTTGATGAATTGTTCATAAGGACATTGGACCGTAGTATTAGGAAGTTGACTCTGATTTCGGCTCTGGCTACGAGTTATGGCATGAATTGGAATTCTGGAAAGAGCGTCGGCGTTAGAGTTAAGTTTACCCGGTTTATAAATAACTTCGTAGTCGTATTCTTCCAATTTTAATCTCCATCGAATAAGTCTACTGCCGGGGTCTTTTACGTTAAAAAGCCAAGTTAGTGGGCGATGATCGGTGACAATTTGAAACTTATTGCCGTATAAATAAGGACGAAAGCATTTTACAGCGAAGATGATACCCAAGAGCTCTTTCTCGGTGGTGGAGTAGTTACATTCGGCTTTATTCATAGTGCGAGATGCGTAGGCGATTGGAAGATCTCGTCCTATAGGACCTTGAGAGAGAACAGCACCAAGAGCACTGTTACTAGCATCTGTGGTTACTACAAAAGGTTGGGAAAAATCAGGGTACTGAACTACTGAAGTAAAGGTGCCGTGGTAAGTTTTTCCTTCAGATTGTTGAAAGCGAGATCTTGTTCAGAGGACCAATTGAATACGACATCTTTCTTTAAAAGAGAAGTGAGGGGTTTTGTTATTTTGGAAAAGCCATCTATGAATCTGCGGTAGTAACCAGCTAGGCCGATAAATGATTTAATCTCTTTAGAGTTACGTGGGACTGGGAACTCAGCGACGGCTTTTACTTTGTCGGGATTCGGTTGCACGCCTTTGTCAGTTATCACGTGACCTAAGTAAGTCACTTCGCGACGTAAAAATTCGCATTTATCAGGTTGGAGCTTCAAATTGAATTCACGGAATCTATCAAATACAAGTTGCAATTTTTGGACGTGACTTTCAAGATCATGGGAGTATATTATACAGTCATCTAAGTATATATAGCAATGTAGGCCTTGTAGGCCTGAAAGAGCTAGGTTCATGAGGCGCTGAAAAGTGGATGGGGCATTTTTTAAACCGAACGGCATCCTCAAAAACTCGAAATGGCCCGAAATTCCGTTAGGATTAAGAACAGTGAATCCGGTTTTGGCTGAGTCTGAGGGGTCCATTTTAATTTGATGAAATCCAGACACGAGATCCAATGTTGTGAAATATTTAGAATTGCCTAATTGATCAAGAATGTCGGTTATGAGGGGTATTGGATAGATTTCAGTTATGGTGACGTCATTAAGGCGCCTGTAATCGATAACCAAGCGCCATTTTCTTTGGCCAGAGGCATCAGCCTTTTTTGGTACAATCCAGACTGGTGCACTCCAGGGGGATATGGAAGGTTGAATTATATTGTGGTCTAGCATCTTTTTGATTTGTTTATCAACTTCTTGACGGTGACATTCGGGGAATCTGTAGGATTTTGCATTAATTGGCGCGGCATTGCCTGTATTAATTGAGTGTTGTAGGGCGTTAGTATGGGTCAGAGGATCTCCTTCGAGATAAAAGATACCAGCGTATCTACTGCAGCAATCGAGCAAAGACTTCCTTTCCTCAGAATTTAGATGCCCGTGACGTATGAGGTCTAATACTCGTTGGACGCGGTTGGTCGACGTTGACGGTGCAGTATTTAGGTTCATGACGGATTCAGTGGAGTTTTCTACAAAATCAGAGTGGTCAATTGGAGTAACTTTGACCTTAAGGTCCTTTATTTCGACCGGGAAATCAGTGGTATTTAAAATAGATAAATTAACACGTTTATTTTGTTTTATGGTGACTACGCAGTTGGCTAAGTAGACCCCCTCGTGAAACATGTGGTCTAATACTAAACCTTCATTTTTTCCCTTTAATTCTGAGATAGGGTTTGAAATACTGCATTCAATTACACTCTCCGATCGAGCAGGAATGATGTAAGAAGGCTGGCTAAAATGAATCTGCAATTGCTCACCGTTTAATGAAATCGAGTCTGTTTTATAATCTATATTTGCAGCATAAAATTTGAAGAAATCGTTACCTATGATACCGTCGTATTTGAGATTTATCTCGTCTTTAATAGCATGAAATTCGTAGGCAATATTTTGGTTTATAAGACAGAGTCCTAACTGTAGTGAACCCAAAGTCTCACAGTAGGTATCGGAGTCGTTGATACCCTTCAGTTTGATAATTTTAGATGAGAGTGGGGGTTTTTGTTCCAAACTGGAGTATTTAACAATACTTACACTAGATCCTGTATCCAATAAGAAGCAGAGAGAGTTCTTTGAGTACGGAGTATTGAAATTAGTATGAGGTAATGATATTTTATTCTTTAGTGATGTTATTTCATAGCAGGGTATGGCGTGGTCAGTACTATTGGTTTCTAATCTATTTTCAGAAAATGACAAGGATTGAGATGGAAGAGGTTTCGCTGTAAGTTTTCCTTTGCAGGATTTGGAGTTTGAGACAACTTCAGCATATGTTCTGGTAATCGTTTCTACACAGGGATCGGTAGGGTGTTCCTGATTAACTGAGTCATGGGGTGTATTCAATTTATGATGAGAATGAGTGTCCATTTCGACTACCTTATGGCGGAATTCAATGGGAGAGCTAGTACAATATATAGCGGGAGACTTGGCACAAGATACAGTGGGAAGGTTAGTATGAGATTCAGCGAAAGATTGAGTGCTAGATTCAGTGACAGAATTGGTACAAGATGCAGTGGGAGGATTAATATATGATTCAGTGAGGGGATTGGTACAAGATACAGTGGGAGAGTCAGTATAAGATTCAGTGCACGAATTGGTACAAGATACGGTGGAAGAGTTAGCATAAGATTCAGTGAGAGGTTTAGTACAAGATACAATGGGAGAGTTAGTATAAGATTCAGTGAAAGAATTGGTACAAGATACAGTGGAAGAGTTAGTATAAGATTCGGTGGGAGGTTTAGTACAAGATACAGTGGGAGAGTTAGTATAAGATTCAGTGAGTGATTTATTGAGGCTTCGATTAGGAGTTGTATTAGTTATGGTATCGGGTAGCAAACGTTTTCGATGCTGGGGCCTGGCACGAGGGACAGTCAGCGTGTCATGAAAAGTGTGCGATTCCGGTAGACACGAAACCGAAATCGTATTTAGTTTAAATGGTCGTTACAAGTTTCGCATGAGTATGAGTTTATTTGACTATTCCGTGCGCTTGCACTGGAAATCTGAGGCCGCGAGTCAGCTGTTTGCGGTGAATCAGCGGAGCTGTTTAGGCGAAGGTTATTATTATATTGTCTTTTACGACATTCACTAATGTGATGACCTATATTTTTGCAATAGGCGCAAACTTTAGGTTTGTTTGAATATTCGAAATGAGGGCGAGTCTGAGAACTGTTAGAGAGCTGACTGTTTGAGTTAGGAGGGACTTGAGGTCGGACATGGAAGGAATTGCACTCATTTCTAGCGCGAAAACATTCTGGAGATGAGTGCCCCGATTTGTGGCAAAGATCACACATTTTGGTTATCCTAGTATTAGTTCGCTTGAGATTAAATATTTTTTCTTCTTCGATTGCGAATGAGATGCCTTCATTAAGGTTGGAAGGGTTATGACACCTAACTATAGATGAAAAGTTGGGATTTAACCCAAGTAGGAATGTGTTGAGAGCAAGATCTTCCATGGCAGCTATGCGTCCTGGAAGTTCTTTGTTATCCGTACAAGAGTATTGTATATCGGCTAGGATTCGGGTCAAACACGATTCTATGCGTAATGAATATTCCGTTACTGTTTCTGAACTATTTTGTTTACAATTTTGAAGCTCTAGAAGGAGGTGTGTGGAATGTTTCTTTTCCCCGAAAGTTGTTTTTAGGAATTGTTTAACTTCAGCCCATGTTTTGAAGGTCTTCAAGCAGCAAGCCAATTGGGCCTTACCTTCGAGTTGTGACAAAATAAATTTACACAAAACATTCTGCTGTTCTGAACTGGCTAAGGTTATAGCATTTTCACAATTTGTCAAGAATGCCGGCAAGGATTCGCGATCTCCGTTGTAAGGTTTAATAAATTTGGTTAAGAAGGATAGAGTAATTTTGACACTCATTTTAGATTTTTGGAGTTTTGGTGAAGGAAGATTAACTTTTAATTCAGGCGCGGAAGTGTCTGTATGATCGGTGTCTGATTGAAACTCGTCAGATTCTTCGGATAAGATCTCAATCTTAAGATCACTCATTAATTATGCAGTTCAGAACATCAGAGAATACAAAAAGTAGAAATAATAATCATAGGTACTCTAAGTAAAAATAGTAACTAATTGTCCATACATACAAAATGGTTGGAATACTTTCTTGAGTGCACTTTTAACTTGAATTTTCAGAAAATAGTTACTTTCACGAACAATTAAAATAAAACT
Organism: Pammene fasciana; assembly: GCA_911728535.1. Taxonomy (NCBI): domain Eukaryota; kingdom Metazoa; phylum Arthropoda; class Insecta; order Lepidoptera; family Tortricidae; genus Pammene; species Pammene fasciana. The sequence continues at coordinate 22,466,621 of OU452275.1, forward strand.
CACAAAACGATGCGCAGAAAAATCCTTCGCAGCGAACGGGTTGTTGACCGGCCACGCGATGCGTCGTATTGAGGTTGCACACACGGCGAAATACGTAGGAGGTGTCACGTTTTCTCGAAACGTGCAGGTATCCAATATGGGATAGGTGCGGGCTAGTGAACTGGATAGAGTCACTAGACTGATCGTCGACCTGGAGCAGTGCTGGTAGGGGTGATATGTTGTTTGTGTTCCGAATGCGGGCTCGGCTAGGTTGCCGAGACTGATCGTCGATCCGGGGTTGCGATGCGGGCTCAGCGACAGTGCTGAGACTAACCGTCGATCTGGAAGCTGTCCTTTGAGTTCGGAATGACGGGACCTTGATAGTCACTTATGTCATCCCACCGCTGCCACCAATTTGTTATAGGGCAGCTTCCGTTGGAGTTTCGAAGAAAACTCTTGAATATAACCCAAACAATTTATTTTCCCAAAATACACTGCACAAACTTACACACTAAAATATTAGGATATTAGTAGATCTAGGTTTAAAGAGTGAATTACGAGTGACATTGTTTTTTCTATTATTCGGATTTTATACATTCATATTGCTGTCAACGCTTCACCTACATTTGAGTATCGCTGGGTAAGCTAAATAATTATAAGTGTATATAACAATACGAAGAGGCCCAATCCCAATTGAAATGGAAAAGAGGTAAGAACAAAATACTTAGTGATTAATGATGTCCTATGATTTCTACATAATTATAATATCCAGCATGACCGTACGTAGATCTTAGGTATATATCACGTTTAACATTAAGTGAACTTTGAACTTGAACGGAAACATTTATTTCCCATATTTGAAAATACTGTCATGACGGATACGGGATGCACGGGCCCGGCCAATTTCCAGGGGATAGCAGCCCTATAGTCTATGCGCATGAAGGATGCTTACCTTTCAGTAGTAGAGAGTGCTCTGGTAGGCGTCGGTCGTATATATTATGACTTCACGCAGTAATCAAAGTACCCAAGTCAGGGTGTTTTTTCACCCACAGATTGAGCATATTTAAGCGAAGCAGTAATAGGAGATTGCAGAAATGAGGTGATTAACCAATTTTACGTCACACACTGATGATTTATTGTCGCGGCGTCCTCAATATTACCCGTAATCTAAGTTTTCCGGTAGTCATCTATATAATTAGTGAGAAATGACCAGAACTGGTTCATTTACCCTATTATTTCAACACGTATGCATTGCAAGACTGTCAATATATATATTTTAATTAAATATCACGGTTCGCACTAAAATATTCCTCGAATTTTAGCGTCTGTACATGAATTTCTCGTTGGTCCAAGTTACTAAATCGATACTTTGAGGAGGCTGACCAGAAAAACTACCAGGCTGATGGCAGGCAACCCTATATATTCGTGAATGGCACGCCAAGGGCTATCGATCTGCATAAATTTCAGCTTGCCACCTGATGAGGTAAATTACCCCATTTTTTGGCCTCATAAAACATGGCTGACCTGGAAATCTACCAGGTTTAGGGCTGGCAACCTATGCGGGTTCGGGTCACCAAAGGGGTCTCTTTCGATGGGTAAAGGTTTCAATCTGCCACCTTATGATGTAAATTTTGGTAAAAATTGACGTTTTAAAATTCAAAAAAAACTATGTTCTTCCAGGCTGTGCCATGGCAACCTACTATAGTCCAGTGTTCCTAAGTATTATCTATCGCTGTAGTATGTGTCTGCTCTGCCACCGTGTGAGGTAAGGTTTCATGCAATGGGAGCTTAATCTATTTGGTAGCAGGGCAACACCCACTAACACATCCATGTCTAGATGTTTTTGGTATAATACCTGTTATTCGATATAGGTACTTAAAATACAATTTTATGAGTAAAGAGTCAGATTCTCCGTTTTTAGTTATGTCGAAAAATCGTTTTAAAATTGCGAATATCGTTAACCGTTTACTGAAAATTGATTCACAATTTAGGTTACTTAAGTAACCTAACTACGATTACGCGGTAGAAAACGGATGTGTAACAGCGCAATGAAAGCAATTAACCTTTTTATACTAAGTTGGAAACATCGCGACCTAAATATCATACTAATCTGTTAGCAGTCATAATTGCTAATAGGCTAAGTGCTAGCCGCAGAAAATGTGATACGATAACGAATCCAACGAAATCCCTCTAATTCGTTTGTTATAGTATCGATAAAGGCCAGAGTGACGGTCAGCATAAATTTTTTGGTTGGAAAAAGGAGTAATAAAATACGTAATATTGCCTAAGTTGTCTCATTTATATAGACCAGGGCCTATATTTTAACACTAGATGAAAAACATAGCGTATTATTACGGAAATAAAAACAGGAGGCTACAAACTACTTACAACATAATACTTCATTGGTACGAGTTTACCAACGGAAAAAAACACAAGAAACGTACCTTGCAAATAAAATTACCGATATTAATTACATATTGATTACATAATTATCAATCTATCAAACCCAGAACTCTAGGAATTGTATGTATTTTTCAAGGGTTTGCATTCTCTGACTTCCACTGATGAACAACTGCGAGATGTCCGTGTCTTCAAAAAGGATAGTATAGTAAACTTACCAGAGGGCGTTTTTGCCTCTCGTTATTGTGTCATATTTTCCGGGGCTAGCTCTTCGTCTATAAAGTAATTTGTTTAATGAATCCAATTAATGTTTCTGTTTGAAATTTCACAGACGCTTTAATGACAGTTTATGTCATACAGTAGAATGACTTGTGATAATTAATGTTAAGGTCCAATCGATTCAGGATTATGTGGAGCTTTGGGGGGAATTTACTGCGCGAGCAGTTGTTTTTTTTTGTATTTTATACCTTACTCAAATATTGTATAAAAATATTGTATAAAAATTGAAAAATAAAACCAGAAATTCTTAGAAAATAAGAGGTTATGTAGGTTTTTATTTTAGGCAGATTTTATTTAATATCTAAGAAAATTATTTTAATCAAATAACAAGTCTCGTAAATTATTGTACGAAATGTTAGCTATTAACGTTTATTTTAGTAATTTTCAACTTTTATATAATGTTTTTACTTAAAAAAATGTTAATTATTACAATTGCAACACCAATCGATTTTATTAAATGCGTCTCCGTTGACATTTCTCTTAAATAAGATCGAAAACGATTGTTGTATGGTTGTCATTGGTCACTGCTCAGGTACATTTTGGATAATCGATTTCTATTGGTTAGTAGCCGGTGATGGCGCCACTAGCTGTCAGTTGGTTTTGGCATTCATTCGCTTGGATGCATTCCGTTATGAGCACTAGAGCAGTGAACATGGAGTTACATTAAGCTGATGTTGTATTGAAGGTTAATTAGTATTGTATTGGAGGTTAATTAAGTTTAATGGATGGATTGAAGGAATAACGTTGATTGTTAATTAAGTTGATATTGTGTTGAGGGATTAATAGTGATTGGTATTAAAGTCACAGTCAATTGTCTACATGTGTATCATTCGCACTCTCTAATCCCGGAAAGTTCTCACAGAAATAATGTTCCAATAACATAAAAAGAAGACTAACTATGCTAAAATTTTTGTAGTGTTCAAAGAATAACCGCCCCTCCCTGCGGTCGTATTGTTTCACTTTTTATGTTTACGATACGTACTATAGAAGACGATATTTATAATATAATAAATAAAATAAAAATAATAAAATGGTTTTATACCTAATAAAGTAAATCAAGTACCTAAACTGTCACTAACATATAAGTCACGTATATCATCATAGCTAGTTTTATGTCCTGATATATCGAATTATATTTATTATAAAAATTTATACCTGAATCCAAACTTCCACATTTCAACTTTCCGTCACTTCGGTTTTTCTAAGTCTGGGTAACGCTTGAAGGATGTTAGTTTCGTTAGACGGTGCTCTTCTCAGGCAACTCGTTCTGAAGCCTCCATCCTAACATCCGTTACTTGTGCGCAGAGAGAAGAGCTCTCTGTCTCACTCCAATTAATAAAAAATGATCTTGTTTTGATATGGGTTTTTTACATTAGCACAAATGATTGGCGCTTGAACTTGAAAAGAGCAGGACACAATGACTTGAGTACCCATCAGTTCTAAGCCTAGACGCAATTTTTTTTAATGAAATCAGTCCAGGGAAAAAAGGGCTCACTATGGCGATCTGGAGTTATAAACTACGCAATGTACGCTATCTATTAGAAATTGTACTTAACACTTAGATTAGACGTTAAAGTCCAGTCTAAAGGATGAACAAATGTTATAGTAAGATCGTTTCATATTTTTAAATAGGAATGCATCCGTCGGTGTAGGGCTCTCAAAGCGCGGCGCTGGCGCTGGTTAAAAACGCGCTTTAATTGGATTGCCTTTTATGAGCGTAATAAAATTGGATTTACTCAGCCGAAACCAGGAGCGTTTTCACCTCCCTCCGGTCGTATTGTTTCGTTATTCCCTAAAGCTTTAAATCGACAAGTGTATTGAGCCCGCTTTGAAAAAGATCTACCCACTAAATTATCGTGGGACTTGTAATGTTTCAATAAAAGGAAATACTTACTTGTTAGGGTTACGTCAAAACTACTTTTTAATTGCACTCCATACATGTAAATAAATATCAAAACGAATTTTTTGCAAATATAAACATGATTCACATCGATCTATAAGGGCTTTAAACACAACTTTGAGGTTAAATGGTAATTTTTTGATTATATAAATATTATCAAAAATAATCGCTTCGAAAATCTAAAAAAACGTCACCGCCCTTACCGATGTAGGTTTGTTAGTAACCTTGTCACAGTGTAAGATATTACCATAGTTGCTGACATGGTGTTTTTATGATTTCATTTGATAGAAATAATTAAATAATTTAATACAACTTTGGAGAAAAAAAAATATTTCTATTTCGCTTAATTATGAAGTTATAAGAATCTCGAGAAATTCCTATTAAAGCCATAGAAACTATATTATCTCATTTCCAACTTTATTGTAGGCTATGAGCTTAGTTAATTATAATAATAACTTAAAATTAACGATGATGTGCTTTGAAATTATTATAAAATATAATAATAATAATAATATCCCACCATCCTCGCCCGCCTCGTCAGTCTCCTCGCAATCGTCGTCGGGCGATGAGTTCGCCACTGCGCCCGACACCAGCGAGTCGAGCGACGAGCGCGGGCCGCCGCCGCCGCCGCCACGACCACCTGCGCGACGAGGGCGGCCACCGCTGCCGGCACGCTTGGGGCTTGCGGGACATCCTGCCCCGCCCAGGGCCCCCGCTGCCGGTGGTATAGTGCGTCGCATGAGATGGACTCAAACAATGAATGAGAACGTCATGCGCGCATACTATGGGGCTACAGAGGGGGGAACAAATCTATGCGCGTATCGTGTTCGTTTGCTTCCTCTGTTTCGGGCCCTTGAACCGACCACCAACGTTACTGCGCAGCGACTATCGGATCAGGTCCGAGTCATCCAACGGGATAAACGGCTGGATGACTCGACACTTGATCGGCTTCGCCTAGAGGCTCTCTCTGCTCACGCGGCCTCCACCTCGGCGCGGGATCCACCCGCCACGGCGCCGGATCCGATGCCCGCACCCGACCTGGCATCGGGGGCGCCGCGGGTTGATCCCAGCGCCGACGAGGAGGAGATCGCGACTCAGAGTGTGAGTAGTACAGCCAATGAGCAACTGAGGAGGACTTTGGAAGAGGCAATTACGCAGTATCGCTCCACAAATATCCCTAGGCCACGATTACCACGCTTGCCTATGAATAGACGCAATCTAGCGTTAATGGGAGCCCTAAATGATTTGCTAGATCCATTCCTGCGGACTAGTAAAGACTTAGATGATACGCACTCGATCATGTACTGCGGAGCCATCGCGGCGTGCCGTGTTGCTCGAGTCAAGTTTCCGGACGCTGAACGTGCACCTAGGACCGCCGGGGGTGTCCCCGCATGGCAGGTGCGGATTGAGCGGCGTATCAACTCATTTAGGACTCTCATTGCAAAGCTGATCTGCTTCAGGGGGGGCAACAACCGCCCCCGAGTAATGCGCTTTGTGCACCAGGCGTTCGCGGGGACGGATATCGAGCCCCGCGACTACATGGCCAACGTCACAGAGCGCATCGACTTTCTGAAGCAGAAAGTGTATGCATGGGCAAGCCGTATTCGCCGCTACAGAGAGCGTGTGGACCGATTCAGGCAGAATCGTCTTTTCCAAAGTGACCAAAGGAAGGTATACCGAAGGTGGGAGGAAGCTGACCCCCATGTGTCCGACGTGCGACTGCCGGATGCTACTGCCATGTCTGATTTCTGGCGTAGCATCTGGTCGGCGCCCGTTGAACACACGGAGGGCGAGTGGATGAGCGTTGTCGAACGTGAGTGCGAGACCATCGAACCTATGGGGGCTATTACCATCAGCCCCGATGACGTAAGTTGTGCAATCCGTACGGCTCAGAACTGGAAAAGTCCTGGCCCGGATGGATTGCACAACTTCTGGCTAAAATGGTTTCGATGCTCGCACTCACGGCTGGCAACGCAATTTCAGCAAGCCCTCGAACTTGGCTCCCTCCCGCCCTCCTTAACAACTGGTGTAACCTTCCTGCTCTATAAGTCCGGTAGTACCACGGAAGCGAAGAACTATCGACCCATCACGTGCTTGCCTACACTCTACAAGCTCCTTACATCCATTTTGAGAGCAAAAATAAACGCGCATATGGTCGCAAACAACATCTTGGCCTCCGCTCAAAATGGATGTAGGGTTGGGTCCCGTGGTACTAAAGAGCTCCTCCTCATAGACATGACCATTTGCCAACGAGTCCGGCGGAACAGGGGGGCCCTCTCAGCCGCCTGGATTGACTACAAGAAGGCCTATGATTCAGTGCCTCATTCATGGCTGGAGAGGATCTTAGAGCTGTATAAAATTGATGCAGCCTTAAGATCCTTCCTTGGCGCGTGTATGAGGCAGTGGACCACAGTCCTTCGTCAACCAGGAGGCGGGGATGACCCCCCTGGCCCGCAGGACTTTATAAGGATCGAGCGAGGAATATTTCAGGGCGACAGTCTGAGTCCCTTGTGGTTCTGCCTAGCTCTAAATCCGCTCAGCACCCTGCTGAAGGATTCGGGGCTAGGTTGCCGGCTTCGGAGAGAGGGTGAAGTCATATCTCACCTCCTGTACATGGACGATCTCAAAAATATTTGCACCAAATAACCGGGACTTGCTGGAGCTACTAAAAACCACTGAAGTCTTCAGTAGTTCCATCAAGATGGAATTTGGTGTTGATAAATGTGCGGTTATGCATGTACAGCGGGGGAAAGTAGTAAATTCAACAAATTTACAGCTTTCTGAGACGATGACGTTCAGATCTATCTCTGAATCAGAAACCTACAAATACCTTGGTATGTCACAGTCGTTGGGTATTGAGGATGCGGGTATTAAACAGGCGTTGAGGGAGCGCTTCTTCGGTCGGCTGACAAAAGTACTCAATAGTCTTTTGTCAGGTGGCAACAAGGTGCGCGCCTTCAACGCCTGGGTGATGCCCCTACTCACATACTCCTTTGGCATACTAAGGTGGACACAGACCGAGCTGGATGCCCTGGATCGGAGGGTCCGTCAATTGCTCACCACACACCGTATGCTTCACCCACGCTCGTCCGTTATGAGATTGTACATCCCACGGAAGTGTGGAGGTCGCGGCTTTTTAAATGCCAAAAATCTCCACAACCGTGAGGTGTACAATCTCAGGAATTATTTCCTTAACAACGAGTGTGGGATGCATCGTGATGTGGTGGCAATAGATAAGGGCCTCACGCCGCTCTCCTTGGCGATCGAGAACTGGCGCAAACCTGTGGTGCTAAGCACCGAGGATCGCAAGGCGGTATGGAAAAGCAAGGAGCTACACGGGCGGTTCTACGGGGCCCTCACGGGACCCGACGTAGACCTGCTCGCGTCGGTGAACTGGTTACGATTCGGGGACCTCTTTGGAGAAACCGAAGGTTTTGCCTGTGCAATCGCGGACGAAGTTATCATGACGAATAACTACCGGAGATATATCCTGAAGGACGGTACGGTCGACATTTGTCGGGCATGCCGCCGTCCCGGAGAGTCACTCAGGCATATCATCTCCGGTTGTTCCCATCTTGCTAACGGCGAGTACTTGCACAGACATAACCTCGTAGCCAGGATCATACACCAGCAGCTTGCTCTCCTATACGGTCTTGTGGACCACGAAGTGCCGTACTACAAGTACACACCTGCGCCAGTTCTCGAAAATGGTCGTGCCACGCTCTATTGGGATCGATCTATTATCACGGACAGGACTATTGTAGCCAATAAACCTGATATCGTGGTAATAGATCGACCGCAACGCCGGGCCATGCTCGTTGACATCACCGTCCCATGTGACGTGAACCTCGTGAAAGCCGAGAAGGACAAGTCCAGCAAGTACCTAGACTTGGCTCACGAGGTAACCGCCATGTGGGAGGTCGATTCGGCGATCATTGTGCCGATAGTTGTTTCTGCGAACGGTCTCATAGCGAAGAGTCTCGACCAACATCTTGAGAGGCTTTCGCTACGAGGTTGTGGTTGGATCAAGGGTCAGATACAGAAGGCGGTAATCCTGGACACGGCGCGTATAGTCCGAAGGTTCCTCTCTCTGCGGCCCTGACCACCGGCAGCCTGGGCCTTGCCCTGCTGCCGGCGGCACTCTAGGTTAGGTTTTTTATAATGTGTTTATGTTTTATATTGTTATTGTTTTGTATGGTATATTTTATTTTAATTTTATATTCATATTGTAAAAAACCTAACTTAAGAAAGAAAATAAATATACGGAGATAATAATAATAAAAAAAAATGACGCCGTCAAAGTCAGTCGCGTTTCTTTCTGATTTCCGATTTTAATTTGATAAATAATGTTTTTATGGGTATTTTTACACTATTTTTTACGATTATTTGCGAAAAAGATGCACGCCACTTCAACGACTTTTGCGCAAGGGCGTATATGACCGCAAATATGCTTGTAAGTTGTAAATACAAACCCGGACATTAAACGTCATACAAGGAAAAGGAATGATAACCAGAAGTAAATCGCGACTGCAGCAAGCGTCCCCGCCAAACGCACGCCCACCATCTTCGCCCGCCTCGTCAGTCTCCTCGCCATCGTCGTCGGGCGATGAGTTTGCTACTGCGCCCGACACCAGCGAGTCGAGCGACGAGTGCGGGCCGCCGCCGCCGCCGCCACGACCACCTGCGCGACGAGGGCGGCCACCGCTGCCGGCACGCTTGGGGCTTGCGGGACAACCTGCCCCGCTCAGGGCCCCCGCTGCCGGTGGTATAGTGCGTCGCATGAGATGGACTCAAACAATGAATGAGAACGTCATGCGCGCCTACTATGGGGCTACAGAGGGGGGGACAAATCTATGCGCGTATCGTGTTCGTTTGCTTCCTCTGTTTCAGGCCCTTGAACCGACCACCAACGTTACTGCGCAGCGACTATCGGATCAGGTCCGAGTCATCCAACGGGATAAACGGCTGGATGACTCGACACTTGATCGGCTTCGCCTGGAGGCTCTCTCTGCTCACGCGGCCTCCACCTCGGCGCGGGATCCACCCGCCACGGCGCCGGATCCGATGCCCGCACCCGACCTGGCATCGGGGGCGCCGCGGGTTGATCCCAGCGCCGACGAGGAGGAGATCGCGACTCAGAGTGTGAGTAGTACAGCCAATGAGCAACTGAGGAGGACTTTGGAAGAGGCAATTACGCAGTATCGTTCCACAAATATCCCTAGGCCACGATTACCACGCTTGCCTATGAATAAACGCAATCTAGCGTTAATGGGAGCCCTAAATGATTTGCTAGATCCATTCTTGCGGACTAGTAAAGACTTAGATGATACGCACTCGATCATGTACTGCGGAGCCATCGCGGCGTGCCGTGTTGCTCGAGTCAAGTTTCCGGACGCTGAACGTGCACCTAGGACCGCCGGGGGTGTCCCCGCATGGCAGGTGCGGATTGAGCGACGTATCAACTCATTTAGGACTCTCATTGCAAAGCTGATCTGCTTCAGGGGGGGCAACAACCGCCCCCGAGTAATGCGCTTTGTGCACCAGGCGTTCGCGGGGATGGATATCGAGCCCCGCGACTACATGGCCAACGTCACAGAGCGCATCGACTTTCTGAAGCAGAAAGTTTATGCATGGGCAAGCCGTATTCGCCGCTACAGAGAGCGTGTGGACCGATTCAGGCAGAATCGTCTTTTCCAAAGTGACCAAAGGAAGGTATACCGAAGGTGGGAGGAAGCTGACCCCCGTGTGTCCGACGTGCGACTGCCGGATGCTACTGCCATGACTGACTTCTGGCGTAGCATCTGGTCGGCGCCCGTTGAACACACGGAGGGCGAGTGGATGAGCGTTGTCGAACGTGAGTGCGAGACCATCGAACCTATGGGGGCTATTACCATCAGCCCCGATGACGTAAGTTGTGCAATCCGTACGGCTCAGAACTGGAAAAGTCCTGGCCCGGATGGATTGCACAACTTCTGGCTAAAATGGTTTCGATGCTCGCACTCGCGGCTGGCAACGCAATTTCAGCAAGCCCTCGAACTTGGCTCCCTCCCGCCCTCCTTAACAACTGGTGTAACCTTCCTGCTCTATAAGTCCGGTAGTACCACGGAAGCGAAGAACTATCGACCCATCACGTGCTTGCCTACACTCTACAAGCTCCTTACATCCATTTTGAGAGCAAAAATAAACGCGCATATGGTCGCAAACAACATCTTGGCCTCCGCTCAAAATGGATGTAGGGTTGGGTCCCGTGGTACTAAAGAGCTCCTCCTCATAGACATGACCATTTGCCAACGAGTCCGGCGGAACAGGGGGGCCCTCTCAGCCGCCTGGATTGACTACAAGAAGGCCTATGATTCAGTGCCTCATTCATGGCTGGAGAGGATCTTAGAGCTGTATAAAATTGATGCAGCCTTAAGATCCTTCCTTGGCGCGTGTATGAGGCAGTGGACCACAGCCCTTCGTCAACCAGGAGGCGGGGATGACCCCCCTGGCCCGCAGGACTTTATAAGGATCGAGCGAGGAATATTTCAGGGCGACAGTCTGAGTCCCTTGTGGTTCTGCCTAGCTCTAAATCCGCTCAGCACCCTGCTGAAGGATTCGGGGCTAGGTTGCCGGCTTCGGAGAGAGAGTGAAGTCATATCTCACCTTCTGTACATGGACGATCTCAAATTATTTGCACCAAATAACCGGGACTTGCTGGAGCTACTAAAAACCACTGAAGTCTTCAGTAGTTCCATCAAGATGGAATTTGGTGTTGATAAATGTGCGGTTATGCATGTACAGCGGGGGAAAGTAGTAAATTCAACAAATTTACAGCTTTCTGAGACGATGACGTTCAGATCTATCTCTGAATCAGAAACCTACAAATACCTTGGTATGTCACAGTCGTTGGGTATTGAGGATGCGGGTATTAAACAGGCGTTGAGGGAGCGCTTCTTCGGTCGGCTGACAAAAGTACTCAATAGTCTTTTGTCAGGTGGCAACAAGGTGCGCGCCTTCAACGCCTGGGTGATGCCCCTACTCACATACTCCTTTGGCATACTAAGGTGGACACAGACCGAGCTGGATGCCCTGGATCGAAGGGTCCGTCAATTGCTCACCACACACCGTATGCTTCACCCACGCTCGTCCGTTATGAGATTGTACATCCCACGGAAGTGTGGAGGTCGCGGCTTTTTAAATGCCAAAAATCTCCACAACCGTGAGGTGTACAATCTCAGGAATTATTTCCTTAACAACGAGTGTGGGATGCATCGTGATGTGGTGGCAATAGATAAGGGCCTCACGCCGCTCTCCTTGGCGAACGAGAACTGGCGCAAACCTGTGGTGCTAAGCACCGAGGATCGCAAGGCGGTATGGAAGAGCAAGGAGCTACACGGGCGGTTCTACGGGGCCCTCACGGGACCCGACGTAAACCTGCTCGCGTCGGTGAACTGGTTACGATTCGGGGACCTCTTCGGAGAAACCGAAGGTTTTGCCTGTGCAATTGCGGACGAAGTTATCATGACGAATAACTACCGAAGATATATCCTGAAGGACGGTACGGTCGACATTTGTCGGGCATGCCGCCGTCCCGGAGAGTCACACAGGCATATCATCTCCGGTTGTTCCCATCTTGCTAACGGCGAGTACTTGCACAGACATAACCTCGTAGCCAGGATCATACACCAGCAGCTTGCTCTCCTATATGGTCTTGTGGACCACGAAGTGCCGTACTACAAGTACACACCTGCGCCAGTTCTCGAAAATGGTCGTGCCACGCTCTATTGGGATCGATCTATAATCACGGACAGGACTATTGTAGCCAATAAGCCTGATATCGTGGTAATAGATCGACCGCAACGCCGGGCCATGCTCGTCGACATCACCGTCCCATGTGACGTGAACCTCGTGAAGGCTGAGAAGGACAAGTCCAGCAAGTACCTAGACTTAGCTCACGAGGTAACCGCCATGTGGGAGGTTGATTCGGCGATCATTGTGCCAATAGTTGTTTCTGCGAACGGTCTCATAGCGAAGAGTCTCGACCAACATCTTGAGAGACTTTCGCTACGGGGTTGTGGTTGGATCAAGGGTCAGATTCAGAAGGCGGTAATCTTGGACACGGCGCGCATAGTCCGAAGGTTCCTCTCTCTGCGGCCCTAACCACCGGCAGCCTGGGCCCTGCCCTGTTGCTGGCGGCACCCTAGGTTAGGTTTTTTATAATGTTTTTATTGTTTTTGTATGTTTTAGATGTATTTTGTATTTTACTTTTATAAAAATGTTATAAATTACCTAGCCTAAGATAAAAGAAAAATAAAGAGAAATAATAATAATAATAAAAAAAAAAAAAAAAAAAAAAAAAAAAAAAAAAAAAAAAAAAAAAAAAAAACAACCGCTGACAATGACAGACGTCTTGTAATCAAATTTTACTAAAAATATATTTTTATACGTGTTTTTTTTGCCTAATCTTGCTCAACTTTACTTTTAAGTGAACCCTGAAACAATGATAACATGTGGAACACCAATATATTCGGGTGTAAACTCAATTACGGGTCACGAACGTACAACACGTTGCACGTTGACAGCTAGTGCATAGGCGACACACGTATATAGTAGGATGATAACGAGAAGTCGGACAAAAGCGGCATCTACGAACGCACGCCCACCATCTTCGCCCGCCTCGTCAGTCTCCTCGCCATCGTCGTCGGGCGATGAGTTCGCCACTGCGCCCGACACCAGCGAGTCGAGCGACGAGTGCGGGCCGCCGCCGCCGCCGCCACGACCACCTGCGCGACGAGGGCGGCCACCGCTGCCGGCACGCTTGGGGCTTGCGGGACACCCTGTCCCGCCCAGGGCCCCCGCTGCCGGTGGTATAGTGCGTCGCATGAGATGGACTCCAGCAATGAATGAGAACGTCATGCGCGCCTACTATGGGGCTACAGAGGGGGGAACTAATCTGTCCGCGTATCGTGACCGGATACTTCCTCTGTTTCAGGCCCTTGAACCAACCATTGACACGACTGCGCAGCGATTATCGGATCAGGTGCGCGCCATTCAACGGCTAAAGCGGTTGGATGACGCGACACTTGATCGACTTCGCCTGGAGGCTCTCTCTGCTCACGCGGACTCCACCTCGGTGCGGGATCCGCCCGCCACGTCGCCGGATCCGATGCCCGTACCCGACCTGGCATCGGGGGCGCCGCGGATTGATCCCAGTGCCGATGAGGAGTATATCGCGAGTCAGAGTATGAGTAGTACAGCCAATGAGCAGCTGAGGAGGACTTTGGAAGAGGCAATTACGCAGTATCGCTCCACAAATATCCCTAGGCCACGATTACCACGCTTGCCTATGAATAGACGCAATCTAGCGTTAATGGGAGCCCTAAATGATTTGCTAGATCCGATCCTGCGGACTAGTAAAGACTTAGATGATACGCACTCGATCATGTACTGCGGAGCCATCGCGGCGTGCCGTGTTGCACGAGTCAAGTTTCCGGACGCTGAACGTGCACCTAGGACCGCCGGGGGTGTCCCCGTATGGCAGGTGCGGATCGAGCGTCGTATCAACTCATTTAGGACTCTCATTGCAAAGCTGATCTGCTTCAGGGGGGGCAACAACCGCCCCCGAGTAATGCGCTTTGTGCACCAGGCGTTCGCGGGGACGGGTATCGAGCCCCGCGACTACATGGCCAACGTCACAGAGCGCATCGACTTTCTGAAGCAGAAAGTTTATGCATGGGCAAGCCGTATTCGCCGCTACAGAGAACGTGTGGACCGATTCAGGCAGAATCGTCTTTTTCAAAGTGACCAAAGGAAGATATACCGAAGGTGGGAGGAAGCCGACCCCCGTGTGTCCGACGTGCGACTGCCGGATGCTACTGCCATGACTGATTTCTGGCGTAGCATCTGGTCGGCGCCTGTTGAACACACGGAGGGCGAGTGGATGAGCGTTGTCGAACGTGAGTGCGAGTCCATCGAACCTATGGGGGCTATTACCATCAACCCCGATGACGTAAGTTGTGCAATCCGTACGGCTCAGAACTGGAAAAGTCCTGGCCCGGATGGATTGCACAACTTCTGGCTAAAATGGTTTCGATGCTCGCACTCGCGGCTGGCAACGCAATTCCAACAAGCTCTTGAACTTGGCTCCCTCCCGCCTTCCCTAACAACTGGTGTAACCTTCCTGCTCTACAAGTCCGGTAGTACCACGGAAGCGAAGAACTACAGACCCATCACGTGCTTGCCTACACTCTACAAGCTCCTTACATCCATTTTGAGAGCAAAAATAAACGCGCACATAGTTGCAAACAACATTTTGGCCTCTTCTCAAAATGGATGTAGGGTTGGATCCCGTGGTACTAAAGAGCTCCTCCTCATAGACATGACCATTTGCCAACGAGTCCGGCGGAACAGGGGGGCCCTCTCGGCCACTTGGATTGACTATAAGAAGGCCTATGATTCGGTGCCTCATTCATGGCTGGAAAGGATCTTAGAGCTGTATAAAGTTGATGCAGCTTTGAGATCCTTCCTTGGCGCATGTATGAGGCAGTGGACCACAGTCCTTCGTCAACCAGGAGGCGGGGATGACCCCCCTGACCCGCATGACTTTATAAGGATCGAGCGAGGAATATTTCAGGGCGACAGTCTGAGTCCCCTGTGGTTCTGCCTAGCTCTAAATCCGCTCAGCACCCTGCTGAAGGATTCGGGGCTAGGTTGCCGGCTTCGGAGAGAGGGTGAAGTCATATCTCACCTTCTGTACATGGACGATCTCAAATTATTTGCACCAAATAACCGGGACCTGATGGAGCTACTGAAAACCACTGAAGTCTTCAGTAGTTCTATCAAGATGGAGTTTGGTGTTGATAAATGTGCGGTTATGCATGTACAGCGGGGGAAAGTAGTAAATTCAACAAATTTACAGCTTTCTGAGACAATGACGTTCAGATCTATCTCTGAATCAGAAACCTACAAATACCTTGGTATGTCACAGTCGTTGGGTATTGAGGATGCGGGTATTAAACAGGCGTTGAAGGAGCGCTTCTTTGGTCGGCTGACAAAAGTACTCAATAGTCTTTTGTCAGGTGGCAACAAGGTGCGCGCCTTCAACGCCTGGGTAATGCCTCTACTCACATACTCCTTTGGCATACTAAGGTGGACACAGACCGAGCTGGATGCCCTGGATCGGAGGGTCCGTCTATTGCTCACCACACACCGTATGCTTCACCCACGCTCGTCCGTTATGAGATTGTACATCCCACGGAAGTGTGGAGGTCGCGGCTTTTTAAACGCCAAAAATCTCCACAACCGTGAGGTGTACAATCTCAGGAATTATTTCCTTAACAACGAGTGTGGGATGCATCGTGATGTGGTGGCAGTAGATAAGAGCCTCACGCCGCTCTCCTTGGCGAACGAGAACTGGCGCAAACCTGTGGTGCTAAGCACCGAGGATCGCAAGGCGGTATGGAAGAGCAAGGAGCTACACGGGCGGTTCTACGGGGCCCTCACGGGACCCGACGTAGACCTGCTCGCGTCGGTGAACTGGTTACGATTCGGGGACCTCTTCGGAGAAACCGAAGGTTTTGCCTGTGCAATTGCGGACGAAGTTATCATGACGAATAACTATCGGAGATATATCCTGAAGGACGGTACGGTCGACATTTGTCGGGCATGCCGCCGTCCCGGAGAGTCACTCAGGCATATCATCTCCGGTTGTTCTCATCTTGCTAACGGCGAGTACTTGCACAGACATAACCTCGTAGCCAGGATCATACACCAGCAGCTTGCTCTCCTATACGGTCTTGTGGACCACGAAGTGCCGTACTACAAGTACACACCTGCGCCAGTTCTCGAAAATGGTCGTGCCACGCTCTATTGGGATCGATCTATTATCACGGACAGGACTATTGTAGCCAATAAGCCTGATATAGTGATAATAGACCGATCGCAACGCCGGGCCATGCTCGTCGACATCACCGTTCCATGTGACGTTAACCTCGTGAAGGCTGAGAAGGACAAATCCAGCAAGTACCTAGACTTAGCTCACGAGGTAACCGCCATGTGGGAGGTTGATTCGGCGATCATTGTGCCGATAGTTGTTTCTGCGAACGGTCTCATAGCGAAGAGTCTCGACCAACATCTTGAGAGGCTTTCGCTACGAGGTTGTGGTTGGATCAAGGGTCAGATACAGAAGGCGGTAATCCTGGACACGGCGCGTATAGTCCGAAGGTTCCTCTCTCTGCGGCCCTGACCACCGGCAGCCTGGGCCTTGCTCCGTTGCCGGCGGCACCCTAGGTTAGGTTTTTTATAATGTTTTTATTGTTTTTGTATGTTTTTGATGTATTTTTATATTTTACTTTTGTAAAAATATTATAAATTAACCTAACCTAAGACGAAGAATAAATAAAGAGAATAATAATAATAAAATAAATAATAAAATACTCTTTATTGCACACCTCGATACATGAATTTTGACAGAAAATTTACAAAAAAAAAAACTTAAGGTAAACAACAGGCGGTCTTATCGCTAAAAAGCGATCTCTTCCAGACAACCTTAAGGTAGCGGAGATTGGTTAATTTATTAATGTCAGTAGGTGTTGAAAAACATGACGAAATTCTTATTTATCATACACATCGTATAGCCAAATATTTATATCATACAAATAAAACCCATTGAAATAAACATACATATTACACAATTTACACATATAACAAAATAAAAATATCTACTTAAACATACTTACACATACATACACTTACATATATATAAATAACAGTGTCAGACCATGGAGAGAAGGACTCGGACAAAAGTATCACGACGGAGAAAGATAATGAAGTTTAAGATGGTTTTTAAATGAAGTAGGAGATTGTGCGCACCTTATGCCCACGGGCAGTGAGTTCCAAAGCCGAACCGCTTGAAAAGTAAAGGAGCTATTATAGAATTTAGAAGAGGACGACGGCACGGAGAGAAGCAAGTTACGGGAACACCTGACAGAACGGAAATATACATTAAATACAGACCGTAAAATGTTCAATTTAGTCAAATACCGTAATTATTTTTTTCTAACAAACTGAACAATCGGGGCAATATTTCGACAGCGTAATGATATCACGGTAAATACCATCTCATCACAAAAAAAATGGTTGCATGTAAAGTCGGTTTACGGACGACAATTTTGCGTGATAACGTCATAAGAAAACATTGAAAAATTTCATACTTTTATACATAAATTAAATTGAATTATTTAGGAAAAGAATCAAATAAAATGCAGTACCGTCGCCATCAAATATATCGGAGTGACCAAAATTATCTGAACATGCACTTTATCGCCTTGACAATAGAGGCGTTGTTCAGATATTTATGACCAGGTGGTCAATTTACATGTTTCTCAATCATACAGTTTGTGACCGTAACGTTACCATGGAGATCTGTCCACGTGACCGGAACGGAACGTGACACCTTTTCATGCATGCCAGTGGTGTTCATCGATTTATAAGACGTTATCACGTTAAAAAACCGTGCAGAGATAACGTAGGACTTCCGAGTTACAGATTAAAAGTTTTCAGGCTAGGGTAGTCACTTAAGTACTCTGGATATTTCCCCCATCACACTATTTTTAGTGACGTTCGGATTCTGACTGCAGCTGCACTAACAGCGGCAAGATTGTACCGCGATATTACCGCCGACCGTATTACTGTCGTAAAAAATCCGTTCAGCAACATCCTTTGAACTCCGGTCTATCTATTCCATACGGTTACAAACTCATTTCATTCTAAATAGGTATTTTGATGACGTGACATTTGTAATGTAGGTAACTAGAATTGTCAACGTCTTTGAACAAACATTGACTTGACAATTTCAATTATCGCGTTACTTATCATATACTTACATGGACATATCGATAAAACTGCCTATTAACACAATCGTTTAAGTAATTTTGCCGTTTATATTATGTGTTATAGAGAATATTAATGTCATACATGATTCCATTAATCACTTATTGATCTACCCTGCCTTATACTTAAATATTATTTTATTGAAAATAATGAAATCTAAAAAACATACCGAACCTCTGCTTTAAATTATTTAATAAACAACAATCAAGACAATCGGATCACACAGAGAGAACTGGCGAAACATGCAGAACCGAAACATGCAAATCCCAAAAGCTCAGTGCTTATATCGTTTCATAAAAGAGCAGACAGAATCAACGAACCGGCGCTGGGCACTCGCGTATGTATCCCGTGGCATGTCCGACTCCAATGTGTCTATTTGGCGGAAAAAATATAATTGGATTGTTCCTGACAAGATAAATTGGACGCCGGACATGGTGCTGTTATGCATGGATCAGCCTTTTATTGCGAGAATAAAAATGCATATATAATGTTCAGAGGAATATAATTTTTTGTTCGAACTTATAATAAATGGAATTAAATAATTGTATATTTTGGATTTCGCACGTCCACTTGTTTCATAATGGTTAGTTGAGAGTGTTGAATGAAACTGATATAATTTGCGCAGAAACTATTTGAAAAGTTATATTTATTCTTACCTCATTGTTGCTGCCAACAATTCAACAAATAATTCATAGTAATGATTGAGGAAATACTCGTACTTATAACAAAAGTGGTTAAATGGTTGTGTGTACTTAGGTAAAAAATAGTAAATGGAGGAACTTTAATTACAGGTATGCGATATGGCATTAATTTTGCAATACCGAGTGGCTATTTCGAAAAATATACTTTGAAGATTTGGATTAAAGTAATATCGAAAAGGACAGGACCTGAAGTAGTCGTTGACGTTAGATTTTTTTTTCTTCCGTTATAAGAACGGATGGTATTTGAAATCACAAGATGAAGATTATTTTGTTTTGATAACAATTTTGTAATGATCTGATAAATTAGAATACAGGGGGTCGATTTTTGACAGCCGGACGCACGAATTCAAAAAATTCAAACTCGAAAATAATCGCACACAAAAGTTTGTGGCTAATTTTTTCGTATGAAATTAATAGCCTAAATAATCATGTTTTTAAATTTCTATCGCTGTTATTTTTAAAATGTAATTTCATCGTTTTATTGAGAAATTTAAATATCACTTTCGAGTGCTCGAATCTCAAAAATCACCCCCCAGCTCTCGCTCACTTGAATGTGATATGATTATGATTTCAAGATGTTGATTTTCGCGTATTGAATAATACTTCTCCATCTAGGCTATTGAATTCTTTACAGCAAAACAAATAAATTCTTGATGCAAAATTGTTAGACATTAATTAATTAACCTTCAAAAATGTCGAGTAATTTTTGTAAAGGTTAATTAGGGTTGTACCTAATTAATTAAGGATTATTACAAAAATACAAAAATAAAACACAAGTTTATAAAATAGTTTGAATGTTCTCACCTATTTATTAAAACACCTCGTTGTATTTAAGGGCAAAGAAGCGTTTACCGTGATATTTCACGTGCGTTTCACCACGCCCTTTGGGCTCCTGAAAAAAGATAGTGTCATGAAATTAAATTGCTTCAATTTTGTGACAAATTGCCGATAATCAATCATTTTGTGTGGCAGAGACAGTGTACTATTATGGATCGTTATACAAGTAGTATATTTTAGAGAGATGTGTCAACTAGTCAACACGCTAAGCTGAATATTATGAGCCAATTTAAATCCTACAAGAAAATAAGAAAAACAAAAAATTCATATCTGTATTTTTTTAAATAATATCGATAAATTCATATCGCCTTGTTAACAAATATCAATAATATTTAATTATAAGTTTCTATTGTTTTTTTTTATCTAACCTAACAAACGGCACAAACTTCGGATTGTTTTGTATCATATAACAAAAACTCGCTACCCCCAACCATTTCACGTAAGTAAGTACCTACGTTCCTCGTCGCTGGCTTATTTCCCCGGGTTTTTATTGGCTAACTGTTTTTTCTATCGAAAGTATCCGGAGCATCTGCTATCTTTAGCCGCGTCGCAAGATTAATGATAATGGCGTCACAAGGCGCTAGGTGACATTTACCAATGTGACATATTCAAAGACCATAATTTGATATTGAATTTATTTTGATTTGGTGTTAGGAGTGACGTGAGGCTTGCGCAGGTCGTCCTTTTCTTGTTGTCAATTATTTGTCAAATTCGTATCACTTAGTCATGACAACGCGATTCCTGAAAGTTATCACGATACTTCAATCGTTTTAATAACATTGGTTGTCATAGTCTATAACAAATCCGTAGCAATTCAAAATTATAAAGTTCGAATACCGGCTTCAGTAGGTACTCAAGCCTTCGCCGTCGGAGAGAAAGAAAATATTATGCTAAGCGCTTAGTTAAAATGCGGTAAGATGACTTTTGCCGTGGGGTGCCCGGCCTTAGAATTGTCCCCCACCATATCGTCCCGTAGTTGCAGTAGGAGTCTGCTAAGGGAATATACTGGGAGATGGGCAGTAGCATCTTCCGAAAGCCTAAACAACAATAAACAAAAAAAACACTGCGCGCGCCAACCCGCCTGCCAAGCCTGGCGCGTATGGCAAACCCCCCCTTTTAAAGGGGAGGCTTATGTTCAGCAGTGGACATCTTATGGCTGAGATGATGATGATGAAGGTGACTTTTAGTTAGAGTTCGATATTTTTATGGTACTATAGGTAACCTTAAAGTACAGATTACCTATTGTAATTTGTAACTGAGTATGTAAAGATGTATTTGGGGGTAATAAAAACATTGATATTTAATAAAGAACAATATTTTGTTTTAATATTGCAACGTATAAATATCTCTTTTTTGTTGTTTTACTGAAATTGAATTCAAGTGTATACTTACAACTTTGTTAATGTTTTCATTGGCGTTCTGCGTAACGTAAGCTCTTTACAGTGCAGTACTTATAAAGCACAATTTTGTTTCAGTAATATTCTGATTTAAATATGGAAAACCAGTAGCTGTGAAAAAGGACACTTCTTATGCGATATTTATAAGGTAGGTGTAGGATTTGTTCTATAATACGCAAATCAAAGTCAGTTTATTTTTAATGTTACCATGAATAACCCTCTAATCATATTAAATGTTATTTAAAATAACCTGGTTATGTATTAAATTATAACCCTTAATATAGTTTAGCCAGGGACTTCCCCTTAAACATAGACAGAGAGAATCACACTGTCTTTTTCTTACGTTAGGACCCTCACCACGACAATAAGGCATGAGTATAAGTTATTACTTCCACTGTTATTGCGGTTTTTGGTTAGCTAGACTATAATGTGATTTTTATGATAAGTATTTTCTCAAATCACTTCTTTTTGCTACAACACAGCTAGAAATGCGCACGCTATGATTTCTAAACCTCTAGCGATTATAACCAGTTCCGAGGCGGAAAACGTGGGAAAAACGCGAGGCTAACAGGATGCGACGGCTGAGGACAAACGGCCCTTGTCTACGTGTAAATTGCTACTGTCGTTTGCAGCCCCGATACACTTGTGTTTCTATGCTATTTATATTCTTCTTGTATTTATAAGGAATGTGACTATTTCACTCTATGACGTTTTTGCTAATTATTTAAAAAAGGTTGTGTGTGTAAGGTGCGTCCGCTTGCGTGTTGTAGCTATTAACTTTACTAGACTCTGTCCGGAAATAAAAGTGTCGTAAAATGTATGAGCTCCCATATAAACCATGACACTTTTCTTTCTGCACAAACTCTAACTGGTATGATTGCTACAGTCGAGTCAATATCAGAAGTAGCTTATCAGTGTGAGGTGTATAAAATGACGTTCACACGCATTTTACTAATCTGTTGCATCGCCACCTCTTGCACCTCTAATATCATCATCTTTTAACTACAGCTACTGTCTGTGCCTATTTATATTAGTTAAAATTGCTTCTGAGTTCTCAATGAGAACTAACAATGATCACGATAACATCGTAAGTTAAATAACAGGCAAAAACGAATTCGTTGACATTAACGACGTGGTCCGTATAAGATAAGGTTCTAATTGAATAATAAAATATAATCGATAGCCGCCGAGTCACGATGCCTAGAATAATAGTTACTTACTACCGTTGTATAGTTAATAAGTGTTATCTACTCTTATTTGATAGATCAGTAACTAATTGTGTGTGTTTATAACATTTCTGATCAATTATTCTTAGTATTTTTCTTTTGTTGAGTTTATCTTGTACCTACTCGACGAACTCCTGTTATGAAATTAATTTTGTTCGTTAGTTCTGTCCTGGATAAAATAGGAACTGTTAGCGATTGCTTATTATTTCTATATATTTATTTATTAACTTAAACTTTATTGCACACTAAAACAAAGTACGAAGGGCGGACTTAATGCCAGAGGGCATTCTCTACGAGTCAACCATCAGGCCAAACAAATAAAACAATAGTGCGGGGAACGAGTAGCAAAGAGAAAACTAAAATCCGAAGTTACATTACGTATAACTAATTATAATATACAGGGTGTCCCAGAAATCGACGTCAAGCCGTGAATGGATGATAGACCAAGCTATAACAGTTATAAGAAAAATACAAAAAAAATCTATCTCGTAATTATTTTTCTGATAACTGATACAACTTGGTCTATCATCCATTCACGGCCTGACGTCGACTTCTGGGACACCCTGTATATGTATAAAAGTACATTTAATTTTACAGTGATCAATTTATGATATTACTAGCTTTAACCCGCGACTTCGTCTGCGTAAACAATTGTGATGTACAATTTTGGCATTCTGACAAAATTTCCAATAAATGTGAAACTTCATTAGATGAGGGATTCTGGGATAGACAATAGGTACCTATCCATGTCATCCTCTGACCATATATTTTGCAATTTCTATTAAAATCCGTTAATACACTATAACCCTTTTCCAGACCGCACCAATCCAGAAGATTATTTCCAAAATCGGAAATATATCTTCTAAATTGTTACGTTTTGATCAGTGTTTGTCGCCATTTCTGGTCAAAACGCAGTTCTGATGATGGGATCTATGAGGAAATGGGGAACTCCTTAAATTTTAAGGGATACCGTGTATAGTTTTTTTGTGTTTTTATCAACAAATCAAGCAATTTCATTCAAAAAAGTGACATTTGATCAAGTGGATCTGCTGATGATGATCAGAACGGAGTGTTTAGAAATAAAGAAAAAGTAGAAAAATTGACTGCCTCAGGCGGGATTCGAACTCGCGACTTTGGGAGACATCCCATCGCTCTGACCAACTGAGCTACTGAGACTTACATGATGTCGCGAGTTAAAAATTTCACCTAAGGCAGCGGATTTATCTACTTTTCCTTTTTTTTCTAAACATTGTGGTACCGTCAGCAGACGTTCTGCTTAATAAAAAATTGATCAGAACAGAACGCTTCAACAACACATACTTCGTTTGGCGATTAGTCCTCTTCGCTGTGTTTGTTAAGAAAGTTAGATTTTCAAGATAAATTATTGTCTAGCTCGAGTTCTGAGGATGGGAAATGGGATCCATGAAGAATCGAGGGAGCTCTTCAAATGTTAAAAGCATACATACTTACACTTAGTGATTCTAGGATTGGAATCAACAAATCAAGCATTTAGGTACATTTAAAGGAGTGATATTTGATGAAGTGGAACTACTGATGATGATCGGAGCGGATCTCTTCAAAGACACATAGTTCATGTTTGGTGATTTGTCTTCTTCACTGTGTTTGTTAAGCAAATTATTTCATTGTATGAAATCTAAGAGTGCACCATCTACAATAATCTTTCACCGGCCTCCCCCGTTGAAGTCGGTTTTTTTTTCTTAAAAAATATAATATGTCAATTAAGTATACTATTCAGGGCAGAGAAAAATCAAAAATCGAATATCATTAAAATCGGTTCAGCCGTTCTTGAGTTATAAATGGTGTAACCGACACGATTATGTTTTAAATGTTTATACTTATAGCTATGTCCGCGGTTTCACTCGCGCGTTTCAGTAGGCTTTATCACTTTTCGTTACCCTTAAACAGTCCATTGCTAAAAGTAACGCATTCTACATGTCAAAAACTCAGTTCAGCAGTTTAGCTAAAATCGACGAAGGGCGAAAGCCATGGTCAAGGGAAGCGTGTGAGCAAGAAAATCTGCTGAGCTGAAAGCAGAGCTCCCCGTACAGCCGAACGTCCGAAGCGTCTCAGTAGAAAATGCTTCTCTTATCCAGCGGGATAGAGATCAGTGAGAGAAGTGTCTTATGAGCGAACTGAAGGGATGAAAGCCCAACCGTAGGTGGTTAGGTCTGTGAATGTCGAAAGTTGAGCTCTGCGTAGAGTCGAAGACCCGAAGCATTCCTGTGTAAAGTGCTTCTACGTGTCTTAAAAGCGAACCAGGAGGCCCGAAATCCCGATGAATAGCGATATTACAGTTTGTTTATCCTATACTTCCTTCCTTTGTTTTTCCTTTTCCCGTTTGTGACGTAGTGAACACTCAATCAATACCTACTCTTTTTGTTCCCGTCTTAGTCGTTCAAACTAACCATTTTTGGTATGAATAGAAATCGTTCAATTCTTCATTTTATGAGGGGGCCCCCGAGCCCCTGTTCACCCCCTATAAAGTGGTAAACACTACCAATACTCTTATTGCTCCCGTCTTTAACATTCTACCTAACTACTTTTGTTACGAATATACTTTTTTCTCCAGTCTTAAATATTCAACCTAAGTATTTTTTGAATGACTACTATAAACCAATCGGTGTGTTTTTTCTTTGGCTCTGCCCCCTGAGACCCCTCTTTAACACCTTAAACGTGCTGCACTCCCGGACTCCGGAACTTATTGATCCCGTTTTAAACATTCAACCTCACCATTTCCGATATGAGTACAAATTGTATGTATTCTATTTCTTTGAGCGGGGGGCTGCACCCCCCAAGCCCCCCTTTTACCGTCTATTAGGTGGAAAACTGTTTTTGCTCCTGTCTTAAACGTTCAATCATTTTTGGTATATGTAGCGATAATGCAGTGTATTATTTCTTCATGCGTGGACTTCCCCCCCGAACTCCACTATCAAGCTTATCACGTGGTGAATTCTATCAGTATTATTTTTGCTTCCGTCTTAAACATTCAACCTCACCATTCCTGATTTGAATATAAGTTATATTGTGTTATATCTTTGAGCGGGGGGCTGCGCCCCCAAAGCCCTCCCTTTTACCGACTATCATGTGGTAAACTCTATAAAAATTTGCTCCCGTCTTAAACATTAAACCTGACTTTTGGTATAAATAGCGACAGTGCAGTGTATTTAACTTAAAAATTCTTGGTATTAGTGGAAATAGTTCAGTGTGTAATGTCTTTGTGAGTTAAAGCAAGACGCGTTTTAATCCCGCATATAAATACCGGTATAAATAGCGATCACACAGTATGTAGGTATTTCTCAGGCTTTGCGTGATAAGCTTTGCTTCCGCCTTCGCGCCTTCGAAGAATTGGTCCGTCGAAGAAGAGCATGAGTTCAAGTTCGGTACCAGCGCTTGCAAAAAAACATGTCTGCAACGCAGCTTCGTTTCCCGAAGACAGAAACTCCGCGAGCCATCTACAGCTTTTCTTTTACATGAATTCTCCAAATAGATTTTTGAGTTAATATTTAAACATTTCCCGCCATCTAGGGCGCATGCCATGAACTTGAGTTGAATTTTGTATGCACCTAAATTACGAACTTTGTGACAATCCTGCGAGAGATAGCGTTGTGGTTCATTTCGCTATGTTTAAATCCTTTTCTTCCAAATAAACCATAATCAATTTGTCAATTGACCTTATCACTCAGTGTATAAATAATTAATAATTACATTTACCATGCATATTTAAACCCTTCTTTTACCCCCTTAAAACCAAAAAGTTAATATTATTTATGGTCCGGCCAGGAGTTATCAAGCGTGCCCGCCACCCAGTACCTTTTAGCAAGGGCGAACTGGACGAAAACGCTGCATTGGGTATAATAAACTAAGAATAAATAAACCCGTGTAAATGCTGTTTTGCGAGCCACAAAGGCAAGGTTCAGGCTTGGAGACCAAGGGCTGACCCCGACGGAAGGACCCAGAGCCTTCAACGGTCGCTCCTAAATGTGTCAAATCCAAGCAAGGACGCGATTATTTTCATAATAGGTAATTATTTTTAAGTTCTTAAATATGTAGAGGTTCGATCGATTTTAATGCCTTTTGCTACGCCGGTTATGAAGGAAATTTATTACGTAGCACGAAAAGCCGGCACAAACACTTAAAATACTATTATGAGCACCATCTACATTCAGGCCTCTGAGATGTGAAAAGCGGTAGAAAACAATGCAACCTACAGTTCAGTAGGGGGCACTAAAATAATAACGGGAACATAAATTTAATAATCTCTTTACTTTCATTACAATCCGGCCAGCCATAATTGCGTAAAAATATAACACATTAGCATCAGTATGTTTTAATGATTTTTATGTTTAGTGGGTCACTAAAAAAATTGCTACTAAATACAATACATGATACTAAGAATCTGTGGCGGCCTGCTCGACCGCGCGCGGTTGCCTAGCAACGATACACACAACACTACGCAACCGTTGAATCTGAAAGTCGTTCCACAGATTTTCTCAATTTCAGTTATTTTATTATCGGCGTTGTAATTATTGTATATATATAACCATTGTGTGAAAATAAATTGTAAATACTACGCCTGCGCATTTGTTACTTCTATAAACAACCTGCCGCCCAACTGCTGGTAGGTAACTACAACCTCGACACCGCTCTACCACAAATCTGCTACCAAGTAACAGGAAATAACTTGACATTAGTGTCAACAGATGGCGTTAGGGCGCTGTGCCATATGGTTTTATGAGTTTTAGAGCGATAATATTATAAAATTTTATTAAATACTGTAAAAAATTCCATGCTTATATAGGTTCTAAGCTAAAATGTAATTTATTAATGCATGTAACAATCATTTCTAGCGTATGCATTTCACGTGAAGATCGAGACAGCTACAACGCACTTTCGAAGTTTTTAACGTCATTTGTATATATAGAATTTTAACTAATTTGTATTAGAACTATATATTGCCACTCTCACTAAGGTTGTAGATTTTCTCAACTTATAATATTAGTGGGATTTAATGCAAATGATTGTGATCGCCGAATCGACCTCCCACATGGCGGTTACCTCGTGAGCTAAGTCTAGGTACTTGCTGGACTTGTCCTTCTCGGCTTTCACGAGGTTCACGACACATGGGACGGTGATGTCAACGAGCACGGCCCGGCGTTGCGGTCGATCTATTATCATTATTATTTTTATGTCTTTCCCGACCACGGAACAGTGGTGTTCCTGACCTTTGGGAGGCGTATGCGGAGCCGAAGCCAACGCGCACAGGCCCTTTCGACAATTTGATGAAAAGTGAGGGGTACACTAAGCGGATGCTGCCCCTGCTCGTGTCATGGGACGCACGCAGAGACAGCACCCGCCATGGTGTAAGAGCTATTGAGAATTAATGGAGTCTAAAATGTACTAGGCTATTGGGTGAACAGTATGGACTGATGAATGGGCTATTGGATGAAGAACCGGACGCCTGCCTAATAAAACGGTATCCAATTTTATTTCCGGCAGCCATTTATTATTTTTATTATTATTGTTTGTATGTATGTTACTCGATATCTCCGTGATTCGTGAACCGATTTTTAAATATTTTTTTTAATCGAACAGGTATAACCCCTAGATGGTCCCATTGTCACCAAGTCGGGGTCTGATGATGGGATCCTGGAGAAATCGAGGGAACTCTTCAACTATTATAGGCACACCTATAGTGATTTCACAATTTTTTACAGCAACTCGGCCACTTTCTCTTGGAATAGCAGATCCTAAGTGAAGTCGGTTCTTTTTGTTTAAAATTATAAAGCTATAAAAAAGCGTCTGAAAACATCACCTGAAAATAAAATGGTAGTAATTTTAATTCCTATTTTTAAGTTTTATTATATTATTTACTATTTATCACATATCCTGGAAATTAAAATAAGCTTCTATTTTGTATTTACCTAATTTTACATAAATTAAATTCGGAATTTCATCTCGTTTTAATTTAAATTCCGATACTGAATATTACATTACCGCTACTGACACTTATTAGTTGGATATCGCAGATTGGGAATGCTTTAAGCACGCCTCTTTAGGTAAATTAACACCTAGGGTGAAATTTACGCCAATAATATTTAACAAGCAATTTCATTTAAATTAATAGAACAACTTTATTTTGGTTATACAGTTTGTCAACTGGAATAGGTCATGTCATGGTAAGTTAAGTATTCGTTTTAAGAAATACCTACGACGGAAAGTAGTGATGACAGAACGGCCACTTATACAAATGTCAGACATGAGGAGCCAGCCCCAGAAAGGGAAAACAATCTAATTAAAACATTTTCTACTCCACCTTTTGTAAGGCAAAATGCTCCAATGATTAATTTAGTATATATTATCTTGTCTTTTGTTTTCTTTTTAAAGCCGAAACTTGTTTTCCATCCTGACCGTAAGACACCAGAAATTCAATCCGGAGGTCTTAGGTTCAAACCCCGGCTCGTACCGCTGAGTTTTTCAGACGGTAAGGTCAGACGGTGGGGTAGCCTCGCGATCTAGCAGTTATCTGCCCGTACTGACCTATTTGAAAATATATTGGAAATCTTTATTCTTTAATTTAGGCACTTTACAGTTCACTTATAAATGTCAAATAACTGTTAGAACTCTTGTCTATTGCTAGAACGAGTTTTTTTTTAATACATTATACAACATATATCTTACGAGTAACATGCATTTATTAATTACAGTATTATTCAATATTTATGCCGTTTTCAAGTTAAAGGTACATCATTTTCGGTTGTCAATAACGCATTACTGCCATATTAATTTATTTAGAAATAAACTGTATTAACAACCGACAATGATAATAATATAACTTTTGCTTGAAAATGTCACAATTATTATTTAACTACACTACGACAACTTGGTTCAAATTCGAAAACTATTATTTCGTGTAAAATGTACAAAGCAAAATTTTTAAATTATTTTAAACGCAATGAGCACATTTGAAAAGTAGCACACGCTTAGCAGGAAGATAGTCTGGCAAAAAATCTTTTGAAGAGGGAAATTTCCCACTCGCCCCGCTCATTAGTAAGGCACCTTTTGACTACCCGCGCATCTCCACAGCGGAGCTGCTATTCACTGCCGCATTTGCACACATCTCGAGTTTGCGTTTAAAAAACTAAATTATAGCAACTGGCTGCTGGTAAATGAAATGCATTAAGTAGCAAATGTATTTTATTTTGAAGCTAGCGTGATTGCACTGAATGAAGTCTAATTGAATTAAGAATAGGACTGAGTTTTGCTTCGACAATCTAGGACAACTTTCAGATATGTTGAGTTTGCTATTGGCAACTGTAATTCTTTTTTTTTGCTAGAGCTACATTTAGGACAATTTACGTATTTATTACAATCATCGGGTTGATAGTTTTAAGATATTTATAGAAATATCTTGTAACAATGCCGAGTTTGTGACAAAAAAAATCAAAACCTTTGTTTACTCAAACTCAAACATTTATTCAGTATGTAGGCCACAAGGACACTTTTACCCGTCAGACAGTTTATCAAAGTAAAAGACAAAAAAAACTACACTAGTTCAAACTCTACACCTCTGACCAGAGACGAAGAACCAGCGCAACGTCTACTACATTCGCGGCAGACGCCCTAACAACCAGCTGGTTCGATTCCAGCCCTGGGCATCGGAGGCCTAGGTCACTTTTTCATCTGAGTGAGTTTAAAATTAACGTTATTTAACTTTATCATTAGATCAAACATATTATTAGATCAGCGTATAAGTCTGACTAAACATACATATAGAAACGCCTTAAGGGTCTAACTGAAAGATGCCATGTCACATCTTGGTAGGGGTTTATCCGAAAAGAAAAGTGTCGTGGTTTATATGGGAGCTCATACATTCTACGACACTATATTTCCGAACAAACTCTAGATCACTACACACGCGGCATTGTTTATGATAATTTGAGCTAATTTCCTGACTCCATTGTTATACTGTTACTTAGATCTCAATTTTGATTAGGATAGTGTTTTATTTCCAAAAATATTGTTATAAAAAAACTTAAAGCTAATATTCTATTATCTCGATGAATCTACACGACAATCTTAAGGCTCCTCTACATGATGGGCCATCAAAGGGACGCAGCTATACGACGGAACAAGATCGCAATATTGTTAGCTCCCTCTAACGCATAGCTGCGTCCCTATGATGGGCCATCATGTAGAGGGGCCATTAGGTACACAAATTGACCTAAGCCCGCGGTAAGCTCAATAAGGCATGTGTTGTGGCTACTACGCTTCTCCTCGTATATGCCTATCATCCTGTAATTAAAATTATTGCCAGTGGAAAAAAATTGTCCCAATAAAATTAGATGCATGCATGATCATATATTTCTGGTCAGGCTTTGCTTTCAATGTAAACTAAATTTGATAGGCAGAGTATCGCTCCAAAATACACTAGGCTAACCATACTGATTCAAATCCATCATCGCTCTATTTCGCAGGGTCATTAAAAATTCCGCTACAAACAGCTTACATATAGCAACAATACGTGTACGTCATGAATAGTCGGGACAGTGTGTATTGGCATCGTGCAAGAGCGAGTAAGATGTACAATTATGTACTTGTGAGTAGTAGAAGTATGTTTTCAGGTAATCGAAAAAGCATGTTTAGTTGATAATTAAATATGAATATGAATAATTAACTATCCGTCATAATCTTATTCTAAATATTCGACATCCGTATATTTATCAGATTCTGCCGGTAATGCCTCATTCTTTTTATAAATATTTTTGATTGTAGCACTACGGACGCCTTAAATGGGAAAATAATAATTAATATACAGGTTTAGTACCAAACTAACCAATTGATTACGACCGCACTATGAATATCAGCACCCGTCATATTGTCAACAAACTAATTTCACAACATTGTATAATGGAATGCTACTGAATCCCTCATCCTTTTTCTGTCGCAAGTATTTTAATGTATTTAAAATTATTTGTTTTGCATCGGTGTAAATTTTTTGGGCATTTTGATTGCAAAATCTATTATTATCCTGAAATATTTACAAATATTTTCGATTTGTTTACATCGGTGACACTCAATGACTTTCAACGTCTGTTGTCAAAAAAATCATTGCCATTAAAATAAGGCCTGATTCGAATTCAATCTGAAAAATTCAAAACCCTATTAATGGTACTGAAGCTAGCTGAATCAAGATTTGTTTTTCCATAATTTATTGAAAATTTGTTTAAAAATTGTTATTTATAAGTAAATTCATCATTTTCCATTTCTTCCCGCTCCTGTCGTTAGTTTTGTTGTATGCCCTCCATCATACATCCGACAGTGTTTTTGACAGTTTCTTGGTTTGAGTCCCATCACGAACAATGTTTATTTTTAAATATTATATTGCATATAGTTTTTGTTGTTTTAACGAACTAATTCCTTGGACACTCCACTCCATACCGTTCAATAGGTCAATACTGTGGGACTTTGTTGAATCAAGTTTTTTGGTCCGATTTCGAGGGTATTGGCTTAAGCATGCTGATGATTTATTTAAAAGAATCTCGTTACATTAATAGTGTTTGCTTCTTATTATCTTTCCATTCCATTTAATAGATATTAAACAAAACAAAACGGGTCTAACGCGGGGTGAGAGGGTGGGGGTAGTTTAGGTAAAGGTGCCAAAATTCAGTTTATTAACCTTGACGCTTAATAACTTTAATAACCACCCTGTAGACGATCAATGCCCACTAAAACATTTTCTACTCCACCTTTTGTGCTGCAATGTATGGAGATGATTCCCAGATTATTGTATTATACTACTTTTAGAAGTGTTTCAGTTGTTTTTAAAGTAGGTTATGGTAAAAAATATTTAAGTATATTCATACATGAGTTTATATAATTCAAGTTTTGAAACGCTACTTATTGATATCATTCAATCTTATTCCTGTAGAACGAAATACAGTAGGTTTTTTGATCAAATTGGATATCGTAGCCAAGTGTATTCCCAAAACTCACGTAGCCTGTTTCCAATTTGGAGAGATTATGCAGCACGCACCGAATTGTTTGCTTAGTTATACATATGTCATGTACGGAGCCCCCCATAATTCCTCATAAATGTTTTATTACGACAAAGCCAAAGGTAAGTATTTGTATATTAAATTCCGTTATTGGAAGGCGGGGCTGCATGCCGCGGATTGTGTTCAGAAATCGGAGCTTCAATCAAATAATATGCGTGTTTGTACTTTTAAAGTACTTTAAATGAGAAAGAAAACGTTAAAAAGGGTTACAGTTATGTTACAATAATACATCAGGAGAACTAGCCAAGATGACAACCGTTTGTAGAAAACAAATTGAAACGCTATCCGTCTCTCTATCGCACTAATTTGGAAGAGTGATTTCATTTAAGTATTTATTACCATTAACCAAATCGCTTACACACTAGTATTAATTAAATCATTAAAATTAAGATAAATAATAAAATCAGCGATTAAAATTATAAATTATGAAGAAAATTTAAATCTACATTGAAATAAATATACAAATAATGAAAATGTAGTCAATAAAAATAAATTAAAACACTTAAAAATCACAGATTAGAGTTACACAGATATAAACAATTAAAGTATTCGTTTACCAAACTATTTGCAAATATGTCAATCTGTGGAGCATCAATGGACATGGACATGACATTGAGTGAGAGAGTACCGGAACCGGAGCCGTGGGTGCGGTCTCGGCGCGGCGCGGGGCGGGTGCACGCGGAGCAGTCCACGAACAGGCGCTGCGGCCGCCGCCGCGGAGGCAGCGCCATCAGGCCCGGAGCGCCAAACTGAAATGAAGAGCCCCAGCCTCTCTAGCACACGGGAAAAGTATTTATATAGGGACCTATAATTTTTTGTCAAAATTGCAAAGCAACGTGAGTAAGTATGTAAAATTGCAAAGATTTGCTTTAAATCTTACCGTGTCACCTTATGTTTATTTATGTCACTATTTAGTCAAATAGGGATCCCTGTATACAACTCTTTATAGATTTAAACTGACAATAAGTACCTTTTACAATACGTTTCTCCAGGGTACTGGAAATTGTAAGCTGCAGTTTTACAATAGGAGGTCAGGTGCTTGTATTGGCCCCAGCAATTACGATCACGCACGGCGCGGCCCGCTCCGGGCGACAAGGGAATGTAGTGTATGGCAAAATTGTTATTTCACGAAATATTTCGCGCACTCGCTAAACTGTCGACGCTAAGTGCACTCCTGCTGCAACAATTTTATAGCGGGAAAGATTGCACGCTGCATGCAACCACTGTCTCAAATAGAATCGAGACACCCGCAGAATACAATATCTAAATCAAGATTCTGTAGACAAAGAGTTTGAAGCAGCATTATTTGAAAGTGGGTTTACTCGAACGCCGTATAGAAAAGTGAAGAGCTTTAACTCGAACCGCCGTGCCAGCGGAACTTTCCATATAATTTAGTCCAATTTTCTGTTTTATTTGTGCATCTAAAAAGACAAGTCTCGGCAAACAAAAGAATCAGTTTGGCGTGAGTAATACCATCTGACTGCTTTAATAAACTCCGTGCCAAGTTTTTTGGCAGTGGACTTTCGTGAAGCTTGTTTGGGGGTTTTATATTTGGTCTGTTTTCCTTCGATACTTATTTGCCTTATTAGTTAAGTGTGAGATAACAGCATTGTCTTTAAAAGTTAGTTTTGTAACAAATTCAATAACAATTATCAGAAATTGTATGAAAAGAAAGTAAAAGGAATCAAATAGTTATGATCCGAGTCACAAAATAAAAATAAGGAATTACTTTATTTTTGTTATTTTTTTTATTTGAAGCAGAACGTCTACGACTAACGATACCACGATGCGCGCCTGAGGCAGTGGATTTTTCTACTTTTCCTTTATTTTTAAACAAATAACTATTTATTAATTTTAAATAAAGCTGATCTAAACTAGAACATTTGTAACGGAAATGTCCTCTTTCTTTCCTAACCTATTTTATACCCTTCTGAACGATAGGACAAACAAATTGCCGGAAATATTTGAATAAGAATGGGACATTTTCGGGGACACTAATGTGCGAGGCGGGAAGCCCGGTCGGTGAGGGTGCCCTTAATATCTGTTTTATTTTTTCCGGATTTGTATGAATGAGTACAATAAACAGGCCTCCATTGTGGGTCTGGAGCGTAAAAAAAATTTGCTTCTATTATTTTCGTGGGCGACTTTATGACTTTATTTGCTACCGTCGTTTTGTTGTTCCGATTATGGACAAGGGTCGGACGCGCATAAGCACATTTCGTTAAATTAGACGTAGCCCCGCATTAATTATACAGGATAGATTTTCTTTTTAGGTCAGTGAGGGCAGCTACCAGATCCCGTGCTGTTACGCGTAAATGGTCTTAGAAGACCTTCCCTCGATCTTCTCCTGGTAGCTGCCCTCACTGACCCAAAAATATAAATATACTTAATTGCTGGATTCTCAGGATCTATTACGAATTTTAACTAAATAATTGTCTACCACCTTTCATTGTTTACGTTTAGATGTATTCTATTTATTAGCAATCGGCTAGCATTTGTTAAAAAGGCAAGTGTTATATGCATTTTTTTTCTTTACTTTTTTAATATATAAAACAATTGTCGAGCAAAAAAACAATGCGATACGTTCCGTCGTCATCTTGAAAATAGGGGTAAACCGATCCGGCCCAACTAAGTATAACTGGATCGCTTCGCACGTTTTCTTTCAATATTTCCCAATTTGATGCGGTGTTACGGCTCTTGGCGAGACAATGGAAAGTAATCGGCAGTGACAGAGGAGGGGGTAAATTTCGTTAAAATAAAAGCGTACAGAGAGCGTAAGATATAGCGCCTACGTGGTCGCTGGAGATCCCGAGTGCTTCTACAATGGAGAATTGGAAAAAGCTTTTATAATCCGGCACGTGACACACATGCTCAAGTGGCCATAGATTCGCGTACACACAGCGCCAGCGTTTTGGGTGCTCGTATATTTTTCTAATGTTAGGCCCGAGACGTAAATTATGAGCGATTTTAGATTGCAGCCGTGGTGCAGCATAACTTGGAATAAGAAGGTTCCTATCTTTACTAGGTCAAAGGAATTATAATTAATGTGGGACTTCTATATTTTTTTTTACCACGACGGCGGCAAACAAGCATACGGCCCTCCTGATAGTAAGCAGATATGATAGATGACTGTGTTTACTTTCAGCAGCATACTTTCTATTATCGGAGGAAATGTGATAAAAAACGCATTGTCGATACGATTTTCCTAATGTTTCTGCGACATGAGGCTTGGCAGTTTATTATTACAATAGTTCCCGCACTTCCTTACGAATTTCCAATCGCAATTCTTCCAGTTATATACAGACGCTTAAAGTTCCGTCAATTGCTACAACTTTGCCTACGATGCTCAAATTTGCCTGGCTTGCAAACATGTTTTTTTCACCAAACAGCTATTATCCTATTCTTGTGATCGCCGCCTTTCTCTCATCTTAGGAATATGATATAAATAGCTGTTTGGTGATAAACGTTTTCCAAGCCAGACACATTTGAGCATCGTAGGCAATGCAGTTGACAGTATCCTATGTGTTATTTCCAGTGTTCCTTATAAACTACACTGTATCTGTGTGCCAAATATCGTACGAATCTATTAATACATATTTTTAATTATTTACGTGTACATAACATAACATTTACATGTATTATAAACTTATATAGATGTCATAAACAAAGGAAAATGTGACCTAGGCCTCCGGTGCCCAAAACTGGGATCGAACCCTCGAAGGCTGGGTTAAGGCGTCTGCCGCTAATGCAGAAGACGCTGGTTCGAACCCAGCCTTGGGCACCGGAGGCCTAGGTCACTTATTCCTTTGTATACGACATATAAATAAGTTTATAATTTATATTATATGACTACTTAAATAAGCAAATCAAAATATTTAGTAAAAATAATTTGATTTGTTCTTCAGTTGTATTTACATGTATTAAAAATTACATTGTTGAATATGGGTCAGAAACAGCCTGCGGCTACTGTCGCGAGGATTTAATATAGGTAAGACTTCGCTCGCGAGGACTCTGGTTTATCCAGTCCCTTTTACAACAGGATAATTAACCAAGAACAAAGTAGTATTTTTCCATTTGTCTATTCCCCCGGGCTTTAGCTTTATGTACGACAGGTTTTTGATGAAGTTGACAAAATAATCACTTTGAAAAGGGAACACACACATATAACAGGCTTAATAGGTACTAATATTTTCTAAGAAGTCAAGTGTACTGACTAAAATGAAATAACTGAAGCCTAAATAATAATTAAAATATGTACATGAACTCTTAATTAAACTAAAATATTATTTAAATATCTGTTATTCCCATTGTAGCCGAGGTAAGTAGCTAAGTAGTACTAGAATAAAAATATTATGACAAATGTGGAAATATCTAATTACCTATACCTATTAATTTTAAGTTATTTAACTGATACAATAACCATTTACACCAATATGTGAAACCTTCTCATTGGGAAAAATCTGGTTTCCTCACGGAGTGAATATCAAAATAGCATTTTGTAAATAGGTTCAGTGAGTTCAGTCCAAGAAATACAAGTGAGCGTTTAACCCAAAATGCATATCAACGGAACACAAAATCAGTATAGTATCTATGTAAATGATGGTCTACGTGTTGATATTGAAAGCATAACAACACGCGGCTCCATTATCTTTCGGGTGTCACGGCGACGGGCCAAAGTCGTCTTTTCACGCTATGCGAATATTGCGAATGCTTGTAATGGATAATGATACCCGAGTCGTGAATTTTTGAACAATACAACATATTCGTGTACAAAATGACACGGAAGGATGTCTATTTTTAGCAGGACAGCTTTTCCTTGATTTTAGCAATGTCGTGGGCAGATGAAATAGATGTTGATAAAATGAAACTAGTTTTGCAGGAAATAAATTCGAATGTAGATACCTACTTACAGTTTTCATTAGATAAAGTTTTTGTGAGCTAACGTCGTGGTATAAAAAAAATAATGGCACCATTTCATGATATGCATAGCAAAGGAATGTAACGTTTTGGCGAATTTTATATTTCTTTTTTTTATACCTACGTAGGAATATACATTTTAGTCGACTGAAGTTTTTTTTTTGTTAAACAGGTACATAATTGGAAATGCAATCTGGTTGCCATATTTTATCGCTTATCACGTCATGCGTTACTTTCGCACTTACATATGTAGGTACTAATTAGAACGTGACAGCTATGGTGACCGTTGAATGTAAACTAAATAAATAATAATATTTTTTATGCTCGTCGACTTTAATGCTACATATCATTAACTACTAGTACATACTTCTCGATAGAGCTTTTATGGTCGCATATTGTAGCAGCGCCAACGATACTACGAAGAATTTCCAATTTTAGCACTGTTGCCGTAGCCCGCCCTGCACCGCCGCCGTCGCCGTGGGGGATCGGCACAATCCGCCGGGAG
Organism: Pammene fasciana; assembly: GCA_911728535.1. Lineage (NCBI taxonomy): Eukaryota > Metazoa > Arthropoda > Insecta > Lepidoptera > Tortricidae > Pammene > Pammene fasciana. The sequence continues at coordinate 22,504,710 of OU452275.1, forward strand.
ATTGAAGTTGCTAACTTGTATAGAGGCAGCACTGGCAGCACGTCTTTCGTCGAACTCAATTCTTACCGGCTAGCCTATATTGAGCACTCGTAGAAAATTCATTGTATAAATAGTGACATAAGCGCTGGTAGCCTTGCGGTAAGACATCCGACTTTCAATCCGGAGGTCTCGGGTTCAAACCCCGGCTCGGACCACTGAGTTTTTCGGAACTTATGTACGGAATATCATTTGATATTTACCAGTCGCTTTTCGGTGAAGGGAAACATCGTAAGGAAACCGGATCTAATCCCAAAAAGGCCTAGTCTCCCCTCTGGGTTGGAAGGTCAGATGGCAGTCGCTATCGTAAAAACTAGTGTCTTCGCCAATTCATGGGATTAGGTTGGCAAGCGAACCCCAAAACCGGGATAAACGCTAGGATGAAGAGAAGAAATAGTGACATAATCAAGCTTTTCAATCCGTTAGGTACTTTACTTAGGCCACTCTGCAAGCTTCGTGGCCTAAACACGGTACTCGACTGAAAAGATTTTAATTATGTCACGGTTGTATAAAATACTATTAAATACCTTTCATTAACTTATCAATAAAGGGTTTAACTGGCGAGGTTAAATAGTGAATTACCGCTTTTAGCCCAAGATAACTATGAGTGATAACAGTTATAGAATAAGAAATTTCTGAATTAGACAAATCCTTATCGTGCGATAGCCGCGCCTCTGCGAGCTTAGCTAACAGAAATACAAAATGAGTTGATAATACTGACAGGCTGGATTTTATTGCCGCTAATAGGCGGAAAACATGCGCTTGGACAATTGGTGATTTATTTACGATCCATTTGAGTTTATCATTTTTATTCCTGTTTCTTTTTTTTTATAGCGTAAACTATTAGACTAAATGAAAAATAGCACAAACAATTCATAAAAAATAAAAGTTTTCATTGTCATTCGGCCTTTTTTAATAATAATTTAGTATAACCCTTTTATATGTGACACTTTTTTCAGTACAAAAACAATAAAAAAGCGTAAGCGCTGGCCACCAAAGGGTGCTTATCGATCTGAACTATCACATATTCTAAAATATTTCGTAGTTCAACTTAGAACAAATTAGCGGGCCGCGGGCAAAAACAATTAATGACCCGAGTGATGCGACCGAATTAGACATGATTAGCAATGAAGAATAAAGGGCGACCTACTGCGGTCCTACCGATGCGCGAAACATGCTCGGTGAAATTTGAATTTCGAGCGTAATTTTTTATTTGTTTGAAGATGGCTTACTAGTCTTAAAGACCACCTTCCTTGTGTATAGTCTGGTACCGTATTATACCAGGTGTTTCCTGTAATAGGAGCAAAAAATTAAAACGTAGATTCTACTCCTCAAACCAGAAAACATTTGTTCAGTGACTTTTAAAAATAACTTATAACGGATTTTGTTATTGTATTTTATAATTATTAAAATTTATTACTTATAACCACATGGACATGTTTCTGGAATAAATTAATTTCATTTCATTTTCATTTTATTTCATTTCATTATAATAAGCCGCGAAAAGCGATGCACTTGTCAAATGTGAACCAATCACCGCTCAACCATTAGTTGTATATGAATGCGTTTTGCGCATAAACGCGAGGAAATCGGTTTATGAAAGAATTATATAGTTTCGTTTTCAAGGGATGATGTTCTTATATTTTAAAACATCTGTACGGTCTCGGACCGCACATAGCGACAAAACGCACAATCATCAATTTCATATTTCACGCTTTACGTAAACCGCGGTCCCGGCAGTGCATGCCCGACCGCCGCGAGGTGCATTCATTAAGCTTAGCAATTAAGTTTATTCAATAAATTCCGTATTTTGGGAATTAAAGCATTTTCAATAATTATCCAGTTGTACGATCTACCCCGTACAACATCTACCGCGTGTATATTTGATATTACCACAAAAGGAAACCAGAAGCAGGTTTTGATGTTTTAAATCGACATTGCAAAAAATATTTAGTTAATTGTTAATTAACACCGAGTAATTAATTTTTTAATTTATTTCACTCAGCAATGTACTGCGTAAAAAAAAAAGAAAGCGCTGGTAGCCTTGCGGTAAGACGTCCGACTTTCAATCCGGAGGTCTCGGGTTCAAACCCCGGCTCGTACCACTGAGTTTTTCGGAACTAATGTACGGAATATCATTTGATATTTACCAGTCGCTTTTCGGTGAAGGAAAACATCGTAAGGAAACCGGACCTCATCCCAAAAAGGCCTAGTTTCCCCTCTGGGTTGGAAGGTCTGATGGCAGTCGCTTTCGTAAAAACTAGTGTCTATGCCAATTCATGGGATTAGGTTGTCAAGCGGACCCCAAGCCGGGATAAACGCTAGGAAGAAGAAGAAGACTCAGCAATGTACTGCGTATACAGTACAATGTGACACATATCAATTGTGACGTTTTAAAGGCAAAGTAATCAGGTGGGAGCAATACATTGCGTGCTGAAATATTTTATATAGAAAAATAAAAGTCGTAAAATTTTAATAAAACATATGGAAGTATGTTTATTAGGGTCTATACTAACTACCCATAGCTTATGTGGTAATATCAAAAATACACGCTGTATAGGAAAAATCATAGAGTTACTAAGTACACTCGAGAGCAAAAATTTCGGGTCAGTAACATAAACTTTAATATCTTTAAAATTTTCTTTAAAATTAATATCTTCTGAGATATTCAAGAAAATGCTAGTGACCCGAAACTTTTGCTCTCGAGTGTAGTTACTGTGGCGCCCACCTAGTACTTATAGGACAAGTTCGTTATTTGGCAGTTGTTATTTAATAAATAAGTTTCGCGTGTATAACACAAGACTTACTTAAAAAGTAATATGTATGACCCATGTCAATACATTATTAACTTGATACGACATATGCCCAATAGTTGAAACTTTGGGTCCACAAAAGTTCATAGATAATAATAATATTTTGGCTAAAAGTATGATATCGTCGTTTTATCAAGGTATCGACAAAGTGGTACCCTAGGCACTATTTTTTTATAGAGTAGTAAAGAAAACTGTCTGATCTAACCTCTGAGAGTGGTTTTTAAATGGGAGTCAAATTTCTATGAAAATGCAAATATGCAAAAGAAAAATTCTATGTATATTCAGACCAAAAAGTGTAGAAATCATTTTAGAGGGGGCACTCCATACATGCAAGTAATTGTCCAAAAATACTACCAACACACACACTTTATGTAAAAAATTGATAATGATACGTCTTATAGTTTCCGAGCAAAATGGCTGTGACACGGACAGACAGACAGACAGACATGACGAATCTATAAGGGTTCCGTTTTTTGCCATTTGGCTACGGAACCCTAAAACATGTCTGTGGAAGACAAACAATGTGAGGTATAAAATAGTAGGTACATCAAACTATAACAACAAACAATGTTTGAGAGAAATACCTCATAAATTTTGTCAGAAGACGCTGTTTAAAAAGTTGTTTGTATGATGTAATAAAAAAGGCGAAATCTTGCAAAAGAGCGTTTGCATATCGCATATGATTGTATTTATATTATATTGTATATTATTGTACTTAGGGATTATTAAAATATAAATACTGCTTCTAAACCGGCACAAAATAAACAGGAAAATCAGAAAAGGCACGGCTACTTTTTTCCCGAACCACTCTTTATGTCATGCATGAAATATATATCTAGGTCGTCGGGCTGGCGAAGGCACAAATGAAGTGTTTACTGCCGGTGTTTGCTGAACTGCTAGGCTTTAGTGTTCTTTAAACATTCCATATTTGAGCAAACAATGGTGAAATATTCTCCTCGAAATCAAATATAATGTGTTGAATTGCGTTGTTAATTCAGGAAGCGTCGTTTAGATACAGGTACCTGTAGAAATGCTGTTTGCGGTCACGGTTGAATTCCGCTATCATATAAATATCAAAACATTTGAAATTTTGAAACTTCGAATAGGTTATTGTATGCATACCTTTTCGCCTGTCCTCACTTAATTTAGTTTTGATATCTACGCAATTTTCAAATATATTTTCATATATAAATACCGACACCAACCTACATGACTTAGGAACTCGTAAATATGATTGTAAAATGTACTCGTACAATTACTACACTTTCATTTATTTATTGAGATAATAAATGTTTATGTGTAGACTTCTAATCCGTTCAGTGTATGTATAAATTAATGAGCAGTTTTAGTTATCTTTGTGACTTTCATATTTCCTTGGAATTAATTACTTTCTTACTTTATGTAAGCACAAAAAATCTACACAATATGTTTATATGTATATTTCGAAACCACGACTTCTTACATTTATAAATTACCATAACAAGAAAAATTGTGTTCGCGTCTCTACGAATTTAGCTTCGTAACACGTACTCTGTTAAATTATAAAGAAAAGACATTAATCTTAATGCTGGATTTTCACTATTTATCTTACTTCTTTCTTAGCCTGTGAGATTGGATCCCTAATGAAATTCAATGAGGGAAAAAAGTAAGAAGGTACCTTAGATAAATTAATTCGCTAAGTCTACGGATTCTAGTTTAAATTAAAGTCCTATACTGGTTGAAATCAGAAATTTATAGAAGATAATCAGGAAATAGTCTTGATTTTGATCACACGGTCACTCTAATATCATGATTCATGAATCATCTTCACCTTTTCTATGGATTTTTTTTTGCACTCACAAAGTTGACCCCATAGTAAAAGTTGTTCAAAATCAGAAATAGATTTATATCTTGTATCACGTTTTTGATGTAACGTTCTATATGTATATTTACAATGATAAACGAATAAAATGTTGCTTCCATCAATTTTATTTTACTTGTATTATTAGAAATCTGTATGTACAGTCCGTGAGCTCTCAAAAGAACCTTCAGTTTTAGAAAGAGACGTCGGGTATCAATCAACAGTGACACATGAAAAAGCAGAACAGCAATATTACCTTCGTGTGTCATCGCCGATTCCCGAAGGTTCTTCTTAAAGCTCACGGACTGTAGGTATAGGTAATTTAATCGATTTTAAGAGTTCCGTATCAAAAATGGCAAAAACGGAACCTTTATAGTTTTGTCTAGTCCGTCTGTCCGTAGAAAACATAATAATATTAGTTTTTATGGAGAGTGTTTTATGTGCCTGTCCTTGGTATTGTTAAATAAATAAAATTGTTAGAAAGTCCAAAAAATATGGATCAATTCAAAAAGATTCATTTTTGTATTTTACTTTAAGGAATTATTTAATGATCATTAACTGTTAAGCCGTTTTTGAGTTAATTTCAAAATAACTTCTTTATTAGGCAGGCACGACTTTTTGGTATTAGTTTTTTCTTTTTCCATTGAAACTACGGAACCCTCTATTCTACGTGGTCCGACACGCACTTCACGGGATCTTTAAAGTAGTTCTAGTGTAAAAAGTCTTTTTTATTCTTTATAAGCATATATTATATATTCTTACGGGGTTTGATTGATATTTACAGTACAAACCGAATGAAAGTTAAACGCAGTACTCTATTATCTGGATAAATTTCCGAAAAAAATTTAGTGAATATACTTACTCATAAAATTTCTTGCATATTGCTTTACACTTTTTGAAATAAGCACACACTTATTTCTTAATTTGTGTGTTTCATGTTATTGATTTGAACATATATGTTTTATTGAAACTGGAACAATGAACGAGAATTGGCTCAAGATAATAGAGAACATCATACCTACTCGTTATAGTAAATATCAATCAAACTCCTATAAGAAGATATATAAAGAATAAAAAAATCTGAACTTGTACAGATTTTATGTTTTTTCTCGGAAATTCTCGTTTCAGAGAACATTCCAGCGAAAATTTATCGTTCTTGGACAGCCCGGGGCGGCACATATTTCTATATTCGGAATCAATAATCAATATCAATATCAGCTAATAATAATTGAGTTCATGCTAATTGAATTGTAAAATAAGTAATTTTAGAAACTTCATATTTCACTGACGTGTATTTGGAACACGGACTAGAGTAGTAGACTCTTTAAATCCTAAAGTTGTACTTGCTATAGTGAAATCAAGCAAGATACTAGTTGCTGTAAGTAAAGAGGAATTATCAAAATAACCGCGGGCAGTAGTTGTCCAAATATTGCGGTGTCGCTGTTTCTATATGGTGAATGTGTGTTATGATGTTATGAATGTTATGATATTTATGATTATGTCAGTGTTAGGTGTTAATGCATCTGACAATGCATCAAGCATTGTCAGTGTATTTATGAAACAAATCAACGGTTTAAATACATCTTAAATAACATTGCATGAAACATTGTCTATCTTATGTCTGTCTACTTTTTTTAATTGCTAAAACAGCAATTATTGCTATTTGCAAAAAAAATGTGTGCGATATGCGAAAACATCGAATTGAAATTAATAATTAAGATTTCACGTACAAAATTACAAATTGCTGACACAATGAAAGTATCGTATGGTGAATCGTCTGCTTCACGAACAATGGAGTTAAACGTTCTTACTCGTAAGTGTCGTGAAAAAGTCACGAAGACATTGCCCGCAAACAAAGACACTAGGAGACCAATTCGCAGTTTAAAATCTCAACTTGATTAAGTAGGCGAGATGCCAAACACGCCGCGCTGTGTATCTCGTACGCACAAACGAACAATCGAACCGTAACCAGATCATAATCCAAATACCGCTCATCGTGATCGAGTCGTATCAAGATCGTATGATACGTATTCTCGATACACGCCCACTTATTTCCCAGAGGGGGAGCCAAGTATGGTACTGGCATATTTCTTTTGCTTTGTACACTTAAAAAATGTCTATCATACATGCTTGTCAGCTAACGGTACCCTTGACTTGACTTTTCTCTAAATTTTCCGTTTTTAGTTGTGCTCAGAAACAAAACAAGTTATGATTTAAAAAGCTTCAATAGACCTAGGGCCCACAAACAAAGAGTGCAGCGCGTGTCAAGCCTTTAGCGAGCACGCGCGCACGATCTTATTCGACTCGACTGTACTTAACGACTTTGTTACTGTGCCACTGTGTGGTTTTAATAGCGTCGCATTACGAGTGTACAGGGTGTAACAAAAATACTGGTGATCCGTTTAAGGGCATAATTGGTATCGTATTGCAAGTAGAAAAAAGTACCCATAAAACCCTCCATAGAAAACCAAAAACTGTTTTCGCGAGAAAAAATTTTTTTTAGTTTTTCACAATAAGAATACGACACCAATTATGCCCTTAAAAGGATCACCACTATTTTTGTTACACCTTGTAGGAGATTTGTAGGTGGGAGTAATCTTAGCGCGGGTTGTTGTTTGAGGACCTGTTTTTTTGTTCTATTGGTTGACTCGATTCAATTTCCGTGAAGGGCTAGATATAGCTTGCGTGTGTTGTAAGGTCTGAATTACTTGAGTCTGTATATACTAAGTAGTCCACCTCGAACTGAGAACTCGCGATTTCCTTGCAAACGAGATGACCAATATAACAAGACCCATATGATGATTTTAACGCGCTTTCTAGCTCCATGACCCTTTTATCGATCCTGCTCATATACGAACTCTCGAATTATATGTATCATGAAGATCAGAAAAACGTTACTAAAGTTATCGCCGAACAAACTTTCAAAGTCAAAAAGCCATCGAAATGCCGAGACGTCCCAGTAGCCAGAAGTTGCTTGGAACTCACTTCGCTTAAGCTCCGCTCGTTCATTATTAATTAATAAAACATACTTATTTAATAAATTTCAAAAATAGAACATTTTAAGGGGATGACAACAGCAAAATTGTATCTCTATCTTTTTCAGCGCAAGTGAAAGAATAACACTATGTAACGATTAGTATGGAAGCTAATAACACATTTTGCAAAGCTATGATTTAAAAAAACTACGCATTAATTGAGAAATATTAAAATAATTAAGTTTTTAATATAGGTGTCGTGGAATTTGTCCTTAATTGCAGACGTATAAGTCAAAAAACTAAAGACATACAACTGTATAAAGCTAATTTTAAGATGTAACATTGGAATTATTTTCTATCGAGCAGATTTCGTCCGATCCTTAATCGGAATTATCAAAGTTCTTTCAAATATAATGAATATTAACATATACTTTTTACTTCCCCAAAATAAATAGTTATAGCTAAAACACTGTTTAATTAAAATCAATTTGAAGGTTATCGAGTGTTGTCAGCCTCTTAAGGCGGGCTTTTTTAGTTTCAGGAGATTACAGGTTTGGATCCGTGCTCGTACCAACGAGTTATAAAGAACTATTGTGAGTTAATATTTATCATTGGCTTTTTCTTGAAGAAAACGTCATGAAACCGGACCGGACCTAACCCCAACAAGGTCTAGTTAATCATCTGGGGTTGTTTATTATTCAGTTGCTGCATGGCTTCAGGCTCCGTGAAAAAAATGGTGGGACAATACATTAGGAAGACATATACATACACACAGTTACTAGAATGGAGATAAAAATTCTACATACTTACACGACCTGGATCGGTGATGTAAGGCTCTTTCCTGTGACACTTGAGAAGGCATTGAAGCAACGTGAACGTCGGCTTTGTGATGTCAAAGGACCCGTTAGAACCACCCTCTTCGCTTGTCTATACATCTGCCGACATAGTTAAACTCCTCAAGGGTCCGTCCTATCACAGCAAGATTGGCAGAATTTCCAATTTCCTACTGTACTCGTAGTTTACAGACTTTTTGTAAAAGTCATATTTTGCTGCCTGATAAGTCTAATGTTCTCTTGAAATAAACATATCGCCTGGCACCTGAGAGGCGATTGTTGCCTTTCAAGAGCTTAAAGTCAGATAAATAAAGTTCCAAATAAAACCGTTAAAAAGTTTGTTACTATTAAATGCATATAATATGCATGTTTGGCGGGCCGTATGGTTGTTTGCCGCCGTCATGGTATAAAAAAAATATATATATAAATTTAATAACAATATGCCCATCGTCATCATTCTCCTAGCGTTTGTCCCGGTCTTGCCATGGCTCAATTGAGCCTGGGGTCTGCTCTGCAACCTAGTCCCAGATATTGACGTAGGCACTCGTTTTTACGAAAGCGACTTCCATCTGACCTTCCAACCCAGAGGGGAAACTAAGCCTTGTTGGGAAGAGGTCCGGTTTCCTTACGATATTTTCCTTCACCGAAAGGCGACTGATGGTAAATATTAGATATGCTATTTCGTGCATAAGTTCCGAAAAACTTAGCGGCAAACAGTTTGACCCCGAGAACTCCGGATTTAAAGTGTAATGTTCTACCGCCAAGCTACCAGCGCTTTTTTTTAACTAACCAAAAGACTTCTTTAACCCTATGACCGCCAAAGCCGTCATATCAAGCGCACGGAAAGTAGAATTGGCCCTCTGCTTTGCTCTGGTGGCTTATTTGAAGACATTACATTTGGATTTGATCGACACATAATTGATTTTACGTTTGGTGGCACATACGCGTTTTCTTTTACCCTATTAAATCCCCTTTCTTTAACTTAATTTACTCTAACATGTTATTCGCTCTAATACTCCAGGAGTCGAAATTTATCAAATTTACTACCGATTGACTAAAATAAACATTCACAACAACACACGAATCGGGTCATACATGTGCATGGCGTGCGTCTCGGGGATCAAAAAAGTAGAATGGGATATGAAGCGTGGAAGGAACTTGTGGAGGCCCTATGCACCTAGGATCAATAACAACAACAAAAATTTCGTGTTAAAGAAAGAAAACATAGGAAGATGAGGAGGAGGATAAAAAATGAGAAATATATATTAAGATATTTCTCATTTTTTATTCGATAACACTGACATTTCACAACAAATAAGACCTAGAATACCAGTCCCAGTAGCGTAAACAATGTCGAAATTAATTTTTCACCGCTGCTAAAACACTAAAAATCCAAACGAGTTGACACAGTGGATCGTGCAAATGGAAGTTGTCAGGAGCGAAATGGAGCACCGCCTGAATTGAGAGGAATTTGGCGTGTCAGGCAGTGACATATCTTTTTAGGCCTTTTATCTGCGGTATCGGTTTCATGTGGAGACATTTTTACAGCCATAGACCGCGAAAGCAAAAATGTAGAAGCGAGCGTGGGTTATTTTTATATACTCGTAATATATATTGAAATTGAGATGGGCAGCAGCATCTTCCTCCATCCTAAACAATAAACAAAAAAACTGCGCGCGCCTGCCAAGCGTGGCGCGTATGGCAACCCCCCCCCCCCCCTAAAGGGGAGGCCTATATTCAGCAGTGGACGTCTTATTGCTGAGATGATGATGATGACGATGAGTCTGCCCCACCACGCAAAATATCCATAATTAGCTATTCGAAAACTCTTTTAGTATAACTACGACGGCAGCAAACAAGCATACGGCCCGCCTGATGGTAAGTAGTACGGAATATGTACGGAACAGGTAATAAACGGTGACGATTATTAAAAAATAACTTATAAATATACCTAATAAGATGAGTAATGAAAGACAGTTAATAAATAATTAATCATAACAAAAGTGAGATCATAATATTTTAACCAAGTCACATTTTGTTATGCTACACATCGATCGGCAATAACCTTGGCAGTCTTGGCACATGCATTGAGAAGAGACAATCACTGCATAGCTAGACGCACCCAAGTTGGACATTGTGAATAAATAGCAGGAGTCGGCAGAGGAAGGCCGACTCGTCACGCCGCGGGTTAAGGACAGTAGGGCTCGGAAGGCTTGGCGCACATCGCTAGCTAAGCGACGTGACGCTAGCACCGAACTTGGTTTCACTTGGTGATGAATGAAGCATCAGCGCAACTTCTTTTTATTAATATTTCGAATGTTTACTATTATTCTATTTTTTACTGGCCAGTACAAGAGCGGCATAAAGTCGTTATAGTACATTACGTACCTAGGGCGGTAAAATAAAGAACGGCTCAGATCGCGGGCATTTGTGGCCCGAACCGAAGGTAAGGGCCATAAACAAGTGATCTGAGGCCTTCTTTATTACCGCCCGTGGTGCGTACATAATTTTACGTGTTCTCCTGGGTGTGAAGTGGGATTTGCCGCTGCGCCCGAGGGCGGCAAATCTCACTTACCGCCCAGAGTGACGTAAATGTAATTTATTAATTACGTTATTTCGATATAACTAAAATCTGCACTATACATTTATTTATGTTGTTAAAGTGAACAACGATGTTTATAATTTCAGTTGTCTAGGTATTAGGAATACAGTACAGATCTGTCCATCAGAGATATATATGCCGGATTTTTGTATAGGTTATACCAGTACCTCGAGATTTCCCATGTAAGAAATTCCGGAATTGTAAGTCAAATGTGTACGGCGGTGGACTTATCCGCCCGTATCATGTGTCTGATTCCTGCCATATAATGGCGGATGGTCGGTCAGATACATCAATGCTTGCATCGATACCTAGGGTAAAATGAGACGAATCAGATCGCAGGGCGAAACGAATCGAGTAAAGCATTTTTATCATGCCATGGCGGCCGCCACTGCGACGCGCAGATCGTACATCTACAATGATGCTGTTGCCACTAACAAGACATTCCACTTGGGCTTGCAGCACTACATTATCGTGTAGCCCTACCCCTCCCCTGCTTCGAGGAACAGAGGAAATTTAGGAGACTTATCAGACTAGAAATCGGATCTTTTACTTAAGAAATAAATAAATACCTACGCCTGCAGGTTTTTGCATTTCAGCGTCAGAATTTCGTGTTCACCTATTCAATATATAAATATATATATCATCTAGAGACTATTTGTAGTAAAGGACCTAATCAGTCACGAAATCTCAATAAAGTATGTTTTTCCCGACCACGGAACAATGGTGTTCCGGACCTTTGGGAGGCGTATGCGGAGCCGAAGCCAACGCGCAGAGGCCCTTTCGACAATTTAATGAAAAGTGAGGGGTACACTAAGCGGATGCTGCCCCTGCCCGTGTCATGGGACGCACGCAGAGACAGCACCCGCCATGGTGTAAGGACTATTGAGAATTAATGGAGTCTAAAATATACTAGGCTATTGGGTGAAAAGTATGGACTGATAAATGGGCTATTGGATGAAGAACCGGACGCCTGCCTAATAAAACGGTATCCAATTTTATTTCCGGCAGACGGTGACTTGCCCTCCGCAAGATGGGCCCCCATAAAAAGCGACATCAAAGATGGCTCAAGGGCAACACCGGTGCGGGGGCTGGGGGTAGAGAGGTGTCACTGGACTTTAAACATAATTATAGCCAACTCGCCACTTAGGTTTCCACATCTACCCTCGAGAACACAGCTCTAACGACCCCACTCTGGGCAGCCGGCTAAGACAAGCTAGAGGCAGGGGACCTGTCCCACCATCCGACAGGGCACCCCAGGGGCATTCAGGTACGTGGAGTCGCTACTCTCCAACAGCTCGCCACAAGCTGCCCTGCGTTGACTGATTGCGCTGGTGAAAACCAGTGGGCGATGGGGTCGTCACATCCCTACGCCTTTATGTAAAGTAATTCGTACTAATAAAGTATGTTTATTAGTACGAATTACAATATTAACATTAAAATAAATAATAAATATTTAATATTCGTATAGCTAACATCGTGCTCAAGACTAACCATGAGATAATCCATTAAAATATTACATTATAACCTTTTATGATTGTTTAGGTGGCTTACATTACGGTGTGAACAAAACAGACATACTTTTCCAACGCACGTTTATTTAATTTAAATTTAATTCAGTTGTATCAAAACTAACGATTCCATTTATATTTCACGTACCTATTCGCGTGTTCAATATTCAATCAATCATGTATAGTGATGATTTATAACCTGTTATTAACGTTACTAATGATGATTGAGATGTTTCTTAAAATAAAAATGATACCAACACTAATAGATAGGACCATCTTGAATTTTTAAATTGTCCTAAACGGCTAAACTTAAGAGTTTCAACCGCCGGTTCCTTTCGATTACAAATTTATGAAGAAGTTGCTAATAGTTTATATGTATACACAAAATTATTCGAGTACAGATTGGAATCGGCAGTTGAAACACTAGTAAAACTTACCCACACCTATTTAAAATGCCATTCATTCAGAAATAATATTATTAGTTTCTTAAAACTTTAATTGAAATCGACTACATTTTAATTTAAATGTTTTTAGCAGTAGTTGCATACATAGAGGAAAGGCCAATTCGTAGGAGCTATCTTATTTTCGATGTTCGTAGGACCCAAAAGGTTTATACCAACAAGTGGTATCGTTGGAATCAGCATGAGCTACTGATTATGAAAATATGTCTTGTCACTTCATAAAGTGGTGGAATGAGTTTTTATGACGTCACAAAGATGGCGCGCGACCTAGAGTTAGATTTTGTCGATTATTTCAAAAACTATTTAGTCGATTTCAGCAAACAAGGTGTCATATGATTGATATTTTCATGCTTAATAAAATATGTAAATCTATCTTCAACCAACAAGTTAAATAAAAGCCAAATTTATTTTTATTTACATTTCTAACACGCATTAATTTACATAATTAATTATGTTAAACTTTATTGCACAATAATAAAAAAATAAGTCCAAAAGGTGCACTTAATGCTTTGAGGCATTCTGTTCCAGTCAACCATAGGGCAAAACAAAATTTTGCTATGATGTGTGCAGTGAGATAAAAGGATTGTGAAATTATTAGTCTCTCTCACGGCCGTACTATCCTTTTCCCGTAGCCGTTCAAGCTATTTTCGACGCCCTCGAATTCTAGTATTCTGGTGTTTGGTGGTAGCTAGAAGTCTAAATTTTCAGTGAAAAAGAAGTCATAACACAAGGAAGACATACTCTCAAAATCATTTAACTTATAATTTAAGAATGATTGCAAGTCAAAGTTCCTTAATTTTGTTACTGACTGACTATTATATGACAGATCATACGAATTCTAACTCTAGCTAATCCACAAGCTCCAAATTTTGAATACATCTAATATTAGAGCTATAAAGCCTCTGAAAATTTTAACATACTGCAATGTCAGCCGGGTTGCCTAGTTTTACGCACCTTACAAGTACATTGCAATCCCATATAAAGAACTGCAAAGTTACATTTTCAGTTGATAACATTTTGAACTTTTTTTGACCAGAGTAGTTGATAGTAAAACAAAGGCAATTTTAGGTGCCCATTAATACCTTTGGATGTGGGCATGCGTACGGGTTCATGGGTGAGAATAGGTATGGGAATGTGCATGGCAAGATCGTGGGAGGAGAAAAAGGAGCCCTACTTACAAAAAGGAATGAGATCCCATTAAAAACATTACATGTGAAAAAAACACAAGACTGGCAATACTGTTCTTAGACCGCAAAAAGTATCGATATCTAAAGAAAACCAAGCAGGTGTCCTTAGAACTCAATCCCCACTGGAGTTTACTAACAACAGTTCGTTGTGGCCGTTTCAATATTAGATGTTTATATTTTTATAATAAATAAAATGATTTCGCAGTTGCACAGGATAATTAAATAGAAACGCAATAAAGTCTATCTAACGATATCGGATTATGTACCTAATTTACCCGAAGATATACATATTTTTAGCTGTGCGAACGCCAGATCATTATATTCCATACAACCTTTGGGTGCTCGACATAATGCAAAAGAATAATTAGTTCACTCCGAACTTCTCTGTTTGTATGTTAGTTGTTGGAACTCCTTAAATAAGTTAACCTTGATCACAGAGTAAATAATAGTATAATACAGAGAGACCTCTGTAACGTCACATAACGTCACGAATCATGTTGTCCCTTCTTAACGCATGACAAGTTCTCTTTCGCACTTATGCAAACGTATCGGATACGTCGTGTCAAACTCTAATTTTTTGACAGATTTACACTGAGTTGTACCCCCCTGCCTTGATACTCGCACTAGGCATGCCTATATTGCGGAGACCAATATCACATGTTATGACAATATATGCTATAACCGGTTGACAAATTAAAGATTTGTCTACAACCAACACAATACATAAGTATACATATTACTTAAGCTAATTTATTATAACTATACTTAAGTAAAAGTGCATCAAATTAACTCTAAGCTTATTTTGACTATCACGAAGGACAATTTTTTTCTGATTTGGATAATATCTTCAGTATATTCATAGGTTAAGCTGGCTAGCCATTGCTTTTGCTTTTGTAGTGACTTATTTGGCTTTAAAAACGGGTTTATCTTTAATGTTTAAGTGTTTAGTCACGGAATTATAAACAAAACCAGATATATACGGTTCTAATCGTTTTGCAAGGGCAGTATTCACGGACGGAACCTGTGTTCGATACACTCTTCGTTTCAAGTATTTGCTTGTGCTTATCAACAACAATTTTGAGTAGGTAAATTGACGAACCGTCAACACTTCGGACTTTTTATATAGTAAAAGTGTGGAATACCGGAAGGGTTTCTTTAACATTGTTTTAAGGACAGCATGCTGTGTTCTGTCGGCCTCGATAATAACTGTTTTACAAGACCTGCCCCAACAGCGTAAACAGTATGTTAAAAACACACTGTAAAATACACTACTTAATGACAAAAGGTATAATAATAAAGCTAAATAAAGGTAAAGATTATTACATATAGGTACACATATACTACATATATAACATATATTAGCTACAAATATTTCTTTACAATGTGTAGAGTTAGAAATTAGGACTTAAATATGAGACTAATAATTACACAATCCTTTTATCTCACTGCACACACCATAGCAAATTTCTGTTTTGCCCTATGGTTGACTGGAACAGAATGCCTTAAAGCATTAAGTGCGCCTTTTGGACTTATTTTTTTATTATTGTGCAATAAAGTTTAACATAATTAATAATGTAAACTAATGCGTGTTAGAAATTTAAATAAAAATAAATTTGGCTTTTATTTAACTTTTTGGTTGAAAGTAGACTTACATATTTTATTAAGCATGAAAATATCAATCGTATGACACCTTGTTTGCTTAAATTGTCTAAATAGTTTTTTAAATAATCGACAAAATCTAACCCTAGGTCGCGCGCCATCTTTGTGACGTCATAAAAACTCATTACACCACTTTATGAAGTGACAAGAGATAGTTTAATAATCAGTAGCTTATGCTGATTCCAACGATACCACTTGTTGGTATAAACCTTTTCAGTCCTACGAAGAATTCTCCCCTTCAACTTGGCCACCCCACTAACATATGAGTTTGTAATTTAGGTATATTAGTACAATAATTTGGTACCACCCAGCTAAACTAAACTGTTAATGAAGCATTACATAGTGGTGTTTGTATAGTGGAACTGTTTGATATGTGTTAGTAATCCCCTAGACTAATTTACAGGCATCTTTGTAGGCGTTAAATATCTACAGCAATAAATCTTGAAAAACAAAACCAATATTTTCGTGTTGCAGTTTGAAATAGTAACACATTTAAAAGATCATTCAAATAATCAAATAAAAGATCGCGTGGTTAGAGTGTCAACCGCGAAAGCTGAAAACGCCACTTGAAATCTGGCCTCAGACACCGGATGACTTGGATTTTTTAAATAATCTACAGCAATATTTCAAAGAAGCTAATAAAATTCTAGGCGGATGCTGCCGCCTTTCTTCCGTATCAAAAAAATAATAATTTGTACTCTGTATTTGTACTCCCTAAAATACTAAGTGCTTTTAGGGCTGCCAAGTGCCATAAACTTGTTTACGTACCAATATATACCGTCCCCTAAATTGGCAACCATTGTATGTGTAAACAGGACATGAATTATTTCACAGGCAAGTTATCATTGCGTGCGGCATGATGGAGCGCGCGGACGTGACGACCCTAGCCGGTGCCCCGATATATTGTAGTAATGCCTTCAAATTTGTCCGTCACTACAATCCCGTCAACACGGCAGCATGCACAGGAGAACAACTTTAAATTTCTGACATTCGAGTCACACTAGCTTTCGCGGACTTTTTCCGCGTAGAGGTTTTCAGAACTTTCAATCCGTTTTAGCCCTTGAGGTTGGTATGTTCCTTTGAAAATTGATGTTGTGTTATTCTTTTCAATTTCCATCTGTTTCACCTGTGTATTCACTGTCAGTGTCAGTCAGGTAGTATGGCAAAAATTTTGAATAGCACGGAGTGGTATGTACACGGTTAATGCAAAGTTTATAATTGACGACAGAATCAACATATTTTTGCGTCGTAGATCGTGTACTCTACAAAGGAGGCTACAATTTAGGATTGCTACCGAATGCGATGTTGTAAATAAAAATATCAGGACAACAAACTGCAGTGAAGCAATGATGCGTTACAATGCTATCGTAATTGGAATTAAACCTTTAATATATCGAAACTATGCAAATTTTAACTTACGCTGTTTTTGCAGAAAACCTACCACAAGCCGCCACGTACTAGCAAATACGCAAAAGTGATAAATTTGTCAGGTAACAGTGCGTGTTCAGAATATGCGGCGGTGCAAATCACCCGAGATATTGTATGAGATTGAATCTTGTCGCCACGGGATTTTGCGCGTTACTTAGTTCTCATACAGGCTACATTCCTTGCCAGCGTAAAGAAGCTTTATGAATGACGTTAGTTTGCGTATCCATACACAAAAGTGGTAAAGCAGGCCGTTTTTGGCGTCCTAGTTCAACAAAATGTGTCATGTTCGATTTTTGAAGCTGGCGTCAGTGTAATGATGGAAAAAACATAATAAACTTTGAACCTTTATCGAAGAAACTTTACTGTTAACCGTAAGTAATCCGGAAAATTGATTATTTCCTTATTAAATTAGTTATATTACCTTCCAATACGCTTTCTGACGGCTAGTACCTAATACAGTTAGTTTACATATGTATCTACGGTTGCCATTACCGAAGATGCTGGCAGCACTTCCTCGCTGGATCGGGAGACTAACTAGCTGACTCATATACCTAGCTGCCAACTCTTCGATCATCTGTGGCATCTCTGAGGCTCTTCCATAGGTCTTTGAAAAGGCTAAGAGCGCTACGGCCCCATGGCCCAAGAGTCTCGACGCTGAATGGGCCGCCTCAGCCGCTGACGCTGCCCTGTGGGTGGTTCGGTGAAGATTTGACGGGGCTAGTGTGTCTACGCAGGGTGCATCCCACACCAGCACCCGTCCCATACTCCACGGAATCAAAGACATACCGCCCGGTCTCCTGCCGTCAGTCCTAGACCAGTCCACTCCAAAAGAGACGGCACATTAACTGACGCAAGAAACCAGCAGATAATGTCATGAAGGGTAGCATTTTACATATACTCGTACATTTAAATTTATATTGTAACGAGTTTTAGAAGCACACGACGAAGATTTAAGCGCAAGTTATAGGAAATGATATTCCCGTTCTAATTTAGTTTCCGTACGTAGGTAATCTAATTTACGAGGCTGACGGGAAACGTTGCATTCGCTTGTGTCATTGCACTTCTGGTTGCAATTAAACAACATACACATAAAAAGATACACGCAGTAGTTTGACTTCATCGTTGTCTAAGCAAAATATCCTATAGGGCGATAAGCAAACTTGGCCCCGAACTGTACAAAAAATAACTAGACATTTTTTGATAATGTGTTTCTTGTCCGAAACCAAGTGATTTTAGCTTTTGAGTGTGAAAGATGAATAAATTACACAGGTGTAATGAATGTTTATTCATCTTTGCCTGCACTTAGGTATAAGGTTTCATGAAGTCATGTTATGTTCATCAGACATGAAGTCAATTTTGGAAGACATAATCAAAACCTTGAAATTTGTTAATGCCCATTATTGCCCCCCTTTCCTTTAGGCCAGCAGGCTAGGACAGCAGGCTCGGCCGCCGAGAATGCCGCCAGGCTGAAACATGCTAAATACGCCAACTTGGAACCTACGTATGATTTTGTTCCGGTGGCCGTAGAAACGGCGGGGCCATGGTGTTTTCGGAGGCTAGGGAACCTAATAAAGGACCTGGTCCGGCTCCTACCTAGTCCAACAAATATAGCTTGACTGGGGGGGGGGGGGGGGGGTTCGGAGTGGGGTGTTGTTTTAGTATTAGTAGTAGTTTATTTAGTTAGTTTTAAAGTCGATATTTATTGCTTTTTATATTTTGTTTTTTTTTTTATGTAATGACAATGTTTGGTCTTAGTCAACTTGCTACGGTAAAATGTTAATTTCTTAAACTTTTTGAAGGAATCCAAAATACTGATTTACTAATTATACTTTGTTACGGAAGCCGCCCGCAAATCTACTTCCATGCAATAATAAATTCAGGGTAATGCAGTTTTCAACTTAGTTCGTTAAAATTGTTTTCTGAAAACACAAAAGTTCGCCTACATTGTAAAATGATTAATAAGGCAGCTAAATTCAAATACAAATACAAATAATTTATTGTACGAAAGTGAGTATAGAAAATGATATACAGTTACATATAGTGCGTCACTATCAGCCAGTGTTTGGCGTACAATATGTTGTTTCTATTGCATGTCATTGAATATCTAACATTGTTTATACTAATGTCAACACTAATTATAATATAGGCGGATTTAAAAAAATAATAATAATAATAGTGTAATTCTTAAATTAATATGAGTCACAATAATAAAATGTCAATGTCATGCTATAGAAATAATTTAAAACTACAATAAAAGAAAAAAAAATTAAATCATACACAGAAAAAAAATCGAGATATGTCAATCGTGGAATACATTAATATAAAGAGTACTCGGTACATTTTCAAAATGTTCATTTACATTATAATACATCTTATGTAAGCACCATTTATACAACTTATGTTTAAATTCAGGGAAGTCAACAGTCTTTAAGTCTTCTGGTAAATGATTGAAAATCTTTATTGACATATACAGTACACTTTTTTTTAAGAAAGCTGTGTTACGATCCGGGTAGCTTAGGTTAAAACCATGGTTCTTAGACGTAGACCTAGGGTTAGATTTCATTATTTTGTACTTATCTATATGAGTTTTTACAAACAGACACATTTCATATATATACAATGCGGGTAACGGTAAAATCTTAAGTTTTATGAAGAGGTGTTTACAAGGGTCACCGAGTCTGACTCCGCACATGGCTCTAACACAGTCCTTCTGCAATATGAATGCACGGATAGCAAATGAAGAGTTTCCCCATAGAATAAGGCCATAACGCAGGTTCGACATAATGTGACCACGAAAAGCTCAAAATTGAGCTCTTTATTCCTCGGAATGGGTTATTTATCATTGTTTCATTCTGGGTTCCATACCAAAATGGTATAAAAGGAATCCTTATTTCTAAATTGTTAGAGTAGGAAGTAGTTTTTTTTTTTCTAGTATTTTATTATTGTTTTGATTTGCGTTTATTATTAGGTACTTATTACTAAATCACAATGCATGAGAATACAATTGAGATAGCTGTCAACCAGGTGTAACTCATACTAATTTTGCCATATGGTAGGGGTGCCCAAGAGGGGAATTTTGCAGTTACTCGAGCGCATCAGGTGCATTAAGATAATAGCGATATCTTACTACCCGTGGAATTCTCCCTCAACCACTTTTAGCCGGCGCCTTGGTTGGTTGGTGGGGGGTTGGTAGGCAGTTCAATACTAATTGGTGGATTGTGGATTCGATCATTTTATTCCAGGTTGATGCTTTGATTGTGCTAATACATAATCTGACATTTATCTATAGGAATTTTCTAAATTTGTAGGATTCAATTCTATTTTCAAGGTTATTGTATGTAGATCATTGTTAATCTCAGTCCCATCCTCCATTTTCTCAGATTATCGTCATCAGTGACACGTCAGAAGCCCCTAGTTGCAATATCTGACGCGCTCGAGTAAGACGTGATGATCATGTGACCTTTGTATTGTCTATAAAAGCTACCCCCACCGATTAAAGTATAACTTTTTTCTTTTCTATATAATCTTCAAAATGGTCAAGGTCCTGACGACGCTCAAGTGACTGCAAATTTAGCATCATGGGTTCCCCTACTTATGGCAAATTTTCAACTTTAATCCTATGCTAATGACCTGTTAGGTCAAAAGTATGGAAATCAACCACGTAAGGCGATTGGTAAGTTGTACCTACGCTCAACTGTGGACTAGTTTCAGGATTGGATGTATAACGATTCCCAAAGTTCTTTACCAACCACAATAGTTAAACAGCCCTTGGAGTACATATTTAGTCTTGAAATGAGATCGCGTGCCACATTATGTGACCTTATTTCAAAGGGATGTTATGATAACAGCACTACATTGGTAATTTTAATGGGAGATAGTCTCAATGTTGATAAGCAAAGCATAGATAAGCTGATGTCAACTTTAAATGATATTGAGAGATCTGGAGTGGGCAAAATTATTTTATGTGCACTGCCATATTCAGAGAATATGCCTTATGAATACAATAGTAAAATATCACGCTACAACTCATTAATGTGCAACTCCATATCTCTCAATAATAAGTATCATTTCTTTGATTTAAATAAATTCATTGAGCGCTTTTGGCTAATCCCCGGGAAGATATTTTTGCCGAAGAAATATACTACGACTCTTATTGATTTGTTGGCCTTTAATATTGAGCCAAATAGAAATAATAGTGTTATAAATAGATCTCGGCAAGCGAACAGCGCCACAATGACTTTTTCACATTTAAACTAGATTGTCGGACAGCGGGAAAACATCTGAATATGAATGTTGTGCATCAGAATATTCAGGGTTTTTCCAGCAAAGAGTTAGAGATAGGTTTATTCTTAGATAATAATGATGTACAAATTATGTGTATTACAGAACATTGGCTAAAAGAAGAACATTTAATTTTTGATTTTATTAACTTTAAATTAATCAGTTTCTATGCTAGAAAATCTGCCATTCATGGTGGTTCCCTTATAATTGTTAGAAATGGCCTGAGATGTAAAGAACGGAAGGATGTTGTAAAATATTCCATAGAGAGAATTGTAGAAATTTCTTGTGTAGAATTAGAAAGTTATATTGTTATTTGTGTATATAGACCACCAACAGCGGCCGCAGCTGATTTCAACACATTTGAAAATACCATGGAAAATGTGCTGAAATTAGTGACTAATAACCGAAACTGCCGAAAGCATGTTATAGTCTGTGGAGATTTTAATGTTAATTTGCTTGAATCTTCTATTAATTCTATTAAATTGCTATGTTTATTTAAGTCGTTTAATATGTTTAATTTGTTCTTTGAACCTACCCGGGTGGGTGTCACTAGTGCGACATGCCTTGATAATATTTATTGTAACTGTGAATGTCTGGATAAGGAAATATTTAACTGTTTTAATTCTGATCACAGCGGTCAAAGGGCATCTTTTATAAAGCCAATTCAGGAAATTCCACAAGCTATAACATATAGACCCATTACTGGTTATCGTTTGGAATTATTCAAAAAAGAAATTCGAAATCATCTCTCCACACTGCCTTATTCACATTTTTATGAGTCAAATAGTTTGTATGAAGATTTGTTTAGTATGATTCTTTGTCAATTTAATAAACATTTCAAACTGAGAACTATTAGTGGGTCAAAAACTAAAGCTAAAGCAAAGTTTAGTGAATGGGCTACTGTAGGTATTCATAAAAGTAGAAAGAGGCTTTATGAACTTTATGGAGAGAGAGAAGTGAACAAAACTTCAGATTTTCTGGACTATGTAAAAAACTATTCAAAAATTTTCAAGAAGGTGTGTTTAACTGCTAAGGCGAACTATACTAGTGCAAAAATAAAAATGTCGGACAACAAGGTGAAAACAGTGTGGAATATTATTAATAAGGAAGCTGGTAAATGTAAATCACGCGATTGTCAAGTCAACATTGTCTCGGAGGAACAACAGGTCATGTCAAATGACGATGTTGCCTCGGCATTCGAAGATTATTTTTCTAACATAGCATTAAATACCACAAAATGCCTACAATCATCTTCGTCTCAAGCTCATTCCTTACTTTGCGCTAATATTAAAAAATGTAATACGATCTTTGAATTTGACCTAGTGGATTCCGAAAAAATTGTAAAGTCATTCAAATCACTCAATTTAAAGAAAACTGAGGACTTATGGGGAATATCAGTTGTAGTCATCAGCAATATCATAGACGACATAGCGCCTTACTTAGCCATCATTTATAACAATTCAGTTTCACAAGGTGTTTTTCCAGATCGAATGAAATGTAGTAAAGTCATACCTCTATTTAAATCGGGTGATTCTAGTGATCTAAATAATTTCCGACCGATATCGATACTTCCTGTACTAAGTAAAGTCTTTGAAAAGATAATGTTAAATGATCTACTGGGGCACTTCAACAGACATGGACTGCTTACAAGCAATCAGTTTGGTTTCACAAAGGGACGTTCCACAACCGACGCTGCTGCAGAACTCATTAAACATATTTTCAATGCTTGGCGAGACAAACGTTATGATGCGATTGGTATATTCTGTGACCTTTCAAAAGCTTTTGATTGTGTAGATCATAGAACGCTCATTCTTAAATTAGAACACTATGGTCTTTCAGAAAATGCCCTGAGTCTCATGTCTTCTTACCTTAGCAATAGAACACAAACAGTTGTTGTAAATAAAACCCAGTCTAAAGGGACTTTAGTAAAATTAGGAGTGCCACAGGGTTCCATTCTGGGCCCATTCCTGTTTTTGGTTTATATAAATGATTTACCTTGTGTAGTACAAAACCTTTGTGGTATGATTTTGTTTGCCGATGATACATCTTTAATTTTCAAAGTTGAACGGCAATCCAATGATTTATCTGTAATTAACAATACACTAGCTGGCGTACTAAACTGGTTTACTACTAACAATCTGTTACTTAATGCTAAGAAAACTAAATGTATTCGATTTGTTTTGCCAAACGTGGCACCAATGGACACTAATATAGTTATAAATGGTGAATGTTTAGATATAGTAGATAAAACTGTGTTCCTTGGTTCAACGTTGGACAAAAATTTACAATGGAGTCCTCATATAAAAAAACTCGCTCTTAGACTAAGTTCAGCCGCTCATGCCGTTAGAAAAATTAGACAACTGACTAATATTGAGACAGCTCGCTTAGTTTATTATAGTTATTTTCATAGTGTAATGTCATATGGAATTCTGGTTTGGGGCAAAGCAGCTGACATACAGACTATTTTTGTTTTACAGAAAAGAGCCATTCGCTTTATGTATAACTTAAAGGCAGGTACATCAATTAGAGAATTATTTAAAAAAATTAATATTTTAACTCTTGCGTCCCAATATATCTATGATAATATTATTTTTGTTGTAAAGAATATACACACATTCAAGAAGAATTCTGACATCCACAGCTATAACACTAGAAATAAAAATAAGCTTGCTACCAGACGATGTCGTGTCCGCAAAGCATATAAGTCATTTTTTGGCCAGGGTATTCATATTTATAACAAGTTACCCGTCGATGTTTTGAATCTATCATTTCCCGCTCTTAAGAAATACTTGAAAAAAACTTTAATGTCAAAGGGTTATTACAGGGTCGAGGACTATATGACAGACATATATGCATGGCCCAAACCAGAATCTATAAAATCATCTAACATTTAGAGGACACAGTTCAAGTAAGAAAGAATATCAAACGTATTGCGAAGCAGTCAGATTTGGATTTTATTTTTATTTTTCATTTTAATTACACAATAGGCAGGTACATGTCTGTCTCTCAAGCTGTTTTGATATGCCTTCTTGAAGAACTACGCATTATTGTATATAGTATCTTTAATGTATTTGTAGTACTGTTTTGAAAAAATAAGTCCCGCCGAGTTTCTTGCCGGTAATAAGTAATACTTCTCGGGTCAGAGGTGTAGGGTTAGAACCGGTGGTAGTTTCTTTTCTCTCTGACGTTCATAAGTGCATTGTAATGTGCCTAAATTGAAGAATAAATATCTTTTATCTTTTTATCTTTTTTTATCATCTTCATGCCTCCAATTTCTTCCTTATCCTTGTCATAGTTCACGCTAAAAAATTGTATTTATGCGAAATATGATCCAGCCAAATTTCATGAATATTGGATAAAGTTAGAATACTGGAGAAAACGTGTAACAAATAAGTATGAGATTAGTTCGCTTACCTCATTTCGCTCCGTCGACTATTCCTTAGTTCAAATGTGCTACGTTGCCCATTATGGTTGCAACTTAGCTACCCACGTTAAATCTACTTTTTTATTTAGAGTGTGAGGCCTTTATGGTAACATAAATTCTTTGAAACCAGTGGCAAGAAAGCTTAATTTACGATGGCAGTGAACAAGCGTTCAGTTATTCTTTTGAAACCATGTTCAAAATAAATAAAATAATTAACTTTTAGAAAAGATGTTTTTATTAGGTCACACCTCTGTTACAGTTCTGTTTTTAATTCGAAAGATTGGTAGACATCAGAAAATAGCTACGTGCGCCTGATATACAAGCGCCCTCTGCAGTTTATGTACAGTCCGTGAGCTCTCAGAAGAACCTTCGGGTTTTAGAAAGAGACGTCGGGTATCAATCAACAGTGACACGTGAAAAAGCACAACAGCAATATTACCTTCGTGTTTCATCGCCGATTCCCGAAGGTTCTTCTTAAGGCCATTCCTCGATTCGGACAAGCCACGCCCATCCGTTCGAGACACGTTTATGGCTCCCGTGCACGAAAGAAAGAGATGCAGCGCTCTTAAGGATTAGACTTTTTGCCCAAACTACGATAAATAAGCGAATCTATAAAGTTTTGTCTAATTTTGCTTCTGTGACTTTTTAGATCAACCAGAATACCATATTTTTTACTTAGTTATATTGCTTAATCTCCTTTAGTTTACGTAAGCTAAGAAAAATAAGGGGAAAAAGGACCCAACTTCGGATTTTTTTTCTATCGAGGCAACTTTCAGCAATCGTGTTTCGGCTTGTGCCAAAAACAAGAGTGTATAGTCTAATAATATATATTCGAAAATAAATTCAGTCCCTTTTCCCGTTTAGTCACTAGAGCGTTTGAAAAAACCTATAATTTTTCAAAGTAACTCCTTAAAGCTCATGAACTGTACGCGTGTTATTCCAGTTTAGTCAAAATAATACAAGTCTGGAGTATGTAAGTGTTACAGTCCTCGCAATCGAAATCAGAACTAACTTGAGTCAATCAATAAAAACCTAAAAACACATGCCCCCCTTCCATGTTCCTATGTTAATGTTTCTTATAGGTATACTTCGTATCGTAACATAATCTTTAATTGGGATGCATGATTGCACTCCTTACGAAGATATGCAAAAGGCGGAGACACTGTCCTCGGGCCGGCCATAGCACACAATGTAAGTTTGGAAGTGGATTGCATTTGTCCAATGCACTTGGCAGAGCATTTTGCTGACCGCGCCGTGGAATGCATAACCAAATACTCGCTGCAAACAACTTTGTGAAACTGAATAAATATACTCTGATACTATTTTGCGATGCTCGTTGAATACATTGGACAAGAACAAGATAATTTAGTTTACTTTTTAAACAATTTAGAGGTCACATTTAACTTTGGAACACGTGGCAATCACTTTAATAAGATGAGATAGCTAAATTTTCTGAATGAGACATTCATCGAATATGAAACAACTTCATAATATATGACCTTTCTCTTCTACTTTAAGAAAACTTGTAATAATTGTAGACGTCACATATGTTTCGGATTATAGGCGTTTTATTTGTTTGAGTATTTAAGAATTTATTTACTCGTAGGTATGTAGTGTAGGACGAATGTCAACGGGGAGGCAGTCGAACAAGTCGAGCGATTCACGTACCTGGGAAGTGTGGTCGATCCGACAGGGGGTGCAGACAGCGATGTCGAGGCGCGCATCAACAAGGCACGAGCAGCGTACGCGCAATTGAAACCTGTCTGGACGTCCAGTGTGATCACGCGGCGTACAAAAATCAGAGTGTTCAACTCCAACGTAAAGTCAGTCCTACTGTACAGATGCGAGACGTAGCTAGTAAGACAAGATATCACCAATCGGCTGCAGGTGTTTATCAACAAGTGCCTGCGGCGCATCCTGGGTATATACTGGCCGCGAACCATCTCAAACGTGAGGCTGTGGGAGATGACTGACCAGAAGCCCATAAGGCAGGAAATCCTGGAGAGGAAATAGCGATGGATCGGACACGCACTCCGTAGACCGGACAACCACTTGCCCAAGCAGAGTCTCCGCTGGCAAGCTACTGGCAGTAGAAGGTCGGGACGCCCCCTTACTACATGGAGGCGATCAGTTGAGACGGAGGCTGGCTCAATTGGTCTCGACTGGAAAGAGCTGGAAGTAGCCGCTCAAGATCGCGACAAATGGAAAACTCTTCTGCGAGCCCTATGTCCCTAATGAGGGATAACAGGAAGAAATCATCATCATCATCATCATCATGTAATGTAGGTGAGTGTGTGGTGGTGTACTAACATTATTGTATAATTAATATATTAAAATTGTAGACTTCTTAACTCAAAAAATCTTTATAATTTAAGATTAATAGTTAAGTTCCTAACTAATGTAACTAACTTTTAATGAAATAAACAAAATTTTTTTAAACCTTTTATATACATAATCTAGCACCAACAACATAAGATTTATTGATCTTAATGTGGGCCATGAAGTTATTAATTTAAACTGGAATACCTATACCTTTCGGCCACAAAGTGAGGCCGAAAGAGAGCGTAATAGAGGGAGCTGTGTCTCGTTTTGACTAAGGAGGTAATGTTGTCATCAGACAATCACTATGTCAATATGTGTCAATTTTGTAAGGAGTATGAGTGAGACATCGCTCCCTATGTTATGCTCTCTATCGTAAGGCAAGTTTTATTTAAATGTTAGAGAAATTATTAAATGTATCACACCTATTCACAAACTTGTAGGTACTAAGTATCTGTCCTCTGTGTACAGTCGACGTCAAAGATATGTTTACACTTTTGCACCTTATTTCAACGGAGTAAGGTGAAAAAGTGTAAACATATCTTTGACGTCGCCTGTACAAGGTATAACAAAAATGCTGGTGATGTTTTTCAGCGCAAAAAAAATTCTTCTACTATTTCTTACTCGCATTACTATACCAATTATATTATGCCCTTAAACGGACCAGCAGTATTTTTGTTACACGCTGTATATACCTACCTGTCTGTCTGTCGGATGTCATTACCAAAGTTAAAAATGCAACTGTAGCAATATTTATAATAATTTGGGTTAGTGCATACACACATTGAAACAGTTTGTCGGATGTTTTTGTATACCACAATTTGCCAGTTTTTTTGCCAATCAGCCAATTTGGCGTCAGCCAGCGATTTTTGACGTGAGCACCTGCCTCAAAGCAAAGGGATCATTCATTAGACAAGACTTGTTTATTTTCACAAATTTACATTGCGTCCGGTTCTTCATCCAATAGCTCAGTAATTAGTCCATACACTTCACCCAATAGCCTAGTACATTTTAGACTCCATTAACTCTCAATAGTCCTTACACCATGGCGGGTACTGTCGCTGCGTGCGCCCCATGACAAGGGCAGGGGCAGCATCCGCTAGGTGTACTCCTCACTTTTCATTAAATTGTCGAAAGGGCCTCTGCGCGTTGGCTTCGGCTCCGCATACGCCTCCCAAAGGTCCGGAACACCATTGTTCCGTGGTCGGAAAATACATACAAAAAAAGTAAAGAAAAACTATATTTATAAGCGTTATATTCAGTAATCGTACATTTTACAGCAAAATGACGTTTTTTTGTGAAATTGTTATTTAATTATCAACCCTCTCTACATTACTTCTTATTTCTAAATGGCTTTGATTTTATTTGATACTTGGTTTAACAATTTAATAGCCTTAAAATAATAACAATCATAGTGCTGCACCAAAAATGCTGGAAAATGTACGATTACTGGTTATATTAGGTGTTTTTTTTTATACCCAAAAACAGTACAGTCGACGTCAAAAATATTTTTACACTTTTGGACCTTATTACAAAGGAGTAAGGTGCAAAAGTGTAAACATATTTTTAACGTCGACCGTACATAAATGCATCTTTAGGCACTGGCAGGGGGGTACAACTCAAAGTAAATCTGTCAAAAAAATTGAGTTTGACATGACGTATCCGATACGTTTGCATAAGTGCGAAAAATAACTTGTCATGCGTTAAGAAGGGACAACATGATTCGTGACGTTACGTGACATTACAGAGGTCTCTCTGTATTATACAATTATTTACTCTGTGACACTGGTCCCACCGCGAGCTAGTAAGCTATGAGCTATCGGCTATAATATAAACACGAACAAAAGATAAGCACTCCCGTGTAAATAAAAGAGACACGGCGATATTTATAGTTACTCGCCCAGCGGTGAGCTATAAATATCGCCGTGTCTCTTTTATTTACACGGGAGTGCTTATCTTTTGATCGTGTTTATAGCCGATAGCTCATTAGCTTACAAGCTCGCGGTGGGACCAGTGCCTCATGGAGCTCTTCACTAAACTGAAGCCACTCCATAGAATAGAACTTTATGAATACCCTTAAGCGAGGTTTAGACTAGCAAGTTTACTTGCGGCAAGTAGGGACGCAGCTATAGTTTGGCCAGAGTTTGTTCCACTTCAAGCATAGACAGGGAGAATCATACTGTCTTTTTCTAATGCTAGTACTCTCACTACTAAAAAAGGGATGGGTATAGCATGTTACTCTGACTGTTACTGCGCTTTTGGTTTGCCAGACTATATATGGTAGAATGAAATGGTGATATTCATGTCTCATTCTGAACTATAGCTGCGTCCCTACTTGCCGCAAGTAAACTTGCTAGTCTAAACCTCGCTTTAGGTTTGTACATGCTTATAGAGGTTAGACGTGTATTTTTCTCTGCGACATCTGTCAAAACAGAACAAATTTGATTTGTCATTGCGACATTAAATTATACGATGTAAAATATACAAATTATTTTCAAAAAGAAACTTAAAACTGCAAAAATATGTTGGTTATACGACAAGAAGAAATTACTACACCAAACTATTACCTATTGTATGCCGCCCTGATAGGCTTGCTATGTTTATTAAAGTTTATCTATTCATCAAAAAAACATAACCTTCGGCTCTCAGGAAGGCCTTCCGAACATGCAAGATTCCGAGGCGCACGCCAAAGACAGCCTATGAAAAAAGTGCCAACACCGGCGAGCCATGGAAAATCAGGCGTCCGATTTCGGACGAACGAAATTCTTCATTGTGTTCATTAGATGATTTCATTGATCCAACGGAATTAGCGTAAGTGCTCAGCAAATAATTTAAAGAAAGACATTTAAAAATTACGCAATATTTAAAATGCATACTTATCATTGAAATTGGTAGGTATCATCAGATCACATTCATCACTATACTGCAGTGGTGCTCTTGTAAATGTTCCTGCACTCCCACATACACCACGCGCGGTTAATTATGCAAGGGTATTGTTATGTACAGTCGCCATCCAATATATTGGAGCTGCCACGGTACTCAAAAATATCTGAACAAGTACTTTATATCCTCGACAATAGAAGCGTTGATCAGTTATTTGTGACCACCTTGGCCGCTCCGATATATATCTGATGGCGACTATCTATATATAGCGAATAACATGATCTGGAATAAAAAATATATTTTATTTTATTATAATTTATTTTACGGTAGCATTGTCACAGATGTCTTGTGCCCACTATACCGTCCAAACTATGACCTTGCCCGTATGCCCGTACCGACACATGCAAAAAAGGATTCTTTGTATTTTTTTTCTCTATTAATATATTATACCAACAACATAATTACATTATAAAGAGAGACCCTGCAAAACTATCTAAATTTTTTGTTATCTCAACTGTTTGACTGCAGGAAGGAGTTAAAACTAAACAGACTATTTTTATTATACTTCGTTCTACACATTTATATTTACTATGGCAGTATGTTTAATAAATAATACTTTAATTTTCTTTTAAAATTACGTAGGTTTCGTTCTAGGCGGATGTCGTCTGGTAAGCTATTGAGTATGTATGGCAATCGTTTTCTTAAGATTCTATCTCCGAAATAATTATTAATCCAAGGCACTTCAAATTTACCTGTGGAGACCGATATTGTAACATGGTCGTGTGTAGCTCTATGTAGGTCATGCTCTCGATTGCCATGGTTGTTAATAGCTATAAGGTGTTTTAAGCTATGTTTTAAGCTGACGGGAAAGGATTTTACAAAATTTAAACAGTTTGTGATAATTATTTTTGTACATATTCTTGATTTTTTAGGGACCAGAAATTTTAAAAGCTTAATCTGCAGTGACTCTTAATTATCTAAATAAGATTTAAATGTTAAACCATAACAATCAAGAGCATATCCAAGTATAGAGTCTACCAATGCAAAGTACAAACCTTTTAGGGTACCGATAGGAACTGTAACTTAGATGGTAAAATTTGCATAGCAATATTCTTAATTTACTACAAATGTGGTCTATATGACTAGACCAGGAAAAATTTGTATCTATTTTTACTCCTAGATATGTTACACAATCTACATGATCAATGGCATTACATTGCCAGTTAATTCTATTACCATGTAAACATTCATAACAATGAGCAATTAGGCGAAACGTGTGATTTGGTATACGTAAGTGCGGTGAGTGGATTACAAGGAGTTTAGTTTTATCTGAATTTAACAAAATACCGTTGTCATGAGACCATTGTACTATAGCATCTATATCTAATTGTATGTTTCGGCTCATGTCAGCGAGATTGGTTCCTGCAGCCATAGTGTACAAATCATCCGCAAACATATAAGGTGTACTGTGACGTATGACGCCATCTATGCTTTTGACAATTTTGATATGCATCAGATAAGACACTGGTCCACATTCCGACCCCTGCGGCACTCCACAGTCAACCGCCACCTCGTCGCTGAGCATGTCACCAACCTTCACGCGATATGTCCGTGACGTCAGGTAGTCGCGGAACCAGGCGTTCAGCGGCTGCCTGATACCACATTCGTCCAATGCATTTAAAAGCGTTCCCGTTTCTAGTGTATCAAAAGGTTTTTTATAGTCATAGAAGATAACTGCAACTATTTTTTGGTTTTCTAAATATGTATTTATTTCATTTTTGTGAACTTTGCTAGTAGAGTGTGTGTACCTTTGGTTTTTTGAAACCCATGCTGACAGTTATCAAGAATAGTATTGCGCTGAAGATAGTTACCAACCTGATGAATGATACATTTTTCCATAAATATGATGCTTCGCCAAACCGTTCCGGTACAGACTAAGGGCGGCCACCGACTATCAGTCCGCCTGCAGTCTGCCTGACGATATCGGCCTGTCAGTTGTTCGGAGCCGGCAAATTTTTGCTCTAACTGACAGACCGAGATCGTCAGACGGACTGCAGGCGGACTGATAGTCAGTGGCCGGCTTAACAACTGCTATGACCGGACCGTACAGAATTCATGTCGAGAATATTTTGCTGGTGCCAGGCCGATCTCTGCATGGCACGGTATGGTGTTGTAACGGTATCTAACTGGGGTTACAACCTCGTCGGTGCGCGTTTGCAACGGGCTCGATACACGTATGCTCCGCGGAGATTTTGTTTTTGTACAGTTAACATCAAATATATTGTAAAAGCTAGAGTAGCCAAATAGTTCGTCACACCATACAAAATATATGGTGTGAAGAACTATTTGATCACTTTGGCTGTTACAGTAATATATTTGATGCTGACTGTACAAAGGCCGTAGCGGGGCAACCCTACAAAAAATGCCCCCAAGTCTTTGAGTTCAAAACTATTGCCAGTTCATGCCTCATTTTTTTTTCAAAAAGTATAAACCGGATAAACGTCAAAACACCGGACAAACGTTTTGCACAAATGTTGCTCTAATCAAAATAAGCTATCAGAAAACCGAATCAGCTCTCTACTTACTTAAATTTAGGCTCGTCGTGCTAACAACATTTTTATGTACCAAATATTAAGCAACTACCTATTAATCTACATAATATGTAAGTTTCATTTAATTAGCAAACGTGGGAACAATGTGTAATAAACGTAAATAGAGGTTCTGTTTAGCATACTATGTAACATGCAGACGACATTAGTTAAAAGTATAATTTTAAACAAAAATAGAACCGACTTCACCTAGGATTGACTATTCCAAAAGGAAGTGACCGAGTTGCAGTAAAAAATTGCGAAATACTCTTTCAAACAAAATTAATCCAATTCGGTCCAACCGTCTTCGAATAATCTGTATACATACATAAAAAAATAACAAAAACAAGCAAAGATCCTGACGAATTAAGAACCTCCTCCATTGAAATCTCGAAGTCTGTTGAAAAGGAGAAGAAAATAATGATGATGAAACACAAAATGATAAATAAGAAATATATGATAAAAAGGAAGGGGACAAAGAACAATAAGATACTGATTAAGTAGAAGGAGACGATTTAGAAGACATTATTAATCAAGAATAAAACATGATTAAGAATAATTTGATGTTGATTAATAAGACGATAATGACTAACAAGAATGTGAAAAACAATATGAAAATGACGATGAAGAAGTTGATGAAGAAGATGAAAATGTTTAATATGAAGAAGATGAAGCACTTGAAGAATAGAAAGATAAAGAAAACAACGATGGAAAATATGAAGAAGAAGACTGAGCAGTCGAATAGAGAAAGACGATGAAAAGGCGAAGAAGATGTTGATGAACACGAATAAAAAATAGATGACGATGAAAAAATGATAATGAAGATCAAGAAGATGCAGAAGAAGACTCTGATAAAATATTATAAGATGATGATGAAGCAGCAGAATTAAAAGTACAAAACAAAAAAACCCAAGTTCAAATTGAAAAACGCGAAGGATGCAGAACATGACACATGATGATGACGAAGAAAAACAAAACAAGAGGACGATGAAGAAGACGGTGATGATGATGAAGCAGATTATGAATAGAAGGTAGAACGTCTTCTACCTTTTAAGAGGAAGAAGAAGATGACGATGATGCAGAATTGTGATTAATTTGATGTTGATGAATAAGATGATATTGAATAACAAGAAGGCGAAGAATAAGAGGAAGACGATAAAAAGAAGAAAAAGATGTTCAAAAAACATGAAGAAAAAAAATGAACATAAAAAAGATAAAGATGAACGAAATTGTCATGAGAATGAAGATGAAGAAGACGCAGAAGAATCTAAAAAAAATAAGATCATGATGAAGAAGTAGAATCGAGAGGGCAAATCTAAAAATGCGAAAAAGAATAAGATGAAAAAGAAAATGATGATGGCGAAAAATAAGTAAACGATGATGATGAAGGAGTCGATGATGATCAAGGGGAAGAAAAAGATAATGAATAAGAAGATGACGACAATGAAGAATATAAAGATGACGATTATGAACACTAAAAAAATGGTGATGCAGAAAATGACAATGACTAAAAGGAAGATGATGATGATAATGATAAAAAAAATGGTGAGGATGACGCTGAAAAAGATAAAGCAGTTGAAAAGAATAAGATAAAGAAGAAGGCGGCGAAAAAGAAGATGTGGATGGCAATGAAGACAAAGATGAAGAAAATATGAAAGATGAAGATGAAGAAGACGGTGAAGAAGATTAATCAGACTATAATGATGATATCAGAAGCATAAGAAGGAAACGAAAAATAAATAAGTGCAAAAAATTGTGTAACGTAAAGCTTCTCCAGAAAGTCACAAAAACTTTTCTAAAAACCGCATTAAAATCGGTTCATCGAAACGCAAGAAAATCGTACATAATATACACATATACATACATGTCAAACTGAGAACCTTTTTTTAAAGTGCGTTAAAAATTTAAGATCCTAAATGGCCTAGTAGATAGCCCCGAATTGCTAAATAATATCAAGCTCGTAGTACCTCGCGCGGGCAGCCGCCTGTGCAACAGAAAGCCATTTTAGGGTGCACATATAAGTTATCTTTTAAGTTCATTTATATTTGCTCTACTGTGACACTCAGTTTGTAGACCATAAAAAAAATCATAGGAATCACACAACTCTGTTTATTAGTGAGATAGTTATTAAGGATTTTGAACATGGAATATTCTACATCGCGCTATCGAAATTGTTTAGGTCGCGTACATATACCCCTGAGTAATTTGTAGGGAGGTTGGTTGGGGAGGTGGGCATTAGACCCCGACCGCAGGGCTTTGCCCGAACTAAAGTTTAGGGCCGCCGAAGGCATAAGCGCGCGCAGCGCGCTTGAATGTCGGGCTGCGCCCGAACTAAAGCATACTGGGCGCATATCTTCTTCATCGTCACCTTCTTCTTCATCTTTATCTTCATTTGCATTCACATTTTCTTTTCACCGCCTTCTTCTTTATCTTATTCTTCTTTAACTGCGTTATCTTTTTCATCGTCATCCTCGCCACTTTTTATTGTTATCATCATCGTTTTCGTTGTGTTTATCATCATCTTAAATTTTTATAATCATCATAATCGTCATCTTCTTATTCATCGTCTTCTTATTCCTCTTGATCATCATCGTCTCCTTCTTTGTCATCGTTTTCTTGTTTTTCGTCATCATCATTTTCTTTTTATCTTATTATTCTTCGTGTTTTTCGATTTGTTCTTCCGATTCTACTTCTTCATCATGATCTTATAGTTTTAAGCTTCTTCTGCAACTTCTTTATCTTCATTGTCATCACCATTTCATTCATCTTTATCTTTTTTATGCTCATGTTTTTCATTTTTTCTTCATGTTCGTCAACATCTTCTTCATCTTTTCAGCATCTGGGTACCTCTTATTAAACGGCTTCATCTGCATTTTTATCATCTTCAGCTTCTTTATGTTCATATTTATATTCATCTTCATTAACACCTTCAAGAGCTTCGTCCTCTTCATATTTATCATCATCTTCTTCATCTTCTTCTTTGGTTTCTTATTATTCATTATCATCTTATTCATCAACATCAAATTATTCATAATTCTGCATCATCGTTATCTTCTTTTTCTTCTTATTACTCGTCTTCTACCTCTTATTTATAATCTCCTTCTTTATCATCACCGTCTTCTTCATCGTCCTCTTGTTTTGTTTTTCTTCGTCATCATGTTCTGCATTCTTCGCGTTTTCCAATTGAACTTTGGTTTTTTGTTTTGTCCTTTTAATTCTGCTGCTTCATGATCATCTTATGTTTTTTTACCAGCGTCTTCTTTTGCATCTTCTTTATCTTTATTATTATCACCATTTTCTCATCTTCATCTTTTTTCTTCGTGTTCATCAACATCTTCTTCGCCTTTTCATCGTCTTTCTCTAATTTGACTGCTACATTCTCTTCTTCATATTTTTTATCGTTGTCTTCTTTATCGTTCTATTCTCCAAGTGCTCATATTGATCATCTTCTTCTTTAACTTCTTCATGGTCATATTCATCTTCTTTTTCATTTTTTTGTTAGTCATTATCATCTTATTCATTAACATCAAATCATTTTATATATTCATAATCATGTTTTTATCCTTGATTATTATAGTCTAAATCGTCTTCTTCTTCTTAATCAGTATATTATTATTCTTTGTCCTCTTCTTATTTATCGGGGCATCAACTAGTAATAGTTTCGAACTCAAAGACTTGGGGGCATTTTTATAGGGCTGTCCTGCTACGGCCTTTCAGACATATGCGTTTCAAACACGTTGCTTACAATCGTACTTGTATCATAGTTACGGCTATAAACTACTCTTTATACGTTGTAGTGAGCAAAACCAGTGTGTGACGCTTTTTCCTTGATTGATACGGTCATATAACATGCATAGTTTGGCAAAATAGTGGGCCTTTATGCCTCGATTTGATGTGCTCGTTACAAATATGCGTTCCATGGCGCACGGGTTGGTATCAGTGGCTTACACTCGAGCGTCCACAGTTTGCAATTACATAACTAAAGTATAGAATGGAATAAAAAATCTTTATCATCCTGTGTGTTAAACCGTTGTACTATTGGTGTAGGTAGTTTAGGACTTGTTTTGCAACGATAAGTATAAGGTTATTGATTTAGTGTTCAGTACCTAGGTGTTTTTTTTTAGTAAAGTAATAACTTTTGAAGACTTTAGGAGACTGTTGAATTTACGTTCGGCAAGATAAACAAAAAGAAGAGTACTTAAAATATTAAGAGAGTTTTCTACGAAATTGATTTCCGAACTCCCAACTTATTCTCGCGTAACAAAGGCCGCTTATTTTTAAAAGATACCGCTTTTGCAAGTGTCGTTAGCGAAACAGCAAATCATTCAAGATCGTTTTAATAAATTAGCTGTGGATCAATAAGCTTTATTATAGTAATAATATTATGAATAATGCCAAACTTTGTACGTTTATGGAGAATGATAGATATGGAGATGTTTAGCCCCCTTTCGCATAAAAACGAAATACAATACACAACGGTAAATCTTATTATCTACTAATAGATTACTTTTTATTTTGACGTAAATAACTCACAAAGGATTACTCAATTTAACTACTTGTAGTTGAGTATTTAGTTCGCGCTATAGATTAAAATGTAGCGTCAAACCAGAAAAGGATCAAAGTTTGCATTTCAAATTAAGGGGCTACTTTGAAAAATTATAGATTTTTTCAAACACTCTAGTGACTAAACGGGAATATGTATTATTAGACTATATACTCTTGTTTTTGGCACAAGCAGAAACACGATTGCTGAAAGTTGCCTCGATAGAAAAAAAATCCGAAGTTGGGTCCTTTTTCCCCTTATTTTTCTCAGCTTACCTATAAGAGATTAAGCAATATAACTCAGTACAAAATATAGTATTCTGGTTTATCTAAAAAGTCACAGAAGCAAAATTAGACAAAACTCTATACTTAGATTCGCTTATTTATCGTAGTTTGGTCAAAAAGTCTGATCCTTAAGAGCGCTGCATCTCTTTCTATCGTGCACGGGAGCCATAAACGTGTCTCTAACGGAGGGGCGTGGCTTGTCCGAATTGAGGAACGGCCTTAAATAACAGCAGATAGCGAGATATGTATAATACGTATATGTCATCGCACGAATCGTAAGTCCTAAACAGTAGGTAAGTATTGGTGGCCACAAGTACTACCACCTTGCAGGAAAACCATAGCGGCCAATAAAAGAGTACTGCTTACTTTGTCGGTAAGTATGGTGTACTATTACTATAAATTCACATAGGTATCTGTGTCAATAGAATTGCTTTCGAGGTTCGTGTTATCGACATGGCTGTGGCTACGACTTGCAAGCTTGGAAAGTGTCCGACGCAGCACAAGAACTTGCGGTTGCTCTGACACGCAACCGCACTGTTTGAGACATTATGGCTGGCTCTCCTAGATTGCTTTGTTGGCTATTCTGGCCTGATAAGCTTCGATAATATATATGTATTGCTTATATGTAAGTATTGTAAGTTTCAAACGTATGATATCGTTGTCGATTAACTAATATTAGCACCGCCCACAACTTCTCTGCTTTGCCTTAAGGTTGACTGGTAGAGAATGCCTCTTGGCATTAAGTTCGCCTTTTGTACTATAAGATTTTCTTTTGTGCAATAAAGATTAAATAACTAAATAAATAATAAGTACACTGAAATAATAAGGCTCCTGATTAAACTTATATACCTATAATAAAACAAATTCGTATCGTTTACAACATTTATAAGTCAAGAACGGCTAAACCGATTTTTAATGATATTTATTTTTTGCATAAGGTACAGACGACGTCAAAGATATGTTTACGCTTTGGACCCTATTACAAAGGAATAAGGTGCAAAAGTGTAAACATATCTTTGACGTCGACTGTACATATAATAGCGGCATAACTATTAATACCTACATTGAAAAAATGTACTTGCCGGTACGAAGCTTACTTACTAGCTGACCCGGCGTATGTTTATAAGTTACTAGTTATAAAAGGTGTTACGAAAATACTGGTGATTCCTGTAAGAGCATAATTGGTACCGTATTCAGACTGGATAGAAGGTTATTTTTTTTTTTTTTTGAGAAATTAGGATACCTATTTTGGTTTTTGGGATACCCCTAGGTATTAGGTAAGGTATACTCATGGTATAGGTATTTCCCTAATACCCTAACAAAAGAGGTTTGGATGAAAGTACAAAACTTAAACTTGGGTTAATTTCCAGAGCTATATTGCCACCGATGACTGCCAGATGCTCGAATCTAGAAATAAGCACATTTTAGCATATTAACTGGAAGGATTTCGTAGTTCTCCTTATCGAGTCATATTATCCAGGGCTAACCCTCCGTATACACTGTATGTACTCATTTGGCATATATAAAAACAAAGATATTCTTTTATAGATAAATGATTTATTATTGTGCGTTTAGCTAAAACCATACAAACAACAAATATAGTATACTGATTTAAACTCACACGATTTTCACTCATTATTTTGACAAACACGGGACTTAATGGCGTACACTTAATTTTAAATTTCCTGAAAGCTATTGAAATTAGAAAGTATAAACACTTCAAACAGAACGAGGGTCAGGGGATTCCTTCTTCGTGGAATCCCGTGATCAGCAAATGTAAGCGTGGAAATACGTGCATTTCCAAACCATCGGATGCTGTGAGTGTTATGTGAAGGCAAAGTGACAACCCTAGCGTAAATGTGAATAATCAAGACCAAGTGCGGGTAGTTCGGAAAACCCGCGCGGCTAGGAGATGCTAATAGGATTCCTCGCCAGTCTGCCTGCGACCACGAGCGTTATGACATGCTCGAAACGTCAGGAAAATTAAAAGTAAGTGTACGCGATTAAGTCCCGTGTTTGACAAAATAATGAAGAAATATAGTATACAGCAACAGTATTGCCTCACCGTATTAAAACGCCGGTTGGATTGCCGCAAGTATGATTTTGTTGTTTGTGTGGTTGTAGCTAAACACACAATGATAAATAATGTACCTATAAAAAATATCTTTGTTTTTATACATGCCAAATTAGTAAAGTTAATGCGCTTCCTGTTTGTAAACACTTGCTGAGTATATTCCCTAGGCGTAATGGAAAACGCAACATTCCGTAGCTGTTTAGCATTTAACGCAAACCGCCACAACCGCAGTTTCGGCGCCACATCCGTTTAAAATGATCTTCCAACCACTTGCACTTTAGCTGAGTTAGTGTGGTGCCCCGAGGGCTACGAG
The DNA here is from genome assembly GCA_911728535.1 of Pammene fasciana. Lineage (NCBI taxonomy): Eukaryota > Metazoa > Arthropoda > Insecta > Lepidoptera > Tortricidae > Pammene > Pammene fasciana. The sequence continues at coordinate 22,544,761 of OU452275.1, forward strand.
TGTTAACTTCAAGACGAATAGCTCGGTGTGGAAATAGTATAATGTGCATCGAGTGAGGTAAGTGAAGCCAAATTCCGTGGAACAATACTACGGAGAGGTACAACTATTATTATGCTATATATAGTATATTATATTGTATATAAGAATGCTGGCTTCATGCTCAAGCCGTTGATAGTCGCCTTCCCCATTAATGATTCATCCATAATGTTCACTCACGACACTGCACTGCACTTACTACTATTCGTAATGAAACACTTCACTTGACAACTGAAACTCATTTATTTGATGTTTTACTGAACCTATATATGTGGCGTACAGAAATCTCTATAGCGTGTTTAGCCGAAAGTTCAGCGCCATCTACTGGCATATTGGGCAACCATGAAACTAAACATTACAACTTTACAGCGTTTAACACATAATTTTGTCATTGTTTTGACATGCAATACTCAAACCAAACCCATTCAGCATACAACAACCTCAATAGAAAACTTTGTAAAACATATTTTATTATTAAGTCAAGACCAAGATAATCAATAATCATAAACAAAAATATTAAATGATAAACAGCAGTATTTTTAAAGAAAAACTTATAGAACTTAATAGAAAAAGCTATAACTCCCGCGGGTTTGAAATGTGTGCTACCTGATGCTTCGTTTGCATAAAGTAGTATGCTTTATGAGTAAATAATTTTCTAATATGAATGTCCTTGACAAATTAACAGCAATATTATAATAGCTAGCAGCAGTATTGATGTATTTACTGCAGATTTTTTAACATACTAATAAATAATGCCGATTGCTGCTATAAATACACTCGGCGGTAATGCTCAGCATTAAAGTAAACCTTTTTTTTTACACATATTTAATAAAATCAAATAAATACATTTATACATACATAGGCTCGTAAACACATTACCCTCTTATGCATCGTGCAGTCGGGTAAAAAAAAATGAGCGCCTTTCGACTTAAGCCTATCATTGAAACACTCTCGAACCCACGGAAAATTATTCATGAAATAAATTAACTGTATACTTTCTCTCTGAAATACAGCCACATTTAGATATTTATTTATGTTAAGGATAACAACAGGCTATTGAGAAACATTGTATTAAAATATGTCATAACGAGTGAGAATCTTGTAGGACGTGAGGGGAAAACGTGAGACAAATCTAGCGAACGATTAGTGTGGTCTCCTCGGAGGAATCACGTTAGACCGGGAGCTCAACACGTATAATATTTTCTCTTTTTTTATTCGTTGACTAAAATGAGACTTTGTAGACTGAACTATATTCCGACCAAAAAGTGTAGAATTAAAAAAATTCTACAATTTTTGGTCGGAATATGCTTACTAGCGCATACTTTTCGATGGAGGTTTTATGGATGCAAATTTTTGCATCGTCGTCTCGAATGCTGAAATGGATTTTCATACAACGTTATACAATGGTCCGTCCTCCTCCCCGACCGCCGCGCCGGTCCGATCAAACAAGGAGATCGAAGTTACTAAATTGTATAGAGGGAACAGGTATTGTAAGGTATTCGTCGAACTGAATTCTTCCCAGCTTGCCTATTTTGAGCACTCTTAGAAAAGTTATTGTATAAAATAGTTACCTACATAATTAAACTTTTCAATCTCGTAGGTATGTCGTCGTAAGAATTGAGTTCGACGAATGCCTAACACAACCTGCTGCTTCTATATAATTGAGTAACTTCAATCTCCCGGTGGATTGTGCCAGCGCCCTGCCGACGGCGGCAGCGGCGCAGGGCAGGCTTCGGCACCAGTGTTACAATATGGTATGGAATTCCTTTATACCATCGTTGGGAATGCAACAATATGCGACCATAAAATCTCTATCAGAAAGTCACATATTATTACAGTCGACGAGTATAAAAAATATAAAATTAGACTTCACGAGACGAACACTCTATACTACAAAAGTTTTAGTATTATTGAGTGCACGCCAAGTACCAGTGGTCATTCTGTATTAAATAATAGAGATAGATAGAAGGTTTTTTTATCTAAAACGGTGAGCAAAATCGATTTTCCTGCGAGCCTGAGAAAAAAATGATATCTATGTTACCTTCAACAGACATGGACTGCTTACAAGCAATCAGTTTGGTTTCACAAAGGGACGTTCCACAACCGACGCTGCTGCAGAACTCATTAAACATATTTTCAATGCTTGGCGAGACAAACGTTATGATGCAATTGGTATATTCTGTGACCTTTCAAAAGCTTTTGATTGTGTAGATCATAGAACGCTCATTCTTAAATTAGAACACTATGGTCTTTCAGAAAATGCCCTGAGTCTCATGTCTTCTTACCTTAGCAATAGAACACAAACAGTTGTTGTAAATAAAACCCAGTCTAAAGGGACTTTAGTAAAATTAGGAGTGCCACAGGGTTCCATTCTGGGCCCATTCCTGTTTTTGGTTTATATAAATGATTTACCTTGTGTAGTACAAAACCTTTGTGGTATGATTTTGTTTGCCGATGATACATCTTTAATTTTCAAAGTTGAACGGCAATCCAATGATTTATCTGTAATTAACAATACACTAGCTGGCGTACTAAACTGGTTTACTACTAACAATCTGTTACTTAATGCTAAGAAAACTAAATGTATTCGATTTGTTTTGCCAAACGTGGCACCAATGGACACTAATATAGTTATAAATGGTGAATGTTTAGATATAGTAGATAAAACTGTGTTCCTTGGTTCAACGTTGGACAAAAATTTACAATGGAGTCCTCATATAAAAAAACTCGCTCTTAGACTAAGTTCAGCCGCTCATGCCGTTAGAAAAATTAGACAACTGACTAATATTGAGACAGCTCGCTTAGTTTATTATAGTTATTTTCATAGTGTAATGTCATATGGAATTCTGGTTTGGGGCAAAGCAGCTGACATACAGACTATTTTTGTTTTACAGAAAAGAGCCATTCGCTTTATGTATAACTTAAAGGCAGGTACGTCAATTAGAGAATTATTTAAAAAAATTAATATTTTAACTCTTGCGTCCCAATATATCTATGATAATATTATTTTTGTTGTAAAGAATATACACACATTCAAGAAGAATTCTGACATCCACAGCTATAACACTAGAAATAAAAACAAGCTTGCTACCAGACGATGTCGTGTCCGCAAAGCATATAAGTCATTTTTTGGCCAGGGTATTCATATTTATAACAAGTTACCCGTCGATGTTTTGAATCTATCATTTCCCGCTCTTAAGAAATACTTGAAAAAAACTTTAATGTCAAAGGGTTATTACAGGGTCGAGGACTATATGACAGACATATATGCATGGCCCAAACCAGAATCTATAAAATCATCTAACATTTAGAGGACACAGTTCAAGTAAGAAAGAATATCAAACGTATTGCGAAGCAGTCAGATTTGGATTTTATTTTTATTTTTCATTTTAATTACACAATAGGCAGGTACATGTCTGTCTCTCAAGCTGTTTTGATATGCCTTCTTGAAGAACTACGCATTATTGTATATAGTATCTTTAATGTATTTGTAGTACTGTTTTGAAAAAATAAGTCCCGCCGAGTTTCTTGCCGGTAATAAGTAATACTTCTCGGGTCAGAGGTGTAGGGTTAGAACCGGTGGTAGTTTCTTTTCTCTCTGACGTTCATAAGTGCATTGTAATGTGCCTAAATTGAAGAATAAATATCTTTTATCTTTTATCTTTATCTTTATCTTAAAATTTTATTAAAATGTCAATTCAACGCACGATATAAAATTTCTATATTAGACGTGCTTAAAATTAGTAAGGAGGTATAAACGTTCCGTATGCATGTACATAATAAATATTCTATCAACTTCATAGTTACTGGTTTGCGTTTTCAATCTTGGAGTAGAAGGTAATTAACTAGCTCAAGGCAAATGAGGGTGACGCTTAGCGAACCCTCATTCTTTAGAAACTCTGTGCAGTAAACCTTCCTTTGCGGTATAATTTTAACCGTTCGTTCGTCAACACTGTGATTAAGAAGTTTTGCTTATTTTGCCAAGTACTTAAACTTTAGATTTCAGGATTTTACCATCTTATTGTTATAGGGTTTGCACTTGTTATTATAAAACTCTAAGATTGTTTAACTCCTTAACCTTTTCAACGCTTTCTCTCTCGCATCAAAATGTGGCATACACGCCAACATTACAACTAGTGAGATACTAATTTAAACCTTATCTGTCAACAGTAAAATTGATTTGACAGCGTCTACCATAGCCTTTTTAGTGGTTGTTGGCGTGGTAGGCACGACAGTAGTCGACCACTTTAATGGCTCTTGGCGTTGAAAAGGTTAAAGATGTGTTTATATTTAGTTAGTTAAATAATACATAATTATACATATCTCTATTAATAAGGTGCTATCATTTGGTCAGTTTAGGGATAACTTATTTAAAAAAACAGACTCATGTAAATTATTAGAACTTAGAACTTAAATTTTCCTACCTATAACAAAATAAGTATCAAATTCAATTTTAACATATTTAGATTAAAGAGCATGCAAGATGTTTTGCCTGAAATAAATGAATAAAAAATTAGTCTATTTCACTGACACTCCAGCGGTAGCTTTTGCGTCCAGACGAAAGTTTTCCACCCGGATGCCCCACATATGCTCGTCACACAGCTGGATCCGCCCACATATTCTCCACCTGTCCAAGCCAGCGGGGTCGAGTGGCTTTGATCTCGCTTATTATATTGGGCAAAGCAACTATTTAGTTAAAACTATGTTTTTATAATTTTGCTTGCTTGGCTCTCGGGCTAAAGTTTGATAAAAACGCAACAGTCGTATGTAGTCCCGGACACGGTTCGACCATCGCGCGTAATTTGTGAATAACTAGCGCTCGGCCTAATTTGTGGAGATTACTCCAATCCATTACTCGAACCAACTTATCAGTGACACCATTCTTATTGTATTAACACAACGTATATTTTAGCGTGATTTATATACTTCTTAAGTGTTGTTTCTGAGCATCCAGTGGCTCACTACCTAGTATTCTTAGAAACATACTAAACCTGGTTTACACGAAACGTTTAGACATACTTATCTGATAGTGTTTTGAATATAAAATTTCATTTCTATAAAGCACGACTGGTTACTTATGCGTTCAAAGTAGTAGCTTAAATATGTATGAGTCAGATAACGTTATATTTTTCATTTGTATTATACAAATTGAAACACACTTAATGCCACTTTCACTTTTAATAATAACGAGATCATGTAAAAGAATAATGAATTGATGAATATATACCCTGTCTGTGGTTAACGCTGGACGTTGCGCACAGCGTCACATTTTATACTAATGTTGCTTGCAACACCTTGCAAAAATTCTAACAATACACGGGAATATTCCCATGTAATGTTAGAATTTTAGGAAGGTGCGTGACAGAAACGATAGCCTGATCTTGCAACACTTTACAAAATACCATTACCCATAGGTACTTTGTTTCTCTTAAGATTAAGTATAAAAATTGTATAAAATATCTAAAACAAGGAATAAAATTGTTTATTTTGTAGTGTCACCATCTGGAAAGATTAGTAAATGGCAAATTAAGAATATTCACAAACGACTAGTTACTCGTATTTACCCTAGTCAATCAATTTTCGTTAATGTCAGCAATTAGGCTTCCATATAAAATCTGCTCTAACCCACCAGTGTCGTCAAAGCACAGCAATTCATGATAATTGCCACCAAACGAATACCCAGAAGAATCATGTATCATACCCCTAACTAAACATTGTTTTGAAACAAGCGTTTACATATTGCCCAGCTGTATTGAACTACTCGAAATCACTTTATTTTAGCCAATTCAAAATGAAAACACACTGGCACTCCATAAACGACCCCAATTCCTGCCGCCGCGTGCAATTTAACCTTATTTACATATCTTAGTTTCAACGGTTTATGGTTCGTGTCATTGTTAGTTTCAGTTTCAGTCAAGATAGGGTTGGCGTGAGCTGGGGCCGGCAATATTTGTTATGCAGATTATGCGCACTGATTACAAATGCTATATGCATAATTTGCTTCCTACTGTCGTCAAATGGTACAATTGCAGGTTGGTGCTACTCAGCCGATGCAGGTTTTACTATTTAAGCCATGATTATGTTGATACATTATGATATTTAAAGGGATCCGTGTATTTAACCTCGATAGCACCAATTCTTCTCATTACCAGCATTCTAACTATTGCTCAAAGAAGACACCAAAGCGCCGCAAAGTAGGGAAGGCTGGGGGTTCATCGTTTCTCCCAGACATGAGAAATGAGATATTTAATGACATAATTATGTAATTTTACATTTAGGTGTCATTGTCAGAGGATTTCTTTTTTATTATGTTTCCGTTATAAATCAGTTTATTTTCTCATTGTTTTTTCATGTACCCACGGTTTGATATATTATTTTTCAATTTTCATCTCCCAGTACATGTTTTATATTTTGCTCTTCTTTGCTTCTTGTGACTACCCGCGTTGAAATAAGGCAACCAGCCCTAAAACAACTTATAGAAAAATATATCAATAAAAATTAATTTATATATTTAGTAACAAAATTTATCTCACGTTAAAACAAATACATAAAATTGCTCTAGCCAAATATACTCTCCTTAAATATATATATATCCTTAAATATATAAAAATAAGTTATATTCGTTATACGTAAAATATATAAATACGTTAAAAATTAGTCGTCTGAGGAATAAATATAACAGTTTTCATATATATATATATATATATATATATATGAAAACTGTTATATTTATTCCTCAGACGACTAATTTTTAACGTATTTATATATTTTACGTATAACGAATATAACTTATTTTTAATCAATAATAGCTTAATTACTCTTTTCACCTTTCCAAGCAAAAATCGCTAAACAGGTGTTCGATTAGGTAAATTATTTATAAATTAAAATATCATCAAAAAGTTGGGCGAAATCGAAAAAAAAAAATTACCGGACTTTTGAGGTTCTCCCGATCTTTTGACACTGACCCGTGGGCTCATTTATTTGTTCAGTTTTTTGTAAGGTCGCTGTGATAATTAGCCCTTGAGAAAATAATATCCAGAATATTCATTGAATCAAAATAATAAGTAATCTTTAATATTAGGGCACAAAACATATTATTAGGTGATTATATTAGCTTCTTATTCATACAAAGGTGGACGTATCCCTATTTAGACCCTTGGCTAAACACTCGCCGAGAACGCTGAACGCTCACTAGGGCCGAGCTCCTCCCCTTTCCTGAAGGGAGCGTGCAGGGTGAGACAACACGCTGGGCCCTCGAAAAAACCTCCACGGCCTCCAGGCCCCCTCCACCCAATACTCAGATCTATCCCTCAATGAGAGTCCTCCCTGTATGAGACCTCCCGCCACCCTAGACAGATTGTAAGCAGCAATCCTTGGGTTTCACCAAGAGATATCGTTTACCGTCGCCCCCGGGGTGCACTATCCTCTTGGACACCCTTCTCTTTCCCCCGAATTAAGATAGAATGAGAAGAGCCAGGCACGTTAGAAAGTTCCCATCGTAGCCTCCCACGTATATTCTGCCGTTACGCCTAATAAACATCCAAAAATAAAAGACATACGGTTACACGATATTATATTTGCACTTATTTTAGCGCACAAATGTGTCGACGTCTCACCAAAAAGTTTTTCACGTTCCACACGCTCCCCGCATTAGGAACGGAAGCTTACGTGCTTTTCAAAATTTCCCAACAAACCGAGACAGTCCCGCTCTAGGTAACAAAGGATTATTAAGCCGAGTGAGCGACATTACAAAGAAATGTGAGGGCGTAAGCACTGTCCTCAAGCTCTGCAGTCTGGCGACCGAAATATTGCACTGCCAACAAAAACAGTCTCATCTCTCTTTAACATCGTAATCAAATTTAAACCTTATTCCCACTGAATATGTCTACTTATTCCAAGTATTCAATGCCAAAATAAGAGGGTTGCAAAGTAACTTTTAGATTATTATGCAAGCTTTAAGTGCAGCGAAAAACTAAATGAAAGCTGCTTTTAGTTAAATAACAACGGAGCTTTGTGGAATGACCCATCAGTATAAGTTAAGAAATAACTTTAATATAATGTTTTTCATCACCTGACTATTATATGTCCCAATGCTGGGCACATATATACCTCAACGTCCAAGAGGTTTCGATCTATGTATAGAGTAAAGCTTCAATGCATGTCCATTTTTGTTTTTATTATGTTTGCATTACTTACAAACCGACCCAAAAAATGTCATCAATGGCGGTAAAAGTACTTATATACTTAATGATATTAAATGTTTAATATTTATAATTCAATATTAAATTAAATTAACAATTAGGTTCGTAATTAAAAACGTAAACTTAAAAAAAAGCTTAGTTGTAATTGTAAAGTTTAATTATAAGCAAACAGGTTATACATATGTACATATATAGTTAGTGTTAATTTATATTTGTGAATATGAGAAGCCATTTCGCGAATATTCAATGGTATTTTGTGCAACAGTTGCATATTAAGGGTTCTTAAGATTCAAGGGTCGAAATTACAAAATGAGGCAAAGCCGAAATTTGTAAAAACAGACCCGAGAATTTTATGACCTAACTAGCAGTTGCCCGCGGCTTCGCCCGCGTACATTATGATTAATGCAGATTTCTACTCTTGAATAAAAGTTTTTCCCCGCGACTTCCTTTGCGTAGAATTAGTAATTGACCCGCCTTTTTATCCTCTTAGGGAATGACTTCTGGGATAACTACTGTGTGTCCATCCCCAGAACTCAAACTATCTCTATACCAAATCATCTAAATAGGTTCATCGGTTATCAATTCCCCATATAAACTTTCAACCCCCTTTTCACCTCTTAAAGGGTTGATTTTCGGGATAAAACTATCCTGTCGTTTTCCGAGACTCAAACTATCTCTATACCAAGTTTCATCTAAATCGGTTCAACTGAAAATAATTCTCTATAAAACTTCCAACCCCTTTGCTATGCACCCCCGTAAGCTTTGTTTTTCGGGAGAAATACAATTTTGCCCCTTCCCGGGACCCAAACTATCTCCATACCAAGTTTCATCTAAATCGGTTCAACATTTAAAAATGCCCCATACAAACTTTTAACCCCCATTTCACCACTTTAAGTAACGATTTTAGGAAATTAAAAAAAAAAAATACGCAAGTACGGGTCTTACTTGCGCCTCAAAGGTTTCGTACGAACAACTTTTTTATTACATTTTTGAAAAAAGACGCTTTCAGCATGATTTCATGAGAATTAATAGGGCGGGGCGGCTGAGTGCGAATCGGACACGTACCCCGATTTTTTTTTGTCTTAAGTCGGACTGGTGCTTGACTGCACTCTTATTAGTTTTCCTGTAATTTATACGTAAATAACTATTATATCTGTAATTTTTGCAAATTTTTCTGTCGAACAGTTTCCGATATTGATTAATTTACACCTTTTTTTTAATAACTTCAAAGTAATGTATGTTAAAATTGTACTTATTAGAGATCCTCACATTAAGCCCTTTTATTTGATACGCCACATAATAAAGTTATTTGTTTTTTGATTTCTCATTTACCTACCCACAAATCCCCCCCCCCCCCCCCCTTAATGTTTAAAATTCATAAATTGGCGTTACATGCCTGCCTTTGGGTCACTGACTTACAATCAAAGTCGCACCATAAGGGTTCCTTTTCTACCATTTTGGTACGAAACCCTAAAAACATCCTTTTCGCTTCCCGGGACTCTCTATACTAAGTTTTATCAAAATCGGTTCAGCTGTTAAAACCTCCAACGCCATTTCATCCCCTTAACCTTAGGGTTAATTTTCGAAATAAAAACTATTTATATGTCCGTTCTCGGGACTTAAATTATCTCTATACAAAGTTTCATCTAAATCGTTCACGTTTAAAAATTCCCCATGCAAACTTGCAACCACCGTTTCACCATTAACCTTTAGGGCTGATTTTCGAGGTAAAAACAATTTTATGTTCCTTCTCGGGACTCAAACTATCTGTATGCTAATAAGCATTAAGTTTCATCTAAATCGGTCCAGGTGTTAAAAATTTCCTGATCAAAATTCCAATCCCTTTTTCCTTCAAGGGATGATTTTCGGAACAACCCTCAGTAATTTGCAGGGATTCACACTTACTATATACCAAGTTTCGTCTAAATCGGTTCAACGGTTTAAAATTCCCTATAAAAACCTGCAACCCACGTTTCACCCTTAACTTTTTTACCTTTAAGGGTAGTTTTCGCGAAAAAAACTATTTTTTTTCCTCCCCGGGCCTCAAACTATATGTATACCAAGTTTCATCTAAATCGGTTCAGCTGTGAAAAAATCCTATATAAACTACCAACCCTCTTTTCACCCCTTTACGGGTTAATTTTTTTTAAATGAAAATAACCCTTAGTCGTTTCCCGGGATTCAAACTATCTATTATATCAAGTTTAATTTAAATCGGTTCAACGGTTAAAAATTCTCTATACAACCTTCCAATCCCCTTTTCACCCCCTTAAGGGCTGATTTTCGGTATAGAAACTACCCTATGTCCTTTCCCGGAGGTAAAATTATTTCTTTAACAAAAATTTCGAAATTGATGCCATTTTCGTACTTAATTAACATCCCAAAATACCATAAATCGACTCCCATATTGATATTTAGTAATTTCAACCCTATCGCACCCCAACAGGGGGATGATATTTCACGCCCGCCACGTTGTATCATAAAATCATTGGTGTTTTCGTAATCAGCGACCCGATAAACCATAGAAAAGATACCCATGTTGATTTTCAGACTTTGTCACCCCCATTTCCCCCCTTATGGGGTTAAATTTTCAAAAAACCTGAAAAACGTGTTTACATATTTATTGTTAGGAATACTCCTGTGAAGTTTCAAATAAAACAGTCTAACTAATCTTGTTTCCCTATACAAACTTTGGACCCCCATTTTGATCCCTGGGGGATGATATTTTACACCTGCCACGTTGTATAATAAAATGATTGTTGTTTTCGTAATCAGCGACCCGATAAACCATAGAAACGATACCCATATTGATTTTCAGACTTTTTCACCCCCATTTCCCCCTTTAAGGAGTTGAATTTTCAAAAAACCTGAAACACGTGTTTACATATTTATTGTTAGGATTACTCCTGTGAAGTTTTAAATAAAACAGTCTAACTAATCTTGTTTCCCTATACAAACTTTGGACCCCCATTTCACCCCCTGGGGGATGATATTTTACACCTGCCACGTTGTATAATAAAATGGTTGTTGTTTTCGTAATCAGCGACCCGATAAACCATAGGAACGATACCCATATTGATTTTCAGACTTTTTCACCCCCATTTCCCCCTTTAAGGAGTAAAATTTTCAAAAAAGCTGAAACACGTGTTTACTCATTTATTGTTAGGAATACTCCGGTGAAGTTTCAAATAAAATAGTCTAACAAATCTTGTTTGCCCATACAAACTTTGGACCCCCATTTCACCCCCTTACGGGGTGAATTTTGAAAAATCCTTTCTTAGTGCACCCCGAGACCTTATAAGGGACCTACATGCCAAATTTGGAAACTCTAGACCCAGCGGTTTAGGCTGTGCGTTGATATGTCAGTCAGTCAGTCAGTCAGTCAGTCAGTTTCTTCTTTTATATATTTAGATTATGTACCGTTGCACATAATAGTTTTTCTACGAGTTCTTAAAATAGGAGTTCGACGAATGACCTGCTACCTCTATACAATTGAGTATCTTCAATCTCCCGGCGGATTGTGCCGGCGCCTCCCTTGTCTATAGCGGCAGGTGGCGATGGCGTAGGGCCCGCCACGGCAACAGTGTTACCTAATTATATCCCTATGAACACCCTTTTTGAATCATTTTATATATTTTGAACGTTTATAAAGTATACGTTTTGAATATACCTGTCAGTTATCTTATTGGCAAATTAGAATGCAGGAATAGAAAAAATACAATATTACTAGTAGTTCCATGCAACTCACATACGCGAAGAAATTTAATAGGTGTATAATGTAGGGGATTCTATGTACATAGTTTAAATACTCTCGTACATGAGAGGCCTGTGCTCATCATTGGTTTGTTATATATTGTTTTTTTTGCTGGAGAAATCAAGATCAAAGCTACATAAATGGAATTTAGTGCGTACATAAAAACAAAATAAATGTTACCCTTGTGATTCCCAGAACAAAGGTTTCAGCTTATTCATTATTCACGTCGCTGAGGTTCTACCGGTCAGGAACTAAAATCACTTACTTACAGAACATTCATTCCTAAGAATCCACTGTGAGTTTGACCTTCAATTACGAAAAGTTTTCATAGATATTTATGTCACAGTTGTACTGGTTTGTCTTAGTTAAACTCACTGAGTGTTTACGTTGACATAAACTTGGAGATTGACACGTTTGTAGGGACGGGACGCGAAACTCTTCTCGCATCCCATTTAGTATCCAATTCTTACTCGATGCATCCATGTAAATAAATCAGTCATTTCAAATTACCACGTACCTGTATCGTTCGGACTATCATTTAATTTAATTGATTTTTACCTTTGTATCAGATTTATCATAAGCACCTTGATTCAGTGTCATGGATCCTGGCCCGACCACACCCCTCTAACGAGATTTGGTGCTGTTTTTTAGGTGCTATTTAGTGCTCCTTATCCCATGAATTTGTGCCGCGTAGTTTTCAAGTTATCGCGGTACCGTTGTGGTCGGGCGGGGGTATTGAGATGAAAGTTTATTTATTGAATGTCAACATAGGGATAGAAAAGAAATATAAAAATTACATGCGCTCCCGTATGTTCCCGGTGCAAAGGTGCCCATAATGCTTGCGGCATTTCCACGCTGGATTACTATGGCCATTGCAGCCTTTGCACCAAGAACGACTCGGAACGACCCCTTTTGCCGGAGTCGATGGCTCATTCAGCATACTCTTATTTGAAATAAGTATAAATTTCATATGTTTGCAGCTCTTGTGCCGGAGGGAGCGATATCTGATATAAGCATCTAGGACCACCCTTAACAACCATTACGTTAATTAGCGACCTGGCAAGAGTCTGTGACGCATGACGTGATAGGCCTTCTGATGCCTGTAGGTATGGTAGCCCAACGGTATGCCAGACAAACATTTACTTACTCAATCGGGTATTACCTGCCACTGTTTAAGTTATAGCTTTATATACCAACAATAAGCAGAACCTAAGCAATCCTGATATTATATGCCATATTACGTTTCCCTACAATCCGAGAAGTCAATCAATTAGAAAGCTCAAGGTATCTGGTCATGAATGTCATGATGTTGATGTTAATGACTGAAATGTGAACGGTGAACTGAACATGAGGTCGTGTAGGTATTGCTTGAAGGCAATTTAACGCTCATAATGAATACCAATGTAGCTTCAAATAAGTTTATAATGTATTGTCACCCACACATTGTTTTACAAAGAAGAGGCAATCATCATATATTTGCATGTCACATTAAATTACAGTTTTAAATTTTCATCTTTCTTAGTTTTAAATTATCAAAACTAAGTGCCCAAGGAAGAATAATTCACACAAGTATTTACCTACACAGATTGGACTTGACAAATGCGGAACACAAATTAAAGATTTCTGACAAGGCTGTAATTATGCTACCGCAAAAGATATGGCACCTAAAGATGATTCTTACTCCTCGAAATTTTACACAGGGCCTTGTTTAGCCGGCGGCAGAAAAGTTGGAGCCGTCGTAGTCATAATTCAGAGCCACAGCTGTCTCACGATATTAAAATGTATGCTAACTTGACTACTTAATGATCCCGAGATTCAGATCTAAAAAGAAATACTTTTTGTTTTCCTCCAAACTTTAATAAGGAAACTTTGTACTTTGTTTTTTGTTTTCTTTCGTTTGTATCTATTGTTAGGGGGAATATATATCTACAAAAGTTTTTGTAATGAAGCAGCAATCAGTTCAAAGAATAAACAGTTCATTTTCTTTGCAGCTTTACTATGACCTATGAAACGTGTTTTTCGCAACCTTGAATGATTAACTGATTAAGTGTTTTGTACATAACACGTTTGTAACATATGAGTACATGAAAAAGGATAATATAAACAATAGTTATTTCTGCAACAAGAGAGGACAGTTGGTTTTTTCTTGCGAGTGTTGATTTTGAGTCCCGAGTAAGCGAAAGATTCTATAACTTTCTAATCCATAGATAAATTAGTACTTAATTCTCTTTGTCTAATCTAAGTTTGAATCTTGAGCGTAGCGAGGGATCTCAAGAACACGAGATGTAAAAAAAACTTTCCTCTCGTGTGACACATACAACTTTTCACCTCAGTAGTGAGAACATAATATATTAAAGTTAAAAAAACACATTTATTTACAGACCTGAATGAAAGGCATCATCATTACGACGAAAAGCTTCTAGAAACAAAATTTCACTCCCTGGAGTGAGAAAGTCGCAACTTTCGTCACTCCCTGGAGGCTTGTTCGAACTGCTGAGGTGGAAATGCATTTAATCAATTGTTTCATAGATACAAATTACAAACCTTATCTAATTATCAAGAGTAGGCAAACCCTACCTCATCGAGTAGCAGAATTCGTCTTACGTAGGCAGAATGTTTTATACAAGGAGAACGCTTCCCCTCATTTTTTCAAACAAAAAGGTCTGCCAAAATCTAAGGGGACGAGGAAGCACGCATATGATGATGATATCAAACTGAAAATTGGTGCATAGAAGAATCTAAACATGTCTTACAAAAGCTATTACAAATTACTTTGATTTGTTAAGTGACTTTACTTGATTGAACTAAAGGTTTCCCTTTTATTTTGCCCTCTGTTCGAACGAGAATATTCTTTGTACATGTCATAAACTTTAATAATCGTATGTAACAATTCAAATTCTATTCAAACACAAATTCCATAGTACTCGTAGTTCATGAGCTCGGGGTACAGAATGAATCACAAAGCACTATTTGAGTTTGCAGCATGTTTGCTAGCCAGTTTAAATGCTAAAGGCATTTCGTTTGAGTTTCGTCTCAAATAGCATCGAACAACAATGCACAACATGTTTCTATCGCTTGATCCGGCTTTTAGCCTCGGTTCCATAAAATCTGGGTGTGGCAACTTAATCCTAAGAATTGGCATAGGTACTAGTTTTACTAATGCGACTACCATGTGACATAACAACTATGATGGAAACTAGGCCTAAAACATATTTATTTAATATATATTTACCAAATCAATATACCAAAAGACTTTTAAATTTAAACAAGAAATCTTCATTAGACGCAAGTTAAATATACTGAGTTTAACAAGTCTTGAATATTCATCTTAAATAATAATTTAAATATTTGCTAGCAAAATTTTATTCGGTCTTTTGAAATTTTTTATACCTACCCTATTAAATTTATTTACACTCTCCTAGACTTCAACGAGGCCACTGTAAATAAGATTTATTTGTTAGTAACTAAAGTTATATTCCAAGAATTTATATTTCTTTTATCAAGCAGGAAAAATTTACTATAAAAATATTTAATATTGCTATTAAGTTATTTCCTCACTGAGAAAATGAAACGGCTAGAAATAAATAAGTTTTTGCTATTTACAACCGAGTGACTCGCTTCGCATGGAGCCTGCAAAGTTCGTTGCTTAAATCAAAGAAGTCAACTTGGCTAACTTACGTATGTGAAACTACACCATTAAATTAGTTAAAAATAAATAAGGGAATCAGGGAAGGGTTATATTTACTAGGACACTTATTTGGATTTAAATAAGTGCTTGGTAAAAATAACCAAGAATAATTAGCAATAATTGCTTGTTTGTAATTAACAAAGCTTAATTGCGTGATTTAAATAAGACTTGGTTGTATATAACCAAAAATATTTTAACCGAGCCAAATTGGTACTTTGCTAACACACTATTTTTTCCGTGCTGTCTCCATTTATGTAATATTAATTAAAGCACATCTGTATTTTCTCGTTTCAAATGTATTGCTATTTTTAAAAGTACAGCGATGTAAATAAAATAAGCACGAATCGTCTCCTTTTCCTTATTGAAGCATTTATTTACGCATGCTTAGAACTTTGTCTCTTTCTGTATTCCGATTCTGTTGAGAGGTAGCGGAGTAACGTTGAATTTGCTTAAAAGTAAAGCAGTTGTTGAGGTGTTTTCAAAAGAACCATCTTGCAGAAAGAGATAGCAATTCTAATCTGTGGGTACTGGACGGCCCCAGGATGGCCCCCAGACCGCGGCGAGGCGATGTTTGCTTGAATTCCTCAGGCTGCACGCACGAAAACATGCGACCGGCCGCCGCTGCTAGCGGCGAGATCAAATTGTACAGCAATGTAGGAAATTTTATCAAACCGTTTCCGAAAACAGCGGCGCGCGCGGGCGGCGGCGAGCTAGTGTTGTAACGTGCTGTTGTAGTGATTTTATATTTTTATGGGCGTATTTAACGAGATGTCACTAGATGAAGTAGTATCTGCTATTTCAGAAAGACCTTCCTTATGGAAAAGCAAACATAACGATATAAGAGTCGAACGGTGATAAACAGATTAAATAAAAACGAACTAAATGTGGAAAGTAAGGACCTATATCTTTATTATTCGAATATGCAGGCCTTGAAAAGTAAGTACCTAGTACGTGGCGCAGCCCGCCATTCGGTACGACAATATTACTCTTAAGTACCTACTCCCGAAGGGCCGGTCGGCGAGGGAATACCTACGCCATAGCGTAGGTATTCCCTCGCTGACCGGCCCGTTGATCTATCGCACTTGGTTTTTCGAAAGAAGGAATAATATTATATAGTAGAGAAAATAGCACGCATTAAAATAATCACGCCGGAGTTTCGATAGCGACATGGTTGACGGCACGTCTCTACACCGCAGATTACCGAGCGAAGTGACCGCTGGTTTCGTGAACAGCCCACCGACACCGCGCCGCCGCTCGTGTCGCCGCTCGCAGCGGCAACTGGTCGCGTGTTTCGTGTGTGCGGCCACACTGGTTCGCGCCCTCTCACAACTGATTGCGCTCTTGGCATCATCACAAACGGGACCCTACTAGGACTCCGCTGTCCGTACGTCCGTCTGTCACCATGCTGTATCTCATGAACCGTGATAAACAGTTGAAAATTTCACAGATGATGTATTTCTTTTGTCGCTATAACAAAAAATACAAAAAAAAACATAATAAAATTAAAATTTAAGGGGCGGGCTCCCATACAACAGACATATTTTTTGCCGTTTTTATAGATAATGGTATGGAACCCTTCGTGCGCGAGTCCAACTCTCACTTGGCCATTATGTGTTATTATTTTGCCTGTATACATTTTGAGCAACAGATATAGCTGACATTATTTCTTGCCGCATAATGGCCGAGCTCCACCCAGCCGGCTTGAGAGTCCTCCAGCACACGCCGCGAGCCCTCCAAGCGACTAAAATGGAAACCAGTCATTTCCTTTAGTGTACCTTTCTTTGTGCTGTAAACGATTTACTTTGGCGCTTACCTAAATGTTTTGTGGGTTTTGTTTTAATTTGATATGTTCATGACAAGTTTTTAAATACAAAAAGCTTCATTTATTTTGTGATGTAAACAATATTTAGATTTTTTTTATTAACAACCGAAAATGATGTACCTTTGACTTAAAAACGTCACATTTACTTTTTGAGAAACTTATTTTTTTAATTGTATTCAGGCTTTGTTAGTGTTTAGCGTTGTCTTTTACAGTTCTGATTTATGTACCTGAAACTTTTTATAGCCAATATTTATTGATTTGTTCCTTTTTTTGTTTTTCATTCTATTCTACGCTATATAAGTAAGTCCAAATTCCCTTCTAACATAATTAAAAACGGCTCTCTGCCTTTTCGCCGAAAATTGTATTGCCGAATTTCACTTGCCAACCATCTTTTCGCAGAAGTATCATTTGGCCGAATTTCATTTCCCAACTTTACATAATCCACCCTAACCTAACCCATCCTGGTTGGTAATTTTCATTTCCCAACAATGAAGTTGGGAAATGAAATGGTTGCGAAAAGTTGGTTGGTAAGTGAAATTCGGCAATACAATTTTTGGCGAAAAGGCAGGATACCTTAAAAACACTATATTGCATTTCTCACTAAACTTGTAAACTTTAAATATATTTTTAGTATAGGTAGAGGTATGCAGAAATATGTACTGTGCTGAAAAGGATTGAAGAGGAAAGCACTAAGTTTGGACTGACGATAAACCACAATAAAACGAAAATTATGGTTGTGGACTCGAAAAACTTTGTTCCAAAATCAAATATACAGTGGATTACTGTATGTATTTGGGCTCTCTAGTCTCAAAAGAAAGTGGTAGTACCGAAAAACTACACCGGCAAGCTACTATGGACAAAATTGCAATGTGGAACCTTGAAAAACTGTAGAGGAATAGTAATATACGGCGTACAACCAAGACCACGCCTCCCGCCGTGTCTGCCTGCAACCACGAGCGTTACGACACGCTTGAAACGTCAGGAAAATTTAAAAAGTAAGTGTACGCGATTAAGTCCCGTGTTTGGTCAAAATAATGTACAACTAAGATACGGTGATGCGGGCACTAGAGCGTTATCTATCTTCCTAGATATAATTATATATGTGCAGGATTGATGATCTTCAAATGTGCTTCTGGAAAAAATCCTCAGAATTTCCATCCGCAACGAGAACAAACACGTCCATATTGAGTGAGCTAGACATTTCTAAGTGAACTTAACCATCTGCTGCAAGGAGATCCTCAAAAAGCTTTGGATATATTATGCATTCCGACCTGCACCAGCTCATAAAAACAATCATACTGGGACTAGCAGAGGGCAATCATGCCCAAGGGCCGATAGCCACTTCATGGTGTAATACCGTCAAGAAAGTGTAAGGCTCCATGCAGAGGGCGGCCCGTATGGCCCTCGACCGCGTCACATGGAGGCGGACACCACGATTAGTCACGATTAGTCACGATCCAATCTTGAGGGAGCGACGAAGAAGAAGAAGAATATTAGTGGGATATCGCACCAAAACATAAAAGTAATAAAATATGTATTTACTAGCTTTTGCCCGCGACTTCGTCTGCGTGGAAATAGTAATCCCTCGTTAAGGAATGAATTCTGGATAACAACTATTCTATATCCTTCCCCAGAGCATCTCCAGCGTTCAACGGTTATTGATTCGCCATAAAAACTTTCAACCCCTTTTTCACCCCTTCTAGGGTTGATTTTCGGGATGAAAACTATTCTATGTCGTTTCCCGGGACTCACATTATCTACATACTAATTTTCATCTTAATCGGTTCAGCGGTTAAAAATTCTCCATACAAACTTTCAACCCCCTTTTCACCCCCTCCAGGGTTGATTTTCGGGATGAAAACTATCCTATGTCCTTTCCCGGGACTCAAACTATCTCTATACAAAATTTAATCAAAATCCGTTCAGTCGTTTTCACGTGATGCGCGGTCAAATAAACAGAGAAACAGATAAACAGACAAACAGACAAAAAATCTAAAAACTGTAAAAACTGTTGGAACGTATCGATTCTTAGTATCCCCAGCCAACTTTTTTCGAATATCTTCCATGTACAGACTTTCGACCCTCTTCAGCTTTATTATATGTATAGATCATATACTCTTTTATTAAAAATATCGGTACATTAGTATATAAAAATAAACGTACCCATAAATTCAACCGTGAAATCGAAAACCTATTTTCCTGAACAGTATTTCCAATTCTATTTCCGTCAAACAAAATAGTCTGTTATAAAATGGTCCGATTCAGCTGTTGGCAACACTCGACGGCATTACTTTATGACGCTAGCCACAAATCATGCCACAGGGAGGTGATCTCGGTGCATCGCGACGCGACCGTTTACCCCTTTGGAGTGGTGGGTGGTAGCGGAGAGCAAATATTAGACTTACTTAAGGATCTGTTATTATTGTGACATGCCAATAATAAGTGTGGAGATAAGTTTATCAAAAATAGTTATTTTTGGGGTTAAAAATCACCGCCCACATAACACTAACTCACGTGGTTGGTTGTAATTGTTTACATTAATTAATTTTAAAATAGGTACATACATGTCTGGTATGTAGCATAAAAAACATCTAAGGACAACAGGAGACCAAATATAACGTCTTCAATCCCTAAAAAATCACAAAAAAACTGCTACACGAAACTAATTCCACATATTCAAAATTACTCTCCTAAGCTATTTATGCAACCCAGAGTTCAATATTTTTTTAACAAGTAAAAAACTTTACTCCGTATACTCTTATAATTCAAATCTATTTCCTGTTAGGTAGGTTTTGCGGTAGCTTGAATGGGCCATTAAAAATTACAAGAGCTTTCCAAACTTATCGAAAATCTTAGGATAACTTTCTAACAAGCAAGCACAGTTTACCTCTATTTATACAGGTCCATATTATTTCACTTGCCAAGTTTGCGGTCGCGTCTGCCACTCCCGTATTGACCTACACAGCCATGGAAAACATTGTCATCACTTGACACTGCTTGTCGGGTCTGTCCGGAAAGAATAGCGTCGTGGAATGTATGAGCTTGCATATAAATTACGACAGTTTTCTTTCCGGACAAACTCTATAGTCTGTAACAGACTCAAATGCCATTGATGATACAGGATCAGTTATAGAATCTGTTGAAGTCACCTCCCTAACCTCTATTCGTGTTCTTTCACACCACCCCTTAACAGATTCGAATAGGTCATCACCCTTTTAAGGGTCATGCTAAAATGCATAGCATAGGGTTGTGCAAAAGTACATCTTCAAGTGTTATATCTTTAAAATACATGTTGTCCAGTTGTAGGACTTCAAATTACTAAATTATTTAAAAGAATTGAATAACTATTGAAATGTTTTGCTATTTAAATCTTTAGATTTAGTATCTTGTAAAATGTTAAATAGATATACTTAGCTATATTTTTTTCTTATTAGTAAATAAGTAGTATATTACAACAGATGACGGGAAATAGATACATAAAAATATATTATATTTATATTTCCATTCATAAGGCGTTTGTCTACCCGTAAATCTCTATATTGTCAGTTCAGATCGATAATAAGTATTAACATTAAAAACAATTTAAAACAGCTGTTCTTTAAAACCTGACGCCATTTTTGATGTCAAGGTTACTAAGGCCTGAAAAGTTGTAAAAAATCCCACGAGTTGCTGCTTTCGAAACAGGACACTTCTAAGACTATTTATAAAGAATGTGACGACAATATTTCATCGCACGTTTGACAAAAATTAGATTGCATAAATCAATACCATAAGTGAAACTTTGTAGTCACATATATTAGTCAAAATAGCTATTTGTTTTTATCTAATTTTGATAAGATAACGTTTCAGGGTTCAAGACCAAATGGGATCAGTTTTAATCATGAAATAAAATTAATATAAATTCGTGTAGTGACATCCCTAGTCATTGTCGTGCTGTTCTCTATCGACTCTAGGCATGATCTAAGACGGGATGAGTTCGGATCGTCACGGGTGGGTAGTTTCAAGTGCTTTCCCTTGCTTGAAGCAAGCCTGGTGCATTAAAGGAATATGGATGTTACGGCTAGTCAGCCGTCAAGTTGTGATGAAAGGGCAAACAGTAGTCAGGCCATTAGGTATTTTCTAAATAGTTTCAAGCAATAGTATATTAAAACAAAGGAGACGGGGAATTACGAGAAAACGGGGATTAAAGTCCAAGGTAGGTGTAGGTTAACACCTAGATATGTATAGTATTTTTCTAAGATATGCTATTAAAAAAATCCGTTATCTATTTTCTCATAAACTGCTATTCATTCTCACATCAGATACGGTAACCAAAATGTTCACGAGAACAACAATGAAAATCCACTGCTTGTAAAACTTGCCGTCATCTTTAATTCCAAGGTTACTTTGCAGGCCTAGGCCTGAAATATATCCTGGACTGATGCTGGAAGTGTTGACGGTCTGCCAGGCTGCAACGGAATGACGTCGTCATCTTCGTTGACGTCTTTGACCTGTTGTTATATTATTATTATAATAAAGCTTACAGTAGGTAAATTTGTTAAGGATTGGAGAATCATTATATTTCATTATACATATATTTTTTTATTTACTTACATACTACGAGTAGTTGCTCAGTGGGCGTTGGCGTTACTTTGAACAGGCTAGTAATATAATTATTTTTATGAATAATCCCTATTTTTCTTGTTTCTTGCAGGTAAGTAGTTATTACTGTTGGTAAAGTATACAAGCTTTTTCCATGAAAATATCTTAAGTCTCTCTAAATATTTGTTTTTAGGGTTCCGTACAAAAATGGTAAAAAAAGGAACCCTATTGGTGCGACTCTTTTTTTTCAGCATCTCTCTTTACTGCTATTAATATGCGAAGGCCACCCAGTTTTCCTCGGTTTGGAACTATAACCCCTTTACCTCCGTAGTTTAAATGGCTAATTCATTTGCGTTTCCGTCCGTTCCGTGTCCATCCGTATGTCACAGTCACCATACTCAGAAGCTATATATACCACGTGCCGACAAAGAACACTAATTTGGATTAAATAATGAACTGAGAATGAGAGCCCGAAAGAGATCAATATAATTATTTGAATAAGTTACAAGAACAGTTGACACCTCGTTCACAGGTACAATTAGCTGAGTGTTTAAAAGACTGTCGCTAGGTGACACAGTCTTGTCTTTGCGAGAAATCTCATGTCGTACTGAAGCCGTATACATTTAATTGCGAGCTAAGCACACTGCCCACGCGTTGTTTTTTATTATTATTGAAAAAATCACTGTTGTAACATTCAAATCACAAATCTAAGCAAGAAAAGCTGCTTACTGGGATGTGATATTTTAAAAGGATATAGCATTACAAGTTCTAATTAGTAAATTTAAATTTAAAATTACATAATACCAATGCGAAAATATTTTCTTGGACTAATTTTATATATTTAGCCCACTTTCTACGCAAATTGTTTTCGTTACATACAAAACAATATTGTTTTGATGAAGAGGATTTAATTTTGTCTTCGATGAAGATACTGTTTTTTCGTGTATTCTACCATTCGCAGAAGCAATTTAGTCAGAACCTTTGAATAATTATCTTTTTATTTAGCAAATGCTTAGATATTTTACAGTTACATATATAAATATTATTTACTTAGGTACTAATAATATCTGTAGAACCTTGAAAGTATGATAACTTAAGTAACCTCTTATATTTTGTCTTCTGCTCCTACTCGTACAGTTAATAAATACGCAATAATATATAAATTTTCCACATACAGGCTGTAATAATAATACTGGTGATCCATGTAAGGGCGTATTTGGTATCGTATTGCGAGTAAGAAAAAGTAGGAGAAAAATTTTTTGGACGCGAAAAAATTTTTTCTTTGTATGGGAGGCTTCGTCCCAGCCGGCCAACCCTCCATACAAAACCAAAAATTTTCTTACTTTTTCATAATTAGAATACGATACCAATTATGCTCTTAAAATGATCACCAGTATTTTTGTTACACCTGGTATTTGTTAAAGTTAGTGAAATTGTTGAAAATATAAATAATCCAGGAACTCGCAGCGTACACGTATCGTTAACTTACGCAAAAGTAAGAAGACACGTAATAGGATGACTCCCAGATTGTTATTTTGCCCCAGACGCCTTCTGATTGTCACAAGTATTAAATAAACGAGAGCTAATTCCGCCGAGGATGTGCCTTCAGACGAGAATACTTGAACATTTAATGAACGCAAGTCAAAGAACAATGTCTGCTGATTCGAGCGTTAAGTTGTCGGATACGTAGAATGCCCGTTGTCACCAATTTTATATCATATTTAGTATATGACGCACTTAAGTTGAAGCGTTCCTTTTGTCTTTGAGGCACGACGAGCATCGTAACGATCTAATATAATGCTTGTTATTATAATCATTGTGTGCACTTCAGAGCCCTTAGAAAGACGTTAGCTTTAAAGAAGTATTGCCTCAGTTTAACTTAAGTACTTGAAATGTATGACCTTCTTAGACTTATACGGTTCTAATTGGAGTCTGCTCAAATTTTATGTATCTGCAGGATTTTTTGCTATATAAAAGGGATTATAAAACGTGGGTTTATTTGTATACATTGTTTTAACTGCATTTAAAATGATTAATATATTTTATCATTATGTTGATCATTAATTAAAACGCTTCTGTTTTTATATCAATTTGCTACAAAACTACGGCGTGTATTTTTGATATAACCGAAACCGTATATGCTAAAGATAGTTAGTATAGGCTCTAATACTTAAACATACTTTCATATGTTTAATTAAAATTTGAAAACTTGTATTTTTCCATATAAAATAATTCAGTACGTAATGTATCGTTACTTACGGGTACTGACTTGATTACATTGCCTTTCAAATGTTACAATGGATAAAATGTCTATATTATGCAATACCTACATTACTGCTTGAAGCAAAAAATAATTACTCAGTGTTAATTAACAAGTAACTAAATATTTATTGCGGTATCTATTCATGGCTTAAATAAAACCTGCGTCTGGTTTCTATTTGCGGTTATATCAAAGGTACACTCGGTATAAGCTAGGCTTTAGGTCGGGCTCAGCTTCAAATATCCTGTCTTAGCTTAATAACTATATACATATTGCTCCACGGGCTCCTACTACTCGAAATCAACGTTTGCGTCTAATCCACGTTGCCAATATTCAAAGCGGCCGCAGCGGCTGATGGGCTCGGCTTTTAGCGGTGCATTTTCTTGCCTCTTGTTTCTCTGGGCCACACGAGCAAAACGGCGTATAAACCTTCCAATCAAATGTGACCTAAAACCTTTTCTCTTGTAGATTAGTTTTCATACTACCCTTTGTGAGGATGAGGACTCGGTGCATGAAATCAATGCTTCTCTAAAAGCCTTTTTTTACTTTCACGCCGCGCATACATATCATTGCAAAAGTGCTGGTATAAGACCTGGCGGTAAGACGTCTGACTTTCAATCCGGATGTCTCAGGTTCAAACCCGACTTGATATTTACTAGTCGCTTTTCGTTGAAGGAAACCCACCATATCGAAGAAACCCGACCTAATTCCAAAGGCCTAGTTTCCCCTCTGGATTGGATAGTCCGATGGCAGTCGTTTTTGTAAAAACAATTTCCTACGCCAATTCATGGGAATAGGTTGAGCTATGGCTTTCCATAGCTCAACCTATTCCCATGAATTGGCGGCTTCTTTAAGCCGAGGCCATTACTACGATGATGATGGATACTAATTATTCAGTAAAAGAAGCATTGTAATACTTACCTAGTACTTTTTCATTAGCATGTTTGCTACACACTTTGACTCATCATATGAAAATGTAACTACCTACGATTCCTTTATATTAAACTATCTTTACTTTTCGTAAAAATTCAACCATAAGAAAAAAATAACAAAGTAGGTGCCTAATTGCGTTGGTTTTGTAGTATATATATCGAATTTCGTTCAAACCTAATTAGCAATCCGATAACAATGAAACCTATATTACTTATACATAATATATACGACCATATTTTTAAGACAACAAAGAAAATCAGATAATTTTTCATTAAGAACATTACTCATACACCCTCTATCCCATCATATAATGTAATTAACAAGACAGTACAAACATACCGCTGTTTCTACATACTTACCACCACCAATTTATTTTCGTATACCTAGTTACATGAAGTAAACCTGCATCTAATTACTAAATTGTACCTTATTTGAGGCATTATCTATGAAAAGGGACCTTATGGTCGATGGCGGTTACGTCGCGTGGCGTCGTAATCTTACTGCGTGGTTATTTACAATGGCGTAAGCGCCATCGACAATACGGTCCTTTTTCATAGATAACGTCACATTTACTTGTCTACAGGCTGCGTTGTGTTGCTTGATTGCACAAACGAGTGGATTCAGGACACACAGAAAAAAAAAGATATCTTAATCCAAGATATTCATTCTTGTATATAAGGAAAATCGATAATTTCTTGAACCAAGTATGATTTTGTTGATCCAAGATAGAACTTACTTGGTTCAAGATATTTTTTACTTGATTTAAGAAATTATCGATTTTCCTTATATACAAGAATGAATATCTTGGATTAAGATATCCTTTTATCTGTGCACGTAAACTTTTCAGCAAAATAAAAATATATTATATTGGAGTTCCGTAGCAATGGTAAAAAGGAACCCTTATAGTGAGCCTTTGTCTGTATGGCTGTTTGACAGTAAATTTGCTCCGAAACTAGTGTACCGATTAAATAATAATAAAAAATATAACAATGTTTAGAAATAAAGGAAAAGTAGAAAAATCCACTGCCTCAGGCGAGACTCGAACTCGCGGCTCTGGGAAACATGCCCATCGCTCTGCCAACTGAGCTACTGAGACTATACCTGATGGCTGCGAATTTCTCCACCACATCCTTTATTTTCGTCGGCAGATGTCGCTAGGCGTCACCCTAAGGCGCGAATATAAAATAAAGGATGTGGTGGAGAAATTCGCAGCCATCAGGTATAGTCTCAGTAGCTCAGTTGGCAGAGCGATGGGCATGTTTCCCAGAGTCGCGAGTTCGAGTCTCGCCTGAGGCAGTGGATTTTTCTACTTTTCCTTTATTTCTAAACATTGTGGTATCGTTAGCAGACGTTCTGCTTGATACAAAAATAAATAAAAAATATATCTATATTATGGGACAATCTTACACATATCGACATAGCCTTCAGTATGCTCAATAAGGCTTAATAATTGTGTGATACTACACGGAAAAAAATGTGTGATAGCAAAGTACCAATTTGGCTCTGTTAAGATATTTTCGGTTGCATGCAACCAAGACATATTTAAAACACGGAATAAAGCTTTGTTAATGACAAACAAGCAATTATTGCTAAATATTCTTTGTTATTTTTACCAAACACTTTTTTAAATCCAAACAAGTGTCCTAGTAAATATAACCCTTACCAGATTCCCTTATTTATTTTTAACTAATTTAATGGTATAGTTTCACATAAGTACGTTAGCCAAGTTGACTTCTATGATTTTAGCAACGAACTTTGCAGGCTCCATGCGAAACGAGTCACTCGGTTGTAAGTAGCAATAGTTATTTGTTATACAAGGGGTGAAAGTTGTATTTTACGTGCGAGTGTTATTTGAAACACGAGCTAGCGAAAGGATTCCATTATTGACCACGAGCGAAGCGAGTGGTTCAAAAATAGAATCCTGAGCGTAGCGAGTGCTTTAATACACGAGACGTAAAATAACTTTCACCCGTGTATAACACAAAACTTTTCACCTCACTACAGCGAGGAAAATAAGAAAAAGGGTGCATTTTGCTCGGTTTCCCGTAATTCCTCAGGTGTTAATACTTCTTCATCACTCGAATCACTCATTTAAACAAAACAACCTAGAAAAACATGCGAATATTTAATGTTGATATGATGGATGAATTGAAATGAAAAGTTTTGACGTAAAAGGTTTTATTAAATGTCAGATGCGTTTCGTTCGTACGTAGACTTATTGGGCTGTCAGAACATTTTATCCGTTTTTACAAAAAGAATAAAGATTAATGTTGAATGCTGATATTTACGAATTAAAATAAAGTTCTAAGACTATATTTAGTGATTTTACTCGATGCAATTCATTAATTGCGATGTTAAAAATCCTGCACTTTTAACGTTTTACGTTTTGTTAGCTGTCAAATGTCACTTAAGCCACTTGTCACTTATGTCAAAACTCTTTCACCACATGTGGATAAAAAGCGATTTTCACAATAGATATTAAACAAACAAAAAGGGCTTTCCGAGCTAGTGAGGTGAAAAAACTTATTTATTTCTAGCTGTTTCATTTTCTCAGTGTAAGCGACGATATATAATGTATACATGTCATGAATTAAGGTACATAGCATATTATTAAAGTATGTAAATATGCTTTACACATTGAATTATTTCTTGCTTAACCACTTGACCGTCCGACGATAGCATAGTATCCGAAAAAAATATGATCTTAACCGTCCGCGGGAACCTTACTATCCAAAGGGGTGGAAGAAAGAATTGATTTCAGAGCCATATAACGGAATATTTCGGCATTATTTCCTAATTCTCTTGATGGGACAACGTAGCCTAACAAAATAGTTAGCTCTAAAAAAATTTAGATGGCAGTGTAGTTATAATTTGTGTAGAAAGTTGTGAATGCGCTGCGCGGGGCGTGCGTCGTTAAAAAAACCCGGACGGTTGACAGGAAAACAGTCTCGCGGGCCGGACGGTTGAGTGGTTAAATAGGTTATGTAAGGTTATATGATAGATAGATATAGATTAATACTTATTAAATACACATCTCAACTCAACTCAGAATAAAATATCTGTGATTAACACACCAATAAATAAATGCTCTGACTGCGCTAGCAGGAGGTCGTTGAAACCACCGACCGACCGATTGAGTTGAAATTTCGTACACATATGGATTTTTTTTTCAACAAAAAATTTGCTATTTATTTTCCCCAAACATGCACAGATGCTATTAAACATTGTAAAACTAAACTAACCAAGTTGGCAGCCTGCAGTGCACATAGCGCGCGTAAATTATAAAATTGCTAAGAAGCATGGCACGGTTTTACCTCAATTCACGGTTGTAAACTAGTCTCCCCCAAGTCGGAGAGCCAAATTTTATCATAATTTTAAACATATTCTGATAAAGTTTAATATTAATAAAGTAAGTATATGGTCTTCCGAGCTGTCAGGCATCCTCAAGCTGCTTTTACTGGGAATAAGTAAGTATCCAGCATAAATGGGAGCCATGTGCACGTGGCACCTAGCATTGTAAGTTTTACATAGTAAAAAGATAGTTCTGGTATTTTTTTAACTTTCACCTATTTTATCCCAGAGCTGAGGTATACGACAGTGCCTCCACATATATCGTATTGCATTTCACATAAATATTAAATATTTATAGAAATGTTTATTTGTGATTCTACGAGATACTTGTACACGACCGTGTACACCTAGATTCAAAATTGCATGGACAATGTTATAAATGAAATCTTTCATAACGGACGTATCTCAGAAATGTACACATTTTCACTGAAAATCAGCTAATGCAATATGTAAAGCCACGTTTTCCATATCTGTAAGTTAAATGTCCGTATTGAATATTTAGC
The DNA here is from genome assembly GCA_911728535.1 of Pammene fasciana. NCBI lineage: Eukaryota > Metazoa > Arthropoda > Insecta > Lepidoptera > Tortricidae > Pammene > Pammene fasciana. The sequence continues at coordinate 22,573,890 of OU452275.1, forward strand.
ATGTGGTATCGAGTGCATTTTATCACGGAGGTCGGGTCGTGCACGTCTGTATGCGGCGGGGAATCTGTCGACTGACCGGGCCATTTCCGAACGGAACTGTTGCTACCGACGCTTGCCAAGTAGATTTTTAGGGGACATTTTTGGGTTTTCAATATTTAATAAAGCAGTGTACTACTATAGTAATGAAAACTTAAGTATTTTCGCATTTTTAGCGGTACTAAAAAGCGCCATGCAATATTTACAGTTTTTATTGTTTAATCATGTTCTAGGTAAACAAAATTTTAATTATAGAATATTCACACATCAATAAAACTAAATCATATTATTACTTACGCCTAAATATATTTTATGTACCTATACATAACGCAATATGCAACAAACTACATGAAAAGGACCATTTCGCGGAAAGCGCTTATGTCGTACGTTGTATAGATTCAATTATTCTGATAACAAAAGCGTAAGCGCCGGCCAATTTGATGTAGACTTTCACATTATGCATCACCTACAAACAGTTCATAAATATTTGTGGACGAGTTTAGAGCAACCACTTTGTCAATTTAGAAGGACACTTTTTCTTTCACTAATAGATAGGTAGTGCATATTGCGTAGTTTTAGAAAGTACTAGTAGCTCCATATCGACAAAGTGATCCCTTTGTGCGCACTGATATTTACTGTGGGTGGGTTATACTCTAACAAAATGTGCATAAAATATACGTCCAAAGTTATTTCATAATCATAACATCGTTTTGTCACTCTTATTGTTAGAAAATTATAGTTTGTCTCTTTCTCACGCTGGTCACGGCAGCTCATTGGCACATCCGCATTTCTCGCTTGGCGGTGCGCGACTAACATTTTTATCAATTCACTCATTTTAAGAGTCCGGTAAACTTTTTTTTCGATTTTGCTCAACTTTTTGACTCTATTTTGCAGTAACTAACATAACCTCTATAATTTTGTATACATATTATGAAAGATCGTTTCTTTTTGGATGGAATAAATACAACGATTTTTTAATTTTATGCTTCATTTAATTCACCCTAATCTAACACCAGTTTCGCGATTTTTGCTCGGAGAGGTGAAAAGAGTAAGGTTTTTATTGATTAAAATTAAATTATACAAGTACGTCAAATATATAAATACATTGGAAAATTTGTCGCCTGAAGAATAAATGTAACAGTTTTTTTCATTTTCATATAAATTTTTTAAGAGAGAGTATGTTTTGCTAGAGCAATTTTTCTAAAAATTGCCGAAGTTTAGGTGATATTTTTGGGAAGATATTACAGTATTTTACAAAAATAATAATTCTAAAATAAACTTCGCTTCATGTTTTATTCAGATAATATAAAACATATTAGAGTCCATTAATACGCAACTTACCATAGTCCTTAGATACGTAATATTTTATTGAAGTAGCACTCCGTAGAGTTTCGTGGCTCGGGCATTATAAATGTAACCGGCATTACATTACTTATTCCTAGAAATGTAAGTACATTCCAGCTGATAATTAATCCGTTTTTGCGTTAAACGGGACAGTCATAATTAATGGCCGCCGCCGTCATATTCGCAGGAAACGTGGACATGCAATGGTTTTTCCTAGAAAACTTTCACAGGGCGGTCGGGGCATAATACTAAGTCATTTGGTTTTGTGTGCACGCATAGTAGTACGTGTTCTGTACCCGTATCGATATGTAAACTCTGTAAGGCACTTTAATTCAATCTATATTAAGATAACTTTGGTGTGTTTACTAAAATTCACAAGCATACATGGCACAATGCTATGGCATTATAGCGATCCGTCGCAATGCTATCAAACTGACATTCAATGGTTTTCAAATGAAACTGCCCCCGTTAGGTACGGTAGGTACTAATTCCATTTGGTTCGGCTATTCTGCATGAAGTACTACATTTTTCATTCTGTGCTTACGTGTCGCCAGTTACCTATTTAGTAAGTATGGAAAATTCCATACAAAATGTATAAAAAAAGTATTCGTCGATTTGTGACTTTTCTAGCCGGATTCTTTTTTGTTCCCATACAAGCTTATGATCTAGGGTAGGAATGGGATTGAATGGCATCGAAAAAAAAGTTTGTCAAAAAGGAGCTTTTTCTCGCATCCTGTATTTTTTCGAAATCTGTAAACGCGAATCTTCATTATTATTACTAATTCATATTTAGATGGCGCTACGACTCCATTTCATGCTTGCACTAGTAAAATAATTATATTGGATAAGAGTACTAAACATTCGTTACCTACATAGTTACATCATGATTTTATCGAACTCGCGGAGCGTAAGCGAAGTGAGTTCTTACAAACAACTCCAGACCCAACTGTCAACTGGCTACTGGGACGTCTCAGCATTTGGATGGCTTTTTGATTTCGATAGTTTGTCCGACGATAACTTTAGTAACGCTTTTCTGATCTTTATGAAATTTATTGGGGCTATAGCAGAGATACATAACATTTGTAAGTTCGTATATGAGCAGGATCGATCAAGTGTTTATGGAGCAAGAAGGAAAAAATCCTCCTTAGGGTCTTGTTATATTGGTCAACTCGTTTGCAAGTAAATCGCGAGTTCTCAGTTCGAGACGGACTACTAGTTAAATAAATTTCCTTTATTTTTTTAATAGTTTCTAAGTAAAATATTAAAGCTCTAAATTAAAATACATATTATGTTTCCAACATACTCTATTAATTAATTACGATGAAGCCTAGAATAAAATACCCTCAGTCTGAAAATTAACAAAAACTTTTTGATCAACGCTGATTCTCCAAAAGCTCAGTGCAAAGCTTGCTATTAAATTTTAATCTATCATTCCGACTTTGCGGCTTTACGTCATAAATTAATTTCATGAGAGCGTTGATAATAATCAGTTAATTTGACATTTGTAAAGGAACATTTAATATTTAAATTGAGTGGTTTGAGTCATAAACCAGTTTTTGTTAGTCTGAGATAAAAAAATTAAGAGGAACGTTCTATCACTTAAATCGTGAGTAGTGTGTATTACGCTTGTTGGTTCTATTTTTAACACGTCGGTGGGAAACGAGCATACAACCTGCTTGTTAGTAAGCACTCACCGTCGCCTATGGCACCTGTCACTCCGGGTGATTACATGCGCGTTGCCGATCCTAAAAGGTTTAGAATAACTTCCATCTAACCTATTAAATACCAAAATCATTCTAAACGGTGCAGTGGCCAATTCAAGAGGAACAATGGGAACATTAATGCATGAAAAAAGACGCAAATAAGGACAACGAGTTGTCCCTAAGTAACTAGCACGGTTTTACGATATTGTTATATCATCATTCTAGCTATACATATGAATACCGTTTTGCAGTACCTAACGATATTGTTTTAATGTAATTACAACAGTACATTGACAATCTACATGGCACTTCATACAGTCGATCCTACTCTCGATTCTGAACAAACATTATTCAGGTTTTCAGTGGGTCATAAAAATAAATTGAATTGAATAAAACACGTTGTTTATGGGCATATCGCCTGAAATATAACTAAACATTTTTTTTACAATTTATAATTTATGTAAAAACCCATACAATATTTATAAACATTATTTTAGCTCAAGAACGTAGTTAAAAGTAACCGTCACAATTTTGCGTGCTCAGGTGTGCGTGTTTTCTATCCATATCATTAAAAAGCCGAGGGCCGCCGATGTGTCGTCGGCAAACTTTCAAGTTAAAAATTGGACGCGAGCATTTGCGTGTTAACTGAAATGCGACTTCCATGCTTTAAAAAGCGTGTTTATGTGTTGCTTTTTATGGCATGATTTAAACTAGTAGTCCGCCTCGAACTAAGAACTCGCGATTTACTTGCAAACGAGTTGACCAATATAACAAGACCCCAAGGAGGATTTTTTTCTCCTTCTAGCTCCGTAACCACTTAATCGATCCTGCTCATGTACGAACTTACAAATTTTATGTATATCTGCTACAGCCTCAAGAAATTTCATAAAGATCAGAAAAACGATACTAAAGTTATCGTTAGACAAACTATCGAAATCAAAAAGCAATCCAAATGCTGAGACGTCCCAGTGGCCAGGTGACAGTTCGGTCTGGAGTTGTTTGTAAGAACTCGCTTCGCTTACGCTCTGCGAGTTCGATAATCGTGTTGTGACCGTCTCGTGTTCTTATTTAATCAACTTGACCAAGAAAAAAACGAATCTTTTAAATACCACGACGGTGGTATATACATACGGCCCACCTGATGTCACTTGCGTGTTGCCGAACCTTTACAAAAAGGAGGATTCACTGTGTTGACGGCTAAAGGAACAAGGGGTCCTTCATAATCAACACACTGGGTCCTCTTTGAGCTTTTTGGCAACCTTACCCACCAGCAGGAACAGAACAATGAGTAGGGTCGGGTGATATTTGGCTGTGGTTTTCTGTAAGCTGGAGGTACTTCCCCAGTCGGGCTCTGCTCCAAATTGGAGCGATGACATTCCCAGTACCCATATATTATACCTCTCTTTAAAACGTAGTTTAAGGACATATCGGGGTACAAAAGTTTAAAATAAGTGAAAATGTGTGGTGAGTAAGGTTACCAAAGAGCTCAAAGAGGACCCTGTGTGTTGACGACGAGGGACTCTCTTGTTCCATTAGCTGTTAACACAGTGAATCCTCCTTTTTTTAAAGAGTCGGCAAAGCGCATGTGACCCCTCTGGAGTAGCAGGATTCCATAGGCTACCATCAGGCGGGCCGTATGCTTGTTTACCACCGTTTAGTATTTAAAAAATGTTTTAAAACAAGACATAGCCCAGTCATACCCAATATTAAAATGGAAAGCTAACGGCTAGTTCTGATTTTTTATATATTGTGAGGATCCCTACCAGCACCGTATATCCAAGTTTGCAGCTTCGAAAGACCTGTGCTAACTTTGCAGCACTCGAGAAACTACGAAAATATCGCACTTTTTTTAGTATTATTATTATAAGTCCTACACTATGCGGTTACAAAAAACTATTTAATACGGGTTTTCAGAAGACTAAATAGTACTTCTACAATTTGAGACTAGAATTAGCTCTGTAAGTGAAATACTTATCGAGATGCAGCTTATATTACAAAAAATATAATTAGATACCTATTTTGTACCAATAAATATCCTATATTTATTAGATATTATATAATATTGACAGACATAATATATCGTGACATCATCACATTTTAAGTAAGTATTTCGAAAATAACAAATAAATAAAGGACAAATATTACCTGAATATTTTGACAAAACAGCGATACGCGATTAAGTCCCTTGTTTTGTCGAAATAATGAGTGAAAATCGTGTGAGTTTAAATCAGTAAATATTACCAGCCTACACACAGGTATGATAATCCTATTAACGTAAGCACATAATTGCGTGGTCGACCGTACCGCAACTCATTATCACAATAGGAAATCCCCTGCATTGGTTTAATATAAACAAAATATTTTGCAAAAGTTCCTGTAAATATTTATATATGACATAAAAAAATAATGTAGGTAAAAGAAATATTTTCCAACCCAACATAACTAAATACTTAAGGGGCTCCCTGGCGCCAATGACCTTCGATCTGAATCTCTTAAGTTTTCAAGCGATTTCTATAGCTTCAATAAGGATTAAATAACTACAGTAAGGAGAGTAGATTAAGGTCCTGGTCTGAAATTAATTTCAATTAATACTTTATAAATTTACTTTATAACAAGACAAACCAAAATACTAAATAGCTATAATCATTGTATATGTTCAAAAATCATATACTTATTATTTTAATAATTTTACCCGTTTATTTTGACATGGCGACGATACCAACTTTTATTCATTTATATTTTTGACACCAGCGCTAATTTTAAGTAATTAAACTAATAAATGGTACGTTAGATCACGACTGACATATTTTCCCCCTCATCGGTCTCCAAAGATAATCGAATCGAAGTGTGAGCGCGAGGAATGTGAGCAATTTCATGGCGTCACCGCGCGTTCCGATATGTGAACGTGAACTTTATATCCAAGCATATCGTGAGGTCAGTTAGAGTGGAATCTAGCAATAATTTAACCCGAACCGTTGTTGTGACAATGACTTTAATAAAATAGCTAAATGATTATTTGTATAAAACCGCATGGTACTTACATACTATCACTATACGAAAAATTATTAATGCAAAAGGGCGTATATACATATAAATAATGGCAGTTCCTGGCGAAAACACATAAACAGTCCATTTGCTATTGATAATATTTTTTATCCATTACACTATAATCTTTGCTCTTTCTTAGATCACGAGGCTTTAAATGCAATGTTTAAACCTATCACGTCTCGTTCTTCACGGGGACGAGAAGTGGCTCACGGAGAGCAGTTCTGCTGCATTGATCGTAGCAAATGGAAATCCGTGATCTCTGCCTAACCCTTTGGGGATATAGGCGTGATTATATGAATGTCTGTATGTATGTGTTTTAATTTAAGAATGGAAAAGTAAAATTACTCATAAAATTGAACTACACGTTTTAAAAATAATACTGGATTTGTATAAAAAGAGTATAAATCTCATTTGTACAAGAAATGTACTGCAAAATCATCAGTTTTGTTAATGCAATTCTGAACCCGATGTTACAACGAAAATAGTATCTTAATAATCTTTTCACGCCACTGTTCGGAAAAGTTGCAAAAGAAGATCAAAATACAAGCTGGAAAGTAAGCAATTGCTGTAGCACCTGAACTACCACTACTATAATTGCTATTTTACAGCTATGATAATCAATGATCGGCCGGCGGTAGCATTTTATGTCATTTTGACGTCCAACGTAATAACTAATATGGATAAACCTATGTTGTTCAAAATAAAATCACATGTTTTTATGGATTCACTGAATTTAATTTGTTATAGTAAATTATCAGTCTCATACGGAATATTACATAGAATCCCAAAATTTTATATATCAAAATTAGATTGTTCTTGGTCTATTTTCAGATTTGTCAGATGTGTCTTTGTTTAAGGTGTTTTTGAGTATTTGTTTTGCGTTTAACAAACAAATTTTTTTCACATTTTGTACAACATCTTAAACCTTTCGTTTTGTCGTATTTAAGATCCGGTTGATCTTGTAACCATTTAGAAATGGTAAATTCGTTAGGCATATATTACGTTACACCAAACATTATACCGATATATACCTAATGAAATAAACAATTCAGTTATTCCGTTTTACGTGTTCAATTGATGGATAAAATAATGATGGGAACGTCAATTAGATAAGTGCAAGACCAGAGTTGACGCAGACACATTTGTTCGATAGATAATTTATAAGTGGCCTATACTTTATTCATAACAATAATAGAAATGTTAAAACCTCGATAATAAAACTTGATAAAAAAAATAATAGGGATATAAATTCAGTACAAAATTAAATAAAATCATATCCATGTAATACTTTCGTCGGAAATATGCTACCGGTGTCCGATCATTGATGATAATGTCATAGTGTAAAGTAAAGTCCAGTTATGTCATTGCATTCGACCCACCAATGAGAATCGTTTAAAACATTAAAAGGTCTTTTTTTTGGCACCAGTTTTTCATTCTAAAAAAAAATAAGGTTGTTTATCGAACCAATTTACTTGTTTAAAAAAAGAAACGTCAAAAACAATCAGATCACCCTTAAGGCGTTTTTACCTTTTAAACCGTTGTGGTTTTCTATCAAAAAGTGGGTAAGGAGTGAGTCGGATTGAAGCAAACAACGTAAAAACGCTTCTTAAAAGTGAAAAAAAAAGTAAAAAAGGTGAAGCGGGAAAAATACATATTGAATTGGATAATGTTTGACTGAAAAACAAGAAAGTTGTATTTATGCAGTAAAAATGAGTTCAATAAGTGTAGAAAATGTTATTAATACTTACGCTGGCGCCCACCGAAATTCAAGAAACTGCACAGGCGGTCGCTAGAAATTTGTTACCAGTGAAATCGCGTCCTAAATAAGAAGGCCCATTAACAGTGATATTTTGTATACAATGTAATAGCCAACGAACAATTCATATTATGGAAGGCTGGCGAAAAGAAGCATTTATTTGCAGAAATTTACATGCTCGTTTACTTTATCGTGCTTGCGAAACGCATATGAACCTTCAATATACCTATAATATCTATTAAAGTGTTTGTATTGTTATGCCAATTATTTTTTATTTTATTTCCTCACAGTAGTCGTGAAAATCACTATGTAATGTCTCGGCCGAAAGCGCTATAGGTGGATCGAGTTAGTTCGAGGGCCGACCCGCCAGGGGAGGCCCTTGAAGATACGAGTCCACCTATAGCTTTCCAGCCTTTACTTTCCAGCCTCTACAACAATGTACTATTGTTCAAATAGTTGTAGACTATAAATAGCTCTGTTTTATGAGCAAAATCGATCATTACATTTAAAGTCATGGTCAAAGACGCGCTGTTTGTATATGTACATATAGTTGCTTAAATTTATGGTTCACAATACGTGATCAGGATCAATCCTTTTCCATTGCAAAGAATTGATTACACTTATCTTGTACTAAACAAGAAATAAAATGTAACTGTTTCGCTTAAATACGGTGGTTAGCGATCTATTAACATTAAATGTGTGTTATGGCTCCTCTACATGATGGGCCATCATAGGGACGCAGCTATGCGTTAGAGGGAGCTAACGATATAGCCATCTCGTTCCGTTGTATAGCTGCGTCCCTATGATGGCCCATCATGTAGAGCCAGCCTTAGTGTTGTCCCCGTTCTCGTTTCTTTTTAGTGAATCTTAACGGTGTTTTATGGAACAAATGGTTTTACTATGTTTTTTAGAAAAAGTTTTCTCGGAATGTTGTCAATAACTCGGTTCCTACTTTAATAAAATAACAAAACTGCGATGCCTAGCATGACTTCACATCTCGATTCAATGTCCAATAACTCTCATGTATTCACATTTGTACCAGTTACATCATAAATATTATGTATACTTTTTCCATCCTATTGCAATAAAAGAAGATCGAAATGTGTTGGTACACAATTTCTTGACGTCTTCAGTGTATAGTCAATGGACTTCAATATCGAGGAAACATATTGGTTTTTCTTTAAAGTGACATGATATGCTTTCTATTGGAAAGTCTATAAATAAAATGCAATTCCAAGGAAGTAACATTTCAATATTGTGCTGTGGAAACATTGATTGGAGGAAATATTATAATAAATTTCGATTTTTCTACAAACATCCGGTTAGTGAATACGTAAATCAGTTTTGTAGGCAAATATGACTTTTCCAATATAATTTATGCAATAGATATTTCTGATTCTGGATCTTATTTATTTATTCCGATCGCATACAGTCTGCAGCTAAAATAGCTAGGCGGCAGAGGCAAAATTACCTTGACACGCTCTTTTTTGTTGAAAATATGACAATTAAGTAGTGTCAAGCTTATTTTGAACTCTATGTCCAGTCAGCTTCTTTTGCTGCTCATTGTAAAAATGTAAAGTATTAAATACGCAGTCATTAATACATGTATTACCTATGCTAAACATGACTTGAAATAAAAACGAAGTAAGGCCTTATTATTCAAGAAAACACAAATTACTGATCATATGCCATAAAGTTGTTCTAGTTAGGTATTTCATAAGCTCTTCGTCCGAAATTACATTTTTTTTATTTAAATAGTAGCTAGAAAATCCTTTTTTTTTAATTAGCCTAAAGTAGTGTCCTCTCCCGCTGACTTCCACAACTCTCGGTCCCACGCTTTTTCCGGCCAGGTGCTGAGGAAAGCGTCCGTATCGTTCCGCCATCTCTGTTTGGGCCTGCCCCGTCCGCGCCTTTTTTGCGGCATCCACTTGGTGGCTACACGTGCGCACCTATCCGGATGCATGAGGCAGACGTGTCCGGAATCCTTTTAAACAATTTAATTAAAGTATGTCAGCTACGATAAGAACACTAATAGCCCTTACTGAATTTTATTTTTATCTATCTACCCATACCCATATCATTACATCCCTATAAAACAATAAACCGGCCAAGTGCGAGTCGGAATCGCGCATGAAGGGTTCCGTACCATTATTTATAAAAACCAGCCGTAGCTACATCGAATAAATTATTATCGCAAGGTCGTATCTGCCTAAGTACGTATTTTTTTGGTGATCATTCAAAAACGCCTAAACCGATAATGTTCAAAATAATTTTCGTTCGAAGAATATTTAAAGGTGTATCTTCTTAATTTTTTATTCATAATTTCCGGACTTACGGTTCAAAAGTCCCCCCCACCTGTAACTTTAGAACCGTAAGTTAACACAATTTTTATGACTTTCGGAGGGATTATTTCTGAAAATATCCACTTAAGGCCATTCCAAGATTCGGACAAGCCACGCCCATCCGTTAGAGACACGTTTATGGCTGCCGTGCACGAAAGAAAGAGATGCAGCGCTCTCAAGGATCAGACTTTTCGACCAAACTACGATAAATAAGCAAATATATAAAGTTTTGTCTAATTTTGCTTCTGTGACTTTTTAGATAAACTAGAATACCATATTTTTTACTTAGTTATATTGCTTAATCTCTTATAGTTTACATAAGCCAAGAAAAATAAAGGGAAAAAGGACCCAACTTCGGATTTTTTTTCTATCGAGGCAACTTTCAGAGTATATAGTCTAATAATATATATTCGAAAATAAATTCAATCCCTTTTCCCGTTTAGTCACTAGAGCGTTTGAAAGAACCTATAATTTTTCAAAGTAGCCCCTTGATCAAAAAATGTTCAAAAAAACCTCAATGTTATTTTTAGAGACCCATCGATTGATGTGCATCATGTTGATATTTGGCAAAAAAAAATTTTTGACAATTAGTTACATGTATGGAGTGACCCCCCCCCCCCCCCCCCCCCCCCCCTAAACATATTTTTTTAGCAATTTCCCTACAAAACTAAGTAGCGGCACACACAATACACTTTATGTAAAAAAAAATATAATGATACGTCTTATAGTTTCCGAGTACAATGGCTGTGACATACGGATGGACAGACAGACAGACAGACCGACAGACAGACAGACATGACGAATCTATAAGGGTTCCGTTTTTTGCCATTTTGGCTATGGAACCCTAAAAACGATAAGCTAATGACATATTATGAAATCTGTGTCTGTGGTGCATCGTACATTTTACTTTAGAGTATCGATGACCAATACTTTAATTACGTTTTTCTACTCGTCGACTGTAATCTGTGTATTAGGACTTTATAGACCAGACTTAAACCTTACACATTTAAATGTTGGATAGTCTATGGAACTTCCCGGGATCATTAAATAGATTTATTAAACAACCCGCCACTAAACTAAAATAATTTTGAAAAGAGAATTTCATTCACATCTCGGTAAAATGTGTAGAGTTTGTCCGAAAAGAAAAGTGTCGTGGTTTATATGGGAGCTCATACATTGTACGACACTTTTCTTTTCGGACAAACTCAACTTTATAATTTCCGAACGTACTTAATCTGTCAAATTTTCTTCTACTTAAACTTGCTTCTACGTTGTGATTGGATTATAAAAAGACCAATCACAACTACAACGACATCTTGGACTCAGTTTATTCTAGCCGTCTCTTTCTACTACCGATACAATAATATGTTTATCTCTTTTCGGTAGTGTCTGTAGCACCGAATGCCCAGATACAATTACTTCCTGTTTGAAAAATAGTGTTTGACGTTTGATTGGGAAAGATTTAAAAATAATTAAAGAAAATCAATTCTTACTTAATACTCGTAGAAAAAGTATTGTATACAATAGTGACATAATTAAGCTTTTCAATCTCGTACCTTAATGAGGCCACTCAGCAAGCTTGGTGGCCTAAACGTGGTACTCGACTGTAAAGCTCTTGATTATGTCACTATTGTATAAAATACTATCAAATGACGAACATATTCTGGTATACCAGTAGATTTTCGAAATTGGAATGTAATTAAAGTACTGGTATGAAAATCCCATGTATGTAACTTGTTTATACAAATAGGCATAAAATGTATTGTAATTTGTTGCGTTAGGTGTGTAAAATCTTACAATTTACGTAATTTTAATTTCATTCAGTTAATTATTTGTTTAATGTTTATGAACTGCTTCTACGAAGCCATTCGATCAGAATTAATAAAATCTTTAAACATAAATTATACTAAGTTTCTATAGTAAGAAGTAGAAAAATGACACACTTATATATAACCATGGATAATTGCATAAAAACTCAATAACACTGCCATAACTAAATTAAAAACGAGTTTCTATTAAAAATACTTAATTGACTACTAGTATATTGCCATAAAGAACTAATTTATGATGTGAGACACAAAAAAATACATACAACCGTATCATAAAATGTGACTTGTACGGAAAGTATTATAAAGACACCCACGAACAATGAAAACGGGTCAAGTAATATAGAAAATCCCGTAAGAAGTTACCTGTTTTCATTATCCTTAGAGTGAATGTATAATCTAGGTTGTACCTGATAATGCAATCTGGTGCAGTACCAATCAATACTATTAAAGAACGACGTTAGTTTTTATACAAAGTCTTCAATGGTAATCGGCTTATACACGCCCGCATGGTGTGATAAGCGGCTTTCCGAACTTTTGATAACCTGTGGCACACTCGTGGAGAAGTGTCACCACAACATCAAGAAACCTCAGCAGAGAGCTCTACATCTACATAATGTCTGGGCATAAGATTATATTAAAGACTTAATTAGGTACAAGAAAGTGGTCTACCAGTTTTGACAAAAGTTTCTGCGAGATCTAACGATCGCTAAGGTTGACATTTCTAACGCACGACCTTGTTGTGGCATGACGTTCAAACGAAACTCACCGTAGGGTGGTAAACCACATTTTTCATTTGGTCGACTGTACACAATTAAATAGTTCACCCTGAAGCTGACTGTGCTTCCGAATAGAATAGCATTTCATTGGTCAGAGCAAAAAGTACGAATACATTTTTGTGTACATTAGCCACACGTGGCCCTCGGGTTTTATGCGGCTAAAGTGCACAAACACAGATGCTGCATGAATATTAAATAAACTCTTAAGCTCATTATACAATGAAATGAAAAAAATAAAAGGTTTGAAATTATGAATTATAATAATATTGTAATTTCGTTGTTTGGATGTGGCTGTTATAGAACTGTAACTTTGACTGTGTTTTGTTATTAGCACTGTCAATAATCATGTAATAAAATACATGATAAATGTAAGGAGTTCCAAACTGTATGGTTTAGGTCATATCAGTTAATTCGGCTTCGTAGGTAGTCTATCAACTAAATGTATATTGGTTGTCTTAAATTGAAAAAAAAATACTACCTACCCGTAATTATGTGCATCGGATTAAAACACTTATGCAAAATCAAACAAAATATCGGGTTAAACGCATTATTTTTGCCCCACTAAGTTAAGCTGCATTAGTTTCAAATTATAATATCATAAATATAATCCGACTAGTTGACTCTTAATTATTATTAGGTGAAATATTAATTATAATAACAATAAAAACATAGCTTGTAACCCGACACGTATTCAATCCACCACGTATAAAATGCTTAACAGCTATTAGAAAAACCACTTTCAATAAATGCACAAAGTAACGCGTAGATGACGCTACAATCGTAAAAACAAACATCTCATTATTTACACATGGGATCAAATACTGTTTATGGTAAAATACAAATACATACTCTCTATGATAAAAAAAATCTTACCCTATTTAAGTATCCCAAAACGTATCCTTAGTAGGAACCTTTAGTAATTGGTGGCCTTTATCCTTTTTGTTTATCGCAGTCCCAAGAATTATACATACCTATGGCGGCCCTTATGAGCGGCACTAACTAAGTGTTTATAGTACATATTTATAATATAATTGTAGCTGTAATCTTCTCAAGTATATCGCATGATTACCAACGTAACCAAGTATAACTTAATCGTCCAGGATTTGGCTTTCTATCTGTAAGAAAATTTTATTACTTATCACAAAAAACGTGATCTGCCGCGACAAGCGAAATGAATAAATGAATGATCACGTGCGCCCACGCGTTCTCAGTCTGTTCTGTTGAGCGCACTTATTCAACAAATTCATCGCTTCGCTCACCGCGGCAAATCATTGCGTTCCGTTACGAGTACACTCGAGTTTCCCGCCTCGATAACCCTAGAAGTAATTTTTATTTTCATTCATTCGGAATCTCATAAACTTAATTAAATACAATTTTATTAAGTTTATTTTTTTTAAAGCTTCGCAGCAGTTAGTAACGTTTTTATTTAAAACATTCCGGTTAGTTACGAATGCTAATAAGGGATTACCCTGACAGAATAGAAGTGGGTGCACTGGTTACTATTGACAGTCACGAGTCAAGCTCAAGGCTTTAAACTTCAACCCTGCGCAGGCGTCGAAAACATATGCGTCCAGACCTACCGAATGCGCGGCGAGTGCGCGTGCTTGCTTGCTTCAGACTGCGCTTTGCGCAAGCGTAAGTGTGCAGTCCACATCGCGCTCTTTAAAAGTTGATCCAGACTACACTATTCTTGATAGAATTACTAACCTTTTATATTATTCTATCCTAGCATTACAGCGTTACTCAAACAGAAACGGTTACGGGGTTACGGTGGCTTACGGCACGCGCAACGCATAATGGACAGTGCTCTTTTGCCCAGACATCAGTGCTGAACCAGATCGCTATGGACTGCGTAAAGCAAAACAGGGTTGCGTTTAACATCAACTGTAAATCATGGGGAGACCTAGCAACAAATCTTGAACCACTGCCATGATGCCAAGCAACTGACCGCCAAACATAGCGCACAAAATTTGTTCTAGATAGCCGATCTAACTAGTAGACCACATAAAAAAATCTATCGCATTGAACAAAAAATAACCTTGTAGAGCGTTTAAAATCATAACATTATATTTTTGGACCACCCTACTATACAATGTGTACTCTTAAAGAAAGACAAAATACCTACTAACGTATATTTACAGTTCACGGTCTTAGCCCTAAGCTGAACCTCAAAGAAGCCAGAGGTTAAAGGATGATTCACAGTGTCATGTTTCGGGTCCGATACGACACTTCCGACATTTCATTTTATATAGAAGTCATCACGTGACCTCCGAGTGTCATAAGAGGCTCGTTACGTACCCGGAACGTCGACGGGATGGCCATATTTTGTTGTTTGACAGCCGTTACTAGCTACAAACAACGCTCGGACCTGGCTCGTCCCGTGCACGGAAAAAAAAGCTTCCGGGATATTCTCAATCCAAGACATTATTATTTTCTTGAAAATATTTCCTCGTGACAAGTATTTATTTCCTTTACCAAAAATATGATTCTTCGCTTAATAAAACCGCGTTTTCTTAAAATAGAAATACGATAATGTATTGTTTCAAGAGCATATTGAGTAAATAAGAGATATTGTACTTTAATCAAACAAATATTATCTTAGGCAAAAGAAAACTAGAAAATCTGTAAGAATATATTCGCTTCGTTATATTTAAAACTTTAATTTATTTTCGTCAAAGGAAATAAATGCTTGTCACGAGGAAATGTTTTCAACATAATATAATAATGTCTTAGATTGAGAATATCCCGGAAGCTTTTTTTTCCGTGTGCGAGGCCCGTCGACCACTAGAAGACTATACGACAACACCTTTGCAACGATGTGTCGGAATATATTTTCAAACTATGTATGTAGGTTCAAAATGTCAATAAATTGTATGTTAATATGAGGGCGTAGCTAATTCACCACTGGATCAGTTTATAATTACTTGAAACAAGAAAAAGTCAAGTAACAAAGATTACAATCTCGGTCAGCCTGGACTCGGCTCGCCTCGTGCCCGGAAGCTCGATGGATGCTCTCATATATAACTGGGCAGTATCGGAAGGCTCGGACCCGGAACCGCCCGGTTGCTGCTTGTGTAGTGCTCGGAACGCCCGGTGTCGGTCCGTCGACGTGTCGGACATGGCACCGTGAATCATGTTATGTGTCTGAAATTAATATACAATAATTGATTTTCATTTACCCGATTTCCCTAACGTCGACTTGGATGTGTATTGTGTATAAGTACACAAGGTCCTTTTGGTAATATCATAAACCGTTACCTTGTCTTCGCACTTTAATTTTTTATTGTATTTGCATTCCTAATAGGAAATATTAATAGCTTTTAGCGCATACATGTTAATAATGATGTGGTATATGTAAGCTTTGGTTGTTATAAATGTTGAATGGGCGTCTTTTTACCGTTTAGTTCATTATAATGAAATATAAAGAGACAATACAAAACTATTTAATACGGGATATTTACCATGTGAGTTTGATTTTGTGAGCCTCCGATATTTCGGCACAGTTGAATGCGCCATTATCACGTAGTAACTGAAGTTGCTGCGAGTGTGTGAAAAAAGCCAACTCGAAAGAGGGTAGATCGCTATGGTGTGTGGGTAGACCACAACTGACACTCGCAGCAACTTCAGTTACTCCGTGATAATGGCGCATGCAACTGTGCCGAAATATCGGAAGCTCACAAAATCAAACTCACATGGTAAATATCCCGTATTGAATAGTTTTTGTAATGTTAATGACCATATTAGCTTACAATCGTACATAAAGAGACAAGTCAAGCACCCACGTTGCAATTAAAGAAAACTAGTCTCTAATACCTACTTAGTACGTTGATACCGATTTAATCGAACATTAGACTTGTAATTCATTTTACGACTTATAATTTTTACTTCACTATACCTACCTAAGTAGTTGTATGCCTGAGCTAAAAAGAGCACCAATTACTCGTACAATTTTAAGTATAATTAATTTAGACGGAGAGCTAGCCACGTTAGATATGACACAATAATGAGAGCGCCCAACCCCTCTCATTAGTTTGCTATACTATGCTTATTTCTAGATCCGGATATCTGGTAGCTCAAAGAATGCAAATAACTTGAAGAAAACAAATTCTAGAGTTTTGGGTTTGATGAAATATTATACAAATACAAATACAAATACGTTTATTTCATTACTTTAATACACTTTTTCTTAGGTAGGTATATATGTAGGTAAGGTAAAAATAGTCCATTTTAGGCATACATAGTTAGGTAAGTATTTATCCAAATTTATGTAACAATTTTAGGTTGTGTAATGAAAAAGGTGCGGATACAGCTTGCTGGATTTAAATCCGCCCTTGGTCAGGTAATTGGAGAGGTATCAGGTTTAAGTTTTAAGGTACATATGTAATTATTATAATTAAACTAAAAATGCTAACAATAGTTTTCTTTTAGGGTACTTAACATATTAACAGAAACGTAAGTAATTTTTTAACACAGTTGCTCAAATCTAGTAGTAGTTTATAATGCGAGAAGTTGGATTTCTCGCACTAGCGCGTTTTACTTTTCCAGCCAATCACAGCTCAGGATTCATGATCACCGCCCCGCATCGCACGGCGCGAGTGTTCGGATGAAGTAACCTCAAAGTGACATATTGTCCATTTTTATAATTTTTTCGCAACTTTATTAAAAAACGTCGTTCGATACACGGACGGAATGTCATTCTTCACTCGTCCCGAGTTTTGCCACTCGCCTGCGGCTCGTGACCAAATGTCTCGGAACTCGTTGAATAATGACATCCTTTCCGACCTAGTATCGAAATGTACTAATGTTTACCTGCAAGTTAACTTTATGAACGCATTCCTTACCGGGCTAGTCACATGTATATTCTCGAACTCATTTTGATGACTAATATACAAATTTTTAAGCTTAGACTTTAACTGTTGGATACTCTCTTGTTTGTTGAAATATTATAGGAAATTATGTAAATAATTAGATTATATCATAGCCAGAAGTTTCTGTTGAGGAAAGAAGTGCCAAATAAAGTATAATGCAATTTATAGTTAATCGCCTGTTTTTTTTCGCAATAATACAAAATGTTTTTGTTCTTAAGTTAAAATATAGGGCCTGTTCTATATACATGACACTACTTCGGCGGTCTTTATCAATTTTGGTATTATTTTTTACCAATTGAAAAAGTTTGTTGATCCGTTATTCTGACCTCCACCCATTAAAAGCTGCCAGATGCCCGGATCTAGCAATAAGGATGGTAAAGCATCCAACTACATATGTTTAATTGCTCTCATTATTGTGTCATATCTGACGTGGCCAGCTTAGACCAATTTGGTAAATTTACAATATTCAATGGTATGGCTCTTCGTGTTGATTTAATAGACAATTCAATTTATTTAATTTTATCCATGCATGAGCATTAAGCTTTATATCTGCGTAATTATAACATATATAATGTAAATTAATTTTACAATTATTTATTCAGATAAGTCCTAATACCACTGTTTAGTGTAAACAGTATCATAAATAATGGCTAAACGACCCGATATGTTAAATTTAAATTAATTTTCACTTATTTATCTCCGGATTAAAGGCGGATGAGATAGATATTGTAATATTTGTAATTAACAAGGCCTCCCGCACTTTCCGGAGGTGTCAAGACAATAGTGAAGACAATAAGCTTCCTGCTGTTGATTTATTCGTAGGCGAACAGGGAGGCGCGAAACGTGATGTAACTATGCATATTATACATGTCCATATTATGTTTGCTTGTTCCTGGTAGGAAATGATGAACATGAGGAAATTTACTATGTTACTAGTCGTGAATAAACTACATTTTGCGAATAATTTATTTATCACAGAACCTCCGACGAGTGAATTTTAGAGAGCCCACATAACGATGTCAGTACAATGTCTCTGCTTCACTAGTGACGATTACATTTCAACATTAACTGGTCAAATGGTGATTATCGTAGAACCTAAGATTTACCGTATCAACATATAATAAGAAAAAAAAAACAAAATGATTGCTGTTGTCGGCAAAGGTTAGGTTACCTATGATATAACCAGCGATGATTCTTAGATAGTATTAACCTCTGTATTTATAACGCTTTTATATATAAATATAGTAGATGTAGTTGATATAATTTAGTTTTAGTAATGACATGTGAAGTTTTTGTATTTATGGATTTAATAAAGTAAAAAAAATATAAACTATTTGTTACATTTACTACAATATATTCAAATTGAGTACCTATATTTGGACTTGAGGACTGTACAGACGGCGCGATTTTTTTATTATTATTCAAGTAAGTTACACAGCATTAGTAATAAAACCAAGGCACCGTGAACTACATAAACAGACAGTAGTTATGACAACTTTAACAGCAGTAATTAAGATGTATAAAAATCATTAGTTAATCGCAAACAGGCTTTGAAATACAGTCAAGTACAGAAATGTAAGTATCGAAACAATCGTCTAATAAAATATGAATACACCTGGTGCGTAATCTAATGTTAAAATACCTACACTAGTAGTCCGCCTCGAACTGAGAACTCGCTATTTACTTGCAAACGAGTTGACCAATATAACAAGACCCTACGGAGGATTTTTTTTCTCCTTCTAGCTCCATAACCACTTATTGATCCTGCTCATATACGAACTCTCCAATTTTGTGTATCTCTGCTACAGCCCCAACAAATTTCATAAAGATCAGAAAAACGTTACAATGTTATCGTCAGACAAACTATCGAAATCAAAAAGCCATTCAAATGCCGAGACGTCCCAGTAGCCAGGTGACAGTTCGGTCTGGAGTTGTTTGTTCGATTATTTAAAGTTGCATCGTATCTAAAAGTGTTTTAATGTTAGAATAGTAGCGTTGGGACATACTTTTGATTAGGACTTAAAACCATACTTTTACACGTACTTAATTATAAATAAATGACAAGTGATATAAATAAACCGTACATTAAATAAGCACACATCGCTTAGGCGTGATGTATGTGACCCACCGACGTCCATAATTCAGTGTTGTAGCGCAGTAAGAACCGCAAATAAATCACACAAAACCCACTAAGTATTAGAAGCATCAGGCGAAGTCGGTCCGCACCTGTTCTATGCGGAGCAGACATTGTGATCCACATGTGTCTAGACTTAGTTTTCAAATATGTACTTTATGTTACACAGAATTATCGATGGAAATAGTTATTTGTGCAACAAGAGAGGAAAGTCGGTTTTTCTTGTGAGTATTGATTGTGAGTATCGAGTAAGCGAAAGATTCTAAGTTATAATCTTGAGCGTAGCGAGCGTAGCTTTTCACCTCAGTAGTGAGAACATATTAAAGTAAAAGAACACATTTATTTACGTATAAACACATACATTTAGTGACGAAAGTCGCAACTCCAGGGAGTGAGGAAAGTAGGCTTATTCGAACTGCTGAGGTGAAAACTCTTTTTATATAGTATCTTAAAATTTTACATTATATTATGAGTTATTTCCATATGATTATAAAACATCTTTTAAAATTATACTTACACTAATTTCCATATTAAAACTTATTGTTTTCTGTGAAAACAATAAGTCATACTCATATCCTAGCAATTTAATTATTTTTTCTTTGTATGTACAGTCAGCAGTAAAAGTAGCCAAGCGAGTAGGGTGTTCTAAATGAGCTGGACACGACTCTATTGTTAAGAGAATAAGAGCGTGTGTAGGTCATTTTGAACCCTACCCGCTTAGCTACTTCTGCTGCTGACTGTACTTATAAGGCAAATTTTACTCTTTATTCTTGCTTATTTATACCGGAGATATAATAATACATTTTGTACCCTAGCTAACATACTTCAGGATAAACGAAAGTTCCAAGAAACTTTATAAGCTTTGCTTAGTAAATACGTTCTGTTAACATTCAAACAACGAATCGTTGGTAGTAGTCGTACTACTAAAAAAATAAACAGTGTTGAAATGTATGTGGAAAATTAAATTAATTTGGTGCCATTAAATAGCACAAAATCAAAAAATATAACAAATAAGAATTTAATTATTATAGTAAATTGACGTGAAACGATTCTAGGGTGAATTGTATTTTTATTGTATTGCAATCAGCCATAAGATCGTTTACAATACAATACTTACATACAATAGGTATTCTATAATGCACAGTGCACACCTCAATATAGCTTAGCTGGAAGAGATCCCTTATAGGGATAAGCTCGCCTTTGTACTACTTTTGTTTTATTGTATTGTTTTTACGTGTTTTTTGTACAATAAAGAGTTTATACATACATACATACAATTTAATAGAACAGTAGAGTACCTACCTACACTACACAGATTAAAGGTAGAAGCAGACAACAGGCGGTCTTTTATCGCTAGGGACCGATCTCTTCTATCTTCTATAATAAGGTGCTCCAAGTTGATGGTAGCTAAACTACGTGGTTATACACAAAATGGACCTAAATACACTGTAGGTAGAGGTACCTATAGAATTATACACGTCCAAGATCAGTAATGAGAGGCACCAACCATGAACCTCCGGCCGTGGCCTGACGCCTGCTATGCACAAATGACATAATTGTCGTCATGGAATGGCTTTGATATTATTTTGGCCTTATGCAATTTACGTGCTAAGTGTTGAGTTTAACAACGCTAGCTGATGAGTTCTTAAGGCTCTTGGTAACTTTCAGTAGGTATTCAAGTTAGGGTAGGTCTGTAGTTTTGCGGAAAATGATAAAATATCGATTGTAGCGTGACATCATGCAGTTTATATTGTGCACCGAAGTGGCCCTTAATTATTACGGCTCTCTCATTGAAATTTCAGATATGCATTGCACCATAGATCATCATTAAAATATAGGTTACTAGGTAAATTAATTACTGTTTTCCTTATGGTTTTATATACTAATTGGGCTCATTATTCGACTAGAATCATTTTTAATAATTGTAATTACTTTGATTAATTTCGAATTAAGTAAATTAGATTTTTATTTGATTAAAGTTATATTTCTTTAAGTTCATGTGTTCACGTTGAGTCTAATCCATTCGATCTATTCTCGGTACCTACCGAATCAGTACGTCTAAAATATAGACCTTAAGTTGCGACGACATTTACCTATAGTTAACCATCTTTTCCCATATTTCGCGCTCAAATGCCAGTAGAGATCGTCACGATACGGCCGATTGTTCGCGCATAACTCACCTCCGACTCCTCTGTTGCCAATAAACCTTTAATTAATAGCCCACATCTACGCTATATATTTTAATTAGTCTATAGGTAATCATGTCACGACGCGCCGTTCTCAATATGCTCCAATTGAGACATTCTCATGGCTTGACAATCGATTAGAATCTTTGCAAATGCAAATTTAACTGATTAGCCTAAACCCCCAAATGGTTTGATTCGATTTGATTGACATGCTCGCGTGAATGACATTAAATTTGTTGTATTGTAAAGCGTAAGTATGCACATAATAAGCAAACAATAGAACAATGGACGGAATGATTTAGGGTTTTGTTAAAGGATTTCCTACAAAAAAGCTTCCGTATTACTCGTGCATACTTTACAGATTAATATTTTTGATTCAGACACGCCCTATTTTTGATATAATATCATGCAGGTTTTTTATAAATAACGTAAGGTATACGTCATTTTAAATATTTACTACAAAACAGATTATCTCAGAAATTGAGCTAATTAGGATACTTGTGTTTGAGATATTAACTTCATTTACGCTCACCCTTGAAATAAAGAAACAGCTTATATGTATAAACCTCAATCATAATAAATCCATGCATTGGTTTAAAAACTGTAAAACATTGTAAATAAAGGATTTCACATTGTCAGATAATTACGTAGCAAGAACGTAACACGTAAGAGGTCGATAATGTATAAAATCTGAACTACGACCTTGACACGGCAGTGCGTCTCGCGTTCGCTAATAGATGTGAAGCGAAATGCAAAAAATGCGAAGTGCGTTGTGTTGGGCATCTCGCTAGGACCAATGTGTACGATATCATCATATCATAAACAGATATATAATGACACCGTAAAATTGAAAATACCGTTAGTTTATAATCTAACTAGCCAGATTGAATCTTTCGTGAATTGTTTTCACCTGATGGTCTCTTCGGAAGATCAGCGCTGACAACCCGCCAGCATCATGCTGAGATGAGACCATTTCGTGGCACTTTCTTGTTTTATGTATTCTTTCCTTTTATTTCTGTTATGTGTATGTGTTTACGAATAAACTATTTCTATTCTATTCTATTCTATTCAGATTGTAAACTAGGTATCGAAAAATTGTGAACCGTGACGTACTGCTTACAATTTAACGGATTATTTTTCGTTAGATTATAAACTATCGACTAGGAACCGTTATATTGGTGTGTGCGATAAGGCATAAAATTCATGTACCAATACAAACTGGCTGTTTAGTTAAAGATTTTCGAAGAAAAATGACAGTTTATATACAGGATGGATTGATAATATGCAGATGGCAGATTAATTAGGAGATACAAATTTGGTGGCAGAAAATATAGTTAGCTTTATATAGGTATAATGTCATTCTGTATCCGATTCTATTGCTTTCAGCTCGCAAGTGCAAAATATATTTAGGAACTATTTAATACGGCGGTTTTATTCGTACACTCTAAAATTTACAACATATTCAAGCAATTTATTAAAACGTACACGGTAACTGTCTCGTTGGAATAATTGAATCGTTTTTCAATCGACGCTTGGTACAATTATCGTAACCATTCATTAGCAATTCAATCCAAGCGATCGACGAGTTCGTGACAGCAAGAAGCGATGACCCTTGTCTCGCGGATCGTGGAGAATGTGCATACAACTGACACTCCTTGGCCTTCTCAGGCGTAAAAGGTAGCAATGTTAAGTAGGATTTAAATAAATGCGATTTACTAGCCGTTCTTTATTAGAATGATACCTTACCTCGTTGTCGTATTTCTGTTGATTTTTAGTTCTATATCATCATCATCATCATCATCTCAGCCAGACTCAATTACAGACTTGAAAACAATTGGCCTCTCACTAAATTTTTCCAAATGCGAACTTTTTATTACCGATTCCTGTCCAAACAAGGAGAATACAATAGACCTTTTTAAAAATCTGGCTCCTGGTATCAAAATTATAAATAAAGAATCACTTCACCTCCTTGGCTGTCCCATTTTGGACCAATCATTTGAAAACTTTGTAAACTCTAAAATTCAAAATTTCAAAGGTACATCACACCGTTTGGCAAAAATTAACATTCACTCCGCTTATTCAATTATAAAACATTGCCTATTTGTGCCAAAATTCACATACATTCTCCGCGCATCCCATCTTTGGAAATACCCTGATTTGGCCTTAAAATTAGATACATTAATAGTAGAAACATTGACATCCATTTTTAACATTTCATTTGACGACAGAACTTGGACCCAGGCTAGCCTACCTATTAGGTTCGGCGGCCTGGGTATCCGCAAAATCACCTGTGTGGCACTACCTGCGTTCCTGTCCTCGGTGCATGGTGCTCAAAGCCTTATAGGAAAAATACTGGCCCCCTTCCATTGGGTCCCTGGAGGCTGCACACTGCTCCGAGGCCAGGAACGTTTGGTCTATAACCTGCCCGAACACCGACCTACCTGACCATCCCTGCTCGCAGAGGCGATGGGACGAGCCGCTCTGTCGACTAGTACGGAAACATCTATTAGATACGTCACCTAGTTCGACAGACCGCGCTCGTCTCCTCGCTACTGCAGAGTGGGAGTCGGGTCTCTGGCTAACAGCACTACCGTCTCCCAATATTGGTACACTATTAGACAATACCACCTTCCGCCTCGCAACTTGCTTACGTTTAGGGGCACCAACGAACCACCCGCATCGCTGTCAATGTGGCGTCATGGTGAACAACCTTGGCCACCACGGTCTTTCATGCGTCCGAAGCGCTGGAAGGATCCCCCGCCATGCCAGCATTAACGACGTCATCCGAAGGGCCCTTGTCAGCGCCAAACTGCCGGCAGTCCTGGAGCCTAGCGGTTTGGCCAGGGACGACGGCAAGAGGCCCGACGGCATGACACTGGTGCCTTGGAGTATGGGACGGCCGCTAGTTTGGGACGCTACTTGCGTTGATACCTTGGCACCGTCCCATATTCCAGACACCAAAAATAATGCTGGCGCTGCGGCATCCTCGGCCGAAAACCTCAAGCGCCGCAAGTATGTTGCTCTAGGAAGTAGCTACATATTTGCGGCGTTCGGGGTTGAAACTTTGGGGCCGTGGGGGCCAAGCGCGCGCCGGCTGTACAAAGACCTGTCGGCGCGCCTAATAGAGACCTCTGGTGACCAGAGGGCTGGCTACTATTTTGCGCAACGAATAGCCATCGCGATTCAGCGTGGCAATACGGCCAGCCTTCTGGGCACCCTGCCCGTTGACAGTGATCTGGGCCAAATTTTTTATCTCTAGTTTTAAGTAGTTTAGATTGTTAGGGTAGGGAATTTGTTTATAATGTTTTTATTTTATTTACTGTTATTAATAAATGAGTATTACTCTCAGCCATAAGACGTCCACTTCTGAACATAGGTCTCCCCTTAAAGCCCCGGGGGTTTGCCATACGCGCCACGCTTGGCAGGCGGGTCGGCGCGCGCAGTTTTTTTTCGTGTATTATTGTTTAGGCTTGCGGAAGATGCTGCTGCCCATCTCCCTGTATATTCCCTTAGCAGACTCCTACAGCAACCACGGGACGATATGGTGGGGGACAATTCTAAGGCCGGGCACCCCACGACCAGTTTGATATATTTTGCGTTAAATATTAAGCACGCTAGCCTCCGGTGGGTGTGGTAAAAGGACGAACCAGTCATGATATATGTTAATATGTGTCGTTGGTGAAGGGTTAGCAACATGTCTTTGCCTATACTAACTGAACTTACACTATTATAATATTTAACAAAAGATAAAATGGTAAAATTATTTTTCTCTTTGTTGATTTTAACTTGAAGTTTCTTCTGGAAATATTTATGCGTCAATTTAGTTAATTTTTTTACATAGATTGTTAGAATTTTTTGGACTAGGGAAAAGTAAAGCATTAATGTAGTCTAAGAGATTCACTCAGATGGAATCCAAAATGCATTTCGTAAACAGAGCAAATACCTAAAATACGTGTTTAAAGCCTTAGTCCACGAATGCAATGCATACATATTAACTAAAATTGATAGTAATGTATGTGATTCTGAAACCGTAAACTCAATTTGGGCCATCTGCGTCCGCTCGCACATAAATCCTCATACCCGTTCGAGTCCAGCTAATCACTTAACAGAAGGCGGTGTACTTGGCTTCTGAATTATCGCATACAGTGCGTTATGACTAACGGATTTAGTGCCGAGAAGAGCGGATAGCGAGTATTAATGGTATTAGTTGAAAATTATTTACATTCTTCTATAAGTAAATGCCCTTGTTCTGACTGACTGACTCATCAACGCATAGCCGAAACGACTAGTACTAGGAACTTGAAATTTACACCAGGTGCCGTATTCTAATTTTAAAATACTTAAACAATACATTAAAATAAAAATACAATTCATCTGTATCATAACTCCAACAAACAACAAATAATCAATCAATATTGAAGTTGTATTGGAGTTGCATTGGAATAATTATCATTATCAAGCAAATAGTGAGATATATCTGATTCAGGCATTTAGGCGCTAGCTGTATTGCGTTGTTAATGCATTGAAGTTGCATTGAAGTTGGATCGTTTATAAATGTATTTTAAAGTTAGGGTATGGCCCCTGGCTTTCTTTTATAACGTAGGCATGGGATAAGAAGGGATTTTTTTTATTTAGAGTCCATAAACGTTGTAAGTTTACTGCTAATAAAAAATATCAAAAGTGATTTAATTCAACCCCTGACGGGGTTAAAACGGGTTGAAAGTTTGTATGGAGATTACAATTTTTTTCTGACAGCCTTGAACGTCCGTTTGTTGGCTACTCACTTAAAAACAAACATACGAATTTCAGCGTTTTACATAATTTAAAGGAGTTAACACGGGGTTAAAAAATTGTATTAAAGCGAGGCCGTAACTATTAAAGCTAGGAAGCTAAAAAGGGAGTTCGAAGTTTGTATGGGTAGGATTTAAGATATTGTATTGTATTGTATAAGTAACTTGAAATTTGGTACTTTTACTTTTAATTAAAAAATAATAAAAGCTAGTGGGGTGCCCGGCCTGAGAATTGTCCCCCACCATAACGTCCCGTGGTTGCAGTAGGAGTCTGCTAAGGGAATATACCGGGAGACGGGCAGCAGCATCTCCCGAAAGCCTACAAACAATACAAGCGTGGCGCGTATGGCAAACAAAAGGGGAGGCCTATGTTCAGCAGTGGACGTCTTGTGGCTGAGATAATGATGATGATGATGAAAAATTAGTTTGGTTAGTTTAAGTGTTTTTTGAAATGCAATCCCTAACGGGGTTATAAAGGGGTTGAAAGTTTGTGTTGAGGTTAACTATTTTTCTGCGACAGACTTGAATGATTATGTTTTTGTAAATGATAGTTCTTACTTATACCAAACACATGTTTGGTATAAGTAAGAATGAAACTTCGTTTTGGAACCGTATTAGTCATTAATATCAATAAGTAAGAATTCAAATCTTGTAAAGATCTTAAAATTAATTAGTCAGCGCTGCAGCGTACTCAACTAAGTTCTTATGATAACTACCTATGAAAACAGTTGTCGTAGAATCTTATGTTAACGCTACACTGCTTGCTTGATACGCAGGGTAGGCCATCGCAATATAAACATAGCTCATGCACTCGACGCCCGCTGCACTCCATCCAAACATTTCAGACGAAATATATCTCCGAGGAGAGTGGATTCTGTTGCCTTAAGCTGAATTGTGGCGGAGTAACACTGATTGAATTTTGCCCTATATGAAATGCATGCTGCGGTTTTCCAGTGACTTTATAAATGTATTTTCGCAACAGCCACTTGGAAAGTATCTTTTATAAAACAATGGAAAAGGCGAGTTCCTCAATAATGCGATGTCATTTTTGGATATAACTTTTAAACAATGATTTTGGGCGATATAACATTAATAATTGTGAATATTGTTGTAATACCATTAGATTTTTATTTGTTAGCCTTGTAATGTTTTAAGATTATGTTTTTCTCGCAGTGGTGAGATAACAAATGTTCTTTTTTACTCGGCAGCAAACTTTATACATTCGTCGTGCCTTGAAAACTTCTTAACTTTCTTGATGGCATTTGATTAAAATCTTTTGCATGGTCTTCAATTTAGAATGAGGGGTAAACAGCAACTTTGCTTATTATGAAGCAAAATGACTATTAAGGATTTTCTATCGCAGAAGAAAATATTATGTGTCAACGCCCACTCTCTCGCTTCCGGAATCCATGATCGGCGTGTGTATGTGTATACATATTGATTAGGTACCTATATTAAGATTGGGACGGAATCTCGAACACACCCCGGCACATCGGTAATGTGCCGTGACTTCTATTCAGGCCAGACAAAGCTCCGACATAGACAATAACTTGATTGATGTGCACTGTAATGGTCTGTCCAGCAACTAGACAAAGCACCATATATTTATTACCTCAGTGCTGAGCATTGTAATTAACTAAAAACTTACTACAAATTTAAATAGCCAAAGTGATGAATGGTAGCTACTGTAATTATCTACAAATTTGGTTCTATTTCTAAGCATTGTAGTTGCCATTTAGCTATTTACCGTAATTTTAAAAGATGCCATATTACGGTAGGATTAAGAGCTGTGTTTGCAAGGCACTAGCGGCTAAGTTACGTGGCTTGTAAAATATCAGGTTTAGGGGAGAGTCAAGGATAAAACAGTTGTTTGTGTACTTGGAACAAATAATAACATATTATTGCTAGAAGAAAATTCAATTTTGATTGAGTAATTGAGCCATCAAGAGAATTCAATTGACTATGTATAAGGTGCTAACAAATTAATAAGTACAAATATTTTTATAGCTGATAGTACTCGGCTCCTGCAAATGTCATTTTTATACTCGTCGACTGTAATGCTTGAATTGAGACTGTGTAGAGGAACTACTAGCGTATACTTTTCGATGGAGCTTTTATGGTCGCATATTGTAGCATCGCTGACGATGGTACAAGGGATTTTCATAATACAATATTGTAGCACCCTCGCTGCCGATGCCCGCCCTGCGCCGCCGACGTCATCGGCGGGACACCGGCACAATCCACCGGGTGATTAAAGTAATTCAATTGTATAGAAGCAGCAGGTTGTAAGGCATTTGTCGAACTCAATTATTACCGGCTTGCCTGTTTTGAGCACTCGTAGAAAAAGTATTGTATACAATAGTGACATAATTAATCAAGCTTTTCTATATCGTACCTTACTTAGGCTACACAGCAAGCTTCGTGGCCTAAACACCGTACCTACTCGACTGAAAAGCTCTTAATTATGTCACGATTGTACAAAATATTATTGATAAAAAACAACTATATGTATTTTGACAGGGCGTCATAACGCGTGACTAGTCTAAAGTCTTATAAGAAACCATTAAGAAACCTTTATGAAATTGATGACAAATATCATTTGACAGATAGTGTTAAACACCTTTTCAGTGAATTGCAATGTTTTGACAGAATTTTAATTTATTTATTTTGTTCGGAAAATAAAATAAAAAGTTTCATAATTTTTTTTCTTCATTTATATATAAATTTAACTGTTCCGGTGCAAGTTAACTTCTCTTAAAATATTTGTACTTAATTTGTTAGCACCTTATAGTCACGGAGGACTAAGTTTTAAAGCTAAAGACGTCGTGAAATGTGATAGATTATAATCAAATAACAGATTAAGGAAGAAATTCTATACCGTGTCTTGGGCCACTATTTATGTGTGGGAGTTGACTGCGTGATTTCCTGATTGATTACAAATGCATTGGTGACAAGCACACAATGCTGCCCACGTCAATAGGAAAGAACGGACTATCAAATGATGCAATTTCTGTTTTTACGACTGTCGAAAGATAAAATTTTACAGCTCGGAAGTTCATGGAAACTCGTAAATGCTGCCAGCCTCGTTTTAATGTCGAACTTCTCCTATAACTATTAAAGCTTATCATCTTAAACTAAAATAGTTCTCTGGGATTTTCTGCCGCTACAAAGAACTTTTTAAACATTTTTTTAAGTACTTCTATTTTGATTTTACTAACCTTACCTATGCTATTTTTTTCACGTCATTGCTCGAAATTATTGCAATAGTTTTGTAACACAACCATCAATGAAACAATGTTTTTGTCAAGTAACATACGAGATTCAGAAGCTTTATTATGTAATTTTTGTTATTCACTGCGTTTTCTATACATATTAAATATTAAAAATGGACAAGCTATTTAAAATTAGATATTTTCTTTAACTATATATACTAGTATTCGACCGTACATAACATATAATACAAGCTTATTATTCGACTACACATATGGCTCTAGAGTTCTAGAGATTTTTTTATCAGCAGCAATGTACTATAATATAAACATGGTATTGAAAGTAACTGTCAACGAGCGTTTTTTAACGCGACTGTGTTTGCATTACATTGCGGGCCGAATTATTTAGTATAGATACAATTTTAATTGCAGTTCTAAATAAGTAAAAGTTACCTCATTACATTTCTTATGTCATATACTAATCAGCGTTAAGAGATTCGCCCGTATTAGATTTACACACTGTACAATATGAGTAGTACTCAATAGATATTGCATGTAATGTGACTTACTAAATGTAACGTACTTTATTACTTGGCCTAATAAATGAACTTGAACTAATGTTTTCGAAATTAGGAATTTTAATGAAATGCATCATTAATTATAATTATTTTCTCACACATAAATATTACACACTGCGGCGGCATGAATTGCGTCGCGGGAAGCGGCACTAGGCAAAGTACGAGTACACAACGAGTAGTTCAACTACAAACAAAAAAACTTAGCGAGCCGCGGGCAAAGACAACTAACGATGCTAGTTACGTGACTGAATTAGACATAATTAGACATGACAAAATGGTGCGTCCGAAATTTTAATTCCAATGGTGAATTTTTATTTTGTCGAAAATGGGTTACTGTGCTCTAGGTACAGTCGACGTCAAAGATATCGTTACGGACAAAGTTACAAAAATATGTTTACGCGACTTTATGGCTAAGACAATAAAGTCGTGTAAACATATTTTTGTAACTTTGTCCGTAACGATATCTTTGACGTCGACTGTACCTGTCATCGCTAACACCCAAAATAAGAGCGGTGCGGTATTTGCACATTTAAATTAAAAATTAAGTCTTGTTGTGATCGATAATCGCTATACCTTAATACCTCCTGGTACGAAAACATTGACAATAAAATTACAATGACAATAAAATTACAACGGTAATTGACTGAGGAGCCGAGCGTAGCGAGGCGACGAACGTCTCCGTTTTAACTCAAGGAGAGGCCGCACGGGCGCGCGGGTGCGTGTTGGGTCTGGGGTCTCTCATTGGTACGACGATTTGGCAGATTCATGTGTGTGTATTGGTTGGTTGGTTAGTCAGTGTCGGTCTAGGTCTAGGTCGCATTTTTCATCCGATTTCGATGAAAATTGGCATGTACGTTCCTTGATTTATTTGCCAAAAATTGTGGAGACATTTTTTTGATGGGGGGAAAATGAGGGGCAAAAAGGGGGGAAGTTGGCGTTATTTATGGACGGATTTCAATCATTTTCGGGTAAAAGGTCAAGTCCACACTTCCTTAGAGGTTGTTGTAAAAAAAGGGGGGAAAGGGAGGAAATGCTCCGAAGTCTACGCAGCTACGGTTCACAGAACTACTAGTTATATTAGCACTAAATAATAAAAGTAATAAACTAGGTCCCCTGGTCTAAGAAGGGATTTCCTATGCATCAAGTGCTCATAAGGCTGGTTGTTTTTCCCTGCTGAATGGCGATGGTCTCCTCTGGAATATGTATGGTGTAGTGTAGATACGATCAAATATTCTCAAATAAAATGGAAAATTTACAGGTAACTAAGTATACTTTATTACTGATATGTCGAAAATTAAAAGACGCCTTCCTACTCATAAAATTAATTGAATCTTATCTAGTATCTACATTAGGCCGTTTATCATATCCGTTATTACACATTAGTTCCGTAGTATTTTTTCTAATGATCCATTACGACCCACTAATTTTAGTTGCTCGGGCATTGACAGTTCAATAATAATTGTATTGACAGCTTACATGTTTCCATTATATAGTAACTAGTTACTTACCAGGTACCAATTATTACCTTTATTATGACCTTTTCCTTGGCAGCTTATACCGGGTGTAACAAAAATGCTGGTGATCCTTTTCAGGGCATAATTGGTATCGTATTCTAATAACGTAAAACTAAGAAAAAATCTTTTCGCGCGAAAAACAATTTGGTTTAGTATGGAGGGTCGGCCGGCTGGGACCGCCTGTCCCGTAGAAAAAAAGTTTTTTTTTTCGAGCTCAAAAATTATTTCTCCTACTTTTTCTTAGTCGTAATACGATACCAATTATGCCCTTAAACGGATCACCAGTATTTTTGTTACACTCTGTATATATACCTGCGAGGTTACAATTATACAGAAAAGTAGAAAGGGTTTAAGACTGGTTACATAAAACAGAGATAATATTGAAATTGCAGCCGGCCAACTCTCCAAACAGAACCATTTCTTTTTTCACGATATTTTTTTCTTAGTTATTCATTACTTAATTATCACCAATTATGCCCTTAAAAGGATCACCAGTATTTTTGTTACACCTTGTAGAGAAAAGTTCAGCTTACACACAAATGGCTTCGTTTTATAGCAGACAACTGTGCGCAAAAAATATATCATCAACATAACGTCATAGCCGAACCAATTATTTATAATATACATACCTACATAATATAATAACTATGTTATATCGTAGCTTTTTACATAAATGCTTTATAATATAAAAAAACAGCATTTCGGATGTGTGCTTTAGAATTGATAAGTTTAGAGATGTGGACAATATTATTGAATCTAGCAGTACTAATGTTTTAACATCTCTAAGCTTACTACTGATATTGTTTTGGTGAATGTCCTGTCGTAAATTAATGGTTAATGATTAATTGTTATTCATAATAACAAAAGCAGCGTCCGTTTATAATAAAATTAATTAACGGAGGTTTACACACGTTAATGTTAACCCGTGAGCGATAACGGCCATAAGCTTGTTACGCATGACTTAATTTATTAGCGCGTTTAATTGTTACTTTGCTCCAATTTTAAAATATGTGAAAAACGTTCAATCATTACTGATAATATCAAACACGATTTTGACACGGACCAGCTACCAAACGATTTTCTTGTAGATTGCCGATAAGAGATCAATTTTGTGAATACATTATGATCTCTTAGGGTTCTGTTTTTTTTATACTTCGTCAGTGGTAACATGCATACAGCCTGCCTGCTGGACATTTCAATAGACGTAGTAGTTGCGGAGAAAACCTTATTGGAGAATCTACTTGTCAGAAACCGACTAAATTTGGTAGAATGTTTTTGGTACCAAATAGCCACCAATTTTGAAACGTGCCTTTAATTAGCCGCTTAAGTACTAGTCGCTCGCGAATGATCGTAGCTTTTCGGTTTTGGGGAATAAGGGCAGTGAACTAGCATACAACCAACAAATAAAAAAATCTTATTCATATAATCATGTCTAACAACGAACTAGCTCACTTTGTTGTTATAGTATTATTTTCAGATATTTTAATTCATGGTCTGTCACTTGGAGGTACTTGCTAGCTATACATACATATAATTGGATATAACCATAAACCAGCTATCTCACATTCTCGTGGCTACATTTTAGTGTTAGTGGATGAAGATAAGCCGCTAAAACAGGAGTTCACATAATTATTTCGCGTTGAGAGAACGGATTCACGACTATAGTGTTTTCGTTGCGCAAGGAAATCATGCGCTATTATTTTGATGTAGACTGACTTGATCCTTAACAGAATTCATTGTGAGTCGGCCTATTATTTATAAAGTGAGCACTGGAAGCTAAGCAGTAAAAAGGGCTGCACAAAAAAATTACAGGTTTTATTTATTTATTTTAAGCTTTATTGCACATGAAAAGGTACAAAAGGCGAACTTAATGCCTTAAGGCATTCTCTACCAGTCAACCATAGGGCCAAACAGAGAAACGCGAAGGTGGGTACAAATTAAAGCTTTCAAAAAGCGACAATTACGGAGGTATTAAGACTACCAAATTATAGCTTTACATTTTAGATTATATTTACATTACAAGTTACACTTACATATATAGCAATAATATAAATAATAAACTAATACCTTAGAAGTAAAATTACACATAAATATTACATATTCTTATATAATACATAATATATAATATTTAGATGATTTCGAAAACGAAAGTCAGATAAGTGGTTTGAGCTCTACGAATTGATGAAATATTTGAAATGTAATTCATCAAACTTACTAGTTAATTAACTATTTATTACAAATATGTAAACAGTATTTCATAAACTGTAAACGTTTCTATGTGGGATTTGAAAAAAAGGAAGCAAACACGAAAACTCTCTGCCTACCCAGTTAACGTTGTGTAAATAGGATTTATAATTAAGATTCTCCTAACAATACTAATACCCCTTTCCGGTAGGGATCACTCAGTCTCCGGTGAAGGCATTTTGGCAGAATCTAGGCTTGTACACAAACTTGACTTTGTACTCACCGTTCAGGACTTAATTTACTTTAAAATTGTATTGAAAAAGAAAATAACTTCAAAGCTTTCAGGTAACTGACTTGTCATTTTCAGACTGCTTTTATAATGATGTAGAAAATTACGAAATAAGGTCGACTTCAACCGTTGAGAGAAACATAAACTGCCCGGGGACCGAGTTGCTTGAAATTATTCGTTAAAAGTATTAACCGATTCGTAGCAAACCAATTTTAGAATCCTCAGTTGCAAATGACACATTTTAAAATCTAGACCTGAGAAAATATTATAAGATAAAAAAAGAAAATATGACTTAAAAGACTTATTTTGTAAGACAGAAGATAAACTCATCGAATGGTTTCTACGAAAAGGGCTCTACAATGGCTTCGTATTTATTGTTTATAATGGAAATAAATAAACTTAGTTTAATATTTACCTGCATGAAATGGCCAAAATACCTACACAGATAGAAAAAATCTCTTCAACCAAAGAAACCTATTTGAATCAAGAGATATCCAGTTTCCCATATAAGGAAAAAATAAAATTTCTTGCTTTAAGATATAAAATGTTTCAAAGTTTATTACTTAACCTAATAAATTAAATACTTTATCCGAGATATAAAAATCATTTTTTTAAAATAGCTTAATATTCTCACGAAGAGCGTTTGAATTTTGTTTTTGTATTGTATTTTTTTTAAATTGAACTTTATGTGTCTTAGTGCAATACATAAAGAACTTACGCCAAAAAACTTTGTTTCTTGGGTAAAGACTCATAATTTAAATTGAGAATAGAATTTCTCCACGGAAACAAGAAAACGCATTAGTTCAAGAGCATGTGTTACTTGATGTAAAATTTGATATTTTCACACCAAGATCTAAAATTTCTTGGCGTATGAAAACGGTTACTTGAAACAAACAATAACATTTTCTAAGGCGGTTATCACACTGGCGCGGATCTGCATGCGGCACCGGTGCGCGAGCGAGATAGCGCTCTGCATGTGTGGCGCGGATCCGCATGCGGCACCGGTGTGCGAGCGAGATAGCGCTCTGCATGTGTATAGCGCTATCTCGCTCGCACACCGGCGCCGCATGCGGATCCGTCGTCAGTAATAATCGCCTTAGTGTCTCAGTGCACTACTTAAAAAACTAGTAGCAGAAACTGTGTTTCTCGGGACTAATCCCAAGAAAGGAAGTTTAACTAAAAGTAGTTAATACAAATATAAATTATGATTATTTATATACTCACAATTTATAATCGTATTAACTAGAGCTGAGATTGCTATTGTGAATCTCATATAAGCCCGGGCAAAGCGCCGAGCGTCATGAAGTTACGTCGAACAAACGTTCGCGCCATCTAACCTACACGCAGAGACATCAGATCTATTGATGCGCAGGGTAACTAACGTCCAAAACTTGAATGTTTCAAAGCAAAAATTATGTGCTTCTTCTTTGGAATAGCTGTGGCTCTTGATTGTAGGTTGAAAACATCAAAGCAAAAATTAATCTCTTCAAGCAAAAATAAATCGCCTAAAAACTTAAAAATCTCAAATCAAACTTTTGGTGCTACTTCTTTGAATTAGCTTTGGCTCTTAGCTGTAGATTGAAAACATCAAACCAAGAACTAATCTCTCTTACGTAAACACATAAAACTCCAAAAGGAAAATTTTGGTTCTTTTTTGCCGTAAATAATTATTATCTTAACTCAAATCATTACTATTCGCTTTAAAAATGGGTAAAGATAAAGCTAAATAATTTTAAATCTTCTTTTAAAAATCATGATATTTTTAACTCAAGTCATGTTTATTGGTCTAAGGTATTTATTGCTCTCTTTAAGAAACCGCGTGCAAGAGAGTTTTGCGTTTTGAATTAAGATATTATTTCTATCTGTGTATATAAAGAAACGGAGGCTTATTCGACCGTTAATTTTACCTAGAAAAAACGAGCTGCAGGTACAAACACTTATCAATTCCATTCAATCAAGCCAGCCAAGCCATGTGAACTATTCTCAAGTCGTGAATTGAAGGCTGCTCAACATAATTGATTGCGCGTCGGTTAGATTGGTTGATATTGGTTTCTGTAATCTATGCATACATCAGGCGACGACAGTACGTAGGTATAATTTGCATTCGAGCGTCACCGTAAGGTATATCACTGCTCTCCCGTTACGGGAATTAGAAATAATGTTTAAAATAAAATAAAACATACTTAAAGTAGGACAATGTAAAAAATATATTACCGGACTTTACTAACTATATGAACTAGGTATACAATAAAATACCCGGTCAAATGTCGTGATTTGAAGTTTCTATAAAAATAATAAATAACTAATATTTGAGGACATTCTTAGACAAATCAATCTTTTGCTATGTACGGGTATTAAGCGACTATAAACTTACTGTGAAAAAAAATTTTAAAAATTGCATAAAAAATTGAAAAATAGTAATTTGACTCTTAGGTCTTTACTTACCATATAAGAGTAAGTACTAAGTTTTTTTTTTATTTTTGTTCCCTGAGATATAAAAAATTATCACGCACTCTTTTAGTGGTAATCCAATGTTTTAATTTCAAAATTTAAAAAATCGCTCCAATATTAATCAGCTATTTGGAATCAAAGCGGCTCGACAGAATTTCATCTTTACATAATATTTTAAGGCAATAATAGTATTATTTACTTAGGCACCTAATCGTAAATACTATAAGTATTTTGCGTTAAAAGTACGCTTTTGTTATAAATGAACAGGCATTTTTCATTCCTTTAAGTTCTAATTTAGTAAAGTTCCACTTTGTTTTAAGCCCGAAGGGCTGTTAGAATTTGAGCCCAACTAATTTTCACTTGCCAATTTAATTTAGATTTATCTTTCGCCAGAGCAATATTTTATTTTTACCACCATCTCGAGTGCGTCAATAAAATATCTGAATGACACTTCCAAATATCATAAAACTGAAAATGGCTGAACTTTGCCGCTGCGTTCAGCAAAAGTATCAGGGATATCGGTGTGTTTGCGCACTCTATTATGAATCAAGTCATAAAGCGGTATGATGGTATTATCGAATTTCCCATCAGAGATAAACCCTTTTGCGTAAATAGCGTATAGAGTATTCAGGCATCAGGCTTTCTATAATATCAGAGGCTCGTTTTCACCAAGTAGGTATCCGTTGAATGGAACAGATCAGGTAATACCCTGATGTGGCTTTGCTAAACAGTTGCGCGATAATCTACATGCAGATGTTGGGAAGTCGTAACTTTGTATAGGGGTAACGTTACCCGAACATTGCGACGGACTGCCGCATGCCGTAACGACGACGCAACGACGCAACGACGAAACTTACGACGATAACGACCGGTCTGCTTGTCTTTGATAAACTACCTAATATGAAGGCTAAGCTTTTGGAGCTGTTGAAATCAATGTTTATAACTTTGTGTTATACTTAAAGTTACCATTTAAGATTTCTTACCTAAAAAAGAAAAATAAACGAAACTTTTATCATCTACATCACTTTGTTGTCCGTCTGTCTGTCTGTCGGTCTGTCAAGACCATTTCGTCGGTATACTTCCAAAACATGATAAGTGACAAAATGGTCAAATTTGAGTTAGATATAAAATTTTATTAGGTTTTTCTTACTCTACCGGTAAGTGTTTAAATTTTTTGTATATTCCTTCTAGTTTCAAAGATCTGGCGTGTAAAAACATAATAAATGCTCAGAATCGTTAATTTCTAATCTGCTAAAGAATTATAGCGTTACTTATTACATTTTACGTGTTGCTCACTTCAATCAGCCAGACCAAAATGACCACTAATAAGGGCATTTAACTGGTTCTGCTTGCAGACATTTTATGAATTTTTCGAAAGTCAGAAAGGTTGTAAATGTCTGTTGTGTATTCATTTCGCGAAAATCTTTTTGTTTATTCAATCAGACCAGCCTATCGCCACTATTGAGCAATGTTTCGCACAAACTGTATGTCTTTTGCTATTAAGTTTAAAATGGTGGCAATTAATAGTACACACAAATTAATGAAGTGGTTTAAAAATGTTCAAAGTGATATTTTTTGTTATTTTTAAAATGTAATTGTAAATGATACTTAAAGAATAGAATATTTGAATTTAATTAACAACTTATTAATTGCAATTTGATCATATTGCTAAAATCAAAACGTAATAACTTACATAAACCATGTTTCAATATACAGACAAAACATCATAAATGATAATTTAAAGTCAATATATCAGTTGTTTCTTCTTCTATGTGTTGTTTGCGGTGCGGTGGGTAATAGTTTTCTTATAAGTTAAATTAACATCAGCCCTGTTTGCCTATTGCATAAATGTAAGTATTAAGGGAAAAACAACTTACTTGTACATACTGCTAAAAAATTATAAGTACACCTCCAATATTTTTGTATGACGTAATTTTCTATTTTTGTGCTACCAAATTTTAATTTCGTCATTTATTGATATTTTTAATACCCAAAATTTCAATTCCGTACGCTTTAACTAGCAAAAAACGGTTAACTTTTGACACAATAACATATCAAACTTTCAAACAGCATTTTCTCAAAACGATGTGTTGGTCAGTTAGGGCCTTTAGTTTAGGTTAGGTGTAGATTTATTTAATTAGTAGTATAGTATTGTACAAGAAATATTTTATCAAATAAACCCCATTGTAATTATCAGAATTTGTAAGTACCTATTTCTTAGATGATTTAATAAACGGAAAGTTGGTCAGTTATCATGTTTTTGAAGTATGCCGACGATTTTTAACCGACTTCTTAAAAAAGGAGGTTCTCAGTTCGACCTGTATGTTTGTTTGTTTGTTTGTATGTTTTCTCAAGAATACGTCCGTATCAAGTTTAAATTAACATCAAATATTTACTTATTATCTGCGTCCCTTGAAATTGTAAAAAAACTAAATTAAGTCAAGGCAACCCAATTGAGCCTTTTTACCTATCTAACATTTCATACGGCCAATTGAGCCTTACTCGTATTTTCTAATACATATGTATTACTTCGCAGGGGCCTGAAAACTTATTGAGAATATCAGAATTATTCCAATGCAACTCCAATATTTACAACATCAATGTTATTTAAATATTTGTAGTGTGTTGAAGATATTTTTAAGATATATTGTGTTTTTAATGTATTCTTTATGTTACTTATTTTAAAATTAGAATAATTTACGAAACTGTATGTGCGTGCATTTGGAACAAGCCTACTTATTTCCAATATGAATACCTATGTACCAGGCTTATCTTCCCTAAGATAAACTACCATCTACGTAGCATTACACAAAAATCGTAACAGCTTTAAAAATAATAACTCATATTGAATACAACATATTATCTTGTTTAAATGATTGGCAATCGAACTGTAAAGCCGATATTCAGTGAACCGTATTTTCGTTTCGCATGACACTTTTCCCCAAATACCTATTAAACCATTCAAATTCAAACGAAAGTACGAAATGGAAATACAATATAAAAAACATGAATAAATTATACAAATGCCTTGGACAAACATGAGCATTTTAAGGACCGTATTTGTTTTATATTTAAAAGTACATAAATGTAAGCGAGGGAATTAATTCTGGAAATGTTCGGTCTTCTTCCGGTCAACGCAAACATTGTGATTCAATGAAAAGGTTTTCGTTAATAAAGAAACCCTTATGCAACAAATATTTAAAGAATTTTAGGATTTTGTTTTCAGTTACAAAATATTAATTTGCTTTTTATTTCAATTATTTTATTATAAATCATCGTCATGAAGAAGGAACGCAGGCAGGACCTTAATTCTGTCGTACCTATATGAATATGAATATGGTAAAATTATAACAAATAAGGACCTTCCAATTTCATTACCTAAATAATTATGTTCCAATCAAATAATCGAATTACGAATACGAATTACTTATGTATATCCCGAGGTGCAAGCAAAGTCATTCGGCTAAGGAAGCTCGATATTGATACCTATTCACAACTCTGTTTTCTCCAGAGACTAATGGAATGAGGGCCAGCAGACCGCACTGTGTTCGTATCATCTATCACAGAGCGTTCGACTCAAGCAAAGCACGTACTATATATGTAGGTAGTGAGGCTAGAAACTTGTGTCACTCTCGGTCTAATTTTGCTCGACATATTTCTTTCTATCAATTGACGGTTATCACCTGAACTATTCACTGAGGGCCAAAGATTAGTCTGAATGACAGAAATAGCTTTTTAGATGTGTTAAGAAAATTCGTGAACGGAAAGTCAAAAGTTTAAAATTTAAAATTTGTATGGAAGCGAACACGCCGTGAGTTTTGTATAGAAATCGCTTTCAAATCGCTCAAGTGTGATAAGGCCCAAATGGTGCAAATATATATTACTATTATATTTTTTTTAATTCCTACATGACCTCGTTTATGAAATAAGTGCATGATATCCTTCTTGCGACCTGTAGGTAGTAGTGTTAATCGGAGGTCACACTTTCAGTGGTTGATCCAGAAATCGCTTGCTTGCGCTTGGCAAATAAACATCAGCTCGATATGCACAACCGGCATGGACGCTTCTGTTTACTTACTTACCATAGCTGCATAGGGTTGAAGAATAGGATTGCTGTATACACTTCTATCATGTTAAACTTTGAAATCTCGGTCCAAAAATCGGTAATCTTTTGCGCCAAAACAGTAGGCACATAAACGGAGCATACGTTGTAATATAAAATAATAATAACATTTTTTTTATTAATTTAATATTTTTTTCGAAACTTTCTACTATCATCAACCATTCAGCAAAACCGACAATTTACATATTTATAGTAAAATATTTTATGAAAGCAGAAACTTTAAATTAGTAGTAGTAGTAGTAGTAGTAGCACTTTATTGTACACAAAGAAAAATACAAAACAATTTTAAGAGATATTTTTTTTTTTTTTTTTTTTTTTTTTTTTTTTTTTTTATTAGATTGAGTACATAGGGATTATTCTCTTTGAAATGTAAAATAATCTCTGAGCTCGTTGGTACTAGAAAGTCTCGTATTTTTTAAAACAAATCATCAAATACATACAAAGTAATACGAGAT
Source organism: Pammene fasciana (assembly GCA_911728535.1). Taxonomy (NCBI): domain Eukaryota; kingdom Metazoa; phylum Arthropoda; class Insecta; order Lepidoptera; family Tortricidae; genus Pammene; species Pammene fasciana. The sequence goes on from OU452275.1 coordinate 22,615,505, forward strand.
ATATTTCTATTAGACATATTAAAATATCAGCCCTTAATATATATTTTAGGGTATCGCCAATATTTTTGTTATCCTTACAATAGTTTAGTGCATGTATGTAAAGGCATCTCATCATCGTCATCATCTCAGCCATAAGACGCCCACATGCTGAACATAGGCCTCCCCTTTGGACCTCCATAAGTGATCATCATTGGGGGAGTTTGCCTAAACAACAATAAACAAAAAAAACTACGCGCGCCAACCCGCCTGCCAAGCGTGGCGCGTATGGCAAAGGCATCTATGACAACATAATTATTCTGACGCTAATTAATTAAGGTTGGCGTTGTTATTGATATAAAAAAAACTCTAAAGTTTTGAAAGCCAAATGCTCAGATGCCAGGTTAGCTTGTCGTACGATTAACTTATTGAAATCTCAGATATCAAAACTGGCTTAATTTTTTGCATCAACATCCCGTCCCTAGTGCTCAGTGCGCACGTAATACGATGAAACGACGACCCGTTAAAGACAATTGCAATAGCACAACACGGAGCCCTGATTAGATAGTCCTCGAGTGCCAGTTGTTAGCATACTAAGCCACTAAATATCAAGGGATATAGGATCTGATATACTGTACAAACGTTAGTAGCCTAGCGGTAATTTGTGCTTATATCAATACTTACTTACTTATGTATACGGAATACAAGTATCATTTATCCTTTGAAAAGTAGTCGTTTTTCGGTGAATAAAAATATCTTGAAGAAACTGGACCTAATCCCACTAAGGGAAGTTCCCCTTTGATTTGGAAACTCAGATAGCAGCGGCATTCACTTTTACAAAAAACTAGGTGCTTACACCAGTTGAAAGAACCCCAGCATGTATCATTAAGCTGTGGCAAAATATCACGCCGGGACTTAATAGATGTTAGGAAGATGATGAGTATTTTGTTTTGTTTAGTTTTGCTTCAATGTATTCGATATCCGTGTTTCAGCGCTTTGTTAAAACTTTAGCAATTATATCAGCAAAATATGAGTACTATTCGTAACAATCGTAATCCGTTATGTAAAAAGGCAGGACTCGCGGATTTCTTCAAAATACAATAATTTGTTACTTATTTTTATAGCAAAATGATAAGGAAACATCACCATATACTCATGCATATTGTTTGTGTAATAGACCATATTCTATTTTAGAGGTAATCAAATTGCTGACAATTGGAATGGAATGCCCCTATTTCACGGTGACAATTGTCACAATTTCTGACATGTCCAAATTACTGACGTTACAGGCGTCCATAGGCTACAGTAACCGCTTACCATCAGGCAGACTGTATTGTTTGTCATTAACAAGATATTTAAAAAAAAAAAACAATTATATTTATGTTAAATCTTCAATAAAGTGGTATTTGTTTGGTGCTGAGCTCATGACAAATTGTCACGAAAAACTAATAAACCCTAGAAGAATTATTTTACTGTCGATTTTTTTTGACATAAGGTTAGTTAGGATTGTGTCGGAATTTCATAACAATTGTCGTGTTATTGAGACATATGTCAAAAGTCAAAACAGGTTTACAAAAGTAGTAGTTTTAGCAATAATAAATATTTTTTTCTTTAAATATCACGTTGTTGGTAAAAAAAGCATGCAGCCCGCCCAATAGTAAGCGGTTTCCGTAGCCTGTGGATGCCTGTGACGTCAGTAATAACGATTTAGACATACGAGTATGTCACCGTGGTGAAATAGGGGCCTGGGGTTCGCCATTTAGATAGTTGATCCGTGGTCAACTAAATAACACGCGGAGTACGACCATTTATGGCTTCTACCTTAAAGTATTTTTCTGTTAACAAGATGAATTGCTTTAGATGAATTGTATCGTATGAGTTGATAGTCCACCAATAAATGTACAAAGACCTTTTTCGTAATAAATCTAGATTTATTCTTCATAGGAATCCGAAGGCGTTAGGTTGGCGATACGCTGTCTTCACCCGCTGAAAGATACGAGTAAAGTTGTATTAAATTTAATATCGATATTGAGTATGTAGATGGGCGTCCAAGACAGATCAATGTTGAGAAAAGAGCCATTTGAGTTTCATTGAAGATCCTTCTATAAAAACGACGATTGGATGGTGCGTATTGTGGCAGATGAAGCTTTCCTTTTAGCAGTTGGAGAAAAAAAACATAAATTAGGCGTACGAGTACACCCGAGTAAAATGGTGAATCAGTAATCTTCAAATCAAAGCTAAGAAAGATTACATGGGATGGAAAAACAACGAGAATATTTTATAAAAACCAATTAGGACGAAATATTATAATATCCAACCCTAAACCAAGACAACTTTGTAACTCAAAGGTGAGTTAACAAGAAATACGACCATTTCAATTATGTACTGTTCTCCAAAATTTTCACCTTAAACCTTCGTAATTTATATAAAAGGGTAGCAATTTGAACTTAATCTATTTCACTTAAAATTAAAATGCGTTTCCATTAAGATTTATGTTCCTTTCACAGCTATAATTGAATGCTTCGAATTTCGAGTAATTCCGAGTAAAACGGCTCTTGATTTAACATTAGGAATGCTATCATTACTACCTAAGCGCTAAGAAGGGAACACGCTTTAGACATATACATACTTTTTTATTTACTTAATACGATTATTTAAAATACGCGAATTTTTATTCCTAGATTCCAGAGACAGGTCAAGTAGGTAACATTCGCTTGATTTATAACATATGCTTCAATTTTATTTATTTAAACGTTATTGCACAAAATAAAATCTTGATTTATGAAAGGCACACTTAATGCCAAGTCAAGAGGCAAACTGAAAGTAAGCCTAACATGACAACGGCCGCTTTCTACCACCGCTCACCTTCGGCAGGGCGTTCATCCTCAAACGCCGGAACTCAATTTGTTGCACAGAGTGCGGTTTAAGGACCTTCCGCGAACACTCCTGCTGTGGAATTAACTCCCTGCCAAGGTTTTCTTAAAAGACTAAGTATGGGGTTCTTCAAAAAACGGCAACGCGCATTTGATATCTCGAAAGTTGTAGGCGTCCATATATAAAAAAAAAAAAAAATTAGAACTATTTATTAAAAAAAAAACTGATAACTAAATTTTAACATTGTTTGCAAAATCTCTGGTACGAGATTATGTGCGCGGTCACTCTGAAGTTCGCTTTTTATTATGTTCTTATTATGTAGAATTTTATATGAGTTGCTGACTATCCGGCGCGCCGTAGGTATGCGTATTTTCCACCGTGACAAGACTACAAGAAAATAAAGTATTTAAAACAGTCTTGACGTCACTTCTGGGTTCATTTTGCATGAAATTGCCATACCAGGAATGCTGTTTTAACGCGACCGCAGACGCATAGAAATTATTTAGGTAACTAATTCTTTGGAAATAAAAAATAAATTAAAAAATTAAAAAAACCCGCCTGCGTAAAAAACTAAAAGGCCGAAAACAAGGCCAATATACGTTACGAATTTGTTATGTAATATTGAAAAGCATAAGATACATATTAAATTCTAATGTGGAACATAGCAACATTAATTAAACAGTCGGGACCCATTTTAGGGAAGGTTTGCGCTAATCTAGATTTCAAATGGGTCCCGAGAGACTATTCAAATCAACCCGTGAGCCCGTGATCCTAAAGCCTAAATTAGATTATGCTTTAGGCGAGGAATACGCATCGCCATTCCCCGATTGAATGTAGTTTATATTTAATATTAGTTTAAAATATAAGGTACTTATAGGCTTACTTACGTACAAAGTATTGTGATACAAAGTGGGCGACTCTTCGCATGAGACCAGATCATTTTCATCATTATTTTAGTTAGGTATGATTAAACATTGACGTACTTATTTAAGTTTATTATATTCTATGGTATGTAAATGACACAAAAGCGTAAGTACTATCTAAGAACTTACGGTACCTACCTACTATTTAGTTACGCAACAGAACAGAGTGAATACGTGAATCGGTAGTCGGTAAGTGTCTACATTCCTACCGACAAAAAATACTTAGTTAATGGCGGTTCGGGGTCACGATTATTAAACACGAACCTGTCGTGTTGCATTTTTATTCAGTCTGATACAATTGTTTACTTTACATTACGATACAATACAATTAAATACGATAAGAATTTTTTTAAGCATGGCAAAAACACAGTACCTACATAACACATAAGACAACTAACTATATGGGAGAGAACAGATGGTCTGTTCCTGACAATCTTTGGGTAGAAGGTCAGGCAAATACAAATACATAGTATTTCTGGTGTCAAAAATAAATTTTAACAAAATAAACCGATTTAACTTTTAGCCTCCACCTTTACAAAAGCAAATGCCCGAGTTACTGTTAAAAAATACTCAAATCACTATAGGTGTGTCTAATATGATCCAGTCCTGAGAACAATGAGACTAATTATGAAGACAGAAAACAAAAAAAGAGAAGATATAAAAAAAATCCAAATAGGTCCTGTTCTCTTCGAATCATCATCATCATCATCTCAGACATAAGACGTCCACTATTGAACATAGGCCTCCCCTTTTTATAAAGGGGGGGGGGGGGGGGGAGGGGTTTGCCATACGCGCCACGCCTGCGTCTTCAAATAATCGGTGAAAATACATTAAAAAAATAGCAAAAACAAAGATTCCGACGAATTGAGGTCCTCCTCCTTCAAAATCTTGAAGTCGATGGATAAGTAAATACCTACTATATTAATATAACAGTAAACAATAAACTTAAGTATAAATAAAAACTAATCTTAAATAAATATATTACACTAAAATAACCAGTCCCCCCGCGGCATGGTGCCGTAGATGCTGGCAGCATTCCCTCTCTGTATGGCAATGCCAATACGTTGAGCCAGGAAGCTGCCAGCTCTACGGTCACCGGTGGAATCCACTAACCTCTTTGAAATCTCTTTGAAGAGAGCATGGGCATTAGGACCCCACGGGCCGAGGATCTCGACGCCAAATGGAACAAAGTTGTATTCGACGCCGAGGCCCCCGTACTTAGTTTTTTTCTGTTTCTCAGCCACTTCTGCAGCCGCGCCGGCTCTAGTGGAAGTTCCATGGAGATGGGAGGGGGCTAGTGTGTCTACACATGTGGCGTCCCACACCAGCACCCGACCCATCTTCCACGGAACTAACGACATCCCGTCCGGCCTCTTGCCATCGTCTCTGAGAATGCCGGTGGGCTCTAGAAGAGCCGGTACATTAACGCTGGCAAGAGACCGGCGTAGGATGTCATTAAGTGCGGCGTGCCTGGAGAAGCGCCCAGCGCTCCTCTGACAAGACAACCCGTGGTGTCCGAGGACGTCTACGTCTGTGCCGCAGGGGCACCTATGCGGTGCGCAAACCCGGACGCCGAGCCGCAGACAGGCCGCAACGCGAAGTGTGTGGGGTTCCAAAAATGTGCCAGTATGCACGGACGGAAAGGCGTGCAGCCAGGCACCGGCTTCTCTTGTTCCCACAGCCAGAAGTCTGGCACGTTCGGAACCTGTGCTGTGACTAAGAAGACTGTCATATGTAATTTTGCATGAAATGTCATCCCAGGTCCTTTGGGATGTCAAGTTATCGGGAAAATCCTTACCCGGGCAGGCAATAGACCAGGCGTTTTTGGCCTCCGTCAAGCCGGCAATCTCATAGTTTGAAGGGCAGGCCCTTAGGATTTTTCCTACGAGACTTGCCGAGCTATGGGCGGAAGACAAAAACGCCGGTGCAGAAACACTTGAAATTTTGCGTATCCCTATCCCACCATAGCGGATGGGAAGGGATGCTTGGGTCCAGGACTCTTCGCTTAGCTGTAAGTTCAAAATAGATTCTAAACTAGATTTGAAATACCTACTTACACTTAGTTCTCAAACATATTGATTTACACCCGCTTATAATACAGATAACTACGCTACGTTGAGTAGGTACTTACCTACGTTACACGAATAAGAAGTGGCTAATTATATAAATTGTATGTACCTAAATAATTATGCTTTCTTTTCATATGTTTGTATATAACGTCGTTGTGCACTTGAGAATTCCGCTATGTGTTTTGTTAAATTTAAAGGAATGCAAAACCTATAACTTACGGTTATCATATCACTACTGTTATCAGGGTACTTTTTCTATTTTCAATAATCAAGTATAATGCAGAAAAAGTAATGCCTTATCAACTATTTATTTATGTATAAATATAAATAAAATTTTATGGGATCTGGCCACCATGGTCCTAGTTTAGCATGTTTAAAATTCATCTTATTTTCCCAGGCAGTTAACTTCTTAGTATACTATATTACCTAAATGTATTTATTATACATATAACCAACTCGAATGCGTAGGTATATTACTCTATTTAAAAATAAATTAACATGCATCAGCATGAATAACACAAACAGTTCTCACGAAGTAAGATTAATTAAACCTGTACCAAATTAAGAATTCATACAACATCAACAAAACAAGCAATAACGCTGCCTTACAAAACCTCGCCTCAATAAAGACGAATTTAATCAAAGTTATTAGTCAACAACAACACTCAATGCTCTTGTTCAGTTTCATTAAATAACAAATGGTAAGCCAACAAATTGCCTCGAATCAGCAATGGAAAACAATTGCTAGGCTTATGAACGAGGCTAGAAGACATAGCGGACAACAAAGAATGAAAATGTGCAGATTTCTACTTGTATTTGAGCAAAAATGTGAATTTTAGGCAAACCGGCTTAGCTATCGCTCTCCCGCGGGAAATCATAAGCCAATTTTAAAATTGCACTCAAATGTATGACGTCGAAATTAAAATCGAGAACAGTTGAGTTTCATGCCGTCGTAATATGCGGAACAAGCGCCGTTATTAAATTGTCGTTCACATCCCTTTTTGCGGCGCACTCGGCCACGCAAACACTAATGACTTGAATATTGGCAAGGAATCTTGCAGGATTGCCGTGCGGTATTTGCATGCTAACAGCCGCGCCAGGCTTTCTTTATTAATTGCTCCGGTTGCCGTTTGGCCGTGCGCTTTCATTGTAAAGATACGGGGTGGCGTAGAACTTATGGAAACCAAAACCATTAAACTGCACGGAACCTGTATTTAATTCTGAAACAAATGCAAAAAGTTGATATAAAACTTTTGAAATAAACAAGTTATGTAGGTATTGATATTGTCTTCTGTTGCCACGATGATGATTCATTTAGTTATTAGAATTAAACGGATTAATCGGATTATTTTAAATCTCCCAACATTTCGCGCCCTTTACAGGGCCCGTGGTCAAGAGATATAAAATTCTAATAACTATAAAGTGATGTAGTGAGTTTAAGAGTTTGCTTTCAGTTAAATAACAGGCGTTAATTTCCTATGCTTGTATTTTCTAATGATAATGTAGTAGGATTACGTAGCTACCTACTCATTTTGAGGTATATTATGTCGAGGTGACTTTAGGTCATTTTAAGGCTACTTTGGTAGATTTCAAACTGTCACAAAAGCTGCGTTGTCTCTTTTGGTTATTAGCTAGAGTCATAAAAACTCGTGTCATATGTCTTACTTATTAGTAAATAGTACGTACTACGAGTTTGGAGAAAAAAAATCGGTACTTGATCTTACAGTTAGTATTTTTCAAAATCACGCATGCATTATAAAGGCATCTCGTTTGACGATACTTTATTTAAACTAAATCAGATAAGCCTCTGTAATCACCTTTTCATGCATTTATTAAATAATCTATATTACCTCACGTGCAGCCGGAGCGGCTGCCGAGACGCAGAGGCGGTTCTAAAGAGACAGAAATACACTTCCTTACAGTCCAGCTATATATTCGTTCGCTTCGCAGTGGAAACCGCGGGCTGCTGGCGGGCCGACGCAAAACACTTTGTGAAAGAGTTGGGCCATCCTCTCCGGTAAAAAGGGGAGGACCCCCGCTCCGAGTCGATCTTGGTGCAAAGACTGGCCATAGTAATACAGAGTGGAAATGCCGCAAGCATTATGGGCATCTTTGCACCGGGAACATAAGGGAGCGGGTTTTACTGTAATGTATATATTTCTTTTCTATACCTATTTTGACATTCAAGAAACAAACATCTATATAATAAACGCTTAAGGAGAAATATGTTTGTAACACTGAGACTCGAACTTGAAGATGTTGAAGGTGGGTCGTGGGTTGACTATTCCATATGGAGAACTAGGTGTATTTGGCTGGTTATGAAGGGGTGCCACACCTAAGCCGCACCCTGGGTTTGCGTATGAGGAGCAGGCTCACATCTTCGGCCTCTTTCACCGCCGTATATCGAGGGAATCAATGACTCGCCAATGCCTTCCATAGTTATCGACGTGTTCACTAAACTCGCGTTCAGAGATTCCACAACCACAAGTCAGACCAAAATAATTATGAACGACGATGATCAAAATAAATGACTATTTAATTTTCCATTTTCTGAATTCAACAAAACACTAAATTTTGATAAAATAACTCCCTATTTTTTTTATTTCTAATTATTGTTTGTAGACGCCTTTTCCATTGAGATTGCTCTGACAAAATCCACAAGATGGCGCTTTTATCAATCGATAACTTCCCGACGGCCGCCCCTAGGTGTCGCTGCTTGCCTCGAAACAAAGAAATAAACTTGACTAATAGACTGTTTAAAATTATAGTGTAACATGTTTCTTAACAAACTTCGCAAAAACTACTAAACAGCATTTAATTTTTTCCTCCAAAAAACACGCGCGCAAAGCCGCTGGAACAGCTTAATAATATTTGTATTTCATCAAAGTTCCGAAAAGCAGCTTAACGTCCAGTTTTTACTGAAAAAACAAGGTTTATTGATACCTGCTCCAACTACCGTTCCGTTGGTTGATTCGCGCGGATCACTGCATCCAGGATAAATGAGATTATTTTTATTGTACCCACTACTCTGGAAGTGCAGCGCTCCGAAAATTGCTGAAATGAGAGGTAAAGCCATAATAAATCTAATAAAAATGCGTTGATGTTTGCTAATATCAGTCAGTTTTCTAAATTGCAGTCGATCTTTAATGTTGATGCGACAATTATCATCACAATGTGATGATGATGTGATGTGTTAGTCTTCTAGCATTTAAGTTTAAATTGTTGTTTATTGGTTAGTTGGTGCTGTTTGTAGTTTATTTGCAATAAATGATTTTTCTTTCTTTCTTTTCTTGATAGTGCGGCGTCAAACGTAGACCACGGCGTTACAACTCAGAAATCGCTGGATGTATTCAGATGACGTGCTTAACGCGTTACGAGCATTTCATAAATAAAAGTGCAGATAGGTGGTACTATATTTTAAAAAGTTTTCAGATTTTTATACCACGATGGTGGTAGTTTTTTATACGGCCTGCCTAATGGTAAGTCACTCCCGTAGCCTATATGCAGCCTGCAACTCCAGAGGTGTCACATGCCCGTTGTCGAGCCTTTAATATAAAGGTCACAGTGTTGACGGCTAAAGAGATAAGAGAGTCGCCCGTCGTCAACACAATGCAATTGGTTTGAATAATACAGGGGTTTTCTGTAAGGTACTTTGTCGGACAGGCTCTGCTCCAGATTTGAGCAAGGTGACATTTGCATTGCCCTTTCCCCTGTTTTGGACGTAGTTTAAGTGACCCGGGTGCGGGTCTAAATTTAAAATAGCAGTCAATTGTCTAAGCTTCATAAACACCAGACAATATTTCCCGTCCATTTTACAGCTGCATCGTCTGTGAGCAGATTTATTTTCGATCAAAATCTAGAACAGGAACATAAACCTTTCCCATTTTATTTTTACTGGTAGAAAACTCACAAAACACTCCCGAGCGTAGAGTATAAAACTAGGTTTACGTGTAAATCAAGCGAGCGTGTGAATGCAACTACCAATTGCATTTATGTACCTGTTATACCTAACACCTTTTGCGATTAATGCGATGCTTAATTTGTCACTTAAAAAAATTGAATAAAGTATTGTGAGTCGCAATTTAAATACAGTAGGGGAATACTAAGATGTGAGTGGGGGACGGTATATTTAACGACCACTACGAGAACCAAGTCATGAACATTATATTTAGGCGATTTACTTGCAAACGAGTTGACCAATAAACAAGACCCATATGAAGATTTTATTTCGCCTTCTAATTCCACAACTCCTTGATCGATCCAGCTCATACACGAACTATCAAATTGTATGTATCTCTGCTACAATCTCAACAAATTTCGTAAAGATCAGAAAAACGTTACTAAAGTTATCGTCGAACAAACTCTCAAAATCAAAAAGCCATTGAAATGCCGAGACGTCCCAGTAGCGAATTGTTTCTAAGAACGCTTTGCTTACGCTCGCTCGTTCGGTTATTTTGGCATAATAGCAATAATTTTATAGACATTCTAAGCGTTGAATGCTAGCCCCGTTAAAACTAGCTCGGAACACACGGAGACAATATTAATGTCTCAAAATTACACCGGTGTCGGGGTTGCTCGTGTCCTTTCCGGTAGGATCTCGCCGTTGCGGTGGACAAAGCCCGCTTAGGTACGTGGGACGGGGCAAGTACTATTCACGCGAATTTCTGCAGAAATCCTCTGTCACATAAAGTGCGCCATTATTCACGCGGTACTGGTTCAACTGACAATGATCCCCGTATGTATGATAAATCGAGTAGTCCCAGTTGGGACCTTTGAAAGAAAATAACGAAAGATTCATAAATTTCATTAAAATATTAATCATATACAAAATACTAATCCTTTTTCACTGACGATATCTTTAATCGTTAATCCCGTAACCAAAAGTATCCACTTAACATAATTATGTTTGTATCAATCTCAAGATAACATTTATTTTTTAACTAATTTTGAAATGTCGACCAATCAATTGACACATTCGCATGTGGCATATTTAGTTTGTAAAATGCCCTCGATCAAAGTTGGAAAACTAAAATAGGAATACAAACAGAAACTGTAACAATCATCAACCTTCCATTTTGGTTTTTCGTGTTCAGGTGAAAATTGCACCACGCTTCAACTATGATACTCGTATATTAAAGAACATTCCTGCACGATAAAACACATTTCAATTTAAACTTGGCGCAGTTCATATAAAACGAGCACGGAGCAAGATAACACATCCATGCTCAGAGCGGCTTCATTTTTAACTTAATAAAATATTATTGCCGGTCGCAGTGAATTAAATCATAACTTACCTTGTATGAACCGAAATGCCCGTATATCGTCGTTGAAAAATATCTTCTCTTTTCTACTCATACGAAACTCTAAACTAAAGAACAGCAGAAGTATGTAAAAGGGATTACTACAACTTTCTGTCTTGAAACAAATGCATGCATGATGGCATCTATTAACTAGTTCTTAACATGATTTTAAAATTGGATGCTGCGCTCGCTGCGTGATTTGGTTTTATATAATTAGGCTTGGGACTTTTGGATGCTCGCTATGGTTCTGGCATCCGCAGAGTCGCCATTATGTTAAAAAAAATATTTCGAAGTCAAAGTCAAAGCCGGGAAATAAAACATATCAGGTGTCATGATCTATACGTATACCTATAACAATATGCAATTAATTTTATCACAAATCTATTACACACACGTGTCGAAGTTCACAGTTGACGCGATATGCATAATATATACTATATAGGTACGTACCTACGACTTACTTTACTATGCATCCTCTTTGATACTTGTGTTTTGTTTGACAGACTATTGACATCTATTTCAAATAGAAATAAACACTTGAGTTAAGTTGTCAGTTCAGATTAAAGATCGTTTACGCAATTTGTAATAAAAATTTAAAATGAATAATTTTACGACTTGCGAAATTAAATCCTGGTTAGAGCCGTATCAGGAATTAAAATATGACGATTATGACGCACTGATTCCTAAAGCCAGTACCTCATCGACAATTTAGAAGTATCGACTAATATTAGATAGAAGAAGAAATTTTTGTTATTGTTATTTAAAGGTTTTTTCTTTATTTTGTTTACTAGCGGTAGAATGTTTTATTATAATTACATACTTACATACAAATTATTGTGTACTTTGACTTTGACTTCGAAAAAAATTTTTTTAACATAATGGCGACTCCGCGGATGCCAGAACCATAGCGAGCATCCAAAAGTCCCAAGCCTATATATAATCTACGATGTTCTTAATTGAGTACCTTATAAAAAAAATCAGCTTACTAGCCTGCTTCTGCTTGCGACTTTGTTTGCATAGAATTAGAACATAGGTACTTGGGTAGCTTATTTTTTTAAACGCCTAAATTAAATGACTGGTGGAGAATGCCTTAAGGCGTTAAGTCCGCCATTTGTACCTTCTTGTATTGTGCAATAAAGTTTAAATAAATAAATAAATAAATGCAATGCATAAGTTCACCTACCTAGAGTGTTGGCATCCGTAATAAAAATAGACTAATTCTTTCCCCGATACGCAAACCATCAGTTGGCTGTAATAAGCATGGAAATGATATTAGCTCTGAAAAATTACCCCACATTGAACTCTATGACAGCAAATCGTTTAGTTTTACATAAAAAAAATTAAATTAAATCATGCATGACGTTTGACATAAAACGATATTTTAGGCAATGAAAACTTTGATTGACCAAACACGACTTTATTTTATTAATTATGTAGCATAAAATTACTTTTTGGTTCATATTTTAAGCTGGTGAAGGGATAACTGTCAAGGAAATATCGGGGCATTTCTTGAGAGCCAAATATTGAGAAGAATATACATCAATTTCTCTTTCATCATAGGGGTAACAGACAGTCAGGCAGAAAAAAACTTACCTTTACATTCAAAATATTAAAGTAGGATTATACCTACTGCAATAAGATTGTACTAGCAGTTGTCTAATTTTTTATAGCAGTTTGAAATAGATTTAAGGAATATTGGATTATACAGATTGCCGGTAACATAAACGAATATATCCAGACAATATGGGCAATACAGCTGAACCTATTTGCTACATCAGTATGTGATTTTTGGGTTGAATTATAAAAATGTTTGGCACAGTTGTACGGCCAAGGCAATTTGGTAGGCAGTTACCTCTTTACCTCCCCCACAGGTTAGAACGGAGGCAAAATTTTCGAGAGATTTTCTCATTTCAAGCTCAATTTAGAAATTTGGTTAACGTTGTAAATATTACATACCTTGTCTGTATGTAATATTTACAACGTTACGGTATTATTATTTATTAGAAATATTGTGACTATTTTAAGAAAGATAAATGTAAAACTTACTAACAAAAACTTTAAAAGCATGTACAAGTGGTAGGATACAAATAAGGAAGCCCCTTACACGGAAAAAAAAGCTTCCGGGTTATTCTCAATCCAAGACATTATATTATCTTGAAAATATTTCCTCGTGACAAGTATTTATTTCCTTTATCAAAAATATGATACTTCGCTCAAAAGACCACGTTTTCTTAAAATAGAAATATAAAAATATATTGTTTCAGGAGTATTTACTTGAAATAAGTTGATATGGAGAAATTGATTCAAGTAATTCAAATAGTTTCGTGGCAACTTAATATCGTTTTCATAGCAAAAATGCATTTAGTTTGAATCAAAATAAGTTTCACTAGTTAAAAACAAATGTGTTCTTCACATAAATCAATTCTTCTTTATAAGGAAGATATTTCTTTTCGTTAGATCAAAAAACTACTTTCGAATGAAATTTTAAATAATTAGCACAAAGTTATTTTAATCTTTATACAAAATCATTGAAATCTTATCTCAAGTAAATATTTTCTTGCGCTAGTTTAGTTACGCTGCGCGCCAATAGATGTCTCTGCGTGTAGGTTACAACATGGTAACGTTTGTTCGACGTAACTTCATGACCCTAGGCGTCTTGCAGATTATTATTTGAAATTCGCAGTAGCGATTACAGATCTAGGTAATACAATTACATATAAGTTATGAGTATGAGATATTCATAATTTATTATAGTATTATCTCTTTTTGATTAAACTTCGTTTCTTGGGTTTAGCCCTAAAAAAATTTAGTTTCTGGTATAAGCTTTTTAACAATATCAATAGTTCACACGAAGTTGACAAGAGCTCTTAAATCAAAAGAACCGTATTGTTAAGGTGATAATTTGCATTCTCTTGGATAACAAGAATCGTATTCTCAAACGACCACCTGCCCCAGCACTTGAAAAACCTAGAAGGAAACGAATTCAGTCGAAATCTTTCTAACTGGCTTCTTGACAAGTGTTTTTACAGCACTAAACAATATTTAGAATTTAATCATTATAAAGGTTGGTAATTTATATAATAAATAGTTCTTGGTATTTGTGACATAATGTTTGACATTCTTCTTCATTTTATTTTAATTTGTAATATCTATGACTGACAATGTTATTGATAATTATGAATAATCTGCCCTTATTCCTGTTTAGAATTTTTAGCTATAAGGAAACATTTGCACGCTTGCATGCAAGCAAAATACAATGTACGAACTGTATATATAAGAACTTAACCACTGTATTTTGGCAAATAAAATTGATTGATTGATTGATTGATTGAACGAATGTGACGTGATTCTCACTTAAAACAAATATTTAAATGATTTAAAGACATGATTCTCTTAAATGGAATACAATTGTTTTTGGTCTCAGACCGTATTCATTTGCCGATACTATTTTAAAGTTTCAGTTTAACATAAATTTCTCAATATGACGAAATAAGATTTTTAAATGAGCAAATATACTGTTTTACAACAAGAGTGTAAAATATCTTTACTAGATAGAAACACTTCCACTTAAAATAAGAGTAGATTGTTATTCAAAGAAACAAGTATTATCTTAGTTAAAAGAAAACTAGAAAATCTCTATTTAAGAATCTTATTCGCTTCGTTATATTTAAAACTTTGTTGCTTAGCATGGAAGAAATTTGCTTTATATTAAGAAGTCTTTTTTTTTTCCGTGTAGGCTTAAAGGTTCAATATCGCTTTAATTCGATGACTCGTGTAATGGGTATTTTGACCGGGTCAAAAGTTAGCCAGACTAGCCAACAGTTAGCCAGAGCACAGAGGTACAGAGAGGTGACAACAGTTAACAAAGATTGACATGGCCAGGAAGAGAACTTAATTTTTTTTTTCCTTTTTGCAATGAAACGTATCTAGCTGCTGCTTGCTTTCACGGTGAAATTAAACTTCAATTCATGTGTACTGCTCACCCGCGAACGGAATTAATTGATTTTTACTTACATAGGTGCTGTTTCGAATTCCGTATTGGTACCGACTTACAAATGGAATGAAATGGATGGAAGAAAATTTTAATTGTCATAAATATGTAAATTGTGGTCTCAGTCACAATTAACATATTTATGACTTATGTCAGTTAAAATTTTCTAACAGAACCAAATTTTATACAATCGCTGTATTCGAAATATAATTTACCATTCATTGGAAACGTGATTTCAATAAAATACCAAAGAGATTCAACAAAGAATGCAAAACAGTAAATGGAAACACGGTTTCAAAATTCATAATGATGTTACGCGTTTTCCATATTCAATCGCGCGTTTTTATTACCATACATTTTGTTTTGACGACGTAAATCAAGGGTGCAATGAACGAATTGAGTTACAAGTGAATGAGTAATCAAGCACGAAACGCAATATTGTCGTGACTGTCAGTCGAATTTGATTCGGAATTCGCTGCCCTCAGGCCTATGCGTAGAATATAATATGACACTCATTAGTTTAATTTTGATTAGATATTGAACCGGATTTTTTGTTGAAAATGACATTTGGCTAATTAATTTAGATCATCCCTGGATTTATTATCAAGTTCATCAAAGTGCAAGTGTTCAAGTGTTGGAGATCAATGTTACTCTGCGTCCGCAGGAAACGCCTTAGACAACCCTACTCGTGATCCCTGGGTGGTGCTAAAAGAGTAACAAACTTGGCAGCTGCACTGTCCCATCTGGACCTCGCATCACTCACTGGATTTTCTTCACCATCTACTTTCCCACAACTATTACCACCTGAGAGAAGACGTGCCTATCTTTATCCAGCGACGTGTAGCCACACGATAAATAAATCGAGTTCATGTCGAATACTACAGAGTGATAATAATATCTTGGCAAATAAAAAATATATATTGATTTAATATGGCTCAGTAATCTTAAATTTGAATTACTTCATACTTGATTGCATCCTGATATTTTTTATATTTTATTTAGGTAGAGAAACTACCGTATTAAAATAATAGGGGCGTTTTCAAAACTTATAATTTATTTAGTTACTTTTATTCAATTTAGTATTATGTTCTATGAATTCTACTCGCACACAAAAAAAATCCCGATATTTTGAATCCACTAATGCACCTGGGCGTTTATAAATTAAAGGTGAAGGTAGCGTAATAGAAAGACGAATACACTATATATTGGGCGGTATAGTAAAATCAATTATGCTCAAGATTCATTGTAGACATATCATAGAACTGCTTTGAATTTTAAAAACGAATTATGAAAACACACTTATGCAGCAGC
Source organism: Pammene fasciana (assembly GCA_911728535.1). NCBI lineage: Eukaryota > Metazoa > Arthropoda > Insecta > Lepidoptera > Tortricidae > Pammene > Pammene fasciana. The sequence continues at coordinate 22,631,949 of OU452275.1, forward strand.
ATTAATACAGCGGACTGATTAACACCACAAGAAAGAACCCTCTGACCCAATTCAATGCAAATGATTCAAATGAAAATATATATACAATGAATTACACAAAACGAGCAAACGAATTGACTCCCATTTTCCCTTTAAAACTTCCTGGTGCCCATCTACGATTGGCAAACTTATAGTTATGGCCCTTACGAGTTTCGACCCTTTTCCATTTCAATTTACAGGCGTGTTTTCAATACTCCTGGGAACTATGGAAGTGTCCCTAGAAAAACGCAATAACTGAAAGGGTTGGTACATTGCTAAAGTAGAATGGTGCCCGTAGAAATATTTATCTGACCTGTTGGAAATTCTCTGATTACGATTATTTAACTATTATGATTCGTTTGTAATTTGAAGTTATATGATACCACTGATACTTATCATGTTTAAGTTTCATACTTGTGTTTAATTTTTTTTAATAACAATTAACATAATTTTATCTTCCAGAAATACAAGAAGGACAATTTGAATATATATAATTTACAGGAAAATTACCGGCAAAGAAATATATTTTATGGAATTCGTGGAAACATTCCAGGAGTAGAAATTTACGGCGCCTATAGAGATTTCCAATTATGATATTAATTCAATATCTTATCAAAAGTCGTGAATAACGACGTTTGGATGGAAGTTGAGTTTGAAACAGGGCTCATTGTGAAACTTCTGTAATATTCAACGTAGTAAATTTATTCCGACATTCAGAAGTAAACCAATACCTTCCATAAAAGTGAAATGTTCGGAGATCGAACATTATCTATACCATAACGTAAATTACACGGTTAAACTTTTGACGAGCTGCCTTCAGAGATTTTAGGAAAATATAACTTTATTTATATATTTTTATTAATTGCAGTAACAATGTTATATTAATTAGTATCGGGAAACCGGTGTGGTTTGTCTTAATACCAAAAGTTTCCTATTATTAAAAGTTATTTGTAATACGTGTTTGCTTATTTATTATAGTGCATCCTAATAGAATCAATGGTTACAAACCTAACCTCATTAATTAGAGCAGGTTTCTACGAAAGTGACTAGTATCGGATAATTAAACCATGTGCGGAATCTAGGCCTTATTGGGTTTCATCGTACTTAGGCTCTAAAAAACTTACTGATACAACACGGGATTCAAACCTCACAAACTCCGGTGTGAAAGTCACTCACCATACCACTAGGTCACTAACGGTCTTAAAACAAGGTAAGGCATTATGCTGGCCTCGTTTGCCATACCTTCTATCCCTGAGTTTATCGAAATTTAATACTAAAATCATATTAAGTATTTTTCTGTACCTATTATCGATGCGATCCGACGTCCGATGACAAGTGTAAAATGAATATGGACCTTCCTTAAAGCGCGCGGTTGTTTTATGCGTCGATCGTAGCATTCGTAGCGTTAGGCCCAGGGGGCCGATTTTTGACAGCCGGACGCTCGAATTCAAAAAATTCAATCTCAAAAATAATCGCACACAAAAGTTTGTCGCTAACTTTTTCGCATATGGTATTAATAGCTTAAATAATCAGGATTTTAAATTTCTATTGCTGTTATTTTTAAAATATAATTTCATTGTTTTATTCAAAGTTTTAAATGTCACTTTCGAGTGCTCGAATCTCAAAAATCACCCCGCAGGTCGTACTGCACACGCCGCACGCAGCCGACAACGTCACGTCGCACGCAGCGTCTGAATGGTGTGTTCGAGAATGCTCGGGAGTGGTCGTTTTCGCTCGCTGCGTGCGGCGTCCCCCCGCCACACACCATTCAGACGCTGCGTGCGACGTGACGTTGTCGGCTGCGTGCGGCATGTGCAGTACGACCTGGGCCTTACACATATGCGTTTGTGCTGAAGTATGGGAACCGCAGCGTCAAACGCACTGCGTAGTGCGTTTGACGCTGCGATACCCCAGTAACGCTGCAGTCGACGCATAAAACAACCGCGCGCTTTAAAAAATCACCCAGTCTTGAACTCTCGAATCACTCTCGTATAGGTACTTTGATAAAGATTACTTCTTAAGCAATACGTTTGTGCTTTGAGGAAATTTCTATTAAAATGACTAAAATTAAGCTTCAATCTTCGTGTTCCTTTTGCAGCTGTTTCTTTAATACGGAACGGCAAGACCTTTAACTTCATTCACAGTAACATATTTATAAAAAGCAGATAAATTGTTAACATAAACATCTATGAGGAACAACATAAAGCTACCACGTTAACAGCCTGAGGTGTACAGTGTGCACGTGGTGGCTTTAAATTGTTGTATATGGTTTCATCCGCGTTTTCAAACACTGTTTAACGTCATGAGAATGATCCTCTATACTACTTACGTAAATACTTGGAACAGGTCCAGGAAAAGGTACCATCATAATAATGTTACATTACTTTAAATACCGCTGGTTGTTTTCGTCGTGATCTGTTACACAGATGGCGATATTTATTAGGGTTCCAGGGAGTTTAAACAAACCCAAAAACCTCAGGGCGGTTTGTTGGGGAAAGTATTTATGGTCATTGCAGCTGGCTCACCCAATTACCGTCCTCGCAAAAAATGACGTTGTTATGCCTTATTCACTGTATAAGCCTAATTGAGACGTTTTGTTGGACATTTTAGTTAGAAAGCTTGACTTTGTTTGAGATTATTACATGCTTTTTTTCATCTGCGCGTTGCTTTGCGCATTTATCGTCACGTGTGTAACACTTTCGCGACTACTACGACCAGGTGCCGTATTCTAATTTTAAAATAGTTAAACAGATATAACTCCAAAACGCAACAAATAATCAACCAATATTGAAGTTGTATTGGAGTTGTATTGAAATAATTTTCAAGAATAAACGAGACAAAAATAAAAGAAATGATATTTCTAATTCAGGAACGAAGGCAACACAACTCCAATGCATTAAAAACGTAATACAGCGAGCGCCTAAACGAATCAGAAATATCTGTATTTGCTTCAAAATTAATCCAATGCAACGCTAATACAACTTCAATATTAGTTGATTATTTGTTGTGTGTTGGAATTGTGTGTTTTAATGTATTGTTTATTTTAAAATTAGAACACGGCTGCAGGAACCCGCTATGCGGGCTCTTTTTTCGTTTGCTTTCCGCTACAGAGGAAAACGCTAGGATCGACTAAGAGCGTAGTGTGGTACGGAAAATGTTAAGCAAGAGAGCTGTCTATTATGTGAACAACTACAGGGTTTCAAAGAACATCAATTTTTTTAAAGAAAATGATACAAAATAACGAAATGCATAAGAGGATGCGGAACTCTTGCGTACCTACTAATTAGACATTTACTTAAATACCGTTTTATCTGCGACATTAGCTGTCCAATAACCTTAATTAACCATTGCCAACCCAACACATTTGTTTAAAAATGCAACGAGCCTAAAACGTAAATGAATGATTATTTTTTCCTTTCATAACGGTTTTAATACATAGTTTCAATAACATCCACGATAGGCCACCCAAACATACGGCCCGTCAACGAGACAAAAACCCAGCCCCTCTATCACTGTCAGACCCAACTTTTCATACCCACTCATTCGCGTTAAACGGTGTTACGGCCGCCTATCAATTACACTTGCTGTAAACGAACAATGTCAACAGTAAGGGAAGAGCTCTCGCAGCCTTTGACATTCACATCAATCATGTGAGCTCTGAATATTTTTCTCTATTTTCACGTTAGTTTGTGAAGTGTAATTTTCCAGAATTGGAATTTTAGGGGTGTAGCGTAGTTCATTGGGATTAATTATAATGTAACATACTTTATCAATCGAAATATAGTTGCTTTTAAATTAATGTGTATAGTTTGGCTTTTTAATTTCCATATGTGATGGTGTTTTTTTATTTCTCAGTTGTTTAAAGAAGCTGATATTATTTTGTAGTAAGTAATGCCTTGAAGAGACCTTAAATTATAAATGTATCTAACACATTTGATATCTTTTTTTACGTTTCTATTTTATATTTAACTGAAGGGAGTAGGAACAGGGCTATTAGCTGGCTACTTTATGCAATTTCTGATGAATCAGATTGACTATTTGTTAATAGCGGTTCCTCGAGCTATGACGATAAAGATAAATTTAAATACAGTATCTTCCTATAGGCGTTTGTCTAGTTACAATTGACTTGGTATATGATTGCGGATTTAGTACTCTGACTGGATATTGAATTCGATTTAAACAACTCTTGCCACGAAACGGAATGAATAAAAGTCACATTTCCGTTCGTCTGATGGCAACCGACGCTCTCTTTATTGGTATTTCGTATTGAAATTTTAAGTAAATTGTATATTCGGCGAAATAACGGGTTTGAGAGTGGCCTGAATAGCTCATTTCGATGTAAATGTGTCACTTGCGTACACGAGGCACCCGGGTATCACCGCAAATATTGAGTGCTCAAACGTTTTTATGATACGATCATTTTTTCACTGCATCATCTCGTATCTTGTGTTTTATGGCGCTCTGGAATTTAAACCACACTTTGGTCGCGTATCTGCTATATTTTATAACACAACACAAAAATATAACAGAAACGCGTTTTTTTGTATAAATTTCCACATAATGGAGCACAATATATTTTTTTTAGAGAAACCTTCCGGTACACGGTATGAATGGCTGTAATTATTTTTAGATAGTACTTCTATATGTTAGGGATTGTATATACCTACTAAACCTGAGTTAACTGTATATTTATATGAAATGCATAAGCATGTTACTCATCATTTTTTTTGCTTATTTATATTTTAAACAAACAAAAAAAAAATTATTATAACATACGCGACTGTGTTGTTTTTCAAATTATGTTTCGTTCCACTCACTGACATATTTTAACTTTACATAGCTTATAAAAATAATCGGTGCTAAATATTGTCGCTTTTTACACGCATAAAAAACCCACTTGATTTATAAGCCAGTTTCATTCGTTATGATTTACGGCAGCGGCGCGAATATTAAAGATTCGTATTGATATATTATTCCTTTATCCCTATTCGCCCTTTCTGCTATTTACGAGAGTTTCCCCTACCTCCATAACTTTCATCGGCCCTTTTACGGGGACTTGTTATAGAGGAGTTATTTTTATAAGTATTCGTCAATTTGTTAGGAATTCATATATTAAAGTCGTGCTTGTTGCTGTTCTCGGGAACTTCACTTAAGACCACTAAACGGGTCACTCTGCATGGTTATTTTTATACTGCGACTGTTTCGATGGCGTAATCATTGATAACATTCTAAATAGTGATTTCATTCAAGAATTTCACTTAAAGGCTCAGGCCCAGGGACTGCATAACCGGAATATAAAGGTACCTTTATATAACGGTATGACGTCATACCGCATGTTTCGGTATGATTTCGATAGCGCAACCGATATATTTCTGTACAGAAATATAACGGTACCGCTATTTTTTTCGAAACTTCAACCGTTATCATAAAGGTATGGATTGAGGTATATGAGGGTGAGGATGCCCCGCCGACTGACCGGCGACAACCAATCAGCGTTAGTTATTGAGTGCTTGCCCTAAGCACCTATTTTGTTTGATTTCGTTCAGTGCGGCACATTTTTGAGTTATTCGCTGTTAGCTTCTTGTCGTTAGTTGCGCTTTATTCGCATATCGTCGGTGCGACTAAAAAAATCGCTATGTGTTTTTGAGCTACTTTTCAGGAGACAATAAAAACTGTTTATTTTAATGATAGTAGCATTTTTGTTAGACCTATATTTTTTTTATAATGGAGTTGGGTATTTTTTATGTCACCCTTGAAAAAAAATAGCAGTTTCTTAATTAAAACTTTGCGATATTATTAAAAAACCAGAATATTGCCACATAGCGAGTTAAATTTGGTTCGATTAAAATCGTTATGTGCATATTTTACACATAGCGATTTCTTGCTACTATTTCGTAGCATTAAAACGGACACATATCGGTTTTTTCAACATGGTTTTCATCGGGAAACTGAGTATTTAATTTCGCTATGTGCTAAAATACACACATAACGATTTATTTCTTCCAAATCTTGTTCCGCGTGCACATAGCGGAAATAGTTATTTTCAGAACCAATAAAGATATCAAAAAAACTGTTTCATGGGTCGACGCGGAATCAAAAAAGGAATTAAAATATGAAATAATAAAAAAAACCTAAAAAAACACAGCGATTTTTTTAGTCGCACCGACGATATGTTTTGTTGATTTTAGGATTTCATAAGTAGTACAAGACAAAACATTTTCAGTTATAAAAATTCAATAAAAATTAAATAAAAAATTAATAAAAATAAAGTAAAAATAAAATAAAAATAAAATAAAAATAAAATAAAAATAAAATAAAAATAAAATAAAAATAAAATAAAAATAAAATAAAAATAAAATAAAAATAAAATAAAAATAAAATAAAAATAAAATAAAAATAAAATAAAAATAAAATAAAAATAAAATAAAAATAAAATAAAAATAAAATAAAAATAAAATAAAAATAAAATAAAAATAAAATAAAAATAAAATAAAAATAAAATAAAAATAAAATAAAATAAAAATAAAATAAAAATAAAATAAAAATAAAATAAAAATAAAATAAAAGTAAAATAAAAATAAAATAAAAATAAAATAAAAATAAAATAAAAATAAAATAAAAATAAAATAAAAATAAAATAAAAATAAAATAAAAATAAAATAAAAATAAAATAAAAATAAAATAAAAATAAAATAAAAATAAAATAAAAATAAAATAAAAATAAAATAAAAATAAAATAAAAATAAAATAAAAATAAAATAAAAATAAAATAAAAATAAAATAAAATTAAAATAAAACACTGAAATCAAAAACAAATCTAAAATATTAAAATATTAAAACAAATCAAATAATAAAGAATTTATAATAAAAATATATTTACCTAACATTCAACTTCATATCTGCACTGATATAATTATTAATATCAATTATCTATTTAATGAATCTACACTAAAAACTTTTCACCAATTTTCAATGTTGAAACAGACTAAACATTAATTATTTCCAATTATTAGTTATTTGTAACAGATTGATGAGTCAATTGATTTTAATTCTAATTGAAATCAATTTGCATTGAACTGTTAGTGTTCAATTGTCTCAGAGTCCAAAAACAATCTTCTCCAATGTGTTCGGAAATGTTCACCTTACTGTAGCAAAATTAGTACGTGAAGTTCTTCATTTTTTACCACAACGAACTTAAAAAAATACTAGTAGTCCGCCTCGAACTGAGAACTCGCGATTTACTTGCAAACAGTTGACCAATATAACAAGACCCCAAGGAGGATTTTTTTTCTCCTTCTAGCTCCATAGCGACTTGATCAATCCCGCTCATATACGAACTTACAAATTTTATGTATCTCTGCTACAGCCCCAAGAAATGTCATAAAGATCAGATAAACGTAACTAAAGTTATCGTCAGACAAACTATCGAAATCAAAAAGCCATCCAAATGCCGAGACGTCCCAGTAGCCAGGTGACAGTTCGGTTCGGTCTGGAGTTGTTTGTAAGAACTCACTTCGCATACGCTCCGCGAGTTCGAAAGATCAATATTGTCCTGTCTTAGCGGACGAGAAGTTGCTTGTCAACGCCATAAATAAGTGTATACTTTTGCACCTTACTCCATTGTAATAAGGTTCAAAAGTGTATACATATTTTAAGCGTTGACTACTAAAATCCATTACTGTATTGTTTTTGCTCTCACTTAACTTCAAAAACAATAGGAACACGTGGTACTTAACAGGTAAAACTAAAACCCAAAGCTACTTGAAGGTAATCATTACCAATGGCCCGCAAACTATTGTTTGTTATCTTTATCTGCACGTGCAACTATTTCTTAGTGTTTTCACCGAAGAAAGACGGTTGTCCAGCCAGTAATAATATTTATGAATAACAAAGTAGGTATATTATTATTTCACTTAAAATACTTTTAAATTGTTGCATTGGTCTACCTGTAGCATTTCTTACTAGGGAGTAAATGGGCGAATCAACTTTTTAATGTTGTTTACTCTGTCCCCGTTGTCCGAGGGACATCCTCATACTATTTCATAGAAAATCTTTGGTTGTCCAAGGGACGTAACCATAGCAACCAGGCGCTATAAAAAGTTGATTGACTCAAATATTAATTAGAGATATTAATATATTTATTTGGATGAACTTTCATATTCACCGACATCGACAAGTAGGTACCTAGTACCTAGTGTACCTACCTGAGGTGCGATTTTTGATTCTCATCGGGTGGCTTATTTCGTACTAAGTAGTCATCGGCTGCATACAAAAAAAGGAACCGGTGAAATTCAAAAATCACACCAATCCCACCTCTGGTTTTTTTGTACAAACTCATATAATGGCTGGTTATCAGAGAACAGAATAATACCAATATGTAATTACTTAAAAAAACATCTGGAATCAAATCAATGCAAAGACCACGAGTATAACACATAATGCGAAGGGTCCGTTCGACACAAGCTCTCTTTCAACAACCGAGCGGAGCGGAGCCGAGCGGAGCCGAAGTCGATGTTCGCGGGAACACTATATCAAGATAGCTATGGTTCCGCGTGTAACACGTATATCACAAACCCTAGTTCAAACCCCCTACGGAGTTTTTCGGAACTTACGGAATATCAATTGATATTTATATCAATATTATTTATTATTCATCAATTCATGTCATTATTTACCAATTGATTTAATTTTTATTTTATTTTATTTATATTTTTTTGTTATTTTATTATTATTTTATTTAATTTTTATTTAATTTTTATTTAATTTTTATTTAATTTTTATTTAATTTTTATTTAATTTTTATTTAATTTTTATTTAATTTTTATTTAATTTTTATTTAATTTTTATTTAATTTTTATTTAATTTTTATTTTATTTTTATTTTTTTTTTATTTTATTTTTATTTTTTTTTTTTTTTTATTTTTTTTTTATTTTTTTTTATTTATTTTTTTTTTTTTTTTTTTTTTTTTTTTTTTTTTTTTTTTTATTTTAGTGTTATTTAAAAAATAATTCGCGTCAAAAAAATCTTCCATTTTTTATTAGTCGCGCAATACTATACCAAATTACTGTATACATTCAGTTCCATATCCGCATCGAGTTAATGAAATGAAATGAAATGAAATGAAAAACGTTTATTTTCAGGCAACTGGTGGCCCATAGATAAATACCTTAAAGACTAGCATACATATTACATTATAAATTAAAACTATTATTTAATATCAATGATCGATTCAATGTACCTACACTATAAACTCTTTCACGAAATTTCAACTGAGGAAGACTAAAATGAATTCACTACAATTGTCGCCGAGCGCGCCTCCGTGACCTTGAGCAAGTAGATACTTGCCGGCTACCTGCCCCGCGCCCCGCACCCCGCACCCTTGGTCAGTTGCTTTACCGCCGCAAACAAGTACCTACCTCGTAAATTCTGCGATGAAAATAACGATACCGAAATCATAACGGTATAAGTATCGCTATATTAAGGTATAAGTACCGTAACGAAAAAATTGCGATATCGTAATTTTATTTCGGTACCGTACCGCAATATTTCAACCGCTATAGCTCTACCTTTAAAACATTGCGGTATCGTAATTCTATACCAGTACCGTAACGCTTCTACCGTAACGAAATCAGTCCCTGCCCAGCCTGAGTCAGGCCTACGCATTTACTGAAGTCAAGAGAAAACCAGTAGATCAATAATCGTATCGTATGTACTTTCTTTAGATCATTTTCGTCGTAGCCAAAAAGTATGTAAAAAATTAAGTTATAGTAGGTACCTAAAGTCACAGACCGGTAAATGGTATGCATGAGCAAAAGAGCAGAAACAAGGTAAAGCCTTCTTGGTCTATCGGGGATCACAACAGCTAAACAAAAATAAAAAAAACCCTGTCTTTTGGTATCCTGCGTTTTCGCCGAAAATTGTATTGCCGAATTTCATTTGCCAACCAACTTTTCGCAGAAGTTTAATTTGGCCGAATAACTTTTTCCAAATAATTATTTCCCAACCATTTCATTTCCCAACCCCATAGTTGGGAAATGATAATTGCCTACTAGGTTGGGTTAGATTAGGTTGGATTATGTAAAGTTGGGAAATGAAATTCGGCCAAATGAAACTTCTGCGAAAAGTTGGTTGGCAACTGAAATTTGGCAATATGATTTTCGACGAAAAGGCAGAGAACCCTGTCTTTTACATAGAAAATAGTTTCAATATTCTCCTCAAAAAATATTAATTTCAACTGAATAGAGCTAGTGAGTATTGTGAGTAGGTACAATATAAAAGTCCCTCGACGATATACCCCGATAGTCTGATTGCGATCTTTTCATTTGCAGGCAGCCACGCATAAGTAATTTTCCTCCCCCATTCGAGTTATAATTAACGCTACGTTTATAATTACATTTATAATTACTGTATTGTTCTGAGATTTGGATTAATTTGGATTAACTGTAAAACATTTTACCAGATTATAATTTAAAGATTTTTATTGAACATAATAACTTCGGTGCATATTAACAATGGAGATTTAAAGTAGCTGCTTTAGTATAAACTGTGTCGCAGCTGTTTACGCCCCGCCCACCTCTGACATAGGGGGTTTATGTACTTTATGTTCTACAGAGGTACTTAAGTATACGGTTAGATTACTTAACTTAAACTTAATCATTATTATAATAATTATGTTAGTTTAAAATTATTTAAATTTAAGACAATATACTTATAGCTACTAAACCAGGTTTGTTATTATTTTACAGAAGTGGACTCCAAAATATAATTTACATATTTATTTAAGAATTTAAGCTTCCGTCATTAACTAGGTCCCACTAAGTACGAGTTCAGTCTCGGTATAATTGAGGTTTTGTAATAACTTTGTTATTTTATTCATGCATTCCCTATATAACAGTGGATGTATGTTTAGTCATTGTATCATAAAGTTACCTACTGAAATTACAACTATGTTTGCTTTCTGCCACTAAATAAACTAAAATTGTATACGTAAGTAAGTACTTATTAACAAAATTCGGCCTTTCGGCATGGTGCACAGAATCCTAGTAGCATTTCTCCACTCTATCGCAATACTTATGCGTTGCTCATCCTGATTCAAATCCTAGTAAGGGCATTTATTTACTTATGTGTTTACGGGGTACCTACTTTGGAAGGCGAAGACGGAGCTCAGAGACAAATCGTTTGCCAAATATGTGTGGTGTAAAGACGGTGTTGTGATGGCACGTAAAGACGAAGAAGCAAGAAAAATCCATCACGTGCGTTCAGAAAGCGACATCGAAAACATAAAAAATAAGCTCAGTGACAGTGACACTTGAACGTCACAAACATAACCTCTAGGTACGCGAACAAACTCGACGTTTCAACAGACAACAATATATCTTTTAATGTATAATAGTGGTATAACGGAAACAAGTCACAATACACTTAACGAATTCGTCAGTGAATTAACCCCCAACAAAAACAAGTTATTACTTCTTCACGCCAATATCAGATCATTAATTAAAAACCATGCCCAACTAGAAAAGATAATACATAAGTGCCCATCAACTATCCATATCATCGTGTTGACAGAAGTGAACATCACGGACCGAACAAAACAGCTGTTTAATATTGACAACTACGAAATGCATACGGAGCTGAGACCAAACAGAAGAGGAGGCGGCATCGTCATCTACTCTCATAAAAGCGTCTCTTTTACCCCTTTTACTACGAAAACAGAAAGCTTCGAGTGTCTGACTGGTGAAGTGTCCATATCTAGTGAATATAAATCATTCTTATGCGCAATTTATCGGCCTCCTAACCTTAACATAAGCAACTTTATCGGTGAGTTAAAAAAATTACTATTGAAATACCCAAACAATACGAACTTTGTGACCTGTGGTGACATGAATGTGGATTTAAAAATACCTAGCACCTTGACAGACTCCTATCTAGACATGATGGCGACCTTGGGTTTCTCATGCTGCATATCACAACATACAAGAATAGAAAGTTCAATAAGAGGAACTTCTAAATCATGTATTGATCATATATTTGTACGTGACTACACTGATACCAGGGAAAGCAATAACATGCACTCCATTAATGCAGCAATAATAAGAGATCCCCTAGCTGATCACTTTCTCACTACCTTAGCCGTTACAGGTACAGTAGTGAGAAATCCAAAAACAAATTACAAACTGGACAACCATCGTGTCAGACAGGAGCTTGCCAAGATTGACTGGACGCCAGTGTTTGAAATTAAAAACCCTAATGATATATATAACTTCATAGTCAGTAAATTTACCAACATTTATGAGATGTGTAAGGTTCAAGTCCAAACGCCAAATACCAACAAAATCAAATATGAATGTGCATGGATGACGGATAAATTATTACAAATGTCTCGCACAAAAAATAGACTGCTACAGTTACATCTTAGAAACACTAATGATAAACAAAAAGAATTATTGTATAAAAAATACCGAAATAAAACCAATAGACTAATGAACAAAGCCAGAGATAACTACACCAAAAGAGAAATTTGTAATAATTTTTCCAATCCCAAAAAAATGTGGCAAATCATCAACAAGTTAACTGGTAGAGTATTACAAGCTGTGGATGATATGTTGATTAGATACTTTAAAATGAAAACAAAAGAAATGACTAATAAATTTGCCCGAGATTTTGAAAATAATGTATTGAATGTACTCAACACATGCAACGTGCCATTGCTCGATGAAAACTCCTATATAAACACTCCCAAAATAACATTAAAACTTAACAAAATAAATGAAAGGTCAATGTCAAAAATAATTAAAAACATTAATGAAAATAAAAGTGCTGGTTATGATAAAATAAGAGCCATAGACATAAAATACATAACTCAGGAAATAACCCCGGTTCTCACCCACTTGACAAACCAATGCATAGCTTACTCATCATACCCCGACAACTTAAAAATAGGATTAATTCGACCTATCCATAAAAAAGGTAATTTTTCGGATACTAATAACTACAGACCCATTACAATTCTTTCTACTTTAGACAAAATTATTGAAAAATATTTAGGTAATCAAATTAATGGGTTCTTATCGAGAAATGGCATAATTCATGAAAAACAGTTCGGCTTCCAAAAAGGAAAAAATACATCACAGCTATTGGCTCAATTTACAGACGAAGTAAATGGAAACTTAAATAGTAGAAAACATGTTATAATAATTATGATTGATTTCAGTAAAGCATTTGACACTTTGAACCATGAAACTCTATTTAAAAAACTTCAGCAAAATGGTATACAGGGGCCAACCTTAAGTTGGTTTCAAGATTACCACCATAATAGATACAACACAGTCAGTATTGCCGGAGACTTAAGTGAACTGAAAAAATCTAGTTTTGGAACGGCACAAGGCTCGATAATCGGGCCAACTGAGTACTTGATATATGTGAATGATATGTGCAATATATTCAGGACTGCCTCTGTATACCAATTTGCTGATGACACATGCCTAATAACGGCAAATAAGGATTTCAAGGTGGCGGAGAGTCAAATGCAAAGTGAATTTGATACCTTATGTAAATGGGCACATGATGCAGGATTATCCCTAAATTATCAAAAAACCAAGATAATGTACATTCACTCACCTTATGTTAAAACTTCATACTCCCCTAGAATTGTAGCCCATGAACATGTCTGTATGCACACAGGGCCAACACACTGTAACTGTGAAACACTAGAACTAGTGGATCAACATACCTACCTGGGACTTAAAATTGACACCAAATTTAACTGGGGTCCACACGTTGACCATGTGTGCAACAAACTTAGGGCAATTTTAGGCAACTTAAGCATATTAAAGCATAAAATGCCATATTCCATACTACGCCTATTATATATGGCACTTGCAGACTCTGTTATTAATTACGGTATCTCTAGCTATGGGAGAACATATAAAACATACTTGCAAAAAATATACAATATTCAAATAAGATTGCTAAAAGCTATAGTCCCGTTAAAAATAAAACTTCAATATAAAAATAATTATCATAATTTATTTAAGTATTGTAGAGTATTGAGTGTATTTGATAAAACAAAACTTGCTGTGATATTAGAATACAAACACTTGTTGGGCCAACTGGACAGGTATAAAAGACCATCTCACCTCCGGACCTTAACTGATGAACCCTATTTTAAAATACCCTATTCTAAAAAAACCAATGAGTATGGGAAAAGGCTCTGGTCAACATACCTACCTAATACCCTGAACAGCTTACCCAAACAAGTAGTTGAAAGTTTAGTAAAATATCCTGATAAAGTAAAGAGTACCCTTAAGAAAACACTGATTAATAATAACTAATGTATTCTTCCTTTTTTTTGTTAACCTCACTTAGCTAAACTAACAAAATAGCACTAATTACCTAATTAACATAAACCATAAATAATTAAGGCTATACCTACTTAGTTAAGATAATCTCAGAAATTAGAGATTGTAACTGAGTCCAGAACAATGTACTTACTAACCCTAATCTAAATATATAAAAGAAGAAACTGACTGACTGACTGACTGACTGACTGACTGACTGACTGACATATCAACGCACAGCCTAAGCCGCTGGGTCTAGAGTTTCCAAATTTGGCATGTAGGTCCCTTATAAGGTCTAGGGGTGCACTAAGAAAGGATTTTTCAAAATTCACCCCGTAAGGGGGTGAAATGGGGGTCCAAAGTTTGTATGGGGAAACAAGATTTGTTAGACTATTTTATTTGAAACTTCACCGGAGTATTCCTAACAATAAATGAGTAAACACGTGTTTCAGCTTTTTTGAAAATTTAACTCCTTAAAGGGGGAAATGGGGGTGAAAAAGTCTGAAAATCAATATGGGTATCGTTCCTATGGTTTATCGGGTCGCTGATTACGAAAACAACAACCATATTATCATACAACGTGGCAGGTGTAAAATATCATCCCCCAGGGGGTGAAATGGGGGTCCAAAGTTTGTATAGGGAAACAAGATTAGTTAGACTATTTTATTTGAAACTTCACCGGAGTATTTCTAACAATAAATGAGTAAACACGTGTTTCAGCTTTTTTGAAAATTTAACTCCTTAAAGGGGGAAATGGGGGTGAAACAGTCTGAAAATCAATATGGGTATCGTTCCTATGGTTTATCGGGTCGCTGATTACGAAAACAACAACCATATTATCATACAACGTGGCAGGTGTAAAATATCATCCCCCAGGGGGTGAAATGGGGGTCCAAAGTTTGTATAGGGAAACAAGATTAGTTAGACTATTTTATTTGAAACTTCACCGGAGTATTTCTAACAATAAATGAGTAAACACGTGTTTCAGCTTTTTTGAATATTTAACTCCTTAAAGGGGGAAATGGGGGTGAAAAAGTCTGAAAATCAATATGGGTATGGTTTCTATGGTTTATCGGGTCGCTGATTACGAAAACAACAACCATTTTATTATACAACGTGGCAGGTGTAAAATATCATACCCCAGGGGGTGAAATGGGGGTCCAAAGTTTGTATAGGGAAACAAGATTAGTTAGACTGTTTTATTTGAAACTTCACAGGAGTAATCCTAACAATAAATATGTAAACGCGTGTTTCAGGTTTTTTGAAAATTCAACCGCTTAAAGGGGGAAATGGGGGTGAAAAAGGCTGAAAATCAATATGGGTATCGTTTCTATGGTTTATTGGGTCGCTGATTACGAAAACAACAACCATTTTATTATACAACGTGGCAGGTGTAAAATATCATCCCCCAGGGGGTGAAATGGGGGTCCAAAGTTTGTATAGGGAAACAAGATTAGATAGACTGTTTTATTTGAAACTTCACAGGAGTAATCCTAACAATAAATATGTAAACACGTTTTTTAGGTTTTTTGAAAATTCAACTCCTTAAAGGGGGAAATGGGGGTGAAAAAGTCTGAAAATCAATATGGGTATCGTTTCTATGGTTTATCGGGTCGCTGATTACGAAAACAACAACCATTTTATTATACAACGTGGCAGGTGTAAAATATCTTCCCCCAGGGGGTGAAATGGGGGTCCAAAGTTTGTATAGGGAAACAAGATTAGTTAGACTGTTTTATTTGAAACTTCACAGGAGTATTCCTAACAATAAATATGTAAACACGTGTTTCAGGTTTTTTGAAAATTCAACTCCTTAAAGGGGGAAATGGGGGTGACAAAGTCTGAAAATCAACATGGGTATCTTTTCTATGGTTAATCGGGTCGCTGATCGCGAAAACACCAATGATTTTATGATATAACGTGGCGGGCGTGAAATATCATCCCCCTGTTGGGGTGCGATAGGGTTGAAATTACTAAATATCAATATGGGAGTCGATTTATGGTATTTTGGGACGCTAATTAAGTACGAAAATGGCATCAATTTCGAAATTTTTGTTAAAGAAATAATTTTACCTCCGGGAAAGGACATAGGGTAGTTTCTATACCGAAAATCAGCCCTTAATGGGGTGAAAAGGGGATTGGAAGGTTGTATAGAGAATTTTTAACCGTTGAACCGATTTAAATGAAACTTGATATAATAGATAGTTTGAATCCCGGGAAACGACTAAGGGTTATTTTCATTGAAAAAATTAACCCGTAAAGGGGTGAAAAGAGGGTTGGTAGTTTATATAGGATTTTTTCACAGCTGAACCGATTTAGATGAAACTTGGTATACAGATAGTTTGAGGCCCGGGGAGGAAAAAAAATAGTTTTTTCGCGAAAACTACCCTTAAAGGTAAAAAACTTAAGGGTGAAACGGGGGTTGCAGGTTTTTATAGGGAATTTTAAACCGTTGAACCGATTTAGACGAAACTTGGTATATAGTAAGTGTGAATCCCTGCAAATGACTAAGGGTTGTTTTCGTTCCGAAAATCATCCCTTGAAGGAAAAAGGGATTGGAATTTTGATAAGGAAATTTTTAACACCTGGACCGATTTAGATGAAACTTAATGCTAATTAGCATACAGATAGTTTGAGTCCCGTGAAGGAACATAAAATTGTCATATAAATAGTTTTTATTTCGAAAATTAACCCTAAGGTTAAGGGGATGAAATGGCGTTGGAGGTTTGAATGGGGAATTTTTAACAGCTGAACCGATTTTGATAAAACTTAGTATGGAGAGTCCCGGGAAGCGAAAAGGATGTTTTTAGGGTTTCGTACCAAAATGGTAGAAAAGGAACCCTTATGGTGCGACTTTGTTTGTAAGTCAGTGACCCAAAGGCAGGCATGTAACGCCAATTTATGAAATTAAACATTAAGGGGGGGGGGGGGGGGGGATTTGTGGGTAGGTAAATGAGAAATCAAAAAACAAATAACTTTATTGTGTGGCGTATCAAATAAAAGGGTTTAATGTGAGGATCTCTAATTAGTATCATTTTAACATACATAACTTTGAAGTTATTAAAAAAAAGGTGTAAATTAATCAATATCGGAAACTGTTCGACAGAAAAATTTGCAAAAATTACAGATATAATAGTTATTTACGTATAAATTACAGGAAAACTAATAAGAGTCTGACTTAAGACCAAAAAAAAATCGGGGTACGTGTCCGATTCGCACTCAGCCGCCCTATTAATTCTCATGAAATCATGCTGAAAGCGTCTTTTTTCAAAAATGTAATAAAAAAGTTGTTCGTACGAAACCTTTGAGGCGCAAGTAAGACCCGTACTTGCGTGTTTTTTTTTTAATTTCCTAAAATCGTTACTTAAAGTGGTGAAATGGGGGTTAAAAGTTTGTATGGGGCATTTTTAAATGTTGAACCGATTTAGATGAAACTTGGTATGGAGATAGTTTGGGTCCCGGGAAGGGGCAAAATTGTATTTATCCCGAAAAACAAAGCTAACGGGGGTGCATAGCAAAGGGGTTGGAAGTTTTATAGAGAATTATTTTCAGTTGAACCGATTTAGATGAAACTTGGTATAGAGATAGTTTGAGTCTCGGAAAACGACATAGGATAGTTTTATCCCGAAAATCAACCCTTTAAGAGGTGAAAAGGGGGTTGAAAGTTTATATGGGGAATTGATAACCGCTGAAGCTATTTAGATGATTTGGTATACAGATAGTTTGAGTTCTGGGGATGGATACATAATAGTTATCCCAGAAGTCATTCCCTAAGAGGGTAAAAAGGGGGGTCAATTACTAATTCTACGCAAAGGAAGTCGCGGGGAAAAACTTTTATTCAAGAGTAGAAATCTGCATTAATCATAATGTACGCGGGCGAAGCCGCGGGCAACTGCTAGTTTAAAATAAACAGTTTAATTTTTTTTTTTTTTTATCAATCATGAATATTTAGGTTTTAAAATACTTTATACTATTTTATTCAGTGAGGACTCAATAAGTGTATTAACTATGTAATAACTTCAACTAAATAAAAACAATTAAAATTAAAATACTTATTTCGGGGGTACTTAGTATCTAAATGCAAAAAGTTTGCAATTATATTTGTTCCTGAGTTATAGGTGTTTTCTGTGTATATATTTATCTATACACGTACACCTAGTACCTACTCAGTACAAGCTCTGCTTAGTTTCGGACTTGTTAGATTTTTGTAAAATTGTCCCCAAATGTCTTTCTTGTATTATTTGATAGTACGAGAAAGATAGAAATTAAACTCGCAAGCTTTCAAATTCGCAAAGACCCGATGTCAGCATGGCCAAATTGCTGGTTCTGCCAAAGATAATAAAATTATTAGTTTTATTTTGTGTTATAAATAATCGCCCTGAAAGAGTCTGCACAAACTCTATCGATAATCAACAACTTTGATATAAAAAATAATTTATGAAAGTAAAAGGGTATTGAATTATATCTGTTATGACATTTATGACGAAATACTATTTTTGTGCTTTTATCTCCAATGTCGCAAAAATAGATAAGAATGGAATAGAATTAGTATTGTTTATTCGTAGACACAATACAGAAACAAAATAAACAAAAAAACATTGACAGTACCAAGAAATATTTACAGTGCCTAAAAAAACACGAAAGGTTGATTTCCCACTATTTGTGAAACTTTTGAAGGTTCTTGAAAACGGGCACACTATACAATAAACGTATAAACGTCGCAGACGAGTTTCCATTTAGGTAATCTGAGGGCACGGCAGTTTATAGGACAGGTACTTGTAATTATTAACTATACTTGTATTTCAAATCTCATGGAAATAATGTAAACAAACATGACATAAGTTATATTTGAAAGTCTTTTCATGACAATTTGACAGTAAGTGGATTTAAATATAAAACTTGTGTCAAGTTTGTTCACGTTCGTTGAAATACGAGTGTAGTGGAGCAAAACAATTTTTTTGGGTAGTTATGGCACGTTATAGTCAGTCTTCAAATTGTGAAGAGTTTATTTGAAAATTCAGTTAGACAGGTCACTGGAGAATATATGGTACCTAGTGGCGACATGACAAGCAGATCTCATCACAATAATTCAGCAGGTATGGGGACAGTAGTAGGTATTCGCCGTTTCTGCCCCACCTATTTAGCCCCTCCAAGACAATGGTTTTTCGGGATTTTTTCGGGATTTTGAAAGTCTGAAACCTAAAAAAAAAAAAAAAAAAGTTTGGTATCGTTTAGTACGTTTAGCCCCCCATTTAGATCGATTGCGCTAGGTCTCAACAGCGCCCGGAGCCTCCTTCAAGCACTTAGGCACTCCGCTAATTAAACAATACACGCTCTCCGACACCACAATAGAACCCTTGCTCACCTTTTTCTATTGTCTCTATTGTTACCTCGACTCGGCGACATCGCATTGTTATCGAGCCGGAACCTCGCGCTTGCGTAGTTGTTTGTTCTTTAGGTATTAGCAATAGGT
The DNA here is from genome assembly GCA_911728535.1 of Pammene fasciana. Lineage (NCBI taxonomy): Eukaryota > Metazoa > Arthropoda > Insecta > Lepidoptera > Tortricidae > Pammene > Pammene fasciana. Next base: position 22,651,779 of record OU452275.1, read on the forward strand.
ATTTATAATAGCATAATTGGTTACTCCTTATTTTCTGAAGTTTAGGTATTATACCTAAAGTATTGAAAGGTTTAGGTATTTTTAATGAACTGTTACGTTCCGGCGACATCGCATTGTTATCAAGCTGGAGCCTCGCGGCTGCATGGTTGTTTGTTCTTACGTATTAGCAATAGGTATTTATAATAACATAAGTGGTTACTCCTTATTTTCTGATGTTTAGGTATTATACCTAAAGAATTGATAGGTTTAGGTATTTTAATAGGTATTTATGTATGGGCTGTTACGTTCTATTAGCAACCGCGTGTCACTGCCTTTCCCAAATCTGTACCCCTGTTTTTGAAGAACCCAATATAAATATTGTTTTACATTACATTTGGAGTAGGTATTATACCTAAACTATTTCAATTTGACTTAGTGATATAATAATATTAACTACACATTACTTAACAAGATTTTTAATGATCTAATCAAGCCCAGTGAATTGATACAATTACGTTTTATTAGTCTGGACTGGAGTAGGTATCAAATCTAAAGTAATTATTTCATATTTCGCTAATTTATATGCAAATTTCAATGTATTTGTTACCGTACAAAATGAAACTTATGGTATATTTTTCAAACCCATGAATTTTAGTTATTTAGTATCATTAGATCGTTTATCGAGCGTTATCAGTTTTTGTGTGAGCTTAATTTTTTTTATGAAAATCCGATTATTATATTGATTCTATATTAATTAATTGGTCTAGATATTTGTGTTGTCTAATTTTTTTAAGTCATAAAAAATTTGGCATATGTGAGAACCGACTGCTATTTATTTACGGACAATAATAATAACCGTGTTTTGAACAAGTTTTAACTTGTAAATTTGCTGTACGATTCCGTAAACAAAGTTCCCATTATTTATTGTAATATACATACAGATCTTTATATCTTGATGTAAGCTTGGGTGTATAATTTATTGCATTCCTGTTTATACCAATTAGATATCTGGGGTGGTCCAATGTTTAAAGGCTCTTTTGGTACCCTAATTTAAAGTTGCAATTTCTATTATTAGTTTTTTGTTTATGCTGTCGGCTTGAGAACTTTACCTTTTTGCTAGACATCGTTTGGAATTTTAGATAATAGCTTTTTTATTTTCTTTGAAGAAGGTAATAATTTACTTTGTACTCGTTTCCGTAAAGATATAAATCAATCTAGTTTGAAGTTACACGTGATGTTCCTAGAAAGTAGATGTACAAAAAACTGTCGTTTATATTCTTTACATTTCTTTTGATAATTGAATCTTTTGATAGAAAACATTCCGTTGCAAACAAGAAATTACCTGTTCCCGAAATCCTGTTAATACTTGTCGCTAGCTAGGTGGTCCCTCTGTCCCCCACCAGCGTTTCGTGACCGTTTTTTTAAACACAATTTCATATAAAAAGGCCGAGGCAGAAGAGAAAATTTTAGAAATGAAGTGAGGTGCAAATCACGTGTTCAATTAAGATTAAGTGAATCAATTTCCTAATTTTGACTAATAAGAGATAGTATTTGAAGAATCATTATAAATTTCATGTTATAAAAAACATATACTATCCTGACGCTTAATTAATGTGTAGCATGCAAATTGGAAATGATAATTGTGACGTTGAACTTCTTAAGTTATGTGAAGACGTGGAAAATGAATATAATGAAGACCAAGAAATGTTTAATTTGTGTCAATCTCTAAGTCAACAAAAATATGAAATGTAAGTTAATTATTATGCTAAATTATTTTACTCATTATAAATTTATTTATTTCTTCTATCATGCAACGCGATGATGGAGGGTCTAAGTTAAATCCTGTTGTTACATGTTTTTTTACCTGACTCACAGGTACGGAGGGGATAGTGGTATAAATGTGGGTCCTCAGTTTTTAAATTATCTATAGCAAATTGAAGTTTCTGTGTTTAGTACCTGTGGTATTGTGTGATTTAGTTTTACAACATGGCATATTATCTTGAGCCTAAATTCGAACGTAGCGAGATAGCAAGTTTCAGCAAATCGTTTTTGCTAAAGCGATTTCATAAACATATCAGATTGTGGTTTATTGATGGCTTATTACCTGACTCAATTTTCGAAGACCAAGATATAAAACCATATTATACCCCATGTGAGGGTCATAGGAATCAAACACAGGATATAAATATATCAACTACTGATGTAGTAGACGGAGTTCTACCAATGCAAGCGTACTGTTTGCATTGTAAGAAATTTTCAAGTTAGTATTTTGTAATTATTAACCTTCCTTTCTGTTAGTCGTATAACTATAATGTATTTATATTAATTTTGATATTTAATTTTATTTCTTTAGATCCCAACAAGTTGGAGGTGGAATAGAAATGGCAACTTCGGATCCTGTGTCTGAGGCATCAGCAAAGAAGAGTCAACCTTCAACTAGCAGTGATTCAGCATCAACTTCTACAACACAAGCTTCCCATATTGACGTAAGCACAAAAAATAATAACAAAATTGAATGTTCTGTGTGTCATGTATTTGTGATAAAAAGATATTTAGCAAACCATTTAAAAAGTAATGTCCACAAAAACAATGTTCTTCGTTCAGACAGCGAATTGATCAACGTTCAGCTTATTGAAAATGCATTCAGAAACAGGGTTGCTACGTACAGAATATCAAGTAATAAAAATTATTACCAATCCTTCGAAACCCCCGAAAGCTTTTTAGAAAAAAATAAAGATACAATTTTTACTTTATTAAATCGATCCGTTGTAGATCATTGTGCTTTGAAAGTAAATTTTATTCTAAATGCAAATTTTTGTCAGGATACCAAAAACTTAAGAAATACATTTGATTTTCAATTAAACAATCAGCTTTTTAATGTAAGCAGTGATAAAGATTTTTTTTTTCATATCCCTTGTAAATGAAATAACAGAGAGGTTAACAAACTTCGAAAGAAAAGATAGTGGGTGGAGTTTGGTAAACATAAATCACTTGGACGTTAATGTTAATAAATATAAACCATTGCGTGGTTCTTCATACATTGAATTACCATGCGATATATCAAACAAAAAATCCGTAATAAACATTAAGAACAATGATCATGAATGTTTCCGTTGGGCATTGCTTTCAGGTTTATATCCACCTAAGAAAAATAATCACGCTAATATGGTAAACTGCTATGTCAAATATAAGGAGAAATTGAAGTTTGGTGACATTCCTTTTCCCGTCAAGTTAACTGATATTCAGAAATTTGAAAAGTTAAATGATTTGAGTATAAACGTGTTTGGCTTAGAGTATAATTCACAAAATAAAAGTCATGATATTGTAGGCCCCCTACACATTACAAAGTTTAAAAAAACAAAACATTTTAATTTGTTATATGTAACAAAGGGGAATAGGGGACATTATTGTCTCATCAAAAATTTATCTAGATTAGTATCCGCTCAAATAACTAAGTCACAACATGCTGTTAATATATGTGATGGTTGTTTGTCAAATTTTTCATCTAAACAGAATTTAGTAAAGCATCAAATGAACGATTGTTTCCATATATGTACCAATTTACCCTCTGAAGAGCATAAAAGAAAAGATTGGTTCGATAAAATGACTTCTTCCAATCAACTTAATTTCAATAATTACGAGCGGAAATTACGGGTTCCTTTTGTTGTGTACGCAGATTTTGAAGCATTTTTAAGTCCTATACTATCAGAACAATCTGAAGAAAAGTCCACTAATGATAATAGTGACTCTCCAATCCCTAACAGTGATGTAGATTATGAAGAAGATGATGATTATGTGGATGATAAAACCAAACGTAAACGCAGACGTAAAAACAAGCGTTCATCAACCACTAATATTCAGAAACATCAAGTTTATAGTTTTGGATACTATATTAAATGCGCATATGATGATAAGTTATCAATTTATAGAACCTACAAAGGTGAGAACTGTAGTCAAACATTTATGAAATATATTAAAAATGATTTAGAGAGTATTTCCCAAAAGAATACATTCTCGAAGTCCCCTTTACCCCTAACAAATTTAGATAAAGAACACATTGCACAGAGCAATGCCTGTTTTATTTGTAAAAGATGTTTAAACGAGGATTCCTGTGTTTCATATAACTGGCATACTGGTGTATATGAAGGTGTTGCACATTCACTTTGCAAAGAAAAGTACAGACCGCAAAACTTTGTGCCTGTGTTTTTTCACAATTTAAGCAACTATGACAGTCATTTCATAGTACATGGACTTAATTTCGAGGACGGAGATATAGAACTAATCCCTCAAAATAAAGAAAAATATATTTCCTTTTCCAAAATGTTAAAAGTCAATAACCGTACAGTGAAATTAAGATTTGTCGATTCCCTTAAATTTATGTCTAGTAGTCTAGAAAAATTAGCTAAAAACTTAACAACAAACCAATTTCATGAACTAAAATTAAATTTTCCAAATGAAGAAGACTATAATCGCTTGATACGTAAGGGCGTCTACCCATATGAATACATGACATCATTTGATAGTTTAAACCTTACCGCCCTCCCCCCTAAGGATAACTTTTATAGTTCTTTGGCTAATAGCCACATTTCAGATAAAGATTATGAACATGCTATGGATGTGTGGAACCACTTTCATTGTCAAAATATGGGGGACTATTCAGATTTATATCTGAAAACAGATGTTTTGTTACTAACTGATGTATTTGAGAATTTTAGAAATCTATGTATTAAGACCTATGGTTTGGATCCAGCTCATTATTACACTGCTCCAGGATTAAGTTGGGATGCTATGTTAAAAGTTACAAAAATAAAACTTGAACTTTTAACGGATATTGATAAAATTGCTTTCATAGCCAAAAATATTCGAGGGGGTATATCGCAATGCAGCCATAGACATGCAAAAGCTAACAATAAATATATGTCGGACTATGAATCAAACCAACCGTCTTCTTTTCTCGTATATTTAGATGCAAATAACTTATATGGTTGGGCAATGTCTCAACCTCTTCCTACAGGTAAATTTGAATGGGTGAATGTAGAGACGAATTTTAATATTGCAGATGATGCTGATCATGGCTTTATCTTAGAAGTAGACATTGAGTACCCGGAAAAATTACATGATTATCATTCGGATCTACCATTCTGCCCCGAAAATGTGTGTTTAGGTAAATCTAAAGAAAAAAAATTAATACCAAATCTAAACAAGAAAACGAACTATGTCATTCATTACAGAAATCTGAAACAAAGTTTACAAAACGGCTTACGATTGCTTAAAATCCACAGAATATTAAAATTTGAGCAATCCCCATGGTTAAAAAGTTACATAGATTTGAATACCTTCATGCGATCTCAAGCATCTTCTGAATTCGAAAAAGATTTTTTCAAACTAATGAACAATTCAGTGTTTGGTAAAACTATGGAGAATGTAATGAAACGTGTAAACATCAAATTATTAAATCACTGGGAAAATCGTGGGAACTCTCAAGGTGTTCAATCTCTAATTGCAAAACCTGAATTTCATAGTTTATCTGTTTTTTCAAATGATTTAGTAGCTGTTCAATTGAAAAAAACCAAAGTTTTATACAACAAACCGATTTACCTAGGTTTTTGCATTTTAGATCTTTCTAAAACTTTAATGTATCAATTTCATTACGACTATATGAAAACCAAATATCACAATAATCTGAAACTGCTTTACACAGATACTGATAGTTTACTTTATCAAATATTCACAGAGGACTTTTATGACGACATAAAATCAGATCTTAATTTACATTTCGATACTTCTGAATACCCAGAGGACAACGTGTATGGTTTCCCTCTGGTAAATAAAAAACAATTGGGTGTTTTTAAAGATGAAAACAATGGGGAAATATTTAAGGAATTTGTTGGGTTACGCTCAAAAATGTATGCCATAGATGTACAAAATAAAGAAATTAAAGCTAAAGCTAAAGGGGTCAATAAATGCGTAACGGAAACATATGGTCTCGATAGTTTTAAAAAATGTTTATTTAAGAAAAAAATTAAATATGATACGATGTTACGCTTCAAATCAATAAAACACATTCTATTCACACAGAAAATTACCAAAATAACTCTTTCGCGTAATGACACGAAACGATATATATTAGAAAATTCTATTGATACTCTTGCGTGGGGTCATTATAAAATTCCTAATGATGTACTTTAAATTTAATTTTATTTACACAGAACTTTCAATGAAATGTATTTTTTTTTTGTGCAATATGTATTATTTTTGTAAAATGTATAATTTAGTTAAGAAAACTATAAATGTTTTAAAATAAGTAGAAAAAATTATCTTGTACCAATAAAATTTTGTTAAATATTTTTTTTTTTTTCTAAATAAATGTTCTTATTTATAAGGAAAGACCTTTAAAAATCTGTCATTTGAATATAATTCCTTTTCATAACAACACACTCCTCACGTTAATCCAAAATGATTCATTTTTACCACCCCTTCACCACTATTGTAGCTGGTCCGAGTGGTTGTGGAAAAACTAAGTTTGTTACAAGTTTTCTTGAACATTCCAAAGAATTATGTAATGTTGAGTTTGATGAAGTGATTTGGTGCTATGATGAAATGCAACCCCTATATAATCTAGAAAATGTGATTTATAGTCAAGGAATACCAGACATGTCTATGTTTGATGGACTTAAGCCCAAACTACTTATAATAGATGATTTAATGAGGGAATCAAATGGGCGACTTGTAGATGTTTTTACTAAAGGTAGTCACCACAGAAATTTAAGCCTGTTTTATATTACTCAAAACATATTTCATCAAGGGAAAGGTCAACGTGATATGTCTTTGAATACAAGTTATTTGGTGTTTTTTAAGAATCCTAGAGATAAAACACAAATACGCTATTTGTCTCGTCAAGTATACCCAGAAAACTCAAAGTTCGTTGACGAAGCTTACAAGGATGCTACTAAAAGCGCTCACGGCTATCTCATGATTGATCTTAAACAAAATACAGATGACATGTGTCGTTTTAAAACTAAAATATTTCCATTTGATGGTAATTGCACGGTGTATATCCCCAAGAAAGGATTTAAATATAACAAGGATCATCAAGTTTTAGTCAGTTCTAAATGATGCATTCTCGGGTAAGCACCTATAAACATTTGCTGGAAGCACTACAGTTACTTAAACCAAAATATCGCACCGCTTTGCTTAAATCGTGTGATGACGATGAGATCAACATAATTTGTGAATGTATCTATAACGTTCTAAAGGGTAAAATTCCTTTAGATAACACAGAAAAATCAAAATTAAAAAAATATAAGGAAACATTACGAAAATTAGTTTCAAAAGGAAAAAATAAGCTAAGAAAAACTGTTATCATTCAAAAAGGGGGTGCATTTTTACCGATCATTTTAGGTGCAGTTTTGAGTGCTTTGGTAAACTCTTTATCTTAGACACAATGGAGAATACAAAGAAAATGTTGTTAGTAGAATCTGAGTTTATTGAAAGACTTAAAAAAAGTGATAATCAGGTGGAAAATTCATCATCCCGTCTGGATGGAGAAATGCAAACAATTCTTAGAAGGAAAATAAATGATCGTGAAAAGTGGGCATTATATTCTCAAGCACTACAAAGATTTTTACATTTTGCTGAGGCAGATCGAAGACCGTTTAAATTACCAATATTGATGGATGAAGTGAACCAGCTTACCAACGAGAACTATAACGTTGCTTCGAAAGTTAACAAAAAGGAAGAAAATGCTCTAAAAGAGGAAAATGTCCGAAAGGAGGAATCATTTACTCAAAACTTAAGTGGAGACGCGAATTTTCCAGAGCCTGAAGCAGATGCTTATACCACACCTCCTAGTCTATCAAAGATTGGATTACCTAAACAATATTCTCCATCCTATATTATAGATGTTATACCTAAATCTTACAGGGCAAAAACTCAGACTCTACTACAAAACATTATTCTGAGTAGACCTAAAATTTGGTGGAAGGAGAACGGGGAGGTAGTTATAAACAATAAAACAATACCAAACAGCAATATTCTCGATTTGGTAGGCGACGTGCTTAGACCACTTAAACGTTCAAAACCAATTGGATGGCAGGATTTTGCAAGTCTTTTAAATGAGATAAAAGTTCCAGTGTCATGTATTGGTAACCCCACAACTTTAGAATTTATTGATAAACTTCAATCAGCTGAACCTAACACTTCGCAGGCTTCTATTAGCGCTCAAAATCTGTCAATAAAAGAAAAAAACGCATCTACTCCTTTATCTACTAAACCAAAAACGAGATTTCAAAAGAAAGTTGATTGGGAAAGATGGACTCCTTATTAGACATAAATAAAATATACTATGATGTATCAAACCCAGCTGGTTATAGTAGCTTAAATAATGTTATGAAGGAAATGAAAGGTCAAATGAATAGAGAGGAAGTGAAAAAATGGTTGCAGTCCCAAGAAGCGTACACTCTACATAAACCTGTTCATAAACGATTCTCGCGTAACAAATACATCCTGTCTAACTACAATGAACTATGGCAAGCTGATCTAAGTGATATGCGTACCTACAGTGAATACAACGATGGGTATAAATATATTCTTTGTGTTATTGATGTATTTAGTAAATATGCATTTGCGAGACTTATGAAAAAGAAGGATGCTGAAACGGTCAAAACATGTTTTGAAAGCATATTCACGGAAGCAAATGCAACCCCAAGACATATTCAATCTGATAAGGGTACAGAATTCGTTTCAAAGATGGTAAGAGATTATTTCACAAGTAAAAACATAAATTATTATACTACTAATAACCCCGATATTAAAGCTAGCATAGTTGAAAGATTTCAAAGGACCCTTAAAACGAAAATGTGGCGTTATTTCACTCATAATAACACTTACAATTACACCAGTATATTACAAGACCTACTTTATTCATATAACCATACCTATCATTCCAGCATAAAAATGTGTCCAGTTGATGTTAATTCTAGTAATATAAGGACTGTTTGGTGTAACTTATATGAAAGAAAAAATTATAAACAACCGTCTTTAGAAAATGCCAGGCTAAATATAGGTGACCATGTTAGGATAACTAAATATAAACATATATTCCAAAAGGGTTATGAAACCAATTGGAGTGATGAAATATTTGTCATTGAATCTGTTATCAATAGGTCTCCGTGGGCTGTTTATACTTTAAAAGATTTGGAAGGTGAACCAATAATTGGTACATTTTATTCTAAAGAATTACAAAAAGTATCTCACCACCCCTCCATCAAATATAAAATTGATAAAATAATACGCTCGCGCCGTATTGGTGGCAGAAAGGAAGTGTTCGTGAAGTGGCGAGGTTATCCTAATAAATTTAATTCCTGGATACCGTCAACAAGTTTAGAAACAATATGAGTGAAAACAGTTTTTACTTAACTTTGTTGAGTAATAGTTCATCGGATTATTACAATGATAATACGACTGCACATTTTTTAACAAAATTACCTAAAACTATTAAATTGGAAGGAGAATGGGTTGTGGGTTTAGTAGAATTTCAATACCCATGTGCCATGTACAATGTTCAAGAACATGAAAATACCATTTATATTAAAAAGAAAGTTCGAGGCCCTGCAGACAAGACAGATAAAATTGTTGATGCAAAAACTCACATACCAGCTACTTCATATGATAGCCTTGATAATTTCCTTGATGCATTCAATGAAAACCCACAGCTAAAAAGCAAAGTTAAGTTTAGATATGATAAAATTACAAAAATGGTGGTGGTAACTACAGATAAAGATATAGTCTCAGTGACAACAACACCCATATTAAGTCTACAATTAGGATTTCCACCAAGATCAAATTTGAAAGAAATGTCAATTGGAAAACATCCTGCTAATTTATACTTAGGTTTACCCTCACAAATCTTTGTTTATACTGATATCATTCATCCACAAGTGGTGGGAGATGTTATAACAACATTACTAAGAATAATACCGTTAGATCCAACTAAATTTATCTATGGTGCTTACAAAACACATATTTTCTCGCCTGCTCACTATGTACCCGTATTACGAAGAGAATTCGATACTATAGAAATAGATATAAGGTCAACTACTGGAGCTAGAATACCATTCCAGTTTGGATCTTCTTGCGTGAAGCTACACTTTCAACGGGTAAAATGAATTATAAAAGATCATCCACGTCCTGCCCATATGAACATTACTACTCACATCAAGCTGGTACGGGCATAGGAATTGTTTATAAAGGGGTGCCATATCAACGAGGACATGGGATCGGGAGTTTCTTGGGTGGTCTTTTTAGATCTGTGCTACCATTATTATCTAGTGGTTTTAAAACAGTGGGAAAAGAAACTTTAGATGCAGGTATTGGTCTTCTATCCGATATGGTAAATTCACGACCAATGGATAGTTCAATTAGATCTCGGTTCAAAGAAGCAAGCGCCAACTTAAAAAGAAGAGCAGATGAAAAAATTGATTCTTTGATGTCGGGGTCTGGGTATAAAATGTCCTCAAAAAGACGTGAACCATTCATTAACTTAAAAGCATCGCAACGAAGAGGAGCTAAAAAATATAAGAAAAATAATATTGAAGATATATTTTCAAACTAAAAAATGTCATTCTTACATAGTCATTCTTGTGAGTGTGCCAAATCTGAATTAGACTTATTTGCTCTACCATCAACTCAAACAAGCATTGAAAGTGGTCAGTGGATTCATTACAAACCAATTTCATCTCTAAGTGACGATGGCCCTATCGAGTTTCAAGTTCCCGGTTCAGGTGATGACTACATTGATCTATCACATACTTTGTTGCATATCAATGCCAAAATTTTGAATCAAGATGGAACAAAAATAAAACCTGATGCAAATGTTGCCCCGGTAAACAATTGGCTACATTCCCTGTTCAGCCAACTAGACATTTATTTAAATCAGAAGCTTATATCACCTCCAAACAACACTTATGCTTACCGAGCCTACATGGAAAATCTGCTTAATTATGGTTCAGCAGCCAAAAAATCTCACCTGACTTGTGGTTTGTGGTATGAAGATACCCCCAACTATATGGACACCGTTGACTCGAATAATAAAGGATTTCACGAAAGAATGGACTTTGTTAAGGAAAGCAAGGAAGTTGAAATGATTGGCCATTTGCATGGTGATATGTTTAACCAAGAGAAATTTCTTATTAATGGTGTAGAAATGCGTGTTAAATTAGTTCGTTCGAAAGAAACATTTAATTTAATTTGTCATAAGGAAGGCAAATTTAAAGTACAAATAACAGATGCCAGTCTTATTATCAGAAGAGCAAGAATAAATCCTAGTGTATTGTTAGCTCATCAAAAAGTACTGGTTGCAACAACTGCGAAATATCCTATAACAAGAGCGGAAGTTAAGGTTCTGACATTACCCGCAGGTATACAAGGTAAAACGTTAGACAATATATTTCTCGGCCAAGTTCCTAAACGATGTATTATCGGATTCGTTTCAAACTCTGGATTTAATGGTAATTTAGCTATCAATCCATTCAATTTTCAACATTTTCATATGAATTCATTTAGTTTATATGTAGATGGCCACGAAATTCCTTCCAAAACATTACAACCCTCATTTAACTCTGCCGGCTTAATAGCAACTGCGTATCATACTTTGTTTTCTGGAACTGGTATTCATTTCCATAACGAAGGTAATGCTATAAGTAGATCAAACTATGTCGGTGGTTATTCTTTATTATGTTTTGATTTGACTCCTGATTTATCTGCTAGTTCAACTTCACACTGGAATCTTGTTAGACATGGAAGTGTTCGTATCGAGGTTCGTTTTGATTCAGCTTTAAATACTACTATCAACTGCATCGTGTATGCTGAATTTGATAACATAATTGAAATCAATAAAAATCGTGATGTCACTGTAGATTATAACAGTTAGTAATTAAATAAATTCAATGTATTTGCATAATTTTATCATTACCCCTTGAACATTGTCTGCAAAATCATCAGTGTTTACATACATTTTGGATAACATGGATTCGATTGAAATACAGTCGTGTATGAATAAAATAAGTCCGAGGTTTAAGTCAAATGTTTTTGCTGCAAACCGGATTCCTATTTATGCAAATTTACCTGTTTTTATTGTAAGCAATCTGGACCCTGATTCAAAGCCCGGATCTCATTGGATTGCAATACATATTGATGTGAATGGATATGGTGAATACTTTGACTCTTTTGGTCGAAAGCCTACTGGTTATCATAAGTCATTTCTAAAAAGAAACGCTAAGAGGTGGTATCATAACCATGCATCACTTCAAAATTATTTTACCTCAGTTTGTGGAGAATATTGTTTAGTTTATCTTTATTTTAAGTTTCAAGGGAAAAAAATGTCTGAGTTTTTACATTTGTTTTCTGATAATTCTTTGTGTAATGATTTAGTTTTAAGGACTATGTTTAAACGAATTTTTGTGAAATAAAATAATGTGTACAATGAAATAATGTGTTTTATTTATGAATATAAGCTTACACAAACATGGTTATACATAAACGCGGTAGTACAATAAAGACATTAAAAAAAAAAGGTGTTAAAGCTAAACTTTTATGAGTATGCTAAAACTATTTAAAATTAATACAAAAAAATTAAATATAATACAATATTTATAGTACCTTATTCTATATTAAAAACTATTAGATTATACAGAACACTTTAACACTATTTCTTTTCAGTCCCTAGAGTATATTTAACACACTTCGGCTTTGCCGCTAACTCTTTTGTAATGTTGTAAATGACTTCACGAGCACTTTGTTCATGTTGGTCACCTTCGCCAACCGTGTAATACCTAACCCTGTAGTCACAATGTTTCCACTGGTCCAGAGGCGATACATTTTTGATTTTCTCCATGTCATAGACTTCAATCTTGATAAGGTGTGAAGCATATGCCCCATCCTCTTGTCCTGAAGTAACATACTGCACACCGTCTTCAGTGTTTTTGGACACCGTCGATGATTTTTTGAAGACCTTCGGCTTTTTCTTAGCCTTCTCGAAAAATACATCAATGTTGTTGGATGGGCGCTTCTTTGCAATGGCCTGTTTTACTTTGTACGCAAGCGTCCCTTCCTCATCACTCGCTTCGTCTTCATTGTCCTGGATGTAGTAGTTTTTGAATGTGTTGTCAGAGAACTGAAACAATATTCATAATTAAAATTACACACTCACATACACAATTACACACATAAGTTAAAAATGTTATCAACACAATTAAATAATTAAAGAGTAACAGTATTTGAATACTTACATCCATTATCACAAGTATTAGTAAAAACTTCGATGTGTAGAAACTTAGAGCTCTTAACTGAACTGGAGATCCGAAGAAACTATATAAAAGAAGCCACCGCCTCGGCCTTTTTATATGAAATTGTGTTTAAAAAAACGGTCACGAAACGCTGGTGGGGGACAGAGGGACCACCTAGCTAGCGACAAGTATTAACAGGATTTCGGGAACAGGTAATTTCTTGTTTGCAACGGAATGTTTTCTATCAAAAGATTCAATTATCAAAAGAAATGTAAAGAATATAAACGACAGTTTTTTGTACATCTACTTTCTAGGAACATCACGTGTAACTTCAAACTAGATTGATTTATATCTTTACGGAAAAGAGTACAAAGTAAATTATTACCTTCTTCAAAGAAAATAAAAAAGCTATTATCTAAAATTCCAAACGATGTCTAGCAAAAAGGTAAAGTTCTCAAGCCGACAGCATAAACAAAAAACTAATAATAGAAATTGCAACTTTAAATTAGGGTACCAAAAGAGCCTTTAAACATTGGACCACCCCAGATATCTAACTGGTATAAACAGGAATGCAATAAATTATACACCCAAGCTTACATCAAGATATAAAGATCTGTATGTATATTACAATAAATAATGGGAACTTTGTTTACGGAATCGTACAGCAAATTTACAAGTTAAAACTTGTTCAAAACACGGTTATTATTATTGTCCGTAAATAAATAGCAGTCGGTTCTCACATATGCCAAATTTTTTATGACTTAAAAAAATTAGACAACACAAATATCTAGACCAATTAATTAATATAGAATCAATATAATAATCGGATTAACATAAAAAAAATTAAGCTCACACAAAAACTGATAACGCTCGATAAACGATCTAATGATACTAAATAACTAAAATTCATGGGTTTGAAAAATATACCATAAGTTTCATTTTGTACGGTAACAAATACATTGAAATTTGCATATAAATTAGCGAAATATGAAATAATTACTTTAGATTTGATACCTACTCCAGTCCAGACTAATAAAACGTAATTGTATCAATTCACTGGGCTTGATTAGATCATTAAAAATCTTGTTAAGTAATGTGTAGTTAATATTATTATATCACTAAGTCAAATTGAAATAGTTTAGGTATAATACCTACTCCAAATGTAATGTAAAACAATATTTATATTGGGTTCTTCAAAAACAGGGGTACAGATTTGGGAAAGGCAGTGACACGCGGTTGCTAATAGAACGTAACAGCCCATACATAAATACCTATTAAAATACCTAAACCTATCAATTCTTTAGGTATAATACCTAAACATCAGAAAATAAGGAGTAACCACTTATGTTATTATAAATACCTATTGCTAATACGTAAGAACAAACAACCATGCAGCCGCGAGGCTCCAGCTTGATAACAATGCGATGTCGCCGGAACGTAACAGTTCATTAAAAATACCTAAACCTTTCAATACTTTAGGTATAATACCTAAACTTCAGAAAATAAGGAGTAACCAATTATGCTATTATAAATACCTATTGCTAATACCTAAAGAACAAACAACTACGCAAGCGCGAGGTTCCGGCTCGATAACAATGCGATGTCGCCGAGTCGAGGTAACAATAGAGACAATAGAAAAAGGTGAGCAAGGGTTCTATTGTGGTGTCGGAGAGCGTGTATTGTTTAATTAGCGGAGTGCCTAAGTGCTTGAAGGAGGCTCCGGGCGCTGTTGAGACCTAGCGCAATCGATCTAAATGGGGGGCTAAACGTACTAAACGATACCAAACTTTTTTTTTTTTTTTTTTTAGGTTTCAGACTTTCAAAATCCCGAAAAAATCCCGAAAAACCATTGTCTTGGAGGGGCTAAATAGGTGGGGCAGAAACGGCGAATACCTACTACTGGGGACTACAGGTTTCAGTACGGGGTTCTTCATTAAAGGAGTTTACAGATTCGAAAGGGTCGGGAACGCACAGTGACACCCTGCTATTATGAAGCTAATCACCATCGGGCGGATGCCGTAAGCTTTTAATAAATTATTGTTTTACTTTAAATACTATTTTACATAAATCAGCATTATAAAAAATAAATTCTAAAATATATTTTATCCTACTTCCTTACTTGTTCCAATTATAACATTTTAAAAATTTAAATTGAGAGAAGAATATTATAAAGATATGAGCTAAAACATAATATGGGTACCTAAACTAAAAATCTGACCTAGGTCTCGGTCATGTTGATGTGGTAAGGTGCCCAGAAGGCCTCCACTCTCTGGCAAACTTACTCACCAATCCCATCTACTAGGAAGTAGCAGAAATCGACGCTGTCGCGTGTCACGTGCAAGTTTTGCTGTCAATTATGTCTCAGCGACATCCACTCTTGCAACTTTAGCGCTGCAACTTGCTTTGGTCAGAAAGAAGAACCTACACAATGTTTTGTATACCTACGACAGCCGAAGGAGGTTTGTTTTTCGAAAAACGTATGCCTGCTTGTACCAATTACTATTTATTTGGTAATCAGTATTGATTGCGTGTATATATAGGGTGGAATCGCGCCCCAGCAAGGCCTTGTGAAAAAGAGAAACTTACATTATACCCTATTCATTCCTATTTGTCTTATCGTGTGAACAAACATGTGATGTGCCAATCTAGACATCGGAATGTCATTTATTTTTTGGGTAAATCCTTCGTTATTTCGATTATCGAAGAAAGTTATATTAGAAATGATATTTTTCAGTGGTTACTCGGTTTAATTCAATACTTTATGAGTTTCTTTACGTATATAACAACATTTTAAGTCATAATCCCGGAAAAAAGAGGGATAATTTATTTGAAAAGTGTTTGTCTACATGATAAGACAAGTAGGTAAGGATGAACATAGTATATTTATAAATAGTACGAGAATGACAAAGATGAGCTCCCGATTATGAACAATTGAGTAACAGATTCATTTAATTTTGTTTTAAACAAATATTAATTAACATTACAGTTGAACACATCATTGCAAAGGTATACCGGGTGTTTCCTGTAATAGGAGCAATAAATTAAAACGTAGATTCTAGTCCTCAAACCAGACAACTTTTGTTCAGTTTTAAAGTTTTTCAGAACATGCAATGTATTCCGAAATTTATTGTCTGTTGGGTGACAAGAAATATGTCAAATAGACGGATTTTAACGTACAGGGAAAATACTATTTAGTTTGTATGAAAAAGATGCAATCTACAAAATACATATTTTTAAAAAGTTGTTGAACAAAAGTTTTGTTGTTTAAGGAGCAGAATCTACGTTTTAATTTATTGCTCGTATTACAGGAAACACCCTGTATATAGATATAGATAGAATTAAGACGAATATTTATGAATCCAAGACGCACACATTTTGGTTAGTGACTCCTTACAGTCCTTATACTTATACAATGAACTGAACTAAACTTCTTGATGAGGTTTTCGTGAGGGAGCATGGGGTTCTTCATAAAAGTGTTCAAGTTTTTAAAGACGGCGCCACGCATGTGACTTCCATGACTTTGCAGGCGTCCATAATTATAGGAACCGGTTTTCATTACGGGAGCTGAATCGTTCAACGCAAAAATTCATAGTTCATAGTGATCAGTCGTTTCTCCCTGCACAATGCCTGCACAAGTGTACACTCAGCAGAATTATTAATACCTAGTTCCCGGCTATTCTGATACTTAGCTCTCTAACTTAAGATTATATCTGTCAATAGGTAATACCAGAAAAAGCCACACAGTCGTCTATCCCACAATAATACTATTTATAAACGAGAAAATTTACAAGTTTAGTTAGGAAGGCAATAAAGAGGTCTGAAATAAGGTAAATATAAAACAGCCGCATTACAAAGTGACAGTTTAGTTAGAAGTTAACTTAGAAAGAACCTGGACATTTAGATTACTATACCCAACTATTATAACAATGATATACTTCACAAATGCCACCGAACAACGAACCTAAGACTATTTTCCGTAGCAGGATAGGATCTGGGCCTATTTAATAAAGCTACAACTGAAAATTTACAATAAAAAGTCTCTTTCTAACCCCATGTGTTAGACAGAGGTTGCTGCCCTCCAGGGTTACAAGATTTTATGAACTTACGAGATAAAATCCAACGGAGCAACAAAGTCACATACAGCGAAAGGAAAACTTATTTATATCGCAATCTTTGTTGAAAATTGAATTTCATTTAAATATTGCGCATTGCGGATCCACAAAACGTGACAAGAACTTCAAAGTTGTCTAACTTCAAACAATCCGTAAGATTTAGCGTAAATTGGACGTAAAAAAGACCGAAAACCGTCCAGGTCAAGTCATAACTCCTCCGTGGCCGGCGGCTAAACAGCCGACACAAAGCGTGCTACATCCAAATTTTCATCCGCAGTGTCTTGTTTTCCTCATTTCCTGCAACAGCGGCAGGAAATAAAATCGCCATCAAGCCGGTGCCGGTAATTTAAAAATAATGCTGCAAAAATTCGTAGGAATGCGAATTTTGAAGCAAATTGCGGTGCGGTGAACACGGATCAGGCGCCGGCTGGGCGCTGACGCCTTTACTCGTACCTGACAGTGTATGATACTTCTTGTACCGCAAATGTGGCATTTCATCCCGAATAGGTCACTTTCATCAAAGATAATAATGACTCCACGAGTAAAAACTACCTACTAAAGTTTCCAAAATTATAAAATTATAAGATTTCGGGAAAAAAATGTATGGGATTGAAATTACTAATCCAGAGGTCGGCGGGGGTGAGCTGTTTTCATACAAATTTGACGTATGTCTTGTCAAATTAATATGAAAACAGCTCACCCCCGCCGACCTCTGCTAATCATACTTTTTTTTGTGAAATTCTCTAGAATTTTCCGAGAAAGGATTCAATAATTTGCAAAGTTAAACATCAGGTTCTGTAGATAAACTGGCCAATCAGGAACGCTAAAGTCAAAATCGCTATAAGTCCATTACCGAAGTTGTTATTGCGCTTTTGCCGATGCGACATGATGCAATTAGCCTTACGGCAGTTTTGTAATTCAGTTTTTTCCAGTTTTTTGTTTTTTCTTTGTTTGGTTTGGCTAAAGTTATTTTATTAATTAGGTCAACATTTTCCAATACTGAAATGCTCAAGAACAATGAAAACGAGAGAATTCATACATATACCTAAAAGTTTTTTTTATGCCCAAATTTTTTTTCTCGCTTTTTCGTAATAAGAATACGATATCAATTTTAATATGCCCTTAAAAGTATCACCAGCATTTTTGTTGCACCTTGCATATGTATATATATATTTTTTTTATTTGTTTAAGTTCATTAAAATCTCTTGTGACAAAGCTTGCAGAGAATAATCGTTCGAGCGTTTGGGGGGTTGGAGGGTAGCAGGTACGTTCAGGTATGCGACGCTGGACTACTGGCCTGCACCTCAAGCCCAGTATACACGTCCCCGTCTTTCTCTGGTCTGCCGTCGCGGACCAGGAAGGAACCCACCCAGGGTTTCTCTGTTGGGTGGGTCGTACCCCCTGGACAATGCTTAGTGGTTGACAACGGGCGTCGCAGTTTTCACCAACATACCCCGGACCACTAGCAGCCAAGTATACGGGCCCTCACCCGGACGGGGACACGCCATGGTTCGCCATGAGACGTGAGCACTCCCACCCGCCAGGTGGCTTCCCTTACCCAACCTAGCACTCCCACCAACCTCCCATGATCCAAAAATGTCACTTCCCGTCTAACCATCCTTTCTTTTCACCTCCCGTGCTACCTCCCTAATCCCGAAGGTTCTTAGTCCAGCAATACCAGCCGCCTCTCCACACATGGATACATCCTAGACGGATCGACTGCTGACCCCGACGAAGTTCATCCAGCTATCCGGTAGAGGATCTCCTCTGCGGGATGAAGGAAATCTTCGTCTCGGGGGCGGCCGTCGAGCCAGCTAGGATGTATCCATTAGGAGAGGCTCGGAGGTATTGCTGAAATAAGCGACCGATATCCACTCCAACTCCCAAGTATCCTTTCCCCTAATGTCGTAACCCGCGAGGACCTAAAAACCCGAACGGGGTACGACCCAATATGGAGTATTCTGAACAACATAGCTAGCAATATGGTTTCGATCATCTCGCTAGCTATGTATTTTTCAGATCTCCCGGTTCCGCTGAAGGTGTAGGTGACCTCAGCGGACTACACTCACCTACCTGCGCTAGTCCTGCGCAGTTGAACGCCGTGAGCGGGGATGCAGGAGTCCTGGGAGCGACGAACCACAGGGGGTCGGGGTTAGTTACCCCCTCTGGAGGTGCGTTCCTTCGGTCCGAATTTCCGGCAAAACGGTAGCCCTGCAACTGAGCCACTGCAGGGTAATGGACACGCGTCCCGTACGGTCGAGGTGGTACGGTCCGCAGGCAAGGTGTGGGGAGGGGCGTCCTCCGGGAGGATGCCTGGGGCTCGGCCATGCTGACGGGGCAAGGGCGTGTGGAACCACTAGGAGGAATAGGATCGTTTCTCCTAGCCATACGTCTGCAGCTCCCGATGTCGCGCATGAGTCCCAACTCTCTGCACCTATACCTCTTGGGTATTCCTGGTGTCCTGAGGACATCCCCAAAGGTGCGGGCTCCACGTTGGGTGGGAAGCTCGAGAGGTGAAGATAAAACAACAAAAGTAATGTCCATTACTTTTGTTGTTTTATCTTCACCTCTCGAGCTTCTCGAGCTCTCGAGCTCGAGTGTCCACTTTAAGATCCCAAACCCCGGTGGAGGGTACGGCAACTGCTGGACCCTCAACACCAACTACACCGAGGGTAGAAGCCCAAAGGCTCCCCTCAACGACGCGCGCCTTCAAGGGTTTAGCGACCCAACCCAAGGCTGTGCCGTCTTATACGACGAAGAAGTCCGCGTGGAGCAGGAAGGCCGCTGGGAAACCAGTAGCCCAAAAGCCGAACGCGTCGACGTCGCCGGCCAACCAGGTACAGGCTCAATGCCGGACCCAGTTGGCAACCCCGACCGTTCCGGAGGTGGGAACTCCCATCATACCGGAGCAGGCTGAGGAGGCGCTTCGTCTGCACGGCGATTACCAGTCGGACCCTAGTTTGGCTGGCTGGGATATTGCCATACCACGGAAGAAGAGGGGGAAGGAAGCGAGGCGCGACAAAGCCGCCCCACCGCCCCCCTCTGCTTCCTCTTGTGCTCCTTCGAACAAGGAGCACAAGAAAAACAAGAAGCAGCGCCGCAGAGAGAAAGAGAGGAGACTGGCTGCTCTAAACAACGCAGCCCCGGCTGCGACCTCTCAGCAGCAGCAGCGGCAGCAGCAACAACCGCAGCAGCCGCCGCAGCAGCAACGGCAGCAGCAGTCGCAGCAGCGGCAGCAGCAGACGCAGCAGCCTCAGCAGCGGCAGCAGCAGACGCAGCAGCCGCAGCAACGGCAGCAGCAAACGCAGCAGCCGCAGCAGCGACAGCTGCAGACGCAGCAGCCGCGGCAACGGCAGCAGCAAATGCAGCAGCCGCAGCAGCGACAGCTGCAGCCCCCAAACGGGCCCGCCACAGACGCCGCCCACCCCCTAGAGGGGAGGCGGCATCCACACTCCCTGGTGGAAGTACCCAGGGAGCCCGGCCCTCCGCCAAACGTGCACGTCCCGAGGAGAAAATCTCTCCAAGGGGCGAGCAGAAGAGGCAGAGAACTGGGCCACCTGGGGAAAACACCCAGATTGACTATGCGGGCGCGGTCAAGGCGAACCTGATGGTGGGAGTAACTTCTGCCACCACGGAACACCTCAGCCCGCAACAATCTGAGGAGGTACAGCACCGGATTGAGCAACTCCTCATTGAGGAGGCGCTCAAGCCTGGCAGTAGCCAAGCTGAGGAGTTGGCGTTTCGGGGGAGGCCCGTTTTTACAAATGGCTCCCTGAGGCTCTGGTGCGAGAACCAGCACACCCTCAGCTGGTTGCAGCGCAGCGTGGCAACCATCACCCTCTCAACAGGTGGGAGGCTGGTGGTAAAAAGCCAGAGCGAGCTGCCAAGGCGAGTCCGCTGCGGCATCTTGCTCCCCGGGGTCCACACGGACCACAGGAGAGTAGCGCACATGCTGCGCTTTCAAAACAAGTGGGCAGCCGTCGACAGGTGGCTCCTGCATAAAATGGACAGGCAGGCGGCTGACACTTTTGTCATCGTCAGCGTCCCGGAGACGTTGGTGCAACCCCTGGTCGACCACGGACGCCGGCTCAGCTTCATGCTGGGCACGGTGTACGTGAAGTTCCAGGAGGGGCGCGGCAGGTTTGGGGAAAACCCACCAGCCGCAAGCGTCTCCGAGAATACGCAGGATGGAAATCCTCCCCTTCCGATGGACACTGCAGAAGGGGCACAGGTGGCCGATGACTTGGGCGCGGCTCCTGAGCCCCAGGCTCCAGCGCAGAACACCCCCGCCTCCGAGATGGACGAAGAAGACCTTCTTCTCAGTGACCACTTGGAAAGCGGGGGGGAATGCGCGGAGGAGCTAGGCAGGCTGACCATCGAAAGGGAGGGGAACAGTGAGGCCGACAACATGTCGGTCGGGGACCCTAACTCCGATGGCGGTGTCCCCTTCACTGAGTAGCCACA
This sequence comes from Pammene fasciana, assembly GCA_911728535.1. NCBI lineage: Eukaryota > Metazoa > Arthropoda > Insecta > Lepidoptera > Tortricidae > Pammene > Pammene fasciana. Next base: position 22,673,617 of record OU452275.1, read on the forward strand.
TCCTCCAGGCTAACCTCCACCACAGCATGACCGCAACGGCTCAGACCCGGAAGTGGTTGGAGGTACACAACACGGCCATCATCCTGATCCAGGAGCCGTGGGTCAGGGGAGGCGTTGTCTGCGGACTCCGCAACATGGGAGGTAAGTTAACAGTATATGCGGGGCCTGAAAACCCTCGCACGTGCATTTACACTACCAGCAACATACAGATACAGCCTCTAACGGGTTTCTGTTCCAGAGACCTTTGCGCCATAAAGGTGCAGAGGGCACTGGACGCCAGCCTAGCGGAGGTGGTCATGGCATCAGCATACATGCCCGAGGCGGACGAACCACCACCGCATGACCTAACCAGGCTGGTCAGACACTGCGAAGAGGCAGGGCTGGAGCTCATCGTGGGCGCTGACTCCAACGCGCACCACGCCCTCTGGGGCATGCCCACAGGAAACGAGAGAGGTAACAAACTTGTTGAGTACCTTTTCACAACAAACCTAAACATAATTAACACAGGTTCTGAACCAACATTCGTCAACCGGCGAAGTAAAACGATCATTGATTTGACCCTAGCAACAGGAGGGATATCGGAGCACATCTCAAACTGGCATGTATCTAAGGAACTGTCATGCTCGGATCATATATAGATACGCTTCGACGTTCAGGTAGGCAGATACTCGGAGCCACCGAGGCGGAATCCAAGGAAAACAGACCGAGCCCAGTACGCTTTACGCATTGGCCAGGCCTTGCAACAGGCAAGGATTCCACCCAGGATCATGGGCACCGATGAGATTGAAAAACAGGTAGGTTTCCTCACCGATACGATGCTGAGATGCTACCAACAGACATGTCCCCTATCCGCCCCGACAACAGGCCGTAATAACAGAAACAACTGGTGGGGGCCTGAGTTGGAGAGACTCAGGCGCGAGATGAGGCGGCAACTAAACAGAGCAATGAACACAGGAGCGGACCAGGACTGGGATAACTATAAGACCACCAAGTCCAGGTACAAAAAACGACTACGGTACAGGAGCACCAACTCGTGGAGGAACTTCTGTACCAACATAGAGTCAACAGCGCAGGCCAACAGGGTAAGGAAAGTTCTCTCCAACAACTCAGCCGTATCCCTGGGGTCCATACGGAAACCAGACGACTCACTCACCACCTCACCGGAGGAGGCCGAATGTGCTCTGGTACAGACACACTTCCCAGGCTGTGAGATATCTAGCCCAGCTGGGTGGCCGCCCGAAGCAGTCAATCCAACAGAAGAGGAATGGCAGCTGGCCAATAAGGTAATCAGCCCACCAAGAACACAATGGGCAATCAACAGCTTTGACTCATTCAAATCACCAGGACCGGATGGAGTGTTCCCAGCCCTACTGAAATGGGGCGGGGAGATACTCACTCAGGGGCTAACCTCCGTCCTGGATGCCTGTCTGGCGCATAAATATGTACCGAGACGATGGAGAGATGTCAAAGTGATCTTCATACCAAAACCAGGTAAAAGTGATTACACGGACCCCAAATCCTTCACGCCAATAAGTCTAACCTCCTTCCTACTTAAGACGCTGTAGAGGTTATGTGAAAGACACCTGAGGGAAACGGTACTAACCCAGGTACCTCTGCATCCGAACCAACATGCCTACAGCCCAGGTAAGTCTACAGACTCAGCACTTCATGCGGTTACGACCAAAATTGAAGTAGCAATCAAGAACAAGACTATGTGCCTAGGCACCTTCATAGACATAGAGGGAGCCTTCGACAAGACTAAATTCACAAGTATAACTGCAGCACTGGTAAGACACGGAGTGGACGCAGTTATAATCGAATGGATAAACAAGATGCTGAGCCAGAGGATCATCAGACTCGGCACAGACAAAACCAAACAAGCGTTAGTAGCTAAAGGCTGCCCCCAGGGGGGCGTCCTATCGCCACTGTTATGGAATCTGGTGGTAAACGACTTGATCACCAACCTGAATAACAATCACTACTACACAATCGGTTACGCTGATGACATAGTGATACTGACAAGCGGTATGCATGCAGGTACAGTATGCGACGTCACACGCTCGGCACTCGCGATAGTGGAACACTGGTGCCGCGACAACGAACTATCGGTCAACTCAAGGAAGACCGAAATGGTAATGTTCACCAACAAACGGGCTTTGGGAAACTACCGCCTCCCAAAACTGTTCAACACTGAGCTCCAACTGTCATCTGAGGTAAAGTATCTAGGGGTAATACTCGACTGCAGATTGAACTGGAGCTCTCATCTAAACAACAAAATCGAAAAAGCAACGGTCGCCTTCTGGCAATGTCGTAGAATGGTAGGTAAGACTTGGGGACTGAACCCCAAGATCACTCTATGGCTTTACCAGGCAGTAATTCGACCTATTATATGCTACGGCGCGATAGTATGGTGGCCACGCACCAAGCTATCTACGGTCGAAGCCAAACTACAACGACTACAGAGATTGGCCTGCATGGCAACTACGGGCTGCATGAGGACAACACCGACTGCAGCCCTGGAAGCTATACTGGGCCTTCCGCCGCTGCATCTTTTCGTCAAACAAGAGGCCATGGCTGCGGCGGTCCGGCTAAAGAAGCTGAATCTCTGGAAGACGCCTAGGACACCGCATACCGAAATCCTCTATGAGGCCGTAAGTAAGGAACCGCTCCTAGAGGCGGCAATCGACGCGATACCTAGGCAATTCGTCTTCGACAAGAAGTACAAGATCCAGCTGTACGAGGATCCATATGAAGGCCTCAACCCCAGGGAGCTGAGGATCTTCACAGACGGATCGAAAACAAGGTCAGGTACTGGCTCGGGAGTTTTCTCTGAGGACCTAAACATACACATCTCAACACCATTAGGAGCCCACAATACGGTCTTCCAGGCAGAGTGTATGGGCATAATAATGGCCGCTCACGCAATCGCCTCTAGGAAGGTAACGGATTACCCCATCCGTATACTCTCCGACAGTCGATCGGTTCTACAAGCCCTGCAGAGTCACAAAATAACCTCAGGTCTCATATACGAATGCCACAAAATCCTAACAGAGGTATGTACCACCAATAGTATAACCCTGCAGTGGATCAAAGGGCACAGCAACTCACGTGGCAACGACGCAGCTGACGCTCTGGCAAGAGGCGGCTCAGAGACGAAAGTGGTAGGTCCCGAACCCATAATACCTCTACCTGCTGCATGGCTGCGGAGAACACTACGTCACAACACCAAGGTAGAACACCAACAATTTTGGACTAACCTAGGTACATGCAGGCAAGCCAAGGAGGCCCTCCCGACAATCAACCCCGGATTGTCTCGGAAGCTCAAACAGCTCAAGAGGCCGCAGCTCAGGCTAATAACCGGAGCACTAACTGGTCATGCCCTTCTAAACAAACATCTTTTCACTTTAGGTGTCACTGACAGTCCCCTCTGCAGGGCCTGCATGGAAGAGGACGAAACAGCCGCCCACGTCATCATCACATATGTCCGGGGGTGGCAGATTACCGGGCGAAACATCTTGGTTCGCCAAGGGCACTCCTGGAAGTCGTCGGCAACATAAAGGGTCTGCTAGGCTTCCTGGAGGAACTGGGATGGCACGAATGAGGCCACCCGGCACGCAAAATAGGCGCAATATATGGACGTCGAGTTGCGGAAAACAGCCCGCGTTAACCTTAACCTTAACCTTATCGTTCGAGCCGAAGAAGGCTCTACGACGTCTTTACGTTATAATAGTTTTTTTTTGTTTTTTGCTCATTTACGTAGTTCAGTGTGTAATATTCTAATATTGATAGCAAATTGTGCGGTGATCTAGTGAACAAGTGGGCAGCTAATTAAATATTTGTTTAAAAATGCGTGTTTAGTTGAACAAACGGTTATCCGCGGTCTCGGCTACTATCACCAAGCAAGGCCTCTACCAAACACCGTTGCCAGCGATGATTATAACATTTATAACGTTTGAACGTGGCACTATTGTTCACAAATTCCACAATAATATTTTGATATCTACTTAGTCAAAATATTGTGACCGTCTAAATTGAATCAATTTAAGAAAGTTCACTGCGTAGAAAGGCAGTTCTGTTTTCTTACATGTGTACTCTCATATGTGTCCTGGCAGGTTCGTTTTTACGACCACAATAATGAAGTAAATTATACACCTTTGATATTTATGTAAAATTAAAATTAAACACAGTAAAGGCCATAATGAGTAGGGTTTGTCATATGTTCCGTTAGAAGTAAACATGAGACAGTCAAAGTAGACACATTTCAAACAGTTTAAACAAAGGATCACGACATGGCGACACGAAGTCTCTTGTGCTATGATGCTTCCACTTAACTCTAAAACTGGTTCCCAACTAAAAAAGTGTACTAAGGAATTTACGATTTGTCGGCCCCGAAGAGCTGAATAAATTTTATTAAATCCGACCGAGTTTACGACTAGTCGCGTCAGCATTTCGTCTACCTACGGGGGTGAGATGGGCTTTTTAATAAAATAAATCACGGCTTACCTTGGAGTTTCACCGAACCGGTGCGTTTAACCGTGTGTTTATGGACTTGTGCGAAATATGAGGGACTTCGAACGCAACTAATATTTGATGAAAACTATTTTTTTTTACTACAGACGGCCATCCATGATTACCATTTTATCGCCTATCGCGTCGTGCGTCATTTTCACACTTGTTTAATACATACTTGTTATACCTTGTGCAACCTAGAAGCGGTTTTTGACACCCGTCATCTCAGTACATTTTATAACCTAAACTCGATTTTAGGTTATAAAATGTATTGAGATGACAGGTGTCAAAACCGCTTCTTAGGTTGCACAAGGTATAGTACGTGACAGCTATGGTGACGGTGACAGGCGATAAAAACCCGACCGTATTAGGCTAGCAGTACTTTTATTTGTCATTTATACATTAATTATGACAAAGATAAGACCATGCATAATTGATCTGAAGACAAGTCTATAATCTATCTCACTTTTGGTGCCAAGTAAAAGCATATTTTTTGTACTACACATCACTTAACAACTAAATTAATTGCTGCCAACCTAAATAAACGCAGCGTTTTAGAAAAAAAAAACTGAAATAAATTACAAAGTTAACAGACACTCTTTGCCGATTTCACGTCTCCCGTTTGTAGAGTCTGTCCGGAAAGAATAGTGTCGTAGAATGTACGAGCTCCCATATAAACCACGACACTTTTCTTTCCGGACAATCTCTACAGAATGAGGCGCAGATAATCGAAATTTGATGAAGTGAATTCACTTTAACCCTATTAAAATTTTAGTTTTAGTTATATTTCTTTGTATTTGAGTTAGATGAAGCCTTTTTATCTACACCCACATCATAAATCCTCTATTCTGCGTTCGAAATCCGTATCTAATTACCACCATTATTGCAATCAGTATTCTGACATCAGCGTATTATCTGTGACCGTGGCTAAAAACGTATGAAAATTCATTACCACATCGTATAACGGTAACGTAATGAAAATTCAGTCCTGCCCCCCGACTGGCCGGCACATTCGAGATATCCGTGGCAGTGCAATGGCGGTCATTCTAAGGGTTTCCGAACGTTTCATTTCAGATTTATAATATGTGTGTAGATAAACTTCAACGTACGCAACTGTACGTAAAGAGGCCTTTAAACACTCGTGTGATCTTATTATATTAAAACCACACTTGTATTGTAAGGACCCTTATTACATAACAGTTACATAAATTACTATTAATTTAATAATAACTGAACATAAATGAGACCCAAAGTCTGAGTTTTGCATTTGTTTCTCAAAACGCTCGAAACAAAATGACGTGCAAAAGTGACGTCACGATCAATTAGTAGTTTAAACTTTTAAAAGTATAGAAAAAAATATGAAGTTGCTATATTTACTGTGAAATGTTGCATTTATGTATATGGTTGCCTTACAATTTATTTTACAGTAAAATGTTACGACATCGGACAATGTCGGTCAAGAAAAACATTTGACGTCTGACGTCTGATTGAGACGTCTCGGCATTTGGATGGCTTTTTGATTTAGATAGTTTGTCCGACGATAACTTTAGTAACGATTTTCCGATCTTTATGAAATTTGTTGGGGTTGTAGCAGAGACCAACAAAATTTGCGAGTTCGTATTCATATACCCCGTCTCAATCCAGCATGAGCTGAAATTAGAAGGCCTAAAAAGGTTTTGTAAAGGGGTCCTGTTACATTGGTCATCTTATTTGCTACTTTTACGAGCAAGTATGGTTGAGTTTGGTATCAAACGAAAGGTATTGATTAACACTCTCGTCAAATCCTTATTACCTGCTTACAATTTCATAACAATTAGCAACATAAAATTGATTTCAAAAATATTTTCAATTATATTTTGGTTTTGGTGTCAATATTTTGACAACTGACTTTTTTTTAAATTTATTAGAGCTTTGGCTGCTAGGGCCATCAGCATACTGACATTTAACACATTAGTTAGAGAGAGTTACCATAGACGCATAATGATGGTGACCTAAACCTATATAGGTGGTCCACAGATGACAACGACATGTCAAAGCAACATGTGAGAGGTGGATCTAAATTTAGATGTGACAAAAACTGTCAAATCTGAAGCGATTTTGTCGCGGTAAAATTTTGCGCATCAACCGCACAATTTAATATGGACGTTTAGTTTCGCCGTGATGGTTAGTTGAGAAAAAAATACCCGATACCTATTTTTGGTATTTGTAGTAATTCTACTATTGCACATTTATGGCGAAACACAAGATTCAGGAGTTCACAGTTCGGGGCGAAGTACTAGTGTACTATAATTATATAAATATGTAAATTGACAATGAAGAATTATGTGCCCTCCCTAGTTATTATAAGGAAGAAGTGTGATCAAAATCGCTCCAGCAGTTAATGAGCTCATTATAATAAAACTTGGTTGCTATGACACTTAATAGATCTAATTGCACATCAAAGCCATCCAGAGGCCCTTTCAAAAGCATACTATACAATAATTTCATCAAACCCAACCCAGGAGGTTTAAGTATTCAGGAACAATGAGGATAAACAGTGAGTTGAATTGACTATTAATTTGATTAATAAGCATGTTTCCTGTAAATGATTAGCAAATTCGTACGATTATGTGAACGAGAGGTAGTTGTTCACTACGAGTAATTGGCGTTTCGTATTAAATTGAATTTGTAAATTTTAGCCCTCATTTTTATCTCACCATTTTATGCTAAGTATTCTATTTATTTAGATAGGTGAAAAACGCCAAAATCAAAATAAATTGGGAGAAAACTAGAAGTCAATCTTTTTTTTTTATTTTATTATGCAGAATTGCGATTATGTATGTTAATCTATACATATAATAAACGCGTAAGGAGAAAAAAAATGTACATTGAAGATATTTGAGAAAATCGAATTTAGGGGGCTTTAGAAACGTTGACTGAATACATTTTGGTGATTTTTGGAATTTTTGTCTGTCTGTCTGTGAGTTTGTTCGCGATGTACGCAAAAACTATTGCACAGAATTTCATGAAATTTTGTATTATAGTAGTTTATACCCCAGGGTAACATATACGGTAGTTTTTATCCCGCTTATTTAAAAACATTTTTTTCCAGTTCAAGCAAGTCTGTTTGGAAAGAGAAGTGCCGTGGTTTATATGGAAGCTCATACATTCTACGACACTTCTCTTTCCGAACGAGTCCATTTCGTTGTGAAAGTTGAAAGTAACCGGAAATATAACTGTCACCGACTAAAGGATGATGCACGGTGTTCCGGACCGTCTCCGACACGAAAATTCCGAGACTTCATTTTGTATAGAAAAGCGTCACGTGATCCTAGGAAGTCACCTGTATGTGCAGTGAAGTGTCGGAAGTGTCGTGTCGGAGACGGCCCGGAACACCGTGCATCATCCTTAATATGTACCTTCAATTTGTGGGATATTTTATTCTATAAATTAAATTATCTATTTGGCTCATTCCTAGCCTCTGCAGCGGAGGCCTAGGCCACTTTTTCCTTTGTATATGACATCTGTACGTATATAAGGTTTATAGTTTATAATTTGTACTTAGTGCGTCAACATAAAATAAACAATTTATTCTTCATTCTTGACCGTTGAGTTTTGCCCAGTCCCGTCCATGCTGCTGAAGCAATTCTCGCTACGATGTTTCGTGCCTGAGCCCTATGCGGTACTTGGCATTTGGCCTTCGCATATATTGCCAAGACACTTAAGAATTTTAAGTTTTGTCCGGTCCTTTTCATGCTGCTGCTGAAGCTGAACCCGTTGTCACTGCGACGTTCCGTACCTGGGCCCTATACGGTACTTGGTATTTGGCCTTCCCATATATTACATTACCATTGAGTTTATACCCGGCCCTGTCATTCTGCTGATGAAGAAATTCTCGCTGTGACGTTCCGGGCCTGGGCTCTGTGTGGTATTCGGCCTTTTGGTCTTTGCATATATTGCCGCTCCCTTGGGCCTTTTCCCTCGGGTTCGCTAAGACACGTGACTATTCAGTTTATACCCTATCATGCTGCTGCTGAAACAAATTCTCACTGCAATGTTCCGGGCCTGGGCCCTATGTAGTTTTGGCCTTCGCATACATTGCCTTTCATCCTCAGGCTTTGTTGAGTATTGTCCGGTCCCTTTCATGCTACTGTTGAAACAATTCTTGCTGCGACATTCCGTGCCTGAGCACTTTGCGGTACTTGGCATTTGGCCTTCCCATACATTACTGTTCGCCCTCGGCCCTTCGGCCCTCGCGTTCGCGACGGAACTTGACCATTGAGTTTATACCCGGCCCTGTTATTCTGCTGCTGAAGAAATTCTCGCTACAAAGTTCCGGGCCTGGGCCTGAGCTCTATGTAGTATTCGGGCTTTAGCCTTCTCATACATTGTAGCTTCGTCGGGACTTAGGCCCTGGGATTCGCGAAGACACATGACTATTGAGTATTATCCGGGTCATTTAATACTACTGCTGAAGTAATTCTCGCTGCAACGTTCCCTGCCTGGGCACTATGCGGTACTTGGCATTTGGCCTTCCCATACATTACCGCTCACCCTCGAGTCTTCGGCCCTCACGTTCGCGAAGGCACGTGACCATTGAGTCTATACCCGGCTCTGTCATTCTGCTGCTGAAGAAATTCTCGCTGCGACGTCCCGAGCCTGAGCTTTACGTGGTACCTATTTGACCTTTGACCATCTCATACATTTGACCGTTAAGTTTATACCCTGTCATGCTGCTGCTGAAATAAATTCCCGCTACGACGTTCCGGGCATGGACACTATAATGCGGTGCTCGGCATTTGGCCTTCTCATACATTTCCTTACATAATTGGTCAATGTTACTCTGCGTCCGTAGGAAATACCTTAGACAACCCTACACGTGATCCCTAGGCGCTGCTTAAAGAATACAAACTTGACTGTCCCATCTGGACCTCGCAGCACTCACCGGATTTTGTTCATCATCTGCTTTTCTACTACTACTATCCGAGAGTAGACCTACCTATACCTACTACCTGTACCTATCTATATCCAGTGACATGTAGCCATACGATAAATAAATAATTAGTAACGTACTATTGAACATGTAGAAAGCGTAAGTTTTAAAGTATTGGTCTGGAAATAGTCAATGAAAATACCAAACCGCCTAAACACACACAGCTAGTAGTAAATGAAAATGCCTACATAGAAGTCATACATAAAAATAAATAGATAAATAGGAAATAAAAAGATCAATCTTACTCCAGGAATCATAGTACGAGCTATGATGACTATGACTATGACTAGTCGCTGTGGCCAAATTTGATCAAAATAAATAAATGTTATGGGACAATCTTACACAAATCAACCTAACCCCACGGTAAGCTCAATAAGGCTTGTGTTGTGGGTACTAGACGACGATATATACAGGGTGTTTGGCAGAGGGTTGGACAAACAAAACAGCAGAGAGGTGGGGCCATATGCTACTTACTTAGCCCTATAAATTCGGCCTAGGCCCCAAGGTTTAGGAAAAAAAAATGTCCATAGCTCTTACTTAAGTTTTCGATAGTCTCCGGCTAAACAAAATTAGCAAGTAAATCAGGACATTAGGAATTTATTTTACATCAGCAGTATCATTTTTCATTATTATTATTATCCTGAGTGTCGGTTATGTTGTATTAAAATGGATATTTGGTAGTAATTATTGTGTAAAAAAAACTGCAGCCCTTTAAGGTTTCTGAAAGATGTAAAATAAATTCCTAATGTCCAACTTCGAATTGCATAAAAAAAACTAAAAGACATCGGGCAGTTCTAATTTCAGGAAAACATCCCCAGCTTTTGCCCTTTCCAACGATATGCTACATGCATACATATTTATTCAATAACGAGATTTACTTGCTAATTTTGTTTAGCCGGAGACTATCAAAAACTTAAGTAAGAGTTATGGACAATTTTTTTTTCTAAACCTTGGGGCCTAGGCCCAATTTATAGGGCTAAGTAAGTAGCATATGGCCCCACCTCTCTGCAGTTTTTTTTTGTCCAACCCTCTGCAAAACACCCTGTATAATAGATAGATATAGATAAATGCTTAAATACATAGTAAACATCCATAATTCATGAAAAAATATCTGTGATTAACACACAAATAAATGCCCTGACCAGGATTTGAACCCGGGACCTGCTGCTTCATAGGCAGAGTTAGGAAGTCGTTAAAAAAAAGGGTCAATAGGATCATCAATTCATCATACACGAAATAAAACGTGAGTTACGGGCTCCAGCAAATGCGGTGTCTTCTATAATCTAGCTATTTGAGTACGTCACTTTTTCCTTTATAAAATTAATTAATCAACCAAATAGGGAACTGGAGTATATTGTAATTAAATCGTTTTTACTATTTTCTGAGCATATTTTTTGGAATTTAATTTAATTTCTTTAATTTTAAAGAATGTATCTTTTCCCAGTCTGTTGATGATTTTACTAGCATCTGGTGAACCTTGTTTACTAACATGTTTTAACGCAGCTTATGCCAGTTTACGCTCGCTTGATTTATGTAACTACAGGCAACTGATCAACAGTCACGTTGTTATGGCCAACGCGCATGCGCCTGGAGTGATGTTTATAGGTAGCCTAGACAACAATAAAAAAAATGGCGGAAATTCAAACTTCAACGTAGTGTCAACCATTTTGGGTGGTGACATCTAAGGTGCTGTGATTATTAAAATTTTGAACAAATAATACAGAGGGATACAAAATAAAATGAAATTGACATGACTTATAAAGTGTCCAAAATTCATTAAATGGTTTTGATTAGTTTACATACTGTATAATTATACTAAACTAGCGACCCGCCCCGGCTTCGCACGGGTGCAATACAAATAAACCTTCCTCTTGAATCACTCTATCTATTAAAAAAAACCGCATCAAAATCCGTTGCGTAGTTTGAAAGATCTAAGCATACATAGGGACAGACAGCAGGAAGCGACTTTGTTTTATACTATGTAGTGATGACCCAACGAACTAAGTACTGCCAACTTCCACCGACTGATGACACTCATCGACTTCTACGCCCGTCTCTTACTCCACTCCCACTGATTTGTACGCCATCAGTCCTACCTTCTTCCACCGCTCTCCGACTCTATTCTAGCCCTATTCCCACTCTTACACCATTATTTCCCACCTCTCTCCTACTCTATTCCACCCGTCTCCCATGTGCTCCTACTTCACTCCCATCGACTCCATTCCTACCTTAGAGCTTTAAACCACGGGGAGTAGCCATTGACAGGCGTTCCCCTCTGCCGAATGAGTATGACCAGTGGTCATACTCATTGTTTGGACTGACGTTTATTTGACGTGACTATTTTGACGTTTCGCATACATTTGACGTTCCCCTCCCCCGCAAAAACGGCAGACTTTTTCCGATAGAAATGAGAGCGACTCCTATGCCAGTCTCACTGTCCCATAGTCTTCACCACGAATTAACTCCGTGGTCTTCACCCACTCCTACTACTGAATTCCATCCTTCTAACGACACTTACTTCACTAATGGTGATATAGGTAAATAGTCTCGAATTGTCATATTATGTCATGTCATAGGACTCTATTACGTTATATGTAAATGCGTGTGCGTCACTTTTTTCCGCATGTAGAATATAAATGTATAACAACAAGTGACTTACCGCTCCATACTAAAACTTCCTTTAGTGACAGTAACTTGTAACTGCTTTTTGATCTCCCTATCACGGCGTTATTGCGCTCCACGGCACATTTAACGCCCGACTCAGCGTCGAGGCTTGGTTTTAGTAACAGTAAGCCTACAATTAACCTCTGTGAACGCTTATAATGAATGTTTCAATAAATCAGCTAAATTGCCCTTTATTACGCATCTTACATCTCTTTAATTGAGACAAGCGACGCGGCGGGAGCTGAAATTTAGGAAATTTGTTCCGAAACATGAAGAGTCATTTTACTCAATGTTGATTCGATCATCATGAAACAGAGTTTTTCATTGAATAGTAGATTGATTTCATATAGGTACCATAGTTGTTGTCACTCTGGTACGGTGTTACGATTTGTACAAACTTTTAAATACTGCTGACATACAAACTCTGCTGTAAGCGCCAACCTTTAACTACACCAACTGTTTTTTAAAATTAATATTAGTATTATTTTCGAAAGAAATAGCGTACATTTATGCTTTATTATTTACATCACGTAAAGCCTAAAATTGTATTTACCTTTATTACTATACGGATATAATGAGATATAAAACGTAGGTAATATACAAATTATTACTTGCATGCTGTATTTATTTTGTGTTAGTCGGCAAGTGTAACTATAATGATATCAGTTATTCCAATATTCCATAATATATTTTAAAACAAAGGTACTTAGCTTTATTTATAGAGGCGGTTCAACTAAATACATGACATTATAAAACACATTAAAGGTATAATTTATTTAAATTCAACAGTGTCATAGTTTTAACGATGGTGCCAATTAATTGTTTCCTAACAATGTCGACCGGGATAATTGCACCCGTTGAGTTAAACGCGCTTTTTAAACGATTTCAAAAAAAGGAGGGGTTATCAATTCATATGTATTATTTTCTTTAAATGTTTGTTGCCACAAAACTTTTCTACGCCCATTTGTTTTTTTTTTTAATTGAAATGGTAGTTATATATAGATTGGTCCCTATGTGATCCTTCCTTACCTTCATTTTTTCTATTCTTATAAAGAATATACCTTTAAGGTGATATCATAGGAATTTAGTTGTGATCTGATAATGAATTCATTAGGTGTTATGGCATGGTGATTTGGGTATTTTCTTTAGTACTTAACTCAAACATTTACTTACAAAAATCCCGTTGCGCATGAAGGCCTTCCACTGTTTAACTTAACTTAGACCTCTCGCGCCGAAATAATAATACCTAGTAGTCCGCCTCGAACCGAGAACTCGCAATTTCCTTGCGAACGAGTTAACCAATATAACAAGACCCTCTTAAAGATTTTTTCAAGCCTTCTAGCTCCACAACCCCCTGATACTTAGATCTTTCTCACATACGAACTCTTAATTTATATGTATCTTCGCTACAATTCCAACTTTCATAAAGATCAGAAAAACGTTACTAAATTTATCGTCAAACAAACTCACAAAATCGAAAAGCCATCGAAATACTGAGACTTCCCAGGTCCTAGCAGCGAGTTGTAACAATCATCTAACGTCGTGCAAACATTCCCTACAGTAGTTTCAGGTTCTGGGACTCATTAACTCCTTGATAATGGCCGGCAGGTGGGGCTCCCTGCGCCCGCGCCCGTCTCCTCCCCGCTTCCTTTGTTAATCGGGTTTTAATCGCTTTCCTATCCCTAAAACTAAAATCGTAAATCTGCAAAATTCGTCCCCAATTCCATGGCCGAATTAGGCATCTTGCGAAACTTGCCGCATAAATTACATGGAGATAAGTTTCTATTCCATTCTTAGTTTATGTTGGATATTGCTTTTCTTGCCAAAAAAATTTACAACAAAAATTTGAATACCATGTTGAATTGAACGTTATTTCGTTTTATTTGCCACAGGCTTTTGTAGTACTTAATTTATTTATGAACCGAACTTTATATTGGGTCCTCAAAATTATATTTCATGAATAATACTGTTTGTGTTTTCCTTTCAAACTGATTTGAAATATTTATAAGACTATTTTATACCATCAATTGATATTTGCCATATAGCATTATACACGTGTCTACTTTTACTTGAATATCCATCGCCATGTTTCTTATTGTAACAATACTATTGAATGTTGTCTCTCAATTAATAGGGATTATTGTAGCGACTTCACATACGCGTTTCTTCCAGCTCGATGTACTGCACAATATTAATTCCGCACATTAGAAATTCGCCGCAATCGTTTTATTTTCACGTTAATTGATTCTATACAAACGCCGTTGTTCCAATACGCGTTTCTGCACGATTTTTATTTTTCACATTGGTAATTCACTACAACCGTATTTGTTCACAGTCGGAGTTTCTATACAAACGCTTTTTTTCCTATTCGCATTTCTGCACGATTTTGAATCTGACAGTATACATTAGACTAAGAACTGACCTCGAAAAATAAGTCACAATAACATACATTTTTTTTTGTAATAATCATCATGGAACTCGATTCCGACCTATTCGGGGTACTGATTTCGAAAATGGGGCTCGTTTTAGATTCCAAGATGGTGGACGTGCAATTTTTCGTAAAAGTCGACATGGTACTCGATTTCGGTCTATTCGGGGGTACTGATTTCGAAAATGGGGCCCGTTTTAGATTCCAAGATGGCGGACGTGCAATTTTTCGTAAAATTCGACATGGTACTCGATTTCGGCCTATTCGGGGGTACTGATTACGGAAACGGGGCCCGTTTTAGATCCCAAGATGGCGGACGTGCAATTTTTCGTAAAATTCGACATGGTACTCGATTTCGGCCTATTCGGGGGTACTGATTTATATGATTTGTAGTAATGATTTCATCAATTCGAGCAATATTGGCGGCAAAAAAAAGACGATGATTTCAATGCGACAATTCAGAATTTCCTTCCAGGACAGTTGTTTACTTACAAATCAGTCGACACGGCTACAAACCAGGATGATGTATCAACTATCCCACAGAATTTTTAAATTCATTGGAATTGCCAGGACTACCACCACATAATTTACAATTAAAGTAGGATCAGTTGTCATCATGCTGCGTAGCATAAATCAACCTCGACTTTGCAATGGAACGAGTTACGAGACTGGCTGTGAAAATAACGCCAAAAAATTGCACGTCCGCCATCTTGGAATCTAAAACGGGCCCCATTTTTGAAATCAGTACCCCCGAATAAGCCGAAATCGAGTACCATGTCGACTTTTACGAAAAATTGCACGTTTGCCATCTTGGAATCTAAAACGAGCCCCATTTTCGAAATCAGTACCCCCGAATAGGCCGAAATTGAGTACCAAGTCGGCTTTTACGAAAACTTGCACGTCCACCATCCAACACGGGCCTCATTTTCGAAATCAGTACCCCCGAATAAGCCAAAATTGAGTACCAAGTCGACTTTTACGAAAACTTGCACGTCCACCATCCAACACGGGCCTTATTTTCGAAATCAGTACCCCCGAATAAACCGAAATTGAGTACCAAGACGACTTTTACAAAAAATTGCATGTCCGCCATCTTGGAATCCAAAACGGGCCCCATTTTCGAATTCAGCACCTCCGGATAGGCCGAAATCGAGTACCATGTCGACTTTTACGAAAAATTGCACGTCCGCCGTCTTGGAATCTAAAACGAGCCCCATTTTTGATATCAGTACTCCCGAATAGGTCGAAATCGAGTACCATGATGATTATTACAAAAAAAATGTATGTTATTGTGACCTATTTTCCGAGGTCAGCTCTTAGTCTAATGCATACTGTCAGCTTCAAAATCATGCAGAAACGACGCGAATAGGAAAAAAAGCGTTTGTATAGAAACTCCCACTGTGAAGAAATAAGGTTGTGGTAAATTACCATTGTGAAAAATAAAAATCGTGCAGAACTGCGTATTGGAAAAAAGGCGTTTGTATAGAATCAATTAATGTGAAGAAAAACCAATGCGGTGAATTTCTACTGTGCAACTTCAATATTGTGCAGTATCTAGAGTTGGAAGAAAAGCGTATGTGAAGTCGCTAGAATAATCCATTAATAGCAGTAGGAAGTAATAAAACACTTTATTGTTCAATAAAAGAAAAACCTAATACGTATCATATATTCTCAAGAAAAATTCTATCTATCTAGTCTCATTAAACTTTACAACAAAACAATAAATTAATACGCCCAATTCCTTAGTACTTACACCAATTTCGAGTCGTTACTATTGAAAATGTAGGCCCATCCCATATTGTCCGAAAGCCGAAACAAAGACCTCGGCATGATTTTTGACTGCAAATTCCGAGACCGAGTCCGTGACCAAGATCCCGGTCAGGACTTGTTGTTTAATATATTATAATAAAAAAATCACAAGTCCTGTGACGTTCCACTCCATACACAAATTGTTTTTGAACATTGTTCTGTTTTCTCTTCCAGCGTAGATGAATCTATACAGGCTGCTCCTTCATCGGGAAGTGTTAACCGCGCTCGCCGCGACACACAACGGCACTCACAACTTTATCAAGCATCTGCAGCAAATAAACTCGTGTCACATCCTATTTCTCTAACATTTCGTCTAGTAGGTACACATGACACTAGCCTTATTGAGCTTACGAGTACTGTGGAACTAAGTCGATTTGTGTTTGTATATTATGTAACACTTAACATCTCACTTACGCATCGCGCTTTGGTATTTGGTTTATTGTCTGTCTGTCGGTCAGGACCGAAACCCTTTTTCTCGGGAATATGTGGAGCTAATATGTACGAGTATGTATGGAGTCCCTTGAAGATGTAAAACATCTAGCTTCTAAGTCATTGCAATCCAAAGATACGACTCAGCCATTGCAGCAAAACCTATAGGGTACCTACAGTCCGTGAGCTCTCAGAAGAACCTTCGGGTTTTAGAAAAAGACGTCGGGTATCAATCAACAGTGACACGTGAAAAAGCAGAACAGCAATATTACTTTCGTGTGTCATCGTTGATTCCCGAAGGTTCTTCTTAAAGCTCACGAACTGTACCTACTTCCCGTAGATGTACCATCCTGATATTTGGCTAAAAGGACGGTCTTACAGCATAAGTAAATGAGAGAGTTCGAGATTCGTTAATTTGCTGTTCCTCCACAGGATTTTTTTTTGCGATTACAAACTTACAAAACCTATAGGGTACTTCCCATAGACACAGACACAGCATAAGTAAAGGAAAAAGTCGGAAAATTGTTACTCCATTGCAATAAAAACATGTTTCCCGAAAAAAGTTTAATCATCAATTTGATTTTTCTTTTCGTTACAAACAGCAATGTTTTTCCAACTCGCACATGACCGGTTTTTTTATGACATGGAACCTTATTACTTTACTCTCTATTGGATACCTGTGAGCAATTGAAGGTATATTTATTGCACGGAGTCGAGGACAAAATCGTCTTAGTGCAATAAAAACATGTTTCCCGAAAAAAGTTTAATCATCAATTTGATTTTTCTTTTCGTTACAAACAGCAATGTTTTTCCAACTCGCACATGACCGGTTTTTTTATAACATGGAACCTTATTACTTTACTCTCTATTGGATACCTGTGAGCAATTGAAGGTATATTTATTGCACGGAGTCGAGGACAAAATCGTCTTAGTCCTAAAACGGCATTTTCACGAATGTGCTACAAAAGCCCTTCAATTAAACACCTAACGACAACATGGCTACGAAGGTATTCGAGGCGTCACTGAAATTCGCCGTCAGGTTCACCCGACATATTAGTGGCCATAATTTAAGAATAATGCCCGAGTAATTTCACCCCGGCGACCCGCGAAATCTATGGGCCCTAATAAACGGTAACGACTACTATGGAAACAATTATTTAACGAAATTACCGCTTTACATGGCTACCTTTCACGAAAACAGTGGATTAAGATAATTTGAATTGATGGGTTTCAATTATTAACGGTTTTAATTATAGGTTTAAAAGGAGGTTTACAGCTGTTTGGGTAATAAAATCCATGAAAATTACTTAATACTTACTTTGAAATAAAGCGATTAAGTACCTATTTATTGCCACATTTATACCATTATTTTTTTGTTTAAATTATATGAAACACGAAAACAAAAATATGTATCTACTTATTGAATGTAACGTAACTATTAACATATTATAATACCAAGAATTTAAGTTAATAAAATATGTAGGTAACTAAAATTTCGACAATGAATTTTCATGTATTTATTTGACTAGAAATGGTGATGTCTCGACTTTATCAAGACGCCAATTATTTAATATTCTAAACCAGTTAAGCAAACAATCCGAGATAAGACAATAATAATAGTAGAATATCATTTGGAATCAACATAGCGGCTAAATATTTAAGCAAATCCTGTCAGAAGACGCCCTCGGATTGCTCGCCGGCGCGACATGATCCGCGTTCAAATTATGCTCACCCTAAGACATAAAGCACCATTACAGTGGGTTACAATTAGAGTTAAGAGGCTGAGAAGACCCGATGACCTTCAAATTGACTTTACTTAAACAGTCATATAGCTATAACTACTTGTTTTGGAAAAGTAAAAAAAATATATGTTAATATTCATTATATTTAAAAGAACTTGGTTAATTCCAATACACAATTGGACGAAATCGGCTCGATAGAAAATAATTCCAAAGTTACATCTAAAATTTGCTTAAAACAATTGCACGTCTTTAGTTTCTTGGCTTATATGTCTGTAATTAAGGACAACATTCCACCACACTAATACTAAAAACTTCGTTGCCTTAAATTTCTCAATTAATGCATAGTTTTTTTTTAATCCATCAATTTGCAAAATTTGCAATGAGCTCCCATACTAATCGTAACGCAGTGTTTCTATTTCACTCGCGCTGAAAACGATAGGGAGGGAATTTAGCTCTTATCATCCTCTTAAGTTACATTTGCGAAGTAGGTAGATATTGATATATAAATCGAAAAAAATAGTGAGAAGAAAGATAATGGTTGCTTACATACTTTTTTTACAAAACTGGATGCATATTTTGATTGCAGATGAAATTAATAGCTTGGTACAAAATGCGATACGGATTTAGTTGGTATATTTACTTTTAATTTGCAGTCGCTGTCGATTATTCACTAAGTCGGGCGCGTAACGGCTGCGGTATAAGGCGGCTTTCACATTGCTGCGGTTTCCGCATGCGGCGCAAGTGAGACAGCGCTCTGCATGTGTGTACTGTATGCCCACCGTCGCCGCATGCGGTTGCGGCGCCGGTGTGATAATCGCCTGAATACTGACGTCAAAGCTGGCCTACTGTGACCCACGATTGTTCGCCTGCGCCCGTGAGCCAGCGTTAATACGCGCGTTAATTGAACCTCCCCGCGCCTGAGCTTGCAAACTAAGTAATAGACGTGTCCGTAAGCCTGGGAGATCCCTCTACCTTCAGGACGGATGTTTTACTTACACCGCCCTTTGGGTCGGATGGAAGTAGTATTCGTAAAAACTACTATCTATGACAAATATATGGGTTAGGTTGACTGGCGGACCCCCCTGGCATAGCACTAATATCTTTTTCACCTTAGCAGCTCGAACTAGGGTTCTTTGCTGCCTAAATTCAGTGAGAAAAATTAAATTTTGCTGAATTGAGGCAAGTGAGACAAAATGACCTTGAACTGACGTTGGAAATAAAATGCCAATTACGTGGGCGAGATTTAATACAAATTCGAAACACTAAGAGTTTGTTAGCGTTGTCTTTTTCACGTCCTTAGTAAATAGAGAGAAACAGAAATATTTTAAATGTCATTCAATCTAATTTTACTTAATTTTAATTCGTATTCTGAATTTTCGATAGCAGACCCTGACACAGAGCCAGAAAGAAACGTTCGGAAACGCGCACAAGTAACTAATTTGTAAATATAATTAAAACATTTTTTAATCGTTTAACCATACTAAACTTAAAATAATTTATATTCTTCTTCTTTATATCAAAATAAATAATGTTATAAATATAATATAATGTTAGGGTGCTAAGATGTATAAAAAATAAAGGATCTGGTGGATAAATTTGCAGCTATCAGGTAAGTCTCAGTAGCTCAGTTGGTCAGAGCGATCGGCATGTTTTCCAGAGTCGCGAGTTCGATTCTCGCCTAATTTTCTACTTTTCCTTTATTTCGAAATATTTATGACTTTTTGACTGTTCTACATTCAATTACTCTACCAGTCGCTGATTACTCTAATAAGAAGCTTGAATCTTACAGTTTCCATAAATGAACAATATCACGTTCTCTCCTTAGACACTGATTTATGAAACACCATAATTTGTTACTGAGTTGCTTTTTTATTAATGAAAATTACATTGTTTACCTTTTACATTGTTTTAGAAAATTCAATAGTATTTACTTATGTATCTTAAATGTATTTACATCGTGGGCCCATTAGGGCCCATTATGTGTGTAGTTATTAAACTAGAAAGATTTTTAAAGAGTATTCCTGATCATATCTAGAGACTAAAATGTCCTAAAACTTTTCTGGAATACGCCTAGTTTCAGAGTTAATACCAATAAAAAAAAATATAATAATTTATAACTCAGCACAAAACAGTTTCTTGATGGCGTTGTTGCCACTATTGAGCATAGTTTTCAACTTTTCACATCCTTATTGACAGATATCAAAGTGACAAGGAACACCTTGTGAAAACTAAATTTGAACAAAAAAAGATATTAGTCTGGTTTTTTTTTTCAAGAAATCGTTGTCGAGAAGCAAACGATATTACTTTTGGGCAACCGGGCTTTTTACCTGGTTTAGACCCTGCTGTATCTGAATTGCCGGTTGCCATCAAAGAAACTACAACCAGAAGTGAGATACGGCCAAAAAAAGGACCCGTTTTTTAGCTTTTCTTAAATAACTCGAAAACAGTAGCACCTACTAAAAAATGTTCTGCCACTTAAGTAATCTACATAAAATTCTCTATAAAAAAGGTTCTATACAGTTTTTTGCTGGGATCAATGTTTAATGAGATATTAAGGGACTAAGATAGACAATAAACATATATACTAATTAGCTTATTCCCGCGAGTTTGTCTACGTGGGATTAACATTCGCTATAATAAATTAATGAAATGCCGCAGTTTAATCTGACAGCAAAAATAAATTTAACGTATAAGCTTTTTTACGTCTACAGTAAGCAACAATTCCATACCAACTTCAACCCCCCGTTTCATCCCTTTAAAAGATGATTACTGGGATAAAAACTATCTTATATCCTTCCCCACAACTCAAACTATCATCACACCAAATTTCATCTAAATTGGTTCAGCGGTTTAAGCGTGAAGAGGTAAGAGACCCACTGACTAGTCCAAAATTATTAAACTCTCTCTCCTTCTCGATGCGACAGGCAAAGCATATTACTTTTTGTTTACACGGATTTTTACCCTATTTGGACCCTTCTGAGTTCGAAATTTAAATATTTTTTTTACCGGAAGTGGAATATTTAAGATGGCGGCCAGTATAAACCTAAGCGACGAAAAATCTATGTTCCTCGATTGATTATACTTTATTTTTAACGATTGTTATTTTTGGGAATAACAGTTGTAATGCCACGTATTAAAAAAAAAAAGATTACCTATTTGCAATGGTTCCAAATATACTGGTCTTTAAAGTTAGAAATCGCCGTCAACACTGTATTCCACCACGCGCTTTGTGGACGGGGTTTTGGGAACACGTCTGCAGACCTCCGGTACCCCGTCGTCGTTGCTCTTACGGGCCCATTGTAATTCTGCTCGTGCAATCTCCTCCGCTGACGGCACCTCGGAATACTTGAGGGCCTTCTAGCTCGGAACCTTTCAGGCGAATGATGGAGCTGCTGTAAAGGTGTAAAGAGTGGGTGTAAAGAATGTAAAGGCGGCAGCATCGCCGCATGCCTGGTCTTCCGCAGGAGTGAGTTTACGTCATGTTCCGCAGCCTCCTTTTGGGTCAAAACTGTGACACTGAAGGTGGCTACTGCCGCCCACGCCTCATCACTATCGGCCGTTAGGCGAATTAGAGCCGGTAGTGCCAGGTACTACCCTTTCAACTAATTTTGCTCACTACAATAATATAAAAAAACGAGAGATTTCCGTCCAAAAAAAGAATAGTACATTTTTGAAGCCTTGCTGGACCTTGACACCATCTTCTATATCTTACTTCCGGTCTAACATTATTTGATGGCAATTGCAAAATATTATAATTACAACTGTTATTCCCAAAAATAACAATAGTTAAAAATAAAGCATAATGAATGGGGGTATCCATACGAGGAACATTGATTTTTCGACGCTTAGGTTTATACTGGCCGCCACCTTAAATATTTCACTTCCGGTAAAAAAATATTTTAAATTTCGAACTCAGAAGGGTCCAAATAGATTTTTACCCTATTTGGACCCTTCTGTAAACAAAAAGTAATATGCTTTGCCTGTCGCATCGAGAAGGAGAGAGAGTTTAATAATTTTGGACTAGTCAGTGGGTCTCTTACCTCTTCACGCTTAAACCGCTGAACCAATTTAGATGAAATTTGGTGTGATGATAGTTTGAGTTGTGGGGAAGGATATAAGATAGTTTTTATCCCAGTAATCATCTTTTAAAGGGATGAAACGGGGGGTTGAAGTTGGTATGGAATTGTTGCTTACTGTAGACGTAAAAAAACTTATACGTTAAATTTATTTTTGCTGTAAGATTATACTACGGCATTTCATTAATTTATTATAGCGAATGTTAATCCCACGCAGACAAACTCGCGGGAAAAAGCTAATTAGTATATATGTTTATTGTCTGTCTTAGTCCCTTAATATCTCATTAAACATTGATCCCAGCAAAAAAACTGTATAGAACCTTTTTTATAGAAAATTTTATGTAGATTACTTAAGTGGAAGAACATTTTTTGGTAGGTGCTACTGTTTTCGAGTTATTTAAGAAAAGCTAAAAAACGGGTCCTTTTTTTGGCCGTATCTCACTTCTGGTTGTAGTTTCTTTGATGGCAACCGGCGATTCGGATACAGCAGGGTCTAAACCACGTAAAAAGCCCGGTTGCCCAAAAGTAATATAATTTGCCTGTCGCATGGAGAAGGAGAGCGAATTTGAGATTTTGCTCCCAGTCTATATATTTTACAAATAACATTTACTTTTCAAAATATTTAAAAAAAAGTTTTTTTTTGTGAAACTGACCTAAATTCATACAATGTTTTTTCCTTCTTTTGGCCACAGAAATGCGTGGTTAAGATGTTCCGGTTTTCTCGAGCCAACTGTGTATGCATAATATTGCCACTTTGGTCATCACTAAATCTGACCTTGATTCCTACGTAGATTGTAATGCAATGCCTGAAATAAATTACGTATTCGCTTTAAGAGCTGATTTAATTTACACCGTCTGATTTTAATCCACGAAACGATTCAACGCAAAGGCATTAAAATCGGGTTCATCAATGGTTTAAATCTCTCGCGCAACTTATACTCGTTACGGAATACAAAAGAAACTTCGTCATTATGGTCCTATTTCTCTTATACTTTGAAACTGATTCGTTAATTGCTTTTAGAATCTACTGGCGCCCAACTTTGGGAGCGATTTGTTTCTAATGAAATACTTGGAACTCAGTTAGGTACCTGTTTCAGCAGTATTATAATTTATTCACTGACGATGATACTGTGGAGAACGGAATTCCATTTAATCTGAGATTGATGAGCTACATTCAAAAGCGTAGGTAGATATTATACTTACCTAGCAGCTTTCGTACGATTCGATAAGCATAAGCCGGTTACGAAAGGTACGGTTTTTGAGGATTCATATGTTGATCCACAAAGCCAGAAAAACGGCAGCGTAAGCGGCGAATAGCGCTACACATCAGTCTTGAGCCTCTGGGCTAGTCCTATGCAAAGTTAAGAAAATAAGTTACATAACTGCTTTACAAATGCTCGACAACATCTGTGCGGGAATTGCGAGAACGTTTGTGATAATTCCTTCTTTTCTGTTATACTACTAAATACGTACTTTGTTATTTGGGGCCTTTGCTTTTCAATATTTACATTCATGATGAAATCAATTGTTATTCTCAGTTAATATTATATTTTCAAAATATATACTTTTATTAGGTCTAATTGATTGTACAAGACTTCAGGCTGATCTCGATAGATTAAGTTCATATTGTTCCATGAATGAAGTGTACTTAAACACAGAAAAGTGCTGTTCTATTACATTTTCACGAAAACACAGTAACATAGAATGTAATTATTATTCTAATTATTCTCTGAACGGCAATACTTTAAATGTTGTATCCGAGGTAAAGGATCTGGGGTTCTGTCTCGATAGCGAACTACAATTAATTTCACATATTAATACAACTTCAGCAAAAGTCTGTAAGATGCAGGGATTTATATTTCGACACAGCAAGGACTTTAAGGAGCCTAACACTGTGCAGATTCTTTATAACGTTTTTATTTGTTAGATCAAATTTAGAATATGCCACTACATTTTGGAATCCTCATTTTAAAGTCCACATTAACACGATAGAAAGAATTCAAAATAAATTCATCAGTAGAATCGAATATAAGTTAAAAAAAAATCTAATAAATTAGAGTCTTTTCAAACTCGTCGAGAAATTCGTGACCAGATATTGTATACAAAGATTTACATGGCCTTATTGATTCTCCTGTTTTACTTTCAAAAAATCAATTAGATACCCTGATCGGCGAACTCGTTCCACAAACTTATTTGCAATGAACTTTGGACGAACTTCTTATGCAAGAAATAGGTTCTTAGC
Source organism: Pammene fasciana (assembly GCA_911728535.1). Lineage (NCBI taxonomy): Eukaryota > Metazoa > Arthropoda > Insecta > Lepidoptera > Tortricidae > Pammene > Pammene fasciana. The sequence goes on from OU452275.1 coordinate 22,698,488, forward strand.
TAGAGCTTGCAAAATATATAATGAAAAGTTGTTAGAAATTGATATGTTTCATTTTCCTTTACAGCAATTTAATTCTGCATGAAATAGTAAGACTAACAAACTAGAAATAATGATATAATTATTCAACTCTTAAAATGTTATATTATATTGCATACTCTGTATCCTTCCAAAATTGTTTTTCCTATATTTTGTTTGATATTTGCATGTTTGTAATTTTACATAATATATAATGTTTCTTAGTTTTTTTTATTGTTAATTTAATCGTACTTCCAACTGAGCAACAGAAATGTTACTATTTATTTGCGGAAACTGTTTGGCTTCTGTATGTATCATCTGATTGACTATTTGTATTGTATTTGCCTGTTTGTTTCCCAAAGGTTTAAATAAATAAATATTATACTAAGGGCCTGTTGCACCAACCCCCATCGACAGACTGATTAACGTTAATTATGGTAGTGCAGCTGTCATCCCATACATAGTCGTCAATCTTTTAAATCAAGTACATTTTAACGATAGCAATTACGTCAATAGATCATTCAGTGCAACCGGCCCTAAGTCAATCAACTTATAAAAGTAAAATATTGAAAACAGTGGTTGCGTTATGTTTTTTTTATAAAAGCGATATCTGTTATACTTACCTATTTATTTATCCACGTAATCATAAACTGAAAAAGATGTCATATACTTTAGAAAAAGTGACCAAGTTGCCTTCTTAATTACTTTTAACAATTTAAAAAACATTTGACAAAACATTTGACAAAATAACAAATTAAAAACATTTGACAAAATAATTTCATTTGTTCCTAGATTATGCCACGTGATAAAAATAATCATTTAGGGTAAAATGGATTAACATCTTAATTGAATTAAATATATTGGTAATAAGTAAAGATGAGTAATTAATATGGAGCTTTATTATATTCTGCTTCATTACTAATTGAATAGTCCCACGGGATGTTGAAATATTGGTGCAAGTGAGTTCGTTATAACTTTATACTTTCTTTCCGACTTATAGATGAGCCTTAATGAAATGAACAAAAACCTATTATAACGAACATTTTAGGATTTTTATTTTATTTAATACCTAGCTAGTCTTAAAAGTTACCCTACAGATTGATAAGACGTAACCATGACAACAAAGCGACAAGAAGTTGATCCACCCTGCACCCATATGTCGAAGCCACGAGTCGAAGCACCGGTGTAATAGCGACAAACTTGTGAACACTGCATTACATCGCCCTCGTGTGACAGATTGTGCGTTGTCAGCCGTGTCAGCGGACATCGTACTCGCGGCCGTGACGAATGACATAAGAGGATTGCCGTGACGTCACGCGGAAATTATTAAAACGTACTGTGCTTTGCCTGTTTGCAAAACTTTTCTTCGTGTTTTATAATTGAAAGGAAATATGGAAAAATAAAAAAGAATAAGGAAATTTTTGGAAATTTGGATTTTCTTCGTGTGACGATATTTTTGTTATGTATGTTTTCTTAGTGACGTAGCCTTGTGGTAAGACGTCCGACTTTCAATTCGGAGGTCTCGGGTTCAAACTCCGGCTCGTACCACTGAGTTTTTCGAAACTTATGTACGGAATATCATTTGATATTTACCAGTCGCTTTTCGGTGAAGGAAAACATCGTAAGGAAACCGGATCTAATCCCAAAAAGGCCTAGTTTCCCCTCTGGGTTGGAAGGTCAGATGGCAGTCGCTTTCGTAAAAACTAGTGTCTACGCCAATTCATGGGATTAGGTTGTCAAGCGGACCCCCAACCGGGATAAACGCTAGGATGATGATGATGTAAGAATTGACGACAAGAAGAGGCTAACAATAGCCAAATTCTATTCTCATTTGTTTTAACGAGAGTGAAAAAGAAAAGCACTGTGCTGCAAAGTCCGGCATTTTATACATCTTTAAGATTATGAGTAGCATACGGACAGTGGTGGTATTATTGAGCAGAAAATATACTGGAGTCGCCTAGGTTACCTTTTATGATTGAATGACTAATGATTAAATATTTTTTGTCGTAAACATACATTTCTTATTATATTATACTATTTTTGGAGCGGTTGAATTATTACTCAATTTAATTAGGCAGACCAAGTTGGAATCGGCAGCCAAGGATCTAGCGGAGAAAACGAGGGGGGGGGGGGGGGTTCAAAAAATACCTAATGTTTCCTAAGGCAGTTTCCCTGTATCTTCTATACTTTAGGATTTCTCCATACTGTCCCACTTAAAAAAACACACTGTGTATAAGTAGGTATGAATAAAAACAAACTTTCATCAAATGAAATTTCGTACGTTAGTCAACTTAAGTCAACTAGGAACTCTACGTATTAGTTTCTCTGTCTACCTGTCCGCGGCTTAGCTCCGTTATTTTTGGCACTAGAAAGCTTAAATTTAATATGAGTACGTGTATTTAACACGCCGAGAACACGGCAAAATAAAAACTGAAACAAAAATATTAAGGGGTACAATACATACATACATACCTACAATCACGCATATATCCCAAAAGGGGTAGGCAGAGATCACGGATTTCCATTTACTACGATCAAACCAGCAAAACGGCTCTCCGTGAGCCACTTCTCGCCCCCGTGAAGAACGAGACGTGATGGGTGGCGAACCGCATCGCCGCCATGCGGGTGACTATTAATTAAATAAATCACCACAGCGTTCTCACGAGCAGTAGGGATCAGAGGTTTCCTTATCCCTTATCCCTTAGTCGCCTCTTACGACACGACACCCTCGGGAAGAGACGGGGTGGCACTATTCTAAAGCCGGGGCCACGCAGCAAAAAGGGGTACCATCCGTACATGTATATAAAGTAAAGGTGATTTTTTTTTCACTTCAACCTTATTATATTGTGTGGGGTGTAGTTGAAAAAGCAGGGGTCTTTTATAACGATTTTTTAACGAAGCAATACTTTAATACCGTCAACTACTACAACTTTGCCTATGACGCTCAACTTTGCCTAAGCGAGTGTTAAGGGATTCTAAAATAACCCTAGAGGTGCCAGCCCACTCCCACTTTTAAAGAACCACGCTTACATTTCTCTTTTTATGATTGTTCTTCTTTTATTGGAGTACTTTTGTTTCTTAAGTGAAATTTCCTAAGTTAGAAAGGCGAGGCTTTTGCAGATATCCGTACTTACTCCTGGCATCGTAAAAGTTGGCCGATTGAAAAAAAAAATTCTTTGTTTCTCGTTGTGCTATTGAGAAATGTTGTTTGATTTAAGCACGGTTATTGGCTGGTACGATTGACTTATCATCCTAGTAATTTTCATCCAGACAAGATTCCAGGTAAATGTCCTTATCTTCCGAGGAAACAGGGAAATAATAAATATTTTTTTTTCTAACTAAGTAGTTAAATAAACTTTCACTTGTACCTACACAATTACAAGTGGCAAGCCTTCATAAATCGCTCTTAACACAGATTCCTAAAAATGAGAAAATCTGTTCCGGATAAATTTTTCACCTCTTTTAGAATTAAAATGTCGTCGTTGTAAGGGAGGTTGTAGTTCTCAACACTAACCTCGTCGGTGCGCGGGCATAGGCTAAGAAGCCTAGCATCCACGCTCTAAACGCACGTGCACGGAGAGAAAAAATTTACTACAAATAAGTAAAAAATAGTCATTCCCAGGACAAGTAAACGTTTACTAAAAACAAGGAAACTTTTACTAAAAACAAGTACACGTTTACTAAAAACAAGTAAACTTTACTAAAAACAGGGAAACGTTTACTTGTTTTTAGTAAATTATTTACTTGTCCTGGGAATTACTATTTTTTACTTGTTTCTAGTAAAAATTTCTCTCCGTGTGTTTTGTTTAAAAAAAAGTTGATGTAGAAATTGGTTTCTGTCAAATGAATCGTTGTATCTTCTCCATTTAGTAAACTTATTTGAGAGGATAATATTTGGCAGAAGTGTATATGACACCGTAAAATTGTAAATACCGTTAGTTTATAATCCAACTAGCGAGATTGTAAACTATGGAAAGATTGTGAACCGTGACGTACTGCTTACAATTTAACGGATTATTTTTTGTTAGATTATAAACTTTCGACAAGGATTATAAACTAACGGTTTTGACAATTTTACGGTGACATATACATATGTATAATTTTATGTAAACCAAGGTTAAATACCTAAGTCCGTCTACTATGTCAAGTCCTGCGACACCTAATAGCTACAGTCGTTGGTTTGCAGGTACATTTCGCTTATTTCCGAAATATCATAAATTAGGCTACCTAATGATTCTCCGAAATATTACTCGCAGATTTTCGATTCGCAGACAACGACTCGCCGAACAACGATTCGCAGAATGGTTTATTCGTAGATATATCTCTTGGTCGACTAAAGTTTGGCAGCTCTGCGAGTGGTTGCCTGCGAATCGATAATCGGCGAATAATATTTCTGAGACTCAATAGGTCACCCATAAATTAATGTGCAGTTTGCCTTTCGCAAATGCAAAGGTTAGGTGTTCTGCGGATAATAGTATAGTTTGAAGTGTTATGTCTGTTTGCTGCAAGTATTTAAAAAAGAAGAAAATATACAGGACTAACACTAAAAGATGCTAAAATAGTAGTCTAGATAATTACAGGCTAAGTTAACACGCTATGGAAAGTTGAGCGCAAGCAGAGCGCGCTTGGCAAAGATTAATAAAGCCAGGACAAAGTCTGTCTGTAAGTTCTGTCATAAATAATAATATTATTGCAATTAATATACAACAATCATGATGTTTGTCAAGATTGTCACTAAAACGTTAGGTGCGCACTGCTACGAGTAGACCACCCTACCCTATGCTATACAGGCTGTAACAAAAATACTGGTAATCCGTTTAAGACCATAATTGGCATCGTAAGAGAAAGTAGGAGCAAAAATTTTTGGACGTGAAATTTTTTTTTGTTTGGGACACGTCGTCCCAGCTGGCCAACCCTCCGTACAAAACCAAAATTTTCTTATTTTTATTATTAAAATACGATACCAATTATGCCCTTTAAAGGAAAAATACGGAGAATGGGGCTCTTAATTCGTCAGCGTTAATAAAATGGTGTATCTACCCAAGTATGCGATCCTCGGATTTTGCGGTGCAGCATAAAACTGCACGGCACGAAGTGGATTAACTAATAAGATTAGCATAATTGCGTTGCCACTGCACGCGACTCCATAGCTTTTCATAATTAACGCCCATTGTTACAAGTTGCGTGTTGGTAAGGAACTTGCCAGAGCTCAAGTAGGGCGGCTTTCAATAATTTTTGGAGTGGCCTAGCGGAGTTGATTTAAAATTTTAATATTAGCCTGTTATTTATAGTTTTAATTAAAGAAAATTATTTTGTTGGCGGTAAAACGTTACCATGTTGAGCACCTCTTCCGTTTATTTATACTAGAGATCGTATTTTAATTTTAAAATATGTAAACAATACCTACATTAAAAACACAATTTATCTCAAGCATAAATCTAATACTCAACAAATAATCAAACAATTTTGAAGTGTTATTGAAGTTGCATCGGAATAATTTTCAAGCTAATTTTGATATTTCTGAATCAGACGTTTGGGCGCTAGGTGTATTATGTTGTTAATACATATGAGTTGTATTGAAGTTGGATCGTTTCTAAGTGTGTTTTAAAGTTAGAAATTAGAATACGGCCCCTGCTGAATTCACTTCACGTGTAATTTTTAATGGTGCAATATCAACGGTCGCGCTCCCTTTTAATTCATTTCAATTCTTTTTTGGATGGGTTTTTCTTCTTTTTTACATCCTATATAGTAAGTCTATTAAACAATAAAATAAACGATCTCACGTGGCGACACGATTTAGGTATGTTGAATAGGGTCCTGTCTTTGTAAAACGAGTACTTTAATACCCTCACTTACAATAATTACTTGTAAAATTAAGCACGCAAAACTATTCTAAATCGATCCTATTTGTACAGCTATGTATAAGATCATGTTACACAATTTTGCGGACGTTCTTGTGCGAAATATACTCAGCCTAAAACAAAATCACTCAAAAAACTATTAAATTGGATAGAGGAATCAAATGAAAATATATCAACTGTACACGCTTAGATACCTAACGGGACTGGCGGAGTCTCAAATATATTTAAATGTTACAGGCTAATAAACTTGGTTCTTAACGCAAAGCCAAGCCCATGGCCACCCATCACTGTTCCCATAACATTCCGATTTATTCAGTCGTGAAATTAAACAAGCCCCCAAGCTCTCTCTATCACAATTTATGTTCGCACTAGGTAAAGGTCGACGAGACAAGATATCTGGGGTTGTACCCTCATTAATTTGAGGCCATGGCCGGTGTATTCGTACCTGATTGCACGGCAAGTGACGAGGCAAATTACAAAGCCGCTGTGTTCCTTTCCAGCGACATGATTTTTAGTTGATGAAAGATGTTCATCACATAATTATGCGATGAACGTTCCTAATAGGAAACCTTTATGGAGTGAACATTCGATTGATTTAGAAAGGATTTAACTATATTTGCAAAAATATTTTCATTATGATCAAAGGACACATAAAAAATGATACATTTATAAAAGTGAGCCCTAGTACTTTCTATTAAAACTATATTATGATTGAATACAATCGTTTCATTCGTTTTTGAGTTATTACAAAAAGTTGTAATTTTATAGTAAAAGGACGTAAATGTCGCAAAATATACTATTAGTTCGTCTCAGAAATGTTTCTCATAGGTTTGAGGATATTAAAGCTACATTAGTGACTCCATTTTCCTTCTCCCTGTACTCATGTCCTATTTATCGCCGGCCGTACATCATGATAAGGGCGCGCAACTCCGAGGGATCCAAGGGCATCGTAAATATTCATTACTACAGCAACATTGAACTCTTGTTAAAGAATCGCGTATAAAGCTGCTTTTTTTTACAATTCCTATTTGTAAAATCTTTATATTTTTGTCGACGGACGGCAGGCAATGAGTCATATCAAAGAAATACTTCATGCTTCGATTGAAGTATGAATTATACTGCGAGCATATAAAGGTACATCAAAACACAGATTCGATGTGCATTTCGATTATTTTGTTGAGCAACTCAATATTTTTTGTTTTGGACGATTTATTTATTTTTAAATTTTTAATTCGTACTCGGATGTAGTTGGTATCACCTCTGTAGGATTTCAATAAAGCTCTTTTTTATTAATGTAACTTAATTGCAGGATTTCTCGTAGTGATATCAATGGATAACTCGTACAGATACTGAAAAGTAGAAAATATTTGGAAAAAGGCGCGGTATTTTATTAATGCTGCCGACCGATACTTATGGAGGTCCAAAGGGGAGGCCTATTTTCAGCAGTGGACGTCTTATGGCTGAGATGATGATGATAATGATGATGATGACTGGTACAATAACATACCTAGCGTTATTTACGACGCATGAGTTACCTACGGAACCATTCCAAAATTTGCTACATATTTGCCATATTTCATGGCCATAATGTTATTAATGTCAATATTATTACCATAACAACAGAGTCCAAGACCGACTGTTGTATTTCACCGAATGGACTAATGATCCGTAGTGATTTAATAGGTTTCGTTCCAAATAATAACGGCTGTTTTCTTCCTATTTTAGGTGAACTATAATATAATCTTATTATGGAAGAGAATTACAGTTTCGGACTTTGCGACATTCCGTGATGTACTAAACCTTCAAGAGTTCGCTTGGTTTCATTTCAAGTGTATTTAATAATTAATCAAATTGTAGTTTAATCAGTTAAGTGTTGCATTGAGTTTTATTCATATAAAACACCCGTGCTACTACGAGCAATGTTTCCATGACTCATTAATCTGTTGTTTAGTTGTAGTTTAAAGTTTTTTTTTTAAGTGGAATAATTTATGGACTTATAAATCTTATAATGCATTCAATAGTCAATAGTCTGTCAATACTGTCTTTATTCAAGTAGGCATAGCAACAAGCACTTTCGAATCGTCAGTAACCATTATCTGAAGCTAATAATAATGAATAATTTAGAGCAATATACACAATGATACAATTGATTTTGATACAATTGTAAAAAAATACATGTTGTAGATGTCAAAAATAATACATAATAAATTCATATAACCAAAACTTAAAGAATAAAGTATTAAAATACTAGTCACAAATAATTCTAGGACAAAATCAAAATGTCACAAGGAAAATTTCAATTGCAATTTAATCCCACGGTGTTATATCATCCATGTAGTCGTGTATATTATAATAGGCTTTAGAAATAAGTTTACGTTTTACATAGTACTTGAATTTGTTTATTGATAATTTGGTAATTTCTATCGGAAGTTTATTATAAAGCCTTATACAATCACCCATGAATGAATTTTTATTTTATGCACTGCTAGTTTATGCTTATTTCTAGTATTATAATTATGTATATTATCACAGTTTTTTCTAAAATTAACAATGTTTTTATGTACATACACAATATTTTCAAGTACATACACAATATGTCAAGAAAACAAAATATTAATTTACACTACCTATACATTCACCTCATTAACATACCCGATAACTCAAGAAAGTTCTCGAGTAACGACCCGACCTGAACCAGTAAATAAGTTCAATTGTCATGTTTTCTTTCCTAATGTCGCACGAGCGGTAATGTGCGGGACCATTAAAAGGACATAAATACACAATCGCGTCTATAAATGTCACGGAGTTTCGTAGTTCGTTTTACTAACTGTGTGGTGCGATACCTACCTGCAGACCGCTTCTTTTTACTTTATAAGTACTTTGTGGTTACGGTTGAAAATAACTACATGCAAAAAGCCCAAAACCATGGAAAATAGCATGCTTATGAGACCTTTAAGTACGTACTCAACAGTGGGTGAAAAAAGGTTGAAGAAGAAGAAGAAGAAGACTAAACGCCTAACTCCATGGACATTTGAGAAGTCTAGGGATGCAGAATAGGAAGCCCCCAGACTCAGAGACCAACTGAGAGTACCCAGCTGGCTTCAAGCGACATTGCCGAGTATGGCCCTCGTTTAACCACCTAAGCATACGACCTGGCAACCGCGGCCACCCCTGGTACATTCGACATCAGATATATCGGAGCGGCAAAGGTGGTCACAAATATCTGAACAAACAACCACAACAGTAGACAATTCACACCTCAGAGTATACATCATCTTGGAATGCTTCCTCACTGGATATGCCTGTCATATAGATGATTGTATCTTAAAATCAGAAGATGCAGCCGCTTACCTGGGAAAAGCAAAGATTTGACTTTTAATGTTTTCGTCATAAGTGACACAAAGTGAGTAAGTATGATATATAAAACCAAACATAACATAAGCCTGCACCAAACATCTCATCATCTCCAATCATCTCTTTTTGGCCCAGTGGTTGACTGGTAGAGAATGCCTTAAGGCATTAAGTCCGCCATTTGTATATTTTATGTGCAATAAAGTTTAAATATATAAATAAATATATAAATTTTTGTCATTTATTTGTCATTTGTTATGTATATTGAGTTCTAGAGGCAACGATCACGTCATTTGTATGCAAATTGCAAGTTTTCGTAACAGCTTCATAATGTCTTGTCTGTGGTCATCATCATCATCAACATCCCAGCCTTAAGACGTCCACTGCTGAACATAGGCCTCCCCTTTAAGGGGGGGGTTTGCCATACGCGCCACGCTTGGCAGGCGGGTTGGCGCGCGCAGTTTTTTTTGTTTATTGTTGTTTAGGCTTTGGTTGTCTGTCATCGAAGGTTCTTTATATTCGTATATAAACAACCTTCGATGGCAGGCCTTAAGGCTTGCGTGACCCGACGCATTATTAAGTAAACGAGAACTGTTCAGCCGCTTTGTTTTCACACGATAAGGGCGCAAATGTTATTCTAACACGTTCTGTTTTTAGGTCGATATAATTAATGACAAGTATTAGTTTTAAAACTTCAAACTTTTCCGGTGTGCATATTAAAACAATTTTAAAGCGTAATTGTATAGCATTTTTTATTGAAACATTTGGTACAATTTACATAAATATTACCAATATCTATTATCCCCTATAACTGATGAGAGGGATTATTTTGTCAATGTGGTGCAGAGCAAACTCAAATGCAGTGAAGAATAAGCTTACAAAATAATCAGGCAGGTAAGAAGATTTCATTAAATTGTCACTCCCAAAGCAAACTGACTAGATGGAGAGCATAACAACCAATAATTTCATTACAAGAAACGAAAGAAGCCAGTTCATTATACAGAGTGTTTCTGTAATAGGAGCAATAAATTTAAACATAGATTCTACTCCTCAAACTACAAAACTTTTGTTCAACTACTTTAAAAAAATATGTATTTTGTAGATTGTCTCTTTTTCATACAAACTAAATATTATTTTCAATGAACATTAAAATCCGTCTAATTGACATTGCTTGTCACCCTACAGACTTAGTCAATTTCGGAATACATTGCGTGTTAGAAAAAACTTTAAAGTGTCCTAAAAATCAAACCATACGTTATTTTTAAAAGTCGCTGAACAAACGTTTCCTGGTTTGAGGAGTGGAATCTACGTTTTAATTTATTGCTCCTATTACAGAAACACACTGTATAATGAACATCGATATATTTTATACAGTACCTAACTATATTGCCTTTATGATAAATGAGTTATATTAAAGCTGTCCCGAAAGTAACGAAATCTACAAAATCAATTTGTACTGAGCTTTAGTGACCATTAAAGTAAATAGCTAAATCAAATAGCTACACGAGAGGCATGCGTACACGCATTCCAGACATTCCTTACAAGGAATGTTATCGCGTTCAATAAAAGAACCGAACTCTTCTAATTATATAACTTTATGAGTGAGCCTATGAAATACACGAAAATATATCCACTTAACCGTCTCTTTCTTTCACCACTCAAGCCAGACTTGAGAGACTAGTGAGTGCGATCGTCGTTTTTCAGAACGTGAAACTATATTTATTAAATACTTTACGGCAACATATATATGAGTTTTAGTTTAAAAAGTTGTGTGTTGATTGTGTGCTTGGTTCCATACCGATATTACTTGTTTTTTTCAATTATCACACAATTTTAATATGCCATTCAATTCGTTCGCAACTTACAATAACAAAGTATCTACCTTCAAGCATGCATTGAAGCCCGTCGGGCGTTGACAGCGTGCCGAGAAGCTTTTCTCGGAGAACCGCTCCGACACAATAGAGAAAGTGCGTAAACAGAGGAGGGCAGCTGCAGGACGCCCCTGAATATAAGCGCAAAGTGCAAATAATTATTTAACTATAGGTAAGACATAGGTAAGGCCTACTACGTGCAAGGGTACGTGAGTCAAAAGTTGGGGGCAGCACCGTCTATTGGCGTGGAGTAATTTAACATTTTTGATTTCGACCACAAGAGGGCAGACCCTCCAACTCGCACGGTCCCTATAGGGTGATATGGCGCCGGTCTACTACCGTACCTGACTACGATACGAGCTTGCTGTAGCTAACAGTTATTAGTTACATTACTATAAACTCCCTGTTCTTACTCTAATGACATTCACCAGAGTGAAAAAAAATTAAACCACATACAAATCCTTAAATACTTTTATAGTTAACATTTAAACACGTCAAGCTTTAAATATTTATGTAAGAAGCAAATAAAAATAGGGTTCCCTAAAACGGAACCCGCACTAACTGACAGCATAACACGAACAAAACTAATGATAAACGACATTGTTTGTTTTCCAGCCAATTAAAGGCTTTGTTCCAGTAACATTTGAATACAAGCATATTTAACTTTTATGTACTGTCAACTGCTACAACGAGCCTTTGTAAACAAGATCGGCTATGTGAGTCACACAAGGGCGCATGAGCGCCAGCAATCCTGGAGTTGAAGCAGTCGCCGTGGCCGAAACCGGCTGGGAGTATATATATATATATATATTATTAGTAGGTATGTTACCTAGTATACCACGATTTTACTATCGTCAATTGCTACAACTTTGCTTACGATGCTTAACTTTGCCTGGCTTGAAAAACATGGTTTTCTTCACCAAAAAGTTATTTATATCTTATTTATAGTATACCTACGAACACACCTATTCAGCTATCTGCGTAAAATTAACTACATACCTAACTTTATTTTAAAATTGTACAAAAACATCCAAGTTTTAAAACATTAAAAAAGATAAAAGATATTTATTCCTCAATTTAGGCACATTACAATGCGCTTATGAACGAGTATGGCGATATTTTTGCCAAAATCTTTTTTTCTGATAGTAATCTTTCCATTCGCAAAATTTACTAATGATTTTTTTTCTGTAGCTTATTCCCCGGTATGCTTTTTTCCCAGTAGTAACAATTCCATTCTCATAATTTCTCAATCTTTATGTATCCGAATTTATAATTTCCATTCTTTTTTGTTCTTAAAAGCACCGTTTCTGTTCGCATTGTTTCCCAATGTTATATTTATTTTGGGTGCCTTCTTGCCAGTCCTGTTTATGAGTAATTTAGCACCAGGAGTATTATAAGTAGGCGCAAGGTTTAGATGTTGCTGCCATTATAGTATAGCCCTACCCCTCCCCTATGGTAACCTAAGAGTCTTCTTATCATACGAGTACCACTAGGAACAGAACTCAGGTTTAAAAAAAATACGCCTTACCATTTTTTGCATTGCAGGCATTGCAGCACCGGCATTTCGTGTTCCCCCATTAAAGACGAACTAGGTTCAGTGTCGTGGGCTCTTCTACTACAAGTAACTATTGGAATTGCAACTGTGACAAAACGAATAGATTCCCTTATTAGGTATAATATAGATTACCGGTAGGTACTTACTATAGGTTTCACCGAAATGATAAAAAAGTGCACTAAGGAAAAATAAAGCATAGAAAAATAAAGATTAGAAAAAAAAGAGAAGAGAAACTAGGCTATTGTCAAGAAAAAAATATCTGTAAAATATGCGAATGGAATTATCGCATTCGGTAAAAAAAGATACCAAGAAAATAAACTTCGGCAAGACAAGCGAAAGGATACAAATCGATTGGCAAATTTTGCGAATAGTGTTGATTGCTATTAGAAAAAAAGATTTTGGCAAAAATATCGCCATACTCTTATGAACGTCAGAGAGAAAAAAAAACTACACCGGTTCAAACCCTACACCTCTGACCCGAGAAGTATTACTTAGTACCGGCAAGAAACTCGGCGGGACTTATTTTCTCAAAACAGTAATACATTAAATCTTAAAGATAGTAAATAGAAGTAGTTTATGTAAAGTAAAACGTCTGGACATTTATTATTCCATCAACGTTATCAATACGTAAAATATTAATTCATTATTCGCTTTTTACTTTATCACAGTTTGTTATAAAGTCTATATACTATTCTAGAAGTTTATTTTTCCTGCCTTAATAAAAAAAGTTATTAGGTACTTATACTAACTTTCTCTTGCGCCATTAAATAAGTTGCGAGTTAAGTATACAAAAGTTTGAACCACGTTTTCATCCATTTTGAGATAGAATTCAAAAGCTCTTCTCTAGCGGAGCTTTACGACACAATCACGATATTTCAAGACACACATTTATTAGAAAAACTACTCATGAAATGTAGGTTATATTATTACGAGCTCTTATATTAGAGCTTACAATTAGAGTGATATATTTCGAGTGAATCAGGCATCCATCTGCAGTTGCTGCCACATTCGGGTCGCTTTGATTGCGGGCTTTACATGTAACTATTTTTTACTCCTTATCGCCTGAAAGTGTGTTAATGTTTTATATTTTTATTTTTATTTATATGAGCCTAGAGTGTCCCACTGCTGGGCAAAGGCCTCCCTCTTTGCTTTCCACGTATCCCTGTTCTGACCCGTCTCCCACCAGTCTCGATCAAAGGCGTCCAGGTCGTCCCGCCATCGCCGTCGGGGTTTGCCGCGACTCCGGTTTCGATTGCGTGGAAACCAATTGGTGGCTATTTTAGCCCATAAGTCAGTATTATAAACAATATATTTCTACACAATGTAGGTACCTACATACCTTGAATGTATTAATTAATGTATATAATTAATGTAGCTTATCGTATCCAGCGACGTAAAAATATAAATAAGGCAGTCGCGTGTACAATACGTTTCTGACACCCACGATAACATCTCGTGCCTGTGGACCAATGACACCCAAAATGTGTACTAGCACCAAGAACCTATACAAAGTATTTATACCCAAAAGCCTACCAGCTAATCTACCTACAAAAATCGATACAGTACATTACCTTAATAAAACCTTTGTTGAATTGAACTAAATATCACCACATTTCAATGAGAGAAAAAGAGGTGAGAGCGTATAGGTACATACATTTTGTTAGTCTTTAGTTTATAATGAAACTAAGAGAACGAAAATGGATCCGTTACGCCACTCAAAAGAAATACCGAAACATTTTCGTCCCACGTGTAAAATTGAAACAGGAAAAAGGTTAGTCGATAAAAGCTTTCACCTATTGCCTCTTTACAGCGCGCCGTAATCGCATTTACAATATATCCAATTAGCATCAGTACAAATATAAATAACGATAACAATGTGTTGTTTATTTAATGAAATAAGGACTACTATCTTCTATATTTTGTTTGAAAATCAAGCAAAAAACTTAGCTGGTTTTGTTTGACATTAACCATGTTTAAACATTTGCAAATTTAACTACCTATTACTTTTTATTTATTGTTTTGAAATCCGCGTGGTGATTCATTTAATGTAGGTGCATAGTAATGAGAGAGAGAGTTGTGCATATTTGTATGCATTGATTTTAGATGGTGTACTACCTCGTCCCGTTAGGATTTGGCAGGTTTTTATTTGGAAAGATAAGGTGAAGCGCTGTCCTAAGCGCTGTTCAGAGGTGCTTAAGAGAAGTGTAATTTTTAATTTTACGCAGCCTGTTAAAAGTGACCGTTGTTTACGATTAACTCATAAACTCGTTGTTTTCAACCAACGTAACCATAATGGGTTAATGTGATTCGTAATAAATAACTTACTATTTCAATGTCAATTTGAAAAAAAAAATCATACCATGTCCATAGAGTTAGTATACATTAAACCTATGTTAGTGAAACCTATACTTATACTAAGCCTCTAGATGATAATTGAGTGTATTGAGTAGGTATTGAGTTTATTTAAATTTTTAGTACACGTAAACCGAACTAAACACTCGATTGCCGCACCCGCGTTTAGGAAGCCAGGTATCTTTTTCACTAGTATTATCGGTACTTACGAAAGCAATGATACTTAACCGTTATTATTATGGCCACCATTTGGCCAACGAAAGCTAACTCCAAGCGGTTTCTCGTTAATTTAATGGATACGACTCATTGATTGTTGTTGTGTTTTATGTTTCGTCTAGAAACGCTTTTGTTATGTCACTAAAATATCATTTTTTTAATATTCAAAACAAAGTTGGTTTTAGCACTGGTAGCCTGGTGATAAGACGTCCGACCGACCGATTTTCAATCCGACCTCGGATTCAAACTCCGGCTCGTCTCAATGAGTTTTTCGAACTTATATATAGAGGTATGTATAAGAAATATCATAGATGTTTAGCAGTTGCTTTTCGAGCGAAGAAGATGTGGGGAAACCGACCCTAAGTTCAATAAGGCAATACAGTTGAGAATGTATTTGTATGGTTTCAAATTACTGACCGATCTATTTTATTGGAAAAATATCATCCTCAAGAATCAAGTTCCCTCACGTATTACTTATCAAAAAGGGATAAAATATACAGTATAAACCGCTCATGTCATATTCCGGACGTCAGCGCCCCGTTATGAACGTATCATAATATGAAGCGATGAACTTTTCGACCAAACAGCGCACAAAATGTAAATAGAGACTGCGAGACCTCTAGCGCATTCTTCCCGATACCCTTGCCATAAACAGTCATCAGGATACAGCCTGCCCGCGCTTCGGACAAATTCCTTTGATCTTGTTTAGGGTAAATCTTTTCGATTTATATGTTAATTTATACATTTGAATTTTCTGCGGCTTCGCATCGAGCGGTGTTACTTGTTAATCTGAGTCCTTGTCTACCGAGATCTTCTATTTGCGTAATCCTTTTCAATTTCGATTGTAGTAGGCTTTTTGAAATATGTCTGTAGATTTAAGCGTGTTATGAGCTTAATGTAAGCGGGTCGAAGCCTGCTCAAATGCCAGTCTAAGGCATTCAAAAACGAGCGAGCATGTCTTTAAGAAAGTGGAATTTCTTTGCACAGCACAAATTTTATCGAGGACACGTAATTTCCTTTGATCCCTCATCTTTATTCAATGATCCGAGGATCGTAACGCTACGTAAGCGAATTCATTATTTCCTGCGCTCTTATACAGATCACACGGATATAATTTACTCAGGAATCCAATGGAAACTGTGACGTGATCTGACACCGTCAAGAAATAAGTAAGCTTTATTTAATTATTTAAACTTTGTAATATTCTACATTTTAAGTAGTCTGGGTATTTTTGTATTATTGTTCTTTATTTTCTGTAGACCCCTTGTGGGTAAAAGCCTCCTCCAACTGTTTGCATCTGTCTTTATCCCACGCTACACTTTCCCATCTTTTGCCTGCAGTAGCAATTATTTCATCCTGCCATCTGGCTAGTGGTGTCCTCTTTTTCTAGAGCCCTGAGGTATAGAGGATAAGTATAAGCTTATTTTTCTCTATGTTTGGCACTAAACTTAAGCATAATTATCTCCCATGTCAATTAAATTTTTGGTCCCTTTTTAAGTACCTAGTTAGGTACCTCTATGTTCTGATGGATAAAAAAAGTTAACCGATAAATGAAAGGCACTAAAGTTCTGACAAACTATGTATTATCTCACTCCGTTCAAGCGGCTATAGCTGTGTTAGCTGTGTAACGGGTGCCTTTCACCTGTGTTAAAAACTGAAACAGAGGGCCTACCGCGAAGTTCGAAAATCGACAAAACGATGGTTCCGTCTCTATCGCTCTTGCATATACGAAAGAGAGTGATGGAAATATTCGATTCGATGAACGAAGTGCTTCGCGGTTATAGGCCAGAACTAAGCCTTCTAGCATTGTAAATAAAAGGATCGTCATTTATGAAATAATAAGTTGAGTTAACATTCGAAATCATACCTCAAATTCATTTTTAAGTAGTTGAATTTTTATTTGTTAACCGTAAAAATTAAAATCAATACCTAGGGTGGAAAGAAATATTTTCCGGAGCATAAGATTTGCAAGGATAAATAGGTAACAACTTAAAAGGGGGATTTTACCGATCACCAAATAAATATAAAGTCGACGAGCTAAATTATTGGAGCTCTAAATATATAATTAACTTTATTCAATAAAGATAAGGTATATAAACATAACTAAGTACTTATAAAATAAAACTATTAAAACTAAATCTTAATTAAAAATAAAACACACTTACCTAAAACTGCCCCTCCAAACCTTGACCTTTCGGCAAGGTGCCCATCACGCAGGCAGCATTAAATAATAAGATTGACCACTAAATAAAACAACAAATCTGCCACATTTTGATCATGAAATAATATCAAAACAATTATCAAAAAAATATGTCTGGTAAGTACTAAAATCGGATCTCCAAATCATAAAATCTATAAACGATCAACGTTAAAATAAAAAATTGCTCTGCATCTTTAGAAGTCAGTTCGGGCACTGTTACTTCGCAGTTCATCTAAGACACTCCTCCTCGCTTCGCTCGTCGTCGCACCTATCTTGACTCCGTCGACACTTTTTTTTATTGAATACAAAATAAATATCCATTAATTCGGTGTTTCAAAGTTGAAAACCATTTGGATATATTTGTCGCAGGCAGATATTATTATAATTAGGGGATACAAATTAAGTAGTGGGAAATCTAAATTTGAATAAATAGTAGAAAATAACGTTCCTATTTTTAAAATCTCACACGAAATATCATGCCTAGTCTAAAAAGTGTACGTAATATCCAATCCATTTACAGTACACTCGATATTCCGAGTAATGTCACTCCACATTTTAGTTATTACTCGTAATCCCTTTTAAGATTCGATTTGTGACGTTAAGTGTTGGGCTGGGCTCTTACCTCAAACGTCGGAATTAGGGATAACAAAGTTTGCGGCTTCCAGCACAGGAGTCTCACCGTCCAACTCGATACTTGACGGAGAACTGGAACTATAGGGTTCCGTGACAGTGGAATATACAGAAAAACAACTTATAAAGGCCGTATTTTAACTTTTAGACATGATCTAACTCCAATACAACTCGAATGTATTAACTATGCAATAGATAACAGCTGCCGCCTAGACGTCTGAATCAGAATCCACTATTGGTTGATTATTTGTTATGTGTTGGAGATAGATTATATTTTTACGTCACTCTGGGCGGTAAGTGAGATTTTACGCCCACGGGCGCAGCGGCAAATCTCACTTCACACCCAGGAGAAGACGTAAAATTGTGTACGCACCACGGGCGGTAATAAAGAAGGCCTCAGATCGCTTGTTTATGGCCCTTACCTTCGGTTCGGGCCACAAATGCCAGCGATCTGGGCCCTTCTTTATTTTACCGCCCTAGGTACGTAATGTACTATTACGTATTGTTTTGGCATATAATTTAAAATTAGAACACAGCACTATGTCTACTGTTGATCTGAAGCTATGTATTGCTAAAAGAAGTTGCGTGCTATTTTTGAGTACCTTTAATTAATTAGGTAAGTTTGCAAGCCAAGCCTTCAACCAGGTTGTAATTGTCCCTAACAATCTAATATACCTACATTGTGCTACCTCCGTCAACTGCTATAACTTTACGCTTGCCTACGATACTCTGCCTGGCTTGAAAAACATGATTTTCTTCACCAAACAGCTATTTATATCTGCCGCTACATGGACGCCTTTCTCCCATCTCAGGAGTAAGATATAAATAACTGTTTGGTGAAAAAAAAAACATGGTTTTCAAGCCAGGCAAAATTGTGCAACGTAGGCAAAGTTATAGCAGTTGACGGTAATAATAGACTTATAATTTTTTGGACAATATTGTTAATATTCCCAAAGCATTAAAACAACAGTATGGTGTACTTAAAAAACAAACGACCTGTTCAAAGAGTTTGCAACGCGCGTGCTACGCCCCTGGAATTGTAGGGATCCATAGACTACGTACCCGGATTTAATCAGGCGGCCCGTATGCTTTATGCTACCTACCGCTCACACTCGAACTATCTTCAGCTCAGTTTCAAGCACAGTACAGATTCAATATTATATGTATTCAAACAATAAAAGTGTAAAGTGCCAAATTTTATGTAGTTGTTTACCTTTATACTTACTACTTTCACTTTCACTTATTACTTTCACTCTTATTCACTCAAAGGTTAACTGGAAGAGGTAAAAAGGGATAAGTTCGCCTTTGTACTTTATATCTTTAGTTAAATGTGTTCATGTTGTCTATGTACAATAAAGTGTTACATTTTCTTACTATTTTGCTATCAAATTGTTTGTTTTTGTTTTTCCTACCTTTCTTTCCTTTTCAATGGCCCTACATTGAACGTTAACGTGCCCTTTTTCTATTAGAGATTAAATCTGCCCCTAGCGAGTGCTACGTTTTAGTTTCTACGTAAAATGTTTCGAAAATAGGTGATTGAAAATGCAATGTCTCTATTTTTATCTAAGAGTTTTCATACCGTAAACTGCTACAATTTTGCTTACGATGCCCAATTTTTCCTGGCTTGAAAAACATGGTTTTCTTCACCAAACAGCTTTTTATATCTTATTCCTTAGATAGCCGCCTTTCTCCCATCTCAGAAATAAAATATTATAAATAGCTGTTTTCAAGTCAGGCAAGGTTGAGCATCGTAGGCAATGTTGTAGAAGTTGGTGGTTTTTGAAGGCACCGCAATTTATTAAGTATCCCTGTCAGACACTATCAAATTCTTAGGTAAATCTAAACCCTTACACAGCAAACTAAAAAAAATATTCGTATTAATTTGAACTCTGACACGTTATTATTACAGTTGAAAATTATAACTGCCATAATAAATTATTAGATTCGTGATTGGGTGTTAAAGGGTTAAAATGAAATCTAGGACGAGCATCGTTGGCAAATAATTAATCTAATTTTTACAAGAAAACCGACCAAAATGACATAAGTTACCGAACTTTATTGTGTAAAAAAGATATACCTATTAAAACTATACTATATATGTATGTACAGTCGCCAAATATATCGGAGCGGACAAGGTACTCAAAATTATCTGAGCATGCACTTTATCGCCTTGACAATAGAGGCGTTGTTCAGATATTTGTGAGCACCTTGGCCGCTCCGATATATCTGATGGCGACTGTAACTATGTATTTATATCGATTTTGTTTATATGTTGCGTATCTTGTTGTACATGTTGCTGTAATTGTCTACCTTATTTCAATTTCACTCTCATTCACTCAAAGGCTAACTGGAAGAGATCCCTTAAAGGGATAAGTTCGCCTTTATACTTTACATCTCTTCTTTACTGTATTAATCTATTACAACAAAGTATTACTTACTTACTATAGTACCTAATCTATGAAATTCCATTGAAAATAATATCAGATAGCACACTAGCCGAGATTTTTATTTAACATTATTTGTAGCTCGACCTAATTCAGGGAAGTGTGAGAGCGGCTCATGTCTTATGCAGTGATGGACCGGGCGGCCACACTGCGGTTTCACGCCCCATAAAACCATTTGCGAATATAGACCCCCACATAGGTCTCATGTCAAAGAAGACAATTATTACACTAATGTTTCTAAGTAGGTACTCGTACCTATGTATAACTTCGATTTAACTGTTACTATCGAAATAAATTTGAGAAATAATGAAAACAGCGTCAAAAAAGTGTAGGTATCTCGGATATAATTGTCAAATTTTTCGAGACAAAATCGTAAAGAATTTATCTATTTGTGGAAATTAATTCTGTTTTTAAACGTTCTTCTGTATTAGAAGTATCAGCTAGCCGAATCTGTAACTTGTATAAATAATTGCACAATAAATGATAAGTATTGACTAGATAATGCCTTAGATAACCGGTAACAAGATAGGTGTAGTGCTAAAAGTGGAGGTAAAGTCCGGAAAATTGATCCACCACGATGTGAGAAAAGTACATAACTTGAATAGAGACAGGGAGACATTCAGCGTATTTATTTGCTAAAAAAATATACAATCCTACATATAGTATAATAATATTTTATGCAACCGTTGTATAAGCGAGGTTAAAAAGACGAGTGGCGTGGGTAATAATAATAACACAATTTGAGCCGTAGGCGAAAATTGTTAGAAAAGACGCCACGAGTATTTTTTGACTTAGTTATAAGTAATACAACGTTGCATACAATACTTATTCCACAATTATACATAAAATGTAAAATTATACATACAATTTAAAATTGAAGAAACAATAAATTTTCGTTCATCTCTGATTCTTGTAGATATTTAATCATATAATCAACAATGATTTAAGTTTCACCCTTTAAAATAATGTATTTGCTGTTCAAGTGTACTAACAAACACTTAATCTAGCTCAAATACAAATAAATATACCTAACTAAAACTAAAATTTCAATGGGTTTAAAGCCTTGAGATCAAAATTCGATCATCTTCGTCTCTTTCACTCAAATGAGTCGAGAGACATAGATATAGACAAGCGGGAAACATAAATCGGAAAACTGTGTCTCTTTAATTTGTTTTTTAAAGTTATTTTTTTTCTAAAAACGTTGCTATTATTTAGGTTATTAGGTTGGTAATAATTTATTTAGTTGTTAAGTGTTGTTTACACAAAATAACGTTATAACTGCCAAAACCATACGTCGTGTAATAGAAACTAATGCGTTTTTGGAGAATAGATTATAGACTTGTCGTCAGATCAATTACCTATGCATGTTCTTATCTATGTCATCATAATGTAGGTATAATTGACAAATAAAAGTACTTTCTACTGCAGAGTAGAAAAAAACATATGAATGTCACATGGAGAGAGGGATTACTTTGGATTACGTGTAATATCGTCTGTTTGGCTCAAGAAGTATTTATCCTTTCCATTTTTATTCAAGCAAACATTTTCAGATATTATAAGTAGTACTTTACATAATTTTGGTACTGACGGAGTATCATACCCTCATTTTGGATATGTTTATTGCGTAATTTAAGTAGCTACTTAGGTACGTGCCTAGTCCTTAGTAGTTCAAACTAACCTGACCCATAGGTGTAAGACTTATACTTAGTTTTGATTATATGTTATTAATTGGGTTGTTGTTTTTTGTGTGTTGTGTTATTTTTTTTTATTAACTCTATTCTTGTCTTATCGGATAATCTGTATGAATGTCAGAATTAAGAAATTAATAAATAATTTCTTAATTATTATTAATAATATTTATAATAATGGCGGTGTAGTTGAGCTGGGACCAGGTTCGTCATGTCTGCCGGATGTCGTATGAGTTGTGGGGCAAAATCATTACCTTCGCAGTGGGAGCCCAATGACTCAAAGCGGGGACGTGGCAAACCCCGCCGGCGATGGCGCACGGAAAAAAAGGATATAATCTTCAGCTAAGAATACCAATGCGAGATTATTATTGTTTAAACATACCTAAGTAAATATTGTCTTGGAATAATTATATATCTTTAGCCCAAGATATATTTTACTTGAATAAAGACATTTTACTATGAAGATACTCTTCCGTGCGGGGTGAACATGACTCCTTTTTGAAGGACTGGCCAAACACAGCACAGGATCGGGATCAGTGGAAAAACTGGGGGGAGGCCCAGCAGTGGGACACGACAAGCTCCTTACAATACTTATAAACTTTTTACTTTTTAAGAAAGTCTCAGGAGAAATCTTCTTGTAATAGTTTTCTAATTAAAAATGTTGGTGTATTTACTTAGGTAAGCACTGCGTAAATTACGTTTATGTAAATACTAAGTTTTAATTGCTCTCCCTAAAGCAAACTGAATAACAATGCTTAAGGGATCCAAGAATTATTTTAGAGATATTTTTGTATTTTGATGTCTATATCCATGCCATGACATACAAAACATTTGTGACAGGTAGCCATTGCAAAATTAGGATTACCTACTCATGAAAATATTGAGGAATCCATGAGAAACCCATGAAACGTTGGTTTTTTACTTGTGTACGTAGTTCATTTGTTTATGTTAATATGATGATGTTGTAATAATTTACTAATCTAACCGGCGTTCTTGTTTATTTCCCTTTTAGTGGCAGTATATTACAGTGGACAATAAATGGGGAATAAATTTAAAATAGCAATAAACTTGTGACGTAAAGATCTGTATATCAAGGGACGTGGCATTACCCGTTTTTATGTTCGTAAAAAGTCCACATCGGCGGCGGAATCGTTTTGCGAAAACAACGGGGGCAATAAAAGGTCTTATTGTTATCCTTTGAATTTATATCCGGATATTATCGCGTTCACAAATTGCTACTACGGGAACTTTTAACTACGTCGGGCGTTTGGGATAGTGACACGGGGTTAGACCGTGGGCCTGAGATTTGTTAAATGCGTATGATTCCCACGCATTGATAGTGATCACTGTTAAACGTACTTACCTAACTATAAACTATGTTTTTAAGTGAACAAGCAGTCAAATAGGTAAACTTTTTCATGTTCATTTCAAGTTATACAGGTTGATTCAGGATAGGTGAGCAAGAACAACCCTACATACTTACGGCCGCCGTCATGTTTAAGTGAAATAACAACGAATTTTTGGTCACAAAAAAAAAATAACGCTAATTACACTATACTGGTATTAAACAATAGCTTGTTATTGACTTGACTGTTCTACTGAATGATCATGTATAAATAAATCAGGTTACCTTGATAGAAACTGTAGAAAAGCGTTATGCGATCTGTTTTTTTTAAGCGGTTTAAATAAGTAGGTAATTTAAATGTATACAGGTACGAGTACATAATTATACTGATAATACCAAAATTTTGTTATATTACAGTACCTACATTGACAAAAGAGAGTGTTCTTAATTCAAAATACACCAGCTTCGCAATAAAGTCAGAAATCATACTAGGATAAAATACGGATTCGAAATAAATTGCCTCAGATTTAATTTGTTCAAAATTACTTGCGAATGCGAAACGGCTGGGTATCGGTCCCGAATAAAAAGTCATAAATTCGTGCGGCATCTGTTTTCTAATTGAGACATTAAGCGTGGGATTGGTTAAATGGGCCGCCTTTAATAACACGCATACTCCTACATAACTGATGGTGTCGGAATGGAGCGTATAAAGCGCTTGTACACTGCCTCAAGTTTTGGCTAACATGTATTTTTATAGAAAGTTCCGATCCTATTATATTTTGAGGAATTGAGAAGTAAAGATTTTATCTACGGCAATTTAGGTACGAACATAAGGTAATATCTTTCAGGGGAATTTAGAATAAATAATGAAATTAATTTTACCACATTTCAAAATGTAATTGTTAACACTCGTTGTCCTACCAACTCAACATACCAATTAGGCAATCTCCATCACGAAGGCCTTTCTTGATATAGACTTGACCCTATATACGAAACTTGAAGTTAAAGGCATTTTTTCTGTATTTATCGCGGATATTATGGATGTTTTCCATAAATCTATTTACATTTTATACCTTTACGGTTTGATTTTTAGTACATCTTAAAGTTTACCTGAACACGCAATGTATTGCGAAATTGATTATGTTTGCAGGGTGACAAGATTGACAAGCAATGCCAATGAGATGGATTTTAATTTTAAAAATACTATTTTGTTTGTATGGAAAGGTCTAAGGAGACAATCTAAAGACTACATATTTTTAATAGTTGTTGAACGAAACTTTTATTGTTTGCGGAGTAGAATCTACATTTTATTTTTTAACTCGTGTTACAGAATACAGGCTAAACACGGTGTATAACAAATCCGTGATGCTAAAAGAGTAGAATTAGAGTTTATCTTTAAATAGTTTATTTACAACCCAATGTACAAGCTATCTTAGACACAACACGGTCTAATGACTGCCATTGGCTGCATTCGTCGTCCAGAAAACTCCCGGATAATTGACGCGAATGTTACGAAACGAGCTTTGAAATACACGCCCTCGTGTGGCCCTACCACAAATTTGGTAGGTCCGACGGACCCTTACCAACCGGTGGGAAATCTATTAATAAAATGCCATACACCAGAAGATCTACTTGATTTCTTAAAATGCGAACTTCTTTTTTTAATGATTGTGTTACAAACTCGAAATAACTCGCAAAGCATGTCGGTCGCCCAGGACAAACAAGTTTAATTTTTAAACCACTTTTTTTAGTTGCCTCAACGTTTACGGTCTGTTTCGTGTAAATTGGAAATATTTACAATAATATTGAATTTATTGATAACCTGGGCTGTTAACGTAAACAATGCTGTACCTACCTAGTTGGCTATTCAGTATGTGTTGACCTCGCACTCATAAAGTAAACGCTTCTTGTATTATCTGTGCATGTCGCTCATAATAAGAGACAGAATCGAATATAAATAAACATGTGAATGTTCTTCTGCCCTTGGATGATGAGCATACCTGGGATAACTCGGGGCATCTATACGAAAGTGATGTAGCAAAATATTTTATCGTCAAAAAATATATCGATGCTAATGACAACATTTACATTTTATTCTACATATATAAATATTACATATTTACTCGTCATTTATAAATAAAAAAATTAAAACATGCATTTAAATGTTTATTTTAAAATAGTTCTCGTGAAAAACTGTATTTTTCTTGGCAATATTTTGATGACTATCGGATTTAACGTGACGTGTGACATTATATTTTTTCGGGAGAAAACTGACATTGCATTTAGTGCAAAATAATTTTGACTCACGTAGTTGTATGTCAGGATATTCACTAATCCATGAGTTAATATAATATTCGCGTGGGCGTGGATGTTTCTTGGGCGGCATGATTAAATTGGACTTCGTAAAAACCGTATTCTTACTCTTGGACATGAATGGTATACTGACAGTAAATTGTAATTTTGATTGAAATGACATCCGCATACTTTTATTATCTTAAGAGGCTCGATATCAGATATGACATCGAACCTCTTTATAGTAGGTAATCGAGAATGTTCAATGAGCTCATGTATTAATTTAATTATATCGACATCTTTTTTAATCGATATCAAATCTCTAGAACTTGCCCCGAGTTATCCCAGGTATGATGATGAGAAGCCGGGCCCATGTTAAATTTTCAATTTTATTTATTGTTTAAGTTCCGATATTATATCACTATACTAGTTAGTACCTCACAACACATACATAAAATTCCTAATATCTAAATAGACAAAAGTAATGCACTTTATCATTTTTATATAAATACTTAACTACAATATCTTTTAACTAACCATTTATGATGCATAACAGCTATCAATACCTACACACCCAAGTATAGTACAATATAATACAACTCCTACCTAGTTATCATGAAATTAATAATATTAGCTTGAAAGTACATAAATACAAAAATACCTAGGAATCTTTCGAATACGTTATTTTTTTTAAAGACCTATCGTGCACAGCACATACAACTTTCAGCAAGAAATATTTAAGTACCTACCTGCTCGCCGCTAAAATATGCACACGTATGAATTGTAACGTTAACTTGTTGTACAACAAATAGGTAGCATATATGCCACAAGCGCAATAACAGCAAAACCCTTTGTGAGAATTGTCTTTGTTGTCACCTCCATGCTTTGTTACCGCTTATGATAATTTAGCAATGTAAAATCGCACAATTATTGCTTTGAAATTGTATAACTAAGTTAGGGCAAAATGTGCTTTTGATGAAAAGATTTAAAGCATCAGTACTAGTTTCTGCCTGTGAATTTGTCTACGAATAATTAGTTCATCGATTATTTTTTTAAACGTAAGTAATATTGTGTATTAGTTTCTCTGTACTGTCCACGTCTAACCGTAACCAGTCTCTTACGTTCCTTGTCCATTATATTCTCCTTCTACCACGTCCTCGTTTCCCCTCAATCTAACTAATACGCATGACTGCAGATAGAGTGGCATATAGGCATAAGGTCGCCAACCTCCGGAAAGGAGAAGGCACTTGAAGAAGAAGAAGAATATTGTGCAATAGCTTATTATCCAATGTTTTTACGTTTTAAGTAATAACGCACATTCATTATAAATTTTGTCCCTCTTTTACTCTCTATGAAATGATTCTATATGTCCTTTTCCGGGACCTAAACTATATCCATACTAACATGATATTATTTCGTAATTTAACTAAAAGTTATTAATTAATTGGACATCCCTGTCCAAAATACCAAATAAAACCATAAAATAGCGTGTCAAGATATTAACGTGACAGTTTATTAACATAGTTACTAATATTTAATGAGGACAGCCGCATGGGCTTGTGCGTGCTTTACTAACGAATTAATGGAAAACTATCTACATATTTAGGCAAGCTGTCCTCTATTTTGCGTTGCAGTGGGTACAGACTAATCACTTCAAAAAAAGTGTGGAAAGCCCTGGTCTTAGAGCTAGCCCCTGAAATGGATATAAGTATGATTTATAGGACAACGCCCCTTCTGCTCAGTGTTACATACCACACCTTAACTAATCTGAGGCGGTCGCTTATTGTTTACCTCTAAATTCATATAAATTAAGTTCATTCATTTAAATAAGGATTGGTCCAAGTTGGCTTGGATCATTTTTGTTACTATATATTTACTCACATCTAAATTTTTACTCCTTTTGTTAGTTTATCACAATATAAATATACACATTCATCACAAAATTTTGTTTTTTTTTATATAAAATATAAGTAATCAATTAAGTATCACAATAGGCCAATGAAATTAGACTTTCGAAGAATTAATTCCCAGCAGGCTGGAAATCTTTTTAATACCTTCATTTGGTCCTAAATTCTTGTAATTCGAGTTTGCTCAATCCCAGGAGGTGTGCTTTATTTTTGGATTTTTTGCTCCTAAGTTGATCCTGAGGACCTTATTTTAGCATGTTAGCAATTACTGGCAGCCCTATATTCACCTAAGCCCAATGAGACCCCTTGGACAAAATCCGCCACGAGATATTCTCAAAATTCCTCATAAAGCCAACTTTAAATTTGGTCTCTCTACCCGTAACAAATGCAGCCGAATTTTACCCTCTTTAACATAAAATGGAGTAACTTTTTCCGACGGACATATCGTTTTTAAGCTACACGCAAACAACTTGAAAAATAAACAAACATTTAGCAGTTATTTTGCTGCCAAAAGTTTTTCACACCTCCTGAAACTGTGCAAACTCGGATGACATGCCTTTAGGACCACATGCAGGTATTAAAACGATTTCCAGCCTGCTGGGAATTAATTCCTCAAAACGCTTTTTATTGATCTTATTTTCTTGGCCTACAAGTCAATAGCTTGGGCTACACACACAGATGGACCCGGCGGACAGATCTGTTATAAGAACGTACTGAATGAACTGAGCTATTATAAGAACGTATACTAATGGAAATTACATTTCATCAAACCTAAAGTAAAATATAAATAAGTAATAATAATAATAAGGGGCCCACTCAATGAGCTGGCGAGTCACCTTACAGCCGAAAAAAAACAATAACGAGCAAACGATACAGAATAATTATAGCTGCACTGAAAAAGAAGTTACAGAACATGGGGTAAGTTAAAAAAAAAAACAGGATTTGATGTCGAAAATTACACCTCGTCGTAAATTGCCTATAATTAACTCATTCCCAGTCTCACTTAGCGGACGGAACCGACTGAAGGGCGGGGAACAACAAAATCGAGTTCCCAATAAAAGGGTCAGGAACAAAAAAATTGCTAGAAGTTGGGAGCTACAAACGGTTTTTTTATCTTCCCCGTTTTTCATCTTACCCCAACGCACCTTACTGAAAAAACTACCTATTTTTAGAAGGGTCTCTCCATACATGTAACTAATTGTCAAAAAAACAGATATCAACACGATGTACACCAATTGATAGGTTTTTAAAAATAACTTTAAGGTTTGTTTGGTCATTTTTTGGATGTAGTAGATATTTACAGAAATAATCGCTCCCAAAGACTAAATTTTTTTTTGTAAGATCCATTTTTTTTAGACATTTCATTTGACATCCCACACGATAGGGATGAAACGAAAAAAGAAACACCCCAACATCATATGTGTATAAAAGTTCTTAGTTCACTACGGAACGATAGAAATGGACCAAAATAAAATTAACTAATAATATTAAGAGTCGCCAGGACGCTCGCGTGAACTCGCGTTCCCATACAAACGTAGTTTAGCTCTCATTTTAAAACTACATGCTTTAGAACCATGAAATTTGGCATGGGCATTCTAGTAGTACAGATCTAGGTCGGACATTCGTTTTCGTTGCTAAAATAAGTTTTGTATGTAAATCTGTAACTGGCTGTATTTTCTTACGATACACCAACCGGTGTATCGGCGGAGAATATCCGAATCCCGCCCCCCCCCCCCTGCTATCATTCTCTCTTTATAAGTCGTTCTTTTTTTAATTAATAAAGTAAATGTAAAGCCATCTCAGAGTGTAGATAATCTCGGTATGGTCTAGTTGGGAACAAGATGGAGCCATTTTCTAATTTCAAAATATATAAACAAGAAATTTATAGCACAATCTATCTTAAACGTAACTCCAGCACACACCAAAATAACTAGGAGTACGCCTCGAACTGAGAACTCGCGATTTACTTGCAAACGAGTTGACCAATATAACAAGACCCTAAGGAGGATTTTTTTCTCCTTCTAGCTCCATAACCACTTGATCGATTCGCGGCTAGGAAATGCTGATACGATTCCTCACCAGTATGCCTGCGACCACGTCAAACGTCAGGAAAATAACAAAAGTAAGTGTACGCGATTAAGTCCCGTTTTTGTCAAATAATGAGTGAAAATAGTGTGAGCCCTTATTTCAGAATGGTTGCGGAAAATGGTTTTGAACTAGAACATCGACGGGGCGTTCACAATCATAGCCACAAGCAAGATTCACAAGGATTACTGTCCTCTGACCAAACAGGGCGAGCATGGTGGGTATAAATAGTGTACAAACCCTATTCTAAGGATGTTTTCCATATTAATTTTTTAATAAAACAAGACGTGAAGATAAGTTGTAAACACAGGCATAGGATTACTTTAATGTTTTTTTTTCGTTGATAAAGTGAACATTGGTTACGCTTGTCTTTTTGCAGGGAACTAGACCGACTGTTTTTGCTCCGCCCCGGTAGTGCGAAAGTGATTTATCATATGGCAACATGCTGTGGTTTGGTGAAGAAAAATAAAAGTAATTCCTTTTGTATTCGGCCGGGCATGGAGACACATTTGGCAAACGTGTGAATAATGCTGCAGTGGTTGATACGGGTGGGTTTGACGTGTTTTCGTTCCGAGAATGGATGTTTGATAGGTACCTTCAGGTATGAACCTCTGTTTCATAGTAATTAAATAATGATACTTAAACTTTACACACATAGCATAAATTGCTTAATACAGTAAATATTATGACTATAAAACCAAAATTATATTAGCAATGCCAATTGGAATCCATGAAAATCTACGTGATGATAATTCTATTATCTGAGTTATAAACAAAAAAACCGGCCAAGAGCATGTCGGGCCATGCTCAGTGTAGGGTTCCGTAAACTGAGACCATTAATTCAAAAGGTCGTTTCTTACGGGAAATTTGGCGGCGCTTACGTCATTTTTACTTACGTCCTTTCACTATGGATTTTTGAATGATAAAGATAAAAGATAAAGATAAAGATAAAAGATAAAAGATATTTATTCTTCAATTTAGGCACATTACAATGCACTTATGAACGTCAGAGAGAAAAGAAACTACCACCGGTTCTAACCCTACACCTCTGACCCGAGAAGTATTACTTATTACCGGCAAGAAACTCGGCGGGACTGATAACTCAAAAACGGCTCAACCGATTTATTTCAATATAGTTTTCATTGAAGGTACTCATGAGGCCTCAGTTTCATAAATTTTTTCAAAATTTTAGGACCCACGATTCAAAAGTTAGATGGGGGGGACGCCCTGTTTTAAACTTTCGGAGCTATTATTTCCGTCGGAGTTTTATACAAAAACTGTTTTAGAAGACCCTAATTATTTTTAAAAGACCTATCCAACGATACCCCAAATAACTTGGTTAAAACGAAAAAAAATTTCACCCCTCACTTCATGTGTATACATTCAGGTACCCTAACAAAATATATTTTTCGTATTTTTATTCTACCGTTTTGTCGGCTTGGTTAATGCACATATTCAAACCAAATTTCAGCTTTCTAGTGCTAACGGTCACTGAGCTAGACCGCGGACGGACGGACGGACGTACGGACGGACGGACGGACAGACGGACGGACGGACGGACGGACGGACGGACATGGCGAAACTATAAGGGTTCCGTTTTTGCCATTTTGGCTACGGAACCCTAAAAACCGGCAGTTTGTAGGTAAGCGAGTAATATTTACGATGCTTTAAAAGACGCGGTAACTATCAAAAAAATTATATTTCGGGAATAAAATTTCGTTATATCTTAGGTGTCCATGAAAAAGACATAACGTGTGCGTTGGATTTATTGTAGCAAGCGAGGACCCAGATGGCTTTTCCCATAAAATAGTACGAGTGGCTCTGTTGGTACCAACGCTATACTTAAAGATAATCACAATTTACGGGGCCCTTTTGCCAAAATTTAGGGAATACTTTCCTTGTTGGCCGTGGCAGCAATTACGGGCTCTAATGATGTACTGCCCACGATCTGTCTGCTTAACTTTATGGCGTAGTTACGATGTTTATCGAACCTACTCATAATTTTGGCTTCCACTCGACAAAATAAATGCCTCTACGAACATAAACAACCCATCTATCGTAACGCGTGAGGTTTCGGTGGTATGTGTTGGGGGGGTAATATTAGAATGTCTGTTAATTAGTGTTGACATTATGACAACGTTTTAACAAGACGTTATATATTCACGCTGAAGAAACATTGGAAAACTATTTACTTAGTTAAGGGGCTACTTTGAAAAATTATAGGTTTTTTCAATCGCTCTATTGGCTAAACGGGAAAAGGGATTGAATTTATTTTTGAATATATATTAATAGACTATATACTCTTGTATCTGGCACAAGCCGAAACACAATTGCTGAAAGTTGCCTCGATAGAAATAAAAACCGGTTTAGGGTCCTTTTTCCCCTTATTTTTCTTACCTTACGTAAACTATAAGAGATTAAGCAATATAACTTAGTAAAAAATATGGTACCTACTCTGGTTTATCTAAAAAATCACACAAGCAAAATCAGACAAAACTTTATAGATTCGCTTATTTATCGTAGTTTGGTCGAAAAGTCTGATCCTTAAGAGCGCTGCATCTCTCTTTCGTGCACGGGAGCCATAAACGTGTCTCTTACGGATGGGAGTGGCTTGTCCGAATCGAGGAATGGCAAAATAACAATTGGGATTTATTATAACATGACATGGTGAGGCATATGCTCGTATAGTTATCAAACCTTACCACGTAAATCTGTAAAAGATCATGGGATCTGCGGAGGAGTGGCCGACTCTTTATTTCCATATTTTACGACAGTCACAATTTAACTTGAAATTAAATTCACTTTGCCTTTTCTGGCACAAAATGTTATTATACACTATGTAACATTTTAATAAGACTACCAGTATCATCAAATCATCAGTTTGGTATTAATGAACGTGTGTTAGTCTGGTAGTACTAACGCCTTTAGTCCACCCTACACATTCGCATGTGAAAATCGCTAGCGAAACAGTACAAGGACGCAACTATCTCAACTCGCTGTAGAGCTAAAGTGAGACATGTTTTAGCGTCCGCATGCGAATGCGTCGGTGTACGAAAAGCGTAAACGGTAAGATTATGATGGATCTTGTAATTTAACATTTTCGACATGAACGGAACCTCGGGTAGAGGTTTGGTGTTAGCATAGAGAAATAATAAGCATTATAGTGCTCACTCCATACAACTGGTTATTAGAGGAGCGGGCAAGAGGTGTGAATACTAAGGTTTTACAACGGGTGCCCTAATCACACCTCCTGCCCGCTTTTCCCTCAACCCCTTAGTCGTCTAGCCTTCAAAATGTCTAGGTTGCGGGCTAATAACCAGTTGTATGGAGTGAGCACTCTATAAGGCTTATTATTTCTCTATGGTGTTAGTAATGGGGTTTAAAGTAAATAAGTTTTTTTTCTTTTCAGTACCTACGCCGTTACGTAAAAGCGACGCGACGCTAAGATGGCCGAGTGGATACTTTACGAATGATATCATTGATAAAACACGACAGGGCTTAGGGTCCCGTGTCCTGTAATAAAGTATGAAATATCAGCAATCGAGTAGGTAACATTCCCGCTTGCCCAATAAACTTTACAAGCTCATGGGCGATCGCATAAAGAGCAGTGTTAATGAAATCCCTGAGTGAATTTAATTTCGAGTTAAATTGTTACTGTCGTAAAATATGGCGTATAAAAAGTCGGCCACTCCTCCACATAGCATGCAACGGGGAAGTTGACAAATGAGACTGGCTTTCACTGTATTTTTAAAAGCGAATTCTCTTTCATAATGAGGGCACGTTGAATGCCTTATCTTCCGCGATTCATATCCCGCGATAATGCGGTCTCACGCTATTTTTCACGAGTTAGTGTTGAGTGTTGTTTTCAACGCTTTCCCCTTTTTTTTTAATTGTACGAGCGTTATCTATAAGAAGCACGACATTTTAGTCAAGTTTGATTTTAGAAATGCAAGGAGTTTATATAAAACGCCCCTTCGTAGTTAACAAGCTCAGTCACTTGACTTGACACTGACAACGCACTTTGCGTAGGTAATAACGGTCGCTGAGCTAAATCGGTACGAACTTAAAGTTTTTGTCTCGATATCTACTTACCCGCTTATTCATAAACGTATTGCAAACCTCATATAACTAAATCATCTTTTGTCCTTATCTGTCACATTGACAGTTGTGTTTGTTAGAAACAGACAAAATATATTTTAACTAAATGAGGTTTGCAACACGTTTATGAATAAGCGGGTTAGTGTTTGCACTCGTGTTAACAACAAACAACGCTATTGCGATAATTGGCGGGTCCCGTTCCATGCCAAAAAAAAAACTCCATTTATTACTCTCTCATAGTTTAACCCTGGCAACCCCTACCGACTTTTAGTATGTTGTTGGGCAAGATACTGGGACCCCAAAACTGCCGAGAGACAGTTACGTAGGTGGAAGTCTCCCGCGTAATGGTATGGTGTCATCAAAATGGCTACTTCCCCGTTGTGTAAAGTGCATATTTTATCCAAACTTTGCATTGCACATATACATGTGTAGTGTCAAATGAAAGCTGATTAATTTTGCTACATTTTAATTGTCCATTATATTTAAAAATATATTACAGTTTAGCAGCTACCTATTTAAAAAAATAAAAAAGCCGTAAACTAAAGACGGATATTTGGGTTTTACAACAACAATACAAGTCTTACGTCAAAGTGATGTACTACAATGTTATACAAAACTTGGTAAGAATTATATTAGTACCAAAAAAAATCCAATAAAAACTGTAGAAAACTGTACGCCCTAGTACAAATGCCTTGGAGTAAAAAAACACCGAAATCGTAAATTTTTAGAACACCTGCTTAAGCTTCTAGTATATTATGAACCATATAATTTGAACCCTAAAACTGTAAAAAGATCCTTTATAAAGTGTCTAAGTTCTAGATAATGACGTCACAGAGGTGAAAAACAGCCGAAATTTGTAAAATGTAAATTTTTGCAATACTTTGAGTCATACATACTTTTGTATAGCATCAATTAAAAGCTTATTAAATATACTATAAATCACATTACTTATTTTATAGTATGATATTAATAGATACTTATTACATTAATTTATAGTACGAGAGCTATGACCTAAGATATGTCAACTTTTTGTAAAATCAAAAAAAGAATTCCACTTTGCAAATAATGTTAGTTCTAAAATATTGAACGATAAATATAAAAGTTGTGCTTGCTTTGCAGCCTTTATTTGATACTAAACACGTGTAGATGCTATGCAAAGTTTGAATGAAATTTGGATTTTACGCAACGCGGAAGCAGCCATTTTGATGACGTCATTACGGGAGACTTTCACCTACGTCACCGTCTCTCGCCAGTTTTAAGGCGCCAGTATCTTGCTCAACAACATACTAAAAGCTGGTAGGGGTTGCCAGCTGTGAACTATGTTTCCCGTAAGGCAGCGTACTAATTGTCACGGCCCGCCCCGTCCGTTTGACGGCCCCGTCGACCGTGAGCAAACAAGGATTTTTACTCGACTTGTGTAGTTGGACTTTTATTATTCTTTTCTTTTTGTTATAACCCACCGCCGGTGTATTCCTTGTACGGAGCAGTAACGACGCGTGAAGCGTGAAATACGCGAACATTTCGGTGCCCGGAAAATGGACTGCACCTGCCTCCTTAGGTTTTATGTGAAGTTTCCTCACCTTCAGAGCTGGGTAAGGGCCTCAATATTGGCGCCCTCACTTTGTGACCCCTCATAATACGAGTAATACTTCTTAAGAGGGTATTGAACGTGAGGCTTTCGTCACGCCGTCCGATTATTTTACGACTAGCTTGTACTAAGTTACTTTGTACTTTAGCTGGTGCTATAGTGAATGGTGTCAGCGTTGTAAAACAATGTATAAGTTTTAATATGTGTCTTACCAGTTAATTTGAAACAAAAAAACACTAGTATATGAATTGTAATGTCTGCTAAGTTTAATTCGTCTTCTCAACCTTCACTTTAAACAGTCTTAGGTCTTTCGAGCAAAATTCGTTTATTTTATAATGAGTTTATAAGTAAAAAACCTTTAAAACATTTATCAACTTGATTCTTAGCAAAACATGTTAGTGGAGAGATAGAATAGCCTCCGGCATTACACCCTCATTTTCCATGTAAAAACTTTTAGCAAGAGACGTCCGCTTACATGCTGAATAATAAGCAAAAAATCTTTTTTGTTTCGAGAATACAAATCTTGTCTAACCATAGCTCACACACAAAAACAGCACAGATACTTAGTCTCGGCTCGCGGCAATGAGCGTAGAAAACTGTTTCATTACCGTGGCATGTTTTGTTCTATATTTTTGTGTAACTTTATCCAAGACGCTGGTACCTGGGCCGCAATGGTAAGAAAATGTAACGTATTTTGGATTAGCTATTCTTTTTCTATACACCCTGAAAAGCCAGTTCACGTACAAGCAACAAAAATACAAAATTGATATATTAAGGCGCCATACATTTTCCTATTTTTTGTTTGTTTTGTCTTTGGTGTGTTGACGTAGAATACAAATACTGGTGAGACGTGTAAAATCGATGTCAAAAATATTTTTACACTTATTTACCTTATAAATAAGGTACACTGGAGTTACAAAGGAGTAAAATGTAAACATATCTTTGACATGGACTGCTACATGACGCATTCTTGAGAATTGGATTATTCATATCATTCCGTTAGCGATTTTTTTCTATAAAATTTCACGCTAATTAGAGTAGTTAGCTCCAGTTCTGACTGCGTAAACCCAAATTAAATTATTTTTTTACTCTGAGACACCACAACAAATTATGCACTTGTGTGTTACGTCAATAAACATGTTTCCTTTTTATCTCGGAGTATTGTAAAGTTCCAAATTATATGTAGTAATTTTTAAATGTTTGGTTTAGTTCATCACAACACCCTTATACCCAATCCTAATTAAGTTACATTAGTGACCGATAAGAATTATTGAGCAAATAAATAATATACAAAAAAATTATGCCTATTAATTTCCTTAATCGTGCCTAACCATATGCTGGAATTAACGGGAAAAAACACACAGTGGATATCTTGATATGATACTTGTATCACTTGACTGTGGTACCTGAAATATGATGGTCATGAAGAGACGATATCTCCGTGGATATTTGAGAAAAATAGTAGATTGTACACCCCTTTGTCACAATCTACTATTAATCACTGTTTCTGTTCTCATGCGTGGTGGACCAGTATAGTTAAAATATTTTTAATAAATATAAAGAAATAATGCACATTTTTTATTAATTAATTATTTCTACAATTTTATATTTTATGTCCAATCTATAAAAATTAAATGCATGGGCCGTTTTGCTGCATTGATCGTAGCAAATTGAAATCCGTGATCTCTGCCTACCCCTTTTGAGATATAGGCGTGATTGTATGTATGTATGTATGTACAATTGAGTATGTTAAGTACATATATAGTCGTAGAAAAAGTATTGTATGCAACGTTGTATAACTAAGTCAAAAAAGACTCGTGTCTGATTCAAAAGCACACTTAAATTGATCCTGAATACTGGAGAAAATCGACTCGAATAATAGTAGGGAGTTTCAATTCATGCACGTTTTTCATTGAAATGAAAACGGAGACTCCCGTAAGGCTTCAATAGCTTGCTAGTCCCAGTCGCGAGGCAGAGCAATTAATTTCTGATTGTGGAAT
This sequence comes from Pammene fasciana, assembly GCA_911728535.1. Classification (NCBI taxonomy): domain Eukaryota; kingdom Metazoa; phylum Arthropoda; class Insecta; order Lepidoptera; family Tortricidae; genus Pammene; species Pammene fasciana. Next base: position 22,735,986 of record OU452275.1, read on the forward strand.
ATGTGCATAGAGCTTCGCAATTATGGCCATATCTTTAATTAATTGTTACATGGGGCACGTTAAGAGCATTCTCTTTTTTTATAAACAATTGCAATGACTGGCAAGTAAATCTTATCAGGTATTAAAAATAAAAGAAGATTTAAAAGGATAATAAAAATAAGCCATATAACTACCCATAGATAAATGAGTGTAAGTAATAGATTGCTAACTTCATACAATAGCAAAACCACTTATTAAATAATAAGTCGTATGGGAGGTATGGTTAAACTCATTTTTACTAAGTTTTAAGCACACTTAAATCGTAATACATAGATGGATTTTTTTTAATTATAACTTTTAGCAATGCCCTTATAGGCAAAAGACTTATCGGGTTTGACCGCTAAAATAAATTTCATGCTTATTTTAGCGGTCAAACCCAAGTTGGTTCTTGAAATTCGAACAATACTTGACTTACGTTGAGGTCTTATTACAATGAAACATTATCTCGACTTATCGAGTTTCATCGCTAAACCCTCGTATATATACGTATTTAGCCATGTATAGAGAGAACACTCTTACTTAGGTACTTAATTCTCATTGACCTACTACACAAATTTTACTACAATATTTCGTTATTCTTAATTCCGGCCTACTAAGCACTTTTCTAAGCACGTCTAACCGTAGACTTCTTATAGGTTTTTATTGTATAAGAATACATTTTAAATTTACACAATGAGTTCTTTTATTTGATAATTATGTCGTGCGATATAGTTTGTAATTCTTATTCCTTTTCGTATTTTGCCCTCAACAGTTGCATTTATGTTTAAAATTGCTTTATATAAGGCCGTATTTGGAACAACGACTTAAATAATATAATTAATAAAATATGTGCACCAAAAAAGGCACACGAATTAAACAGCCATACCTATACACAAAAGATCTAATAAGGGTTTCCTTTTTTTGGTTGAGGTTTTGAAAACCTAAATGCTATAAACCGTTGAGGTAAATATACAAGAGGAGAAAACTTCATATCAACACAACGTTAGAAGCGTGCCACGCGTCTCGTATCACGACGTACCGACAAAATCGGAGTGTTTATATTCTAAAATGAACTATCGAAGTATATTTATCTCTTTTCCGCTAGGGTATTACGATTGCGCAAGGCAATATTGCCATCTTTGTCTGTCATGGATATCGTGATATTCGCTGTTTCGTACAGTTCGGTGTTGCTACAACATGAAAATATTTCCTAGAAATAATCGATAAATATTTTCAAATATAATAAAATGACATCAGTTATCTATGTAGAAATGTGTAATTTCTTAAAGTAAAATGAATAAAGTGCCTCCACTTAGAACTTTTTCGTTAATTGCTATCAAAATTGTTACCGGTGCTCTTTAAACATGAAACAATTGTGATAATTTAAAAAGTGGCTACCATCTTGAAACCTTTGTTTCTGGACGGATTGCTTTCAATCTTGATAGGTATCTGAGGTTCTGTGTCATGTGTTTTTATACTTTTATAACTAGCCTAAGCACTTCGTAGGAGTTCTGAATAAAACTTCATATTAAATTTATATATACATTTAATAATAATATAATATTAATTGTACTACCTATTAGGTAGTACAATTTAGGTAGTACCTAAATTCAGTCCAAATATAGCATAGCATTCAAACAAACCAGAATTTCCCAAAAATACGAGAAATTCAAATAATGTTTTACTGGCAACACTAAGTCTAGGAAATGCCGCTAGTTGATTTTCGTATTTTTTCGTGCTATTTACGACAATTTGAGTGCAGAAACAGTAAACTCACTTGTGAAAGGTTATTCCGTGATTTTTGTTGTGGGTTTCGGATCGCGCCGTGCAAGATTTTATGGTACATTTTGCCATTTTCACGGACCAGAATCACTGTCAGCGTCAAATTGTCAACTGAGTTGACTCTCACGAGCCTACAGGCTTCTATCGAGTTACACGCATATGGCCTCTTACTGCAGATCTAGTCGTATATATTAATGCTATTAACTAAATATGGCGGTACTTTTTGTTTGGTTATATTATAAATCTTTACTTCTGCAAAAGTAATGAGTCAAATTACGCATCATTCCATTTAGCTTATTAATATGAATAGTAACGAAGTGTAGGAGTAGGCATTAACCACGGATCGAGTTAGACACGACACGAGCGACACGCGGTGGCATGCTTTCATAATTCAGTGTCATAATAGGCTGGAACAATAATTAGTGGCAAGTAGTGATGCGCACATTATCTAGCGACCTAATACCGTGAATTTTCGGCGGTAAGCCGTTATCGACCACGTTTATGAGCTGTATCCTATATTATACAGAGTGTTTCCTGTAATAAGACATCCACGTCCACGTGTAAGCAATACAAACTGGCCAAGTATCGGATCACTCATAATGACAGGTTCCGCACCTTCATTAGAATAAGGAAAAAATAATCAAAAGATCGTATCTGCAAAAGGAGGAAGTGTTTTAGAGATAACTCAAAAACGGCTTACTTGTAACTAATAATGTTCATTTTTTTTTTAAATAATATACAAAGATGCATCTTCTGAAAATTGATAATTTTTTGGATGTCTAGTTCAACGATTACAGGAAGGGCGACACAATTTTTTATAAATTTCGGGGTGATTATTTCTGAAAATATTCACTTAATAAAAGAATGTTGCAACCAACCTTAATGTTATTTTTAAGGACCTATGGTCCAAACTTTGACGTCGAAAAACCCTTAAAAACGACTAAGTATTCATTAGTAGGAGAATATACTGTATGCAAAGTAGAAGAATAGAAGTACAATTTACATTGGTAAAGTTGTACAAAACCTACTTGTAGTTAAAAACCTTAGAAATCTATAATTTTACCGATACCGACACTAATAAAAATATAACGAGAAGGCTCAACCCTAGCGAGCAATGTCGAGCGCCGGTTTTAACGGGCATGTGCCACTACCCTCGCAATATTAAGAAATTATGATCTTAATAGCGTTACTCACGGAATATTATTTAGTTTTGTTTGCCGTGATATTTAGCGCTTAACATTATTGTTATCTTGATGATCTTTACACCGAATATATTTCAGATATGAGTTTTGGTGGGAGTTATTGCTTTGTTTGTGTTTATATTTCAATATTTTAGTACAGTAAAAACAAACTTTTTGTGCGGGTACAGTGGCTATAAAACATCAGAGCGGCTATAATCTATACATATAATAAACGCGTAAGGAGAAAAAAAATGTACATTGAAGATATCTGAGAAAATCTAATTTAGGGGGCCTTAGAAACGTTGACTGAATACATTTTGGTGATTTTTGGAATTCTTGTCTGTCTGTCTGTGAGTTTGTTCGCGATGTACGCAAAAACTACTGCACAGAATTTCATGAAATTTTGTATTATAGTAGTTTATACCCCAGGGTAACATATAGGGTAATTTTTATCCCGCTTATTTAAAAACATTTTTTTCCAATTCAAACAAGTCTGTTTGGAAAGAGAAGTGCCGTGGTTTATATGGAAGCTCATACATTCTACGACACTTCTCTTTCCGAACGAGTCAATTTCGTTGTGAAAGTTGAAAGTAACCGGAAATATAATTGTCGTCAACTAAAGGATGATGCACGGTGTTCCGGACCGTCTTCGACACGATAATTCCGAGACTTCATTTTGTATAGAAAAGCGTCACGTGTGATCCTAGGAGGTCCTGTATGTGCGGTGAAGTGTCGGAAGTGTCGTGTCGGAGTCTTAATACGTACCTTCAGTTTGTGGGATATTTTATTATATAAATTAAATGATAAAATAAAATGATCTATCTGGTTCATTCCTAGCCCTGTGCAGCGGAGGCCTAAGCCACTTTTTCCTTTGTATATTACATCTTCATAAGGTTATAATTTATAATTGTAGTGTGTCAACTTAAAATGAACAATTTATTCTTCATTCTTGACCGTTGAGTTTTTTCCGGTCCCGTCCACGCTGCTGAAGAAATTCTCGCTACGATGTTCCGTGGCTGAGCCCTATGCGGTACTTGGCATTTGGCCTTCGCATACATTACCAAGACACTTAAGAATTAAGTTTTCTCCGGTCCTCTTCATGCTGCTGCTGTACCAGTTCTCGCTGCGACGTTCCGTGCTTGGGCCCTATACGGTACTTGGCATTTGGCCTTCCCATAGATTACATTACCAAGAAATTCTGGCTGCGACGTTCTGGGCCTGAGCTCAATGTGGTATTCGGCCTTTGGCCTTCTTATACGTTGCCGCTCCCTCGAGCCTTAGGCTTGGATTCGCGAAGACACTTGACAGTTGAGTATTGTCCTATCCCATTCATGCTATTGCTGAAGCAATTCTCGCTACAACGTTCCGTGCCTGGGCACTTTGCGGTACTTGGCATTTGGCCTTTCCATACATTACCGTTCACCCTCGGGCCTTCGGCCCTCGCGTTCGCGAAGGAACTTAACCACTGACTTTATACCCGGCCCTGTTATTCTACTGCTGAAAAAATTCTCGCTGCAAAATTCCGGACCTGGCCCTGAGCTCTATGTAGTATTCGGCCTTTAGCCTTCTCATAAATTGCCCTTTCCTCGGGACTTAGGCCCTCGGATTCGCGAAGACACATGACCATTGAGTATTGTCCGGGTGTTTTTACTGCTGAAGCAATTCTCGCTGCGACGTTCCGTGCCTGGGCACTATGCGGTACGTGGCATTTGGCCTTCCCATACATTACAGCTCACCCTCGGGTCTTCGGCCCTCGCGTTCGCGAAGGCACTTGACCATTGAGTTTATACCCGGTTCAGTCATTCTGCTGCTGAAGAAATTCTCGCTGCGACGTTTCGAGCCTGAGCTCTACGTGGTACAGTCACCGGCAATAGTATCTTCCTACATGAAGGCCATACATTTGACCCTTAAGTTTATACCTGGCCCTGTCATGCTGCTGCTGAAAAAAATCCCGCTACGACGTTCCGTGCATGGACACTATAATGCGGTGCTTGGCATTTGGCCTTCTCATACATTCCCTAACATAATTAGTCAATGTTACTCTGCGTCCGTAGGAAATGCCTTAGACAACCCTAAACGTGATCCCTGGGCATTGCTAAAAGAGTAACAAACTTGGCAGCTGCACTGTCTCAGCTGGACCTCGCAACACTCACTGGATTTTGTTCATCATCTGCTTTTCTACTACTACTATCCGAGAGTATAAATACATATCTATATCCAGTGACATGTAGCCATACGATAAATAAATAATTAGCAACAAAAATGTACCATTTAACGTATAGAAAGCGTAAGTTTTAGAGTAGGTATTGGTCTGGAAATAGTCAATGAAAATACCAAACCGCCTAAACACACGCGGGCGAAGCGTAGATATTCTTTACGCCAAAAGCTATCGTGGAAATGACTTAATAGTCAGTTGTAACTGTTAACCGCTAAATATGGCGCACAAAAATCGTTTCAGATAGCCCATATAGTAAAAAAACATAATACCTAAATCAATAAGTAATCTGTATAGGTCAGTAAAAAAAGAAGAAGGAATAACAGGTCAAAGTTTATATAACAATTTAGAAAAATGCATACTAGAAAGTATAAAAATAGAGAAAAAAGTAGAGAAAACTAAAGTACATAAGATTCTTACCGAAGAAACATTAAATCTTATTAATCAACGGCACAAACTACAAACTCTACAACCGAAGAGCCGCGAAGAAAAGCAGAAACTAAGCTCTATATACAAAATAACAAATAAATATATTAGAAGAGACTACAATAACTACAGATCAAAAATAATAGAAAGACATTTAATGACTAGTGGAAGCTGCAAACGCGCTTATAAAGAACTCCGTACACACAAAACCTGGATACCAAGCTTATCACAAAACTCTACCCCGACAACTAACAGAGAAAACATACTCAAAATAGCTACGGACTACTACGCAAACCTTTACGACCAAAAAAATAATAGCCTCGAAACCATAATTTTCCACCCTCAAAATAACCTGAATATTGAATGGACTGAAGTAGAAATTGAACGAGAAATAAAGAGGCTAAAACCAGACAAGAGTCCAGGACCGGACGGTATTCCAAACGAGGCATTAAAATTGGCAAGAACGCTACTCACACCAATAATAACATTTTTATTCAATATAGTAAATAAAGAGCAGAAAGTACCCGAACAATGGACTAAATCAAATATTATATTATTGTACAAGAAAGGCGACCCAAAGGACATAAGTAATTATCGACCCATCAGTTTACTACCCAGCCTCTACAAACTATTCTCCCAATGCATCCTAAACAGAATATCTGCGAAAATTGACAATAACCAACCGGTAGAGCAAGCAGGTTTTCGTAGAGGCTACTCTACCGTCGATCATATTCAAACTTTGGAAAGCATAATAGAGAAATACAAGGAATTCCGGAGGCCTCTCTACTTAGCTTTCATAGACTATCAGAAAGCTTTCGACACCATATCACATATTTCTATATGGGAAGCACTGAAAGCGAACAATATAGACAAGACATACTGTAATATAATAAAAAACATCTACGACAACAGCACTAGTAGAGTCAGCCTTGAATCAAGTGGTCCGGAAATAAAAATCAAAAGAGGCGTAAAACAAGGCGACCCTTTATCACCGAAGCTTTTTATTGCCGTAGTAGAGATGATATTCAGAAAACTTGACTGGAAAACCTTTGGCATAAAAATAAACGAAAATTATCTCAGCCATTTACGCTTCGCGGACGATATAATACTATTCTCGGATACAAGCCTACAACTAGAACAAATGATACATCAGCTACAAATAGAAAGCGTTAGTGTGGGATTGGAAATGAACCTGCAAAAAACTAAACTTATGACTAATTATTCAAAACCTCCAATAAAGATAAGGGATGAAAATCTTGAATATGTAGATACCTACATATATCTCGGAAAACAAGTGTCTTTCCACCGGGACAACAATCTAGAAGAAATAAATAGAAGAATAAATATATCATGGCAAAAATACTGGGCCCACAGAGAAATACTGAAAGGTGATATGCCGCTTACTGTAAAAAAGAAAGTAATGGACACTGGCATCCTCCCCTGTTTAACGTACGGCTCACAAACATGGACGTATACAAAACAAGCAAAGGAAAAAATCAGAATATGTCAAGCAAATATGGAACGATCTATACTAAAAATACGAAAAAAAGACAAGGTACGCCACACAAAGATAAGACAATTAACCAAACAAAACGATTTTTTAATCCACTCTATGAAGTTGAAATGGAAATGGGCAGGACATCTCGCCAGAACGGAAGACAACCGATGGACGAGCTGTGCAGTAGCGTGGAAAGGACCCAAAGGAAAAAGAAAACGGGGTAAACCACTAAGAAAGTGGGTCGACGACATAAAGGACATAGCGGGAGACAAATGGCAAACAAAGGCAAAGGATAGGAAACAATGGGTAAAATTGGAGGAGGCCTTTACCCTACAGAGGGGTTCTCATTCGAAATGAATAAACCAAAAACTGATAAATAAATGAATATTAATTAATATAAATAAATCTTAATGCTATTGTAATTAAACATAATACAAGAACATTGAAACTAATTCTTCAAAATAAATTGAATATTTGTAATTATTATTAATTAATAATACAATGAAATCATAAATACTACTGCAAGTGTAATAAGTAATGACTACATAATATTTGAACTGTTATGAATTAATAATATCGCTTACTTATGTAAATTGAAATGTATATTAATTTATTAATTAATTGTGTTGCATGTAAATGAAAAAAGTTATACTGCATGTAAGATGTGAGAAATAATAAAAGGCTTATTTATTTATTTATTTATTTATTATAGGTCAGTCTTTTTATCCCAAAAAAACTTATTTAGAAATTTGCGTAGTTCTTGCTAGTAGGAATTAAAACGACCTTCGACCCTGAATCTTCGTGAATGACTAAGGTTGCCCCTTGGTGTTTGGATCTCTTCTAGATAAGGTAAAGTAGCACCGATCACGTGCATATTTTACGTTTATCAACCAATGCAATATCTTTTCACAAAGCCGATTATAGTTAAGTTAATGAAAAAACACCCGCAAATTAACGGAAAAGGCCATAAAACCTGCCCCATAACTACACATAATTCACACCTCTTGTACAATTGTAATAAAAGCACGGTTTACGGCCGGTGGTACGCTGCCAGTCACCATCAATGTTATTTATGAGTCGGTAAAGAAGAGTAATTCTGCTTATTAATTTCGCGCGGGCGCGTTCAAGGTGCGGCCTCGGCTTACATGACTTGGGCTCTTTAATCACGGCCGCCTCGCCAAAAAGGGCGATTCATCACATCACGCTCTATGACGTTTTATTGGTTCCAGTATGGACCCTATGAAATGGATTTCAGTTATATCCTGTTAAAAATGAGTTAAATCCAATTTATGACGGCTGGTCACCTGGTCAGGGATATGCTTTTAGAGCTCTCCACGGGATGAAGTTAAAACCCACAGATTATACAGATTCAAGCTGTCTTTTGTTTTCGGACCCTACTCAAGTTTTCGAATTGGAACTGTTGCAAGTTATATTGTTATTATTATAATTTTCAGGCCTCTCGACAGCGGATGGCAAGAGACCTGATGGCTGCATTCTCCTGCCATGGAGCCTGGGTCGCCCTTTAGCGTGGGACGCCACCTGCGTCGATACTCTGGCCCCGTCCCACGTTGAAGGGTCTGCTCGGGAGCCTGGGATAGCCGCGGACCAGGCCCAGGTACTCAAGCGCCACAAGTATGCATTCTTAACGAATGAGTACGAGTTTGCGGCGCTTGCAGTGGAAACTCTAGGTCCTTGGTCGACCGACACTAAAAAATTTGTTAAAGAGGTGTCGGCCCGGCTGGTAGGCGTCTCAGGTGACCATAGGGCGGGCTCTTTCTTTGCCCAGAGGCTGGGTTTGGCCGTTCAGAGGGGAAATGTCGCCAGCATTTTGGGGAGTTTTCCGGAGGCAGGGGATCTGAGGGAGGTTTTTATATTTAGTTTTAACCCTCTGCAACTGACGTTACGTCTGACAGACACCAAAATACCTACGCGCTGTTGCTACGTCGCCATTTATCGGCGTATCGTTCCGTCTCTCTCTGTACCTTCCTGCGTGGATGCATGCCTCCTGCAGGTGCAGCGACGGCAGCAGCGGCGTGCGCTCTGGCGGAGTTAGAGATGTTTGGTGTCCACAGGACGTAAGGTCAGTAATAAGTGATGGGTCTAGCAGACGTGTTGTCAGTAATATTGTTATAACCTCATACTGTCTCACATACGTCACGTCAGTAAAATAATTATTTTCATATAGATAGTGTCTACCAGTCGTAACCTCAGTAAATTATTGTGAAAATATTTTCTAGGTGCAACTCAGTATATTGTTAGGTATATAATTCGATAATGGCGAGCGAGGCTCAGACTAAGACTTAGAGGAAAAGAAAACGTCAAATCGAGATTGTTATCGTAGCAAAAATGGATTTGTTTGGTCTAAAATAGATTTTTTAAGGACGTCGAAAACACCCGCTTATAAAAAAAACTGGTCTAAGGATTATTTTTATAATTTTTTTATTGTTAATTTTATGCCAGAAGAAGGTAAATTTAAGTTAAAATTATTGTTTTTATGGTTCTGTTTTTTTATATATTTTTTTAAAGAGGCCTGTGTTAAAAGTTCCTATATTATGATGACTTTAAACAATATTGAATATTCTACTGATTTATGAGTTTTATTCTAACAAATTAACCTTTATCGGTTCTATATATTATTAAAAAGTAATACTAATACACTTACATTTATAGTAGTTCATTATTTTTAAATTTAATAGCAACTAAAATGCACGTCTGACAGACTACTCCTCAGTGGAATAATTACAAGAATCCCACCTCAGTTGCAGAGGGTTAATTGTGTTTGTTAATCTCTTTAGTTTTAGCTAAATACCTAGTTTTAAGTTTGTGTTAGTCTTAGTTAGCTTTAAGTTAGATTTGCTTTTTTAGTTTCAAGTTATGACATGTGTGATTTAAAATTATGTGTTATTAATATTGTAATTTGTTTTATGGCTTAAAATATAATGCCTCTTAAAAACGTCAATATAGGTATCGGTTTAGCTTTCCAAAATTTAGCCACTACGCGCAACATATTTCAGAAACCTTTGGTCTCCATTTAATAAGACCGAGAGTGCCGGATTCTGTTCGTTTTGACGATCTTCTTTGCAGCTTCTTCTGAAGTGCCTGAAATGCTTGCTTGAAGGGAATACCGGGATATGGGCAGCAGCATCTTCCGAAAACCTAAACAACAATAAACAAAAAAATAAAAAAACTGCGCGCACCAACCCGCCTGCCAGGCATGGCGCGTATGGCAAACCCCCCGTTTTTATAAAGGGGAGGCCTATGTTCAGCAGTGGACGTGTTATGGCTGAGATGATGGTGATGATGATGATGTTAAGTATCAGAGTTTCACTACCTGTCTAGACTTAATCGCCAACAATGTTTTTCTGGCAAACGATCCTTCCGAAGTAGATTTTGATAAAAATAAAAATATGTACCTTTTCTTAAACAATTGTTGACTATAAACCCTAAAATTATATTCACACTTGCACGGTGTAAAGAGAAATTGTGAACGCAACCATGTTTTATTATCAGATGTATGACACTGATTTCAATGGAAATAATAAAAATGGAAATAAAATAAGGCAAACAGCCAGGCTATTTTATAGAAAAAAATATATTTTTACACATGAGAAAATATAATTAAAAATATATTTTCACTGAAGTATATGTAATTAACGGATATTATGACTTAAAAATAAAATAAAATAAAGTACACAGAATGGCGGCAAAATTCAAACGACCGGGACCTTTGCTTAGCAGTGCGACACTAACCCAGGCTAAAAAAAAGTTAATGTAAAAAGTTACTTTCAAATGACCCCGAATTTACTGTTCTGATGCGTTACGACACAACTCATCAGACAAATGCGGAAGCGGATTAAATAGAGATCCTAAATGTAGTTTATTTCCATTGCATGATTGCACATCAATCTTGTCAAAAATGGTTACTTATTGTTAATTTAGCCCAGGGAGTTTACCGTTAAATATACGAATACTAGGATGCATCTTATATAACACATATATAATACATACACGTATTCTAACAGAAATTTTGTAAAAAGTCGCTGTATAATATTTATCGTATGACAGTTTAGGTTTTAAGATGTCGGTAAGTAATTATTCTATTTCTTAACGGTTCTGTATCTAAATACATAAGGCTGGCTCTACATGATGGGCCATCATAGGGACGCAGCTATACGACGGAACGAGATCGCAATATCGTTAGCTCCCTCTAACGTATAGCTGCGTCCCTATGATGGCCCATCATGTAGAGGAGCCATAAAACGTTCGTAAGTATTCCCTAAAGGTGGTAGACAATGCACAGCCTAAATTATTGAAAACTGGGCCTTGAAATATTGAAGATATAATAAATATTCATAATATTCTTCATACGCCATGAAGCTCTACTAAGAAGAGATTTTTTGTAAATTCAACCTTTAAAGGGGTAAACACTACAGTGCCACCTGAGGTTGTGATACACGTTGCCAACTTTTAGAAAGGCAGATTAGCTGTGTTGACAACTAGAGGAACAATAAAGTTCCCTGTCTTCAACGCACTGCATTTTCTTCGTGTTTTGGCGACCATACTTGCCCGGCAACAACACTACGAGTAGGTAGGTTCTACATGTAGCGCTATTCGGCTTCTACATGTAGCGCTATTCGGCTTCTACATGTAGCGCTATTCGGCTTCTACATGTAGCGCTATTCGGCTGGGGTTTTCTATAAGGCCATAGAAATATTTTAGTGATTATTTGTATGTTTTACATTTAGTACATAAAAGTCAGCGACATTCCTCAACAAATTCACGGTACCATAAACTCACATTTACGCTAATTTTTTTGAACCATTTTAACATTGTAAACATTTAGCTTTCTATACCTATTTAAAGCAAACTTTATTTACTGAATCAGTAATAATTCATGTTAGTTACTTAGTACTTTATATTTACTACATCATGAGATTCATGAGGCTAAAATAAGTGTACTTATTACTTATTACAAAAACCATAACCGTGACGTACATATAAAAAAGTAACATAAACCAAACAAATAATAACCGATCTCGTTAGAAAGGAAAATATACTCAATTTACAGTAATTTCAAATAAATTAAAAATATCGTAAATACCTACCTCTGATTAAACTGAACCCTCAGAGCGTGACGCACTAGGCTCATATCATCACTATATGTGTAAATCAAGAAATGAAAAATGTATTCCTTATTCAAATCATCATACTACATTGTAGTCTAGGATTCCAACAGAAACAAGGAGTCTATGAATACGCGAATAAATAAACCATTTCTTATATCCCACAAAGTTTCCCATAAAAAGTGAAATAAAGGGAATGGAGAGCGTTATCCATATATATGATTTACGATTAAGGCGGAAAAGGTATTTGCTGATCCGTGATTTATCTACAACGCATGTAGCCTCGGCACTATGTGAATATTGTGATTGAAAAAATATTACGTGTTATAAATATATTATATTCCAGGAAATTATAATTTAACGTCTTAGTCCTGCTTAGTCCCAGTAATTTACTAAGCATTTCCTACTTTTTGTTTCCATTTACGTATAGGTACAATAATGTCTTGGTATTTTTAGTTAAAATAAATACACACGGAAAAAAAAGCTTCCGGGATATTCTCAATCTAAGCATAAAGTTATGATCTAAGACATTATTATATTATGTTGAAAATATTTCCTCGTGACAAGCATTTATTTCCTTTAACGAAAATAAATTAAAGTTTTAAATATAACGAAGCGAATATATTCTTACAGATTTTCTAGTTTTCTTTTAGCTGAGATAATACTTGTTTGATTAAAGTACAATCTCTCTTATTTACTGAATATACTCTTGAAACAATACATTTTTGTATTTCTATTTTAAGAAAACGTGGTTTCATTAAGCGAAGAATCATATTTTTGGTAAAGGAAATAAACGCTTGTCACGAGGAAATATTTTCAAGAAAATAATAATGTCTTGGATTGAGAATATCCCAGAAGCTTTTTTTTCCGTGCATGCTCATTTCGGAGTTACGTCTTGACGTAACTTGAGGATGCTTGTATCCTATATATAAGGATATACATGCTTATTTAGAACTCAAATTGTAGCTAAAATCAATTAGGACCGGATGAAAGGAAAAAATCTAAATATAAAAATCAAACCAGGTAAAATTATATTTAGCATTACATATAAAACCATACCTAACGGTAAATAAAGCTAATATGTCTCGCTTAATCTACTGTTTAATATTTTTGTTCTGTTTTGTCATTCATAATAACTTATTTTATTTATTTACAATCAAAATTGAACAAATTAAAACGTATTTTAATTTCACAATAAATGCACGTTTTGCATTCACACCACAAGTACACAAACAGAAAGGTCGCTTATATGGTATTCGTCGTGTTTTGGTTATTATTTGCTATCGGTTTACGCAAATCCCTTGCTGCTCTTGATAAACATTTAATTTCGTGAATATTTAATGCTCTGATATTCAATGAGGGCAAAGTAAAATATTGTATAGTTTTACCCTCCAGTTTAACGATTTCATGAGAGGCAATTTCGTGTTGACTTAAAACTGTAGAGCATTATAAATAGCCAGCATAAAATAAACATGATATTATAGCGGGGATAGTGCACGTCACCGCGAAATGGCGGATTGAGCCGCATTAAATGAGAAAACGGCATGATTGATGGTTTTCTAAATAATCTTATCAGCGCATCAAGCGCTCTTCTATAAAGATCCGTATTGCTATTTTAGGTATATTTAGACTATCAGAAGTGTGTCTTTCATTTCTGTAATAAGTTTACCGAATGGCGGCACAAAGTTATTTTTATATGCAAAAACTATTGACTTACCCACTAAGTCTACGGCCTTTTACCTCGGTAAATCAAATACTACTGGCATCTCCTTTTACCGTCGTTGGTGAACTTGCAGTGATATCGCCAATCTTGTTGGTGAAGATTCGCGAACATTAGTGGACATTATTTTTAAGCTCATCATTAACATCCTTCTAGTATATTACCGCAGGTGATAGGGCTTTTGATTCGTCACACTTGGCATCAAGCTCTAAGTAAGCGTCTCAGTGACTTAAAGTTCCATTTTGGCTTCCTGATATAGTTGAAAATAATTAAGTAGTTATTGCTAAATTGTCTTATAACCGCTATAGGAATTAATAGTAGATTGTACACCAAGGGTATAAAGCACTGTTTTATGTCACAACCGCGCTATTGAATCCTAAACGTAACGAAGGACTCCAGATTTTACTCCCGGGCACAGAGAGGGGGCTATGAGTTAATTCCCGAGCGTAGCGAGGGAATTAAGACTGAGTCCTGAGTGCAGTGAGGGATTTAAGCGCGCCCGTGACTAAACAGCTTTATCCCCAAGCAGTATACTCTACTTTTCTCACCTCCTGCGAGCCAATAAATTTGTGAAATAATAAATTCAATATTCAAATCCATTGGGCGCGGCGCTGCGGGGCCCGGCTCGCGGGGATGGGCCGGGCGCAGCACGAACTTTACGAAATTGGACTTTAAGGACATAACAATAAGAAGTAAAATCACATTATTACCCGGAGGGAATAATGAAATATTATTCCCCGCTAAAGCTACATATTGATGAATGAATGATGCTTGGGCTACAATGATTTGTTTTCGGTGGGGTTTTCATGATACATAATTTGGCATTGTCGAGCAGGTGGTGTGAAAAATGTATTATTTACTTACTAAAAAGAGAGTGCTACAGTGAAAACGTTTTATTAAATTTGTTTTATTAAAATGAAAATATAGTTATTGGTTTTCGTAACATGCTATACATAACATGTACATGAAAAATGAGATTTTTTGTGAATAATTAGTTCTTTTATATTACAGGGTCGGCAACGCGCATGTGAGACCTTGACCTGTAACAGTTTCAGGCAGGCGGTAGCTGTTTACCACCAGGCGGGCCGTATGCTCTTTTGCTACCGTAGTAGTATTATAAAAAGATCCCATCTATTTTTATCGTACAATCGCCTTCAAATATATCGCAGCAGCCAAAGTACTTAAAAATATCTGCACATGCACTTTGAGACCTTAAGGCGATTATGACACTGGCGCCGCATGCGGATCCGTCTCGCCAGTGTGATAATCGCCTAACAACAGAGACGTTGTTCAGATATTTGTGACCACCTTGGCCGCTCCGATATATAGTAAAATCATTTATTTGTGACGCTCACTACACTACAAATACATTGAGATAACACTAAAAAACAAAAAATATGAACGTGCATCACAAAATGGACCCAACTCAGCATAATGCCAGCTTAAAAAAACCGGCGCTGGTCTTCCGTATATGTAATGGCAACTGTACTTTTAGGATAAAAATAATTTTAGTATAGTTATATTTATTGAAACCAAAAAAAATCACACTATTCAAATATGCACCACAGGTTTCGTCAGGTTTATATTTATTTATTTACTAATTCAATCAATAAATAAAACGGATGTAATAATAGGAAGACTATACTAAAGAACTATGGAAACAGGTCACATTGCATGGAAATTTATAAACGAAGTTACTTATTTTCATTGTGGTTGATTAATTGCTCAAAAGTGCATGAGAAAATTTCAAGAATAGATCAAATAATTTCCATTTATGGGTTGAATCGCTACTTTGCCTGACCTAGTTTATTTATTTTTACCAACCGACTTCAAGATTTCAAAGGAGGAGGTTCTCAATTCATCGGGATATTTGTTTTTGCATTTTTTTAATGTATGTTTTGGTAAATTCTTATTTTGTTTCAAATAGTTATACTTTACAGTTGGTCCCATTGTCATCATCAGTTCAGGATCTGATAATAGGATCCTGGATAAATCGAGGGAACTCTTCAAATATTATAGGCATACTTACCTTTGATTTGATTATTTTTTTCCAGTTAAGCTCCAGAAGGAGCTTTAGTTGCTTTTTTGATGTTTAGCATTTTATTCGCCGCTTTAGGTACTTACTCGTAACTTTACGTCATAAGCGAAAATACAGTATTCATACAACATGGATCCAATTAGTCAGTTGCTAACTAAGCAATCTATTATTGATAATTAAAGTTTGTACTGTAGAACTGTTTGGATCCACGGTGAAAGTTATTCATTTTGTAACTCAAGTTGCCTTTTACTCGATCGATTCATGTTACGAGATATTTTTATTTAATTTCTAATTGGTGAAAATTTAATTGCACGCGCATTTTATAAAATAAAACTTAGCATAGTTACTTAAGAAGTATGTTTTGAAACAACTTTTATTTAGCATTTTATTTGTATTTGAATATTATTATAGAAAGATACGAGAGATCTATTTTTAAAAGGCTCGCTACAAGATTATTTTATATGCACAATACAAGTCGCATCGTTTTGTATTGTGAATATAAAATTATTTCTAGCCACTTTTAGTAGAATCTTATTGTTATCAGTCGTATTGTCGTCGTCAGCGTCCCCCACCCCCTACCTAGATAATAATTTGGGCTGTACACAGAAAACAAAATTTACACTTTTAACGCAGCCAGCCTTATGGGCACCCTACCAGGTGGCAGCGGGATTGGGGATATTTGCAGTTTTGGTTTAGGGCCTTTGGTTTAAGTTAGGTATAGGTTTGTTTAGTTTTTATTTATTTAATTAGTAATGTATTAGAAATATTTTGAAAAAAGTTAAGTATTGATACTGAAGCAAAACGATCTTCATATCGCATTTATCGCCAGTGTTTATTAATTAATTTAAAACAGGAAATAAATAAAAACAAAACTACAATTTCTTTCATGCTACGACGGTGCTACCTCATTATGTCAACCCTCATTATTTAGCAACACAGTAAATCGAATTGTTTGTACGATATCGGTTGTAAATCGGCAACATAAATCCCTGGACACTCTTATCGTGCACTGCCCGTGATATATTATTAGTTGGCGACTTCTCGACCCGTGCTTTTGTTATACAGCCATAACGAGCCTAATTTATCGTGCGGGCACAAAGAAACATTGCTTTTTGCACGACCTTTATGCGGCCGCTACAGAACGACTAGTACTAAAGGTGTTGTGACTTCAAAGCAAATTTTAGGGTATTTTTGTGCGATTTCTGGTTATATTCAAGATCTAACGACATTTCTGTCCCGTATTACGGCCTACTTAACTGCATTATCGTAAGAAATATTAGTGAGTACCTGTGTACCATTATACATTACTAGCGGCCCGCCCCGGCTACACAAGGGTGCAATTATTATATGACAAGACAATAAAGAAATGTCAGGTGATCTTCATACCAAAATCCGGCAAAAGTGACTACTTTGGACTAATAAGCCTAATCTCGGTCCTATCGAAAACATTGGAGAGGTTATGTTATAGACACGTCTCTTTCCGAACAAAGGTTAGTTAGCAAATTTATGTTTCGTTACGTCTGAGTCAACATGCTAGCTCAAGTGTATCGATGTCTCGGCACTTGCGGTCGTGACCAGAACTGAAGTAGCAATAAAGAACAAGACTATGTATGGCTAAGGGTTGAAAAAACACCCAGTATACCTAAGTAACAATCTTCTTCTTCCCCTAAGCCCTATCCCATTATCTGGGGTGAACTCTCCTCGTTTGTCTTTTCTATGGTTTTCTATTTGGAGCTACTTACAGTGATTTTTACTCCTATCTCGTTTAGATCCTTCTGGACCGTCGTCAACCAGGTGACGGGTCGTCTTCCAGCGTCTCGCGCTTTAGGTGGCAAGCTCAGGGCAATTCGCACCATATTATGGTATTCAGGGCGGCGGAGTACGGTGTCCATACTCATTGCAGGCGACGTTATTAAACCGAATCGATATGGACGCGACTTTATAACTTTGTCTGATGTGGACACATGATGATGACATGTGACATGACACGTTCCTATGTAACAATAATACAATAAAAACAACTATTTGATAAAATCACTACAAATGTATTAATAGACGCGTAGTTACTCGCCATACTAGTTCTTCAAGTCATTACCTGATGTTGTATATAATTCATCCTAATAACCATTTTAATTAACAAGTAATTATACACTTAATAAGATAATAACGTTATTCATATACAAGTAGCTGTTTGTTGTCGGCAAATTGCTGTCTCAAGTTTGCTTATTAACAAAATACTCTTAAGTACTCATAATCGATTCCCTTAAGTTCTTGAAATCTTAACTTGGCATAGCTCACTTCAGACTCCTGCGAATCCTTGTTGAGTCCACAACATGTCTACTTCGCACCAACATGTTTATGCTAATGCACCACGCATTACTCACTCTCGCGAATAAATCGTCTCTCATGCATTAAACATGTTAGAACTCTTAAATAATAAGAAAAGTTTCGGCTGCTCTAAGGTACTATTGTTTATTCTATTCATTCTCTTTAGAGGTTGAGATTGGAAAGGTTTTTTACACCCACCCATTTACTGGGTTGGAATACGTTGGCTGTATCGAAAAGGAAAAATGGGAATGGGAAAGCCGCTTTGTCTTGAAATGTCTATTTTCTTGAAAGGTGACTATAAAAATGTACGCGTCATGAATGTAACATTGAGAGTTATTTGTATCCATTAATGAAATCACTTGGAGTACAATTTCTATTTGTAATGGCGCTGGACCTTTCCGTTCAATGCCGGGATGTTGAAGAGCATTTAGGTTATTTGTACGATATCGTTATTAGAAAGTTTGTTTTTATTTAATAGATTATACACCGGTATTCATATAAAAAAATCAGGAAAAACCAACGACATGCCATTTCACCGCATTAAGAGATTTAAGTACCGCTTAGAATCAAACTCGCTTTTTGTGAAAATGGGTACAGTTTATGAGGAACCGCTGGTGGCTTGCGATATGACGTCAGACTTTCGATCCGGAGGTCTTGGGTTTAAACCCCTCGCTCGGCTCGTACCGCTGAGTATTTCGTGAGGACACCGGACGTAATCCGAACAAGGCCTAGTTGCCCTCTGGATGAAAATGTCAAAAAAGCAGGAGCATATCTAACTAACTAAGGCTATCCCCCTGCAAGATGGTGTGTCCAAATTACTGCACCCATGCCATTAAAACTGCACGAAGCCATGTGCGTAGCAAGGGATAGAAGCCTATGGAGAAACCTGGTCTTCAACAGAAGGACATGATGTCCTCAGCTTTGAGGCCTTTGAGGGAACGACTGATGATGATGATCTAACTAACTAGTGCTTACGCTCAATAGAGCCATGGCAAGAAACTGAGACAAAAGCTGGGAGGATGATGATGGGTACAGTTTATGGTAGTATATAAGGATTACAAGTTTGGTTGTTGTGTGTGTGGCACCTCTCTAAGTGACGTAATGTGACTGATAATCCTGATATCGACTGATATAGATTTTAGAGACGTTACTAAGCAGCTATTTCTATATTGTATTTATTTCTATACACTATGCCTCCCATAGGACCGTTTTTTAGGGTTCCGTAGCCAAAATGGCAAAAACGGAACCCTTATAGTTTCGCCATATCCGTCCGTCCGTCCGTCCGTCCGTCCGCGGTCTAGCTCAGTGACCGTTATCACTAGAAAGCTGAAATTTGGTTTGAATATGTGCATTAACCAAACCGACAAAACGGTAGAATAAAAACGCGAAAAATATATTTTGTTAGGGTACCTCCCGTACACGTGAAGTGGGGGGCGAAATTTTTTTTCGTTCCAACCAACTTGTGTGGGGTATCGTTGGATAGATCTATTAAAAAGAATTAGGGTCTTTTTTAAAACAGTTTTTGGATAAAACTAATACTCTCGGAAATAATATCTCCGAAAGTTTAAAACAGGGCGTCTCCCCATCTAACTTTTGAATAGTGGGTCCTAAAATTTTGAAAAAATTCATGAAACTGAGGCCTAATGAGTACCTTCAATGAAAACTATATTGAAATAAATCGGTTGAGCCGTTTTTGAGTTATCATTCATAAACCCATAGTGAAACGACGTAAGTAAAAATGACGTAAGCGCCGCCAAATTTCCCGTAAGAAACGACCTTTTGAATTAATGGTCTCAGGTAACGGAACCCTACACTGAGCATGGCCCAACATGCTCTTGGCCGGTTTTTTATCTGAATATCAATAGTAGCAGTATAGCTTTAGTAAATCTTTAAGAACTTTTAAGAATAACCACAAAATTAACTGGTTTTATCTTCATCTGATTTGTTCATATGATTTAAGTGATTTGAAGACTAAATTTGATCTAATCAACGATATGTAACCTCAGTAGGTTAACATAATCTTGGATTGATCCCACTAAGCTCACGCGGGATGAAAGGCATACATACAAAATTAGTATTCAGGAAGTTTATTACTGCAATAAACCTTAATGAAACAGGAGGAGACTGGTCTCATCAGTAACAAGATCAATTGATATAAATTCTTATAAAAGGCCGCAGTCGTACCAATTTTATGGTACAATAAATTTTCCTGAGACGAATGTCCGTCTCCCAATTACACTTTTACCCCCGCTCGGGGAGATGCATATTTACAAGGTAAAATCCGCCACAGGCTTAATCAATATATATATATATATTATATATATTACTACACTACACTACTATATATAATAACAACAGCAGAAGCGTTGTATTAATAAATATTACGCCGATTTTTTTTGTTACCAGAAACTAAACTTCGCCTACTAGTAACTTAAGTTTTGCGACATAATTTTTTTCAGAATTTCACCTTAAAATTCCGAATGATAACATCACTTCTCTCGAAACTAATGAGCAGTGATCGTAGATTTTCCAGCATTTTTAGTACAGTAGTATTATTGGTATTAATTTAAGGCTATTAAATTGTTAAACAAAGCATCAAATAAAATCAAAGCCATTTAGAACTAAGTAGTAATGTAGAGAGGGTTGATAATAATGATAATTAAATAACAATTTCACAAAAAAAAGTCATTGCACCTGTTTTGCTGTAAAATGAACGATCACTGCTGCTAATGAAAAAGTCCTTAAAACCGATATCTATTAACTAATTCCATACTATTGAACAAAACGAATGATTTACGAGTAAAGTTTAAATTTGGGCCCGACCGCGCGCAGTATCCGGATTGCCAACTTTAATCGGATTTCAGCGAATCCATTTACTTTAATTGAATCTGTGAAGACGGTTATCACAGGCAACCGATTTAGTTTTCATTGTCACCCGCTTATTTGTCATCGCAATTTAAATCCGACTAACAAGATGAAGTTTTCGTATCGTCACGTCAGTTATTGCTGGTACACAACACTTCTTTGACACTATCAAAGAAGTATTGGGTAGAATGAGGCAGATCGGATCACAGATAAAATCGGATCAAATTGAGCATTTTTGTCTAATTCATAAGATAACGCCACTGCGACATTTGGGAATGTCAAGCGAAGCGCTCAATTAGATAGCGCAGTTCTAATTTTATCCAGATTTTTTTATGTGTGACATCATCATTTAAAATGTATCAAAACTAGTGTATTTAATAAATTTTCTTTCCCTGACATAGCATTGTCAATGCAATGTTAGATTTCGTTTTTAGATTGATTAACAATGTTATTATATAACAATATTAGGGTTTAATTAAGTGAGCTTCAGTGCAATAATCGATTTTTTACTTTGAAATGAAATGAAATGAAATGAATGAAATGAAATGTTTATTTGTATAACACAGGTGGTACAAAATAGGTTCTTACAAAGGTCCTCTGTGTTTTGCCTATTGGCATACAAAATTATATTATATTAACTAACTTATATTTTGTTAGTACCTACTTAATTAATTAAACAGAGATTATTAAATAATAAAGGTTATATACAAAAAAAAGTAAGCCAACATCATATTATAAATAACAGATTAAAATAATCACAATATTTTAATAAACAATTGAAATAAAATAAATATTGTATCACATTTAAATTGCAAATAAATTAAAACAAAGGTTACAGTTACTTTCAATTACGATCAGTGTCTTTAAAAAAATCGTCAATCGAGTAATAATTTTTACTAATAAGATAGGTAGAATATACGGTTCTATGCTTTATGGTTCACTGAAAAAAGGGACAAGCGAACTACTTCGGCAATTTCATCAATAACCAACTTTTATAAGGAGTTAATAAAGTTTATTTGATTATAACTCAAAGTTTACGTATAAAGAACAAAACACTGTTGTAAGTATAATCAGACTTAGTTCTGAAGTTCCAAAACTTAAGTTACTAGTAGACGGAGATTAGTAACAAAAAAAATCAGTGTAATATAATTAACGCTTCTGCTGACGTTGTTTACCAATTGACAAGCCTCTGAAAGTCCGTGGTAGAATTTCAAGCAAAGCGTCAATCCTTTTGGGTTATCAAATAGAATTCAAAAACACGACAATAATAAACGATTGTCATCGTTATGGACAAAATCACCTTCAACTGCTACAAATTTGCCTATGATGCTCAACTTTGCCTGGCTTGAAAAACATGGTTTTCTTCACGAATCTTTCTCCCATTACAGAAATAAGATAAAATAGCTGTTTAGTGAAGAAAACCATATTTTTCAAGCCGGCAAAGTTGTGCAACATAGGTAAACTAGCAGTTGATGGTAGTGAAACGATAAAAATCTAATATTTTGGCATGGCGTTCCATAATATCATGACAATCGCTTATAATAAGGTGACAAAAGAGTAACTTTAATAGTATTCATTGATGTAGGTATCGTATGGCTAAATGTCACTGAATAGATAGGCGTTGTAAGTGGGAAAGCAGATATCTTTTCTTTCTTTTAGCTCACGTGTAGTTGTTGTAGTTTCTTTTAGTTTTTGGATCACGTGTAGGGTTGTCTAACTAAGGTGTTTCCTACCGACACAGGGTAACATGAGATCAACTTTAACATTAACTTTAGATTAAGTTAAACATAACTGTAAAACTAGATTTGAGTTTAAGATTGTTAATAAAGGTATAGGCTACAAATTACAAAAAGGTAATATAAAGAAAAGATAAATCACACTGTCAACCACGCTTCATTGTCTGCACAGCTCATTTGGTATTGGTGCCGACGCCGGAGTTTAGATTCCGTAATTTAAACTCAAGACATTTTAATTTCCTATTTGCATTATCCAGGTATTTCCTAAAGATTTGGAACTGAGAGAGACATAACAGCGATGGGCCGCTGAATGTCAAGAATTCTTTAACTTGTTCTTCGGTATGAAAATTAATCGGATGCCGTTGAACATTATACTTGTATCAGTTCTATATTTCTACCTTCTCTGGATTTCAAAATAGAAACGTTTTGTCGGTAAATAAAAAACCCTAAATATGAAGAATAAAATAGTAAATTACACAACTAGGATGGTAAAACAAAGAAAGGCCGAGATCGCAGAATTTTGCGGCCCGAGCTGCAAGCGAGGTTACCTCCCGTGTTGTGTACATCATTTTATGTCTACACTAGGCCAGAAAGCGTCTTTTTCCGTACGCGCAGCGTGCGGAAAAAGCCACTTTATGGCCAGGTGTGGCATAAAAGTTTTTTATACTGGTAGGTAATAAAATTGCAACCATTATAAAACTGTGATGGCCTAGTGGGTGTTCATAATTTAATAACTATAAGTATTTACAGGCGGGTAGTTTCAATGAAGATCAGTTGTTATTAAAAGCGCCTTTCGTTCTGCTTGTAACGCAGGGTAGTTTAGACGTCTTGGGAATCGTTCTTTTATTCTTTGCTCATTTAACATGTTCATTTTGTAATATTGATAGCTTATTGTGCGGTGATCTAATAAATAGTGTGCAGTTAATGAAGAATTGATCTCAAAACGCGTGTAAACACTCTATAGTTAAACGGAGAATTATCCTGGCATGGCCGCCACAAAGAGCAAGGCTGAAACCGAACAACGTTGCCTATATTTATTTAATACATAAAATGTCATTAACGTCGTTAACTCGTCATTGGTAAAATTCCCATTGCTCTGTACAAAGGGAGAAAGCTATTTCTTAAAAAAAGCTCCTTTAATTCACCCCATGGTGACAGTGGTGGGATTAAATTTACCTACATTTTTTAATAATCCCATTCTTTAATACTATGGATGATGATGAAAATCAATACGACGATACTGTTACATTAAATGTATGCCTTTAGGTTTATCTCATTAGTTCGTCAACTGCATATAGGTAAGGTACCTACTAACCCGTATTTGTGTATCAGTCATGAAAAATGTTTCCTGGGAAAATCGCAGCATTATAATATGTATTATAATAATCATAAGAATGATCGTTTTAATCGTTTATCTAATTTCATTGGTATTTGCGCATATGCAATGGTCGTTGGTTAATAAAAATTATAAGTAGAATAATTTCGCATATTCAGCACATATGCGACTTAGCTTATTTAATATCTATTATTTTAGAACAATTTAATTAAACATAAATATGCGTTGCAAATTTTTATTTAAACATATTGAGTGAATCGAGTTATTCTTGTCCGACATGCAATCCTACTACTTATGCTAAAGCTTTTGTGAAGCTGTTAAAACCACGTTACAGATTGCCTCACGGCAAACCTGGTCCCCCGAGTGCGGTAGATTCTTATCAGCAACAGTTATAAATCGCTCACTCTTATCGCCTCGAACGAAACGTAAAAATACATTGCCAGTGCCTTCTCTTTTCAGTCGCTAAAACAAATTATATGTACCTACACAAGTTAGATTTTGTTTTTTGATTGGTTAACAATGTTGCAATTAAGGTTTAATGAAGTAAGTTTTATACTTCACGGTAACAATCGATTTTTGACTTTGAATATATTCAACCGAACCGTATACCTACCGTACGGGTACCGTTTACGGTTCAATGCTTTATGGTAATACAATTAACACACCGCTATTTAATATATTTTTAACATGCAATAGACGATGTGCTTTGTAAACAGGAAGTAAAAAAGTTGTAATTGACACACAGGAAAAGCCAAGAAATTTAAATTGTCAAGAGAATTGAATTAATCTTTAGCATTCAATTGATTAACGGTACCGTAGCGGTTTTAGCAATATGGTTGTAACTTTGAGGTTTGATTTTAGTAGTAGGCACTTATTTACTAGATACAAACGTTCACAGTCGAATAATCATCTTGTTGTATTCTGGACCCTTTAAAGTTGTAAAAGATATATCTCCAAATGTTCAGATAATCAAAGAGAGGGGAGGAATTAATAGTTTAAATAAAAATTACTCTAAATAAAAATACAGATACATATTTTAAATTAAACAAACCGGAACATCAACTCACATCCATCGACTCACAGTAAACCAGACATGCTCTACAAACACTCGCCCAATTATTCGCAAATACATCAGTCTCTGGTGTATGTTTTAAAGGCATCCTGTTTTTCATTACATACTAAACGTGTGATATCAAAACAACGATAAAATTAAAATGATGTGATTTTTATGCGTTAGATGCTCAAAGTTGCTGCGGCAGGTTAGAGTAGGTACCCTACAAGGCCCTCTGTTTAGGTTTACGGATCCATAGTTTTAGTATAAAACATTAGGTTCCCGTCTTGCCCCGAACTCCCCCACCCCAGTAATTTCGACGACGGAAACTTTCCTCGACGGCTTAGTAATTAATTTGCCCAAATCTGTCCCTTGACAAGGCCAAAACAAAAGGAAGGATTAAACGAAACTCTAAAATAAATAAAATTGTTTTCCCCTTCAACGCAAATGAGTTGGTTTAATCCTAACATAAATATTATATGGACTTTATATGTAAGTAACCTTTCCACTTCTCATGCTCTTAAAATGTTACTTTAGTCTCTGCAGATCGGGACTAAAACTCTTTATTAATCTCTAGGGACTAAAACATTTTTTTTTTAATTTACTTTGGAAACCCCTAAACAGCCACTCACGGTGTTTATGAATGGACGATTACCGCCCGATTTTTTTGTTTATATAGTTTTAAAATGTCATTCTAAGATGACTGAACGAAAAATCCTACAAACTTTCCGTCGGGAAGTAAATATTCATTCATTCAATATAAATGAAGGGTATCTGTTTTTGTCTGATTTTCCGTCACCCATAAATAACGTGTATTAAGGAACCATAATAAAAAAAAAAAAAAAATCATTTATTTCAGACCAACAGATCCATAAATGTTAGACACGAAATACAATAAAAATAATCAATAATAGCTATGTTAGAATTAAAATTAAAATTAAAATCATACCAAACATTTAAAAAAATAAAAACATTAAATAACAATTAAAATTAAAATCACACTAGGTGAAAAATAGCTATTGTGAGAGCAAGCATGTAGCTACTTGGCTATCCCAATAGCTACATCCACCCACACCTTCGTGAACGGGCAGTCGAGACGCTCGGCCAACACCCTAAAGCCTTGGGCAAACAGGCCGGCGGGACGCAGCGCCGCGGTCGCGCCGCGCGACCGCGGCGTCCTTAAATACATGCTAACAGGTTAGCGACGTCAAACAGACTGCGTCCCGCCGGCATCGCGCCCCGCTTCTGTCCCGCCCCGCGCCGCGCGGCCCCGCGCGTCCACCCGGCGCGGGCGCAGCGCTGCGCCGCGCGGACGCGGCGGGACGCTACCCCGCGCCCCGCGCCCCGCGCCCCGCGCAGGGTCACAATCGTACGGGACGCGCGTCCGCGCCGCGTTCACGCGCGTCCGCGCCGCGTCCGCGCGCGCCTTGAGGGCGCGAGGCCGGCGCGATCCGCGCGCGCCCTGTTTGAGCAGTCATCGCGTCGGCGTCACGCGCTGCGGACGTCGCGCTGCGCCCCGCCGGCTGTTAGCCCAAGCCTTAAGAAGACTGTTGCTGCTGCCGCGCACTCGTCGCAGCATGGAGGAGACTCTTTTCCGCCTTATGGCAAAGAAGTCGTCAACTCGCGCCTCAGCAAACATGCCGGACGCACTGCAGTGCTTCGGCAGCCGCAACAGCATCCTCAGGATGTTGTTATATTGAACGCGCAATGCGTTATGGGCCCGTTGTGTAAACCTCACCCACAGGCTGCATGTGTAGAACGTCTGACAGTAGGCTCTGAAGAGCGTCAATTTTACCGATTTGTTACAGCGTGCAAACCTGCGGGCGAGCATGTTGCCTCTCACTGCCATCGATCTTCTCTCCCTCTCCACGTCCAGATCGTCATTCAAGTCTTCTGTGAGCATATGCCCCAGATACTTGAAGCGATCTACAACCTTTAGGGGTACACCGCACAGCATGATCCTAGGCTCAGTAGTAGGATTATATTTACGAGCTTTGAATACTACTACCTCACTTTTGGCTGTGTTGTATCTAAGACCATGCTGCTCGGCGTATCCCTCACAAATTTTGATGAGCTGCCGCACCGAGTCAACCGATGGTCCCAGAAGCGCCATGTCATCCGCGTAGCTAATATTGTTAAAGCACACATTGCCTATATGGCAACCGACATGTACGCTGCTGAGACCCTCGATCAACTCGTTAACATAGAGGTTGAAAAGGAGAGGCGATGTCAGCCCTCCCTGCCTTACCCCGCACTGCAGCCTATATTCGTCAGACTCCTCACCCGCCCATCTCACTCGATTGACCTGGCTGTTATACCAGTGTTTAAGCAATGCAACGTATTCAGTAGGCACTCCAGTTTTTGCAAGCTTATCCCACAATTTGTCATACACAACCAGGTCAAAAGCTTTTGACAAGTCCAGAAAGCACGCATAGATAGGCGTGTTTCTGTCCTTGTAGTACCTGACAGCTTGCTTAAGGCACAAGATCGCACATTCTGTCGACAGCCCTGGCCTGAACCCAAATTGCGCGTCGTGAAGTTTAATGTGTTTGCAAAGTTGCGCGTTAAGCAAGCTGTCAAGGACCTTAGCAAGTATACAGTTGCCAGTGAGATGGGCCTATAGTTACTCTGGTCTGACAAATCACCCGTTTTATTTTTTACTATAGGCACCACTACTGTGCTTGTGAGTTGTTCCGGCAAATGTGAGTGACCCAGACACAATGACAAGAACATGGCTACAACACGAGGCAAATGCTTTCCAGCATGCTTAAGGTGCTCAATGCTGAGACCGTCGTGACCTGGCGATTTACCTCTTTCCATGCATTTAATTATTTTATCAACATCCTTGGAGGTAAATCTGTCACAGCTTCCACCCACGACCATCCCAGCACTGTACACCTCTGACTCATTTGCTTTTAAAAGCGGACTGACATTAAAGGCGCGCCTGAAGTTGTTGGCAATATTTCTCATGTCACTCTCCCCACCCACGCTCACAGGGACACCTGCCCTCACATTCCACTTGTTAGTGTTCTTCCAGAAAGCTTTGAAGTCCTTATTTTTACGATTTGTGGCCAGGATATCGCATTTTATTTGTTCTTGTCTATCCTGGCACCACTTTAACTTGGACTTAAAAAGCTTTCTGCTGTCACACATATCCCTATAAACTGGGCCTTGCTTGGGTTTGTTATATGACACCCATAATAAAAACTTACTCCTAGCATCCCTGTGAGCATCGGCCACGTACTTATTCCAGCCGGCTACCGGACCTTTACCTCTCCTCTTCCCCCTCTCTGCCCTACTAGACTTTCGCGCCGCATCCGTCAATATGTTAACTAAGCTGCTATACATGTTGTCCAGCACTATTCTATGACTAGGGTCGTTGCATAGTCTATCAGAACAAGCCGTAAGTTCAGCCGGAAAGTCCAGTAGTTTGAGCCCATCGTCACAGATCGACTGATACAACTCCACCTGCTCGGGCCCTCTGTCACCCCATATAACCCCCTCGTGACGATGCCTTTCAACCGGTATGTTCTTAACTTGTAATTTATTTAAGTTACATTCTAGAATAAGAGGTAGGTGATCGGACCAGTACACGTCACACTTAACTTGAATACTGCGTACAGTTTGCCGCGCTGCCTCAGTGACGATGCAGTGATCCAACCACCTATTACAACCATGAGCATCGCTTGTGAAGGTATATGTTTCTGAATCGCTATCCAACATATCGAGATCCACGCAATACCAGTTTTGAATCATACAAAATTGCAACAGCTCCGTACAGAACAACTCACTAGGGTGGGCATTAAAGTCCCCCAGGATATAAACTGCCTCAGTATCCACCGATTCTTCACATATGGCGGATATTTCACCTAAAACTTCAGTAAATAACGGTAAGTTCTCAGGCAAGTTAACTGGCATGTACACACTAAATACGAGGACGAAGAGGACTTAATAAATAATAAAATATTGATACATTTATTTAGGCGATTTTTTATAAATTAATTAAATGAGGATTTTTTCAAGGTCATTTTTTTGTAGGATTTTCTGTGTACGCAATGATTAACATGACTTTTAAGCCATACACCTAAATACTTCTGCTATTATGAATTATTTCCAAATTTGTCATTTTTCCCATACAAGTGAAAATAAAATGACTGTACTATATTACGGACTCCGTAATACTAGAATCAGAAGCTTTCTGAAAAACGAGTGATTGTCCCAATTCTTGGGATAAGGTTGCCGAGCAAACCCTTGGCTTTCTTGATGAGCTATGGCGAAAAGCTGACACAATGATAGAAATATAGTATATCACATCAGAAACATAAATGTGAATGAATGCCCAGTTCGGGTATATTTTACCCACGGCCAGGGATTGGGAACCGTTCTTTGCTTCATACTAAAATTCCTGTTTTTTCGTTCTTTTTTCGTTCTTTTGTTTGTTTTCTATTTCATATTTAACCGAGTTATCTAATAACATCAAGAAATATAATTTTGAGTTCTACATGAAGCCCATAAAATAACTAAATATATCTCGTTATTTCGGGATTTTTAACAGACTTCAAAAAAAAGAGGTTCTCAGGTTGCGCTGTTAAGAATATTAGCATAGGTATTACTTTTATGTTTTTTTTAAGTAGATACGTAGGTATTGTTGTAAATTAAACAGAGAACCTATCCCTAAAAAGTATGAAAAAAATAGCAAAACAATAATAAGTACTTTAAAAAAAAACTCTAAACCAAAACAACAAAAAAAAGCTAAAACATGAAACGATGAAAAAATTATAACTTGATTTTTTAAGGGCTCCCTGGTACAAAACATTGACCTTCGATCTAAATCTCTTAGTTTTCAAACGATTTTTATAGCTAATCAATCATATTATCGGCAACAGCCTTAACCAATATAGAATCCTACATTTACTTTTATATTTGTCTTCGAGGAGTTTGGCATCAAAGTTTAAAATTTTTATGCTACAACTAATACTAATAACTAATACTTTTTTATAATGTTTTTATTGTTTTGGTATGTTTTGGATGTATTTTTGTATTTTACTTTTGTAAAAATATTATAAAAGCACCAAATCTAAGAAAGAAAAGAAATAAAGAAGAAAATTAATAATTACCTAGTTGGGTATTTACTTTATTTTTGAAGTAGGTGTCTTATACCTGTCCGCCTTATTACTGACATCACAGGCGTCTATAGGCTACGTAAACCGCTTACCATGGGGCGAGCTGCATGCTTCTTTGCCTCCGGCGTGATATTTAAAGGAAAACATCATTTAGAACTATTACTGTTGTCACAGAGTAAAGTTGACACCTGTCCCGAAAAACACGACAATTGTCATGAAATTCCGACACAAGCCTAATCTTATATCGAAAAGTATCGACAATTATTATAAGTACGCATTATCTTTCGTGACAATTATCGTGAGCTCTTCACTAAACTAGTAACTATTTATTTAATTGACGATGTAATAAAATATATTGTTATTATAAACTGAAATAGATGTATTTATAACGGGTTACTCACGTAATTTTTTGTCGATTTTTGCTCGACATGTTTCGATTTTTTTATTTATTTGTTATATGTTAGAGTCTCACGAAAGTTTTATAGTTGAAATAGATGTCATATACTTCAGAAAATGGCCTCGGACACCGGAGGACTTGGTCACTTTTTCTGAAGTATATCACATCTATTTCAGTCTATAATTAATAAAGTAGTGTTACTACTTAAAAAAATTGCAAATCAAAAAATTATTACAAAATTAATTCATTTGCTTTACGAGTAAGATTTATATTGTTATTAATTAAAAACTATCTTGTTGGTGGCAAACTATCATACAGCCCACCTGATGGTAAGCGGTTATTGTAATAAGCCTTAGGACGTCTACAATAACAGTAATTTGGATACCTAGTTCATAAAATGTGACGATTGTCAACGTGATGAAACAGGGGACGTCTCACACGTGGTGGGAGGAAAATAAGTCAAAGTCAAAATATATTTAAATAAACAATCGCTCAACCAAAATATATAATCTTGAAACAAAGAGAGGATTGTTTGTTTAAATTCAACCTTGAGGCGCAACATTAGAATAAAAATTTGAACAAGATCAACGTGGACAAACAAAAAACGTTATTGAATGATTTGAAACTGTAACCTACACGTCTCCGGTGTCTCAAATTGCGAGTCCTTAATATGGATCGGCGTGAAAAGCTCAAAGTTCATGCATAAACAAGAGCATCATATTATTAAGACACGTGGGTAAGAAAGCTTTTAGGCCATCGTACAGTCAGCAGCAGAAGTAGCTTTATCCTTCACAGGTTCTTATGTTCTTAACAATAAAGTCGTGACAAGATTATTTAAGTTCATGCTTCCTTCTGCTGCTGACTGTACACAGCCCGCGTTTAAGAGTCACTAATGCAGTTTATTAATATAGTACCTATCTGCAATGTGCTCACAAGAAACCTTAACGTATTTAACAGTTTATTCCTGATTATATCTAGACTAAAATTTCCTATAAACTTTACTGGAATTCGCCTGGGTTCAGAGTTCATACCAAAAAATAGTTGTTCTATTGTGTCTTAGTGCAGGTCTGAACGCCTGTTTGATGCCGATTTCGCCACTATGGAGCCTATTTCTAAACATCCTTATTGACAGATACCAATGTGACAAAGAACACGTTACATAAACGCTTTGTATAAATATTTGTTCCTGATAACTAGCTCCGAGACAGTATGGTGCCACGCCAGTGAAACGCTGGTGCCATGCGGGCGCAGCGCTCGTAAGAAAAAACTGATGTTCCACCGTCACAGGCAATTTACTCCGAAATCACTAGACCAATTTAGTGTAAATTTGGTACACATAATATTTCAATCGGTACTGACTTCACGGCACTGGTGACCTAGAGACGGGCTTTTAAATAAATTCATTTGAAACATTTGTACGGCCACTGAAGTAAATTATATATTTGTAAATGAATCACGCACGTATCGTGTGCAATGGTAAGTATTTCAAGTACAGCCTTGGCCAGAAGTGTTGAGCACCAATGCGATTTTCATACAAAACTGGAAAGATTAGTCCATCGTTTCCATCTTTGTTTAAGTTATTTTGTCAATTAATTTAGACTAATAGGCATGTTTTGTTGAAGTTAATAGTAACTGCATAGAATATTTGCAATATGTCGCACCGACTTAAATTTACATTTTTGGTACCTTCTGTTTTCATATTTTTTAAGTACCTTGAAAGTGTTATTAAGTGAAGTTTTCTATATTTATAAATAAAATATAACATTTACCGTTACCGTACATTGTTAGGATAGGGAAATAATGCTTAACATCAAAATTGTAAACAAAAAACACCTATGCTCAACACTTCTGGCCAAGGCTGTATATTAATTTTTAATAATAAGATTTGATTTTATGCAAAAATACTTGAGCAAAATTTCACCATTCTGCGCGCCTCCCGCCCTCTCTCCATAACTATAATTAGTCCTACCATTTTAAAATAAACACAGAAATTCAAGCGTGAGTCGGGTATAGAAAAATACATTTCTAATATTATAATAGCCGGTTTGTCTTTCTTTTAATGTTATCTCATTCTACTTTACCATTAGTTTGTTGCCAGTTCACATATCGCAA
The DNA here is from genome assembly GCA_911728535.1 of Pammene fasciana. Classification (NCBI taxonomy): domain Eukaryota; kingdom Metazoa; phylum Arthropoda; class Insecta; order Lepidoptera; family Tortricidae; genus Pammene; species Pammene fasciana. The sequence goes on from OU452275.1 coordinate 22,768,935, forward strand.
AGGTTGGTTCAGTCAGACATCTGAAGCTAAGCGATAAGACATCGTCTAGATATATCATAATGGGAATGTCAAAAGCAATTGCAATTATCTATACAATGTTGCTTCGTTGCTCGATCGGATAGTGATATTGCAGTGTATAGTAATTTTTTGAAGATGTCTTAAAAGATTACTATTTACCAAAACAAATGACAAACATAACGACGATGGCTATAAACGTACGACAAATATCTTTATAACTTCATGTTTTTAGTTATTATAATAACGATAAGAAAGAGCTTCTTTAACGAGCGGGAGCGTAAGCGAAGCGAGTTCTTACAAACAACCTCTGGCTACTGGGACGTCTCGGTCTCTTGGTGGCTTTTTGACTTTGAGAGTTTGTTCGACGATAACTTGAGAAGTGTTTTCTTGATCTTTATGAAATTTCTTAAGGATGTAGCAGAGATACATATAATTTCGTATATAAGCAAGATCGATCAAGGGGTTATGCAGGTAGGAGGTGCGAAAAAATCATCACATGGGTCTTGTTATATTGGTCAGCTTGTTTGCAAGTAAATCGCGAGTTCTCAGTTCGAAGCGGACTACTAATTATTATAGAGCAACTACAACGTACAAAAAACAGCCGTATTGTAGCTTTGTAAAACACGACTCTAATGCCAAACGGAAGCTTAATGCATAAAATAATGTTAAATAATCAGTAAATTATCGCTAGATGAATAAACTAGTTCTAAACTATTTTGACAAAAACGGGACTTAATCGCGTACACTTACATTTGTTTACGACACGCTCGAAGCGTCAGGAAAATAACAGAAGTAAGTGTACGCAATTAAGTCCCGTTTTTGACAAAATAAATAATGAGTGAAATTCGTATGAGTTTAAATCAGTACATTAGCTCTAAACTAACCCAAGTATAGTATTTATATACGTTATTTGCGAGTGAAATAATGCACACAGTTTGATTCTTGTGCAATTTCCTGTTTATCTGGCTGGATCTCGGACAAAATATGATCGGACTATTGCTGCTCCGGGCTTCGTATGTATTTGTCTTGTTAGTACATTTTATATTTGTTTTGTACTAAATCTATTGGAAAAATGACAACCACACAGTGCTGCTCTGCAGTTACCTAAGCTTTGCTTGCTGTTGAGCGTAAGCGAAGCGAGTTCTTACAAAAAACTTCTGGCTAATACTGGGACGTCTCGGCATTTCGATGGCTTTTTGATTTTGAGAGTTTGTTCGACAATAACTTAGTAACGCTTTTCTGATCTTTATGAAATGCGTTGGGGTCGTAGCAGAGATACATACAATTTGAGAGTTCGATTATTAGCTAGATCGATCAAGGGGTTGTGGACTTAGAAGGAGAAAAAAAAAATATTATGGTTTTGTTATATTGGTATTCGTTTGCAAATAAATCACGAGTTCTCAGTTCGAGGCGGACTTACTAGTAATAATATCACACAAGTGTTATAATGGCTAGTTATGTTACATATATTACTTTTTTATACTCGGCGACTGTAATACTTGAATTGAGATTTGGCGGAACTACTAGCGCATACTTTTCGATAGAGCTTATATGGTCGCATATTGTAGCATCCATAACAATGACAATAGTACCGTCAAGTCTGGCGACTTTGCCAAGGGTTACTAACTTTGCCACCAGCAGAGTGCATAAGGTAATGCTTTCATACCACCGACAACGTATATTTTTTAGTGTTGTGCCTACTTTTAGTAGAAAATATGGTTATCAATTGGCAAAATTATTATGAATGAGACAACACCACGGCAACCATTTTCTTACCATTTCAGTTCCAAATTCGTCACTCACATAATCATAAAAGTTAGTGCTCAAGAACTTTAAAAAGTTTAGAGTATAAACATCGCATCCAGGTACGTAAATTTTAGATATTATGTTATTTAAATGGTAAGTAATGAATTGATTACCTTATAAATGCCGTAGTGTTTGAATTGAGTCCCATAATTGTTTTGGCAAAGTTACCAGACCATGCCGACTAATATGGGCGGGCATCTTTGCCATGTTTTGTAGCGGCCTAGGGTTGGTACACAAGCATAAAATTTAAATTACATTTTTCATAAGATAGATACTTTTTAGGGTTCCGTAGCCAAATGGCAAAAAACGGAACCCTTAAAGATTCGTCATGTCTGTCTGTCCGTCCGTATGTCACAGCCATTTTACTCGGAAACTATAAGACGTATCATTATCAAATTTTTACATAAAGTGTATGGTGTGTGCAGCTACTTAGTTTTGTAGAGAAATTGCTAAAAAAATATTTTTAGGGGGGCACTCCATATGTGTAAGTAATTATCAAAAAAATTTTTTTTGACAAATATCAACATGATGTACATCAATCGATAGGTCTCTAAAAATAACAATGTTCAAATAACTCAGGTTTCTTTGAACATTTTTTGATTAAGTGGATATTTTCAGAAATAATCGCTCCGAAAGTCATAAAAATTGTGTCCCCTCCCCCTGAAACTTTTGAACCGTAAGTAAACCAAAATTATTTTGAGCATTATCGGTATAGGCGTTTTTTAGTTATCTCCAAAAAACTACAAACTTAGGCAGATACGACCTTGCGATAATAATTTATTCGATATGGTCTAAGAGCTGGCCACGTCAGATGTGACACAATAATGAGAGTTTTGTAACCAGTCCAATCAGATTGCATAACAATCCCTATTGCTAGATCCGGGCATCTGGCAGCTTTTAATGGGTGGAGCACAGAGTGACAGACCAACAAAGTTTTTAAATTGGAAAAAAGTTATACCGAAACAGGTAAAAACTGCTGAAGTTGTATCATTTATAGAGAACAGGGCCTATATTTTAACATTAGAATCACAATTATTTGTGATTGGTTTTGTTGTTAACAATTGTATACAGAGTGTATGTTTTGTTTAAGTAAAAAAAACACAAAGTTAACTGTGACATACTTATTTTATTGGTAATAATTACTACATATAAGTGTTTTGTTTCGATAATACTTTTGTTAAGAGGCGACGTGGCAGTTTGTGACAATTTTTTTTTTAATATCTATCGTCAAGTTTAAATAGGTACCTAGGTAATGACAATTATTTACGAGTGGACCTGTGATAGGCCTCTTAAAGAGTTTTCTATGTTTCGTTTTTGATAATATTTTAATTAAGGTGTCTTTTATGTTTTTCCTGAGTACTTATGTAACCTGATTACCCGTATGTAACAAAATAAATAAGTACTTAAATAATTAATATTTTTTCATTTGTGTCAACCCTGACCACATTCACTGACTTTCTATGAAATTTTCTTAAATGGGTGATCAACTTTGCCACTTTTGCTGTATCTTTTTTTGTAATAATATATCATTAAGGATCAAATTTCGAAACTATTGTATCCTAAATACTGAATATTCTTTACTAATATTGTAAATACAACTAAATTACTATACAACGTAAAAATGCAGTTGGCAAAGTTGCCACATGGTATAGGTAACTTTGCCAGTTTTTTTTTTACTCGTAAAAGCTTATTATCCGTCATTTAATTTATAAACCATCTTATTTATGCACTCGTTGATAAATATTTTATGTGTCGCGTCATTCATACTTCAGTGGTTTCATATGAATTCTGGTTAAAAATGTACTATGACTTTTCAACACCTGTGAAAAGTGGCAAAGTTGCCAGACTTGACGGTAATAAAAAGTCATATTTTGATCATGCCGCTAGTGTATTATTTGAGTAAACAAAGATACCTATGGGGGACCATCGATCGTTGCTAATATTAACTGAACATATTATAAGTAACACTTTTTACAAAGAAATAAAGTTTACCACTGTTAGTGCGCTACTACTAATATCCATGAAGTTATTATTTTAAACTGGAGTATATAGATATCGCGAGGAAAGATGAGGTAATTCATTATTACCCACACAGCTACATTACGTACTGATTGCAAAACAAGTGAATGAACGAGGGAAGTCAATGTATGTAATTAAAATGATATATTTTCTAGAATAAGGTAGAGCAAACAATATACTGATATCAAACCTTTATTTATTTTTCAGTTACCTCTCCTTTACATCATCATCTCCGATACACAGTTCATTTGTTAACACGAAGTTCAAAGCAAGAGCAAGACTAAGTTTCTTTTGAAATATATTTCTTGTCAATTTTCGGTTTGAGTTAAACGTTTCTAGAATAGCACCCCGTCGGCGTCGCGAATGAGAATAGTATTCGACGCGGCGATAAATCAATTTCACCCCGTTTTCAGACTCAATACATCTGGTAGGTATTGATAATTAATAGACGTTGTTATTTAACCAAACTTTCTGAATAAGGGCGCGGTTCGTTGAAATCAGGGATTGATGGTTCCTGGGCCCGCTTTATCAAAAGAGCTTGTTTTCATTGTAAAAACATGTCGTTTAAGACTTATAGGTATAAAAGTGACTGATCAAACAGAATCATTATAAGAAAAAGCGTAACCGTCACGGCTTTTCAGTCAAAGTTGCTGCTTTTGCATCTGCATCAATCAAACTAAAACAACGCTAAATGTGTTTACCTTTATATTCGTAATAATTCCTGAAATGTTACAGATCAGCTGTTTACAATTTATAGGTACTTGTTTACCTACTTTAGATTGCTAAGGACTGTATCATTTATTATGGGTACAACTTTACTTGGCCGTTTTTTTTTTGTTTTATATTTTTATTTCAAAATCACACATGTGTTTAATCAGTGCTTTAATAAGGTACACATTTCGTCATGGGAGCTCGACGTAAAGCATATGGTTTGGACGAAATTTACCCAATCCTCTCGAGTAACAATAACGATTTTGGACAAATACTACAAGCCAATTTGCGGTTTGCAAACAAGATAATATCATACAATAAAAAAATCGTACTATGTAAACAGCAATTACACATGATTTGTATAGCGACACATCTGGACATAGTCTAAGCATTTTTTTTCGTTAAAAAAAAAGCTTAGGGTCTGTGCATGGTGGCCTTTTAGAGAATATGGCATGTTACTTTGCGACAACTCTGACTTTGACATCTAATATAACTATCACGGAGCGTTTCTATCGACCCGCTTTAGCGATGGATCAACGCTATGAATGTCCATTACGCTTTGGTTTTTAGCTTATTTTTCTAGCTGTCTCTTTCATTTGGCTTGCATCAGAAATTGAAGGGGTTGCAAAACGTGGGATGAAAAATCGTATTTTCGTAAAAATAAAAATTCACCACATTTATTCCCCAGCTGCTCAATTGAACAATCATGAAGAGGACACTTGGATAACATGTTTTGGTAGCCTATTAATCTGTTTTTACTTTAAATCGTACTTGAGTCGGTGAAATAGTCTCAAATTCAGCTCGATAGGCTTGTCCAGATTGTATTTGCTATACGGTATTAAAAGCATCATGAAGTCCCTAAAATATAAAAAATGTCAAACCTTCTTAAATCAGATATTGCTTAAAAATACCCTCAGATCAAACTCTTAAAACATAGTAATACAAAATAATACACATGCTAGCCGTTAGACCATCAGGTTTTATCTGTACCCATAATTAACGATACAGTCCTTATGAAGTACAGTTGTAGAACTTGTATGGGACCTAAGGCGTAAGTCCTTTGGCTATAATTACGTAACATCGGCGATATTAATGAAGATTATGAAGAAAACAGACTCCATATATATCTGCTAGAAATACAACATTTTCTGAACAATATTTTCTATTGGTAAAACGAATCACATATTCACACACCTCGTCGTTCCAATGACCTTTCACATACAATACAACATACAGACCCAATATCATTCGGAACAAAAGGCTTACCTTTATAACCAAAAGGGTATCAACGCGAAAATTGTCCACGGCTTCAACCCAATACCTTCTAAGTTATGTGTCGCTGCGTTGCAGATACTATCTCGTCTAATATGCAGGTCAGGCTTGGAGGGAAAACCAATTTCATTACAGCTTTATCTGACTGAGCTCGGGTTTTTGAACCCTCCGACAGAATCAAATAGCAAATGCAGCGTACATGTAACAGGATTGCTTTTAACGTCGTTGACTAGTTTTGTCAGTGTATTTTGAGATTAAGATCGTGTACAAGGATATCTGGAATACACGGAATGGAAAAAATAGAGAGAGATTTCATCGCCTAAGAATTGTGTGAGAAAAATAATAATAAGTTTTATACAGGTGATAGCAAATAAGTAGAGGAAGAAAATTGCCTGGTATTGCAATTAAGTTAGGTATTTAAAAGGCAGAAGTAGGCGCAGATAAGCTTCGAAAGTTTAACTAAACAATATATCTGACTGAAGAAAAAAAACTGACCCTTTTGTTAGTTGTAAAGTGTGAAAAAGTTTGCAAATAATGTCATTTCAATTCATATTTATCATTTTTTATACGTACCTACTATACGTACGTACGTCCTACCTACTATTCCAATGGGATTCATAAAGTATCCCTTTTTCGCAGAATTTATACACATTGATTTTGACCAGGTTCGATTCCCGGTTATGTATGAGAGTTAATAAAAAAGTTTGAATGAAATTATTATTAAATCTAAAATCGACGTCATGGTTCCTAAGAACAGATCTCGCTATCACTCATAGTTTCCGACTTCTCCATACTGACCCATTTGGATTTGTACACCCGGTCATTTAGAGTTCTCACTCCATACAACTGGTTATTAGCCCGCAAGCTTGACATTTTGAAGGCTACTAGGGCTACTACTACCCGCTCCTCCCTCAACCCCTTAGTCGTCTAGCCTTCAAAATGTCAAGCTCGCGGGCTAATAACCAGTTGTATGGAGTGAGAACTCTATAAGGCTTATTATTTCTCTATGACCCGGTATATTTAAGTTAGACTTATAATAAGAATACTAAAAAAACTGCAAAATTTTCGTGGTTTCTCGAGTGCTGCAAAGTTAGCACAGGTCTTTCGAAGCTGCAAACTTAGATATACGAGTATGATGCTGGTAGGGATCTTAACAACATATTAAAAAAAAACAGAACTAGCCGTTAGAGTTCCATTTTAGCGATTTCTGGTGTTAAATATGACTGGGCTATTAGAGGTTTATCGCTACTTCTTTGCGATAGCAACAAATGGACGGACGGATATGGTAAAACTATGTTATCTAACTGACTAGGTTTAACCTAACCTAGGTTGGAATTAGGCAGGACATGTTGCCAGGCTGTGTGACGGCAGGTGGACTAAAATTATGACAGTTTGGCTGCCACTTTCGGATGAAATGAGTCCTTGGCGTCCGTTGGCTCGTTGGGTGGACGATATTCGGAAGATTGCGGGTCACTTTTGGATGAGATTAGCTCAGGACCGGGGCAAATGGTGTACTCGAAGAGAGGCCTATGCTCAGCAGTGGGCGACAAATGGCTAAAATGATGATAAATAATAATAATAAGCCCGCAGGGCAGCTTGTGGCGAGCTGACGGTGAGTGGCGACACCGCGGACCCCTATTCCAGAGGGCCCTTTCGATCTGGCCCTCGCCTCTGTGCTTGCCTTAACTGGCCGGCCAGAGTGGAGTCGCAAGAGCGGGACCTATGCTCCAGGTTGGAAGTGTAAAATGTCATAACGCCGGCGGCCCTTGAACGGAACACCGGGATCTGGCTACCGCAGACTCACCTCTCGACAACCTCACAGCCACTCTCAAGTGTTGCGCCGTTGTCGCACCGTGCGTGCGGCCATTGCGGAGCCCACTCAATCAGTTGGCGAGTCACCACCTGCCTTTTACAATTTTGAGACTGATTGTCACGGCAGGTGTCCGCTAGTCTCCTCCCATAACCCAGTATCCAGTCCATCCAACATTCAAACCAATAGCCTTATGACCTTAGTTTCCATCGCAGCACAAAAGTGCTGCACTGCAATAGTCTTTGCATCTGGCGGGGACCATCTCCGGATGTATCATATTGTGCGCTCGGGGATGGTATCCGCCACGTGTATCCCTTGCTTTTAGATTAAATTGTCTTAAAGGGCGACTGCGCTGTTGGCTTCGGCCCCACGCAGGCCTACCAAAGGTCCGGGACCCCATGGTCCCGAGATATGGAAAGGACATACAAATAATAATAATTATTATTTATTTATTTTATCCTTATTGCTATTGTTACATTGTGCTTACACATTACATTTGACGTACATAGTTTTACGCGCCTGAACTAAGAACTAATCTTGATGATGATGATACCTAGGTTTAACTTAATTTATACACACTTTGAACGTTGGCCATTCTAACTTGCGTCACGTAGATTGACCTACGTTGGTCCAATGTATTGATCAGTAGCACTACCATGAGTTTAACATTAACATCTTTCGTTAACGAGTAACGAATTTTCTATCTGTGCATCTCGTTTACATTACTATGTTACAAGCAAGATGTATTAGAACACTCGATACTCGTTCTCAAAAACGTCAATATCATAACTCATGGTAAGCGTACAGGAATCATAAGAAGAAATTATTGTCAAACTTATGATAATGTCTGAAAATGTTTACAAAGCGTACTTAACTAAAAAAAAAAAACTAACTAACTCCTCTGGCTTAGCGACCCGAAGTGAGTCTTGGCCTCCGACACGAGATGGCGCCAAAGCGTCCTGTTTTGTGCGATCTCCTCCCAGTTTTCTGCTTGTAGGGCGCATAGATCTCTTTCGACCTGGTCTCTCCAGCGGTACCTAGGACGACCTGATGGACGTCGACCTAGAGGACGTCCAACGTAAGCTCTTTTGGCCGCCCTATCGCCTGGCATTCTCTCAAGGTGTCCAAGCCAGCGGAGTCTTGCTGACTTGGTCTCTCCGATAATGTTTGGCTCAGACACCAAGTCTTCTATCTCCTGATTTCTCCGGATTCTCCAGCTACCATCATCTCTCTGTGTGGGCCCCAAGATCTTACGGAATATTTTTCTTTCGGCAACAAGGAGCTTATTTTCTTCCTTCAGAGTGAGTGTCCAACATTCGCAGCCATACATTAGGATCGGTCTAATAATGGTTTTGTAAATACGAATCTTAGTTTTCCGGCGCATAATCTTGGACACCAATATTTTGTGAAGAGCTGCCGCGCTTCTGAGGGCACTTTGGATGCGAAGTTCAATTTCCTCTTCTCTGCCATGTGTGTCATTAATGATGCAGCCCAGGTATTTGAATTATATAAGTATATAAAATTAAATATAACTGTTTGCCTTTAATATGAAGAGCACTGTGGCACCAGAGATGTAAATAAATAAGACTCGAATTATGTCTATCAGACTAATAACAAGGAATTTTATTTCGCATTATTTTTAATCCGTCTAAAAACTCAACATCATTTTATCAAAAGGCTTTAAAACACTTCAAAATACAAAAAGAGAATAAAGCCTTTGTACAACCCTTATAATATAATAAACATAGGTACTTGACTTTCTTTGGTGCTTTTGTAAAATTACTTCAAAGGCAATTTTCTATCCTTATACAGTAGGTAATTACGAGGCGAGCTTATGTATTTATTTACAATTATTTTTGAACCTATTTTCTAATGCTAATGAATATACCTAATATTTTTACTGGCTAACAAATCTTCAAATTAATATTATATTAAAACGCAAAACTTTGCGTTTTAACACACATAAAATTATATTTTGACCGGACTCGATCGTTTGTATTACTTATTTATAGCCGGGAAATATGGCGGCTAGAATACAGATATAGACGGAGAGCTGGCCACGTCAAATATGACACAATAATGAGAGTAACTAAAGCCCTCTAGTCAGTTTGCTATGCTTATTTATAAATCTGGGGAAAGTAGTGCCAAACGACGAAAAATGTAATTCATAGTTTGTCGCATACTGTTTCTGTTTCTGCAATAATATGCAATGTTTTTTGTTCTAATGTGAAAATATAGGCCCTGTCCTCTATAACTTCGGCAGTTTTACCTATTTTGGTAGTACTATTTTCCAATTCAAAGATTTTGTTAGTAGCTAAAAGCTAGCTAGCTAGCTAAAAGCGCTGGTAGCCTTGCGGTAAAATGTCCGACTTTCAATCCGGAGGTCTCGGGTTCAAACCCCGGCTCGTACCACTGAGTTTTTCGGAAATTATAAGCGCAGCTTGATATTTACCAGTCGCTTTTCGGTGAAAGAAAACACCGTAAGGAAACCGGACCTAATCCCAAAAAGGCCTAGTTTCCCCTTCTGGGTTGGAAGGTCAGATGGCAGTTGCTTTCGTAAAAACTAGTGTCTACGCCAATTCATGGGATTAGGTTGTCAAGCGGACTCCAAGCCGGGATAAACGCTAGGAGGAAGAAGAAGAAAGATTTTGTTAGTCTGTAACTCTGAACTCCAATAAGGATAGTACAGCAATCTAACCGGACGGGTTTTGTTGCTCTCATTATTGCGTCATATCCGACGTGGCCAGCTTTTAATCCAATAGGTACCGTAATGGTTATGCCTGTACCTAAATCGTTAATTTTAAAATGTTTTCGAATTGCCATTTCAAATAAAAATGTAATCCACATTTTTATTTTTGACTTTAAGGTCTATAAATTATCTATCGATAGTAGTAACTAAGTAATAATAGGTACGGTACATATAATATTATATGTTATGTATTGTACCTAAATCATATTCAATATAATAAAATAACATAGGTTTCTAAATGTCCTGTACGTTTAGCCAGTTTAACCTTTCTTTGGCTTTCAGCCACTTTTTCATGCCAATTGCATTTCTTGGTAACTTTTGAAAATAACTCAAACTTTTCTATTCACTAGGAAGATGTTAAAAGTCACCTATATGTTTTTCATACTTCTTCCTAGCGTTTATCCCGGCTTGGGGTCCGCTTGACAACCTAATTCCATGAACTGGCATAGACACTAGTTTTTACGAAAGCGACTGCCATCAGACCTTCCAACCCAGAGGGGAAACTAGGCCCTTTTTGGGATTAGGTCCGGTTTCCTTACGATGTTTTCCTTCACCGAAAAGCGACTGGTAAATATCAAATGATATTCCGTACATAAGTTCCGAAAAACTCAGTGGTACGAGCCGGGGTTTGAACCCGAGACCTCCGGATTGAAAGTCGGACGTCTTACCGCAAGGCTACCAGCGCTTCCTAGGCTACCAGCGCTTCCAGGCTACCAGCGTTTAATTTATAGTTTAATATAATACGTGTAAAAACTAGTTAATTCAACTTAACTGTTGCATGTTAGCATAAGTAGTTACTAATTCTTTGCTTTTGTCCTTTGCAAACACTTACCATACGTTTCATTGAGTTCATACTTAAATCAACCCTTGTTGCATATGTTATGCATAAACCTTCTGATTTCCCTGTCGCATTTAGATTGAACATCTTGTATTATTTTAAATTCTCATTTATTTTTTCCCATACAATGTAGGTATAATGTACAATACACGGAAACGAATTTATCTATGTCCCCTAACAAAAACAAGCTTCCCTAAGCAAAATATTTGCTTCACAAAATCCCTCATTCATTACTCCCCCGGTCATTAAGCTAATTATTTGATGTGACGGGAGATGTTATCTGTTAGTAGAAGAGCTAGATCTGCAACAAAGTTATTTACAGAGCAACAAAACCCTGCTAGTTCACTCTAGTTCGTCGGTGGAAAACTGAGTTATCAGTTTAGCAAAAGGGGTAACTATATACATTAAAATTACGAGTAGACCATGAAATATGAACTATAGTGACAAATTGTTTGGTCATAATCATAATAAATTAGTACTTATATTTGATGCTCTGGTAGAACGCACGAAGCAAACTCGTCTAAAAACAAGACTTAGAGCTTTAAACCAAGCGGAGTGGCCATTGACAGGCGTTCCCCTCTGCCGAAAATGTATGACCAGCGGTCATACTCATTGTATGGACTGACGTTCATTTGACGTGGCTATTTTGACGTTTCGCATACATTTGACGTTCCCCTCCCCCGCAAAAAACGGCAGACTTTTTCCGATAGAAATGAGAGCGCGTCTCGCATCCGGTTGGTTTAATAATCAAAGCTGATCAACGAAGTTTTATTCCATAAAAATAGTATTCCTTTTTTCGGGCAGCTCTTAGTCTACAAGATCTGTCCTGGCCAATCCCATTACGTTACGGGGACAATCGTGAAAAAAAAACTATTGTAGACGTTTAGTAACAGGAAAACTCGGATCTGCGAGTGCCATCAGTCTATTGTCTATGTCACATATTATGAAGAGTTAGATGTAAAGGATGTCACGATGTCATTATCAGATCAGAAACGTTATGGGACGTTAATAAATGTCAGCTGTATTCATTTCGCCATATTTGCTCTGCGTCTCTTTAATTTTTCTGTAATGGAAGAGATACAACGCAAACTTCGTGGTATAATTGCTGTGTATTTTCTCAATATCTCAAACGAAAGTAATGTAGAATTTCCAGCACGAGTATCGGTTTTTGTATAACTAAGCAAAAGTTGTTTGAACAATCTTTTTAACAATTAATTGCTACAACTCATAAAGTTTTACAAATTGAGTGGCCTTAGTTAGGTACTGTTTCTCCTCTGCCAAAAGTACTTGCAGTAAAAATCATATCAGTCTATAAAAACTATTCCAAAAACCACGCATTTCTGTCATCGTTATCAGTGGGTAAAGAAAGTGAAAATGCCAAAGATTATACTTAACCGGTTTTATTTGACATTTGCAAGGACTGCATCTGATACCTAATTAGGCCTGATTTACACTTGTAAGTTTTGCTTACGTAAGTAGGGACGCAGCTATGGGTTAGAATGAGATACGAATATCTCCATCTCATTCTCGCCAATAGCTTCGTCCCTACTTACGTAAGTAAAACTTACAAGTGTAAATCCAGCCTTAAGTTAAACACATGTGCTAACATTTTATAAAGTCGACTACCTTTGCTTTATTTAATGTTTTGAAGTCTCCGTGTGGCGCTGGCATCAGATGAGATTAGAGGGGTCCTACTATGCCGCAGTGGACAAACATTGACATTCGTGGGTAAAACTTTTTACCTAAAGGTAATAATTTCAAAACTTTATTAGTTTGTCAAACAATACGTAATTCGACCAGGGGGCCGATTTTTGACAGCCGGACGGTAGAATTCAAAAAATTCAAGCTCGAAAATAATCGCACACAAAAGTTTGTCGCCAATTTTTTCGCATGGAATTAATAGTTTAAATAATCATTATTTTAATTTTCTATCGCTTTTATTTTTAAAACATAATTTCATCGTTTTATTCAGAGTTTTAAATGTCACTTTCGAGTGCTCGAATCTCAAAAATCACCCCCCAGTTCGATTATTGTGGCAAGACGCAAAATGAAAGTGTTATTGTATTTATTGATTTTGTTTGGTTTGTTAATGTCATGTACTTTTACTTTTATAGGCTGCAGAGACAAACAAACAGGTCACCCATTTAAGAACATATTTATTAGACATCGTATTGCGACGAGAAAAAAGAATAAGAAAAAAAAATGCAGCAATTTTTTTTTATGGGACAATTTGGCCTAGAACGCCAATATTTTTTGGAAGTAATATAAATATGGAAAACATGACAAAACACTCGTCGGTTAACCGAAAATTCATGCTGTGCAATTGAAGTTATTGAAGTTATTGATATTTGCCTTGAAAAATAAACATGATTGAGTTTTACCGCATATTGTGCAGTAAAACCCAGGTGTGCAAATGCTGCCAGCATTATTCGTTGGAAATCCAAATAAACTACGTATTAAATCGACGTGCATAAAAGACTGGTTTAGAGAAGACCGGGGTCAGTAGAACTAATTTTAAAGTAACCTCTGAATAATCAACATTTTACGTTTCCACGTTAAAAACGTATTCGATCGTGTACCAAAAGGCTCAACTATACGACAGTTGAGACTTTATCATTTCACTGAACTTGTTTAGCGAAATGATAAAACAAGTTGACTTTTTGAGTTCGTTTCGTCAACTTACTGTCGTGGTTAGGGATTTTGTCAAATCCCTAAACAATTCTAGTGAATTGAAAAAGCTTGTCGCGTTTATTTGCCGATTTTATCTTTTCACTAAACAGTGTCAGTGATTTGGTGAAATTACTGAATTTTTCTAGGGAAATGATGATATGGATCCTCCATTTTAACATCCTGCGTGATTTGATCATATCCCTTAGAGATTTGCTCAAACCTCTGTTTTAATAATTTCCCTGCGACATATACAGTACTTTTTCTACGAGTGCTCAATATAGGCAAGCCGGTACAAATAGAGTTCGACGAAAGACCTGCTGCCTCTACACAATGAAGTAGCTTCGTGCATTCCCTAGTTCTGTTAAAGGCAGCAGGTCACAAACTACAACGAAGACTACGTTACAAGAATTTGATAATGTTAAATTATACCGAGCCGCAGTTTTTCATCTCGTGGCATGGAAATGCGCTTTAGTGGAATCTTAAATGTAAAAAGGCAGTGTATCTAAAAAAAGGGTTTGGCAACGCGCTACTAACACCCATAGGTACACATACAAGCAACTATACTAGTATACCGGAGAGTTTGTTACAAAACATGTCGACAATGGTTAAAATGCTCCATGGCTCAACAAACCCCCGTCTACCTGTTTAAATACATCAGTCTATTCGCTCTCAAATAAATAGAACCCAAAGAATTCTCCTAAAATTCGACCGTGTTCACGTCCGCACTAGATTTGTGTTCGTAACGGCTGGAAAAGTCGAGCTTGTTGTTCAACTTCCTTGATTAGAAATGGACTTATACAGTTCAGTGCGGCTCAGTGTAGGAATGGGATGGGATTTATAAAAAAAAAACAATCGATAAAAAAACTCAATATATGAAAAAATACTTTTTCACGCCACCTGCTCGGAAATGTGGCAAAAGAAGATCAAAATCCAAGCTGGAAAGTAAGCAATTGCTGTAGCATCTGAACTACCACTACAAGAATTGCTATTTTGCAGCAATGAAATGTCATTGCATTGGACCCCCCAATGAGAATCATTTAAAACATTAAAAAGGTCTTTTTTTGGCACCACTTTTTCATTTTAAAATAAAATAAGGTTGTTTATCGAACCAATTTACTTGTTTAAAAAAAAAGAAACGTCAAAATCATTCAGATCACCCTTAAGGCGTTTTACCTTTTTAACCGTTTGTGGTTTTCTATCAAAAAGTGGGTAAGGAGTGAACCGGCTATTAGACATGGCAACTTGCAGGGCCCAATCTGTTGTGTACCCTGCCTCTCCCTCTCACTCCTTCAGCTCCCTACGGGCCCTACCTTTAATTACACCTACCAACCTGACAGATTGGGCCCTGCAGGTTGCAATGTCTAATAGCCGTTTGTATCGGATTGAAGCAAACATCGTAAAACGCTTCTTAAAAGTGAAAAAAAAGTAATATAAAGGTGGAGCGAGAAAAATACATATTGAATTGGATAATGTTTGACTGAAAAACAAGAAAGTTGTATTTATGCAGTAAAAATGAGTTCAATAAGTGTAGAAAATGTTATTAATACGCTGGCGCCCACCGAAATTCAAGAAACTGCATAGGCGTAGAAATTTGTTACCAGTGAAATCACGTCCTAAATAAGAAGGCCCATGAACAGTGATATTTTGTATACAATATAATATCCGACGAACAATTCATAAGGATGGCGAAAAGAAGCATTTATTTGCAGAAAGTTACATGCTCGTTTACTTTATCGTGCTTGTAAAAAGCATATGAACCGTCAATATACCTATAAATAGTATCTATTAAAGTGTTTGTATATGCCAATTAATTTTTTATTTTATTTCCTCACAGTAGTCGTGAAAAGCACTATGTAATGTCTCGGCCGAAAGCGCTATAGGTGGACTCGTATCTTCGAGGGCCTCCCCTGGCGGGTCGGCCCTCGAACTAACTCGATCCACCTATAGCTTACTTTCCAGCCTCTACAACAATGTACTATTTCCATGTCTAGCTCAGTATGCTGTCAACTTATAGTGGCTTCTTACTATAAGAAAAATACTTGAAAATACGATTGTCTACTTTCCTACACATAAATGCCATTGTATCGTAATTGAAAAACAATTAAATTTGCAAAAGGGTCAAAATACTCTTTTGCACTTTTGATTATTTTAAATTCACAAAAACTCATATAAAGTAGGTGTCATAGAAACTTCATTGTAACAAGTCGTGTTGCCGATACATAAACAACAGCTTATTAGTTTAATTAGGAAACGCGACGCGGTGAATTATTCCATTTTTCCTTTCAATTATAAAATTAATTAGGAAAGTTGGCCATTTCTCTCACCTTACCGTTTAACACCGTTGCATCCTCAGCCATTGCCCCGGAGCCCAGAGTGCATTTTCTATAAACGAGTGAATTTGTAAGGAAATTTATATATGTACAAATGACAAAGTGACCCGTTGTGTTTAACTAAGTATATTACGTTATACGACTCCATTTACCACTTAACTACATACAGTATTTAAGTAATCCACTAAATTTGAATATTATTATTTTTTTATCCTGGATTATCCGTTTTTATCCATTAATTTGAATTAAAAATGAGGTTACTTGTGACCGCTTGAGAAAAAGAACCAACATTGTAGGATATTCATCTTACTTATTCTTATGTAGGTACATGAAGCCGGTAATCAGATTTCAAAGCAATTATTCTAAAATCACCGACAAAAATTGCCTTGGTGTTCACTTGTGGAATAAACGCCCTTATTATCTATTCAGTTAGGACGAGGGTCCCGTGGGGTCGATTTGCATTCCGCAACCAGGTGAGGGTTTAAGGGCACTCGCGGAATTACTATCAACAACGCGGGCTGACAGATTCGGCCCTACGGGTTTAGGGAGTATGCGACGCGAATGCCAAGTTGATGAAGATATGAAAGGATGACAACCATCTTCTGTTTTTAGCAATAGTTGGTGGAAATAAATAGTGAACTGTAGTTTTGTACACTTTTGCTGAATCACGATAAATTGACGATGAAATTGAAATAAATGACAGATAAAGAAAATTGCTTTTGCATCGTTTAAGAGAAATTCTTGAAACAATGAGTCAGTGACAAATCTAACAAACTTTGACTTGCAATCATTTTTAAAGTATAAGGTGAAATTAAATTATATTATGGATTCCTGTTCACTGAAATTTTAAACTTCTAGCTTAATACACAACAGAGATAGAGGGGGTCGGAAATGGCAGTGCCTGTGTTGTTTGTTTAACTCGACAGGCGCACTAAAAATTAAAAAAATATAATGGAGACATAAACTTAGCTTAGCTCGTGGCAGCAGCAACAGCATTCTAAGGATGCTGACGAGTAAATTTGATTGCCCTATTTACAATAAATGGAGGCAAATTATGCTTGGGCTAATTTAATATGTATATAATTGAACGTAAGTTATCATGAATGTAATAAATGTAAATTTTAATTTTAATTACCTAATTGTATCTAAATTGTAATTTAACATAGTAGTTAAGTATAAATGTAACTAACACATTTATGGGCTGAACGCCTGAAATAAACAATAATTTAATTTAATTTAATTTAATAAAAGATGATTCACGGTGTAATGTTCCGGGTCCGATACCACACTC
The DNA here is from genome assembly GCA_911728535.1 of Pammene fasciana. Classification (NCBI taxonomy): domain Eukaryota; kingdom Metazoa; phylum Arthropoda; class Insecta; order Lepidoptera; family Tortricidae; genus Pammene; species Pammene fasciana. Next base: position 22,786,449 of record OU452275.1, read on the forward strand.
ACGAGTCACGACACTTCATTTTATATAGAAAACATCACGTGACCTCTGAGTGTCGTTACGTACCTGAAACGTCGATGGCACGGTCATGTTTTGTTGTTTGACCGCCGTTACTAACTACAATCAACGCTCTGATCTATTCTGTGCAAGGCCCGTCGACCACTCGGAGACTACATGACAACACCAATGCAACGATATGTCGGAACATATTTACCAAAATATGTAGGTTGCAAATTGCATGTTAAATATGAGGGCGCAGCTAATTCGCTACTCGTTCAGTTTATAATTACAAAACTGTGACCACGTGTTAGCATCCTACCTAAATATATTTAATTTAATTGCATAATTAAAAGGGTAGAATAAAAAAACAATATTTTTCTGATTAAGAATGGCGGTAGGGCGCGGAGGCGGCCACCGGCCAGTCGGAGTGGACCCGTGAGACCGTACGGTTGTAACAGTGTTTTGAAAAAGAATGTAACAGAATCAAAAGGAAATATAAGTTAATATTGATCCAAGGTTTTACTTTATTTCTCGAGGGACTCCTAACAGTCAGAAGTGGTAAGAACGTTGGAAAAAACCCACAGGTATGTTTTTTTTAAATAGTTTATTTCTATAAACGGAATACTGACACAAATAAGAAGTTACATAGCCACCACGATTTCTAATTTTAAAGTTTATGCAACATAAAAGGTATTGCACTACATGTACTAGTATTGCAATGACATAAATAATAAACCGTTATTATAATAGTGGCAGCGTAACAAACAAAATCAAGTACATACCTAGTGCATTTGCTTTATAATTTAGCTTGAAGAATAGCTAAATTACTGTTTTATTTAGTTATTATGGTTAATGTATCGCTTATACCTATATCTGTTGGTTTATTGTCGTATTAAATTAAATGACAAGCCCTGTTGTTTATTCACACTTTTATTATTCAATAGAAAAACAAAAACCTTAGTGAAAAATGCACTGGTAAGTACTTACAACTAAGTATGTGCTTTAACATAACAGCAAAGTGTCTACTTATTACTGCAAAGCATGATTTAAATTATGCCGTTTACCTGTACCTAACATATAGCATGTAGGTGCCGTTGCCATTTGAGTCTTATAGATTTGGTAATAAAGACACACACACCACACACATTTACCTTAGTTTTGTACACATTTACCTTAGTTTTTAATGGTCATGTACTTGTTTTGTGCAATAAAGTGTTTTACTACTAAAGTCACGAATTGTTTACACATTCAGTTGCAATCCGGCAAATTAAATGAGCTAATATTATTTGATTACCAAGTAGATGATCAGCTGTAAGGATTGTCTTTGCAATTTGTATCTTTTAACCTTAATAACAAAGTCGCTATTTGATTGGCCCCACAGTTAAAGCAACTAAGTAAAATGTGTCATTTAAAAATATTTAAGTATCCAGTAGCCACTATAAGAACGGTCGTTTTAAGTTGAATCTTTACTTTTAGTAATAAGATCGATATTGGAACGACCGGTTAGTAACAAAACAGAATCCGACAGTGATGCTTTGATATCTATTGGGTAATGCGTCGCTCTCGCATTAATATATTTGTTCGAACGGAACGGGAACAATAAATAACAGATGGTAAAGCTCGAGTACTTTGGGCATACAGACGCGTATTTACCTACAAAAGTACGAGTTATAAAAATTGAAACTTTTACTTTTAAGAAAAAGAAATCTGTTATTGTTTGTCATGTAGGTAAATTAAGGTGGTATTATTTCTGTATACTTTTCTTATATGAACGAAACAAGATGCGAACAACACACCCTACATACCTACTCATGACCTACTGTAACGTACAGATTTATGCGCCTTAAAGGCATAGGTAAATAAATAATCGATTTCAATGTACGTTTAAAACTGCGTTACGGGCGGGTACACATGGCGCTGGCATGAATATAATATTGTATTCTATACCTATCTTAATTTTGAATACATATATTAAGGGTGATGTTTTATTAATTATAACTTAAATAGGTACGATATCATACTAAAGTTACCAAAGGTAAATACAATAAAAAAAGGGGATAAATGCTAATATAAACTTATATGCACCAATGTCAGCTAGGGTAATAATGCTATCATCCACAACAACACTAATGAGTGTTTTATTTTCTTTTCCTTTTCTCTTCCTATTAATTACCCTACACGCTTATTTAAATAATAACTGCCTAACGTTTTTGACTGGTTATTACATCAACTCATAATTATTTAAAATAAATGCAATTGATTCATATACTTTGAAATGTATAATCATATGTTTGGCTTCACATGATTACGTACTTACATAGTTTCCACTGAGCCACTCTTTGACAAAATGTCTTCGGATGATGAGTCGCGATACACGCCTCCTCCCACTGCAAGGATGTTCAACAGAACTTCTCGTAGCCCCAATCGCTACAAAGGCTACAAGGCACGAAGGCGTTCAGTCACTAAAAATAATAGAAGACAAAAAGCGCGTACCACCTATCGAAGTCGCTCACGTCGTCGTAGGTCGCCTTCTTATCGCAGTAGCAGTGGTAGTAGTACCTCCAGCGGTGAGAGCTCCGACAGTAGAAATACGATGCGACGTACACACAAGACTCGCCGTTCTAGGAATAGGCGTCGCCGTGGGCACCAAATGTCAACAGATACAGATAGTGATGATACCTATCGCTCCGTATACCGTAGTAGAAAGCGACGTCATCATTCACGTTCAGCTGATTCGCGGTTTACAAGTTCGTCATCCGAATGTACTCCAGCGCGGAATAGACATCATTCTCGACGGCATGCGAAACGAAGGCGTTATCGATCTCGATCTAGGACAGGCCACAAAAATGATTTTCTGAATAAATTTGCAAAAATTTTAAGAGACAAAGGAAGTCACTTTGAAGGCGCCCACAATGTTATTCCACAATTCGATCCGGATGCTCATTCACAAACTGCGGTAGATTGGATTCGAAAAGTGAATGAAACAGCCAGGATATACGATTGGAATGAAAGGCAAATAATTTATTATGCCATACCAAAGTTAGCTGGAAATGCGAAACAATGGTATCAGGGAAGGCGAACGGTAGATTTGAGCTGGAAGGAATGGCAAAGGAAGATAATACGAGCCTTTCCTGATGACCGCAACTATGCGGATCGTTTAAACGAGATGCTTTTTAGGAAATCTAAGCGAGAAGAGACGTTGGAAGAGTATTTCCACGACAAGGCAAGACTTGTAAAAATGTGTGGCTTGAAAGGTCGAAATGCCGTTGACTGTATAATAAGTGGCATTTTTGATCATAATATACGCTTAAATGCCCAAGGGTCAAATTTCAAAAGAACGGCACAGTTACTAAAATACTTACGTCGTATATCAAAGAAAAATAATGTCGATGCTAGAAGGGAGGGGAAGGCTTCTAAAAATGAACCACAACAGTCTCATGGTTACGGCATGAATCGAAAGAACTATACTGCTAGAGTTACGTCAGGCAACCACGAGCAAACAACAAATAAAATAGCTTTTACTTGTTTTAATTGTGGAGAGGCTGGGCACACGGCTCGTAAGTGTACCAAACCTATTAAGCGGTGCTCGAAATGTTCGCGCCTTGGCCATGATTCGAATCAATGCACTGATAGTCAAAATTTATACAAACATAAACAACCTAATGAGAAGCCGAACGATGGGAAATCTGACAACACTCAGACCGTGCTACGAATAACTAGCACTGGGGAAGCGAATAGTAAGTATTATAAGCCAATTACTGTCAACGATGTACCTTTTTCCGCCTATATAGATTTTGGTAGCCAGTGTACTTTAGTTAAAGAATCGGTAGCAAAACAGTTAGGATTGGCAATAAATAAAACACAACTTCCTCTTATTAAAGGATTTGCACAAGGTACTGTCACTCCTCAGGGTCGAGTAACAGTAAATATAGTAGTAGACACCGTAAACGCTGATGTTGAATCTTACGTTGTTTCAGACCATTTGCTAAAGACCGATGCTCTCATTGGACAGACGTTTACAGAATTGCCGACGGTAGTGGTTTACAAAACAAGTGAAAATTTAACTTTGTACTGTGACAATACAGATGTAGATCGTATAGGCGTAATAAATACAGACATCATTGATGTGGTAGGGCTTACTGATATCGATGTTCATACAGATCAGGAATACACAGGTTTATTATTTGTCCCGGGAAGTATATGCTCCAAGCCTAATAATGAATACATATTATTACAAGGAGTTTATCAGTTCCAAAATGGCAAAGGTCGTTGTATAATAATTAATCCATCTCCCAGAAGCGTTACTTTACCTAAGCTAAAATTACTCGGACGAGCTATTAAACTAGACAATAAAAATTCATTGTTTCCCAAAACAGACCAGAAATTTGTCCAAAATATCATTACAGACACTGAAAGTAAACTCCAAAATACGGTTGTCAGTCAACCAAAAGAACCGATTACGTTGCAAATGTTAAATGTCGGGCCAAATGTATCAGATAAAGATAAAAACCGTCTGCTTCAGCTGTTAAATAAATTTAGGAATTGTTTTGCATTTAATATGCAGGAATTAGGTCTGACTAACATTACAGAAATGACTCTTCGACTTAACGATAATACACCAGTCATCTATAGGCCATACAGATTACCATATAGTGAACGTGCCAAGGTAAGAGAAATTGTAGGAGAACTGTTGGAAAATAACATCATACGTGAGTCTCAGTCCCCATACGCTAGTCCTATCGTATTAGTGCGCAAAAAGAATAACGACTACAGACTTTGCGTCGATTATAGGGCGCTAAATAAGAAGACCATAAAGGACAGCTACCCTATGCCGGTTATAGAAGATCAACTAGACCGGCTTAGCGGTAAATCATTCTTTACGAGTTTAGACCTGGCATCTGGGTATTACCAGATACCAGTGGCAGACGAATCTCGTCATATTATAGCTTTCGTAACTCCGGACGGCCATTACGAGTATACCAGAATGCCATTCGGTCTCGTAAATGCTCCAGCCGTGTTCCAGAGTATGATAAACAAGGCACTCGGATCAAAGAGATTTGAGTTAGCCATTCCCTACCTTGATGATTTATTATCGACGGGCAGTTCTATAGAAGAAGCGTTTAATAAGCTAGAAGCGATCTTAGAACTCTTACGTGATGCTAAACTAACGCTTAATCTCAACAAATGTTTCTTTTTCCAATCAGAGATTGATTATCTTGGTTACGAGATTACAGAAGCGGGGCTCAAGCCTGGAAGTAAGAAAATACAGGCAGTTGCAGAATTCCCTAAGCCAGTTAATGTTCATCAAGTTCGGCAGTTTGTTGGCTTAGCTAGTTATTTTAGACGTTTCGTATATAATTTCGCTTCAATAGCACAACCCCTAACTAAGCTGACAAAAACTGGTGTAGCCTGGGAATGGGGTCCTGAACAGGAATACGCATTCCAAGATATAAGATCCAAACTGATTGCAAGACCATTACTAGCATTGTATGACCCGAAATACATTACTGAAGTTCATTGTGATGCTAGTAAGTTGGGATTAGGTGGAATCCTGCTCCAAAAGCAAGACGAGGACTCTCCTCTCAGACCAGTGGCTTATTTCAGTAGGCAGACAACTCGCGAGGAAAGTTTTTGGCACTCTTACGAGTTGGAAACCATGGCAGTTGTATTATCTCTAAAAAAATTCCGAATTTATTTAATCGGGCTGGAATTTAAAGTGATAACCGACTGTAATGCATTGCGTTCCACTTTGACAAAGCGAGATTTGATTCCTAAGATAGCGAGGTGGTGGTTGCTCCTTCAGGAATACAATTTTACAATTGAGTATAGGCCAGGGCACAAGATGCAACACGTAGATGCTTTAAGCAGAAATCCAGTCTTACCATCAGAAAATCAAGAAGAAATTGACATACTTAACATTACCGCGAATGATTGGCTACACACGGTGCAAATGACTGATCCACGCATTAAACACATAAAAAGTATTTTGGAAACTAGCGAGGCTGATGTTAAAGACATCACAACAAATTACGTTCTCCGTGATGCTAAAGTCTACCGACGTGTAGGCTCTAAATTGAAATGGGTCGTCCCTAGCTCTGCTAGGTGGAAAATTTGCCAATTGAATCATGACGAAGCGGGTCATTTTGCTTTCGATAAAACGTTAGAAAAGATACAGGCTGACTACTGGTTCCCCAAAATGAAGCGCTTCATCAAGAAGTATGTTGACGCATGCATTAACTGCGCGTATAACAAAGAATTGGCTGATAAAAGATCAGGCTACTTACACCCTATCCCTAAAGTTAATGCTATATTCCACACCGTGCACATGGACCATCTAGGCCCCTTTATCAAGAGTAAAAGGGGAAATTGCTATATACTTGGTGTCATTGATGGGTTTACCAAGTATATTTTTGTCAAGGCCGTTAGAAACACAAAATCTAAAACTACTATAAAAGCGTTAGATGATATATTCTCAGCATTTTGTAGACCCAAAATTATTATTTCTGACCAAGGTTCCACTTTCACCTCCAAAGAGTTTAAGACTTTTGTCGATTCAATCGGGGCGAAGCATATCCTGAATGCCGTTGCAACACCCCGTGCAAATGGACAAATCGAGAGGTACAATAGGACCATATTAAACTCTCTTTCGACCATGAATCATGGTTTGGACGAGAAGGACTGGGATACGCACGTTAATAAATTACAGTGGAGTTTGAATAATACTATTAATAAAAGTACTGGAAAATCACCTGCTGAAATCATGTTCGGACAAAGAACAACAAGTCAGTGTGAAGGCATTCTGAAAGGAGCGTTGGAAACAGAAGAACAAATATCAGATACAGAAAGAGAAGAGATGAGGAAAACGGTACAAGAGAGGATAGAGAAAGGACAAGCAAAAATGAAAGAAAACTATGATAAAAATAGGACATTAACAAAAATATTTAAGGAAGGTGATTTAATAATGATACCTAACCATAATCCTGAAAAGGGAAAAAGTAAAAAGTTAGCGCCTAAATTTCGAGGACCGTTTAAAGTGACAGCCGTCCTCGAAAACGACAGATACGAAGTATCTAGTATTCCGGGTCACACCCAGAAACGGTATAAAAATATATATGCAGCTGATCAGCTCAAACCATGGGTTACAATTACTGTATCGCCAGTCGCTAGCGAAATTAGTGACAACACAGAAACTGATTCAAATGATGAATAATTTAGTATTAATTAGGTCATATCGGTCATTAGACAATTGAAAGTTTACTTTTAGGGACCTGAAAAAATAATAATAATCATGTTGTTCCACAATCAAATCTTTAATATATGATGCGTATGACACGAATGACACGATAATAAATTGATGTAATAATCAAGTATAAGTGTAAATGTGACCCATTCATTCCCCTGTCCTAACAGTTGCAGCATAGATACAAGAGATCGTGGATGTCGCTGGGTAATCGGAAATTACTCGGGACGCCCAAGGGTCTGTGGGTGTCGCTGGGTAATCGGAAATTACCCAGGACGCACAAGAAATCGTGGACGTTGCCGGGTGATCGGAAATTACCTACGACACACAAGAGGTCGTGGACGTTGCTGGGTGATCGGAAATTACCTAGAACACATAAGAGATCGGGGACGTTGCTGGGTGATCGGAAATCACCCAGGACGTACAAAAGTTCGTGGACGTTACTGGGTAGTCGGAAATTGCCCAGTACGTTTACGAGAAGCGGAGATGATGATGAAGACTGGCTCTCGGGTGGCCAAACACAATTGAAGATCTGCTTTTAGAATACTCGAATCGTTTCGATTTAAAGTAAAGCCATGTGGTAAATTGAAATAATTTGTTATTATGATATCATTGTTTTATTGAAATAATTTGTTATAATGATATGCAGTAACTCAAATAATAGTAAAGAATTTCTGATTAGATAATTATTGTTATACAGTCACTACTAGTAGAATATTGAATTGTTATCTTGATGTAATTATATTATGTATCTTAATAAGTCAAGGTTCAATAAAGGAAATAGTTAAAGTTATATTGTATACACGCTAATTCGATCAATTTTAGGTATGGGGTCATACCTCATATAGAATGGCCGAGTCAAACCGGAACGAGGACATTCCGATTGCAGAATGGCCGACTGTTAGCATCCTACCTAAATATATTTAATTTAATTGCATAATTAAAAGGGTAGAATAAAAAAACAATATTTTTCTGATTAAGAATGGCGGTAGGGCGCGGAGGCGGCCACCGGCCAGTCGGAGTGGACCCGTGAGACCGTACGGTTGTAACAGTGTTTTGAAAAAGAATGTAACAGAATCAAAAGGAAATATAAGTTAATATTGATCCAAGTTTTTACTTTATTTCTCGAGGGACTCCTAACACACGTGACGATATGCTGGACCGAAGACAGTCCGGATTCGACTCGCTTCGTGCCCGGAAGCTTGACGGAAGCTCTCATAGGTATATAACAGGGCGGTGTCGGGAGGCTAAGGCCGGGAACCGCCCGGTCGCTGCTCGTGTTGTGCTCGAAACGCCCGGTGTCTACCCATCGACGTAGCGGACTCGGAATATGACACTGTGAGTCATTCTTAAACCAGTATATTGCAAGAATCGGAAAAAAAAAGTTCTGACAAATCAAATGCGCTTTTCAATGTCTAATAAATTTAAAATAGATTTCAATAGACCTTCATTTAAATTTGCCCCCGAAAGAAATTATTACGATTTCGTTTTCACAGACGTTCCATTGTTATTTTTGTCGAATGTTCCCGAACGTTAGCCGAGATCGGCCTAAGGGCATATTGATAAACGAGCGCTTAGCTCACACGACACGCATACAAATATATTGCCGGGAATATATCATGTTTAACGTCTGGTTCGTCGCGGGTTGCGATGTGTGCGAGCTCTGAGGCTTCTTATTCGCGATGTTTTGTTAATGTAAGTTGTGTTATCGTCTAATGTAAATCTCTTCTTCAAGGTCGAATCCTCATGTCTGAGGGTCGCGACCACCATAAGTCGGTCTATGTTGTGTTGCTCTCCATCCTGGTGGATTCCTTGCCTTCTTAAAGGAACCCTGGAGTCCGACGCGTCTAACTTCCTCAATGGCAGAGAACCAGCGGGTAGAATTGCCGGGGGTTCTAATATTAAAATATAAACTGTTCTCTTTAAATGAGACAACTTTGGCAGCTTTTACCTATTTTGATATTACTTTCTTCCAAATGAAAACTTTTACAGGTCTGTTACTCTCTAAGTTCCACCCATGAATGAACCAGAAGCAGTTTCCCGGATCTAGCAATAAGGAAATTAATTAGACGGTTTTCGTTGCTCTCATTATTGTGTCATACCTATCTTACGTGTCCAGCCTTTTAGTCTATCTATAATGTAGGCGCCGTCGACAGTGACTTTTGACAAAGGAGTAATTCAATAGATGACTATGTTACGTGTATTTTAGGTTACATTTTCTAAAAAAGATAAATGTGCACTATACATACGGGCGGCCTTACCCTGCCTTAAATGTTGAGTTGCACAGCCTTGTTCTTGAATGTTAAATTTAACAAGCAATGACATTTCCTCAGCCCTTCGGCGCCTTAGTTGGCGTAGCTCACCGCAACTCGGATAGGATCAGTAATTTTTGTCGTAAAATTTTTACAGCTTTCTTAAATCGAGTATTATCATAAATCTGAATTCTCGGAGGTTGCCTTAGCGCTTTTTCTATTAATTTCTAAATCACAAATAAGTATGTAAAAAGGACAGATGTCTCATATTGTGTGCAAAACCAAAATAGGTGAAATTGCAACTGCGTAAAAAAGTGCAACACGAACACAAACGAACAAGAACGAGGAGAATGGCGCCGGGTGGTAAAGCTTGTAGTTAGGGAGGCGAATAGGGGAATTTTCTGCAATACTCGAGCGTGGCAGTTTAAGATATGAGAGATACCTTAGACCTAATAGAACAACCTTGTAAAGTATTTAGCTCTATATGTAGTGACGCGCGCCTAGGATAGACGATCAGATTAGTAAAAAAAAATGGATAGTCTGAAATACTCCAGCGCGTCAGTTTAAGATATTGGGGGTTGATTTTAGTGTTTAAAGACTAAATTTAACTAATCTGACGATAAGTCCTTGACGCTGCCGAGTTATAGGGTCGCGAACTTGTAAAAAAAAAACGTTCATCCGGCATTCTCGAGCGCGATTTTTTTTTATTTTGTTTTGAAGAATATAATCTAAAACTTACTAAAAATACAAAATCTGCCGGTTTCCGCATGACCGGAAGTGTGGAGGAGCCATTTCGTCTTCCTAAGAACGCGTTACGGCATATAAGTCGCGAACGACACATTTTACAAAAAAAGTTTAAATAAACAAAAAAGGTAATTTTATTTTACACAAAAAAGGTGTTTTTACATTTTTGTCCAAAGTTAAAACTTTTTGACTTGAAAGTTAAACCTTTTTCGGTCAGATTAAGAGAACCCACCAACATTTTTGTCAGATTAAAAAAATATGCTTTCAGGATACCGAGATAAACCTCCCCTATGAAAATCTGACGCGCTCGAGTATTTCAAAAGAACTTTTTTTTTTTGCATTTTCAAAAATTCACCGCAACTTATCGTCACGCCGAAATCGTCAGTTTTTTTAAAGGGAGCTTCCTTGGGGCCTACTTAACACCCCTTCCGAAAATCTGACGCGCTCGAGTAAATTTTTTTTTTTTGCATTTTTGACTACTTTATATGCCTACCCCCACCACGCAAACCGGCAGATTAGTATACCGTTGTTATCAGAGGCACTCGGGGCATACGTAGTATGAATATCTGACGCGCTCGAGAATGCCCAAGTAACTGTTTTTTTTAACATTTTTGAAAAACCGTACACGCCAAACCCACCGCTAAAATGGTTTTTGCCATACGAGCTTTTCTTTTCGAAATTATTTTATCTTTCGATTTTGATAGGTCTCGACGGCGCCGTTGAATTACGCCATTTAGCTACCTCGCCTCCCTAACTATTGCCACTAACACATGACAGCCACGACCACTCTGTCAAGAGCTAACGACGAAGAAGAAGAAGAAGAAAAAAGTGCAATAAACGATTTCCTAGTGGGGAGACAAGTATAAATTTGACATATTACGAATATAAAACAGTTGCTTCGTTTTTCTAGCTAACTGAAACCCTTTTCGATTAAATATTCGTGCTAAATTTAGCCTTCAAACTAACCAGATTAAAAACAATGATTTTTGCCTTTGACCATGCCTTAATTCCATTTGGTATCCATGAAATTAAACTACGGAGAGTTCCCTTGTGAAAGTAGCGACGCAAAAATTTATGTAGCGGATTAAAGTAAATATCACGTTAACTCGAGTTCCTTGTTTCAGCGGTAACGAATTTTATTGGAATTTCGTTGAAAATCTGTATATTTATTTCGGTACCCAATCACTCAACTTAACACGATGCATTTAAATTTCAATATTTAATTTGACTTTTGAACATCAAGCCCTAAAAGGCCTATTATGATTTATTTTAATGGTACTTTTTGGCTTACACCATACGGTTGGTTTTTTATATGTAAGTAGTATAATAGTGACTAAAACCTAAATAATTGCGACCGCAAAATCTACCCGGTTAATTTTAAAATTCTCGAAAAACACAAAAAAATATAGATATTTCTCTTCTAATATTTTTTCCCAGAACGATTGTAAGTTACGACAAAAGGACACTTTAAATAAAGATCCTTATTTGGTTAGTTTACATGGACTTTATGGTTATTGAGATACATTATTCAAAGTTGCACGTATTTTCTGGATATCTGTGTTGAAGGGTTTGTATTTAAATGAAGTGTAGACTCATGGTTCTTGATATATAACCTATTTAAATTAAACATAATTAGCCTCATATGTTGCAAATACAGTGTATTTTTAAGGCGTCCGTGGAAGACTTTTGCCGTAATATATAAATATATATATAAATAAAATTATGTCCTTTTAGGAAAAAAAAGTTAAAAACGAAAAACTATTTGATAATGTATGTATGTATGTATGTATCCCTTTATAACACATAAACAAGTAGAACATTACAACGGTGTCACCCTCTTTCATAGACAGAAATTTCATAGAATTTCGTTTCCCAGAAATTATTTCATAGATTATTTGGTTCATGTACTTTCTCTTCCAATATTATTGTTTCATAGACTAGTCAATTGGTAAAAACATATTTCACAGACTTTCATTTTCATGTATATTGCTATCGAACTTTTTTAATTTACAGAGTGATCAAACACTAGAATCATATTTCATGTATTTTTGTTTCGTAGACACATATTTCATAGATTGTTGTTTCATAGTTGTTGTTTTATATAATATTTAGTTCCACTCTTTTCTTTTCTGATATTATTATTGTAGGGGTCGTATCTGGTGGAATACAAACTATTGTCATATTTTCGATTCACATAACACTTTTCGCATACTCTTTTTGATTACCCTAAAAACGTAACTGCTCCCAGGGATAGGTAGGTTAGGGTTATTTTTTTTGATGACCCTAAAAACGAAACTTCTCCCAGAGATAGGTAGGTTAGGGTTATTTTTTTTTGATGACCCTAAAAACGAAACTGCTCCTAGGGATAGGTAGGTTAGGGTTATTTTTTTTGATGACTCTAAAAACGAAACTTCTCCCAGAGATAGGTAGGTTAGGGTTATTTTTTTTTGATAACCCTAAAAACGATACTTCTCCCAGAGATAGGTAGGTTAGGGTTATTTTTTTTTTGATGACCCTAAAAACGAAACTGCTCCCAGGGATAGGTAGGTTAGGGTTATTTTTTTTGATGACCCTAAAAACGAAACTTCTCCCAGAGATAGGTAGGTTAGGGTTATTTTTTTTTGATGACCCTAAAAACGATACTTCTCCCAGAGATAGGTAGGTTAGGGTTTTTTTTTTGATGACCCTAAAAACGAAACTTCTCCCAGAGATAGGTAGGTTAGGGTTATTTTTTTTGATGACCCTAAAAACGAAACTGCTCCCAGGGATAGGTAGGTTAGGGTTATTTTTTTTGATGACCCTAAAAACGAAACTTCTCCCAGAGATAGGTAGGTTAGGGTTATTTTTTTTGTTGACCCTAAAAACGATACTTGTCCCAGAGATAGGTAGGTTAGGGTTATTTTTTTTTATGACCCTAAAAACGAAACTTCTCCCAGAGATAGGTAGGTTAGGGTTATTTTTTTGATGACCCTAAAAACGAAACTTCTTCCAGAGATAGGTAGATTAGGGTTATTTTTTTTTTGATGACCCTAAAAACGAAACTTCTCCCAGAGATAGGTAGGTTAGGGTTATTTTTTAAAAACGAAACTGCTCCCAGAAAAAGGAAGAATAGGGTTATTATGGCTATTTATCATTAGGCTCTAAAATGATCTGCATGAAAATTATATGATAGGTGCTAGTTCAATTATCTTTGAACAAAAACATATAGGATTTAATGTATATTACAATAAGTATTGAGTTACTGAGTCTTCTATGAAACGAAAATATTAAGTTTGATAAAATGAGAAACAACATACTATGAACATGCAGGCTTTGAAACAAGTGTTATATAAACTAAATACTATACGGATTAATAATATTTGATTTAAAACGTTATGAACTGAAATTCGAAAAAGTAATTATCTGAACAATAAAAAATATAAAAAACCAGATTCTACAATGTAAGAGATCTGAAAAATGATCAATCTATGAAATGAAAATATGAGAAACATTTTCTATGAACCAATATTCTGCGAAAATGTAGTCTATGAAACAACGTACAACCCATTACAACATTAGTAAAATACAGGGATAGGTAATGTTAGTGGGTTCGAGAATTTTAAAATGACCCAGTTGGATTTCGAGGTCGCTAATGCATGTCTAATATAAGCAGGGTATGTCATCCCAAATAACATATAAAAAAAACAGCTATTATTCTGAAGGGAATCTTTAAAAACTTGTTGAAACAAAGTTTTCTTAACTACTTGAATAACACAATCAATGGCCTTAACGACTTACCTACCGCTTATTCATACACGTGTTTCAAACCTCATTTAGTTTAAATTATGTTTGAATTAGTTTGAAATACGTTTATGAATAAGCGGGTTAGACTTCAAGGCTATACTTAATTTAGTCTTGTTTTCCTAAAAATCATGATTTATGATTTAAAAAATTGCATTTCATTTTGTTTTACTTACCTACAGGAAATAAACGGTTTCGATTTTGATTTGATTATTACCGCTGCTTACTCACACAGTGTCTTGTTAACCGACTTCAAAAAAAGTAGGAGGTTCTCAATTCGACAGTTTTTTTTGTATGTAGGTATGGTACTCGATATCTCCGTGAATTGTGAACCGATTTTCAAAATTTTTTTTTAATCGAACGGGTATTACCCCTAGATGGTCCCATTGTCACCAAGTCGGGGTCAGATGATAGGATCCTGGAGAAATCGAGAGAACTCTTCAACTATTATAGGCACACCTGTAGTGATTTCATTATTTTGCACAGCAACTCGGCCACTTCCTCTTGGAATAGCGGATCCTAAGTGTAGTCGGTTCTTATTTACCATTAGCATCCCCCGGTTATTCCAATGCACAACATAAAGCGAGTCTGTCCAGCGAGTGTATGATGAACTGTATGATGAACGTACGTTATAAAGCCGTCATTCCCGATATCTCTATAACTGGACTGGGTGATATAAGATAAAACGTGATATATTTTTTACAGGTGTAGGTACGTACTTTCGAATTAATAAAAAAAAAGTTTATATTGTTAAGTGAACCAGAAAGATTCGCTTAAGAAACTAAAAGTTTAGGAGTTAAGGAATTTTTGATCGTGACTTGTATCATGCTTGTACCTAATCAAAGCTACTCAAGATGGAGGTAGTTTTGTTTTTTAATAAAACTGTGAGTAATATTTATTTCATTAATACTATGGTGAACCTTTCAAGAATATGAGACAGACACTCTTTAATTTTTTTATTGTTGGTGTTATAATCATAATACTCATGATACACTCTTTAGACGACAACCCTAAAAAAATCTCGTCATATGGAAAATTACGCGATCCTAGTGGCTTCTCAGGAGCTTTAACAAGCAATTGTAAAGCAATGTTGATATTTTAAAATATTAATACCGCTTCAAGAAATACAAATGAGCTACTAAGTACTACAAGAAATACAAATTAGTACTTAGTTATGTTTGTATAGGTACCTATCTTATCTTTGTGAATAAATGAATTCTTAGATTTAAAAAAATTAGCTACTACAACAAAAATTAGTGCGTGCACTAGGATGGCGATTGGAACATGGCCGTCGAGCGCGTTTTCAAAGAGCACGGCTAGAAATTAAACGTTGCAATTATTTCATCCAGGCCACGGTCTCTGGAGTGATATTCATTCCATTTATCTTGACTAGTTTGTGTAAGTTGTGCATTAATGAGATTTTACTGTATCGCGTCCGCGAATAGCGACTATTTGTGACAGTCTACGTGAAAAGGTGTTCAGTGTAGATTGTTTAGCTAACGACGAGTAGTGAATGTGGTAAGTTACCCTGTAGTAGGGTGCCCAATAGGGTGGGTCGATTTTGTAAAATCATGAAAATGAACAATGGGTGGTGTTAAAAAGTTGCGTTTTGGAAAGATAATAATGATAAAAATATTTAAAAAAAATACTGGTACATGTTTTAGCCCTCTACCAAATCTTGAAATTTTTTATGATACAAACATTAAGAAAAAAAAAATTTATTCCAAATAAAATAAAAATAATTTTAATCGTTATTTTGTTATGTCTTTATAACAATGTAACAAACAGATTTCAATTATGTTGTCATTTCATGGTAAAAATTGGAGTATGCTAATTTCTTATTTAGGTACCTTTATTTTGTTAAATTCGCGAATTTATATAATAATAAGAAATTATTATAATTATGTATGTTGATTCAATTGAAAGGTGTTTAAAATGGTGCAGAATTAAACTTTTAAAAAAAATAATTAATATTTTCACGAAAAAAAAATTGTAAAATTATCAAACTTTAGCCGGCGGTAGAGTGCTAAAACATAGTATAAATAAAATAAAATAAATCACGATAAAAAAGTATAAATAAAAGTCAATAATTTTAGCCCTACCCACTTACGATTACTCAAAAATAAAAATACGCCATACTAAATCGACCCACCCTAGTGCCCAATGTTTTTGGCAATGATGCTAAAATCGAGGGTAGTTTCTCACCTCCGCCGCCGGCCGCCGCACCGAGCGCTTATTCGTGAAGAGCTGCCCATACCCATAGTTCCGACATGAAAATTACCTACTAGGTTGGGTTAGGTTGGATTATGTAAACTTGGAAAATGAAATTCGGCCAAATAAAACTTCTGCGAAAAGTTGGTTGGCAAGTGAAATTCGGCAATACAAGCAGAGAACCTAACTTTAGTTTTGGGACTTGTTACTTACCAAAATGTTTTGTTCTTTATAAGTAAACTTTGAGTTATAAGCAAATAAACTTTATTAACTCTTTACCTACTTTTGGTTATTAATGAAATAGCCGAAGTAGTTCGCTTGTACTTTTTTTTCAGTCTTGGTTTCCTTCGTTTCTCGAAGCAGAGGAGGGGTAGGGCTATACGACAATGCAGTGCTGCAAGCCCAAGTTCTTAGCTTTATCATTTAGATGGATTCTAGTATAGTGTATGTGCTTACATATAACCATACCTACCTTTAACAACTCGATACAACCTGATTCATACTTTTACAGAGTTCTAAAATTTCAGGTATTTAACACAAGAATTCCGTGCTTCTAAACTTTTTCATACAAAAATATATGAAACGCAGCACGTCTCCACGGAACTCAAATAATGAGATAAAAGGAGCGTCTCTTGAAAGAGAAGCCCCGCTTAAGGCCACTTGAATAAACATGAATATTGAATGCTTTTAAAAATTCAACGAAAACTATTACCGATGATGCTTGTTGGGGACATTTTGAAGACTACCTTTTATTGAAGTATTGCGGGTCGATTCATAAATTGAAAAAACATATAAACAAACAGACAAACAAACAAACAAACATACGGGTCGAACTGAGAACCTCCTTTTTTTGAAGTCGGTTAAAAAAATGATTGACATGGCATACAAATTGAAGCTGTGTTTTACAAATTGAATAACCTGGGCTTAAAAAATGTTCACAATCACTTCACGGAGAGTCCGTTATTGTCTAACCTTTATTGTTAATTTAAAAAAATACACAGATTATATAAATATGTTTGTTAATCTTGGCTTAGCGAACCCTTATAGTAAATTTGTCACAGTGTATTAGTTCTAAATTGTGCTGTAAATATCATGATTAATACTGTTTGTAAAACTAGCAGTTGAATGTATCAACTCACGTCGGTAGCACCTCAATCGCAGCAATACACATGTAGATCAAGCTTGAGACTCTCAATTGTTCAGCCATCAGAGCAACTAGGTACAGTTAAATCATATCACTGTGTTTACCGTAGATAATATAGCCAATCACGAGTTTCGGTGTCTCTCTTGATCGTGCTGTGGTTTTACAAAGAGAGCGAGGCTGGCGCGTGCCTCGCATCCGGAGAGGCGTGATAACGCCTGTCGAATCAGATTTGAATATGAATAGAATATTAATGAAAAACTTGTTCTCGACTATCAAGACGACGCTTTAGTGCTCGGATAAGAAGGAAACTACAGATTTCCAGCGAAATGAGAAACTGTAATATTGTTTTCAGAATGTCAGCTCGTTTATGTGTTGAGAAGACTCTTGCAAAATAGATTTTGCTGCCGGTTTTCTAGCTTTTAACTAGCCTGCTTGCTTGTCGAATAATCTTATCATTTTATTTAAGATCATTTTCGAACTCATCAATGTATAATATATGTCCAACTGAAAAGTAATCCTTAATTTATTTACCTATTTAATACCTAAATACTATGAAATTAAAATGGTGGATTACAGTACCTGGCAGATTAATGAAGAATAAGTGTTATTAAAAAGGACAGGTAATTAATTACTCACAGTAATCTCGGCTTTAAAAATAAAATTATACTTAGTTAATTAATTGGAAAGTGTTATTGTTTTCTAAATGTACAGTACATTTATATAATCAATATTATCATGGTTATATTATTTAAGGTTCTTAAAGCGATCTTATCGCTTTAATCCTAAATATCTTCCAGCTAACTTATGTGTGGAAATGTTTGATTTACTAAATAGATAAACTAATATAACTAAGAATTATATATACCTATATGTATATAAAAGCAAAACATATAAAATGTATTAAAACAAAATAAAACACAAAAAAGGTTAATCCTGAATCAAATCCCAATTAAATGGAAAGCTATATAAATTATAACATTAAGAAAAGCCTGCTACTATTTCCTACAGTTTTCTCCATAGATTTTAATGCTTCTACGAAGTAACCGTACAAACGTTGAGTTTTTAGTTCGGAATACTTACATTTTTAATACCAACAGATTTACCGATGACATCGAGATGTTGCCCTACTTTACCAAGCTCTATTTTTAATTACAACTGAGTGCTTTAAGTTGCTTCTCTTAATTTAAGTAAAGCTATGAACACATAAATGATAGACGTACTGGCTGACTAAATGCACACGACCATTATATACTCATAATTAGACGTCGCCTGAAACATTTTAATAAATGAACTTCTTATAGTAGTATAGTATTGTGGCTCAGTGATCCATAAACGATCTTGGCCCCCGAACAGTCAGCATGCCATTCATCTAGATCCTGTACAAGTTCCTGAATCATTGACCAGCCAGAAACTGTTTCAGTAGGTACCTCTAGTATAGTAGTAGTAGTAGTAAAACACTTTATTGCACAAAACAAGTACATGACCAACAAAAATACAGTAAGTGTGTACAAAGGCGAACTTATCCCTTTAAGGGATCTCTTCCAGCTAACCTTTAAGCAACTGAGAGATATTGGTCAGACATGGTAGACAAAGATTTGTACATTACTTGTACATGACGGCAAAACTACGGAGAAATTTAGTTACTATAGTAATTGTTGTGAATAAACATACCTACAAAATGAGACCCCTAACCTAACGCAAACGCGATCGTTACGTTAACGAACGAGTGAAACCGATTATACTTGAGGCACAGATTCGCTTTCTGTCTCCCCAGCGGCAGCTGCCACCATATCCATGCGTTGGCAGCCGTTCCAAACCTTCGATCTTGGTTCCTCCAAACCCTCCAGATGACATTGTCTCTTTTAGTAGGTAGGTCCCGAGACGTTACGGAAAACCAGTTGTTGCGTAGTTAATGCATTGGAGTTGTATTGAAGTCCGATCGTATCTAAACGTGGTTTATAGTTAGAATACTGTCCCTTTTCTCTTAACACTTTGTACATTCGGAACCTCTTATGTGTAGAAGGTTTCCGCTACACAGCGGGGAAACACTGGAATCAGTTACGGTATATAGCGCGTAGCGAAGTACGGTACGGAAAGTATTTACCCATTCACGTGATTAGCTAATCTCGACACATTCTCCTTATGACTCTACGAAAAATTTTCGCTACATACTGGAAAACGCATATTATGGGCTATGGCGCAGCGCTACGCACGTAGCGTAGCAGTGCATCGATTGTCTTTATCTGTAGCTCTGTCTTTTTAAGGTTCCGTAGCCAAAATGGCAAAAGCGGAACCCTGTCGTTTCGCCATGTCCAGTGACCGTTAGCACTAGAAAGCTGAAATTTGGTTTGAATATGTGAATTAACCAAGCCGACAAAATGGTAGAATAAAAACGCGAAAAATATATTTTGTTAGGGTACCTCCCGTACACGTGAAGTGGGGGGCGCAATTTTTTTTCGTTCCAACCAAGTTGTGTGGGGTATCGTTGGATTGGTTTTTAAAAAGAATTAGGGTCTTTTAAAACAGTTTTTGGGTAAAACTAATACTTTCGGAAATAATAGCTCCAAAAGTTTAAAACAGGGCGTCCCCCCCCCCCCCCCATCTAACTTTTGAATCGTGGGTCCTAAAATTTTGAAAAAAATAATAAAACTGAGGCCTAATGAGTACCTTCAATGAAAACTATATTGAAATAAATCGGTTGAGCCGTTTTTGAGTTATCACTCAAAAACCCATAGTGAAAGGACGTAAGTAAAAATGACGTAAGCGCCGCCAAATTTCCCGTAAGAAACGACCTTTTAAATTAATGGTCTCAGTTTACGGAACCCTACACTGAGCATGGCCCGACATGCTCTTGGCCGGTTTTTATTAGAAACAAACTATGCTAAGACGTACTTGTTAAATTTTATGAATAAGGGGCCTATTCTAACTTTAAAACCCATTTAGAAACGATCCAACTTCAACAGAGTTGTTGAGCTGTATTGCGTTGTTAATGCATATGCGCCTAAATGACTAAATCTATATCAGTATTAGCTAGAAAATTATTCCAATGCAAATCCAATAAAACATCAATATTGGTTGCTTATTTGTAGTGTGTTGCAGTTATGTTTGAGACGGATTGTGATTTTTAATGTATTATTTAAGTAAATATTTTTAAATTAGAATACGGCACAAGGGGTTTCGTTTATTAGTTATAATAACAATCTTGGTAACCACTCCTTTCACAATAATAATCCAAGCATTATGCGTTGTTACTCGTGCGTACGTCTGATAACGCGTATGGCTGTCATAAGAGGGTCCGGCCTCGACCATTAAACTATGATTTTCCCTATAGGAATACGTTAATTATGGAAACTAAATTGCAGCAATAATCTAGTCTTAATGAGCAGCTATCTTCAAGCTTAGGCCCGTTTAATCCTTTTATGTAAAACCGTTTATTTCGTCTCGTTTTCATGAGAAGTTACTTAAAAGCATACAGATACTTTTGAAACAAACTTTTAAACGAATTCAGTCAATAACCAACTTATTAAATTTAAACTTTCGTGAGACAAATTAACATTATAAAATAACACGGTTACACTCACGGCACTTTAGTCACGTTTCGCGACATGTTTCGGATAGCCTAGGTCTCCATCTTCAAGCACTGGGAGTGCTACTTGAACCGGCCCGTCGCGCACTGCTGCACGTCGCGTTGCCGACTGCCGACCTGCGTCCGGCGCGGATCGCGGCGCGTTTCGCGCTTTCTGACAAAGTTTGTTGAGGGTGATCTTGCGCCGGCGCTGCTAATGTGTTTTGCAGCGTATTTGGTTCATCCGACATGAGCGATGATAAACAAACCACACTCACTGTGTCCACTAAACTATCACAGCACACACTGAAGTTCTGGCCACGGATTACAGGCTTCCATGCTGGTGGTGCCCCCCAGCCCCCTTCTTGATTAAAATTAGGACGACGCCCAATCTCGATCGATAAGTATGGTCGGCATAAAAAAATCCAAAAAATAAGGCATATACAAAGATAAGAAACTTAACAAAGGTCAAAGACGCGCTTAGACACGCCAAACAACTTAAATGGAAGTGGGCGGGACATGTATCACGAATACAGGACCAGCGCTAGACCACAAATGTGACGTCATGGAAAGGGCCACTAGGAAAACGGGGTATAGGAAAACCTGTTACCAGATGGGAAGACGAAATAAAAAATATCGCTGGTCAAAACTGGATGCAAATTGCTCAAGACAGAAATGAGTGGAAAACTCTGGAGGAGAACTTCACCTGCGAAGACGGGGTTCTTGCTAACTATTAAAATTCATTTAAAATAATTTTAGAACTAACACTACAACATTATAATTTAACTTAAGACTTATTCTAAAAACCAAAAATGTTAAAAAGCAAGAAATAAAAGGCTGTTTTATTATATGGTGCTCGGAGAAGACCAGATTGATGTTGATAATTATAATTCAAACATTATAAAATTTCATTCTAAGTCTCTGTATTCAAGGTAAACGTCAGACTATTATGTAAAAAAATGTAGCAACATAGGCTATAAGTATAATAATTAGTGTTGGCTTCGGGAAGATCCATCTTAACTGTATAAGAACCTCAAAATCATGCAAGCCATCTTCCAGTTCAGATCGAGAATCTGCCCAAAAATGTTTATTCTTGTAAAACTCAAAATGTTTTGAAGAGTACAACATCCGACATATGGGAAATGCTGTAAAATAAAGGAAACAACAAATCCAATTGAGATTATTACATCACGTCGTACATTTTGCAAAAGCCAGTTTTAAGCAGATTTAATACAAAAGGGAATTTGAGCTCAGGTGGAGAGAACAATTAAATTGTGCTGGGACGTCCGAGGAAATGTAATAAACGAGTCGCTTCCGACCAAATATTTAGACTGTGGCCATACTGCTGGCGGAGGTAGTTTTAGTGCAGCCATTGAAATTAGATTGTATGGTGTCAATTTTGGTAGTATATAAATAAAGTATGGTATTTCATTTTACCCTTTAACCGTTATAATCTGACGAGACAACGTGGTGTGTTTCAGTAAAATTAATAGATATAATCAGTTGCAACAAGGTTGAATGTGCAAGGTTGGTAACTTGGTACCATATAGGCACAATCGTTCAAACTCTAGCATATATGTGTACAGTTCAAGTTCAAAAATATCTTCCGGGATATGAAGTCAATACTCGTCAGGAATCGAACCAGTAATGCACTTCTGTACTGTTTACACTAAACGACCGGAACCGACTAGCTCCTTATTTTATTTATTTCTAGTTAAAGGTATTTGGCGCACCTCATATACATAAGTTAGATTTATATTTAAATACTAGAAGCAAAGGTTTGTCGCGAAAACTGGGCATTTCAAACTGTACTCGTAACGCCGATGTAGAACTAGTAGTTATTATTAGTTGTTTGAATTCCGTCCACTTTATTAAAACGTGCAGCGTAGCCGGCGCCGGGCACTTTTAACCGACTTCAAAAAAGGAGGAGGTTCTCAATTCAACTGATTTTTTTTATCACTTTTATTATTATTTATTTTTTTGTATGTATGTTACTCGATATCTCCGTGAATCGTGAACCGATTTTAAAATATTTTTTTAATCGAATAAGTATAACCCCTAGATGGTCCCATTGTCACCAAGTCTGGATCCTGGAGAAATCGAGGGAACTCTTCAACTATTTATTATAGGCGCACACCTATAGTGATTTCACTGTTTTTTACAGCAACTCGGCCACTTCCTCTTGGAATAGCGGATCCTAAGTGAAGTCGGTTCTTTTTTGTTTAAAATCATTGATGTCTATCATACATATCAGGAGCATCTAACAAAAACTCGAATTTAAGTACGATACCTACGCACTAGTATTCGTAAATAAAACCCAAACTTTATTTATTTGAAGATGTTCTGTTTTATGAACACTGCGAGTTCGCCACTGCTTCTCCCGGCCCCGTATTCACGCGTGGCAGCGTCTGTTAACTCCATTATCACAGCAATGCCTCCAATCCCACACGATTGTGACCCCTATACCGCGTTGCTCGCATTCGCAAGCACATATGTCCATTGTCCAAGGTGCTGTCTGCTATTTTGTGATTAACACTCACGGGTCGACTAGAATATACAAAAAAAAATATCTGCAGGTAATGTATGTAATGTAATTATCTAACTGACGCGCTAATTACTTACAGTGATTTCATTTATTTATTTTAATTAAACACCGTATTTCAGAATATTGATAACTTTTTCTAATATGTCACAAACTGAATGAAATCTGGCTTGTCTACGAATATTTTGAGACTCACTCCATAGATTTTCGTATATATTTTTCCGAGGATCGCTCTTTGTCTATTCGCAGAAACCCCCTTTATAATCAAGCAAAGCTACGTTGAGTTAATTTATACAACGAAATAAACCACAGAAAAACGTTTCACGAAAACAATAAAAACGGAAAAGAAAGCCTATAAATTATTTTTTCTAACCTAATATCAAATCCCGTTGCTTGGTCCCTGAGGACGCAGAAGTTAATTCATCTTCAGATTTCGAAAACGCGAATTTTTACCTTATCTGTGCACGAATACGATACAAACATGAGAGTGGCTTTGTTCAACATTTCAGTACTGACAACACGCCGTGGATCTGAAAGAAGACGTGCGGAAAATGATGTTTCTTAAATATTGGTTGGATTAAATTTTATTTATATTAGCGGCTTGTTTTCCCGTGGGATTTTTTTAAGTTAAGCTGTTCTAACTGGGCAATTAATGGGGAAGGCAAGGTAACTGTCAAAGTGACATCTTCAACATTGGTCCTTAGAAAAGCTAAATTTATATGGCGGAAAGTAGTTTTTACACGACTGCCCAAAAAAAGGAGTGTATTGTTTTCAGGGTTCATGTATGTATGTGGGTAAAATAAAATTCTTTGTTCCACTAGAACAACTGAACGGCTGAACCGATTTAGGTGTATGGGGTATCATTAGAATCGTTACGTTATCCCAAGTAACATAGGCTATGTGACGTCACAGTAAAAACAATATGGCGGACAAAATATTCCAGATTGACCAGCCCTAAGAAAAAAATTTTTTGCAAACCTATCGAGTGGGGTATCAAAATGAAGAGCTTTTCACGCTGATTACAAAAATGTATATAATACATATATAAAATTCTTCTTTCGTGAATACGAACATTTTAGAAATTTAATCAAAAGTCAAAAGGAAGGGCGTTGGAAGTTGGGTCGAAAGATGTATAAAACTTACATGTTAACTTGTAATAAATATTAGAGACTAGGGAGGAATAATAATAGTTATAGCAATGACTCGTAGTTACAGTATCCGAGAGGCAACTGGATACTGGTGCTGTGGAACCACCCTATGCAATCCGAAATGACTCACGTTGGACTTCGTTTTTCTCAGCTCATTAGAGCGCCTCGGCACCCGACCCTCACCGCTTCACTTCGAGCGGTTAAATAGTTATTCTTTATATGAATTTGTATGACCATGCGCTCACTACATCTACTCGACAACGAGTGGACGCTGATATGAGCGACGAGGCGATGTGGGTCGGCTCAGTCGGCTGCCGAGGCGCTCTAATGACCTCTAATACCGTGAGCCATCCGGTTGCCTCGCGGACACTGGAACTACGCGTCATTACTCTGAATGTAATTAGCCTCTTGGATCCTAAAAAACAAGTAAAGAGGTACGTATGTAAATGAAAAGTTATCATCCTCCTAGCGTTTATCCCTGCTTTTTGCCACGGCTCATTTGAGCCTGGGATCCGCTTGGCAACCTTATTCCATGAATTGGCGTATGCACTAGTTTTTTTACGAAAGCGAATGCCATCTTTTCTTTCAACGCAAAAAACTGGGTCTTATTGGGATTAGGTTATTCGGTTTGTCTCACGAAATTTTCCTTCACCGAAAAGCGACTGGTAAATATCAAATGATATTTCGTACAGAAGTTCCAAAAAACTCAGTGGTACAAGCCGGGGTTTGAATACCAGATCTTCGGACGTCTTACTACCAGGCTACCAGCGCTCTTTACGTGATAAAAAGTAATTAAACAATTTTTTAGGGTTCTGTAGTCAACTATATAAAAACCTTTATAGTTTCGCCATGTCCGTCCGTCCGTCCGCGGTCTAGCTCAGTGACCGTTAGCACTAGAAAGCTGAAATTTGGCTTGAATATATTATGTGCATTAACCAAGCCGACAAAATGGTAGAATAAAAACTGGAAAATATATTTTGTTAGGGTACCTCCCGTAGGTACACGTGAAGTGGGGGGAGAACTTTGTTTTGTTCCAACCCAGTTGTGTGGGGTATCGTTGGATAGGTCTTTAAAAAAAATAGGGTCTTTTAAAACAGTTTTTGAATAAAACTAATATTTTCGTAAATAATAGCTCCGAAAGTTTAAAACAGGGCGTCCCCCCCCCATCTAACTTTTAAACCGTAGGTCCAAAAATTTTGCAAAAATCATGAAAGTGAGGCATATTTAATAAGTACCTTCAATGAAAACTATATTGAATTAAATCGGTTGAGCCTTTTTTGAGTTATCACTAAAAACCCATAGTGAAAGGACGTAAGTGAAATGACGTAAGCGCCGCCAAATTTCCCGTAAGAAACGACCTTTTAAATTAATGAATTGTAACAGGCCGGCAACTACGGAACCCTAACATTGAGCATGGCCCGACATGCTCTTGACCGGTTTTTATACTTTCGACTACTAATCCAAAGTTCGTTTAATTATTCTATGTCACTAAAAGGTTTTAAATAAATAAAATAATTAAAAATTAAAAAACACGACTGCGTTTGTTTTAAATGAACTGAAAAGTTAAAAATAAGTTCTAAACATGATAGAGAATGTCTTTGAAACCTTATTATGGTTGAGACTGTGCCTTCCTACACTCTGATGTATGCTGGATCTTTTAAAATCTTATTTTAGTTCGATCGCAGTCGGGGGACCTTTTTATAGGTATTGTGTTATACAGTTTAAAAAGTCCCCCGACTACGGTCGAAGTAAAATAAGATTTTAACAGATCCAGCATACATCAGGGTGTAGGAAGGCACAGTCTCAACCATAATAAGGTTTCAAAGACATTCTCTATCATGTTTAGAACTTATTTTTAACTTTTCAGTTCATTTAAAACAAACGCAGTCGTGTTTTTTAATTTTTAATTATTTTATTTATTAATTATTTTCGCGAAAAAGACTCAATGTTTTGTCTCAAATTGCTCCGAAATTGAAATCTACCGGTTTCTATAATAACTAAAATTAAAATGCTGCCGATTAACCTCATAAGGAAGGTTTTTGCCTAAGAAACAGTTATTTGTTATGTAAGGCTGCAAAGTGGTTATTTGGCGTGAGTGTTGAAATTGAAAGCTGAGCAAGCGAAGGAATCTAAGTTTAAAGATATATTCCTGAGCGTAGCGAGGCTTTCAAGACACTAGACGCCAAATAATTTTGCAGCCATGCGGAACACACAACTTTTCACCTCACTACAGCGAGGAAAATGCGAGATGCAAGAAAAACAAGCTAAACTCGGCATTTTGTACCGATTCCATTAATTCTGTAGGTGTTGTAATCATATCGTCATCGCTGCTAGAATCACAAATTTTTCATAGTTCAAAAAGTTTCGCACAGGACAAATTTACGTGAATTGTGAAAACTTACAACTTTTAAATTTTTTCTTTTATACCGAGTGCGTTCAGAAATTACACTCTTTTGTTTTTTATTTAATTTTTATTTCAAATAAATACTAAAATTGTGTTTTATTTAATAGATTAATTAGTTAAAATATTTAAATGAAACTGAAATACTATTAGTATTTATATAATAAAACCCATTCAACATAAAATAAACTCATTTACTTTTTAAAGAAAATCTTCTCTCATCAGCTGTAGGTTGCCAACAGGGCGACCCGCTTGGACCGGCACTTTTTAGTCTAGCAATCCACCCAATCATTACCAAACTAAATTCAAAATGTAACCTGTGGTATTTAGACGACGGCACTATAGGAGGTGATATAAGCGAAGTTCTGGAGGACCTCCGCGTTTTAATTGAGGAATTCCACGGTATCGGACTCGAACTGAACTCTTCTAAATGTGAACTTTTCTTTTCCGATATGTGTCTAGACAAAGAACTCGTTACATCTAAATTCCGTCACCTTGCCCCAAACATTAAAATTATAGAGAAAAGCTCACTTCACCTTCTAGGAGCACCTGTATTGGACGAAGCATTTCCAGACTTTTTAGACGACAAAATTAAAAACCTTAACGACATTTCGGACCGAATGTCCAAAATAAATACTCATATAGCATACACTATTATCCGATACTGCCTTTTCGTACCAAAATTCACCTACGTCCTAAGGTGCAGCCATTTCTGGAAATTTCCCACTCTTTTAGAAAAAACTGACAAAATTATTCAAAATCTCTTAGTTACAGTGATCAATATAAATTTGGACGATCGCTCATGGATCGCTCATCGCGGGAGCGCCGGCCATTTTGGAACCGACCGGCCTCGTCCGCCGACGGTAAGAGGCCCGACGGCATGACTCTCGTGCCATGCAGAATGGGACGGCTGCTGGTTTGGGACGCGACGTGTTCCGATACCCTGGCGCTGTCCCATCTTCATGGCACTGGCTCGGCTGCCAATTCGGCTGAGCTCCTCAAGCGGCGCAAATATGCAACCATAAATAGTGGTTGAATATTTGAGCCGTTTGGGGTTGAGACCCTGGGACCCTGGGGAGAAAACGCTCACAGGGTCTTCAGAGAGTGTAGCCGTAGGCTAGTTAAATTGACGCGTGACCAGAAGGCTGGGTCATATCTAGCACAACTGATCAGCATTGCAATTCAACGGGGCAATGCTGCCAGCCTTCTGGGTACGCTGCCAATAGACGGCGATTTGGGGCAAATTTTTTACTTATAGTTTATTCTTAAGTTTATTTTTTAATTGTTAGCTTTTAATTTTTATAATTACTTATGTTTGAACAATAAAGAATAGGTAAATAAACTATAGAAAAAATTAACAGTTAAAAATCTGTAATCACAAACCATGTTTCTGAACGTGATATTGTATGTGTATTTTTTTAATAAAGCGGTATCCAAATGTTCAGATTTTTTAGGCGATCTGACTAGATCGCCGCGTGCGTTGATTGGTTATTTGAAGATTTATCGACTGATGAAATCAATCACGCGTTAAAGGAGTTTTAAATTAAAAAAGTTACATGCACCACAGAGAATTACAATCATCGTGTTCAAAATTCAAATTACTTTTGCACGCTAGCGGATAAAATAAACTTTTCCACGCAGATTTCGCGCTATAAACGGAGGTTTTCCGAGCGAGTGAGGTGAAAAGCGTATTGATTGCATACTAGTTAAGGACCATGCATGTCCTGTTTCCATTCATCTCTCTTTCTCTCATTGTATGTGTCTCTTTCTTATATTGTATTGAACCTGGAACAGCGGGTCCTACCCCATTAATTAATAAGTAATAAGATTTTTCATGTTCAGTATACGAGTATTAACTTAATAACACATTTGACATTCTTAAATTAAAAGAGATTGCAGGGAAATTGGTATTTAGTAACTTGCTTTATTGTATTTATGATTCAACATAATATGAAAAGCACAAAAACTGCATAGGTATTCGAAAACGACAAATAAATATTGATTTTTATATCAATAGGTAATGTATGAGTTTAAGAAAATGTTGTAACTATGATTAATTTTATTTAAGAATACTTTTTTTCCAAATACTGAATTACATAGAAAATCCTTAACATTACAGTTACCAACTATATTAAAACTAAATTAAAAACTAACTTACACCTAACAAAAAAGATCACCCAGATCTGCCCCCTGCGGAAGGGTACGCATAATGCTGGCAACTATTAGCCCTTTTCAGCGGCGAGTTTGATTTACTTCATCATTGACCATTGGCCACGACATTATAGATGATTGTTGCAGTGTGTGGACTGGATCAGTTGGTGGTGCCAGTGCATCGTCTTCCGTGGCTTAGTAGTCCTAATGGCAGCACGATCTTGTCAGATCTGTCACAAGTGAAACGTGAATCAGGAGGAGTAGCGGTGGTGCTGCAAAACCTTTTCTGTCTAAGGTTGTCGACACATACCAGGCTTTGTCATGCTTCGACACTCCGTCAGATAAATATGTCACGGCGCCACTCTGTTCAAGTCAAATTAGGTAACAGATTGTTTCATTCCTTGTATTATTCTATTCAAACGAATAAAAATAATGAGGTTGTGTTTTATACACATGATTATATATTTTAAATCGGACACTTAGATGGAGGATAATTCCGTGTCATGATGAGGACAATAGTCACTAAAAAGAAGAGAGTTGGTGAAAGTACGGTAAGGTACTGGTACGATCCAATTGGCACTTACACATATTAGACGGTAAACTTCGTTCGAATTTTCTAGAAATTTTGCACGTTAAATTGCATCTCAAGAAGTACCGGAAATCAATTTTGCCGTCCTACTCGTCGTTGAGTATCTCGACGGGAACCATCTACAACTTTTAGGTGTAAGTGACTTTTAGGGTTTAATTGTAAAATTGGGCATTAATAGCTTTCGTATTAATAAAACACGAAATAAATCTTAAAAATATCTCAAATATACATCGCTTAATACAATCCGCACTAGAACAAACAAAATTTGATTAAATGAATCAACGAAACCTTTCTAACTTTACCTAAGGGCTATAAATCAAAATAAGTAGGGTTTGTGTTGAGCGGCAATGCCATGCACTGAGCTAGTAACGAGCCAGCTTTACTGTCACTAGTGGAGCGGGTGAGTATTTAATTTGACAGGTTTTGAAAAGCTCTAGAACCTTTGGCCCCTGGGTGAAAGAGTAGCTACGGCAAACGTCGCAAATATGAACCCGTTGCCTAAAGACACGTATTTGCGACGCTTGGTGGTTTCAGCAGCAGCGGCCGCACTGCCTGCCCTCACCGACGTCGTACCGACGAGGTGGAATGGCGCTAGGGTGTAGATTGAGGGTCGTCCCTGTTGCCACTGTACCTACAAGCGTCAGTCCATCGGGCCTTTAGCCATCGTCTAAGGCCAAGCCTTGAATAAAGCTTCCACGTGTAACTACTATTTCAGAGTTACTCTGAAATAGTAGTTACTCTTAAATAGCTCTTAAATCTTAGAGTTACTCTGAAATAGTAGTTACACGACGTGTAAATAAAAATATGCGAAATCTAACCCATAACTGTTATGGGATGGGTTAGATTTCGCATTTTTTCTGACACCCTTAATGCCTGTTAAAGGAGTAACAAAATTAAAAACAACGGAACCCGCCGCCAACTCTCACACTCGACATACTTTTTAATATTTT
Source organism: Pammene fasciana (assembly GCA_911728535.1). NCBI lineage: Eukaryota > Metazoa > Arthropoda > Insecta > Lepidoptera > Tortricidae > Pammene > Pammene fasciana. Next base: position 22,817,163 of record OU452275.1, read on the forward strand.
CCGGGTTCGGTCTATTCGCCCCCGTCGCACAACGAAGACGCTCGGTAATCAGGAAAATTATTTACCCATGTCTGCTGCGAGCCCCGTTTGAAATACGTAGGGTTGTCAAGAAACGTAGTTGTAACGTCGAGGACGGATGTATGATGATACTTGTGGCTTGTGGCATATTTTATAATATATATATATACAACAAGTAAAAATCTTTCTCTTAATAAATTACTTTCGTCGGTATGTTCCAATCAAATCACAGAAAAAAGTCCGCTTACGAAGGACGACATCTCACACCGGTCACTTACATTTTCTTGGAAAAAGTACCTAGTAAGTAAGTTAGTAAAAGTAATCAGAAATTGTTTTTCCAATGAATAATATGTTTAAAGATGTAAACTAACTTAAGATGACACATTACGCAAACACGTAAAATTTTGGTGTTTTAGTGCAAGTTTTGTGATGAAATGAAATGTACAATTTTCGAAAAAAATGGCAATAATAAGTTATAAAGTTTAGAAAGGTCTTCTAAAACCATTTTCGCGTAGCGAGCCAGGATCTATTAACTGTAACAAAATGGTTAATAATTATATCCCCTCACTTTATAGTTTAAACCTAATTATGAAATACACGAGAAAACAATTATCTTCACATCATGTCTCTTCAGACCATGCCACGTCCACGCTAATAAGTGCTTTGATTTCAACACAAAAGTTGCACAAAAACTCCTACATTATTATGTGTTTGGGTATCCCGTCACCTTCATTGAATACGTACTTTTGATTTATCCTCGTTTTCGCATCACGCTATTGGTAAATTTTGGCCATCAACATCTCTTTTTCTTGAAAAACAAATATTTTGTTTTTGTCCTTTATTCGTATTTTTTTTAATGCACGGACATGTATCATCATCATCATCATCATCATTTCAGCCGAAAGACGTCCACTGCTGGACATAGGCCTCCCCCACTGAACGCCACAATGACCGGTCCTGTGCCACCCGCATCCAGCGGACTCCAGCGACCTTCACCAGGTCATGAGTCCACCTTGTAGGGGGCCTACCAACTCTTCGCCTTCCGGTGTATGGTCGCCATTCGAGAACCTTAGTGCCCCAACGGCCATCGGTTCTCCGTGCAATGTGCCCTGCCCATTGCCACTTAAGTTTAGCGAACATGTATACCAGAAATATTTTGTGTTTGAATTTCAGCCCTGCTCCGTGCACGCGAAATGAAGAGCCAAGGGAGTGCGCTTTGTAAACAGTCACCGCAATGTCGACTTGCGCGCCCAAACGGATGTATTTGTACATGAATGGCGGGCTACTTACGACCTTTTTCTGCTTAGCATAGAAAACGGTTTCGCGGATTAATTTTTAAGTGAGAGTGCATCGCGAGCTATTGAAACCACGTCGTGATATAAAAAGTGGCAGATATACGATGCAATAAGAGACAAGATTCATATTTGTGTTTGAATCGGAAACGGTTTAATTGTTGCAGATGGTAAAGTACTGATGATATTGCTGTATAGAATTAGCAGATTTTTAATAAAAATAAAGGTTACGTTGCTATTGCATAGTGTCGCCACATTTTACCTACTTTCTTGGTATGACTGTGATATGATGATCACTCCTTCCCCATAAAACCTAGGATTTAAAATAATAATGTAATTATTATTTGTATGTCTTTCCCGACCACGGTACAATGGTGATCTGGACCTTTGGGAGGCGTATGCGGACCCGAAGCCAACGCGCAGAGGCCTTTTCCAGGAAGCATTAAATTTGGTTTCACGCACAGCTCTTTTTACTTTTCCAGACTTTTGTGTGAGCGTATTTATATAAAATTAGGTATTGTGATTTAATATGACCGCTGGTTGTGATTCATGTGAATTCCAAATTTTCCACAAATTTTGAAATTTGTGAAGTAAGACGGTAAATTACCCCGCACGCCGAATAGTCTACATAGTGACTTTTCAAGTATGTTTAAAATGTACCTACTTGAACAAAGAAATCCTTCTTTTTGTGGGACTTATAGGGAATTCAGTTCTAGTCTAATCTATGTATCGATATCACGGTACAGCTCTGAAAACCGTACCTGTATCCATGATGACCACAGTCAAGTTTCCAACATGTACTTACACCGACTTTTGATTAGCTTCATCTTATGCCGTTGTGTGGTGTCGTGGCGTACGTAAATGTTTTTAAAGCTCGAGCGCCTGCGATGCTCCCCACGACTGCTAAAATTTATGCCGCTGCAGCCGTAGGATTTACGAGAACGTCTCGTGCGTGGGGATTTTCTAAAACGTCGTACATCTTCCTTATTTATGTGTACAGCTTATATCGGCCGCATTTCCTATATAGTTTGAATCCGTTTATCGGATTTCGAACACGTTCCGGTCGAACAGTATCGCTGGACTTGATTTATAAACGTTAACCCATATAAAACTACAAGGAAGGAATGTTGATGATCCCAGGAATTAGAGCTGATGGGACTCGTTGGTTTGAATAAATAAAATGTGCAATACTTAGGGTGCAAAATTACCGAACAGATTACCATTATCTATGATCGTTCATATCTTACTTTTTGGTTGTTTATATTGTATAAGTATTTACATTCCACGCGTACCTCCTCCTCCTTGGACTTAACAAGATTTTGATTAATCACATTAAGACAAAATCCGACATACATAAATCAATGGCCATTTATTTATTACGTAAGTCAATGTATCTAAAGGAACAATTTGGTCACTTCTATGTTATATCTACACCTTTTTTTTATTAAATAGTTAATTAATTTCCTTAAATTGATTTCGTTTTACAGTACGCTACCACGGATAATGCACTCATGTTTTCAAAAGTGTTTTCTTAAATTATTAAAAAAAGTTAATGTTGACCCCCTCCTCTAAATCATATTAAGTAATTATTGAATAGCACCAATACGAAGATAGTTCACCTGACTAGCGTGAGCAAGGGCAATAATAAAGTAAGGTGTGGCAATTCATTACAAACTTATCTTTTCGTATGTTTTATCAGAGCAAACACAGATAACCTACCTAATGTAGCCCCTTATCTTGCAGATAACAAAATAGCCAGCCAGTTACAATACACTCGGTTTTGCGAACGGACAACGTTATTGTTCCGAAATACAAAAAGTGAAGTGAAATAGTGCAATGGCGGTTGGAATGGGCGAAGGCAAAGGCCCAGGAGTGGGCAAACTGGAGTCACAGATCTACTGCATCAAATACACGTTGTTCTGCTTTAACGTTGTCTTATGGGTATGTGTCATGCAGCTTGTTAACCTCGTGTTTCTTTTGTTTCGCATGATTTTAAAACTTTGCAGTGAAGTCATCTGTATGTTATATACAGTCACCAGCAATAATATCTTCCTACATGAAGGTCGCAAAAATATGTGACACGCTCTTATTTGTAAGGCCATAAAAGCATGTCACATATTTTAGCAGTCTTAATGTAGGAAGATAGTATTGCCGGTGACTATACAGTATCTTAAGTATTTCGGTTTTTAGAATAGGTAAACAAAACAGCCAATTAAACTACATTTCTTTAGCAAAAATTAATATTCGTATACAAGTAAGAGTTATAAACAAAAATAGAAATATTACTAAATGTTTAGGTACTTATTTACCAATTGTTAATAAAATAAAAGACATATTTCAAAACTTAATTTTACATATTATTAAAGATTGGAATTACAGACACCTGACAAACATCAAAGGTATAAACATCGATATGACTATTGTCGATATTTCATTGCCTCCACTTTTAATTCTGGGCCAGTATTGAAAATTTATGAAAGAGTATTTCAAATTCAATACTCAAAATTATTAATAACGAGACGAAAAGCTCTAAAGTTAAAACTGTCAAAGGCTCATTCGTCAAAAGCAAATATGTAATTATGTGCGTAGCACAATGTGATTCATAAAATATTTCCAACCTGAAATGGAACAGAATATCAACACGAGCTGTTTATTTCAGTATCTTCGAGGAACGTTATCTCGAGATAAACCTATTGTCCCCTTTCCGAGTACCATACCGTCATAGCTGATTCATAAAAAGCTATAGTGAATGTGTATCCGGTACCGGTACCTAACCTTCTTAGGTAAAATTGCGATGAACTTCATTATTATTTTTCCATAGCAATCATAGGTAAATTCTATCCAATTATAATTATAAATTCTCATGAACGAATTTAAAATCGAAAGTAGGTAATAGAATCACGTTCTTCCAAATTAGTTTATTTATACTATACAAGTTATTGCTATAATGCATTATCATAATTATTGTATATATCATAAGTTTACGAGAATTTGATATTTAGCTACAGAGACGAAAACGTGCTTCATCCGTACAGATTATGATACATATAGGGAACATTTACCCCTTTCATTTTTATTTCATTCATAAACGTTTCTCAGGCCTCAATTAGTTTTCAACAAACATATATGTGTCAAAAGTGACAGGTAAGGACAAACGATTATTAGTGAGCTTGTAAGGCGTTTATGAATAAGGGGGATAAGGTTTTCGAATAAGGGCGGGTCGATTTTAAACTGCAATAATACGTTCCGTGTGCAACATATTATGAATTACTTTTTAGTTCTATTTGAAAGACCCATGTGCCATTATTTGTGAAATATGACATTGTCCAAATATCCGCCTCATCTTTTTCTGTTAAGTACAAGCAAGACGCAAAATCGAATGATAACAAAATAATATAATTTTGACATCAATTGGTAAATTTGAATGTGCCTCACCGTAGTCGTTAAATAAGATATTAGGAACCTATAGACGGAGAGCTGGCCACGTCAGATATGACACAATAATGAGAACAACAAAACCCCTCTAGTTAGTTTGCTATACTATGTTTATTTCTAGATCCGGACATCTGGCAGCTGTAAAGTGGTGGAGGTAAAAGAAAGCAAATAACTTGAAGAAAATAAATTCTAGAGTTCTGGTTTTGATCCAATATTATGAAAAAATATGTAATTAATTAGATTATATAATATCCAAAAGTTTCGATTGGCGGAAGTAGTGTCAAATGATGTATAATGTAATTTTTGGTTACTCGCCTACTGTTCTTGTTTGCGCAATAATACACAATGTTTTTTGTTCTAATGTTAAAATATAGGCCCTGTTCTCTATAAATGACACAACTTCAGCAGTTTTTACCTATTGCGGTATTACTTTTTTTCAACTTAAAAACTTTGTTGGTCTGTCACTCTGATCTCCACCCATTAAAAGCTGCCAGATGCCCGGATCTAGCAATAAGGATGGTTATGCAATCTAACTGGACTGATTACAAACCTCTCATTATTGTGTCACATCTGACGTGGCCAGCTCTTAGACCACTACTTACCTACGCGGACATAGAACTTTGAATTTATTGCATTACACGTAAAATATGCCATTTCTAATTTGAAAACTGCAATTGTTATGGTCTTGATAAATTCCCATCTTGGCGTAAATCCAAAACTCAATTATCGAGACCGACTCCGCCGTAACTCGAGCAGCTCGACAATTATTCTCATTTGCGCTGGAACACCTTAACGAACGCTCAGGTGCGGTCTGAACGACACTCGGAGTACGTTTTTGGCGTTGTATCGCCTCTCCAATTTACGAGCCATTAGGCTTGGTTGTTTACGTTGCTTAACGAAGAGTTAAATTTGTTCTGCACTGCATCTTAGAACTGTGTAATCTGGTGGTGGATCCTACAATTATGTGATAAATTAAAGTCGCTTCGCTTTTACATTCAAATTATAAATATGTTACTTCGTTTGTTTTTCCAGTGTGTTTTGTTTCTTTAATGGCTTTCTTTCGTCTGTACCAATACTAATAATAACAAGTTAGTAAGTATTTCTTTCATGAAAATCCCTCCGTTTTTCATTGTGTGTTTCTTTTTTATTCTCGATCCAATCCCTCGATCAATCGTAAATTATATTAACTGGTATAAAAAAATGTGCAGAAGTCCCGTGCCGTGATACATCCCGGAAAAGTTTAAAAGCGACCACTAAGGTCGGAATCGAGAGCCTATTTAAAAGTCCACTTGTTTGTTTTGAAACACGCGCTTGGTTACATGAAAATTCGGTAAATGAAACGTTCGAATACATAAATAAAACATAATTTTCACCACTCCACCTCGGACACGCGCTCTTTGTGTCCCTTGAAAGCGGCGGGGAAAAACGCATTTTATTTACATGTGGGGAAAGTTATTTAGTACAAGTTTTGAATTCTTTTTTTTCACGTAGTAGTATCTGGCAGGATGGACTTTAAAAAGATGAGTTTTTAATTACATAATTTTGAAAGCATTCATTTGGCTTCGACTTTTTAAAAGCTTATTTTTTTGGTGGTGTGGTGAAAAATATTGTATAACTCTTGGCGGCAAAGTTTGCTCAACCTCTCTTGCCGTTAGGCCCTCGTACGCTCAAGATAAAAAAAAATTAACCAGTCGCTACGTCTGTGGCTCAATTTTGAAATCTTTCGCTGACTCGGGGCTCAATAATAGCACGAGAAGCATTAACTTTGCCCCCCTGTATAATAAATAACTATTGTATCGTTGTCCCTTCTCTTCGAATTTTATTTAATTTTATTTAAATTGTAAGTCCTCCTTTCAAGAGCACGTGGCTACACGCTCCCAATCCACTTTTAATGATTACGATGATCTTTGTTTTGTAACATTGGCTTTAGTTAATAACCTCCGTAGCCAAGTTGCGGCGAGGCAGAGATTTACCGGCCGCCACGTGCCGCTAATGTGCGCCGCTAACTTCGTTGTAACTAATATCAGAGCTAACAAGTTTCTTGATGACCGGGATTTATCTTGTGACAGATTATTCCGAAAATATTATGTAAGTAAACAACTACCATACTATCTCAGAAACATGCAAACATTTTTTGACGACCTATACTAGGGACATACAACAATTGAATAAGAGCCCCTAATGGTGCCTTGGTTTTCAATGTCTTTTTAATTATGGATCATTATAAATAACTGCGTCGTCATTTTCATTAATATCATTTAACCAGTAGGTATGCGAATTCTGCATCTAAAGTTTGAACATTTTGAATATAAATAACGTCAAAATAAGTGGTCCTCATTGCGATGAAAATAAGATGCTGAACTCTCGAATCCCAGTTTATTCGCTGAGCGAGCTCACGGTGGCGTCTCATTCCATTTGCGAAATTTATTTTTCCACAATCTTCCCCGTAATCGCTATAACGTTAAGTCGAGGGCCAGACCCGTAAAGAAGTCAGTTCTACCCATATGATTGCAATTTATATGAAATTGCCTTCTCACAGATTTATTTTCTATTTCGAATACGCAATCGTGGTGATTTAGCATTTGCATGAGACTGAAAGCCAATCGTCTTAACGCGCGATTGTCGAAGCGCTACTTGTGTTAAGGGAATTGTTTTAGGACTTTAAATATAGGAACGATTTCGTTCTGCCCGAAATAATGCGGAATAGATAAAACCTACCATATAAGATATTCAAATCCCTTAAGTGCACGTTGTGGTTGAATTGCGAGAAAAAGTCCCATTTTGAAACGTTGTAAAACTCTTTATTATTCCAGCTTCGCAGGTGTCTCGGAGGAGATACAGCGGAAACCGGGACTGACGGCTGTTGCCGTGCCGGGGCCCGTGAAACCGGGACACTGCGACAGAAATAATAGTTTTTGTCACTCTAAATGTTTCAGCTGAATGTGGCTAAAGAGAAAAACCTAAGTGTAATGTTTTCTGTGAAAGTAACCCACACTTATTGTATAAATGCTGAGATGTGAAACTTTTTATTCCGTTTGTAAAATGTTACGCTCGCATTGTCCGTGAGCAGCATTCGGGGCACTTACGCTTATCATCGCACCTACTCAGTATATTTGGGACATTGTAATCATATTATGATGTCATATTCGTAGCTCCCTCAGAGCGGCTCTTGCATGGCAAACGAGCGCGGTGGGAGTTTTTACGATGCTATAAATTTTTGAACATCCCAAAAAAAGTAAATAAAGTCTGCCTTTTGGCTCCGAAAAGGAGCAAACCTAGTTACACCGAGGCTCCCAGACGCGATTCCAAATGTGCTTTTTATGATACAAATATAGATGTATATAACCGTACATAAACAAACAGTGCTCGTTTACGCTCCCGTTCTTATCAAAATGCATTAAAATCGTCTCGACTCGGAACGTTAGGAGAAAGATGTTTGAAAGCAACGTCGACATATGTAACATAATAATATTTTCGTATGTTTTTGAGAAGTCTAAAACATAATAGAGCAGGCTCTGCTGTACAACGTCGTATGAATAATTCCGCACCGCAGTCTGACTTGTGATCCTTGTAGTACTACTCCTGGGCTTCAAGAAAGTCCATGTTGCCAGGCTGGAAAGTGGTGCCGTTTCCCCCACCACCCCCCCTGAACATCCCCACCCCACATTTTCAAAAACCTATCGTGTGTGGTCTCATATGAAAGGGCTAATAGAGGCGGTTCTAAAAATATACCACATCATTACATTTCAGCCATTTTTTTAAAATTAAAACAAAAATAATTTTCAAAACATACCAAGTTTGGGCTCCTCCAGATACGACATGGCTGATTATTTTTTTGTACAATATATCACAAATGATACTTGATACCCTCATATGTAACCCCAAGAAAGCAATTTTGAATATAATTTCATTAAGTATTTATTTTTTAATTTTCAATATTACAAAATAACGCAGTACAAAATGTACTGAAGTAGAGTTCTACTAGAGTTCTACTCCAGTACATTTTGAAAAATTAAAAAAAAAATGCTAAATGAAGTTATTTTCAAAATTGCTTTCTTGGGGTTAGATATGAGGGTATCAAGTATAATTTGTGATATATTGTACAAAAAAATTATCAGCCATATCGTATCTGGAAGAGCCCAAACTTGGTATGTTTTGAAAATTATTTTTGTTTTAATTAAAAAAAAAATGGCTGAAACGTAATGATGTGGTATATTTTTAGAACCGCCTCTATTAGCCCTTTCATATGATACCACACACGATAGGTTTTTGAAAATGTGGGGTGGGGATGTTCAGGGGGGGTGGTGGGGGAAACGGCACCACTTTCCAGCCTGGCAACATGGACTTTCTTGAAGCCCAGGAGTAGTACTACAAGGATCACAAGTCAAACTGCGGTGCGGAATTATTCATACGACGTTGTACGGCAGAGCCCGCTCTATAAGCAAAGATGAAACACAAGAGAGTAGATTTAGTAGTCTTGTAGACCCTCAAGCTTCATGCAGTTTATACAACGGTTTTGAAATATTATTTTTGCATTTTGTCTGTATTATTTTTCGTTCCTTTCTTTTCCAACCACGTTATTATTATCAAGCAAAGCAGAACTACACTCGAGAGCAAAAGTTTCGGGTAACTAGCACTTTCCTGATCTCAAAATATATTAATTTTAAAGATATTCGTTTTAAAGATATTAAAGTTTATGTTACGTGTAGCGGCCGTCCTATTCTCCATGGCACGAGAGTCATGCCGTCGGGCCTCTTACCGTCATTGCGGACGAGGTCGGTCGGTTCCAAAATTGCCGGCGCTCCCGCGCTGGCTAAGGCCCGACGGGTGATATCATTCAGGCTGGCATGGCGAGAAGCTCGCCCTGCACTTCTGCCGCAGGATAATCCATGATGGCCCAATTCGTCAACTGAGTCACCACAGCGACAGCGATGTGGGGCAACACAGGTCACTCCCAGGCGGAGAGCGACAGAAAGGCGGAATGTAGAGTTGTCCAAAAGTGTTCCTATTGATATGGAAGGCAGGGCTTGGAGCCACTGCCCGGATTCCCATTCACAAGCGGCGACGAGGCGAGCACGCTCCGGAAGGCTGGTTGCCGTTTGATACAGATTATTCCGTACCAGCCTGAATTTTGGTACGAAAAGGCAGTATCGGATAATAGTGTATGCTATATGAGTATTTATTTTGGACATTCGGTCCGAAATGTCGTTAAGGTTTTTAATTTTGTTGTCTAAAAAGTCTGAAAATGCTTCGTCCAATACAGGTGCTCCTAAAAGGTGAAGTGAGCTTTTCTCTATAATTTTAATGTTTGGGGCAAGGTGATGGAATTTAGATGTAACGAGTTCTTTGTCTAGCCACATATCGGAAAAGAAAAGTTCAGATTTAGAAGAGTTCAGTTCGAGTCCGATACCGCGGAATTCCTCAATTAAAACGCGAAGGTCCTCCAGAACGTCTTCGCTTACATCACCTCCTATAGTGCCGTCGCGTCGTCTAAATACCATTTTGGAAATGATTGGGTGGATTGCTAGACTAAAAAGCGCCGGTCCAAGCGGGTCGCCCTGTTGGCAACCTACAGCTGATGAGAGAAGATTTTCATTAAAAAGTAAATGAGAAGCGTTGCTGTAACATTGCCAGATAAAGTTATAAATCTGTTGTAGTTTTATACGTGTTTGAGCAAGGAGGGCAGCTCTGTCGACACTGTTAAAAGCATTTTGGACGTCTACCTTTAGCAGTAGGTACCTTACCGGAGGTTTGTGTAATATGAGTTCTGAGGGCATGGACCGCAGCCTCACATCCTCCTTTCGACCCGAAACCTAATTGTATTGGCTGGAAGTATTGGGTAAGAGGGCCACATGCAGCAGCGCAGGCAATTTTAGCTACAAGGCGGCGATAGGACGTACCCACGGCAATGGGTCTAATACCGCCTTCTTTTTTTAATAGCGCACACAGGTTGGCGCCGTATAATGAGCTCGTAACTCCTAAATGTACTTTACCTGATAGCATAAGGTTGCTCAGGTCTGCAAGTGACTTGAGGAGCAGCTCGCCGGCGTTACCTGAACTATGTCCGAGGAGGTCCTTGGAGGTCTTGAGATGTTGGGGGGTCAACCCGTCCAGTCCGCCAGCTGAGCCGCTTCGGAAGGACACGATAGCCCTAAGAACCCCATCGGTAGAAGTAGTGAGGGGAGGTGTTGATGGATCTGGTGGATCAGGGGGGCTTTGGTTTATTGATGGCGTTGGGTGTTTGGTTTTTAGAGCTGAGAGAGTTTCTTGATTATTTGGAGCAATACAGTCAGTCGAGAACAGAAGACGAGCAGCTCCTCTTATGTCGCCTTCCCCTACTTTGTTTTCAATGTTTTTATATAAAGATGTGTTATGTTTTGGAGCTATTCTGTGCAGCTCTCCGAAAGAATGAGGATGTTGACAGTTATTTTTAATTTTGGTAGTAAGAGATGTGGTTTTGTTCTGATCGGTTACATGTAAGATTCGATAGGGGAATGTTAGGAGTTGCTCCCAGGCCTGATAAGAATTTTGAAAGAAAAAACCACACTCAGGTCCATCATTTTAAAACTTTTGATCAGATATTATCATGCTTTACATTAGAATATTCTTAAAAGTATTGTCCTACTCGCTGAGTCAGTAATTTTACCAATGCAATCTATACATATAATAAACGCGTAAGGAGAAAAAAAATGTACATTGAAGATATTTGAGAAAATCTAATTCAGGGGGTCTTAGAAACGTTGACTGAATACATTTTAGTGATTTTTGGAATTTTTGTCTGTCTGTCTGTGAGTTTGTTCGCGATGTACCTACGCAAAAACTACTGGACAGAATTTCATGAAATTTTGTATTTTAACAGTTTATACCCCACGGTAACATATAGGGTAGTTTTTATCCTGTTTGGAAAGAAGTCTTGGAAAAGTCTGTTTGGAAAGAGAAGTGTCGTGGTTTATAAGGGAGCTCATACATTCTACGACACTTCTATTTTCGAACAGGCTCTAAATACTACCAGCCTCAGAATTACCAATTTGTAAATGAATTAATTCATAATGTGGGTATGAATTATTGCAACCTATACCGTACACATTACTATAAAAACTTCCTCACTTTCGTTGTTGTGAAAGTTGTAAGTAACCGGAAATGAAATGTCATCCACTAAATACTTTAATTGGTCGGATATTATTATTCTATAAATTAAATTATCAAACGGGACCTACATTAATCATCATTATAGTTACCTGAAACAAAATATGAGGGAAACAAAGTATATGCGTGACTGAAATTTAATTACAATATCTGTTTGAAAACGATTAAAACGGGTACTTATAATTTACCGATTTCATTTACCCAACAGTAGAAATCCTATCAATTGCGAGATTAACATATTTTATCTCGCTCTTATAGCAAAATACAGTAAGAAGGGTAGTCAGGAATCCAGCAATTAATTTTACCAACCCTTTTTAAGACACTGGATAATTGAGTTTTGTCCGGTCCCTGTCTGTCATGCTGCTGCTGAGCATTCTCTCTGCAACTTTCCGGGCCTGGAACCTATGATATGTTCGGCCTTTGGCTTTTACATACATTGCCGCTCACCCTATGGCCTGTAGCACTCAGGTTCGCTAAGATACTAAACTTGACAAATTTTTTTTCGGTCCCTATCCTGCTGCTGCTGAAGCGATTGTCGCTGTGATGTTTCGGGCCCGAGCCTTGTGCGTTACTCGGCCTTTGGCCTTCGCATACAGTGCCGGTCACCCTCGGGCCTTTGGCCCTCGAGTTCGCTAAGACAATCAATCGTTGAGTTTATTCCCGGCCCTGTCATACTGCTACTGAGGCTATTCTTGCTGCAACGTGCCAGGCCTGGGCCCTAACGCGGTACTCGGCCTTTTAGCCTTGGCATACATTGCCGCTTGGCCATTGAGTTTTGTCAGGTCCCTGTAATGCTGCTGCTGAAGCAATTCTCGCTGCGATGTTCCGGGCCTGAGCCCTGTCCGGTACTCGCCCTTTGGCCTTCGCATACAGTGCCGCTCACCCTAGGGCCTTCGGCCCTCGAGTTAGCTAAGACGGGTGTACCTCGCAATCCCTAATAACGTTTGTCCTAATATCACTTGCCCTAATCGTTTTGTCCCAATTGTCATTTGCCCTAATGATCAGTTACTCTCACAGCCATTTGTCATAATGTAATGAATGTCCTAAAGCTCATTTGTCCTAAACATTTTTACCATAATGTTCAAATATCCTAATTTTATTTGCCATAACGTTCGAAACCCCTAATGACATTTTTCCTAAAATCACTTACCCTAACCTTTTTGTCCTAATTGTCATTTGTCCTAATGGTCAATTATCCTAACAGTCACATATGTCATAATGTAATGTTTGCCCTAAAAACAAAACTGCTCCCAGAGATATGTAGGTTTGGGTTATTTTTTTATGACCAGTACATTTAATATTAGGGTATAAATATTAGGATTAATAATATTAGTTCATTTGAAATTAGGTGTTTTGATTATTATGACAAGTAACTTTTAGGTCAAATAATGATTATGACAAATTAGTATTATGGAAAAAAAATATTGGGGCAACTGAAGATTAGGTCAAATAATATTAGGGAATACAAAATTCACCGATATGATGTTAGGGCAACTGTAATTAGGACAAATGAGCATTAGGACAAATGATCATTAGGACAAATAGCATTAGGGAATACAAAAATAGGACAAAAAAGTTTAGGGATTACGAGCTAAGACACTCGATTGTTGAGTTTATTCCTGTCATACTGCTACTGAAGCTATTCTTGCTGCAACTATTCTTGGGCCTAGGCCCCACGCGGTATTCGGCCTTTTAGCCTTCGCATACATCGCACCGCTCACTTCGCTAAGACACTTGGCCATTGGGTTTTTGCCGGTCCCTTTAATGGCTGCTGCTGAAACAATTTTCACTGCGACGTTCTGGGCCTAGGTCCTATGCGGTGCTCAGTCTTTGGCCCTATGCGGTACTCAGGCCGAAGCCTTCGCATATATTGCCGCTCACACTCCCGGCCCCCGGGTTCGCTGAGATACTTGGCCATTGAATTTATTCCCATACCTGTCATGCTGCTGATGCTGCTTAAGCAATTCTCGCTGTGATACGATATTCCAGGCCAGGGCCCTACGCTGTTCAGCCGTAGGTCTTCGCATATATTGCCGCTGAACCTCGGGTTCTCTAAGATACTTGACCGTTGAGTTTTTTCCGTTCCCTCTCATGTCGCTTTTCAAGCAATTCTCACTGTGATGTTCCGAGTCTGGGCCCTACGCGGTACTGGGCTTTTGGATTCGCACACATTGCCGCTCTCCTTCACTCAGGCACTTGAACATAAAATGTTGTCCGGTTCCATTCATGCTGCTGTTAAAGCGATTCTCGCTGCGATGTTTCGGACGTCTTATGGGGTACTCAGCTTTCGCATACATTGCCGCTCACACTCGGGCCTTTGGCCCTCGGGCTCGCTAAGACACTTGGCCGTTAAGTTTGGCTCGGTTTCTGTTATGCTGCTTATACAACAATTCTCGCTGCTATGCTCCAACTCTTACACGGTACTAGGTATTAGGCCTTCGTAGACATTGCCATTCAGTTACGTCTGACTTATCCTCTTGCTGCAAAAGTATTATCCGTTGGAACGTGGTCACACTCTTACCATACAGCGTTCAGTCCCCTGTTCGAAGCAAGTTCTGCAGCAGGAAATCGCCCATCAGCATTCACATGTCTCGATGCTGTGCGTTTTAGTGAGTTACGTTATTAAATAACCAGTTTAATGTGCTTTGACGTGTAGAAAGCGTAATAGTCTAGTTCCATTTTTCAAAAAATCCATGTCGAGAAGCAAACGATATTACTTTTGGGCAACCGGGCTTTTTACCTGATTTAGACCCTGCTGTATCCGAATCGCCGGTTGCCTTCAAAGAAAATTTGTCCGGAAGTGAGATATTCAAGATGGCGGCCAAAAAAATTACCCATTTTTTACTTTTTCTTAAATAACTCGTAAACCGTGTCCCCTACCAAAATATGTTCTTTTACTTAAATAATTCACATAAAATTCTCTATAAAAAAGGTTCTATACAGTTTTTTGCTGGGATCAAAGTTTAATGAGATATCGAGGGTATAAGATAGACCTTAAATATATAGACTAATTACCCTTTTCCCGCGACTTCGTCTGCGTGGGATTAACATTCGCTATAATACATTTATGAAACACCTTAGTGAAATCTTATAGCAAATATAAATTTAACGTACATACTTTTTTACGTCTACAGTGAGCAACAATTCCATACAAAGTTTCACCCCCCTTTTCACCCTTTCAAAAGATGATTTCTGAGATAAAAACTATTTCATGTCCTTTTCCATAACGCAAACTATCATCATGCCAAATTTAAACTAAATCGGTCCAGCGGTTTAAGCGTGAAGAGGTAACAGACACACTAACTGTTTAAAGATAAATTATATTTTAAATACTCTGGTTGAGGCTGCTAGGGGTTGTGTGGTATCATTTCCGTATAAAACAGACATGCACAATTCATTTTTGATAGAAAAAAATATAAATCTATATTTAAAAAAAGTTCTGCGAAGAGGGAAAACTCTCAAATCACATCAGAGGGGATTTTGACGTGAACGTCCAAAAATTTTACGGCCCTCCAACAGTAAAAAATATTCATCGTGGGGCACTCTATCCATGGTCAAAAATTTAAAACTTTTTCTCAATGCGCACAATTTTTTCATACTAATATTATAAATGCGAAAGTGTGTCTGTTACCTCTTCACGCTTAAACCGCTGAACCGATTTAGATGAAATTTGGTATGATGATAGTTTGAGTTATGGAAAAGGACATAAAATAGTTTTTATCCCTGAAATCATCTTTTGAAGGGGTGAAAAGGGGGGTGAAACTTTGTATGCAATTGTTGCTCACTGTAGAAGTAAAAAAGTATATACGTTAAATTTATATTTGCTATAAGATTTCACTAAGGTGTTTCATAAATTTATTATGGCGAATGTTAATCCCACGCAGACAAAGTCGCGGGAAAAAGCTAATTAGTCTATATGTTTAATGGCTGTCTTATACCCTCGATATCTCATTAAACTTTGATCCCAGCAAAAAACTGTATAGAACCTTTTTAATAGAAAATTTTATGTGAATTACTTAAGTAGAAGAACATTTTTTGGTAGGCGTCACGGTTTACGATTTATTTAAGAAACAGTAAAAAATGGGTATTTTTTTTGGCCGCCATCTTGAATATCTCACTTCCGGGCAAATTTTCTTTGAAGGCAACCGGCAATTCGGATACAGCTAAGTCTAAACCAGGTAAAAAGCCCGGTTGCCCAAAAGTAATATCGTTTGCCTGTCGCATCGAAAAGGAGAGCGATTTTGAAATTTTGTGCCCTGTCTATAAGTTTTATAATAATAGCCTGGAAATAGTCAATGAAAATGTCAAACCGTCTAAACGCACGTGAGCGAAGCCGCGGGTACAGCTAGTATATAAATAGTTATTTACTTAAGTAGGTATGTATAACCAATTATGTACTTAATTACTCTGCAATACTTAAATCACAATTTATTGGAATAGGTATACCGGGTGTTTCCTGTAATAGGAGCAATAAATTAAAACGTAGATTCTACTTTTCAAACCAGACAACTATTGTCCTGCTGAACATTTAATTGCTTTGATTTTTAGGACATTTTAAAGTTTATTCTAACACGATGTGTATTCCAAAATTGATTATTAAAATCAATTCAGTTTCTTATTCATCAACCAACGCGGGTCATTAAATACATTATCAATAGAAAAGGTAAGTACATTAAATGAATAACAACCTAATCATAATCGAGTACAATTAAAAATAATAGGCACATTAAATTAATCAATTATTCTGGTGAAAAAACTGACAAGCAAAGTCAATTAGGTATACGGATTTTAACGTACATTGAAAATATTATTTAGTTTATATGAAAAAGACACAATCTACAAAATACATATTTTTAAAAGTAGTTGAACAAAAGTTTTATTGTTTGAGGAGTAGAATCTACGTTTTAATTTATTGCTCTTATTACAGGAACCAACATCCTGTATACAGTGGGATTCGCCTGCAGGCCCTCATTTTTCACGGCGTAGATCAGGGTGTGTAGTCGAGCATTAATGACGAACACGGCACGGTCGCCCGAGCATTATATTATACTCGTATGATTTTTCCACAACCCGTACAAACATACAAGTCAACTTTCCGCATCATTTCGCGAGCCTTAATGGATTGCGAACAGCGTTATTACCTCGGATTTTGTATACGAAGCGAATACTTTAAACGACGTACCTACATATGAGCAAGATTCTGTAGAAATTAAACCTTTTTTTTTATATTAACCTAAAAGTATTACTGATCTAAAAAAAACTAGAACCTAAATCAAATTACTAGCAAACTTCGTCTTTTCACGGCTATTTTATTTGCAACGCCTAACTTTCGGAAGGCTTGGTTGAAATCATTAGAATACAGATTTATGATTAAATTATTAACTTGGAAAGACGTCTCATCAGAGTTTCTGGGGCATAAATAATAAGCAAAATAATAAACAGACTCGAATTGAGAGATACGAAATAAGAACAGTGGAGAAATATAACTTTGATTTAATAACCCATTTAATTAAGTGATAAATTCCAGTAATATTCCATTTCAACATCTAAAGGTTTCTTACAATATTATTGCTATATTTTCAGGAAAATTAAGCAATAAAAAACAAAATTTACTTACAACTTCCTTGTTTACGATATGACTCACAAATGACATGTAAACATGGAATACATCCGCGCGACAGCAAGTAACTCATGTGCGAGATACATCAAGACAAATTTGTTTATGACTTTGTTGTTACCAATTTACCTATTTGCTCAAGTCGAGTGTGTCCCTAGAGTCGGGAACAAAGGTCGGTTACGAAAAGGGGGCTGACGCGGGGTTAAGTATTGTGAAACTTGCCAATGATACATACACGTCGAGACATACCGTCTGTTTATTTACAGTTAGGCGGCTTTCACACTGCTGAGGTTTCCTGATATAGCGCTCTGCGTGTGTATAGCGCTGTCACGTTTGCACGCCGTCACCGCATGCGGTTGCGGCGCCAACGTGATAATCGCCTTAGACAATGCTTAAAATAGGCACATACAAGTTTATTCGAGGGCTTTCATCAGTAAATTGATCGCATTAGTTAATAAATAAGTATACTATATAAGGAATATGCCAAGTCTTTACACTTTAACAATTCATACCAAATCATCGCGTGTCTGCAAATAAGGGTGTCCATCATCCATATAATATTTATGTCTGCATCATGTAATGTAGGCGTAACTGTGCATCAAAATAATTCGAAGGCCACCCAGTTCACTTTTATCTCTGACGACGTATCAGGGACGCGAAAACAAAGCTATTATAAGGGTCCCAATGATGACAGGATTTCTTGTACCACCGAATAAAAGTCTGCGCACTCACACTGCTCACAGCATTAATGAGATTATAAAACTTTCAGCCCCGACATCACTATCGTGTTGTCCGTGTTTTATCTTTGCTTTAGTTTTATTGTTTTAAGGGTCCGTCGTTTATTGTGCGTTACACTGGATATACGTGCATGGCGTTGTTATGCTACGCCAAATTGGTTTTCTCTCAAACATTGTTTCGTTATTGGTAGTTGATCCTACTGTTGTACAGATGGCCCAGTGTATAAACAATACTATTACTTAGTTTTTATCTAAAATAACTGTTCAACGTTAGAAAAAAACATGTTGCAATCACTATCTAAATAATTTTTACTGACCCACTGTTTTACTGTAGGGGTCCGAAAGATAGTAACGCAGGTTTAAATAAAATACTAAATTTGTAAACTTGTAGGTAATCGCGAAATACTTGTAACATAGTAAGTAATACAAACGAATGGTTTTCACAATTTTCGCACATTTAATTACAATACTGCGATTATTTCAGTAACATCTACCAAATGTATCTTATGGTTGAAAGCAGACGTCTGGTAAGTAGGTACCTGATCTGATACGGATCGGTCACCCGATCGGTTGAGCTCCAAACGCGGTCGGTTTTTACATGCATTCTGATCTGACGTTAGGATTTGGTGATGGTATTCAGTATGAGACATGCACCTTCAGGTGGCCTTATCCGGTACACCCTAACCATCCGGAAACCTGACACGTTAACCTTAGATTTGCTTCCAGTCGTACCGATTAGATAAAACCTTTCAAAATCTATAGCGTGGTTTAGACTAGCAAGAACTTGCATGCAATTTCCGTTAAACTCATCTGATCAAACTGTTGAATGCAGTTTACCTTAGCAAGCGGCAATGTAACAAATTGCATACAAGTTCTTGCTAGTCTAAGCCTTGCCTAACGGTAGCGATTAAAGGTGAGCTTACAGATAGAGTCACGTACGATGCGAAATGTATTTAGCGTGCCTTAGCACAAAATTATGTATATTTTGATGTAAATATAAGCTGATGGAAAATTATTCGAAGCGCGATTATGCGCTATCGACTGTAGTAGTAATAAGAAGTTTTGATTGAAGGCCACGGCAGTGAGTGACACATACATTAAAAATGCTATTAACTGAAAGCTAAGACTGAAACATAAAACCAACACAATGTCAATCCTACAACAAAGCTTTTTATTTTCCATTTATAATAACCGTTTTTCATATCTCTTAAACGTGACATGTTTCGGATATTCATTATAAAACATTATTTTCCAGTTATTCGGAATTTCAATATTCGCGCTATGCCTCTGGATCTGCATAGAGCCCGGCTTCAACGAGTGGATGCGGGTTTTGGAGCTTCAGAAATACTTCATTGGGATATATATAATCTTGATCGGGTCGCTGGTGATCATGGTGGTTGCGTTCCTGGGATGCGGGGCGGCGCTTATGGAAAACATCATGTTACTTTATGCGGTAAAGAAAAAAAATATTACAATTTACCTTACAATGTCCATATGATATATAGAAATCAATAGCAAGTAGATTTTTTGCCAATTATTTAATTGGCAGTTCCACTGAAGCGGATCCTTTGAATCAGTAGTACAGGATTAAATAATTAATACAGTCGTCATCAAATATATCTGAGCGGGCAATGTACCTACTCAAAAATATTTTAACATGCACTTTATTGCATTGACTATAGATAGACGTTCTTCGGATACATATTTGTGACCACCTTGGCCGCTCCGATATATGTGATACAACATGTACAATAGCTTCCAGTGTATTAAAATAAAATCCTTGTTTACTATTTTGTCAAAAACGGGACTTAATCGCGTACACTTTAATCTTACTATTACTTATTATTTTCCTGGCGTTTCGAGCGTGTCGGTTCGTAACGCTCGTAGTCGCTGTCAGACTGGCGGGGAATTGTATCATCATCTCCTAGCTGTGCGAGATTTTTAAACTAGTGCGGGCACTTGTCTCGATTATTCACATTTACGCTAGGTTTATCATTTTGCCTACCTATACACCTAAACACTCACAACCTCCGATGGTTTGGAAATGCAAGTATTTCCACGCTGTTATTTGCTGATTACTGGATTTCACGAAGACGAATTATCGGGGATTTTTTCTTTCTAATTGAAGTTTATATACTTCCTAATTTCAATAGACTCTCGTAGTTTCCTGCTATTATAATGACGACGATCCGTGGAGGGGAATTTTGGATTACGGATCTCAATCCAGTGATTTGGCCCAGACTCTAACAAATGCTCGGCAAAATAATGAGTGAAAATCGTGTGAGTCTAAATCAGTATATTGTAAACCCCTGTTTAGTTATGCAAAACATACAGAGGATCCGTTTCCACTAAAGACGAGCAAGGACGCGTTGCCAGGAGAGTGTTTGTTAAGAACCAGTTCTAGAGCTGCGCTGTGCGAGGATAGGTAAATAAAGTGATTATATTGGTCCTCAACAAACAAATTCTTCGCAATGCGTTCTCGCTCATCTTTGGTGGAAACACTGGACACGCAATCTAAACGTAGCCGGCTGTCGTATTATAGTTATATATAATTTTGGCCAGAGTCTTGAACTAACGGGCAGCCAGCGTCAACATCAACTCACAAGCGTCAGTATCACAAGGAGACCCTCTCCCTTGGCAGTAACTATAAATATGTAGTCTATTAAACACTAAGACGGGCAACTAGAGGAAATAGGCAATCAAAAAGTTGAAATTATGATGAACTTCCAATAAACATCATACATTACATACTTTGGAATTTTGGTAATAAATATCTTTATAACTAATTAATGAATTGCTGTCATGATTTAACGCATGTTTTATAAACAGTTCATCGCATCCCAAATCGGCGCGTTTGTGTTCGGACTGATCGGCTCGTGCGTGGTGCTGGACTTCTCCACGTACGACTCTAGTATCCAGTACCTCATCAACGACGTCGTGGTTCGCCTCATGAACAACCCACAGCACGAGGGCAGCAGGGAGATCCTGAGGATGGTACAAGAAGGGGTGAGAATTGATACATGTCTTCAGCCGGTCCCGTCTATTATAACGCAGAACGAACTCTATCCGTCTTCATACTAAAACCATTGAACGAATTTAAATTAAGTAACTGGGAAAGGACAGATGATGATAAAACTATGGCAGAAATAATCCCTTTAATTTGAATGGTCCCGGCAAAATTTGATATCAAAATGGTATTTTTCCGCAGAAAAGTTGCGGGCTCGTAAAGCTACTTTATAATATTTTATACCGACGGGTTTTTTTCGACCGTTACAAAGTAGTACAACTGCAGTTGCACTGCAAGGTTTAAAGCTAATTCACTAGCCAATATTATACCTGTATATTGTGCCTGACACTGCTAATTAACCATGAGACTTTATAAAGACTAACAACGACTTAGAACAGAATAACCCGGTGCCTGATGAATTGATGATAGGCAATGCAACTCGGGTTTCTTTACCATGAAAAAACCGAGCCGAGCACCGCACGGAAAAAAGAAATATGTTTAACGAAGCAAATCCTCTTGGTCAAGACAATATTGTTTCGTATATAGGTGGAAACAATTTACCTAGAAAGTGGTCTTGATTCAAGTAAAATATATCTTGGGCTAAGATATATAATTAATCCAAGACAATATTTAGTTATGTTTAAAAAATTATACTCTTGGCTGAAGATAAACTTTTTTTCTTTGGGGATTTTCATACTAAAAAAAACGGGTTGCATTTCCTAGTGCCTGGTAAACTACTTTTACAATCAAGCGTTGACCAAGAATCAATACACAAACTTATCTTAAGTATAACGGCAATAACATGTTCATTGTCACCGATATTTTTACAATTGTTATGAATATATTTTTAAGCTAACATGGTCATTAACTTTACAATAACTATTTAAAACGGGTTATTGCATTATCACGCAGTATGGTACATGCAACTGTGCTGAAATATCGAAAACTCACTAAAACAAACAGACGTGGTAAATTTAAACTTTCGTGAGACATATTAACACTATTATCACTGCATGCGGCTGTACTCACTTGTGTTTAGTCACTACGAAACATGTCGCGCGTAGTGACTAAACACAAGTGAGTACAGCCGCATGCAGTGATAATAGACGTGGTAAATACCCCGGTTTAAATAGTTTGTGTCATTTTTTTTATCAATTAGTCACAAACGAGAAGTTTTTTGCATTTATAAAGCAATTCCAAAACACAAACTTTTTTTTATTGTAATTTACAAAATATTTTTTCCTTGAAAAGTCAACACGCAACAGTTTGTTTTGTAGCAAATAAAAAAACGTTTGTCCATCAATCGAGAATTCCAGCAATACGGTGATTTTTTATAGTTGCTATTGACGTAGCCCTGTAAAAGCTGTACAAAACCGTAACATCTAACGAAGCAAACAGCAAAAACATTTTCCGAATAACATGCCGAAAGCTCATGGAGGAGCACCAAGTTTGACACAATAGAATAGTATAATGATTTATTGTCACCTACAAACTTATACACATAGAAAAATGATACTAACAGGATATTTTCTTACTCTTAGGAAAAAAAACAGAGAGTGACAAAATGGGTGTACTCAATCGAATGCAGGTGGTGTCTGATCTGTATCTTTTGCTTATAATGTCGCAGCCGGATAGTATAATACGCGGTATTACATTACGCCTAGCCGTTACCTAAAACGGGGCCGTTTTAAAATGCGGCGGTTCAACGATTAGCCGGAATGTCATTGCGATACGTTCTTCAGTAAGGCGGCCCATGTTTAGTCTCATCGTTATCGCTTTCAAAATAACCAAAATCTACCCATCCCATTAAAAAAAGGCTAGTAAATATTTAAAGGCACATAATAAACGAAGACTACCTATCCTATTAAAAAAAGACTAATCAAAACCTACCTATCCCATTAAAAAATAACCAAAACCGGGTGCTCGTTTAAGATTACATTATTCCAATTGATAGAAAACCACTTACATCTGCGCAGCGCATATTTATCTACCATGGTGTAATATTTTAAATGGATAGATACACGCGCAATTCAATGCGTAGATGCAACCGTTAAAAAAACTTTTGTAATATGTATTTAGATACATATTACGTATGGTTACAAAAAAATATATTTAAACGACTTGTAATCTATGGGTTTTAACTTGATTCACGTTATAGATCGGCTGCTGCGGTTCCGATGGGCCGATGGACTACATCAACATGCGCAAGCCCCTGCCCGCGGAGTGCCGGGACTCCGTCACGGGCAACGCCTACTTCCACGGCTGTGTGGACGAGCTGACGTGGTACCTGGAGGGCAAGACCAGCTGGCTGGCCGGCATTGTGCTGGCCTCGTGCATGGTTGCGGTATGATTACTCTTAGAAGATTTCAAAAGAACTAGCGAAGATTCCCAAATGTGTCAAGATTTTTTGTGTATATTCCCCAATTCGAACTTCCATTGTCATCGAGTCAAGATCTGGTAAAAACATCCTGTAGAAAAGGAGGCAACTGATTACATATTATAATTTGTTTATTTTCTGTCAAACTCAGGAACACATTTTGAATTTGAAACTGTTGATGAAATGCTTCTAAACTTTGGCATTTGAAACTATTTTGATTGTGGATTTTTTCGTTAATGATTATTTACTTTTTATAACAGTACATCAACTAAACATGAGCAGTGAATTAAGCATAATGCGAGAAAGCAGACACTCAAAAGGTTTGATTTTCAATAAAATGCTAATTCATTTTGAAAGTATCAAGCAATGATTCCGCGATATCTTAATTACACTACATTTCTATCGATCGATCAGAACGTTTTATTACAAATTTCATTGATAGTGGAAACGTCCCAGCATTAAGAGAAACATAAAAATAAAATTGTATGACCGACGTAATTTTGTTTCTCTTTACAGGTGGTGAATGCTGTCATGTCTCTGATCCTGATTCAAGCTGTGAAAAAGGAAGAAGAGGAAGTATCAGCATACAAGAATTAAGTAGATTTAAATTGTAACGTGTATTTTATTAAACGCACTTGTACTTATGTATTAAGTATCTCCACAATAATAACTTGCCAAATACAAGTATGGACGATGTAAAATTACATGACAAAGAAAGAAGCAAGTAAACGTAGATAATGGCTATATAAACAAATGTGTTTTACCTCCAGTTTATAGTTAAACCGTATGAAAAGTCCAGGTCAAACCGATAAGAGTTCATTGGTGGCTAACTCTAACTTTTAACTAACGATACGGGTAGCAGGGCACCTCGCGCAAACCAATTAGTTCGAACGAAATGCCAAATGACAAGACACATTGAATATCTTCCGTGATCTAATTAACGATCGTGTCATAATCATAACGAAGCACGGTTTTAAAATAAATAAATACCGCCATGTTTTACATATTTCTTTTTGTGGTCATTCTTAAAGTTATCTTAAATCCTACACTAGCTTTTCAGGAAATAAGTTTATGTCAGCTCCTTCTCCACGTATTTTAAATTTAAAAGTTATGATAAGTGTTAGGTACTAGTTAGGTATGACTCGTTAGATGCAAAAACTTGTTGCCATACATGTTTTACTGCCATACATCAGACAGTTAATGTTTTTATCCCGGAATTTATGTTACTCTACAAAAAGTTTGCACCATCATCATAAATACCACAAATTTACCACCGTTTATTTACGTTTATCTAGTTTTTAAGATTATAAGATAGTTTTTCATGATTATATTAATTGGTTTAGTAAATTGTTTTTATAGTTTTACTCTCCTAGTTGAATTAAATGAATAACTTTGGAATTTGCAGAACGTTTTGAATTTCAAGTAGCCCTTTACGTTTGAAATAATTAAGTGCGATACAGTAACTACCTAAAGTAACTATATTTCGTTTGCAAACTGTTCACGTGCTTTAGAACTAAGATTATTTACAGGATACGATTCAAATGAGTTCATGGTTTCTGTGAGATTCATTTTCAGTTCAGTATTATTCAATATAAATAATTAAGTAGGTATACTTAGTTTTCATTTGTACGTGAACACGAACTTTTTTGAGTTGGAAAACCGAAAGGGTATGCCGAGATAGATATAATAATTCTTAGGAACTCAAGCATAGACTGTGATGTGGCTATCTCGTGAAACCTGAGTAGATGATTATGAATACAATAAATGGACTAAAAAAAGAGACCCACATGACCCCACTCTCGAATTACCCTGAATACTCACACATGCTTGAACAATTTCCTTCTTTTTTAACCGACGACGCAAAAGAAATGTTAATACTACATTTTAAAACAATATATAGAATATCAATAATATATGTATATAATAACATGTACTCAGATGGGGTCTCTCAAACAGTTGCACGATATCCTAATACTGTTTGTGTTTTCCCCAGAAAAAATAACTATTTTTCTCTCGCCTAGTCTGACTTTTTAGTTAGCTAAGTTTTAAATCTAGAATCGTATAGTATAAACGAACTGGAGATAGTTTCGTAGCACCTGACGCATTAGACATGCATTCTAGGCTACATCCTAACTGCAACATATCAGAACAAAGACAATCATAACCCTGACGTCTCTAGTGACAATAGATTTAAGACCAATGTACATAACTTGCATGTGGAGCATGTTTCCGACTCCTTTCACAGTACATCGACACCCCACACAATGGGTCTGAAGCGAAAAAAAAATTCACCCCAACTTTATCTGTACGGTAACTACCCTAAAACGGTTATTTTCGTTTTTGTTTTACTATTTTGTCGGCATGATTAATATACATACTAAATTCCAGTATGTACTAACGATCACTGAGCTAACCATCGGACAGACAGACGGACATGGCAAAACTATGATTTCCTGTCTGACCATGAAACCCTAAAAATCACGTAAACAATAAATTTCTACAAAGCCTAGCATTTAGCACGAAATTTCATTTTGATGAATAGTACAAACAGTGTTAAAAGCTTTCTGCCTACTAAACAAAACATCATTTTAGGCGAGCCAAGAAAGAGTGCCGGTGAAATAAACAACTTTCAGTTTAACACAACATTCGCCGCCGGGGTCAAAATTAGGCGTTACCCCTAATTTTGACCCCGGCTGCGAATGATTACAAATTGATTGCATCTGTATAGGTACCTTATACCTATACGGATGCAATCTCAATCTATACAGATGTATGGTTCAATAAATTTCAGGAATTTAATTAATAATTTGTAAAAGTTAAGTTACAAAAGAAATATATAAAAATGATTTATTTAGTAACAGACTATTAGGCTCAACTGCCCCAACTCTGACTTACCGACTTACCAACTGCTCTCCATTCACAGCACTAATGGGACGAGCCGATCTGCGAGCTGGTGCGAAATCACCTATACGAAAAGTCTAACAGCCCCGCGGAGCGCGCTCGTCTCCTTGCTTGCAATGAATGGGAGTCGGGGTCGTGCCTACGGGCCTTACCCTCTAAAAATCTGGGCACTCTACTTACCAAACCAACGAAACCTTTAGGATCTCCATAGCGCTGCGCCTGGGTCCACCTTGCGTTACCCCACATAGGTGCCAATGTAGTGCCGGTGCCAATGCAAACAGCACAGGCCTGCACGGCCTCTCCTACAGCAGGAGTGCTGGCCGTATTGCACAGTCAGTATGCCTCCATCAACGATATTTTGCGCCGTGCCTTTACCAGCGCCGGAACTCCAGCCACAATAGAACCCATAGGCCTTGCTAGAAATGACGGTAAGCTCCCTGAAGGCATGACCCTTGTTCCCTGGGAGCTGGGACCGCCCGCGACTTCTGGTATGGGATGCCACTTACGTGGATACCCTTGCGCCGTCCCATCTCCCAAGAACCTCGTCTAAGGCTGGAGCGGCTGCCGAAGCCTCAAGCGGCGCAAATATGCAGCGATATCGACTCTTAACTACATGTTTGTGCCGTTTGGGGTGCAGATCCTCGGACCCTGGGGACCCGGAGCTCTGGCAATTTTTAGGCAATTCAGGAAACGCCTCAAAGATGCTACGGGTGACCAGAGGGCTGGCGCTTTCCTTGCCCAGCGCATAGGAATCTGGGCACCCTTCCGTCGGGCTCCACACTTGAGCCAGTTTTTTACCTGTAAATATGTACAGATTTTTAAATAATTTATTAAGTTATATAATTATGTGTTATTATGTGTGGTTTTTGCTAATTAATAATAAAGTCTTAGTCGCAATACGATACAAATTAAGCTATTAACAAAATTCATAAAATAATATGGTAATTTGTAATGTGAAAATTCTGACGTGCAAATTCACTAAAAATGGGTAGAGTAGAGACGAAGTCACGGACAGAGACTAGTCCAATATAAAACAAAAAAAAATTGTGTTGGTAATTTAAACTTTACAGAGAGTAGAATTGACAATTACAATTAATGAGTTTAGTAAAGTAGGTAGGTAGCTAAGAAAATGATCTCTTTCTATAATTAAAATTAATAGCCTCCACGAATTAACTTTAAATTTGATGTAAAAAATTGCTAATCTAATTAAGTGCAAAAACACTTTTGGGGGACCTTTCACGGGGATAATGATTTTCGCAGTTAATGAAAATTGAAAATTAAATGTCTGTTTTATTTAGCCTTAGAAAGATATTAAAATTTTAACATTGAACATAGCCAATTGTACGTCCCTTTGATATGGGGGAGGACAAAAATAACCTTAATTCGAAGCTAATCAAGAAAATTATTTGGAATAAAGCAAGACTAGAATAATTGACATTACAAATTGATAAATAGGTATCAAGTTTATTTTTTAAATGTTAGCTTTTAATTTTTATAATTACTTATGTTTGAATAAAGAGCGACAGATATCAAACACATAAAAAAATACGAAGCCCGCAGGTGTCCGATGCTGGATTGAATCCAACATCGTCCGAGGTATAATATGAGTGACCGCGTGGTTTAAAGTTTGATGGCGCTAGCCACAAAAACTACATGTGCCGGGTCGAATCTGGCCTCGGGCCCTAATGGGGTTTAGTCACTTTTTTGAGGCAAATGCCATCCATATGTTAATATTAATATTTCAGTTTATAAGCTACTTAAAAATATAGTTTTCTGCTAGTTGTGTTACGAATACATACTATATTAATAAACCAGCCAAGTTTGAATCGGACTCTCACCCTAAAAGTTTCGTACATTACACAATTGCCGTACATTACACCGATACCGATATGGTGTAAGTTAAAATAAATTGAATTGAGGTACAAACTGTCTGCATAGATAGTCATAGGTCACGATTAGTATTTTCGACTCCAAATGTGACGTCCCACGGGTGAAAGTACCTTATGACGGTTGGCGCTTACGTTGCAAAGCATCGCATTAGTATTGCAGTGTCGTTAGAAATAGCATAAGTCCCAACCGCCATACGGTACCTTTTCTCGTGGAATGTCACAAATTAGTTTGTAATTGCAATATGTTTGTGACAGAACGATTTCCGGAGTTATTCCTTTTCTTGTGCTTTAAGACCTTCCTTTCCTTGCCAAATTTCATGAATCTAGTGATATGGGAAGTAATTTCGTTTCCCACAATATGATTATCTTAAATCTTTATTAATATTTCAACTTAATACCTCTAGATACGTGATCCTGTGGAAAAGGGCCTTTATAGACGGACGGACAACATAGTGATCGTATAAGGGTTCCGTTTTTCTTTTTGAGGTACGAAACCCTAAAACCAAAAACAAATAACCGGTGTTTTGTGAGTCGCCTGAATCTGCTTTACCCAAACTTTGTGCAGCACAATGAAAACAACGCTAACGACAAAACACACTGACTTTTCCGTTCGGGAATCCATTTCCGCGACGTAACTACGTACGGCGCGGCGGAAGGCGCCGTGGCTTGTATGAATTTTCCTACATCGGCATGAGAAACACCAACCAACGAACCTCGACCTATCCCGCCCTTGCAATACCATTCACTTAAACCAATCTAACAGGCAAAATAACATTCACGCAGAGCTCAAAGTA
The DNA here is from genome assembly GCA_911728535.1 of Pammene fasciana. NCBI lineage: Eukaryota > Metazoa > Arthropoda > Insecta > Lepidoptera > Tortricidae > Pammene > Pammene fasciana. Next base: position 22,846,376 of record OU452275.1, read on the forward strand.
CGCCAGCGGAATAATGAAACATATAAGTCTGATATCGGTTCATTTGCTACAGTAATAAGTTGTGATCTGTCGACGTTTGATAGGTTTTCTTATTGAGGGAAATATTGTCATTAGTCACAATACTTCTGTTTTCTGCAATGGAAATGATTTGTTTCTCTGATACCTACGCAATCAGAAAAGTGTTGTTTAAATACATCGAGATGATTTCAGATATAAAGACAAACATTCTCTTGCAAAGGATGCAAACCGTATTGAATATTATTGTTTTAGGGTTCGGTACTAAAATGGACATAACTCTAGCAGTACTACTAAAGAAAATACATTCATTTACCTACACGCAAAGTCTAAGAAATGAACATGCCCTGAATGGGGTAGCATAATTAGATAGCAAGTTTACTTATTCTATACTAGCGACCCGCCCCGGCTTTGCACGGGTGCAATTATACATATAAACCTTCCTCTTGAATCACTGTATCTATTTAAAAAAACCGCATCAAAATCCGTTGCATAGTTTTAAAGATGTAAGCATACATAGGGACAGACAGCGGGAAGCGACTTTGTTTTATACTATGTAGTGATTAAAAGTATGTTTTCTGGTAACTGAGCTATCAAACTTTTGACAAGCATACTTACTATAGTAACGACATAATATAGGCCGCACAGCTCCATCTATTTTATTTTTAGTTTATTGGGAAACAAACAGCTTGCAATAATACAAAGTATAAACATAAATAAATGAATAATACATTAGCTAAAGCAGTTTCCATTTATGAAATAAATTGGTATTGCTCTGACGAAAACCATTAAACATTAGTTATTACGCATTATTCCAAGCAATTGGAAAAGAAAATAAAATAAAACTATTTAAAGTAAGTATCTACAAATATTTAAAATACAATGAAATACTACTTTTACCATTACAATAAATAAAAAGATACAGAAAATGACATGTAAACAAAATAAATTACATATGCAAGTAATTCATAAAGGGAACGTTGTTTTATACTGCTGGCTTTTGATAATGTATAAGCTTTTCATAACGTATATCTAGGCTAAGCTTTTGATAACGTATACGTATATCTATCTCAACTATTCAATTCAAAGCATGATTTTTCTTAGACTGGACCCATCTTGTAGTTAGAATTACTACAGCCTCCACGTTGCTGCGTGTCGCCGTAACAGGCGTATCGAGTAGGTACAGTAAATTCCTACCTAGTCGCAGGTAGTCACGTGAAATGTTCATACATCCACTGTAAGTAGCAGACAGGTTAAGCGGAACAAGTGGCCGGAATGATTTTTAGTGTCCGACCGAAGTTTCGTTTTCGGTTTCGGTTTCGGCCAGTTTCGGCCAAAAAACCGTGTTTCGGCCCAAGTTTCGGTTTCGGCCAAAAAACGGCCGAACCTTTCGGCCGCGCCGAAACTTACAACATTGAGCTTAATCGGTCCACAAGTTCTGTCTCAGTAACGTATTTAAGTGATAATATTATAATAAATAAATATCAAAAAAGTGTACATATGTGTTTGGAAGATTATTTCATCAATTATAATATGATAATAACATTTAAGTATTAATTTTATCGTACATGAAACTCTCGAGTTCATGCAAGAGACTGCCCTAAGAACTGCGTCGGCCTACGCTGAAAATTATACACGAAGAAATCAAGTAAAAACACTTGACGATTTATTTGAAATACTTATTGTGAAATTAAAATAGTCCACGCAATCTTGGCGAATTATTTTATAGAGACTTGTTAACAGCATTGATGTCTCAGTCGATGAAACTTTGTTGTATAACTAACTGCAGAATAACTAATGAATAACACACCATTTTAAAAAATCGTATTCATAATTTAAAAGAAAACATAACAATTTTAATAAAGCACAAATGTTTGTTTTTCCAACTCATATATTCTTCGTACTTTTTTTTAACAAAACATATTACTTTAACCATAGAGATAGATGCTATAAAAACTCCAAGTATCGAACAAAACTTTCATATTTTTATTTTGTTTACTGGTCGTAATTCTACTCTGAAAATACATCTGTCAAGTTTAAAATCGTGTGGGTTATTTTATTGCTAATTTTAACGTAGCAGATCCTAAATCCTAAAAAATACCAAAGTAAAAAAAAAACTGATGTCAGACATCTGTCTGTTTCCCACGTTTGCGTACATATCTATGTACGAAAACATGGTCGACTTGTGACAATGGTACTTTCAATAAGGTGGGTAAAATTTTACGTTACAGTAACTGTTGTTAAAAAGTTTCATAATTATGTTTATTCATTCATATATTTCGTGCTCTGCATTTATTTCGCGAAAAAAAAACTGAAAGAAGAAACGAATTTAGGGATCAAAATACGCCTTACACCGAAATAACTTGGAGTTGTGGACAAACTAGAAAAAATCATGGGATTAGGTTGCCAAGTGGACCTCAGGCTCCGTTGAGTCCGTGGGAAAACGCCAGCACAAACGCTAGGAGGATGATCAATCAAAACTTACTAACCTTGTTCTTCTTATACCATCTATCCTGCACAACTTACAACGGCTTATTGACATTTAACTCAACGATTTTAACGTGTCTATAAAAGTTTCGGTTTCGGTTTCGGTTTCGGCCGAAACTGCACCTAGAGCCGAACCTTCGGTTTCGGTTTCGGTTTCGGCAAAAAAACATGTTTCGGTCGGACACTAATGATTTTTCATTCTCATTATACATAAGAAAGGACATTTTGAACACCACAAAAAACGTGTGTGTAGGCTGTCAAGGGGTTAATATAAGGTACCCTATTTTATTATATATTTTTTATATTATATTATATTTCATAAACTGCATGGCTGGCATATCTTACGTTGTCGCGCGACTCTCCATACGTCAAGCGCGACTCGAAGTATGAAGTGACAGGCGACGTTAGATATGCCAGCCCGCCTGGTATTATATATTATTACTACTACATAAAACATGTTATTTAAACACCCCATATAATTTTTCCCCAAATAATAATTATTATTTATTTCTGATATCATCAAAATGAGCATCACAGAAGCATATTGTAGTTTAATTACGTTGGCAATCAGTTGGATACAAACTGACAAAAGAAGGCGGTTTCCCGAAGCATTCTGCACACATCCGGTCAGGAACTAATTTCCGGTGAGGAATGTTTATACTCGACAATCGATTCAACGCAAACATACTGATTCTCTCAACTAAATTGCAATATATTGCTCGCTTTGTTTATTGTTATTTGTTTACATAAGGACGAATATCGGGCAAGCTAAAATGTTCACACTTTTACGGTCTGTCGTCGTTGCAATCGCGATCTAATAAGTACGAGAGCGGCATATAACTATAAGACACGATAGACGACAAAATAGCAACCATGATATACATAAATAATTATAATTTTCCTCTGACAATCACATTACAAAAATGAAAACTGCTTAAATATATGTACCTAATTATTGAAAACCTTAATTAACCACTTGTAAAAGTTAAATTAGGTACCTATTGTACCAATCAAGCTCCAACTTCTACAAAACCCAGGAGTTAGATTTATGTGAATTTCGCGAGCGCTAGGTGCTTGTTTTGCATTTTTTAGGGTACACATGAAGTGGGGGGTAAATTCTATTTTTTACTTCAACCCTAACGTGTGGGGAGTCGTTGGATAGGTCTTTTAATAAAAATATGGGGTTTCTAAAACAATTTTGGACAAAACTAACTTTCGTAAATAATACTTCTGAAATTTTTAAACTGTGTTTCGTATTTCCTCGATATCTCATTAAACATTGATCCCAGCAAAAAAGTGTAAAGAATCTTTTTTGTAGAAAATTATTTGTGGATTGATTAAGAACATTTTTTCGTATGAGCCACAGCTACTGAGTTACTTATGAAAAACCAGAAAAAGGAACCTTCACACGCCCCCCTTAAGCAACGCCCCTATCCACCGGTACTTTTATTATGTTGTGTATGTCACCTTTATTTACAACTTAACCAAAATTCGGCTATACACGAATTATTTCCCCTATCGAGCAGTTAGTGGTCTAATAGTCTACAGCTTGCTATGCCGAATGGAAATATACATACGAATAGTGGACCCGTAAATGTCGATTTAGTCCACAACCAACGGTCCAGTGCATTCCCTGACAGCATTGCATGCAATCCGACATGGCTCCAGTAACCATTCATTACATTGATGATGAATCCTATTAACAACCGTAAGATCCTAATGGAAGTCAGCGGGCTGATAAATTGACCTATACAAGCCAGTAATAAGTTTTAGATGCATCGCAGTAAATGTGCCTCAATCTCAGCCTGGAATGCTTTTTACTTTACTTTTTTCCAGCTCATTAGATTGATATCGAGGTTAGGTCAGGTTAATTAAATTTCGAAAAGTAGTATTCATAATTAACATAAATCTAGGCAAAACGAATGATGAACAGTCAATAAAACACATCAATATTTGTAAGAACATAGAAGAGTGAAGGTAAACTGTACATAAAGTACTTCTTACTTATGTTATTAGGTATACATAGTAGGTACAATACAGTAAACTAAAACTTCATACACGCTTGGTCTTTGAGCCCGTTTCCAACATTTCCGGGTATTTGATAAAATCAAGTTTTATAGAAACCACCCCCGCAAAGTAGTTAAGGATAATAATAAAATACTAAACTGCGTGAGTTGTAGTATGTATCAAATATTCGTTATATTTATGGTTTGTAAAAAAATAATACTCAATATGTTTCACGATATAGTTTAAATTAAACTAGTAGTCCGCCTAGAACTGAGAACTCGCGATTTACTTGCAAACAAGCTGATCAATATAACTGAACAAGACCCTTGGGATATATTTTTCGCGCCTTCTAGCTCAATAACACCTTGATCGATCCGGCTTTTCTACGAACTCTCAAATTAAATGTATCTCTGCTATAACCCCAACCAATTTCATAAAGATCAAGAAAGCGTTACTCAAGTTATCGTCGAACAAACTCTCAAAATTAAAAGGCCATCGAAATGCCGAGACGTCCCAGTAACCAGAAGTTGTTTGTAAAAACTCGCTTCGCTTACGCTCCGCTCGTTCGATAACAATGTATTTACAAACAGCAGTTTCTCTTTGCTTTTGATTAACATAGCACATTAAGCTCTGTTTAATTTACTTGAAATGGCCGTTGCAATGTCAATGGTCGTTAATAACTTCAATAATATTGCTCTGCTGTTACTCGTACGCGGTACTCGTGCGTGTCTGTTGATTAGTGTTATGCGCGCAAGTAAGTACACTTGCGTATTTTTTACATGAATGCATGAATGTTCAGTTCCCGCATGTTCCCGCCCTTCAACGCAAAACAAATATGCAAATAAATACAACAAACCACCGCCAATAATATCACAACTGACACGTGGTTACCTTGTCTACGAGGCATCCTCAGGAGATGCTGGACAATTTTACACGTCGGCAGTCTGACTTCCGGCAACGGTATAATACGGACTTTCATAAATTAACGCACGTTTCAATTTTAACTAACCTTTTACCTTTCCAGCAAAGCTTCGTATAATTAATTTTAATTATAACTAAAAACTTAATTATTACACAAGCCGAGAAGCGCGTATCAACAATTAATTACCATTAACAAAGATGACTTTATCATCAAATGGTGTCTTAAGTATCGGCGTGCAATTTTTAAAGCTTTTCAGATTACCATACTATTTAAACTTAAACCACACTTTTTAAAAGTTTAAATCAATTTGAGCCAAGTATTATTTTCAATAGAAACGTTCGCAGTGCTCAACTCATTTCCATAGATTTAACAAAACCTTTCTTAATACGAATCCGATTAGCCAGAATGAAATCTTCGGATCAATTTGCGGTTCAAGAGTTCTCGGCGCCGTGAAATTTATTCAAAAACTTTACTGGTCCTTTTACAGCAGAACCCTACAATTTTAAAAGGTGGTTACGTCGTTAAGTATGCTGACTGCCCTGGCTAGTTGAGCCCTTTGGTTTCATAACAGATTAACATTCTTATCGTTGAGAATGTTAACCAGTCTCGTTTAAAGTCACATTTTCTTATTGCCATTAAGAAATATTGTCATATATTTTGTGATCGTATCTGGGCATGGAACATAGCTAAGGTTACATTATGCCATTCAAATTCATATTTAAACACATTTTGTCTATAATATCAATTAATTTTATTACCCGCCTAAAATCATCACCCTTTTAGATAGATACCAACGTAGGGTCACTGCAATTCATTAACATAATAAATATTTTCAAATAAAGCAAGGTCTACCGTTTAGCTAAAATTGATAAAAAATTAACTGCAGAATAGTTGAATTTGTCGGAATTAGTTAAGCTGATTACTGTTAAGTTAAGTAAGTATAGTACATGCAATACTTAAACTAGAAGCGCGAAGAGAGGGGCGAGAAGTAGCTCACGGAGAGCCGTTTTGCAATATTGATTGTAGCAAATGGAAATCCGTGATCTGTGCCTACCCCTTTTGGGAAATAGTCGTGATTGTAAGTATGTTGTATGTATGTACTTAAACTAGTTTTAGTCCCTAGACTACACCCTACTCGAAAATTACCGTTCAACAAATGTTCAAACCACCTAAGATAAACGATAGTCCTATACACGTAGATATAATACAAAGTATGCCGAAGCAATATTCGGACAGCTCTAGACGAATATCTATTTGAACATGCTGACTGCATCTACAATTCTACAGGTCGGGCAATGTCTCAAACTCAACCTCTCTCATTTGGCTACCTTGTATGCACAAGGCGGTACCGAATTTATCGCTCCAACACACAGTGCAGCAGTCACCCGAGGTCGTAGTAATTACAACTTTATTGTGTGCTCAACGGCGACGGTGCTTAGGTGGATCCGTGTGCTACGGTACGTATTAACCGGCGGTCGGAGTGCTGACTCGGTCCTGTACTGTCGGTCAGGAAAAGGGTACCTGGAATTATTTAGTGCTTTTAATGGTGGCGGATTTGTCCCCGGCGGACAGATCCGTTCCAATTCGCGCTATACGCGCACGGATTTGTACGCCGGGTATATCCGTCGGACAAATCCGGCGGGCACATCTGTGCGTGAATCCCTAGCTATTGCATTGCTCCATAAGTGGTTTCTAATCTACTAACGATCTACATCCTCAATTATTTTAGATTTGCCCGCCGGGCATGTCCGTCGGACAAATCCGGCGGGCACATCTGTGCTTGTATCTCTAGCTATTAAAACCAAGTTTAGCGAAAGAAAAACCAGAAAGCAAAGACGAATATTGTACGTGGGTATGTCAACCCTTCTTTTCAAATTGCACTATTGATAAAGGAGCATACTCGTACTAATTATACTAGTAACAAAGCAATAGCGTGCAATAATCTCGAATGTGTTTAGTTATTAATCAGCCTGGTCGTTCCTTACATGGGCGAGCTACTTCAATGATTAAACTCCGTTGATTAAAATGCATATCATATGTTTTAATGCACGCCAGTATATACCTGAATATTAATTAAAATTAGGCGTCTCGCTTCTACCGGTTCTGGGCTTGTCTTAAGTTTGCCTGCTGTATTTTTAAGTGGTACTTCCCTATGTGAAGATGCGGTAATGACTTTTTTTGGTGTAATCAGACGGAGCATAATATAGGTAAGCATAATACATATCAATAAAGGTACATATTGTATGCGGACTTGCAAATTTTATCTTTTTTCATTATACTATACCTACTGTTAACATTGCCCAACTGTCAAGTTGGTTTCAGAATCATCTGACAAAGTTAATTAAAATGTATTGTATTTCTAATCGTAAATTAGACGTATGGTCCATTAAAAGTAATAAAAGTGGCAAAGAACGATCGATTTTGTGTAGTTTTTTTTTTAAAACGGCAGCGTAAAATCGCGTTATTGGACTTTGAACCGGAGCTACTGTAAACGCACAAGTGATCTGATCACCGTTGGAATTTGGTTTTTGAAACTAAAAAGTATTCGCTTTTTTCTCATTTTCTCACTACAGAATTTCCTGAGTATCGTATGGCATACGTAAATTATATTACTTTCATACAAAGCTCACTGTTACGGACGTGAGCAACGTCAAGCTTACTACATTGACATAATCAAAATCAAAAATCAAAAATCAAAATCATTTATTGCTGAAAAATTATACGATTACAGTTTTTACTGACCTCCACACTAGGCAATAATGCGGTTTCTCTTTGCTTGACAAACTTGTGGAAGCATTATTGTTTATTTAATCGTATGGCATATAATGATAAACAGAAACAGAATCAACTATAAATAAAAATTAAGACCCATCAGCCATTTAATGGCCTCGTCGCTAAGGGTGATCATGATCAAGTCTTCAGGAGGTCCATCAACATAGCGGGTTATAGGGCAGTCCTCGATAATGTGCTGGATTGTTTGTATTAGCGGCCCGCGGGTACATGCCGGGGATTCCCATTCGGGTATTTGTAGTTAGCCACGACAACCGTGGCCAGTGCGGAGTCTATTGACGTTGCACCAGTCCCGTCTTGGAAGATCAGGCCCTTTAAATAAGGAGCCTGGAATTATTCCAGAAGTATAAGCACTAAAATACTGTACAAATCATTATCATTCATACCTTCTAACACTAATCTAACTTATCATCTTTCACAATTAATTAACCTACAAAAATTTTCAGATAACCCGACAAGTGAAAATATGGAAATCAACGATGGCGTCAGTTAGGGATGTGATGCGAGTGAAGGCTACAGTTAATGATCTAAGACCGTGAGTTTTGGTTCGTCTCTAGTCAACTACATGTTGCACTTAATCAGCTATTATACGTTTTGTAAATTATTGGTGTGTCTAGACTGTCTACATTTCGTGCCCAATAAAATAATCTGTTTATTTTTTATTGAGATATTTTGTAGATACTAAAACTTTATATTCATTTATTTTGCAATAAAAGAAAGACGTACCTACTTAAATAGAAACCAAAATTTAGCGACATAATAAGAGTGAATCATAAATATAATATCATAAAAGCGAAATAATCTTTACTAAGTACTTCAAGTTCCAACATAAACTCGTCTCAAGATTCAAATAACATCGCTACAAACTGAAATGTCGTGTACAAATGGGCGAAAGTTACATAACGCGAACGAAGTTGCCTCTGTCGGCCCCAATCACATTAGCTCTTTATCTGCGCCCTCGCATCAGCGGAGCAAACAACTTTCTGACACTATGCAAACGGCTCCACGTTTCTGTTAGGGTTTGTTTTCCGTGTAAATATGTAAAGGTAAATATCAAAGGCATAAGGCTAATTGTGTAATTCCTTAACGTATATATGTAATGCAAAATCAGCCCACTTGTATAGTACTAAGCAGTTTGCAGACCCCATTTCTATTTCTGCGCTTTTACCTACAAAAAGAAGTCAGGAATGCAATGTTGAAGCACTTCAAGGATAGAATACGAGTGGTATTATTATTAGGATATATTTTAATTTTTCAACTTCAGTATCAAAACACGAAGTGCAATAACTACAATGTAATCTACGTATACTTAATATAAATACTTATGTATATTATAAAAGAATACTTAAATTATTTGACAACAGTATATTAAGTAAGTAGATATTTCTATTTTTTATCACAAATGACAAGATTTTGCTCCTTTTTACACGACTGCCCAAAAAAAGGAGTGTATTGTTTTCAGGGTTCATGTATGTATGTGGGTAAAATAAAATTCTTTGTTCCACTAGAACAACTGAACGGCTGAACCGATTTAGATGTATGGGGTATACTTATTCTGTTGGAAGTTGAGCTTGTTCGGATTATCTATTCACTATTGTATTCAAAATCTAAAGCCGGGAAGGTGCCATAAAAAAATGTTCACGGCACTAATTACTGTTAAAAATGTTAATGAATTTTTAACTCTATGACTCTAGTCAGTAAATGAAAAATATGTTCAACTAGGGATACGTTTACCTGATGTTATGGCACGCGCCCTTCTGGCACGTGCTGGCCCCACGCAAAGCATGCTTTAACTTGCTCTGTTTATTTTGCATCTAATGTCCTTAGTCGTAAAGTTGTTAATACATTAGCAATAATTAGCGCTCTGAATCTTTTTTATGGCACCTTCCCGGCTTGAGATTTTGAATACAATAGTGAATAGATAATCCGAACAAGCTCAACTTCCAACAGAATAAGTATATCATTAGAATTGTTACGTTATCCCAAGTAACATAGGCTATGTGACGTCACAGTAAAAACAATATGGCGGACAAAATATTCCAGATTGACCAGCCCTAAGAAAAAAATTTTTTGCACTTTACTTTTCTTTATTAAGAAAATAATAAACATGATTTAAATAAAACATTGGGTAAATATAATTACAATAATAATAAGTCAACTATTAAAACATTTCGTGGCAACGCTGCTCCAGTTTTAGTTTTATTCTTAGATTAAGCATTTGTCTAATTTGTCACGAATCATCAAATCATCATTCATAACGAAAGTCTAATAATAAAAATATTGTGCTGCATTAAAGCCTAATGAAACATTAACGTTATTTAAAATTAGACAAATGCTTAATCTAAGAATAAAACTAAAACTGGAGTCGCGTTGCCACGAAATGTTTTAATAGTTGACTTATTATTATTGTAATTATATTTACCCAATGTTTTATTTAAATCATGTTTATTATTTTCTTAATAAAGAAAAGTAAAGCGTATATCAATTCAAATGTTTCAATCAGAATCCGACCCTGTTTATACCTGCGAGGTAAGAAACATTCCATTGGCCTCCTAAGAGCTGACTAGCCGGGCGCTCGTAGTACCTGTGCAAGGGCGCTCTCCGCATTACGCATATCTATTTGGGATCTCGATTTCAAGTTACGCTGGTCCCCGAGCGTTTGAGTCGCCTGCGCTGGATGCAACCGTAAAGAACTTAGGGCTTTTTTGTATTAGTTCATATTGAATCTTATTGCGTGGTCTATATAGTAGAAATTCATTCAACGCTTACGTGTAACCAAACCATTTTTTTCATCATGGCACGTGCGGTGGCAATCCGAACACAATAGATAAGACGTTAATCCCTTACAGCTCTGGATTTTTCTGAACGAGTATATCAAAATGAAGAGCTTTTCACGCTGATTACAAAAATGTATATAATACATATATAAAATTCTTCTTTCGTGAATACGAACATTTTAGAAATTTAATCAAAAGTCAAAAGGAAGGGCGTTGGAAGTTGGGTCGAAAGATGTATAAAACTTACATGTTAACTTGTAATAAATATTAGAGACTAGGGAGGAATAATAATAGTTATAGCAATGACTCGTAGTTACAGTATCCGAGAGGCAACTGGATACTGGTGCTGTGGAACCACCCTATGCAATCCGAAATGACTCACGTTGGACTTCGTTTTTCTCAGCTCATTAGAGCGCCTCGGCACCCGACCCTCACCGCTTCACTTCGAGCGGTTAAATAGTTATTCTTTATATGAATTTGTATGACCATGCGCTCACTACATCTACTCGACAACGAGTGGACGCTGATATGAGCGACGAGGCGATGTGGGTCGGCTCAGTCGGCTGCCGAGGCGCTCTAATGACCTCTAATACCGTGAGCCATCCGGTTGCCTCGCGGGCACTGGAACTACGCGTCATTACTCTGAATGTAATTAGCCTCTTGGATCCTAAAAAACAAGTAAAGAGGTACGTATGTAAATGAAAAGTTATCATCCTCCTAGCGTTTATCCCTGCTTTTTGCCACGGCTCATTTGAGCCTGGGATCCGCTTGGCAACCTTATTCCATGAATTGGCGTATGCACTAGTTTTTTTACGAAAGCGAATGCCATCTTTTCTTTCAACGCAAAAAACTGGGTCTTATTGGGATTAGGTTATTCGGTTTGTCTCACGAAATTTTCCTTCACCGAAAAGCGACTGGTAAATATCAAATGATATTTCGTACAGAAGTTCCAAAAAACTCAGTGGTACAAGCCGGGGTTTGAATACCAGATCTTCGGACGTCTTACTACCAGGCTACCAGCGCTCTTTACGTGATAAAAAGTAATTAAACAATTTTTTAGGGTTCTGTAGTCAACTATATAAAAACCTTTATAGTTTCGCCATGTCCGTCCGTCCGTCCGCGGTCTAGCTCAGTGACCGTTAGCACTAGAAAGCTGAAATTTGGTTTGAATATATTATGTGCATTAACCAAGCCGACAAAATGGTAGAATAAAAACTGGAAAATATATTTTGTTAGGGTACCTCCCGTAGGTACACGTGAAGTGGGGGGAGAACTTTGTTTTGTTCCAACCCAGTTGTGTGGGGTATCGTTGGATAGGTCTTTAAAAAAAATAGGGTCTTTTAAAACAGTTTTTGAATAAAACTAATATTTTCGTAAATAATAGCTCCGAAAGTTTAAAACAGGGCGTCCCCCCCCCCCCCATCTAACTTTTAAACCGTAGGTCCAAACATTTTGCAAAAATCATGAAAGTGAGGCATATTTAATAAGTACCTTCAATGAAAACTATATTGAATTAAATCGGTTGAGCCTTTTTTGAGTTATCACTAAAAACCCATAGTGAAAGGACGTAAGTGAAATGACGTAAGCGCCGCCAAATTTCCCGTAAGAAACGACCTTTTAAATTAATGAATTGTAACAGGCCGGCAACTACGGAATCCTAACATTGAGCATGGCCCGACATGCTCTTGACCGGTTTTTATACTTTCGACTACTAATCCAAAGTTCGTTTAATTATTCTATGTCACTAAAAGGTTTTAAATAAATAAAATAATTAAAAATTAAAAAACACGACTGCGTTTGTTTTAAATGAACTGAAAAGTTAAAAATAAGTTCTAAACATGATAGAGAATGTCTTTGAAACCTTATTATGGTTGAGACTGTGCCTTCCTACACTCTGATGTATGCTGGATCTCTTAAAATCTTATTTTAGTTCGATCGCAGTCGGGGGACCTTTTTATAGGTATTGTGTTATACAGTTTAAAAGGTCCCCCGACTACGGTCGAAGTAAAATAAGATTTTAACAGATCCAGCATACATCAGGGTGTAGGAAGGCACAGTCTCAACCATAATAAGGTTTCAAAGACATTCTCTATCATGTTTAGAACTTATTTTTAACTTTTCAGTTCATTTAAAACAACCGCAGTCGTGTTTTTTAATTTTTAATTATTTTATTTATATATTAAACTAGATTCCCTTTTGGCTTTTCGTGCGTCGTTGTAGTGCTGAGTATTTCCAATTTTTTATCCTTTCTTATCAATTGCAGATCTATGACATGTTAAGAACATAAGTTAGGTATGTTCAAAAAATTCTATATTTTACTTCAGTCACCTATCAGTTTCTTTCTAGGTAGTGTTTTATAGTTATACGTAGTTAGAAGATATATTTTATATTATAACGTAGATACCCGCCGTCTGTATTGAAATTGCTACTTAAGTACTTCAGAGTAAAGAAACAAAAACAGGCTTCTTCGAATCAATGAGTTAAATCGAGGCGCTCCAGCAGATGAAGATTTATCGCCACACTGAGTAATGAAGCTGTATTGCACTCCGTGTCGTTAATGTACACCATCAATAACAATCCTGGCTAATATTTTACAGTGTCGGTTGAATTGGTTGAACCAAACT